>CM070548.1:18393202-20821508 GCA_036346405.1 Phyllostachys edulis | reverse complement strand
GTGATGAATCTTCTGGCGTCGCTTTGGCGTTGCCTTTTGGAGGGTTTCTTTGGCGAGGATCCTCCCGGTAATCATATTGATGATCCTATCTTTGGTGCTTTCGTTCGGCCTCCTTCTATCGGGGAGGTCTGGCGGTGGTGGGGAACCCGATTATGCGACCCCTCTTTTGCTATCGGGGTTGATCGATTATACGCTCACAATGCATGTAATCCTACATAGCCGCAATGGTCTTTGCATTAGATACGTGGTGTGTATCCCTTACGTGAAAGGTCCTGCAAAGCGCGGGGAGCTCCACCTGATTGTCGGTTGTGTGCCGGCGTTTACCAGCGTCTCGCTAGTAGCCTCGACCCAGCTGACCTCTCGCCTTCCTCCTTTAGCGGGTTGGCCAGAGTCTACATGGTAGACTCGGCCCTCTCTTTGGTAATCGTTGGTCAGGAGCTTGGCGGGTGCCCATTTGGGCGGTCGTGGACCCTTCTTTTGCGGGTTGTGCGCTTGGGGCAAAAGTGATGGGTCCTTCACGGACGTAATAATTGCGTTTATAATGGTGGCTTTGTTGGCGCCTTTTACAGTACTTGACCTCCATAAACTTTTACGAAAAGAAGGCTGCGAAGGATTCGTTTGGGGCTGTTTTTATTGCGAGCAGGTGCCTGCGTCCTTGAGTTACGTGTAATTTTCACAGAAATTGTTGCGAATGAGGTCTGCAGCTAGCCTCCCATATATGGGCTTGGGGAATGGTGAAGAACCATGTTAGCGCTACGCCCCTAAGGGCGAGGGTGGCGCTCTTCGCCCTTGTTGTATCGTCGCCTCCGGCAGCCTCCATTGTGGTCTTGTAAACCCGGAGGAACTCCATGGGGTCAGTACACTCTTGGAAGGCGTGACCTCCGCATCTTGAATCCTTGAGGCGTGGTGGTCTCTGGTCAGGCACTCAATGGGAGTTGGGATCCCCGGGCGCAGGCCAGGCGGGAGGTTCGGTGTTGGAGTGGGGTGCGGCCTGCCATGGTGATTAGGCGTGCCGGGCAGAGGACCCGAGGCCATCCCGGCCGGGTGTCGGAGACCGCCATCTCACGATGAGGTCCACCAATTCTGTTATGCGCTTCATCGACCCTTGGCTTGCTGCCTCCCGGGTGGCGAGGCTCGCTTCCGAGTTTCACTCGATGAGCCCGTCTGTGAGTTGTTTCTTCATCCTCCACGGCCTGGGCGGGTGGTGTCATTGCATTGGAGGCTCTGGTTTGATACTGCTCGGGGTATTCGGTGTTGTGGCCGCCCACAGGCTGCTTTGGTTCTTAGGGCCTTGAGGCCTCTTCCTCGTGGGGCCATACTTGAGCTTGGAGTTTGTGCATGTGACTTTCTCTTGGTCCCCACGGATGGCACCAAGTCGTCAGTAGCAAGGACTAGACCCAGTAGAAAGGGGACCCTGGTAGCATACCAATGATATCAGAAGGGTCCTCAAAGAGGGGACAGGTAGTCAGGAAATGTGTCGTATTTGGATGTCTTAAAAAAGCTTGTCCTTCTTACATGGGGGGTGAGAGCTATTTATAGCCAATTAGAGGGTACATGAGATTACATATCTACTCCTAGGAAAATCTTTTTGTCTGTGTAGGGACAGCAAGGTGTTTCCTACCCTATGAGTAACCAGGTCTATGGTGGGCTCTTGTGGGCTGGTTCACCAGGTGGTCTTGTGGGTCCTGTCTTCTCCCTTCGCTCTAGGCAGGGGTGCTTTAGACACCCTTCGGCTGACCCTCCGGAGGCTTTGGGTCGCCCTCGGGGTACCTCTTGTACCCTTGACCCAACCCTCAGGACAGACCACCCTGGTGCCTCATCGTAAACCGACCAGGCACCCCAAGGACCTCCTGTGGCTTCGGTACTATTCGCTAGGTTGCTAGGGCCGGTGGGCTGCCCCTACAACAATCATTACACAAATTAGCTGGCACATTAGCCTCATAGGCTCATAGCTTTACAGCTTCACCAAAATGCACTAAAGGCCCATAAGAGCAGGCAAACTATCCCCACCTTGGGAGAGTAGAGTGGTCACCAAATAAGCTGTTAGACCCCAAATTTGAATTTTAAAATCTTCCATGTTAATAGTACTAGTCCTTTGGATTAGTAGCTAGTGGTCACAATTATATCATTGGATATCAACATATATCACAAAAATGTAAAGCTATTGCACAATAATAAACAAAGCATAAATATATCTTACGGCTTTTGACTTGCGGAGAATGGCGGATAGGCCAAATACCTTTCAAAAACAGCGGTGGAAGTAGAATAAAAAGTAAACCACGTGGCAATCATTTGGGGTCCATGACCTAGTTCTTGGTCATCTTGATCTCGATCTTGGCGAATGCTCATAAATGCCCACATAGCCTTCCTTTTTATGCTTACTAAATAATAATATATTGAGCGAGCATGAGTACACAACCATACTCGCGAGCCCACACACAGAATAAAGTTATATAATATGCAAGGCTAATCAAAGGAATGGCTTGTGGTTCTTTTGTTTGCATAAAGCCAATTGAAATAGATTAAGTAGTAACAAATCATGAGACCTAGCATTTTTTAACTAACACAGGTTTTAACAAAGTTGAGTTTTGTTCTAAAATACTAGTGGAGGCTCCAACCTCCTATACCATTGAGTGGATCCATCCACCCAATGCTCACATTCTTTTTCGGATCATATCTCGTACTTCTCACTAGTTCTTAACCAGGCCATCTCAAATCTCTAGGCTCCAACCCATCTTTTCATTCCCTCCTATAAATTGTTTTATAAAAATGAAAGATAATTCAAGTTCTCGGCACCGTCCATGATCATGGGCATGGCTATCTGGACAGATTTCTCACTCTGCAGAGTTCGTACACTTTATCCACAAGAGATAATCGTCTTATACTGTCAACATGCAACCATAGGCATGAGACTAAGATAATCATCACAAGGCCTTTACAATGCCCTACCCAACGCAACCCCATCCACTAGGTCTCGCTACTGAAGTTGGTTTCCTAATGCAATATAGCCGCGCCACCCTTTGGACTCCCATCCTCCGGGTGGTTGTCAACTAAGACCATAGTGCATGCCACCCTCCGTAGCCCCCTTTTGTGTCTTAGTGGTTTCCTAATGCATTATAGTCGCGCCACCCTTTAGACTCCAATCCTCCGGGGTGGTTGTCAACTAAGACTATAATACATGACACATGAGCGGGATGATGGAGCAATGCTGAGGCGAACAAATTAATCAGCAATGTCGTACCCATTATAGACTTGTGGTTGCACTATTTTTTGCACGAGAGGTCATCACAAGAACTCGGTTCTTTATTGACTCGGATGGTACTTCCCCATACCCACTCTGTAGTGCCCTTCCCAGCACCCGCCACGCTTTCCAGCCACCCGAGTCAAAATCTGTTTTTGGTTTTCATTTGTTTTGAAATACTTTTCTAGTCAACATACCAGCCAGGCACCAACCTCAACTGCCCAAATATAGTTTCAAGTTTTAAATGATGTCGAGGCAAATCATTGTCCACATACCAATGTATCTAAGCAAGGCTAAGCATAACACTTGAATCTGATTTAGTAAGCTAGTATGTATACCATTAGTCTAGGGTGACAAGAATAGTGTTCAAGTTCAAGGATTGGAAGTTTATACATAATTATCATTAAGGTAGTAGCTATGAGCTAAATCAACATATTTGTATAAATCATAACAATGCAATTTCATAATTTAAATCAAATATAATTTGCATTTAAAAGTAGACGCAAAATGATCAAAGTGTTGACTCGCCTTGCTCAATGTTTTGATAATCGTCTTGCTCAATGTTCTGGTAATCTTGATCTCGACCTTGTTGTTGTTGGGACTACTGTTGCATCATAGCTTCAAATTCTAACTACGCAGAATATGATTGAACCCAAGAACGTCTGAAAGCAACCAAATAAAATCCAATAAATCCAAAGATATTCAAACAAAAGAGGACATTTCAAATGAAAGTAAACATATCTAACGGTATCTTGAAAGACGGAAGTACTCCAAATGAAACTAATCATATTTAGTGGAGTTGATGAAGGAAATACTTCAGACGAAGTATAACCAAATGAAGTTGATGAAGAAAATACTTCAAAAGGACTGAAGTACATCTAGGGATATTTGGAATGAAAGAAATACTTCAGACCAAGGTAGATAAAGCCAAACTCTATTCGTTTGGTCTAGTGGTGAGATTTTGGGTTGATAGTCAGACTTAGGGTTAGGTAACCGTTTGATCCAGAGTGAGGACGAGAGGGATCGAGCTCTTGAGAGAGTTCGCTAGTGCAAGGAGTTAGAACTCCAGCGGGAGGAAGAGAATATTCATAGGAATATTCACAATAGTTACCTAGATGGGAGAGATCACCAGTTAGGCGAACTCTCGACCCACTTTTGGATCACAGATCGCACCGGACGAGGCGGATGGTGACGGGGGATAGCTGGAGTCTATCTGAGGTTGATTTGTGGTTGAGTTGCTATCATCCACAGGAACACTTCATTGGCGCTTACATGCGATGCCTAGCTAACCGCGATTCCTTTAGTTATTACTTCCTATTTCTTAAGGAAGTTCTATAAGCCTTAAATTTGGAACTTAGAGCATTAGCTAGACACCGACCTTATAACTTGATCGGTATATCGGATTTGGGCTCATCTATGAGGTGATATTTAGTTAGCTTCATTACTTGCGTGGCTTGGCATACTCTAAAATAAACCTATCAGAGTAGGTTGGTCCTTAGCTACAACATATACTAACGACTACTTCTAGTTGAGTAGATAACTACTCGTTCCCTAGGTAAGGCCTATGTGTTTTCATCTATCTACTTCTTGTTCAGTGATTACCTTATCGGCTTTGGTTCTGATTAACTAGCATGAGGTCAGGTCTTGAATTCTTGCTAACCTCTATGACTATCTAATAGTACTAATAAACTTATATACCATGAACTTCATATTTTAGTTTCTAGTTCTAGGCAAAACCTAGTTATGTGTGAGGCATACTCGCCATATCAGGTTTTCATTGTCTGTGCTTGTTGAATGAGCTATCTTTTAACTTAGACACTATTAACGACCTAGGGTTAATAGCCACCTAGACATTCCTTCTTGTTTATATGACTACTTCCTATCAAGGGGTCCATTTGGCGGCTTGACACCATCTTAATCAAAGGTCCTATGTGTTAGTGGCATGTAACAATCCAACTTAGATGTCAACTAAAGTGATCACTTTACCTATTCGATAGTTTGGTAAGAGCCTACTTGTAAGTGTATGTTTCTATGATATATTATTTTACTACTATTCTACTAGTGGTGTACATGCCATTGATGTACTGTCGTTATTATCATTTTTCATTGTTATAACAATGGTCTAAGGCCTACTGGTCATTTGACATTTTATGTGCCTAACTTTGTAATAACAGGGACACACAAGGTTTTGTGTTCTTGGACTCTCTGTATATATTAACATCGTCATATCGAGGCATATTAATCTACTTTAATTTGATCACTGTATGTATATGCTAGACATGACGATATTATCTTAACTAATCACTTATTTACTTACTGCAATTCTTAGTTACAATGTAACCAACTGTTATTTTAATGGAACCAATGACTATTTTAAAATGGACTATGGGTCTACTACTTTTTTGACCATTCACTAGGTCATAATCTCATATATGTCTTTTCTTCTAACCAGAGCCATGAAGATCCTATCTGGTCTACAACTTCTCAATTCGAATTAGCATCTAATTACTTGTCTTTGTTACTTTGACTACTCTAGTTCACTCATGATTTCAATCACTAGTTACTATTACTGCAGATGCAATTTGCTAGGGGCATATTCATTCACTGAGGTTAACTAACTAATTAACCTACTACTTAGCTTAGTATCACAGTTACCTATTCCTTTGTGGGAGGGCCACCTATCATACACATACACAAAGAGAGAGAGAGCCACATAGAGATAGAGGCCCCTGTCATAGCTAGAGAGAGAGAAACAAAGAGAGCAGGTGCAAAAGCAGAGGACTAGGGGCGGCGCGGGCGGCACTCGGCGTCGTGAAGAACCCTAGCAATGGTGGCGAGGTCAAAAATGGGACCAGTAGAGGAGGTGGTCATATAGGTGGTGGTGTTCGGACTGGGGCGGCGGTGTGATCAGCGTGACCACCTGACACAGTTAAGCGAGAAGGAGAGGTGGCGGCGGTGCTAGAGAGAGGAGAGAAACTAGCATCTGTATGCACAAGGGGTTGAGGGAGCTCAGGGGTAATCAATGGCGTCGGGGAGGCTGAAGTGGGTTGGCGAGGATCAGAGGGTTGCGCTCTTGGAGCTCCGCCTTGTGCGCGAGCTGTGGGGAGAGGGAGCTTCAATGGGTGGTGGGGAAAGGAAGAGGAGGTCGAGGATGCTCCATCCAAAAGGAATCAACGAGGGCTTACGGGGGAGGTATGGCGGTGGGTGTGTTCCTCGGCCGAAGGTGGGGAAGAAGCCGGTGGCGCATGTTCTTACAAGTAAAGCACAAATTAGGTGAGGGCTTTTGTGGGGGAATGCGACATGACACACGTGGCTTTGGAAAAAATCCGTCAGGGTGATTGGAACAACAAAGCAATGTGGCGGTCATGGGCGAATTCCTGCGAGTAAAGCGCAAATTAGGTGAGGGCTTTTGTGGGGGAATGCGATGTGACGCTCATGGCTTTGGACGAAATCCATCAGGGTGACTGGAACAACGAAGCGATGTGGCGGCCGTGGGCGAAGCTGCCATAGGGGAGGAAGAAGGGGCGATGGTGAACTCCTCAACATGAAAGGGGAAATGGGGAAGGAAATGTCGATGAGTTCGGGGCGCATTTTGATCGCATAAGGAGGGCAAGGAGCTCAAGGCGGACGGTGGGCGGCGGCCGGTGGTTCTAGCGGCATAAGCAGAGCCCACGTGCCTTGTGCTTTTGCGTTGGTAGAAGAGGGAAAGCGGGGAATGCGAGAGGGGAAGAGAGGTGTGGTGCATGCAAAATAGCAAATCTAGCCCCTCAGAAGATTAAAGCCAAAATGGCGCCCGCAGTTTGTGGCGGCGACATGTATGCCTTTCTTTGCACCTAGCCGTACCTCCTCGTCCGCGCACCAGGTGAGGGGTCTTCTCAAGTCCCATCCCTAGGGGAAGGGACTTCCCTCGTCCTGCGCCCACGGCCCGGGCGCCCTGTTGTAATTATCTGAGTCGTAATTAATTTATTTGTAATTAATTAGTCATAATTAATTTATTCGTAATTAATTTATGGTGCATGTGATAATACAATGTATGATTTCATGTGACAATAAATTTTTGATGCGTGTGATAATACATAGAAAGTCAAGTATACAAGGAAAAGCATGATTCCATCGTCCTATCTCTGAATCTGAATTTTGGGTTTTTCCAAAATGTTAATTTATTAGTGCAAGCTGTTAAGGATTCTGACGAGGTTATTAAGTAGACCTTGATTAGGCATCTTGACTTGTCCAACCCACCGGTCCACCAAATGCAGGCCGTCGCCAAAAACACAAGCTCTTATATGTTTGACATTACCTAAAGCCACAACAACCCAATGCATATGTTAGGAGTAATTCACCGTTGTTTACTATTCACAATCAAATAAACATGTTACACTATTTAGTCTATATTTCCCTACCTCCCTAAAATAACTACACTTGATAATCCTTATACACAAATTTAACATAATCGATTGCATAATAAAAAAAACTACTAAATTTCTACAATAAAAACTAGTAATCCTTATGCCTAATTAACTATGACTAATTAAGTGCGACTAATTTGTTTGGTCTAATTAACTACGGCTAATTAATTACGACTAAATTAATTATGACTAAATAATTATGACTAAATTAATTATGACTAATTAATTAAGAATAATTAACTACGACAAATTACATGTGACTAACTAATTACGAAAAGTACAAGTAATTAATTCGTAATTAATTATGACTCGTTAATTACAAATACGTAGGATTCATTTCTTCATTTGAAAAGAAATAAAGAGCTGTATTTGCTGGTCATAATCAATTCTTGTTTTTTATTAGCATTTTTAGCGGTCCTTTGCCTGTTTGTCCTCTCTATATATACAAGGAAAAACCTTACCATCGAACAAAGCACCCGGTGATCAGATCAACACATATTCTCCAAAACGCACCAAGCATCTCACATATCCTCAATCCAACTATTGTATTGCAGTGCACGCATGGAGAAGCACATGAAGGGGCACGTCGATGCACTAGTGTTGGTTTTGCTGCTTCTTCTTGGATGCTTTGCCATTCATGCACAGTGTAAGTTTTCTTCCAAATAGTATGTCTATTTCTTGCTTAGATCCAACCGCGCGTATCTTGATCCGAACACTGCTGAATATACCATTCCATAGCCAATTATTTACTGCATCTATGTTCGCTCTAAGGGGCTCAAAATTCCCACATTAATCGGTGGAAAAAGAAAAAGATCTACACCGTCGATCGTGGTGAGTCCAGAATATAACGGTCCAGATTAAAAAAAGAGTCCATGTCAAGTAAAATAAAACTGAAATTCAGAAGAAAAAAATAAAATCAGCAATTTGATTTGCACACAAATTCCTAAGTAAAAGAGTTCATGTTAAGTACAATAAAACTGAAATTCAGAATAAAAACAAAACAAAATTAGCAATTTTATGTCCATGCAAATTTCTAAGTAAAATCCTAAATAATTATAATTGAAAATAACAAAATTTATCATATACGAAATCGACCAAAGAAATAAGCTGAAATTAGAATAAAAATGAAATAAAATTAACAATTTAATGTCCATGTGAATTTTAAGTAAAATCCTAAATAATTATAATTAGGAATAACAAAATTATCGTATCTGAAATCAACCAAAGAAATAAGCTGAAATTCGAATTAAAATAAAATAAAAATTAGCAATTTAATTTTGATCAAATTCCAAAAATTAGCAATTAGATTTGTATATGAATTACAACAAAAAATAATTGAAATTTAGAATTAAAATAAAATAAAATTAGCATTTTGATTTCAATAAGAATTCCAAAGTAAAATCACTAAATAACAATAATTGAATAAAAATTAAAGAAAAAATAGCAATTGGATTAGTATCACAATTCCAAGAAAAAGAACTAAAAATCGAAATTAAAAATTAAAAAATGCAATTTTATTTCTATCGTATTCACAATAAAATCCCCAAATAACTAAAAACCGAAGAAATTAAAAAATTAGCAATTTAAACGTATCTGAACTCCAATAAAAATAATTGAAATATTAAATAAAAATAAAAGTGATGTCGGAGGAGATACAAAAGAAGTTACCACGTTCACTCTCAAGGTCATATGTTTCTATTGTTGCTTCCTATGGAATAAAAATAAAAAGTAGCTGAAATTTTGATTCAAGATACAAGGTATAACAAGAGTAGCACTAATGGTGTTGGATGAGACCACGAAAGAGTGCAATGGCATCAATCATCCGCAAGAAGATATTGATCCATAGTGAAGCGAAAAAGGCGATGGCAGCGGAAATAAGGACAATATCGTGCTACCTTTGGAGCCATTGAAGAAAATCTAGTGTTGAAGGAGCCAAGGGCCCACGATGACAAGTGGTGGCGTCGGCGTTCTTGAAGAAGCTAATGACTAAAGAAGCTCGATGATGAAAGCCCTAGCGAGAGGAGATGAAGCTTTGCATTAAAGATGAGCTATGAGCGTTATAGGGTCATCGGTAGCTAGGAGAGTGCCATCACGGTGAGGACACGTTGTTGCCAGCGATGGCGAAAAGATTGTCCATATCATTGAGCGGCGACTAAAGCCACTACTACAAAAAAGGCTATCTTGGATGTTTCATCACAAGCGGTTGCCCAAAACCGTCGTATTACATGCAATCACGCAGCGGTTTTGGTTTTGCTCTGTCTATATTCTTGTTGCGCTAAAACAAATGCGTGAAGAGGTAATATCACGAGCGGTTCATGTTGAAAACCGTGCAGGAAGTATCACGAGCGGTTACGAACAAAAACCGTCGTGATATTACTAAAATATCTGAGCGGTTTCAACAAACAACCGTCTATGATAATTCACATACGGTTTTAATTATGAGCATCGTGATATGAGAGCACATCACGGATGGTTCCATTGTGGGCTATGCAGGATAAGTATCCTTGACGGTTGCATAATAGAACCGCATTGTGATAAGTCTCTTTATTAGTAGGAGCCGCTAGGGTTTTGCGCTCTAACTCGTCACTCCCGACCTCGCGGCTACCTCTAGCTCCACACCTCCCAGGCTACCTCTAGCTCCACTAACCTCGGCCTCGGCCTACCTAACCACCGACCTTTGGTGATGTCGATCGAGGTAATTAAACAGATCTATTAATGGTTTGTCTTGTTGTCTTTCCCTCTGTGACTCTTGGTGGATGGATGTGGATAGATCTGGATCGAGGTGGGGAATGGGGTGGGTTGTAGTGTTTGGGTGTGGCTGCTGCATGGTATGTTCCTAAAGACATTTTTGTTTTTGATATGTATGATGCAAGGTGTCTTGCTGAAAAAAACACATTGATGCAACCTTAAGAAGTGCCAATCTAAGGAGGCAATTTGGTGGCCTCCTAGAGAGGATCTTAACAAATAGTTGTCTGTTAATAAGTCGTAAGTCGATCACCATCTATTCTTAGGATAAATAACACCATGTAAGTGTTTCATGCATGGATATAGGTGAGTTTGTAGGTTCTTTGCTCTTATCACTTGACATGAAAAGCGACAAATGTTACTAGTTGTGTTCAGCGATGAGATATGAATGAATCTCCAGGGACGACGACAATAGGATGAACTATACATGAATAATTTAGAATGAAAGCTTATGAATCTATGGAATCAAAATCCTTGCACATAGTTTGCACATATGAATGTAAACAAACTTCTACATGGATAGAGGTGAGTTTCTACATAGTTTGCCCGCCTCCGGCCCTTTCCTCTATTCTTGATCTCTTCTCTACAAAATCTCTAAGCAGTGACTGCATTTGCCTTTAAAACTGGCTTCATACACACACACACACACACACACACACACACACACACATAGTTCGTAGCCTTAATTTGTTAGCTAACTCAAGGCCTGATAAATTCAGCTAGCTAGCTCGCTCCTTGGTCGTTCATCCAAAACGTTCAGGTGAAACACGACCTACTTAAATCGATCTAACATCTTTGGAGTGTACGATTTGCTTCATACCTTGGCATGAAACAAATGGTACACTCAAAGTGTATCATGTTGGTGAAGTACGATACAACTGGAGTATACCATTTGTTTCATGCCAAGGTATGAAGCAAATCGTACACTCTAGTGTGTCGATATCGATAATAGGCGTGGTTCACTGCGTTAGGATGAAACGATAGCGACAACTAGCTAATGAATTTATCGAGTTAGCTAACGAGACTTCTGAACTATATATATATATATATATAATAATAATAATAATAAGGCAAAAAGCAGCCACTACTTGGAGATTTTGTAGAAAGAGGCTATCCTGAGCGGTTCCAAATCACGAACCGTCTGTGAAACATAATCTATCACATACAGTTTATATCTGACGAAATGCGTGAAAGCGTAATCTATCACGAGACAGTTTATATACAGATAAATGCATGATAAGTGTAACTGCATAAATTTTTTTTATTATGGAACCATCTGTGATAGAATCACTACTTGGTTCCATTATAGAACCGTCTGTGATATGCCTTTATAATCTGAGAGCCGCTAGGGTTTTGCTTCTTCGCATCGTCACTCCCAGCGCCCTTACTCTCATCCGTTCCCTCCCCACCCGAGTGCCACAACTCTGGCGGCCTTTGCCTTCCCCTCTTCCGCCTCCCCTCGGTGTGCGTGACCCGACTACCTCTCCACGGCGATGTCGAGTAAAACAGATCTATCACCTATTGGTTTGTGCTGTTGGTATTCATGTGAACCGATCGAGCTCCTCCTCCCTCTCGCCGCCAGCTCCCGCACCTCCGGATAAAGCTCCCTCCTCACTGCGCCACCAGATCAAGCTCCCAGTCCTCCTCGGCTGCGCCAAGCCAGCCAGCTCCTCCTCCTCGTCGCAGCTCGGCTCCTCCTCCCTCTCACGGCCAGCTCGTTGTGCTACCTCGGACCTCCCTCGCGCCTCCAACCTTTCCGGCTCTCCCACTAACGCGTAAGTCCCCTTCTTGTCTTCTTGATGTTGTCTGGTTGTTGGCTGATGCTGATGGTGATGGCCATTGGCTGAAACCCGGCGGATGCTAAATGTGTAATACATACATACATACATAGATGTATAAAATGTGTGATTGATTGATGGGTTGTTGATATGTATGATTGATGATTTGCAAAAATAGATGTATAAAATGTGTGATCTTGATGGTGATGGCGAGAAATCTGTAAATGTGTAATACATACATGTAGAAAGTAGAAAAATCATAAATATAAATGAATGCAATGACACTACTACGAAAAAGGCTTTCCTGAGCGGTTCAAGCGTCATCACAGAGCGGTTTACGTGAGCGTCACGAGTTTATAGTCGATGATGACATGAGGTCATCCTGAGCGGTTTTGAACCGTCGTGATGTATACTTCCTGAGCGGTTTGTGGTTCAAACCGTCTGCGATAAATAATATCACGAGCGGTTCGACCACAAGCAAATGCGTGATATGTACTATCCGCAGAGCGGTTTCAGCCTGGCAAATGCGTGATAAGTACATATCCTGACGGTTTCATCCAAAACCGTCGTGATAACTACATATCACTGAGCGGTTTTGACCACAAACCGTGCGTGATAAGTACATATCACGAGCGGTTTGTGCATTTGGAACCGTCTGTGATGACTTTTCTCTATAAAGGCCCAGCGTTGGTGCTTGTACCATTAAATCGGCATCATATATATATTATATATATATTGTTAAATAATCTCTCGGCCACTTTGGGGATCGTCCACCTTGACATGAGAAAGATGAGGCGGTAGCCACGGGCAACCTCATTGAGCCCACAAATTCAAAAAATATGGATGCTAAGAAGCGTTAGGACATCCAATTACAGATTGGGCGTCGCTATGTTGAGAGAAAGTTAATGGTTAGTGCGCGTACTCCGTGGGAAGTGGCATCATATATTAGCAACCAACCATTCTTGAGCATGTAATCGTCTTTAAACCCAACAAGAACACTAAGCAACCATTCTCATATTGTTGCTTGGTGTTGTTGTTATATAATATATATATGGTGCCGTATTTAATGGCACAAGCACCACCGCTGAAGACTTTATAGAGAAGAGATTATGAATGGAATGGTAGGGCGTGCAGTGCATAAGAGGTAGAAGAACTTGACCGGCATGAACAAGGGGACTATAAATATGAACTAATTATCAATTCAATTTCAGCATAAGACTATTGACACCATTACATCACGAGCAAGGGACTATTAATATGAACTAATTATCAATTCAATTTCAGCATAAGACTATTTACATCATTACATCACAGAGCAAGGGACTATTAATATGAACTAATTATCAATTCAATTTCAGCATAAGACTATTAACATCATTACATCACACAACAAGAGGACTATTAATATGAACTAATTATCAATTCAATTTCACATAAGACTATTTACATCATTACATCACAGAGCAAGGGACTATTAATATGAACTAATTATCAATTCAATTTCAGCATAAGACTATTAACATCATTGAGCAGTTCATCAGCAAGAGAACAAGACCAAGGGTGTCCAAACCCACCACACCAGTAGTAGCCCTCGGCATCCATCGCAGAGCACTAGCTAGCCATTTTCATCACAGAGCAAGGAGGGTAGAGACAGAGAGGGACCTTAGTATAGTGCAACCACGGTGGCGACCCCACCACCAGCACAACCCTCATCCATTTCCTTTACCTTGCATAAATCACACAAACATCAGGACACAACTTAAGGCTCATGCATAAAAATCAAACTCAACAAAAGACATTAAGCTAACAGATCTAGGGAGAATAGAGGGAGGATGGGAAAGCAAAGCTGGCGAGGGCCCTAGCGAGGCGCAAAGTCGAGCGGCGGCGGCGACGGCAAGTCGGCGGCGTCGAGGTGGGGAGGAATGGCGGTGTCGGCGGCAGCAGGGAGAGCAGACGAGTAAGGCGGCTGGGGAGTGGCGAGTTAGGCGCAAACCCTAGCGGCAAGCTAGGCTAGCTCCTACTTATAAAGAGACTTATCGAGCGGTTCTATTATGGGAACCGTCGGTGATAATATCACGAGCAGTTCCATAAGAGAGCAAATCGTGATATAGATATATATCCGAGCGGTTCCATAATGGAAGCTATGCGTGAAATAATTTTTCTCAAGTATATATATACAATTACATGACATGAAGAAATTACATGTTTATATTAAAAAAGCGAAACCTATAATTAAACAAGGTTTTTCTAGTGGCGAAGGTAGGTGCTATCTCCATCGCAATACTTCATAAGCGGCGGTGCCGGCATCGGACGATTCACGATCATCGATGAGCGAAGCCTAAAATACGTCCACCGATTGGCGCTCGTTCGAAAGTGTCTCAAGACCCTCGGATTGTTGAACCAAGAAGAATTGAGCCCATAGGCTCTCTTCCCTTGCTTGAGGGTCTCGGCTTTGAGTCGACTCGATCTTCTGCCGCCTCGATTCCTGATACCCAAGTGACGGCAAGCCTCAGAGGCGATGCGCGTCATTTTGGAGGACTTCGTCGATGACGTGTAAACTTCGCCGAAAGTGGGAGATCACCGGAAGACACGGCGGAGGAGGATGTCAAGGCGGCGGAAGGTGGCCATCACCGCTCCGGCAAATTCTCCGCCGGCGGAGAGTGAAGACTTTATTGATCAAGCAGTGTTCTTCCGCAAAGCAGTTCAACGTGCAGAGAGGTGCTCATGCAGTCGCGGCGGAAGGCCATCGATCTGCGGCGACAAGGAAGAGGCGACCATTTCTATTTTTTATAAGTATGTGGGGATGATCATCTTGGATGGCGATGATCCTTTTATAAAACAAGGAATAAATTGGGCGTGAGGCGAAGAGCGCATCGGGGCGAAGCGGATCGATGCGATGAAGAGACGCGGGGAGCCGGCGGATTGGCGGCGAACGAGCGCGCCGGCGATGAAGAAACTCACGCTGGGCGATATTATCACGAGCGGTTATTTTAAGAACCGTCGTGATACTAATAATATCACGAGCGGTTCTTGTTGAAGCTATGCGTGATACTCCTGAGCAGTTGTGTTTAAAAGCATGCGTGATGCGATTAATATCACAGATGGTTACGAACAAGAACCGTCTATGATACTTCCTGAGCGGTCTTCAACATGAAATGCGTGATATTGCCTCTTCTGAGCGGTTTTTAGCGTAGCGAGCACAAACGTCTCTAAACCAAAACCGTCTGTGATTGAATGTAATACCGATGGTTTCGGTCAACCGTCTATGATGAGGCGTCCAGTATTAGCCTTTTTGTAGTAGTGTGATCGTACAGATGCTTGTTGGCTAGTGGCACCTTGCTAGCTGTTGAACTGCTCGATGATGTTAATAGTATTATGATGAAATTGAACTGATAATTAGTTCATATTAATAGTCCCCTTGCTCTGTGATGTAAACCGAGGCTATTGGTGTATGTGCATTCTATGCATCTTGCTTAGTTCATCTTTGTGGGTTCAAATTGACAAAAATGAATGGGGATGGTGGGTTTGGTTAATGCTCTCTAATGGATCTTGAGGGTTATTGATCTTTGGTTCTAGCTTTGTGCTTGGTTGGCTTACATTGGATGTGGTTAGGATGGAGCTTGGTGCAATTAACTTTTGATTTGTAAATGTTAGGCTAATTTGTAAAGCTACAATTAACATACAAATTATTTATTAATTGGTGTGTATTGTACTAAAAAACAAGACCAAATGAGTCAAAAACTACTACAACACCTCTTCACCTATCTCTGCCATTCATTTCACCTTTATGCGTATAATTGTCTTCATGCTTGGTCAAGTTCTCCTACCTTGCATCCAGTCGTCCTACCATTCCATTCATAATCTCTTCTCTATAAAGTCTCCAGCGGTGGTGCTTGTGCCATTAAATCGGCATCATATATATATATATATATATATATATATATATATATATATATATATATATATAGTTAAGTAGTCTGACCACTTTAGGGGGTCATCCATGACATGAGAAGGATGAGGCAGTAGCTACGGGCAACCTCATTGAGCCCATGCGAGGTTTAAGAAGTATGGATGTAGGGAGGCGTCGGGACATCCAATTACACGGATGTTGTCGATAGATAATTGGGCGTCGCTATGTTCGAGAAAGTGGCGTGGGCCTTGAGTAGTACTATTTGGAAAGTGGCTTCATGTATCAACAACCAACAATTCTTGAGCATGTAATTGTCTTTAAACCCAACAAGAATACCAAGCAACAAGTTGAGAATTATATATATATATATATATATATATATATATATATATATATATATATATATATATATATATATATATGATGCCGATTTTAATGGCACAAGCGACCTTGCTTGGGGCTTTATAGAGAAAAGTCATCACAGATGGTTTGTGACTATCACAGACAGTTTCAACTACAAACCGTCTGTGATATATCAGTCATCACAGATGGTTTCAGCTACAAACCGTCTGTGATAGGTTCCTGTCACAGATGGTTCTTAGTTAATAACTGTCTGTGAAAGTATGCATCATAGACGGTTTGAAAATCGTCTGTGATGACCTCATGTCATCACTGACCCATAAACTCAGATGGCTCATGAAACCGTTTGTGAAGACCTTTTCTGTAGTAATGAGCAGATATGCTGACATTATTGAAGATGGGAGGTCACCACGGTTAGTGAGGAAGCCATAACGTTGAGTGGGCCAACGTCGAAGAAGAAGAGTGACTAGCACGAGAGAAAAGGACATCGAGCATGTATAACATCATGCATGTGTATGTATATGCATGCATCCATTATGAATAGAAGCGCAGCGTATAGAAGCAGAGGAGCAAAAAGCTTGGAGTCACTACTACGAAATGCTATCTTGGGCGCGCTGATCACGGGCGATTCGCCGAAACCGTCGTATTAAACACAATCTCGAGCGGTTTTGTTTACCCCCGTGCGTGTTATTCTCCATGCTAAAAAGCGTGCGTGAAGATGTCATATCACGAGCGGTTCATGTTTGGAACCGTCGTGATATTACCCAATATCACAAGCGGTTTTTGTTAAAACCGTCGTGATAATTAACTCATCACGGAGCGTATATATAGCTCCGCCTCCTCGGCCAATGAGATATAGTCTTCTTGATCTCTATCTCTAGCGCTACTGGTAGGTCCATCGATGCGATTAAAAGTGCCGGTTTGAGTATCGCCTCACCTCACTGAGCCGGCCTGGTCCATTTCGACTATATATTGTCGTCGAGGAGCTTGCCGCCGTCGCCTCTGTTCACCGATCGACGACCAGCCGCGCCTTGGACCTTCCCCGACTTTCATTGACACCTTCCTCGTGATCGAGGTGAGATACTGGAGCATAAGCATCCTTTAATTTGAGTAGTTTTAGGCGTTTACGCCGAAATCGCTAGTTTCAGGCGCCTCCATGGGACATCACCGTCGGTTCTTCTCAGGCGAGACCTTAGGGCCGAGCCACGACTATTATAGCAATGCGATGTCACTCCTAAGCCCAGTTTGAGCTTCAAATCCTACTGTTTTTAATCATTTAGTTAATAAACTAACGAGTCTATGACATGTGGGACCGCCATAGATTTTATAAATAAAATCATGAAATAAAAAATGAGTCACTGACAAGTAGGGCCCACATGTAAGTTAATAAAATCTGGAAAAATGAAAAAATGAAAAAAACGTAATTAAGCCTCAGAAAATACGCTTTCGAAAGTCATCACCCTTTTATTTATTTTTAGGGTTTTCAATACGAACCGTGTGATGGACCGAAGCTGGATGTACACTGAGAACCGTGTGAGTGAAGAGTACATTAATGGCGTATTTGCTTTTACAAGAGCTGCCGAGGAGGATATGTTGAATAAGGGGGCGGAATATATGTACCAAGGTTCAAGAAAGCGCTAGGCGCTAGGCGGGCGGTGGCCTGGGGCCTAGCGCCTAGGCAGACTAGGCGGTGCCTAGGCGGTGACTAGGCGGTGCCAGCGATCGGCAGCTACAGTGCGAGATAAGCTCTAGCAGGAATAATTTGATGAATTGAGCAAGCATCGGGCATCAAATTGAGCAAGATAGAAGGAAAATTACGAAAAAGCAAGACATGTGCAATTTGATATAGTCATGTATATTATTATCTCCCATCCAAGGCTCCAAGAGCTTGATGTAAACATATATGTATTGTAATCAAATAATGATGTAAACTGCATATTTAATCAATGATGAGTTATTTTGCTATTGTGTTGTGTACTTGTGTGAAAGAATGAATGAATGGTTGATGAATCATGAATGAATGATAGTATGAAACATATGCGACCACACATCTCAAAGACTTGACATTGAAAATAATCAAAATATCATAAGTTCATAACATGGCGATTGCCAACTCCACATAGCAAGCAAAATACTAATATAGTTTTTGATGAATCGCTAAGATGACTCAATCATCAATCATAAGTTAGTGTCTTCGTCTTCCTCCTCATAATTCCTAGTAACAACCACTTCCTCTTGGTGGGACTCGAACTCAATGTCGTCCTCCCCTCATTGACATCCTTCGAAGGCGGACGAGAAATCATCTTCATAGAGGTCTCTCACTCTTGTGCTCCTCTGAGGTTGCATGGTTTCACTAGCCTCGAGATGCTTCATCAATGGCCTCAACCTCTTGATCATCATCACCACCTTCAATTATCCATCCTTGAGCTTGTATAGCATCCGAAGCTAGAATGACATCGATGTTCTTCATATTGCTTTTCTCTTTTCTACTCAACAATCTTGCATTGAATTGAACATAGACTAGATTGTTGAGGCGTTTCACATCTAGCCTATTTCTTCTCTTTGAATGTATCTACAAATTGCAAAGTGGAGTGTAGTAGTTACATAGTTGACATATTGAGAATGAGATAATTTATACTTTATAGTTGAGAGTTGAGACTTACCATATCAAAAGTGCTCCAATTTCTTTCACATCCGGAAGAACTTGAGGTCAAGGAGAGGATTCTTATGGCCATTCTTTGCAAAGTAGGAACTTGATATCCAAAAGTGGACCACCATGTTGCTAGCCATTAGGAAAAATAGAAGAAAATTAGTACAAGACAAATGGTTAAATAAGAATGCATTGAGTTGAAATCATGATTGTGAGCATAAGTTTACCGGGATTAAAATTGTTTTTTTGATATCCAAGTTTGGCGGTAGGTTTCGAAAGACCCTTCTTGATCTTTAAACTTGTGCGATCCTCATTAAGCACTTGAGCTTGCATTTCATCATGACCATGATAAAATGTTTCAACACATTCAAATAATGCATCCATAAGATTTGTATCTTGCAAGATGGTTTTATCGTTGTAACTATAATGTGGATTCGAAGATGCTGTTGTCAAGTGCAATGAAGAATCAAGCCTCCTGCCATCTTTACATCAATTGCATCCATGATCAATTTGTAGTTGTTGTCCAAATTGTTCAAGGCCTCTTTAATTTGTTTCTTTGCTTGTAGTATTTCTCCATAAACAAATGCTAAAGATGAACCATCCCCATCTACCATGCGAAGAACTTTCACCAATGGTTCAAAAACCTTCAATCAATACAATATACAAGGTTATGAAATAGCAAATAAGGCAAGAATCACATAATACACATCACATATTCACAAGGATATAATGATTGGCTATACCTTTAAACAAGTAGACACACCATTCCAGAAGGCTCTACTCATTAGTGTACTAGTTGCCGTCTTGCCTTTTTGTGTTTTAGTTTGAATGTTATCCTCCCATTCGAACTAAGCGCCATCGACCTTAGTCGTCCTTCTTCTCAATCAAACTTTGCAAAGTAAGAAAAGCCGATGCAAATCTAGTCACCCCGACCTTATTATATCTCTTCTCTTTGTGTATTTCCTCATTAAGGCCAATGTCCTATGATGTGCATAGACAAATATGGTGAATGCCTTTGCTTGATCGATTGTCTTCTTATACTTTGGCATATTCTTGACAATGGCTTCTAGCATCAAGTTAATGGTGTGAGTTGCACATGAGCTCCAAAAGATATTTGGTCTCTTCTCCTTCAATAATGTCTTTGCTCCCATGTTGTTGGAAGCATTGTCGTGACTACTTGCACAATATTTGTTGGACCTAGTTGTTCAATGCAAGTATCTATGTACTCGAATATGTACTCACTTGTGTGTGCATGATCTAACGCCTCCTTTGATTGTATGAAGCTTGTCCCCAATTTGCAATGCACACATATATTCATGATGCTCCTCCTCTTTTGATCGGTCCAAGCATCGGTCATGATGGAGCACCCGGTCAAAGCTCTCTCTTCTTCATGTGTCTTCAACAAATCCTTTGTTCTTTCCACTTCCTCCTTCAACAACTTCTCCCGACAATCATATGGAGAAGGACCTACACACCCCGGTCCAGCGACCAATAGCCTCACACATTTGTTTGAACTCATCATTGTTGATGGCATTGAAAGGACACCTAAACATAAAAACATACAATACAATATGAGGCTAACAATCAACAGTTCAACGAAAGGATATCAAGCATGAGAGAATGAGAGTTGCAAAATATACCATGAGCATAAATCCATCTCACAACATATTGTTTCACCTTATGATTTCTTTCTTTCCAAAGTGCATCTTTAATATTTTGTTGTCGGGTTGTCAAAGCAATGGAAGTATCAATAGGGCGAGCAAACTTATCCATTGGCCCTAATGTGCGAGGTGCCGAGCCTCCAACAACTTCAAGATCTTCATCTTCATTAGGGTCATCTTGTTTTTCAATTGTCACTTCATTTCTAAGCTCTTGCTCTTTTGCTTTCTTTGCCTTCTTCAATGCTTGTGCATCCTCTATAGACTTCCTACATTTCGTTTGTTCTTCTTGTGTGGACTTTGGACATCTAGCAACGTTCCCGAATATGACCAATATGTTGTTTGAGCCTATACACCCCTCCGTGAATTACCTTTTGACACAAGCGACACTTCACTCTATCCAAGTTGTTTGGATCATCTAAATACCCAAATTCCCATCCTATATCTTCGGAATTCCTCTTAAGGACGCTTGAACTTGTTGGCGTTGTCGCACCTCCGGAAGCAACGGATGACATCTTGACAAAATGACAAATTAACAATAAGTCATAACATGCATCTATATTTGCAAATCATCAATCATAAACATCAATGTAATAAATTTCACTATGAGGAATGTTACATAATTAGATACCAACTCGGTTCTTGATTAGTGATTACTAGTTTACTACCCAAGAATTAGATACCAGCATTCACACTCGGTTACTGATTACTAGTTACTACCCAGGTAAGAAGGACTCTTCAATATTGCTCTTTCATGCATATACAATAATACAATATTGCCACGACTTAAATAATTAGCAGATCAACATCACACTCGGTTCAAGACACACATTCATGCACACGCATACGAGCCAAAGACACATAATAGGTAAGAAGGACTCTTCAATTCTTCATGCATATGCGCAAAATGGTTGTGTAATTTCACAGCACACAGACACAGCACACACTACTTTCATGCATTGTGAACTTGACAATTCAAGAACCTTGTGCGTTCCTTTTGATTTGGTTCCTGGTCTAAACTGGTTTCCTTCAATGTACCTGCTGCAGCAAACAAAATGGTTGTGTAATTTAATAACTGTACAATAGAATATTTTTCAAGTACAAAATAAATCTGTTTGTGAAAAGTTGAGATTCTAAAGCCAACTTACTGACTCCTTCAAAAATGGATGCTTGTATAATCCTTGAGAATCCTCCCAATGAAGTTGTTATTGTCCAAGTACCTACCACAAACCATTGTAACATAAGAATATCGAGAACCAAATGAAAGATAAAGACTCACAATGATCATTCACTATATAAAATTTTATACAATTTAAGCAGTAAGGCTCACAAATAGGTCAATCTCGGAATATGAACTAGCTTTGGTGATATCGATCCAATCGACCTATTATTGGACAAGTGCTCGCAGAGCATATAAGATAATCGAGATGATCTTTTTTTATTAAAAAATGGAGTTTATGGTGACAGTCTTATCTACAAAGATTAACTTCAACTTCGAGAAAACTTACAAAATCTCAAGGTTTGTCAAATTTGTAATCTGATCCGGCAAAGACGCCGATTAATTCATTATTGTTAAGGTATCTGAGAACACAATTTTGCGGTCATTTCGGGGAAGGCAGCGTCGCCATTCAGAGAAAAGGAATGAATCGCCGCTTCTAAAATTTACGCTTCTGATTTCTCAAGGAGGAAGCCATTCCCAATGCCAATGAAATCACGAGAGTGCCAATCAAGTGGTTGTTACCAACATCAACGCAAAGGGAATTTATCATTCACGACAAGTCATACAAGCGCCATTTTTTGACATGATAATATCTTAATATATGACAAGCATGGCAATGCAGTGTGAACTTCATACATTCAGCAATCACCAATCAGCAATCCTTTGAGGCTTGGAGAGAAGAACCTGTCATCAAGAAGCATGAAGAACATGGTTAGACAATCAAGAATCAGCAGGGAAGGCAGAAGCGGGGAAGACTAAGGGGGCTGCGGTGGGTGCTAGGGCGAATGGAAGAGAGGGGAGGCGGAGCAGAGAAGGAAGGGGCATCGAGGAGGGAGGGCGGCGACGGAGAGGCGAGAAGAGAGGGGAGAGGGGAAGGCCGTGGCGCAAGAGGGGGAGCAGAGAGCCAGCGAATGGAGCATTGCATGGGATGGCGGCGATGGAGGGGGGACCAGAGAGGAGCGAGAGCAGCGAGGGGAGGTCGGTGGCGGAGGAGCAGAGGGAAGAGGCGTACGGCATACCTCGATTTGATGGTCGATTCGGGCGCGGCGAAGCTCCAATCAGCGAGGCGAGATGGCTGTAACCAGGCGAGCTCGACTCGGAGGTGGGGAGGCCGAACCCTAGTCTTGCTACTGCGAGGTCGGCGTCGGGCGCTGTTGGTTCTTATGCTCGCCTCGGCGCCCGCCTCGCTTGCCGCCTAGGCGCCTCGACCATGGAGGACCGCCTCGTGCCCCGACTAAGCGCGCCGCTACCGAAGAAAACGCCAGGAGAAGAGCGACTAGCGCTTAGTCGGCGCCTAATGGCCGATCGACCCGACTTTTAGAAACGATGATATGTCTTGTCCATGCATTGACTGCGAGAATCTGAAGATGTTTAACAACCGAGCGTAGATCGAAGCACACTTGATTCGAAGGGGTTTCAAAAAGGGTTATACATGTTGGACCAGTCACGGTGAAGAGCATATTATACAGGAAGTCAACGATATGCATATTATACAGGAAGTCAACGATATGCCGCCGAATGATGTCGATTGTGGTTCCGATTCGGATAGTTTTGCACGATGACAATCTAGATCAGATGCTTCGCGATGCAGAAGGGAACTGTGATGAGAGGGAGTATGTTCAATTCTGGGGCGTGATGAAGGACTCAGAGAAACCTTTGTTCCCGGGCTGCAAGTCGGAATACACAAGGTTGTCATCCATGCTTACACTGCTGAAATTGAAGGCAAGCAACGGTTGGTCCGACAAGAGTTTCACGGAGCTGTTAGGTCTCTTAGCGAACATGCTTCTGGAGGGAAACGAGTTGCCCAAAACCACCTACAAAGCCAAAAAGGTTCTTTGTCCATTGGGAATGGAAGTAGAAAGAATACATGCATGTCCGAACGACTGTATCCTCTACCGTAACGAGTATACAAACATGCATGTATGTCCGGTGTGCAACGCATCCCGATACAAGCGTAAAGCAATCGGATGACGACGAGGAATCGAGGTGAAGAAAGGACCTCCTGCTAAGGTGGCGTGGTATCTTCCTATAATTCCCCATTTGAAGCGGTTTTTTGCGAACCCAAAGAATGCAAAACTGCTGTGTTGGCACTCAGAGGAGCGTAAGAATGACGGAAAGTTAAGACACCCTGCTGATTCCGCCCAGTGGAGAAACATCGATAGAAGGTTTGTAGACTTGGTGCGAAGCGAGGAATATAAGGTTTGGATTGAGTACAGATGGAATGAATCCTTTCGGTAACATGAGCGTAAGCATAGCACTTGGCGTGACGCTCTGTATCTACAACCTTCCTCCTTGGTTGTGTATGAAGCGGAAGTATATTTTGTTGTCGATACTTATCCAAGGGCGAAGCAACACTGGGAATGATATTGATGTGTACCTAGCACCATTGATGGAAGATCTAAAAATCTTGTGGATTAAAGGGTGCAGGTATGGGATGCGTACAAGCGAGAGAACTTCACTTTACATTCCTTGTTGTTACGCACCATAAATGATTATCCCGCCCTTGCTAATCTGTCGGGCCGAGTACAAAAGGGCCAAAGCACTGTACTCACTTTGCTTAGATGATACCGAGAGTGTGTGGTGAATCACTCGCGCAAAACCGTGTACATGCGTCATCGTATGTTCCTTGGAGGGCTCACCCATACCGCAGGATGAAGAAACAATTGACGGAGAGAAGGAGGACAGTTCAGCTCCAAGGCATTTAATCGGAAAAGAGGTCTATGATATGGTTAAGGATTTAGATGTTGTGCTTGGAAAGGGATGTAAATCGAGGACAAGTAAGAAAAACATGTGGAAGAAGAGATCAATATTTTGGGACTTACCTTATTGGGAGCACCTAGAAGTTAGCGCTTTGCATCGGCGTCATGCACGAGAGAAGAATGTATGTGATAGCTTGATTGGTCTCTTACTGAACATTCGTGACAAAACAAAGGATGGTGTCAACGCATGCGGCTTGACTTGGTTGATATGGACATCAGACCTGAGTTAACACCAACAAGGACCGATAAAGGACGAACGTACCTTCCCCGCTTGTTACACTCTATCCAAGGCCGAGAGAACCGGCATGCGGTGCTTGCATGGCGTGAAAGTTCCGTCCGGTTACTCCGCCAACATGAAGAAACTTGTTTCGATAAAAGATTTGAAGTTAATTGGCATGAAGTCTCATGATTGTCATGTGTTGATGACACAAATGCTCCCTATTGCAATTAGAAGTATTTTGCCGATCAAGGTCCGAGAGACAATCATGAGGCTGTGTTATTTTTTTAACACAATTGCTCAGAAGGTCATCGATCCCGAAGGACTAGATGCTCTGCAGGACGAGGTGGTGACGACTCTATGTGATCTTGAGATGTATTTCCTCCGTCGTTTTTCGATATCATGGTCCATCTCATTGTTCATATTGTGAGGGAGATAAAGATGTGCGGGCCCGTGTTCCTACGTAGCATGTACCCGTTCGAGAGGTTCATGGGAATTCTCAAGTCATATGTACGGAATCGATCTCGGCCAGAGGGCAGCATCGTCGAAGGTTATGCAACCGAAGAGGTCATTGAGTTCTGCCTCGATTACATGGCTCAGTCCAACCGATAGGTGTGCCTCGATCTCGCCATGAGGGGAGGCTCGAGGGTATCGGGACCGTCGGAAGGAAAGCAATCACTCCAAATATGGATCGTATGCTCAAGCCCATTTCACGGTCTTGCAACACATGGTGAAGTGTCCCGTATATCGACCAAAGACAAGGATGTGCTTGACAATGTAATTCGATGCGGCCGGATGTTTGGATCACGAGATAACACAATGATTTGTTCAACCAATGGTTGAAGGAGCGACTTGCTAGGAGCTCGTCAAGTGATATGCTAACATGGTTGGCAAAAGGGCCAACATTTATAGTTGTAACATGGCGAGGATACGACATAAATGGGTACACATTCTATATGCAGGCTCAGGATATAAAAAGCACTAACCAGAACAGCGGTGTCCGCATAGATGCATTCGATGATCGATGGATGAGGAGCTCCTACTATGGGCAAATAGAGGAGATATGGGAGCTCGACCACGTGCTTTTCAAGATCCCCTATTTGGTGCCGTTAGGTCCATCTCCCCGGTGAAGGTCGACAAATGCAGGCGTCACTACCGTGGACCTCGAGCGTGTCGGATACAAAGGCGAACCATTCGTCTTGGCTAACCAAGTTGTTCAAGTCTTCTATGTTACCGACCCGGCAAATAAGAAGCGCCACGTAGTTCTTCATGGAAAAAGGAGGATTAATTGTCGGAGTTGAGAATGTAGTGGACGAGGAAGAATACAATCAATTTGACGAGTTGTCTCCTTTCGGAAACGGCATAAGGGTCGAGGAAGAAGAACATGACGAAACTAGCTACATACACGTCGATCATCATGAAGGGCTAATTTTTAAAGATTAATTGAACAATGTGTGTATATGTATGTACATTATGATGAATGGTTAATTTTAGTTCATTTGAGTTAATTAATTGATTTGTACTGTGAAATGGATGTGATTGTTTCTCAAATGAATGTGAATTGGATGTATATACATGTACTTGTTGTCTTTTCTGCTTGTTTCAGAGGGCATGGCTAGCATTTCCTGAGGCTAGCCAATAAACAGATCTAGATATTAACCAATACAAAATAATACCACTGACGGTTTGAACTACAAACCGTCTCACATGTATATCACAGACGGTTGTTTATTAAAACCGCTCAGGATATATGTATATCACAAACGGTTGTTTATTAACACCGTCGTGATACATCACATATCACGAGCGGTTGTTTATTAAAACCGCTCGTGATACATCACATATCACGAGCGGTTCTAAGTTAGGCATGCGTGATAATCATATCCTGAGCGGTTCTAATTTAGAACCGTCTGTGATGTCCATCCCTATTTACATTCGGACTCTAGCTAGGGTTTACCGCTCCGCCACTCTCAAACAATTAAGTTTCTCAACTCCTCTCGCTCCTCCTCCCCGAGCCCATCGCCGCCCTCGCGCCACCTCCTCGAGCCCGCGCGACTCCTCCCGATCCCATCGACGCCGCCTCCTCCTCGGCCCGCGCGCCTCCCCGAGCCCGCCGAGCCTCCTCCTCTGACCCAAGCGCCTCCCCCGAGCCCACCGCGCCTCCTGCCCCGAGCCCGCCGCCTCCTCCCCTCCCCCGAGCCCGGCGCGCCTCCCCTTCGACGCCGCCCTGCTGCTCCGGTACTGCTCCCTGCTCGTCCTTCTCCTCGACGCCCAAAGGTAACCAATGCCGAGTTGCCGATCGACCCCCACGCCCCTTTCCCTAACTATTTCTATCAATAATCTGTCATGGTCCTTCATGATAATTGTACTTGTTTTAGGAATTTGTATTTGTTCTAGTCAGTTATTCATATGGTATTTGTTTTGATACTGCTACTGGAATACATTGCAATGTGGTGTGGTGGGCTTGAGATGAATGCTCTATGATGATAATAGTCTTGTACTGAAATTGTTTTGATAATCGGGTTTGTACTTGAGCTCTAATTGGAATGCTTACTCTACATCTGATAGCAATATCAAAATGTTAAATCTTAGCTTTATGCTGATTTCATTTGTTCACATGATGTTCTATTTCTTGTGAAGATGTCTTCCGCTCATTCTGAGTCATCGCCGCCTCATGTGTCTGATGATGCACCATCCTCTGGAACAATATCCAACCGCGGTAGAAGAAGAGGAATATCGAAAAGGCCCACGGGCCGATTTACCATCACGGAGGTCGATCACCGGGACCCTATCAATCCTCGCCGAGCAGCGTCCGCATTCCGGAAAATGGTCGGAATAGTTGCACGGGAACGGGTCAAGATCACCTACGATTCGTGGAAGGTGGTGCCCGAACCATCGAAAACCGCTTGGTTGGTGGAAATTTCGCATCGCTCGAGATCCCTAGAGAACACGGACTCCGGCGACGACACGCGTTGCTACAGGCGTGCAAAGCGTGGAAGAACTTCAAGAGCACGCTTGTCAAGAACTACGTGGAGAAGGATCTGAAGCCGCCCTTCCACAAGTATCTATTCTTGGAAGAGTCCTGGGCCGAGTTTGTGGCGAAGAAGACGACAGATGAATTTAAGAGTGAAAGTGCGGCGCACACGGCCCTCCAGGCAAAAAACAAGCACCCCCACAGACTCGGCACCGCTGGGTATGCGGGTAAAGCCCCGATATGGAGGGATCAGGAACAGCAGGCAAGCAGTTTGAATCTCTCCCTGCTATTTCCCGAGATCACTGATGTGCGTGCCCGACAGTGGTTATTTGCGAGGTTATGTATTGGGCATACGGGGGAAGTGTACTTTCCAAACCCCGAAGACCAGGAAGTGTCCCAGCACCTGCTAAGATATCGAACTACCTAGTTTGTAATTACTCCATAACTTCATAGGAAGTGAAATGAAATGTCGGGCTATATTGCGAGATAACGCTGAGTGCACAATCTTCCCAAGGCTCATTCCAGCAGATAGGGAGAAAGATATACTCTCATGCCCTAGGAAACAAAGTGAGCATCCGGTCGCACGAGAGGCGCTGGTGTTTTTGTTACATGGGAACAATGGTTCCAAGCGGACTCGGATCGCATCGAGTAGGAAGAGAGCCAAAGCCGAGCACGATGCAAAGCTACGAGAGGATCTTCGTGCATCCTCGAGATGAGCTCTTTGAAAAAATCAGAGCGGAGGTCTTTGAAAAAATCAGACAGAGGTCACTCAATCCTTGATTGGAGATTCGTGCGTCCAACAAAAGCGAGATAGAGACCTTTGAGGAAAGGATTAGGGATTGCAACTCCCAAGTCGGTTGGAAGCCCCCGCCCTCTTCATCATCGCTAGCCACCCCCAAACATCCGAGTAGTCTGCGCGTCCAACCCTAACCCTATCACAATAGGTGATGACAGATTTTCGTCGATGACATCCGGTAATAATTATTATCTCTCGAATGCTCAATCCATTGATAGGCTGTTGGAGTAGCTAATTTTGTATCGTTATGTACGAGGTGGCTACGGCGCAAGCTCCAAGTGAGATATGTCTCTGTTGCCCTAGATGCTGCTTGGGGCCAGGTGTATCCATCCGGTGTTGGAGCTTTGGTGCACGGTGCAAATCTAGCGCCGGGTTTCGCAAAAGTGAATGTGGACGATGTTTGTGCCAATTTCGAGGCCGCCCCGCTGAAAATTCCCCAAACGATGAGGTCATGACTCTAGGGCAAGCCGCTGGAACATTCATCCAGTGGCCCAAGGAGGACATCTGCTCGAGCTACCGCCCGGTGTCAACTTCACGGAATGTCTGCGCAGCGGCATCAAGTCCACGGATCCGATCAGACCGGCTACTCGCACTAACACGGCAAGGGCCCATTGCATCACATGCTTCTACACTCGTGCTCATCGACTCTTGTGAAGTCGACCTATACAAAGCGAGGCGGCAAGGGCAAGGGCAAATCGAAGACGATCGAGTCCTCTCTCGATATCCCCTTCTGTTGCTATTCGAAATTCAAGCTAGGCGAGCCGCTGCTCGAGAAGTTAGACAGCCCTACCCTAGGATTTGGATTGCACGGAATTGCATACATGGTACATGGAATAGTCCAACAAGCCGGTTGATCAACGACTCGGGTTTCACCGTCAAGTTCAAGGAGGATTATTTTAACCACGTGTATCAAGACTTTGTCTTCACGGTGACCTTCGACGACTTGTTCGTCTCTTCAACCTCGGCGAGCTCGACGTCTCACTCATACGATCTTCGACAATCGTAAGTGTGTACAATCACGGTCAATGTTAGTGTAATATCGATAAATGTTATATATAACTCCTAGCCTTTGTATAATAGATACATGATCTCGTGAAGCGAAAGAAGGAAATCACGGTGAGGTTTCTCGACCCACACATTGTCTCTCTCGAGCAAAGCATCACGGCGAATGCAACATTCGTCGAGAATTACGTTATAGATTTTTTCATGGCTCACCGCAACAAGGAATTCATACTTTTGCCCTACAACCAGAAGTAAGTAGTGTTGCACTACTGGCTATACTTGTTGATTTGTACTTTATAAGCAACATGAACTTAGGTTTAATGACCATGCTGACATACCTGTGTAGGTACCACTGGATTCTAATTGTAATTATACCAAAACGGAAATACGTAATATACCTAGATTCCCTACAGAGGGCCACTCACAACTTCACAACTATCCGAATTTAATCATCGTAAACACATTTCCTCCATAGAAACTTTATTGTAGTCTTTCCTTCCTTTGCAATGGCTAAGGCTAACTTCTTGGAGTCACGAGGGTGTTCAACGTGTAACATGCTAGAGGATGGAATATCAAGGAAGGATATTTGGGACATGATCAAAATTCGGTGACTTGCTAGCTAGTACACATTAATCCTATATAACACTTCGTAGCAATGCCTCTCGAACTAACCAATTCTATTTTTGCAAGGCCACCAAAGAGTCAGGGCAACGTCTGTGGATACTATGTTTGCCACAACATGTAACTACTCATCGGTTCGCGATCACCAATGATCCTCGGGTTTGTCAATCTTTCAACAATTATTTCATATATACTTACCAATTTATATAAGCCCTAATTTAACCTTCCTATCGACAAAGTTGCGACCATCGCCAAACTGCGTTGGAACAGAGCAAGCTCATAAAAATTCGATCACACCTTGCGTCATTCTGAATGCATGTGTCATAAATCCAAATGGGAGTTTCCACAAGTGTAGATTGAACTTGATTGGGATAGATTGAACATAATGGTACATGTGTGTAAATTAATGTACATTAATGGTTAATTTTAGTTAATTGATTTGTGAATTGGATGTGCTTGTTTGAAATGAATGCAATTTTGATGTGCTTCAAATGAATGAGAATTGGATGTGCTTGTTTCAGAGGGCATGGCTAGCATTTCTGAGGCTAGCCAATAAGCGTAAATAGATTTAGCAATGCAAAGACTACCACGACGGTGCAGATGAAACCATACTGTGATGATCGAGCTACCACAGACGGTCAGAGATGAAACCGCTCGTGATAGTGAACTATCACGCACGGTTTCATCTCTGCATCGCCTCTGGTAGTTAATATCCTGACGGTTTCATCTACGCATCGTCGTGGTATCATCATCACGCACGGTTTCATCTACGGACCGTGCATCGGTCGGTAATGATTATCACGCAACGATTGCATCTACAAACCGTCTCGTGATAGTATGTATTATGAGACGGTTCAAAACCGCTCGTGATGACCTAATGCATTATCGACCCATAAACTCGAGGCGGCTCCACTAACCGCTCGTGATGGTGTTTTTGAACCGTCTGTGAAGGCCTTTTTCAGTAGTAGTGAGTAGAGATGACGTAGTCGTAGGGAATATGCTCAGGGTCATCAGAGAGAGTGACATGTGTCGGCAGCTGGGATCAATGACGGTTGCATGTGTATGCTCGTTGTTGTCGCAATGGTTAGCATTAAGCAATAATTAGAAAGAAGTAGAAGATAACTATATAGTAAAGTATCGCATAGCAAGGGGTAGCAGCTGAGAGAGATTGATCAGGATTTGAGTATGTTATTGGAGGTTGAAGCAAAAATATTGTGACGGCGAGAAGGGGTAGAACCCACACGGTTTGGTGGGGTAACCAACGTGTGAGGGAAGATAAGTTCAAGATAGGTCGTGCATGGTGCATCGGTGTATGCGTGAGCAAGGTACTCTAATACATTATAACATGTAAACTAATAAGATAATTTATCATACACATAATCAACGTATTGCTTGAGATTGAATAGAGGTTCATGTGCATGCATACAATTTGGAAAAAATAACAAATATAGTAAGAATAGGGGCATTCAACTACATGATCTATGCATGATGAAGAGTGGTTAGTTTCTAAGAACCCCAACAACTTATTTATGCTCAATGATTTTTTACTATCAAAGCACATACTTCAATTACGTTCCTCAAGTTGTAATTGCTTTTTAAGCTTCTATTATCGTTTCCAATGTTTAAGATATCTTAAAAGTCTAAATAGTCTACAATATATGAAAATATATTATCAAGAATTTATACAAACTTCGAAACAAATCTAGCCGTGCAAAGGCACGAGGCACCCTGCTAGTTATCTTATTAAAGCAAAGTAGAAAATAAGTCACTACATTCGCTTTCAAGGGCTAGAAATTATTACGATGCTAATCGGAGTAAAAAAAAAGAAATATCTACACTGTCGATTTTGGGTGGACCCAGATTATAACAGTGATGATTGATTAGATCTAGACAATCGTAGCATTGGAATAGAACACTTTTTTAAAGACAATCCGTATTTGATATGGTTAGAGAAAAACTAGAGGCATTAAAAAAGCATGAGGCGGTACAATATAACGGTAGCTTGCTGAGGCCAGCTCTTCGCGTACAAGATCTCGCATGCAAGACAGCAAGAAGCCCTCCTCGGCCATGCCAAGTCGCTTGGAGATCAGAGCAGGTGCATCGGCAGCCAAAAGAGGGGGGAAGAAACCTGGTAATCCATCTCGCAGGCACCCAACAGTCCAGCACGACTAACAATCGCGTAGGAGCAGAGCTGCCAGATGCTCGACAAATCGACCTCACAGACATCCGGATTATACCAATGTACGACCAAGGATGATTAGTGTTAAGAGATCTGTAGCCCTACTGCTATTTGCAATCTCGCCGGGCCCATGGAATCTTCGACCTTTCTGCACCCTCATCGCCAATTCACAACAGGAGTTCGGATGAGTAACGACGAATCGATGTAACACGGCCCAACGGGTTAATCACGTCAATGAGTATCGCCGGATCAAGCAAAAGCTATTTTGGTCTCTTAATTTTCCGATGGTGAAAGTTATAGGATCCAACCATTAGTAGGAAGAAAAAGAGAAACATTTGTACCGCTTTTCTTTGTTTGAATTTTTGCCGCTTATTTGGAGGGACATTTTCGTCAACTGTATAGATGTATCAGATTCACACAGTGCAGTCATATATTGAGTAGAAACTATATTGTTAATCATAGGGATTAGAATCATATAAAAAAGTGTTTCAAGTATATAAAATATGCATAGTAGCACACATCCAAACGTACAATTACGCGGGAAATGAGAATACGCTGTCGTAGACTTTATAGTTGTATAACAAATGCATATGTACTTTCAAATATGAACACTTGTACCATGATATCTAGCAGTGCAATTGTGCAGGTAATTCGGCTAAACATTACACACTAAAACTATGTTAAAAATTTTAGAAATGTGGACAACATTTTAATTCCAGATTTTATTATTAAGCAAAGATTACAAATAACTAGTGATGCATAAATCGATACTAATAGCCGGCAACTCATTATCATGATTATAGCAGAATATATTGGTTATACACACAACTTACAATATATGTCGATGAAGAACAGGAAGCAGTATATACTCGATATAGTGCAAATCGTAGACATCGCAGTGCAGCAAGCGGTCGCGCAGATGCGCTGCCCACAAACCTTATTGCCGCCTCGTGCAGGTGAACTTTGCGACAATGGTTTGGAGATACCGCTCACCCTCCTTCGCGGTGCACGCCGAGGAGAAGGGACGGCTTGGTTCAAAACAACATAACCCTCCAGCACAAAAGGACAGAGAGAGCGAAGAAGAATTGGAATCGAAAAAGCTCTATTTGGTCTAGACCTCTCGAAAACCTTTTAAGGGTCGAGTCAATTACTTTCTAGTAACCGCTCAATAAAGCACACATTAGAACACTGGTAACTGCCAATTAAAAACCAATTAATGGTAATTAAGTAGAATTTACCATATCCTGATTACACGTTGGTCTTCAGCTTTGACCACTGATCTACAGTTTTGACCACGTTCTCCAGGGGGGGGGGTCCTAAGGGAGGTCAAAGAGAAATCTCCAAGGGAGGTCCAAGAGGACGTCCTGGAGGTCCAAGAGAAAGCTCCAAGGGAGGTCCAAGGGGACGTCCTGGAGGTCCAAGAGAAAGATCCATGGGAGGTCCAAGAGGACGTCCTGCAGGTCCAAGAGAAAGCTCTATGGGAGGTCCAAGAGAAAGCTCCAAGTGAGGTCCTAGAGGACGTCCTGGAGGTCCAAGAGAAAGATCCATGGGAGGTCCAAGAGAAAGATCCAAGGGAGGTCCTAGAGGACGTCCTGCAGGTCCAAGAGAAAGCTCTATGGGAGGTCCAAGAGAAAGCTCCAAGTGAGGTCCTAGAGGACGTCCTGGAGGTCCAAGAGAAAGCTCCATGGGAGGTCCTAGAGGACGTCCTAGAGGTTCAAGAGAAAGCTCCATGGGAGGTCCTAGAGGACGTCCTGAAGGTCCAAGAGGATCTCCAAGAGAGGTCCAAGTGAGCAAAAGAAAGGTGGACTTGATTCACGACATGTTCCAAGTCACGCAATAGCCACGCAAATAAATGTGCGCGTGTGTGTGACTTTAGCTATAGTCCTCCTCATGTCACCCCATGACATGTATCACATGTATCAAGTGGTGGCAAGGACTCCACCTTATAAATTACTCTCCCAATACTTGGCTAGGTAGTATGGGACTAAACCATGCATGCTTTGGAATTTAGGAATGAATGGGCTTATACAAATAAGGGACCAATTCTAACAATCCCCCACCAATTCCAATGCAAGCAGCAAAGAATAAGATAAAGACTTTTGTGCTAAAGATTTGTTAATATACTAGTCTTTCAGTGTAAGTCCCGTACGGATTGAACTTGCACCTAGAATAACAAGATTCATCTTCTCACAATTGATGAATGGACTATGCCTTGAATTCACAGTCTTTCGTGATTAGATTTCACTTGAAATCTCAACTGATACTAGACTGTCAAAGAACCAAACCTAACCGAGGCTTTATGTGGTCATGCTCCCTTATCTTCTCATGAGCTTTCTAGAGAATGCCCCTATTCTCGTGAACTGCGACCTCAGTTAAACTCAAGTAGGTGTATTCATTCTAGCTATCCTGTGGGCTAATACCTTTTTCCCTCATTGGACACTAGAATATATTAAGGCTTTAAGCCATCTTCTTCCATACAGTTGAGAGTACTTTGTCTATTAGGACACGGGTACATATTTTATTAAAATGTACTCTCTTGTTCAAATATCAACTTGTTTTTCCCATTGCCTAAGTCACGGGATTTTCGATCAAAAAGGTATGGGTTACTATTGAGTTGTAACTCCAATGGGCCTCATTCCTATGTCCATAGATGCAACGGAAATCGCTTTCCATGCTAGTCCCTTTGTGAAAGGGTCTACCAAAATTTTCTCAGTTCGTATATAATTCACAGTAATTACTTCGGAGTTCCTCAGTTTTCTGACAGATTTAAGCCTATGCTTCACATGTCTGGAGGACTTCATGTTATCCTTAGTACTTGTAACCTTAATCAACACTGTTTGATTATCACAGTACATTAGGATTGTTGGTATTGGTTTCTCAACCAGTGGTAAGTCCAACACAAGCTCTCTAAGCCATTCAGCCTCAACAGTAGCTGTGTCTAGTGTTACAAGTTCTGCTTCCATGGTTGACCTCGTCAATATGGTCTATTTACATGACCTTCATGAAACTGCAGCACCTGCAAGGGTAAACACATACCCACTTGTAGCTTTGATCTCATCTGCATTAGAGATCCAATTTGAATCACTATATCCTTCTAATACAGATGGATACCCAGTATAGTGAATTCCATATGAGGTTCTGCCTCTCAAGTAGCGCAACACTCTCTCAAGTGCCTCCCAGTGATCATCTCCTGGGTTAGTGATCATCTCCTGGGTTAGAAGTAAACCGACTTAATTTGCTCACAGCAAATGATATGTCAGGTCTTGTGGCACCAGATAGATACATAAGGGACCCAATAATTTGTGAATATCTCAATTGATCTTTGGCTAATCCCTTATTCTTTCGAAGCTTAACACTAGCATCATAAAGAGTTGGGGAAATCTTGCAGATCTCAAAACCGAACCGGCTCAAGATTTTCTCAGCATAATGGGATTGGTTCAAAGTGATCCCATCCTCATTTCTGATCAATTTAATATTCAGAATAACATCAGCTTCTCCTAGGTCTTTCATATCAAAGCATCTAGATAAGAAAGATTTGACCTCGTCAATAATAGAAGTGTTTGTCCCAAATATAAGTATATCATCAACATATAAACACAAAATCACTCCTTGACCCCCACCATAATGATAATACACACTTATCTGCCTCATTTACAGAAAAACCAACAGATGTTAAAGTTTTATCAAATTTCTCGTGCCATTGTTTAGGTGCTTGCTTTAGGCCATACAAGGATTTGATTAATTTGCATACCTTAGTTTCCTGTCCAGAAATCACAAAGCCATCCGGTTGCTCCATATAGATTTCTTCCTCTAACTCTTCATTAAGGAAAGCTGTCTTCACATCCATTTGATGAATGTGTAGACTATGGGAAGAAGCTAATGCAATAAGCACACGAATGGTGGTCAATCTGGCAACAAGAGAGTAAGTATGAAAATAATCCTCACCTTCTTTCTGGGTATAACCATTAGCCACAAGTCTTGCCTTGTACTTATCAATAGTACCGTCAGGCCTCATTTTCTTTTTAAAGATCCACTTGCATCCAATAGGTTTACACCCGATAGGACGTTCAATGATCTCCCAAGTCCCGTTAGCCATGATGGAATCCATCTCGATATGGACTGCCTCTTTCCAATACTCAGCATCAGGTAATGCATAAGCCTCTGAAAGAGTGTTTGGCACATCATCCATGAGATATACAATAAAGTCCTCACCAAAGGTTTTCTCAACCCTTTGTCGCTTGCTCCTGCGAGGAGCCTCTTCGACTAAATTATTATCTTCCTCAGAAAAATCATAAATTGGTGGTATATCACTCATTGGTTCAGAGATGGTGGTAGGTTCAAAATTAATATTAGTCCTAGTTTGATTATCCTCAATTCGAGAAGTACTGCATGTAGTTCTCATAGGATAAATATCCTCAAAAAATGAAGCATCTCTGGACTCCATTATTGTGTTAACAGTAATCTCAGGAGTTTCTGATTTTACTACTAAGAATCTATAGGCCGTGCTATTATGAACATATCTCAGTAAGACACAATCGACTGTTTTATGTCCAAGTTTTCTCTTTTTCTGTAATGGTATATTGACTTTTACCAAACACCCCAAGTTCGCAGAAAATTAATATTGGGTTTTCTCCCATTTCATCCCTCATATGGAGTAGTCTCACAACTTTTAGTGATTACTCTATTTAGAACAAAAGTTGCTGTCAAAATACCTTCCCCCCACCATAACTTAGGCATACCAGCACTCTCCAACATGGCATTCACCAAGTCTGTTAGTATCCGGTTTTTCCTCTCAGCCACCCCGTTTGATTGAGATGAGTATAGTGGTGTAACTTCATGGACTATTCCATGTTCAGCACGGAATTTGGAGAATTCATGGGAGATATACTCTCCTCCACGATCAGACCTTAGTCTTTTAATTTTCTTTTCTAGTTGGTTCTCAACCTCGTCCTTATAAATTTTAAAGTAATTTAAAGCTTCATCTTTTGTTTTCAGTAGATACACATAACAATATCGTGATGCATCATCAATAAAAGTTAGAAAATATCTTTTGCCTCCTTTTGCCAATAATCCATTCATTTCACACAAATCAAAATGGATAAGATCTAAAGGTGCCAAGTTCTTTTTCTCCTGTAACCCCTTAAAGGGTTTTCGAAGTTGTTTTGTTTACACACAAATTTGGCACTTTGATCCTTTGACAAGTTCACATTTTGGGATTAAATTTAATCTGGACATCCTAGCAATACTATCAAAACCAATATGACAAAAACGAGAATCCCATACATTGGCCTCGCATTTATTCAAACCAGTTGCAACATTCAGATTATACTCTAAAGTACTCATGTGGAACAAGCCTCCGCTCTCATAGCCTTTACCAACAAAGTTACCAGACTTAGACAATACAATTTTATTTGACTCAAATACTAGCTTATACACATTCCTACATAGAAGGGAACTACTAACAAGGTTTTTTGTTTATGGTTGGCACATGCTGCACATTCTTCAAGTGGGCAATCTTCCCTGAATTGCCAACACCAAGAACAAAAGCATGCGACCCGTTTCCTATTAGGACGGAGGAAGCCCTGGCTACCTAATAAGAAGAAAACAAGGAAATATCATAACATACGTGAACATTAGTTCCAGTATCAACCCACCAATCAGTGGATTGACATGCTGAAAATACAACAGGTGGATTACCATACCCTCCTGTTGAGGCCTCGCCTATGATCACGTTGACAACCTTTTTCTTTTGCTGTACACCATCCTTGCTCTTGCGAAAATGGCAGTCTTTCGCCATATGACCATTTTTCCCGCACACAAAGCAGGTGATGTTCCTCATATCCTTCTTCTTAGTTTTCTTCTTAAAGCTAGTTGTCTTTTTTGGTTTAAAGCCTCTGTTATTCTTACCATATCTCTTCTGTATGATATTTGCGTTGATCTGATTGTTCTGACTGGAAGTGCTTGGTGCATCTTTTGCTCTTGCCTTTTCTTCCACATCAAGGGCAGTAATGAGATCCTCAATAGATATCTATTCCCTCTTGTGCTTTAAGCTAGTGGAAAAACCCCACCATGAAGCAGAAAGCTTGGCAACAATGCCCGCAGCCACAAACTTAGGAGGCAAAACACAACCCAGATGTGTAATCTCTCCGACCAGTAACTGTAGCTCATGAGCCTATACAACTATCGACTTAGCATCGTCCATGCTATAGTCAAAGAATTGCTCGCACATATAGAGCCACCGACCAGCCTCTGCTTGGCATATTTGTGCTCGAGTGCATCCCACAACTCTATGGCGGACTTGAAGTCCAGGTACACATCATAGAGCTGGTAAGATAGTATGGTCAGTATGCATCCAAGGGCGGTGTTATCATCTGTGTCAAACCACATGGTTTGTTCAATCGTAATTGGATACTGTGTATGGATCACCCACCACAGCCCCAAAGACATGAGCCAAAACTTGACCCTTGTCTACCATCTACGAAAGTTCTGACCAGAAAACCTCTCAGGTTTCATAGCATCAGAAGCACCAGCCATTGCTAGATCACAAAAAAAATCCACAATAAGGTTTCTGGATTGTTAGAAATGTGGACAACATTTTAATTCCAGATTTTATTATTAGGCAAAGATCACAAATAACTAGTGATGCATAAATCGATACTAATAACAGGCTACTCATTGCACTTATAAACATACACAATATCATGATTATAGCAGAATATACTAGTTGTACACACAACTTATAGTATATGTCGAAGAAGAACAGGAAGCAGTGCAGACTCGATGAAGTGCAGATCGTAGACGTCGTAGTGTAGCAAGCGGTCGCGCAGATGCACTGCCCAAAAACCTTATTGCCGCCCCGTGCAGGTGAACTCTGCGACAATGGTTCGGAGATACCACTCACCCTCCTTCCCGGTGCACGCCGAGAAGAAGGGACGGCTTGGTTCAAAACAACACAACCCTCCAGCACAAGAGGACAGAGAGAGCGAAGAAGAATTGGAATCGAAAAAGCTCTATTTGGTCTGGACCTCTCGAAAACCTTTTAAGGGTCGAGTCAATTATTCTCTAGTAACTGCTCAATAAAGCACACATTAGAACACTGGTAACTGCCAATTAAAAACCAATTAATGGTAATTAAGCAGAATTTACTATATCCTGATTATACGTTGGTCTTCAGCTTTGACCACTGATCTACAGCTTTGACCACGTTCTCCAAGGGAGGTCCAAAAGATCTCTTGGAGGTCCAAGCTAGAGAAATCTCCAAGGGAGGTCCAAGATAGAGCGCCAAGGGAGGTCCGAGAGGACGTCCTGGAGGTCCAAGAGAAAGCTCCATGGGAGGTCCGAGAGGACGTCCTAGAGGTCCAAGAGGATCTCCAGGAGAGGTCCAAGTGAGCAAAAGAAAGGTGGACTTGATTCACAACACGTTCCAAGTCAGGCGATAGCCACGCGAATAAACGCGTGCGCGTGTGACTTTAGCTATAGTTCTCATCATGTCACCCCATGACATGTATCACATGTATCAAGGGGTGGCAAGGACTCCACCTTATAAATTGTTCTCCCAATATTTGACTAGGCAGTATGGGACTAAACCATATATGCTTTGGAATTTAGGAATGAATGGGCTTATACAAATAATGGCCCAATTCTAACAAAAAAGAGCTACATGTTCTCTCTGAGCACTAGAAATTGTCACTTAGGGTGTGTTCGGTTCGATGAATCCAGCCATACATGTACGGGATGGTCCTGAATATGCTCTGTTCTTGTGTTTGGTTGAGTGAACCGAACAAAGTCGTCCTGGATGGGGTCATACAGATTCTGATAATATTCCTAAAATATGCTGTACCGAATGGTTCCATAAAAACAGACGAACGACGCGGTACAGGGATGAGCGCCTCCTCTCTGTTACCCTCTCTCCATCTGTGTATACGTCACTGACGAGTAGGTCATGCCAATTAGTGGATAGTTAAAATAATTAATTTAGTTAAATACTTCTTTTGTAATTAAGGTAAATTTAATAATCATGTTAATATTCCAATAATTAATCGTGCTAATACTCATCTGTGTATACAACTCATTCAACTTCATCCCTCAAACCAAATACCATCTTGAACTATCCAGTACTATCTCATTCATGCAACCAAACAAAATATTGAACTATCTCATCTCACTAACCAAATACACACGTTGTATCATACCATCAAGGATCATTCTATCCATCATGTACCATCCCATCTAATTCACCTAACCAAACGCACCCTTGCTTTGGTATGTTCGGATTGATCAGACGATCTATATACACATAGCAGGTACAAGTCCAATCGGTAAAAGCTAGAATCGAAAGACACCAAATTCGGATACAAGTAGCTAGGATTTAAATAAGGTTCATGTTCCATGTACACACAATATGTTTCATGCTGTCCTCAAGCTATGGCCAAGACGCACACGATGTTCTACGTAACAACTACACATATGCCTGACGAGACGACGAGCAAGTCCTCCGTTGGAGAAAGAGATACTGTCGTTAATGTTCAAGATTGTGTTAGATTTATTTCTAGATTTAAATAGGATGATAGAGAAGTGATTTGCTTGCCATAACCAATTCTTGTTATTAATTAACATTTTTAGTAGTCCATTGCCGGTTTGTGCACTCTATATATACAAACCTTACAATCGAGCAGAGCACCGGGTGATCACACATATTCTCCAAGAAAGCACGAAGCATCGATCCCAGATATATTCTCTTTCTAATAGGTGCGTGGGTCACGATGGTAATTAATATGGTGTTGACTGTCGACTTCTGATGGATCCAGATCCTCTCTATTACTGCAGGATCTATTCGTGGGAGAGTGAACAGTGCTTTATCTCTTACCATAGCAAAAAAATAACTAGCAACACGGAAATACTGTAGCAACAGAGCACACTAGTGCAGCACTGTAGCGATTGGGTTGGTCGTTTTTTATCGAACTGTGAAGATCGCTCTTAATGGCCATACACTGTAGATCATTTGTATTGACTCATTCAATGCAGAGGATCTCAATCCTATTGTAATAGCAGGAAAAACATTATTCTTCCACAGCAAGTGGTTATATAGCCTCCAAAGCAAACAGCAAATTACATGATTTAGTCAAAAGAAAAGGGAGTACTATTTTACAAATACTTCACAAAGTTACTAGGACAGCACAACTCTATGGAGAAATTAATTCATGTAGAATGAGAAAATTGCACTATAGGTCATTGAACTTGCGAGGTTGTACCACTTAACTCACTGAACTTGCATTTTACTTTCTCAGCCCCCGAACTTTTGAAGTTGTACCACTTAGCTCCCTGAACTTGCATTTTACTTTCTCGGCCCCATGAACTTGTGAGGTTGTGCCACTTAGCTCACTAAACTTGCGTTGAAGCGAAGTTCGTTGGATGCGATGCCGGCAACTCCGTCCCCTCCAAGTTTGGTGGACTCGCCGCCACCCCGTTCTGGCCGTATTCATCGTCCCTGTCACCTCACGTTGAAAAAACCGGATTCTTCGGGCCCAGGAACACACCGTGCTTGCGTCTTTGTCGGAGCTCCACTGTCATAGCTTGCCGCTGCCCTCGCTCTTGCCTTCTCTGAGTCGGCCGTGAGAGAGAGAAGTACATTCCTAGTGCGAGAGTAGGGGCGCAGTACTTCTCTCTCTCCCTCATGGTGATTCGCCAACTCAGCCTTTTCTCTTAGCAAACGGCCAAATTGACTTCGTGTAGGGTGACTAGCTTCTGTGCCCTAGGGGCTGGACTACACCTCCACCATGCCCTAGGGGGTTGGACTTCCCATCATGCACCACGTGTGAAATCCAGTCCCTTACGGGCCGGATCTAGCCATGCCATGCCCCTAGGGCCGGAGCACCCAAGTCCATGTCCCTGGGGCATAGTTTCGCCATGTCGTGACCCTAGGGGCCGGACTCCCCCGCCCCCAGATTTATGGTTTTATGATTTCATGTGAACATCGGGTGTTTTATGGTTTATGATTTCATGTGAACCTCGGGTGTTTTATGATTTCATGTGAACATTGGGCGTTGTATGATTTCATGCGAATCTCGGGTGTTGCAGTCGTCTCCGAAACTGATGTACTCCGACAATACACACATAACGTATACAAATATGTTATGCAAAATATCTATACAAATATAGTACAACATAAGCACATAACCTCTATACAATTTAGAGTTAATTCTTTATTTGCTATTGGAAGTTGACGAGCTCCCTAAAATGCCATCAAAAAATTGCTCATTCCTTTTTTGCAACTCGTTCTCAACTTTAATCCTTTCTTTGCCACTCTGGTCAGTTGAACGTGGATTTAACTATTGACTTGGACGCGAAAAGACGATTTTGCCTCTAAGTATGCTGAGATCTTTAGGGAATTATTTGACATAGTAATATAGTTCCAAAAATTATAAAATTTTTAGGGGAAGTTTCTAACATAGTGTAGATTATTCTGTAATTTTTATAGGGTTTTATTTGTAACATGTTTTTCTCAAAAAATCTTTAAATTTTTGGTTGTAAATTGAGTACAGTACCAAACAATAAAAATATCATTAATGAAGCGAGCAAAGGTTATGAGTGTTTTATGGTGTTGTCATGCTGTGAAGCGCTGTGTCAATTGAACAAGTGATGAAGCCTCTCCTCATGTGTGAACTGCTCTGGAAGCTTTGGCGGAGGACGAGTGAGTTTGTTGCGTGACCGTGGTACATACCACTCGATGTACTCGTGATAAGTCCGAACATCGTACGGCCACTGCTCCTGTAGAACCCCTACATTCAAGAAGGATTTATGTGAGAAGAGCGGATATAGGTATGAAATGTAAACATTACTCGGATGGAGTTGCACTCACAAGTGGACAGCTCGCTCGAGCATCCTCCCGTCGGGGGGGGGGGATCGAATTGTCGCATTACGCGTTGCGGTGCATTAGGCTCCACCATGTGGGAAAACACAAGGTGCTAGGTCATTGCCCATAATCCGGTGTCCTGCATGCATTGCACGGACGGTCTGGGCACTACTACCGTGTTCACAAATTGTCGGTCCATAGAGACCATACGATGCTATCATCGTGCAATGACTCAAAGTTGTTGTGGAACACGAGGTAGCAACTCGTCTATGGGGTCATTCAACTAGGGTAGATGCACGCTTTGCATTCTGAATGGTGGACCACCCAATAAGGAAGTGTTCCCAACTCCACAGCTGTAGGAGCACGTAGTAGACGACAAGGACCTGTTTCAAACCAGTGTCACGCCGTAAAGCATCACACAACCCCCTGTATGTGGCGCAAAGGACGGCTGATCCAAAGCTGTAATGGGGCATCTCCCCAGGCTGGGCCTCATCCAAAGACTCAATGTTGTGGACGAAACTGAGGTACACCCAATCACCTTGTGTGGTGGGAAATAAGGCCCAACCGAAAAGATGAAGAAGGTAAGAAATGAGGTGCGTCCTAACAACCTCGTCTGGTGCATTCGGAGGGCATTGACTGAAATTTCTCAGCCATGTCCAAGGCACACCACGGGCCCTATCTAGGATAGCTATGCCGAATCGATGCACCAAGTGGTCCTTCCAATCCGTTGGCAAACGAGGTGGAACAAGTGGGTCTCCCGTGATCGAGAGACTGGTCAAGGAGACATCCTAGAGAGTGACTGTCATCTCTCCCTACTGAAAGTGGAAGGTGTACGTCTCAGGTCTCCATCTGTCAACAAGTGCCGACACGAGACTCCTGTACAAGGTAAAGTAGGGGCCAACCTGGAGCATCCTCTCAAAGGGCAATAAGCCCTTGCCCCGAAGGATTGGGACGTAGCGAGCGTCAAGATCCCAGTAATGCTTCTCCGATTGAACCATGGGGGGTGGAGGATCATCCCCGTCCCCGGAGGTCCACAACTTGCTCCGCTGATGTTCGTCACAGAATGGTTCGAGTAGCTCCAATAAAGGCATGGCTTGCAAGAGATAAAATGCTGAGTCAGCTCGGAACAAATCGAAAGGCGCAAATTAATAATGACTAAATTATTTACGACTAAATTAAGTACGATAAATTAATTATGACAAAATAAATATCACTAAATAAATTATGACTAATTAATTACCACTAATTTAATTACTGTAACACCCTAGCTATTCAGAAGCCATGATGTCACATAAATCATCTAACATACAACCATAAAGCGGAAGAATTTGAATAATATCAACTAATGACATAAAGAGATCACTATTTAATAGAACCATGGCATGACAATAGTCTGAATTCAAGCAAGTCTAACGAAGGATGATCGAAGATCACAACCAATACATAATCAATCATAACATAGAGAGGTTATCAACCACATCTAAATTTAATTATTACAGTTCATCAATTAACGAATGAAGGCTAGAACCAAGTCCTATTATTGAATTGAAATATGGTGAAGTGAACGAATAGTGCATGTCTATTCCCTCCCTATAGAGCCATCATCAACGATCACCTAAAATAAACAAACAAAGCAAGAATGAGTCCGAGACTCAGCAAGTACAGTGAATAATTGAACTTACAACAATTATGAACAAGGCAACATCTTTTAAGAATAAGAACATAACATCGAATGAATGTATGAATGAATTAAATGAATGGATTGATTGAAAGGAATGGATTGCACACGTGCTTATATCGGTATAGCTAGTGACACACCCGTCGGTGTTCACCTAAGCCCGCATTTAACAAAATGCGGGGATCTAAGTCCCGTATGAAGAATGTTTCATACGGGTGTCCAAATCTGCCCCATTGGAATGGTGGGTCTTACGTGCCCATACTGGAATTGATGGGTCTTATAATCCACTTCCGTGGAAGGAACATGAAAATGGATGCATGTATTGAAATATGAATTATGAAAGGCATCATGTCTACACATGGAATTAACACATAAGAAAGGAACATAAACTTTGAATATTCTCATGGATCACAGAAAAGCACAATACCAACATCAAGCATCCAGCATTCACTAATCATAAGAACATCAAAGTACTTGCCTTTCGCGTTGCGACGCGTGAGTAGGCAAAGACGGTGCCCCTAAACCCGAAGCCTCTCCGCCTACACAAGTAAGTACTCGAAATAAGAACAACATGGTACAAGACACTACCATTAACATTCTACAATACCCTCCCGAACACCCAAGAAATAGCCATAATCCCTAATCTGAAAACAGGCAACACAACCACGGAATCAAATCTGGACAGCGGAACGAAAATAACCATAACTATTAACCTGGGACTCGAAACGAGGTGAGCCCAGTTCCTAAAGAAACTTAACGAACATATCTACAACATTCTAATTGGCGAGATAACCCAATTCGGCCAAAATAAAATGCTAACAGGCAGTTGAACTCAGAAGACAGATTCTGCCCAAACGAAACGAACAGCAGTAAAGAACATAGCATAACTTTTGATCTACAACTCCGATTAGGGAGTTCTTTGACATTCGGAAAAGGTTATGAAATTTTATAAAACAATCTAGTTGGGTGGAAACCCTGAATTTGCCTCTAACATGAACATAAATTAAAAGACAAATTAATAGATCAATCTCGTCAGAATTCTGGGCAGCAAGATTGAAACTATCATAACTTTTGATCCGTATGTCAGAATTAGGTGTTCTTGGCGGCCACGGAAGGCTAAAAACATTGTCTAACTATATCTAGGAGACGGACATCTTGAATTATATCTCTAAGAATCTGAAATTGACCACGCAATCTACTGGACAGAATCGAACGTCTACTGACAGCAAATCGATCGAACCCAAATAATCGAATTCGCAACTACTCCTCATCAAACAGCGGGGAAAACACGTCGTTACCCTTGAAGACCCGTGGGAAGATGAAGATCAAGCCTCGAAGAAGATGATCCTCTCATAGTCCCTTCTTCTCTCCTTCTTGATCGGCAATCCCGCAACGATCCTCGCCTTCCTTCACAAACTGGCAGCAGGGGCGCCAAGCACCAGGAGGGAGGACGGCTTGGGGACAGCAGGGAGGGGCGGGTGTGCTACAGTAACAGTGGCAGTACTGTAGCACGGCGATGCTGTAGCAAACTAGTGTTTCCCCCTCCTCCTTTTGTATAATTAACTACGACTGAATTAATTATGAATAATTAACTACAACTAGATTAATTAGCACTAATTAATTATGACTAATTAATTGCAAATAATTAATTATGACTATTTAACTATGACTAAATAATAATGTTTAAATTAATTACGACTAATTAATTATGACTAAATTAATTTCGACTAATTAACTACGACTAAATTAATTACGACTAGTGCATAGGAGAAAAAAATTACCTCCTCTTGGTGTTGACCTTTCTGTACTAATACGGTCCTAAGCACTGCTCTAAACACTCTTTAATCGACAGCAAAACCGGAACTCGCTCGCCTGCTCAATTATCTCTATCTCTCTACGCTGAGCACGAGAACGAGAATGAATTCGAGAATGAGAGCGAGAGCGACGTCGGTTTTTATAGCCGCGTGAACGCAATTTCTGCTGACCGCGAAGCGACAGGAGGGAATCGAATTTCCTCCTGCGCGCTTTTTTTGTTTTTTGCAAGTGGGGAAGCCTTTGCTTGCACGGGGGCATTGGTGTGATGGATGGGATGGAGGGAAGGGACCGGAGGGAATCGATTCCCTCCCACGTGGGCGTTGGCGTGCGTGAACAGGAGAGTGTCGTGCCCCAAGGGTGCTGCACTCAGCAAAACCGTGCCCCAAGTGCACTGCGCTCGGCAAAACCAAGCCCTGGGACACAGACTAAGGAGCTTTGGCCTCCAAGGGCACAGCATGGCTAGGTCCTCTACGGGACCGGATTTCACACGTGGTGCACGATAGGAAGTCCAACCCCTAGGGCACGGTGGAGGTGGAGTCCAGCCCCCTGGGGACTAGACTTTGTTACGTGTCAACTGCTGATAGCTCCATGGTGCTATTTTAGTATTACAGCCGGGAGATGACCAATTTTATTAATCATGAGGCCTGCTGTGCTATAATAGCCAAAAACTCAAATCTCGTCCATGCGTAGCCACTTGATAGATCTCGTCCACCGGGCTCCCATTGATTGGTAGTGCAATCAAATTTCCCTAATGTTTGTGTGGCAAGTTCCAAGTTTTCGCGGTGAGTCGCCTATTGTATTGGATGGCATCAAGCGTGATCCGACCTCGAGTGAGAGCAACTCTTATCATTTTTCCTAAAACCATTTGCTAAAATTCTCATCTTGCCCTCGTCTTCTTCATTTTGCATTGTCCCCTGTCTCCTCTCTTGTGCCCACTGGACGCCACTGTAAGATCGAGGAGGCCGATTAGAGGGGGTGAATAGGCGCTTTTAAAATTCTCTTTGGTCAAAACCTATTTTATGCGTGGAAGCGTAAATTAAAACAGTTTTGCACAACTAAGACCTAAAATGTCTAGTCTCAACTATGTGCACCAACAACCTAAGTCTACGTCAATGTTTGCAATTCTAGGATAACAAGTAATCAATTTATTTGTAGAAATGCAAATTGCATAATACAAATGAGCACAAGGAGGCAAACCATAAGATAACACACTATCTTTTTACCGTGATGTTTGGAGACTTGCTAGTCAGATTGGACCGACTCCACTAATTAAGCCAAGCACCTCAAATCCACTAGTGGTATCTGTTTCCCCTTCTAGGTAGATGAGCCCCGACCTTCATAACCACAATGGCCTCTTTACGAGCTTCTTGAAGAGATCACCTGATACGACTCCTCCAAACCATCTAGGTGACGGCAACCTCCAAGAGTAACAAGCAAGTCTCTTGCTTGACCCTCACCAAGTGCTACACAAGCACAAGTGGAAACTCAATCCACCTCTAGATAGAACACATGCAACTATAGAACTCGCTTCTCGCTCAAAATATGCAATACATGCATAATTAAAAGGAGAAGCTCACACTAACTCAAGATAATGAAATAAGGTGCCAAAAGACTATCCCAACCGGCCACAAGAGGATATAAATACCCACACCTCCAAAAACTAGCCGTTGGGGGGTGAAAATGGCTGAAATCGTAGAGGAGCCGGTCATATCGCTAACTAATGGTCGGTCAGACTGCTCTTATAGACCCCGAACAGACCAGCCTTCCAAGAAGAACGGAACTAAAAAACATGCTCTTTGGAAGAAAAAAATGACTGCCATACAAAGCCCGGTTAGACCGAAGACCCCGGTCACACCGGAAAGTAACACTGCAAACAGTTTTTTCAATGGCACCAACAAAATGTTTCCATTATGTTTACATTGTCAAGAAGATTCCTACCACATATTTACACCAGGAAGGTTTGGTCATTGACTACAAACAACTTTAATCGCTCCGAGGTACAATGATGTCGCAAGAAACATATACGAGTAGTGGGGGCTGGCCACAACCGATCTACGAGGAGGCTGTTTCTACCTTATTCATGTTAGGCATGTGGCATATTTGGAAGGAAAGAAACAGATATTTCAAGGAAAGGCGTTACGATCTGTCGAGTCGAGGAATACAATCAGAGAAGAAGCTCACGTGTGGATTCTAGGTAACATGTTTGTTCTTTCTATCCTTTTCTTGTCTGTTTTTTGTTTTGTTTTTGTTTGCTTTTGCTTTGTCCTGGTTTGTTGGCTTAGGCCTTTGCTCCTTCAATGAAATTTAGCAGGCTCCTGCGACCTTTTTTCTTTAAAAAAAAGGTTATATCATCGCAACAAGATGCACCAAGAAACTAACTGGGAGGGCATATCTAGTGCATCTAACTTTTAGTACATCACCGCGCATCCTCCCCTTCAAAACACGACACAAATAGTTATGAATTTTTTTAAAAAAAAAATTGATAAGTTATGATGCAATCAAGTATCCCGTAAAAATTCAACTTAAAATATGACTTATATTAGGAGGAAAAAGGAAAAATTTTAGTGAATAGTAGCATTGTCCTTTTCTTTTATTTTTGGATTTCATTTTTATTAGGATTTGTTTTTTTTTTTGTGTTTCTCCATATATAGATTGAATTTAGATTTGAAATTTTGTGGCATGATAGATTAATTTTGTGTCAATGTTGTCAAATTTTTTTCGAATTTTTCATGACTATTTGCATCGTGTTTTAAAGAGGATTTATATGGATGCATCAAAAGAAAGGATGCACTACATATTTTCCCAATTAATTGGAAAGACCACGACGACGACGTGCATTTGCACAGCATACACAGAAAGCGGATCGAGTTTTTGGTGCTTATAGCACCTTTGGCGCAGTCAATAGCACCTTTGGCGCAGTCAATAGCAATACTAGCTGTAACACCCCAAACCGACAAAGGCCTAGAATGCTACTAAACTAAATAATAAAAAACAAAATGAAACTAAAACAACTTACTAAATTTCGGCAGAACCTCCTTTGTATAGTTAACTATACTGGAGGTCCCAACAAACAGATATAACATATATGAATAATCCAACATCCAATATGATCAAGACATATCCAAAATTGAGCTAATCATTATTTTAACATCCATGGCAAGGTAAACAACTAGGATATAGTCCAAAGAGCATCTAAAGTCATCTAATCCATTTACTACAGTTTATGCCAAGAAAAGAAGTAATCATAAAGAATACTTCAAGCAATTCATTCAACTAATTAATCAACTTTCTATCGAATCCACTGTGGGTAAATCATGCTATGGTGCAGCAATTCTAATCTTTCCTTCCCCCCCATGTATGCCGATCTTGTAAGAGTACCTAAAAACACAACAACAGCAAGATGTGAGTCCAAAGACTCAGCAAATACAATAAATGGCATCAATAGCATACATAATTGTAATTCATCAACCATTATCCACAAAACTATACACCAAATATATTACATACTCATGCTATGCAATATGCTCAAAATGCTCTTTCTCTTTCTCTCTTGCATTTTACCGGTAATGCAGAGCGTGCATCCGTCGATGCACACCCATGCCTGTGCCATCTGGCACAGGGACCATTGCCCATACTCCACAAGTATTGGGACCTAAGCTCATGCTCCACGAGCATGGGGACCTTTAGCCTGTCATAATCATGACGGGGACCTCAACAATTGCTTGGTCACCACATGATCAAGTCTTCATTATGCCATCATGATGCATATGAATGTAATCTTAAATCACCATACACATGCATTCACAACAACATCGCATATGAATAAACCTATTCATACTACAAGCATTCATAATCTTTGACTTCATAATTTTCAAGCATCCATGAATAGCACATAATTCATAACACTGGAAAACATGAATAATAGCATTCATAATATCTTAGCAACTATGAACAACACATGTACTCAAAGTATTAGCAAACAATGCCATTTATTCATATCAATTCTATCCATCATGGTATTTACCTTAACCGTGTGGGAATGAAGGATGTGAAGAGGGCGCTGCCCCTGGGACCAAACCCCCACCTGAGTATATATAAAAGCATACTAAGCCAACAGTAATGTACCAAACAAACAATATTAGCAAACACGAACTCGCAATAGTTTCTATCGCGATCCCAACTCCAATTCCTAAATATTGATCTGTCCCCTTTGTGGACAGTCACATTCGAAAATTCATATCTTTTAGTATAGGAGTCCAAATGAGGTGTTCTTGGACTTTTAGAAAGGTTATCAATTTATCCAGCTAAATCTAGTTGATGAGCCTTTCTGAATCGGCCATCTAATACCCCTACCAAGCTAATTAACAAATCATCAAATTCACGTCAGGTTTCTGGACAGTAATACTAAAACTACCATAACTTTCAGTACGATTGTCCAAATTTTGCGTTCTTGAGCTTTCTAGAAAGCTGACACAATAATCTACAACTTTTATTATAGTAAGCTTCTCTAATGTTTCCTTTAGCTAATCACTTAATCCAGATTACTAACAGTTATAAGCATACCGACTGATCTGCAGAATAGTCACGCTATAAAATTCATAACTTCTGCTACAGAGATCCAAATAACGCGATCTAGTACTTCACGGAAAGATGACGACGTCCTCTACACTGATCTAGAAGAAGTCTAGGACTGATTCTGCCCTTAACCACATCAAAACATTGGTTTAACCCAATCTGTCCTGAGCAGACCTAAATACCGACATTGCTAAATTAATTAATTACGCATCTAATTGAGGGGGAACAGAGGTTACCCTTGACGAAACGATGAAGAACACCAACACCCGCTGGTGATCCCTCTGCTTTCCCTTCTCCCCTCTTCTCTTCCTTCTTCTTGATCGGCGACCACAATGGAGATCTTCCCCCCTTCTCTTCTTGGACAGCAGCAATGGAGGGGAAGGTAGTAGGGGATGGATGCTACAGTACCATGGTGCTACAGTGCGTGTGCTATAGGGGAGGAGGCGCAAGGAGGACTGGTTGTGGCGGCTAAGGGGTGGGAGAAAGGGAGGGGGCGGCCAAGGGGTGGGAGGAGGGGGTGGCGCCTAGGGTTTTGGCCGGCTGCCCTCTCCCCTCCACCTTGGGCTGAATTCAATTGGGCCAGAAGCCCCGGCCCAGGTTAGCTAAGCTTTGCAGAAAACCCCTTCTATTCTCTGTTAAAACACTTTTCTAATTGATCCTTCTCTCCGATATATTTCTTCTCAATTAATTTAATTTGGAATATTACACTAGCCCCTTCTCCATAGTATTTACAAGAATGACACCAAATACCACGCCCTAGAGGGCCTGACTCTCCCCATGCGGCCACACATCTATAACTGTGCCCTAGGGAACGACAATACTCTCTGTCATGCCACTAGGGGACAGCAATACGCTCTCTCTCTCTCTCTCTCTCTCTCTCTCTCTCTCTCTCTCTCTCCCGTGTCCCAGGAGCCACGAGGCGCGGCCCAAATTTCTAGGGGCACAAAGAGATAGTATTGTCGTCCCCTAGGGGCACGAAAATAGCCCGTCCAACCCCAGGGACACGGAAATACGAAAAGGCTGAGAGTTATAGGAATTTCTAAATATAGCAAATGAGCTCCAAAAATTATGAATTTTTTTAAGGCTTCTGACATAGTAATTTTTCCAAAATTTATCTGTTCTGATTTAAATTCCTTTAAGTCTATTGTTTGTATGCAAATGAAAAAAATTGATTTGAGGAAAATTTAAAAAAACATGCTCAAAATAATTTCCACATTTATTCTCAGTATAATTATCTTCTTTATGGAGGTAAAAAAGAAGATGTAAATATTATCACATATACCAAAAATTTCATTCCGCAAATTTTTTTCACGTGGTCTTCCGCCTAGCCTGTCCCTACTAATCAGATCAAACTTTCATTATCGGTGCAAGGGGTATTATCACATGTGACGAAATCATATCAAACAATATTTTTTAGATGAAATCACCTAATTTTATTTCAAAAATGTATTATCACATGTACCAAATAGTTGTAACTAACTAAGGGTATCCATGCCCCTGAGGGCTGGACGAGGCCATGTGTCGCTTGAACGTTAAATCCGGTCCTCTAGGGCACGGACAATTTGCAATTTTTTGCCTTTGCCATTTTATCACAAAACTCCTCTGTGCATCAAACTACTCCGAGTAGTACTAATCGTACTACTACTTTTCCTTTCTACAATTTTTTGTTTTGTCTGATCTGATCACTCAATTTGTGACATCTAAAAATTGTAAACTTGGGATAATTATGCTGAGAATAAATGTGGAAAGTATTTTGAGCATGTTTTCTAAATTTTCTCAAATCGATTACTTCATTTGCATACAAATAGTAGCCTTAAAAGACTTTTTGAGAAAAAAAAATAAGAAGAGATAAAATTCTGGAAAAATTACACGAGCAAGTACACTGTCAAGAGCCTTCACAAAAAAAATCATAATTTTTGGAGCTCATTTGATATATTTAGAAACTCCTACAACTCTCTTTTCAGATTTCCACGCCTCGGGCGGACGGGTATTTTCGTGTTCTCGAGAAGGTAATACTTTTGCCGCACTGGCCTGACGTACACGTGGAGCCGCGAGGGGAAAACTATCCCCCAGGGGTGCGACAGAGAGTATTGTCGTCCCCTTAGGGCACGGTAATAGACATGTGGCGGCACAGGAAGAGTCCGGCCCCCTGGGACATAGTATTTGATGTCATTTTTACAAATATGAAGAAGGGACTAGTATTGCTATTGATCGCGCCAAAGGTGTCAGAAGCACCAAAACTCGAAAGTAGCAAGGCCATGAGAGGCAAATACACAAAGTGCGGCATGGATCGGTTTGGCAACGGCCGCGCAAGATAATAGACAAATGGGGCCAATCGCACAAAGAATCGCATATAAATGTTTTGCATGCTCTCTCTATTACGGCCCGTACGTGTCACTCACCATGTCGATCGGACGGGTATATACACATGCGTTCAGTGGAAAAACATGTATCCATACTTTATGAGGTATGCAAACTCCCCTTGACATCTAGCATGTGTAATAGTAGGACACACACTTGTGTGTGGGGTCACCGGGTGTGTGTGAGTGTGCGTCCTCTATCGTAATCTCGAAAGGAAAGAAGAAAAAGGCAGCCAGATCAGCAGAAGGGGCATTGAATTGGACGCACGCTGTCCGTTGCGCTACAGAGTTGAGGAAGATGGTAGCTGTGTTTTTTCAAACGTAAGTATAGCCGAGCTGATGGCTGTGTGTATCCTTAGTTGGTGCAGAGACCGTGAGTTGTACTTCCATTATCTAAAAGTATAGCAGAGCTGGGTGGCGCGAATCACTCTTGGAGCATACACGGTTGATTCTTGCTGACTGTACTTCGCCAAAGCAAGCCCTGTTCACGATGTGGCATCAATCTGAAGAAAACCAAGTAAAAATAGTGACCTTTATCTGGTGTCTGTGGAATACGAGAAACGGAGTAAACGCAGGCCAAACTCTGAAACCGATTACAGAAGTCTGTTTCCAAGCTCAAAGATATGCTTCAGAACTTCTTGAAGTCCTTGGGAAAGTTCAGAAAGTGCATGTATGCAGACATCCCATGGCATGCACCAACGGATGGATTTCTGAAGAGTGACATTGATGGAGCTTCTTTCTCTGAAGATACCAGGAGAGGAGGATGGGGTTTTATAATTCGAGACTCTGACGGCCAAGTCCAGGGAGCACGTGCCGGCAATATGATTACAGCAAATAGTGCTTTTATGCTGAAACTAAGGCTTGCCCTCAGGCTCTGCAGTTTGCATGTAAAGCTGGAATGGGAAGGATTGAGATCGAGACAGACGCCATGAACCTAAAACATACTATTGAAAGCTCTGACCAAGACCTATCAATCTTGGGAGTTGTCTTTCGGGAGGCCAAGTTCCTGCTTCTTTCTCAATTCTTAGATTTCAAAGTGTTTTATGGTCCTCGTTCTTGTAACAGTACAGGGCGGCCGATGTTATGGCAAAGTTTAGTGTAAATTTGGAACCGGGCACGGTGATGTTATGGGCGGACTCGGTTCCATCTTGTGTACGTACTCTCTCAAGTGGCTAGCGATTCTGCATCTCAGCATCGTCATGATCATCCTCATTAGAAGAAGAAGAAGAAGAAGCAGCTAGCAGCCGCCAGCCAGCCAGCCTGCCTAGCAAATTAAAGTGGAGTATTTTTGCCATCCGACATGCACCAAGGAAATCCATGGACGGCCGTTTCATCTTGCAAGTGGCAATTACGCGGCCATCTAGCTAGCTAGTGAGCCCATGAGAATAGACTAGGCCATCAACTCAAGCATAAGGAATCGACCGGACTTGCGGTCTCCTCCAGCGATCGGTGGCTAGCTAGCTGCTTATTATCGCACGGCCGTGCTCGCGTGCATCGCTGAAAACGGAAACGCTTCGTGCGTCCCGGCCGGGAAAGGAAAAATCGAAGGGCTCTGCTGGTGTGACGTGATGATAATGTTGTGCGCGCTCTCGGCAACTTTTGGTTGCTTAATGGTCTCTGCTCTTGCAAAAATAGTATGCATGTTTCACTCCTGTAATCCACTTCCAGTGCCATCTAAGACATCTAGTAACTGAGAAGCTCTTTAGCTATCTGCAGAGACCTACCTGTGTGCAGCAATGGCGGACCCAGGATTTTCAGGATGAGTGTTCAGAATTAACAAAATATTGTTCAATATAAGAAGTCAATATCTACAGTGGCAAAAATCAAAGTACAAATTGCTTATAGTAGAGACGACGTCTCCAAATAATTTAGAGAAAAAGTAAGTGTTGAAAAAAGGTACGTAGGCTAGTAAGTTAGTTGTGCTATCAACGTAAAAGAAGCAATATTATTTTTGAAAAATAGTAAATGAGATGGAAAGTGTAGGAACATACAATAGTAAATTACTAAGGCCATACAAGTTTTTGTAATACATTGAAAAATGCATTCTTTTTTATTTAAGTTGTGCTATCAATGTAGAAGATGTAATATTATTTTTGAAAAAAATGATGGAAAGTATGGAAATATACAATGGTAGATTAAATAGTAGATCACTAAGGCCTTACAAGTTTTTGTAATACATTGAAAAAATGCATTATTTTTAATTATTTTTCTGTTAAGAGTGCAACCTAGCCAAATCCTAATAAACAGCACAGAAATTATTGTTCAAATATGTGGATTCAGACCGCGAGATTGAAGACCTGGTATATGAATATTTATATACGTTCGGCTTTGGAAACAAAGACCATGATGTTAACTAGGCTGTAGCTCCAATCAATTGACTGTGACAGATCATGGAGCCTTTTGGTTTATTTATCTTTCATTGCTATTTCCTTTTTTGAACTTGTCGGACTATCAGCCTGTTATGTAAGAACTTACATTACTACAAAAAGACTAATACTGAAAGACTCATCACAGACGGTTGCCCAAAACCGTCTGTATTACATGCAATCACAGACGGTTTTGGTTTTGCTACCATCTGTGTTACTGGCTGCGCTAAAAACTGTCTGTGAAGAGGTAATATCACAGCCGGTTCATGTCGAAAATCGTCTGTGAACTATCATAGATGGTTCTGAATAAGAACCGTCTGTGATATTACTAAGTATCACAGACGGTTTCAACAAACAACCATCTGTGATACTTCACAGATGGTTTTAATAATGAACCGTCTGTGATATGAGACCATATCACGGATGGTTCCATTGTGGAACCGTCTGTGATAAGTATCACTGACGGTTCCATAATAGAACCGAATGTGATAAGTTTCTTTATTAGTAGGAGCCTGCTAGGGTTTGTGCTCTAACTCGTCACTCCCCTCCCCACCCGAGTGACCCCGTCGCCGACGCTGCCATGCATTCTTCCCGTCGCCGACGGTTGTGACACCACGGTTCACTGAACAAGACACTCATACGATAAGATTGTCTTTTTCAGTGTCACCGTTGTGCCACAACTACGGTGACGCTGCGCGCCTTCCCCTCTTCCTCCTCCCCGGCTACCTCTCCACCGGCGATGTCAAGGTATGACAGATCTATCACCTATTAGTTTGTGTTGTTGATATTCATGTGAACCGAGCTCCTCCTCCCTCTCGCCGCTAGCTCCCGCACCTCCGGATCAAGCTCCCTCCTCCCTGCGCCGTCGGATCAAGCTCCAGTCCTCCCTCCTCACCGCGCCCGGCCTGCTCCTACTCCCCACGCGCAGCTCGGCTCCTCCTCCTTCTCGCTGGCTGCGCTACCTCGACCTCCTCGCACCTCCAACCTCTCCTGCTCTCCCACTAACGCGTAAGTCCCCTTCTTGCCTTCTTGATGTTGTCTGGTTGTTGGTTGATGCTGATGGTGATGGCCATTGGCCATAGCCCAGATGCTAAATGTGTAATACATACATACATGAAGAGAAGTGCATGCATCATTGCAGAGAAGTGTAAATGTGTAATACATACATGTAGAGAGAAGTAGAGAAATCATAAATATAAATGAATGCAATGATTGTGCACTTGTGTCGATTACGATTCTTGAATGAGTGAATTCAGAAGTGTAAGTGTTGTCTGCTATTGAAGTATTCAGAAGTGTCAAGTGTTGTCTCTTCTATTGATATGTATAGGTTGTTGATATGTTATGACTTATTGGGTTGCTGATATGTATGGGCTGTTGATATGTTATATTGTTATGAGTTATCACTTATTCAGAAGTGTCAACTGTTGTCTGCTATTGATAGTGGAAACTTGCTTGGTGAACCATCGGCTGTTGATATGTATAATTGATGATTTACAAAAATAGATGTATAAAATGTGTGATATGTATGTTATGACTTATTGTTGATTTGTCATTTTGTCAAGATGTCATCCGTTGCTTCTCGCCATTCATTTCACCTTTGTCTGTGTAACTGTATTCATGCCGGTCAACTTCTCCTACCTTGCGTCCCAGGTACGTCCTACCATTCTATTTCTAATCTCTTCTATATAAAGTCTCCAAGCAGTGGCTGCTTGTGCCTTTAAAATCGGCATCATATATATATATATATATATATATATATATATATATATATATATATATATATATATATATATATTGTTCTTAGTCCTCACCACTTTAGGGTCGCCCACATGACATGAGGAGGATAAGGCAGCAGACCACGGCAATTTCATCGAGCCAGTGCAAGTTTAGGAAGCACGGCTGCTAGGAGAGCGTCAGGACATCCAATTACCTGGTTGCTAATACATGATGCCACTTCCCAGTCGGAGTACTTGCGCATTAAGAAAGTGACGTGGACGCACAGGTACTCCGACTGGGAAGTGCCATCTTGTATCAACAACCAAGTAATGATGTCTCGACACTCACGACGAAACCGTACATCTTAAACTTGTAGGGGCTCGATGAAGTTGACCGTGGTTGCTGTCACATCCTCCTCATGCTGCGTGGATGACCTCCCAAAATAGGCTGAGGGACTAATAACAATATATATATATATATATATATATATATATATATATATATAGATATATCTGTGTGTGTGATGCCGGTTTTAAAGGCACAAGCAGTCACTGGTTGGTGGCTTTATAGAGAAAAGTCATCATAGACGGTTTCGGCCACAAACCGTCTGTGATATATCAGTTATCACAAACAGTTTCAACTAAAAACTGTCTGTGATAGTTGCTTATCACAGACGGTTCTCAGTTAATAACCGTCTGTGACAGTATGCATCGATATTCATTAATGTTGTACTATGTGAGCTAGCTACTAATCATAAGACTACCTCGGTATACGCAAAGAGTCCAGATGTAAATCCGAGTCCCGACAACCCACTCCTAAACATTACCTTGCCAGATCTGACAAATTTGAATATTTGTAGCGAGTCATGCAACGGGCCTATATGGTTAGGTGCATGAATATTTTGACTAGTTTCCCTCAAGAAGAGTCCCCTTGCAAAATCTGTGTCAAATGCAAACTACGTGAGCCAATCAACTTACCGACCACAGGCCACGATGAATGTGGGACGTGTTGCGACCATCCCACGTTTTATGCGCTGCATCGCATAAAAAATATATATGGACATACTGCAGCCCGCCAAGCATTTATGTGGGATATGCGGCACCGTCCAGCCTGCATGACATAGATAAATAACGATTACAACACAGCCACGTATCAATAAAGTTGCAACACTAATATATACCATGGCATTGAAAAACCCTAAAAAATATTTAGAGATATGAAAAAAAAAACAAGGACATTAATAGTGAGAAAACTATTTTTGAAGTACCTACTGTTTGCATCAATGTCCTGACATAACTAAGTGTTGCTTATGCTTCTTTCAACAACAAAAAAAAGTATTACATAAGCACTTATAGTGCTTTATTGCAGTCAAGCACCTCAGTTTGTCACCTAAATATTCTTTTAGGCCTATGTAACTAAAATAATTTCCTCAAAAGGTTCTCCTTATTCACCCATATCATCATGGAACATCAAACAAAAAGTAGTCAATCCTGCTTGTTACTGTTAGGATAGTTGCAAAACGCAGATAAACTATGCAGAATATTCATTATGACAAATTCTGCGTTATCGCCATAAAACACCTGAAGAAATTGGAGGTAAATCTCACTAGCTAGCTAGTCAGATTTTAGGCTAATGGGGCGGCAATGCATCAGCAGAGCTTTCAGGTCTAGAGAGGTTTTGTATTTACTATGAAACTTTATAAACCTGGCAATTAACATAACCTTAATCCTGCAAAACTGACTTGTAACTTTAAACAAACCATTACACTTTGTCCATTTAGGCAATTAGGCTCCTTACGAGAGCAATCAAATGAGACTGTATCAAAATTCAACATTTGTAATGACCGATAGAAAGATGATTTTTTTCTGAAATATTATTAATTTAAAAGATTATTACAAAAATAAATAGTCAAAAAAATTTACAAAACTAGGCGTCTGTCGCCAATTGAAATGGCGACAGGGTCCTAGCCCCTGGCGACAAAGGGCTCCATAGTACCCAAAGCTCCCTGTCGCTAGTTGAATTGGCGACAGGTCCCTGTCGCTAATTCAACTGGTGACAGGGATCTTTTTATTTTAAAATTTGGAAAACCGTCATTTGAAATGGCGATAGGGATCTCACAAGTCACTGTCACCATTCCAAATGGCGACACAATCTCCCCTATAAAAGACCTTTAAAACCCTAAAATTCGGGTAAAACTCACTTTTATTCAGAAAAAAGAGAAAGACGGGAGGGGAGGGGAGGGAGGGGAGGAGAGAAGCTAGTGTAGCATTGCCCGTTCGGTTGTCCATCTTTAAGGTAATTTTTTTTAACCGGATAGATTACATAATTTTAGATGTATGGTTACATATTGCAGTATGTTGTACATAATCCTTTTCGGTGGGTACTTTAGTTTTAGGTATGTGGTTAATCGTGGAAATCTTATTTACGGTGCAGTGCATAAAATATGTGGTGCCCAATGCTTTGTAATATCACTTTGATTTGTAAAAAAACTAGGTGTTATGATATTTTGCTGAATGTTATGTAATATCAGTATGATTTGTCCACAAAGTATGTGACAACATCGCGCTGAATGTTATGTTATTGTGATTTATTGATAAAAGATGTTATGACATTGTGTTGAATGTTATGTAATGTCATTGTAATTTGTCGACAAAAAATATGCTCGAAAATAGTTAGTAGAAATTTTGATTTATCGACAAAAGATGTTATGATGTTGTGCTAAATGTTATATAATATCAGTGTGATTTGTCGATAAAATATCTACTCAGAAATACTCAATACAAATGGAGTGGAGAGAATTAAAAAATGGCGGTTTTTCAAATTTTAAAATATATAAAAAAGATCCATGTTGCCAGTTGAATTGGCGACAGGGACTACTGTTGAGCCCCCTGTCGCCAGTGGCTAGGCCCCTGTCGCCAATTGGAATGGCGACAGCGACAGGTGCCCAGTTTTGTAAAAAAAAAAATTGACTATTTATTTGTGTAATTATCTTTTAAAATAATCTTATTCTTAAAAAAATAATGAAAAGATAGACATATTATCTAACAAAAGATGTCACTTTCTCGATTATGCAGTTTCTTCCAAGCTATGAAATTTCTATCCATCTTACAATATAACTAAAAATTTGTACTTAAGCTCAAGAATCAAATGTATTTCTAGTAAAGTAACAAATCTTCTTTGAAAAAAGATAGCGAGAGTAGATTTCAGATTCACCTCCTCAAGTCGAAAGTCAGAGTAATAGGTTCAGCAAACAAGGACATAATAAGTTTCAGATGGCTTTCTGGATGGCGCAAGAGTTTCAAATTTCTTCTCTAGCTTCTTCCTCTTCTCATCCTTCCCTGATCTACACACGGCAACAACAAATTAGAAAAAAAAACAAATTGTTCCTTGGATGGCGCAAGAGGGAGGTAGAGGAGACACACTTCTTGGATAGTTGCGGCTCTTCGCGGACCTCGCCATCGTCTGGATGTCGTTGCTCATTGCAAGCAATGTAGTCATTGTTCCTCCTACTACCGAGAGAGTACCATCAGCTTCTCTGCAAGGCGGACCTCACCCTCTACCTTGCTTTGTCACATCAACCAATGAATCGGGTGCTTGGAGGAAACGAATCAGGGGAGACTCAACGGCGCCGTCACCGACGGCGACTGTGTGTCGGACCCCAAATTTAGGATTTTGGAATCCTCTATGTCAAACTATGCTAATCCCTGGATCAGTAGTTAGCACACATAGATACATTCTTGGTCCATTCCCTTAACCAAATAAACTAAAGCAGTCCTACGGTCAGGTCCGTGTTTGCCACCAAACTTGGTCGAACAAGAGATTCTGCGGAGGTCTTGAAGAGGTCCTGAAGGTCGCAGAGATGACCTGACGGATTCCTGCGGGGGGGGGTCCTAGAGTCGTCCCGAGGAGGTCCGTAGGAATACTGTAGAGAAGTCCTGGGGAGGTCCTGAGGAATACTGTAGAGACATCCTGGAGAGGTCTTAAGGATCACTGTAGAGATGTCCTGGGGAGGTCCTGAGGAACACTGTAGAGACATCCTGGGGAGGTCTTGAGGAACACTGTAGAGATGTCTTAGGGAGGTCCTGAGGAACACTATAGAGATGTCTTAGGGAGGTCCTGAGGAACACTGTAGAGACGCCCTGGGAGGTCTTGAGGATCACTGTAGAGATATCCTGGGGAGGTCCTGAGGTGTATTATAGAGACATCCTAGGGAGGTCCTGAGGAGGTCTTGAGGATACGACGAAAGAGGTACAGGAGGTCCTGAGGAGGTCCAGAGGAGGAGGTCCTGAGGATACGACAAAAGAGGTACAGGAGGTCCTGAGGAGGTCCTGAGGGGGGGTCCTGAGGATACGACAAAAGGGTATAGGAGGTCCTGAGGAGGAGGTCCCGAGGAGGTCCTGAGAATATGACAAAAGGGTATAGGAGATCCAAATTAAGGAGGTCCTGAGGATACAACAAAAGGGTATAGGAGGTCCTGAGGAGGTCCGAAGGGGTCCCGAAGGCCCCGAAGGTGTTCCCGAAGGCTCCAAAGGTGCCCCCTGAGGGGGCCCCAAAGGCTCCCCGACGGTGGCCTCCGAAGGGGCCTCGCGACCATCCCCGCAGGGGCGCAAGGGCAACAGGACAGGTGGACCAGGCGCACTCCCCGGGTGGACCAGGACCAGGAGGGTCTACCATGCGCCGAGGGCTACGCATAGGCTAGGAAAAACCCCTGCTACTCCTATTGTTGTTGTACCTTTTTAGGGGTGCATGTGTAATTTCAGATACATGGTTGGGAAGCTATAAATAGCCTCCTCCCCCTCATATAATAGGATGGATCCAATTTTTAGGCAATCAACACAAATATACTCATAATCGGAACCCCTCTCCCGAGACCCTTTGGCCCCTCGCTCTGACGCCGGGGGTCCCTTCTTTTTACTGTCTAGTCTTTTCTCACTATGACAATGAGGATACATTAGGGCTGAAACCCCCTTATTTAAGTGCTATTGAAACATTGTTATACATTGCCAATTATATCAGGCCTGATATTTCATTTGTAGTAAATTGTTTGGCAGGATATAGTTCTAAGCCTACGAAGAGGCATTGGAACGAAACTAAGGGAATCCTTAGGTACCTCAGGGGTACAATTGATCTTAGACTCTTTTATCCCAAGGGTAAGATATAAGGTTGAAGGGTTACTCAGACGTTGGCTATCTTTCTGATCCCCACAATACCAAGTCATAGGCTGCATGCGTCTTTATAAGTGGTTCTACAACTCTCTTGAAGATCTATAAAACAATCGATTATTGCTACGTCTACTAATCATGCTGAGATCATTGCACTATATGAGACAACTTGAGAGTGCAAATGACTCAGAAGACTAATTCACCATATCCAAGAGTCTTGTGGTGTAGAGGTCGATAAAACTCATACAATCCTCTATGAGGATAATTCGTCTTGTATTGCACAAATAAAGAATAGCTATGTAAAGACGCATATGACAAAGCATATGCTCCATAAACATTTCTACCCATACAAGCAGTAGGGAAAAAGAAATATAGAAATCCAATCAAGTGAGAATTTTGCAGATTTCTTTACTAAGGCCTTGCCAAGTCTAAGTTTTGAGAAACTTGTCTGTGGTTTTGGTATGAGAAGGCATAAAGAGTTGTTGTCTTCAGGGGGAGATATATGATGTTCATATATGTTTATCATTAGATGAATAGATGTTGTGGTCTTTTTTTCCCTTGTTTGAGTTTTGTCCCAATGAGTTTTCTCATTCGAAAGTTTTAATGAGGTAGCATGTGCAATGGCAAGAACGAGAGCTATGTACTCTCTTCTTCTTACTATTTTTCTCACTGGGTTTTTGAAAGAATTTTTTAATGAGGCATGAGCATGTCGTTGGCAAAGTGTCCAAGGGGATGTGTTGTATATCGGCCCATTTCCGAAGCCCGATTATGTGTGAATATTTTACCTAAACAAAGGCCCATTTGGGGCTGTCGGCCTACAAAGCCCATTAGTTAGTTTAGTCCCATATTGCTTATTCTTGCACGAAGGGAGACCTCTCATCCTATATAAAGGGAGCAGGGGGTACTACAGAGTAGCATTGTAGCAACAGTACTATGAGCATGTTGTTATAGTACTCTGTAGTAATACTGTAGGAAAACACTGTAGAAAGCATATTGATTTTACTGCTTATTACTTCACTGATTTTACAGCTTATTACTGTAGTGCGATACTATACACTATTGATCTAACCGTTCGATGGCGATTCGATGGCCTGGATGAGCCCTAATGCGTGTGTATTGTACACCTCTTCTGTAACTACATGCAACGGTAGAGGATCCGCGTCCGCACAAAGTAACTAATTCCTTATATATTGTTGGATGCAGATGCAAGGATGACAGGTGGGGCCGTGGTGCAGGGCATCTTACGTGCCGATAAGGGAGGTGGAGTTTGGGGTAGGGGATTGGAGGCAGCGAGATGGGGAAGTGTGCAAGCTAGTTTTTGGCTTAAATGGCACTGTTTGCGCGTGAAATAGCAAATCTAGCCTCCTCCGGATATTAAAGCCAAAAATAGTACCACGGATTCGCGGCAAGCGACATGTGTCGCCTGTTGCGCCACGGACGCCCGTACCTCCTCGTCCACGCGCCACGCGAGGGGTCTCAATTCCTCCCGTGAGGGAATTCTCGCTTACATACCGCCCGGACGCCCCTGTTGTAATTATCTAGTTGTAATTAATAAGTCGTAATTAATTTATACATAATTAAGTAGTCGTAATTTTTGTAATTAATTTATGGTGCATGTGATAATACAACGCATGATTTCATGTAACAATAAATTTTTGGTACGTGTGATAATACATAGAAAGTCAGGCATACAAGGAAAACGCATTATTCCATGCGCCCTATTTGGAATGCGAGTTTTTGGTTTTTCCAAAATGTTAATTTATTAGTGCAAACTGGTAAGGATTGCATCAGGTTGTTAAGTAGACACTGATTAGCTATCTTGATTTGTCCAACCCATCCGGTCCGCCCCGTACGAGACCGTCGCCAAAAAACACAAGCTCTTGCATGCTTGACATTACCTAAAGCCATAATAACCCAATGCATTATGACTTATTAAGTACGACTAATTTATTTGGTATAATTAACTACGACTAATTAATTACAACTAAATTAATTACGACTAAATAATTATGACTAAATTAATTATGACTAATTAATTAAGAATAGTTAACTATGACAAATTACTTGTGACTAATTAATTACAAAAATTACAAGTAATTAATTCGTAACTAATTATGACTCATTAATTACGAATACGTTGGATCCATTTCTTCATTTGAAAAGAAATAAAGAGCTGTGTTTGCTGGTCGTAATCAGTTCTTGTTTTTTATTAGCATTTTTAGCGGTCCTTTGTCCTCTCTATATATACAAACCTTACCATCGAACAAAGCATCCGGTGATCAGATCAACACATATTCTCCAAAACGCACCAAGCATCTCACATATCCTCAATCCAACTATTGTATTGCAGTGCACGCATGGAGAAGCACATGAAGGGGCACGTCGATGCACTAGTGTTGGTTTTGCTGCTGCTTCTTGGATGCGTTGCCATTCATGCACAGTGTAAGTTTTCTTCCAAATAGTATGTCTATTTCTTGCTTAGATCCAACCGCGCGCGTATCTTGATCCGAACACTGCTGAATATACCATTCCATAGCCAATTATTTACTGCATCTATGTTAATGGTTTAGCCTTTTTTTTTATCATCTGTCACTAATAGGCCGAGGCTTGGATGACACGGATAGCGGGAAGATTAACATTCCACCAGGACCACTGTGCGTGCAGAAAGATTTTTTATGCAAGGGGTGCTGGTGTTGTATGGTCAGTGATGGTGTTTGCTGGCCTAGTCTGGAGGAATGCAAGGCACAATGCCCGGCTCCACCTTCGGACGCAATGGCGGCCGCGACCCTCTCCTTCCCTGCCCTCCAATCAAACTGAGTTGTTATTTTTAGTTGGAAGAAGATAATGATGATGCACTTGTGCTGAACAAATTAACTGGGAATAACAAGCAGTTAGCTGTTTGCAATGCGCGCATTATTGGTCTAATTTTCGCAGCTCAATTGCTATTAGGCTACATAGTTTTACTGGGCAAAAAGAAAAACATATAGCTTTTCATGTTTCGAGCCCATATTGAACTAACAACTACTATCTACCTATCTATCTATCATCTTATTAAAGCAAAGTCAAAAGAAGCTACCATGTTCGCTCCAAGGGGCTCGAAATTCCCACATTAATCGGTGAAAAAAGAGAAAGATCTACACCGTCAATCGTGGTAGGTCCAGAATATAACGGTCTAGATTAAAAAAAAGAGTCCATGTCAAGTAAAATAAAACTAAAATTCATAAGAAAACAAATAAAATAAAATCCTAAGTAAAAGAGTTCATGTTAAGTACAATAAAACTGAAATTCAGAATAAAAATATAATAAAATTAGCAATTTTATGTCCATGCTAATTTCTAAGTAAAATCCCTAAATAATTATAATTCCAAATAACAAAATTTATCTCAGATACTAAATCCAGCCAAAGAAATAACTAAAATTCAGAATTAAAATAAAATAAAATGAGCAATTTAATGTCCATGTGAATTTCTAAGTAAAATCCCTAAATAATTATAATTGAATAACAAAATTTATCTCTATACTAAATCCAACCAAAGAAATAACTGAAATTCGGAATTAAAATAAAATAAAATTAGCAATTTAATTTTGATACTTAATTCCAAAAATTGGAAATTACATTTGTACATGAATTACAGCAAAAATAATTGAAATTCAGAATTAAAATAAAATAAAATTAGCATTTTGATTTCAATAAGAATTCCAAAGTAAAATCACTAAATAATAGTAATTCGGAATAAAAATTAATGAAAAAAAGAATTGGATTCAGATACTAATTCCAAGAAAAAGAATTAAAAATCAGAATAAAAAATAAAAAATTGCAATTTTATTTCCATACTATTCCAAAATAAAATCCTCAAATAACTAAAATCCTGAATAAATTTAAAAAAATTTAGCAATTTGACTTGTATATGAATTCCAATAAAATAACTCAAATATTGAATAAAAATAAAAGTTATAATAAGGATGGCACGAATGATGTCGGAGGAGACACAAAAGAAATCACCACGTTCACTCTCAAGGTCATGTGTTTCTATTGTTGTTTCCTATAGAATAAAAATAAAAAACAACTGAAATTTTGATTAAAAATACAAGTTATAACGAGAGTAGCACTAATGGTGTTGGCTGAGACCACAAAAGAGTGCAATAGCATCAATCTGTCCGCAATAAGGTATTGATCCACAGGGAAGCAAAGAGCCGAGGCAGTGATGACGGAAATAAGGATAATATCGTGCTACACGCTGGAGCTATTGAAGAGAAAATCCAGTATTGAAAGAGCTAAGGGCCACGATGACAAGTGGTGAGTGTCGACGTTCTTGAAGAAGTTAATGACTAAAGAAGCTCGATGATGAGAAAGCTCTGGTAGAGAGAAGATGAAGTTTTGCATTAAAGACGAGCTATGAATATTATAGGGTCATCGGGTAGCTAGGAGAGTACCATCACTAGTGAGGGACACGTTGTCGCTGGCAATGGCGAAACGATTATCCATATCATTAGACAGCGACTAAAGCAGATATGCCGACATTATTGAAGATGGGAGGTCACCACGGTTAGTGAGAAAGCCATAACGTTGAGTTGGCTAACGTCGAAGAAGAGGAGCGACTAGCACGAGAGAAGAGGACATCGAGCATGTATAACATCATGCATGTGTATGTAGATGCATGCATCCGTACGAATAAAAGCGCAGGCATACAAAAGCAGAGGAGCAAAAAGCTTAGAGTAAAGATGACGTAGTCATAGAGAATATGTTCGGGGTCATGAGAGAGAGAGAGTGACTTGTGTCGGCAGCTGGGATCAATGAAGGTTGCATGTGTATGCGCGTTGCTGTCGTAATGGTTAGCACTAAGCAATAATTAGAGAGAAGTAGAAGATAACTATATAGAAAAGTATTGCATAGCAAGGTGTAGCAGCTGAAAGAGATCGATCAAGATTTGAGCTTATTGTTGGAGGTTGAAGCAAAAATATTATGACGGCGAGAAGGGATAGAATGCACACGGTTTGGTGGGGTAGCCAACGTGTGAGGGAAGATAAGTTCAAGATAGGTCGTCCATGGTGCATCGGCGTATGCGTGAGCAAGATACTCTAATACATTATAACATGTAAACTAATAAGATAATTTATCGCACACATAATCAACGTATTACTTGAGATTAAATAGAGGTTCATGTGCATTCATATAATTTGAAAAAAATAACTACTATAGTAAGAATAGGGGTATTTCAACTACATGATCTATGCATGATGAAGAGTGGTTAGTTTCGAAGAACCCCAACAACTTATTTATGCTCAATGATATTCTTCTATCAGAGCACATACTTCAATTACGTTCCTCAAGTTGTAATTGTTTTCAAGCTTCTATTACCGTTTCCAATGTTTAGGATATCTTAAAAGTCTAAATAGCCTACAATATATGTAAATATATTATCAAGAATTTATATAAACTTCGAAACAAATCTAAACACACAAACGCGCGAGGCACCCTGCAAGTTATCTTATCAAAGCAAAGTAAAAAATAAGTCACTACATTCGCTCTCAAGGACTAGAAATTACGATGTTAATCGAAGTAAAAAAAAGATATATCTACACTGTCAATTTTGGGTGGATCGAGATTATAACAGTGATGATTGATTAGATCTAGACAATCGTAGCATTGGAATAGAACACTTTTTTTAAAAAAGAATCCGTATTTGATATGGTTAGAGAAAAACTAGAGGCATTAAAAAAGCATGAGGCAGTACAATATAACGGTAGTTTGGTGAGGCCTCTTCAGACAAGAGCTCTCGCATGCAAGACAAAGAAGAAGCCCTCCTCGCCATGCCAAGTCGCTGGAGATCGGAGCGGTCGTGGCGACCTTAAAAAGAGAGAGGAAAATTAGCTCAGTGACATCGTGTTAGAGCATAATTAAAGGAATGACACTCTATTCGTGACGACCTGGAAAATAACATCGCGAACACTTAAAAATTAGATGAATGACTTCGCCACCAGTTACTTCCATTTCCAAAATTTTTAAATATAGAAACTAAACTAAAAAATTATTAATTTTAATATTTTTTTGTGGAGTCTCCGACACAGTTTAATTGCTTGCGTATTTTTTTCAAAACTTTATACATTCTTATTTTGTCTCTAAAATTCATTTAATTATACTGTTTGTAGGAATTTTTAATATAGAAAATTATGTCCAAACATTATAAAAAAATTTCAAGCTCCTTACACGGAGGAATTGATTGTGTAATTTTTCCAGAATTTTACAAAATTAAGTAATGCAATTTTATAATGTCCAATGTGCGAGGAGTCTAATATTTCATAATGTAAGGACATTACGTAATTACATTAATTAATTTTTAAAAATTCTAGAAAAATTATACAATCAATTTCACTATGTAAGGAGCTTGAAAAAAATTATAATGTTTGGACCTTATTTTCTATATTAAAATTTTCTACAAACAATATACTTAAATGAATTTTAGAGATAAAATCAAAACGTATAAAGTTCTGAAAAAAATACACAAGCAATTAAACTGTGTCAGGACAAAGTCGTCTTGGATGGGGTCATACATATTCTAATAATATTCCTAAAATATCTTTCTTATCAATGGTTCTATAAAAGCGATTTAACGACGCTGACAGGACTAGCGCCTCCCTCTGTTACCCTCTCTCCATCTGTGTATACGTCACTAACGAGTAGGCCATGCCAATTAGTGGATAGTTAAAATAATTAATTTAGTTAAATACTTCTTTGTAATTAAGGTAAATTTAATAATCATGTTAATATTCCAATAATTAATCGTGCTGATACTCATCTGTGTATACAACTCATTCAACTTCATCTCTCAAACCAAACACCATCTTGAACCATCTGGTACTATCTCATTCATGCAACCAAACAAAATCTTGAACTATCTCATCTCACTAACCAAACACACACGTTGTATCATACCATCGAGGATCATCCCATCCATTCTGTACCATTCCATCTGGTTCACTCTGATTCACCTAACCAAACACACCCTTGGTTTGGTATGTTCGGATTGATCAGACGATCTATATATACATAGCAGGTACAAGTCCAATCGGTCAAAGCTAGAATCGAAAGACACCAAATTCGGATACAAGTAGCTAGGATTTAAATAAGGTGTTGATGATAAGATTTGGCATCTATGATGGTCATTGCAGTGTTGATTGGTCCAACGGTAAGAACTTAAAAGTACCGCTGATTCAACTAATATTTTGTTTTGAATTGGAAGGCAGAATGGCTTCAAAGACCTCCTGAGAGGTCCGAGACGACCTCTTCAAAGACCTCCTAGGAGGTCCTAACCCCAAAAACCTCTCGAGAGGTCCTGGACAACCTCTTCAAAGACCTCCTGGAAGATCCTGGCTTCAAAATCCACCTGAGAGGACCTGGACGACCTCTTCAAAGACCTCCTTAGAGGCCCTAGGGGACATCCTGGGTGGTCCTGAACAACCTCTACAAAGACCACCAGATATTCCTGAGAAAACACCTTTCTGTAAAGACCACCTCCTCGCTACAGTACTAGAAAACCACCTCGCTACAGTACTGGAAGACCACCTTGCTACATTACCTTGGAAAATAGTACTCGGAGCAACAATACTTCGGAAGACCTCCTCGCTATAGTACCTCGGTGAACGGTACTTGGAACTACAGAACTTCGGAAGGCCTCCTCGCTACAGTACCTCGGTAAACAGCCTGAGAGGTCCTGGATGGCCTCTTCGAAGACCTCCTGGGAGGTCCTAAAGGACGTCCTGGGTGGTCCTGGAAAACATTCGCAGAGACCTCCTAGGAGGACCTGGACCGTGGTCTTTGCAAAATGACCGAAAGGTTGGTCTTCGCAAAACAGGAGGTCTTGGTTCAAAAGAGTGGTCTTTGCAAAATTTCCAAGAGGTGGTCTTTGCAAAGCAGAAGATCGTGAGGACAAAGGAAAGCGCGTTCAGGACCTCCCTAGGAGCACTCACGTGGCTTCATCAGAGCCGCCCAAGACCTCCCAAGGAGCGCTCATGCGGCTTCATCAGGGGCATTCAGGACCTCCTCAGGAGCTCTCACGCGGCTTCATCAGGGCCGTTCAGAACCTCCTCAGGAGTGCTCGCGAGCCTTCATCAGGGCCACTCAGGACATCCTCCGGAGTGCTACGTGTCTTCATCAAGGCTATTCAGGACCTCCTCCGGAGCGCTACGCGGTTCATCAGGACCGCCCAAAACCTCCTCAAGAGCGCTATGCGGCTTCACCAAGGCTGTTCAAGACCTACTCGGGAGCGCTCACACATCTTCATCAGTGCCGCTCAGGACCTCCTGCGGAGTGCAACACGGTTCATCAGGAGCGCCCAAGACCTCCTTAGGAGTGCTACGCGTCTTCATCAAGGCCATTCGGGACATCCTCAGGAGCGTTACACGGCTTCATCACGGCCGTTGAAAACCTCCTCAGGAGCGCTACGCGGCTTCATCAGGGCCATTCAGGACCTCCTCGAGAGCACTCGCGCACCTTTATCAGGGCCGCTCAGGACCTCCTCCGGAGTGCTACGCGTCTTCATCAGGGCCGTTCAGGACCTCCTCCGGAGTGCTTCATGGTTCATCAGGAGCGCTATGCGTTTTCATCAAGGCCGTTCAGGACCTCCTCAAGAGCGCTGTGCGGTTCATCAGGAGCGCCCAAGACCTCCTCAGGAGCACTACGCGTCTTCATCAAGGCCGTTCAGGACCTCCTCAGGAGCGTTACGCAGCTTCATTAGGGCCGTTCAAAACCTGCTCAGGAGCGCTACGCGGCTTCATCAGGGCCGTTCAAGACCCAAGACCTCCTCAGGAGCACTCACGCGCCTTCATCAGGGCCGCTCAGGACCTCCTTTGGAGTGCTACACGTCTTCATCAAGGCCGGTCAGGACGTCCTCCGGAGTGCTACACGGTTAATCACGAGCGCCCAAGACCTTCTCAGGAGCGCTACGCGTCTTCATCAAGGCCGTTTAGGACCTCCTCAGGACCGTTACGCGGCTTCGTCAAGGCCGTTCAAAACCTCCTCAGGAGCGTTATGCAGCTTCATCAGGGCCGTTCAAGACCTCCTTAGGAGCGCTCGCGCGCCTTCATCAGGGCCGCTCAGGACCTCCTCCGGAGTGCTACGCGTCTTCATCAAGGCCGTTTAGGACCTCCTCCAGAGTGCTACATGGTTCGTCAGGAGCGCCCAAGTCCTCCTCAGGACGAGTGCTACATGGTTCGTCAGGAGCGCCCAAGTCCTCCTCAGGAGCGCTATGCGTCTTCATCAAGACCGTTCAGGACCTCCTCAAGAGCGCTACGCGGCTTCATCAGGGCCATTCAAGACCTCCTCAGGAGCGCTTGCGCATCTTCATCAGGGCCGCTCAGGACCTCCTCTGGAGTGCTACGCGTCTTCATCAAGGCCGTTCAGGACCTCCTCAGGAGTGCTACGCGGCTTCATCAGGGCCGTTCAAGACCTCCTCGGGAGAGCTCGCGCGCCTTTTTCAGGGCCGCTCAGGACCTCCTTCAGAGTGCTACGCGTCTTCATCAAAGCCGCTCAGGACCTCCTCCGGAGTGCTACGCAGGTCATCAGGACCGCCCAAGACCTCCTCAGGAGCACTACGCGGCTTCATCAGGGCCGTTCAGGACCTCCTTAGGAGCACTCACGCGGCTTCATCAGGGTTGTTAAGGACTGACGAGGATTAAAACCATTATGAATTATTTTAATACATAATAAAAGACCATACGTCTTCATGGTCATAACGCCTAAGGCTAACGATCTCACGGGTCGTAAGGATTCCAGAGGTTACATAAGCGTATCCTGGTCGGACAAGGTCCTGTACCTAGCCTCCGACCAGGTAACTGCTCGGAAACGCTATGAACTGGTGTTTATAACTAATCCCGAATATATTCTTACCGTGCGATGAATATAGCATATGCTGTATACTTCATAACCACGTGGTTACATGGTCCTAAAGACACTGACAGACACTGACAACAACTACCATACGGTTTAGTGTCTCTCAGGCACTAACCGTCGAACAGTTAACACATTGTTAACTGACACTTGGCCCTGACCAGTCGCAACGCTTCACCAGGGACGTCTTCTCTAAGAGTAACTGCCATCCCTTCGGAAGTTATTTAAAGGTGAAGCACAGAAGACCAAAGGGCATATCAGAACATCAACACAAGATTGACAGATCAAGAGGCTATCTGAGATAAGCAAGATAGTAATCTTTACATCCAGTGTAATTAGGATTAGTCCCTAGTCGGGTCGTGAGCACCCCCTATAAATCCAGTTCATATCAATAAAGAGTGGCCCCATTCTCTCACAGGAATTATCGCGTCATTTTCCTCTTTTATTTCATAAGATCGGCGATTCGATCGTCGACAGCTGGCACCGTCCGTAGGGAAGAAGATGCAAGTTTCCTGAAGAAACTCTACACTCATCAAATCCTCGCTCATTCCCCGTCATCGCTGATGCGACTAGGCCTAGGGTTTGGAATAAGGAGAATTGGTTCGACCTGGCAGACTACGCCGACCTCGACATGGAAGGATGTATCCGTGCCATGCAAGAGAATGGCATGTCATCCTCCTCCTCCTCCTCTGCTGGTTGGCACGTCGCCGACATAAGCAAAATCGACCGGATGGACAAGGATGTGCCACCACCACAAGTGGCGCTCCTAGAGGAACCAGTCATTTCGATCAGTTCGGAATGTCAGAGGGCCTCTCCAAGCCTGGTCTTTCCGACTGGCAAAATAGGTGACGAAATTTCAGCACCGCAATCCTAGAATCTCTATACTCTCGATGAGATTATGGCTGAAAGATACTCACCTACAGCTTCTGGCAATTCCAGGAGTGAACCGACACCTGGTAACGGTGTCAATGAAACCTCCACTGGTCATAGGCCAAGTGGGGATGATGCGACTCAGCATACGATCGGCGGTTCGTCGGATCAGGCTAAGCCCACCAAGAAGACCTCAGGAGGTTCTCATCACCGACCGCTCTCTGTCGTGGAAGCTTCTAGTAGAAGTATTGAAAAGCTCTCCATTAGTTACGATGGAAGCTCATCGGAAGATCACTGTTGGAGGCACGAGGTCAATGCGATCGGAGATGCAAATCAAGATGCCTTGCACGGTCCTACGCACTCTGTCACGTCATCACGTGTTGTTAGAGATGATCCGGGCCATCAGGCACCAACTTCCGGAGGCAACGGAGCTGATCGACGTCCATCAGTTAACTCGCCTGGCATTGCCCCACTAAGAGTAGCTGATAGGACAGAACAAATCTGGAGGTCAAGGGAAGGTTCAGACCTGCATACACCTACGACCAGTATGAACCCCCTGAGACCTTCGGTAACTGTACAAAACTTGTGACGTGTTCAACATATGTTGAATAATTCTGACCCAGCTTTAGCAAAAACTCCAGGCTTTGTACAACTCGTGGGCCAAGTATCGGAAATTCTCCAACAGACCATGCAACGCACGGAAGCGTACCGAGAACAAAGAATTTCAGGGAGTCAAACCATGACTTCATCCCAACATTCCTCCCTCAGTAGGGGACAGCATGCTCATGCTAGGGAACAATCGATACCAAGACCTCCTCGGCGATTCCGACCAAGGAGTCACGAGGGGAGAAGGCTATTCCAGGTAGCCACTCCCTCACCATGTCGAGAAGAACAACCGCTTGGACCTGACGATCTCCGACATCGTCTAAATCAAGCAGGTGGTCGAAGGCATCATATCAATGCCTACGACTGGATCGGCACACCGGAGCTCCAACGTTCCAATCTTAGGAACCGGTCTCCGACCTATTACAATCCGGCACCTTTCCAAAGAAGGCGTCATGAATCGATCACAGGTTGTCGAGTCTTCTCTGCAGGGCTCCAAGCTATGTGTTGGCCTAACCAGTTTCGACCAGCCAACTTGGACAAGTTCAATATGACTCAAAACCCATTCGAATTTCTCCAAATATATACCACCGCCATCAGAGCTGCTGGTGGCGATGAGAATGTGATGGCTAACTATCTACCCACCGTGCTCGAAGGGTCTGCCCGGTCGTGGTTATTAAACCTATCGGTCGGATCAATCTATACTTGGGAGCAACTCTGCGACCTTCTAATTGCAAACTTCCAGGGTACGTACGACCGCCCTGGAAAGGAGGATGATCTCCACCGAATTTGGCAGGGCTCTGATGAGACGCTACGTCAATACATCATGTCGGGACCCTAGATCTCCGGATCCAAGACCCTCTGTGTATATCTGCACTATTCCCTAGATTAGTAGCTAGTGCACACAGTTGCAACATTGGTTTAATCAAAACCGAACACCAAACTAAAGATGAAGCAGACAAATTAATATTATTTAGCAAAAGAGACCTTATGGTCAAGTCTTACAAAGTTTTCCACGTAGGGCTTAGCAACAAAAGAGGGCTTGCAGCGGAAACCAAACATCCGGTGGAGGTCACCCAATATGCCCACAGGCAATCGAGTGGAGGACGCGACCTAATGCGCATAGTCTTCAAAGAAGTCTTCTTCGTAGAACTCGGTGCTTCCTGGTTCTTCTTCTGCGACTAATCAACCAGAGGGCATAAAGCCGTGAGTACTTTGAATGTACTCAGCAAGTCATAGGGAAATGTATGCAAGTAATATTTATGCAAGGTTTGACAAAGATAGCTTTATGTCTATTTTGCAAAAAGCAATATTTGACAATAAATACAGTAAATAGATTGCAAAGCACAATTTAAAAGATTAATACATAAGTAATCAAGTTTCTTTGAAACAACTAGTGAACACCCTGTTCACTTCCCAACCATCAACCATCAACAAGATTCGACCAACCCATTCCAATATTTTCGACAAAAGTTCTACCCCTTGCATGAAATCACCAGGCATGTCCATAACCGGGGACACGGCTATTCGAATAGTTTTACACTCTGCAAAGGTTGTACAGCTTGACCCACAAGACACGAATTTCTCTAGTTTGTTTGGCATATATCTATGCCACCGCTCACTACCTTAGGTAAGCAGTCTAAAGCACATGACAAGGCTTTTACGAAGTTCTATTTTGACTCGGTTCTGTTTGCTAAGGGGTTACCGTTACGGGGCCCCTCTTTCACCATTCCCAACCAACACAACCAAACCAAAACATTGCTAATTAGTCGGCCAGGTCTGTCCCAGTCTAGACATGTGGTTGTACGGTTAAGACCCAGATCAATGGTTCAAGGTTAAGTCCTTAGTTGGTTGCTCAGATGAGACGTTTCCGCATTCCAAATGTGCTTACGCACCCACCTTTTCCACCACCCACTCGTCCGAGCATAAATCAATTTCGTTCAACCCGGCCAAATGACAACCCCTGCCATAGCACCACAAATTTTAATCACAACGGCATCACACCACAATTGACACAACTGCGATCTCGCACCACAGTTGCACAACAGTGGTATCGCACCATAGTTCCATATCTCATTAAGTCAAGTTCAATCATTCTCTGAGTAAGTGATCGTGAATCTATCGTATAACTAAAGCATTGGCTAAGCATAATACGGTACCCATGTTGGTAGTACAATAATGTCCAACTCATAATTATCCATCCTACCGTGTTCAAGGATTTATGTCATTCAAGGATACATGTCGTTCACAATTTATCAAGGAGGCATAAAGACAATTAGGTAATTAATTATTCCCAAAACCATTTATTATAAAATTAGCAATGCATGTTTATATCAAACAATACACTTTTATAAAGATGGATTCAATATGATCAAAGGTCTATGACTTGCCTTTGTTGAAGAGTAGAGGTGCTTCGGTCATCGGGTCTGTGAAATCGTTCGAAACACCGGAATCTATACGTGCAAACAAAGCTAAATAAATAAAAAAAACTCCAAATAAAATTCAAATAAATACCAAATAAATACTAATAGGAATATAATTAATTTAGAGGAATTTATAAATTTGAATCACTCGAATCAGAGTTCGAATGAAGAAGTTATGGCCAAAGGAAGATAGGAAATTGCATAAATCAAGAAAAAGGGATTTTCCTGATTTTTGGAATTATTTTTCAAAAGGAAAATCGGGAAATCCACTCCGCTCGCTGACGAGGCAGCCACGTCAGCAAAAAGGGGGATGTGGCCGCTGACTGGGCGTGACCTAGCGCCACATGGCTCGGCCACGTCGGACCCGAGCAGGCGGCGCACGGGGACCAAAGGTCGTCGGCGTTTGGCGGCGCGGCGGCCGGCGATAAGGACACCAACACGAAGAGGAGCTCACGGGGAGTTGGGTGTGCGCGGTGTCGAGGACGCGGCGGCAAGGGAGGGTCGCCGGCGAGAAGAGAAAGCGGCGGCGGCGGCAGTTGAACGAGGCGGCGGTGCTCCGGTAGGGCTCCGGGGACGGGAAGGTGCGCACAGGGAAGCCCTCGTCTGGGCGATGCCGGAGGCGAGGTCGATGGCGCCGGAGGAGGCTCGACGGTGGCGGCGGATGCGATGGAAAGCTTCACGGCCGGTGGTGGTTCTTCGCGAAATCCGACGAAAGGACGGTGAGAGAGGGAGAGTGAGTGGGGGGAGGAGGTGGAGGAGCTCAAGGCGGTCCTGGTGCGCTCCTTAAGTAGGCGTGGGGATGGCCAGAGGAGGAGGACAACGCGTAGGATTTGTCGGCCATTAATGGCGAGCGAGGGGGGGTCCGGCTTGACCGCGCGGAGAAGGGGGAAAAGCGGGGCGCACGGGTGCGGCGTAGGCGAGGACAGGCGGCGCGACCGGACGGGACGGGGTAGGCTGCTAGGGCAAGGCGAGGGAGCGGCGCGGCTCGGCGAAAATCGCGGCAAGGCGGACACGGGCGCGGCGCTGGTGGGAGGAAGAAGATGACCCGGAGCGGCGCTGACAAGGCAGGCCCACTAGCCAGAGAGAGAGGGACGAACAGGAGTCATGATGAATGATGACCGTCCGATACAGACGGACGACGGCGTCGATTAGAATATGCTTGCACAAGGCTAGGCCGGCGAGGTGGGCCACATGAGCGGAAACAGGAATGGGCCGAAGGAATTCGGCCCAAGAAGCTTAAAGAGATTTTTAAGGATTTTTTATTTTAGAAAATGCCAGAAAAGGAAAAGCATTTTTAGAAAATAGCTTAAGCCGTCCAAAAATCCTAGGAAAATTCACAGAAATCCCTTGAATTATATGGAACTTAATAAAAATATTTTCAGCTTAACTTTTGCTCTTAGTTTTTGCAAATAATTATTTTTAACATAAGGCAAAAGGAAAAACCAACTTAAAATCCAACAAAACTCAACTAAACCAACTTGCATTAGTTGAAGTTTTAATTAATTCAAATTAAACGGCTTTTAAAATTCTAAATTACAAATTAAGCTTTAGAAAATTAATAAAACCAAATGGTTAATTTTTAAAGTTTTCAAAATTTTCAAAAAGCCCAGAAAATAGGGATGTTACACATCAAGAGGTTCAGCCAGGTTCGTAATTCCATACCGGAGGTCGCAAAATCATCTGTTATCTAGGCTTTTAAAACAGGTCTGAGGAATCGACGGTTTACGGAGGACATAGCAATGAATCCTCCACGAACAACCGTCGAACTTTTCGATATGGCCGACAAGTATGCCACCGCTAGCGAAGCAATTGAGTGGTGTGAAGCCATTGATCGGAAAAACAAGATTCCCCAGCCCGGCCTGGACAAACCAGAGAAAAAGAATAAGAAGTCTCTCAAGAAGAAAAAGAACCGCAGACCCGACGATAAAGAAGTCCTAGCGATTCCTAAAAAGATCACGAAGGGTAAGAAGGACTATACCGGTCGAGGCAAAACAAAAGCCCCGACCGAAGGATTCCAGAAAAACAAGAAGTGGTGTCCACTTCACCAGCAGACAGGGCATGATCTGCGCACCTGTCGAGTCTGGCAAAAGAAACTGGAGGATTATTAAGCAGGTAAAGGACCATTCCCTGCAATACAGGAGCTCGGAGAGACAAGTTCTAAAAAGGACAAGGATGGCGACGAAGAGATAGAGTACCAGGATCCTCAACACACTGTCAGCATGATCTTTGGTGGGTCTTCTTCATACGAGTCAAAGCGTCATCTGAAGACCATGGAGTGGGAGGTCAACCTCGTCGAGTCTCCGACCATCATCAAACCATCAAAGTGGTCGAACACGGCAATCTCCTTCAGCAAAGAAGACTGCCCCATCCCTTCGACTCGACCAGGTGGTTCCCTATTGTTATTGAACCAACTATTAATAATTGTAGGGTTAATCGAGTCTTGATAGATGGAGGTAGCTCTTTGAATATATTATTTGTAGGAGCTTTAGAAGAAATGCAAGTCCCTAGGTCAAAGGTGAAACCAGTGAAATATGCCTTTCATGGCATAGTTTCTGGCTCCACCACTAAACAGATAGGACAAGTTTCCCTACCGGTTACGTTTGGACGGCCTGATAACTTCCAAACAAAAAAGATTCTATTCGATGTGGTAAACTTTGAATCTGCATACAACGGAATCCTTGGTCGACCGACCTTAGCAAAATTCTTAATAGCCACGCATTATGGTTATCAAAGTTTGAAAATGTTGGGACCAAAAGGAGTCATCACGATTCGAGGAGATCAGAAAATGGTTTACATGTGTGATCAGAAATCCTTCGAACTGGTCGATGAACTTCCGACCAGAGAGGCTAATCCATCTACCGTACAGGTCAAGCACTCGAGGCCGAAGATAACACCCAAGCTTTCCGACCAGACAAAGGAGGTACCACTCGACAAAGGTGCTTCTCTGCACAACGCCAAGTCGCAACCTCGGTCAGGAAACACTAACTCATCTACCCGCAAGATTCTGGTCGGGGCAAGACTCGACCCTAAATAGGAAGAGTCGCTCGTCTCTTTCCTCCGAGCAAATCAGGACGTGTTCGCTTGGCAAGCATCCGATATGCCCGGAGTCCCTCGGGAGGTGATCGAGCACAGGCTAGCTCTCCAACCTGATAAAAAAACCGATCAAGCATAAGCCGCGGCATTTTGCACCTGATCGGAAGGAAGCAATCCAGTCGGAGATTGACAAACTCCTCAAGGCTGGGTTTATTCGTGAAGTCGACCACCCTCAGTGGCTCGCCAATCCTGTAATGGTTAGAAAGAATAATGGAAAATGGCGAATGTGTATCAACTTTATAGACCTTAATAAAACTTGTCCGAAGGATGATTTTTCCCTTCCACGCATTGTCCAACATGTAGACTTTACTTCCAGGTGTGAGTTACTAAGTTTTTTAGATGCGTATTTGGGGTACCACCAGATTAATATGTGTAAAGAAGATGAAGAGAAAACTTCCTTCATCACCCCATATGGCACTTACTGCTATGTTAAGATGCCATTTGGTCTCAAAAATGCTGGTGCAACTTTTCAAAGGTTGATGCAAAAAACCTTTAATCCACAAATAGGTCGGAATTGAGAAGCCTACGTTGATGATCTGGTCGTAAACAGCACCAACGCTGGCGATCATATTCCTGACTTATAAGAAACTTTCAATAACTTGAGAAGACATAACCTCAAGTTGAATCCGAAAAAGTGTGTGTTCGGAGTTTCTGCGGGAAAACTGCTCGGTTTCCTAGTATCGGCTAGAGGTATTGAAGCAAATCTAGTAAAAATAGCGGCCATCGACCAGATGCACCCTCCAACCACGAAGAAGGAGGTCCAAAAACTAACCAGCTGTATGGCAGCGCCAAGTCATTTCATAGCAAGGTTAGGGGAAAAAGGATTGCCTTTCTTTAAGCTTCTTCGGAAACATAGAAGTTTCGAGTGGACTAAAGAGGCAAACGATGCCTTTGAAGAACTTAAAAAGTACCTTACGATCCCCCCGGTCTTAGTCTCTCCGACATCGGGAGAAACATTGCTAATTTACGTGGCAGCAACACCATAGACAGTTAGCGGTGTACTGGTCGTAGAAAGGGATAACATCCAACGACCAGTTTTTTATGTAAGCGAAGTCTTACATGGATCAAAGGAAAGATACCCACAGGTACAAAAGTTGCTCTATGGTCTCTTTATGTCTTCAAGGAAGCTAAGGCACTACTTTGAGGCTCACAAAGTGGTCGTACCAACTGGGTATCCCCTTGGTCAAGTCCTTGGAAACAGAGAATCATCAGGACGAATAACAAAATGGGCGGTTGAGCTAGAGGCGTTCGACCTCCATTTCATCTCACAAATAGCAATCAAGTCCCAAGCAATAGCTAAATCATTGCCGAATGGACAAACCCTGAACCCACCCAAGGGCCCGAGTATGAAAACCACGACTAGTGGATAATGTACTTTGACGGTTCCTTGATGCTAAAAGGCTCGGGGGCTGGAGTTGTCTTGATATCCCCTACTAACGAACACATCAAGTATGCCATCCAGTTAAATTTTCCTGTCACAAACAATGTGGCAGAATATGAAGGTTTACTGGCAGGACTCCGAGCAGCTCGTTCGCTCGGGATTCGTCGATTACTAGTGAAAGGCGATTCTCAACTAGGAGCGAATCAAGTAGGGAAAGAGTATCAATGCTCGAGTACCAAGATGTCATCTTATTTGGCGGAAGTACGGAAACTTGAAAAGCACTTCTTCGGTTTCCAGATCCAACATATTCCTAGAAAGGAAAACTTTCTAGCAGACTAGTTGGCACAGATGGCCTCCACGAGGTCGACCATCCCGCCTGGAGTTTTTCTCGAGCAACTTGATTCACCCTCGGTGGTCGAGCCTTCCGAGAACATACATGATTCTTTATAGGTCGTACAAACCGATCGTGAGAACATGGATGCTCCACAGGTCGTTGACAGTTGGCGCTCTCACGATCAAGGTAGAGATTGGATGACATCGATCTACAATTATCTTCAGCATGACATAATTTACAGAAGATAATGTAGAGGCTGATCGTCTAGCATGGAAAGCCAAATCATACACTCTAATCGAACGTACCTTGTATAAACGAGGATCTCATGGAGTGTTGATGAGATGCATATCTCAAACGGATGGCATTAAATTGCTAACCGAAATCTATGAAGGAGTTTGTGGTGCACATCATTCCTACAAAACACTTATCAGTAAAGCCTTCAGACAAGGATACTATTGGCCAACTGCCCTTCATGATGCAAAAGAGCTCATGACAGAGTACGTACAATGTTAGTTTCAAAGCCAACAAGTACATCAGCCGGCACAAGATTTGCAAATAATTCCTCTTTCTTGGCCTTTTGCAACCTGAGGACTGAACATCCTGGGACCTTTCCCAAAAGCACCCGAGGGCTTCGAATTTCTTTTCGTCATGATTGACATGTTTACAAAATGGATTGAAGCCGAGCCTGTTGTTAAAACTACAACTGAGGCCGCTAAGAGATTTCTCACAAAAAATATGATCACATGATTTGGTGTACCCAGTTGTATAATCACAGACAACGGTGCCCAGTTCTCAAGCGGTCAATTCCAAGAATTCTGCGACGAACTTGGTATCAAGGTTCATTTTGCTTCGGTTGCTCATTCGCAGAGCAATGGAGCAGTTGAGCGAGCCAATGGTATCATCATGCAAGGGATCAAACGCCGAGTATTCGACCAGTTAATCAAACGGTCAGGAGCGTAGGTTCAAGAACTCCCATCTATTATCCTAGTATTATTACGATCAGTTTTATCATATAATCAGTATATACCTTCAACACAGAAAGAATGGTTGAGACTTTAAGTTCTCTTTTTTCTTGGCTAACTGCTTTTATAGTAACGTTCTTCTACTATAAATCAGTCGGGGGTTAGGGCATATCAGAGTTCTTTAAAAAGTCAAAAGGATAAATAAAAGACTTGCTGATGTCAAAAAAGGTAAGTTTTATACATTTCATAATTCTTATATTATAATGTCCTACTCTAGAATGTCTCTAGACTAATCACTGTTTGATGGAGATCCGACTTCCATTTCCTCTACAACTCTGTCTCCAAGCGGCTTTAGTTCTTTCATAAACTTGGTCGCCTCATCAAGCAAGCAGTTGAAGTCATCTTCAATGGCTTGGAGATCAATGGAGGGGTCGGAAGCCTTCAGTTTTGCTAACGCAAAACTAACTCCATTGGCAACGCCTTCCTTCATAGTTCTGGGCATAATTTTCTCGAGTAGTCTTGAGCGCACTAACGAGATCTTCTAGAAGGTGGCCCAAGTAGTTCATTTTCTCTATTGGATCTCTTAAGTCAGGCAAGCTTGATCCTGATCCCATATCAAACATCATCTTGTTTAAAGCATGAATTTTTTCATCAAGATTCTGCACAAGAGTTGCCTCCTTATCCGGCTCAAATTCTAGAGCATTCTGTGCTCTGTCTAGCACTTGCGTTTACTCTATAAAAGTAAAACAAGCAGTAAGCATAACATGATCAGGGGGGGATAATAAGTCAAGTCTACGACCTATTACTTTCAACTTTCTTGTTAAGTGTCTCATTTCTGGTCGACACCTCTGTGATCGACCGGTCCTTAGCCTGATTTTCTTCCTCAAGCTGGGTTATTTTGGCTTTATCAGCCACGACCTCTTCTTTTATTTTTTCCAAATCTATCGAATATGATAAGGAAGAATCATTAAAGAAAGGACAAAAGTATTGGAGAAGGAAAAAAGGTTAAGAGGAAAATTCTTACTTTCCAACTCGGAGTGCTTCCGCTCCAAGTCCTTAATTCGCTGGGTTAGTCCTCTGACCACAACAAAATTCTCGACCATATGCTACACAAATAGCATTTCTCATTAAGTTTCCTGTAAACTTTTGAAAGAGAAATTATGAAACTGGTCGTAGAATGCTTAACTGGATTGCCAAGTCATTATAACCGGCAAAAATCAAATCAGGATCAATCTTGATTTGATTATCCGATATTTTCCCCACGCTTCGTCAAGCTCCTTATCGTGGATGAATCGGGGACAAAAAGGGAACTTATCAGGTTGAGAGGGATTACCAACATTGGTTGGAACCTGTTGAGAGCCTTTAGGGGCATCTACCTCCTCAGAAGGAGTTAGAACCACCAGTGGATCCAACTCGACCGTTGGCTTCGACATCTACTCGGGGGCTTCTTCAACCACTGTTTCCTCAGGAACTTTGTCCTGGGAAGTGCTTTGGTCAAGAACTTCCACGGGTGTTGGGTCCTCAGGAAGATTCTGGTCAGAGTCGATCGGAACACCTGAAGACCTATACAAGACGAAGAAGGGAAGTTCAAAACTCTGATTAATCAACAACTATTAAAGGTATACACTCATACGACTTCTTTCATTTGTACATACCTAGTTAATTTCTTGGATTTTACTTTGAAACGCGGTAGAGTAAACTCTGTACCGCTAGCCTTCCTTTTCTTCTCAACCAAATTCGCCGGTTCTGAACCGGCAGGGTTGGTTAAACCCCTCACATCCTCCGATGGGATATCAGATGCAATATCCTCGACAAACTGGTCGAGGATAGCATTCTTGACCATCGGGTCAGAGGGAGTGGTTTCATCAACCTCCAGATCAGTTGTTTCAGTAACAACTGTCAGGTCGTGAACGACCAATCTCGAGTCTATGGCCTCCGCAGCTATGCTCTGCGGGCCCTCAGTCTTCTCCACCTAAATCAAAAATCGAGTTTGGTTAGGTGATGAAATATTTTATCTAAAGTATATATATTCTTATTTTATGCTCTATTACCTCGAGAGATTCATCTTCTTCCAGTGCATCTGGGCACGAATCGGTCGGAACTACGGTGGGATGTTAATCCACACCTGATTGTATGACTCGCAATCCGACCGCCTACAAAAATAGAGCAAGATCAGTAAACTGATCGGAGAACATGTATACATGATTAGAGAGATTTGATTATCTACCTTAAGTCTTGCCAGTCTCTCTTCAACAGAGACTATTGCTAGGATATTAGAGAATGCAGCCTTCTCACCAGACTCCCCGGCGCAGATCATCCTGATCTGCTCCCTGATCTCGTCAGGAGAGAGGGCTTTAAAAAGGTAGAAAAGATTTTTAAGGTTTTTACGATAATCAAATAAAAAGTCATACTAGTCGGAGCTTCTTTCAAAGACTTACCTCCTCGTGAGTCCGCGATAGCTTCATCACGACCAATGGACCAGAGCAGGGAATGAGCTCGGAGCCTCAGAGGACTAATCTGGCGTTTGGTGAAATCTCTCACCACATGCCAGGAAGTCAATCCTTTGACCCTAAGGTCATGGATGGCATCCACTCATCTTCCGACCACCCCTGCCTTCTCCACGGTTTTTCTCCACTTGGGATTCTCGTTCGCCCTGATTCCGGCAAAGTAGAGGCCGTCATCCCTCGTAACCTTCATGTAAAACCAATTCTTTTTCTATGACGACCACGAGGACTTCGAGTACATTTGGATGTACTCATTGGCCCTCCTGTCATGAAGGCGCAGCGTGCATTCTCCAAGAGCTCCCGTGGATCTCTCCGACATTGCCATTCGATAAAAGTACTTGAAGAGCTTCAAGTTTGGATGCACTCCCAGGTACGCCTCACATAGATAAACAAAAATGCTAATATTGGCGATGGAATTAGGGGCCAAATTCACCAACTCCACCCTGTAGTATTCCAAAATGCGGGGGAGGAATTTGTGCACTGGTACCCTCAATCCACACTCGATGTGGGCAGGGAAGACTGGAATTTCCCCATCTTCGTGGCTCGGAAAGTGCTCCCCGACCGTTGACCTCCATCCGATCAGATTCCTGTCTGGGAGCATTCCCATCTTCTCCAGCACTTCAAGCTTCTTCTCATTCAGATCTGAAGCCATCCATTTTGTGATTTGCTCCGACATGGTGAAATCACTCAAAGGGATGAGCAGTGGTCGGAGGAGAATTTGAGGTCGGAAAGACAAAAAGAGGTCGGAAAGATTTTGTTGGCAAGGAACTGAAAGGAGATTGAAGGAAGATCTGAAAGCGTAAGATTTCTAAAACCCAGCAATGGGGATTTTATAGCTTCAGGTTTTTAACTGCAATGGGGAGTCATCTAAAAGTCCAACGGACAAAAATCTCTTTTTCTCCAACGGACAGAAAAACTCTTAGGTTCCCAAGGCATGTTCTCAACTTTAAAGTGAACACAAACCACTTCGTATATCACGACATTAAATGGGGTCTGCCCGATACGACTTCATCGAAAGAAAAGTGTTCACACGACCTGTTCATTTAAAGTTCGGGGGCTAGCTGACGAGGATTAAAACCTTTATGTATTATTTTAATACATAATAAAAGACCATACGTCTTCATGGTCGTAACACCTAAAGCTAACGACCTCACTAGTCGTAAGGATTCTAGAGGTTACATAAGGGTATCCTGGTCAGACAATGTGAGCACCCGGATTTATTAGGCTCATAATACTTAGTCATCCAATTGACCCTAGTATTATCAACCAAATAACCCCGGTCTCGAGAGATGTATACTCCCCAGAATGCAGTATACATACCTCACAACAAAAGAATGTATCAATTCCATACAACACATAGTACATAAGCAACAAACCAGAAGTTAATATTAATATGGAATAGCTATTACAAAAGAGGGGCCCTAAGGCCAAATAGCAACAATTCTAAAGAGATAATAGCGGAAGCAAAAGTGCCATAAAGATGGCTATAATCACAAAGCCAATCGGTGTGCCTTAACCCCTAGGCATCTCGACCGACCGCCAAGCTAGCCGTCAAGAAGCCGCAACACGAGGACAAAAGTGAGGCTCTAGGATCTCACCCTCTCCTCTGCAACAAAAGCCACAAAATGCCACAACCACGCAAGCGATGAGTACATAAAGTACTCCGCAAGACTTATGTGTAAGATAACAGGCCTATAACATATGCTACATGCAAGCTTTATGTAAGTGGAGGTTGTATGTCTCATTTAGCATAAAGCAACATTTATTTGCAATAACATAATAGATTGAAGGCAATTTGGCAAAGCATTTTTAATTGTTGAAATAACAACGTGATAATACATAATAACAACAACATGAACAACCTAGAAGTGACTAACCCATTAGTCACCACAACAATAGCATGAACTCCCGCTCATACCAACCAAGTCAAGTTTTAATTAAATGTTGTAGTCTAGTTCTCACGGGCGATCCGAGCGTGTCCATAACCTAGGACGAGGCTATTCAATAGTTTTATCCTGCAGGTGTACCACTGCACCCACACGCCGATCGCCTTTCCTTTACGCACACTACCAAAGGTGTGCTGGCACGGCTAAGTCCTACGAGACATTTCCAATGGACAATGCTAATTCTGAGTCGCACAACCCACGGGGAGAAGGAGACATTAGACGACCTACCCGGAAGCTAATGCTCCCTTCCCACACCACACACACACATTTTATCTTTAAAACCACCAACCGAGCGACCCCAATTAACACCCTCCAAAGTACTTAGTCAAGAGGGTCCCATTTCCCCTCGTGTGGTTAGTACGCATAATATGCTCAAGACGGAGGCGCAAGTAACTCGGTCCTTAGGGACTTAGGCATACTTCCACAATCCAAAAACCACACCATTCATCCAATATGCCCAAGTCTAAACAATCTTTTATTTTCAGATTTTTACTTTACAAATTAACAAAGCACAAGTGCTGGACATAAAGGAGTAATATTTAGATTTAGGTGATCAAGACCATCGACTAAGCCGATGATCGCCCATTTCTACCGTTATCTAAGCATTGCTAAGCATTTGAAATCACAACTACTAAGTGATAGGAGTTCATCCACGAACTCCAACCACAGCAAATAACCTAGGCTCATGGTAGTAAAGACATGGCATTCCTACAGATTATGCAACTATAGGATCCACTAACCATAATTAAAACAAAGTAGCAATGCATACATAGGGTTTAAACAACATAATAGACTTGCAAATATAGGATGAATCATGGTCAAACTGCTTGCCTGGCTGTTGAGGGTCACTTTGTTGCGGAGGATCGTTCTCGGATTACCACAAATGTCTAACCCTAACGAAAAGGCGATAAAGAGTAGATAAGAATAAAGAAAAGCAACAAGACCCAACAGCAAAAGTTCTCCGAATGATTTGAAATTTTTATAGCAGCAAGGTATTGATTTAACATGAATATAGAAACAAGAATCAACTGATTTGGATCTTTAATGCAAAAGATATGATCAAAACAATTCAATTCGGCCAGAAAAATCCAATTTAAATTAAAAAGGGCTACTGTTCATAAAATATTTTCTAGGGGTTTTCTGGACATGAAATTTTTACGGTAGATAGGTAATGACATTCTAAGACTAATGGAAGTGGTTTCAACTCTTTGGGAGTTACATTGCAACTTCTACAATTTTTAAAGACAAGAACTTGAACAAAATTATAATGCATAATTATTTCTCCTAGACACAGTAACATGTTCAAAACTATTTTTCCTAGCAAGTTCATTAATGGAGGAATCCAACAAACTTGGATTCACTCCAAAATCAGTTACAGAGAATTAGTTATGTATTTTATAAGTTGCAATGTTTTCTAGTAAACAATTAAAGCCTATGCAAAGTCAAAGTTAATTCTGGACATTTTTGCAACTAACACATGATTACAAGTATTTTTAGATTAAAGTATAGGTAATAACAGAATTAACAAAGTTGAGTTTAACTAAAAGGATTTATATTGAATTTGTTATGTATTTTTCAATTTAACAGGAATTTCATTGCAATAATAAAGCTGAGAATGTTTAAAATCTAATTTCATGCTTTTCTGGAGTCATATTAATCTTCTAAACATTTTTAGATTAAAGTTTAGATCCTAACTGAATTAACAGAAGTGGAATCATCTAAAAATGAATTAACATGAAAAAGATATGCATTTCTAAAGATTAATACCTTTTTCAGTTCATAAATAAATCCATCGGAAATTCTAAATCTTGAAATCTACGTGGACGATTGTGGGCCGTCGATCCTGGATCGGACGGTCCAACGACCACGGAACAGCAAGCAGCCGCGCGTGGAAACGATGAACGGGGATCGTTGATCTTGGATCCAACGGTCCTCGTTGAATCCACGCGCGCTTGGATTCCGCGAAGACGAGCAGTGGTCGTGGGCCGTTGATCTTGAGATGGACGGCTCACGACCACGCCTACACAGTGAACTACAAATGTCCGAGCGAATCTCAACCACAGATCGCGAAACGGACGGTCCATAGTGGACAAAGAACAAAACGCGGTGAGATCTAAGCCGCACATCCACGTAAATGGAGGGCGATAAGGAGCCACGCCGACTCGACCAAAACGCACGACGGCGCGTCCGACAACGACTCGACGCGCTTCCACGGCTCATCGCCGGCGACACGAGCCACGGCGGCGTGCCAAGGTTACCTACGGTGCACAATAGCATCGTGGTCACGCCGCACCACTCACACTCATTTGGAGTGGATGGAGCGGCAGCCACGACGGCGAGGAGCGGCGGCGATGCTATGAAACGACGACAAGAATATTCAGCTCGCAATGGCTAAACCAGCGGTGCCAAAGCCACTAAGGACTACCAGAGCATACCGGAGGTCGCGGAGGGGCAGGAGAGGTTTGAGGAGCACCTGGCGGCGAGAGGCTTGCTTAGCGGTGGAGACGAAGACGCGAGAGAGTGACTGGGCCGTCGGTGAGACCGCGTCATCAGAATGGTTCCGCACCTCCCACCGATGCTACCAGAGGAAGGAATCGAAGGAGGAGCACTCACCGTCGTTGGAGACGAAGAGGGTGCTCACGACCGCAAAGAAATCCGAATTCGCCGCTACGGAGAGGCAACCCAATCGGAGTTAGGTGCTTACTCCAGAGGGAAGAGGAAGGAAGGAAACAGAGAGGGAGCAAGGGCGCCACAGAGCACAGGCCCACCGACGAGCTTCAGGCGAAAATGGCGGTGAGGTGCATGGTTGTTTGGAGCTCCAAAGAAGGCGAGTGGGTGCTAGCTAGAGCTACTGGGTGTCGAAAGAAGCCCAAGGAGGATGCCAAGGAGCTTAAGTAGCAACGAGGGAGAGAACAACGGTAGGGAGCCTCGGGTGCTCGACCGTCCAGAGAGCGACGAGGCGATGGGGAGCAGTGAGCTCGACGACTCGGGGCGGTGCATCGGCGCAAGCATTTAATGCGAAGTCCGTTGGCGTAACGAAGACGCGACAGACGCCGCGCCCCCACGACTTGTTTCGCCCATGGCGCCGACGCTGGCTCTCTCGTCGCGATGAAATGGAGGAGGACGACAAGCGCGACCCTCCGATTTTGATCGAGTGGCCGAGGATAGATAGAGCGGCGAAGGGTATGCGATCGTGGGCCACACGATGAGAATCCAACGGTCCACGAGTGGCGCTGCGCCGAGCTTCGGTGCAACTAGGTGGCTGGACCAAGACCGATGGCTTGAGTCGGACACGGGCTCGAGCCCGAGCAACAAAGTGAAACCCTAAATGAGTTTAGAATGTACAGCAGACTTTGGAGATTTATTTGAGGCATCAAACCAACTCTAAAATTATGAAATTTTTACAGGAGCTCTATGACTAACATATTAACCTCCCATAAAATTTTCAGAGATGTTTGTGCAATATATTTCCCTCAATAAATTCCAGAAGGATAGAAACTAGGGTTTGACCAGACTTTTGACTGGTTTGACCTGCCCCTAAAAATATTCAAACAATTTCTAAAAATTGTGAGAAAATTCAGAGGGGCTTCAAGTCACCCAAGGAACTTAGGAAAAATATTTACAGAGGTTTGGCACAAGATTTCCCAAGGAGGTTTTTGATAGGAGTGAATTGGAGAATTTGATTTTTGAGTTTTGATTTTCTATAATTCCCTTGCAAGAATTACAGATTTGGGCAAGTATTCTCATTTGAAGAAAAAGTTTTAATTTCTCCTCATTTTCATTACATTTGAGACACACACTTAAGTTTGGGATGTTACAAAATCTCCCCTCCTCACAGAAATCTCGTCCCGAGATTTGGCTCACTCGGTAAAGAAAGATGGATAGTCCGCACGCAGACGATCTTCCCTTTCCCAAGTAGCCTCATCCTCAGAATGGTTTGACCACTGAACTTTAAGGAACTTGATGGAACGATTCCTAGTTCTTCGCTCAAATTTCATCGAGTATGCGAACAGGGTGCTCGCGATAGGTCAAATCTGGTTGGACATCGAGAGTCTCCAACGGAGCTTCCTCAGTTGGAACACGGAGGCACTTCTTAAGCTGGGACACATGGAACACATCATGTACCCCCTCAAGTGCAGATGGCAACTCCAACTTATAGGCAACAGCTCCCTTCTTCTCGATAACGCGTAGGGACCGACATATCGAGGAGCTAACTTGCCCTTGACGCCGAAACGTTGATGGCCCTTCAAAGGAGAGACTTTGAGATAAACAAAGTCATTGGGCTCAAAACTCAACTCACGGCGATGGCGATCCGCATAGCTCTTTTGCCTGGATTGAGCTGTGCCCAAACGCCACGAATAATTTGGACTTGGCGCCGCCTCATTGATCGAGTCCGCCAAAGAGAGGTCTCTCACCGGTCTCTCACCAGTTCAACGGGTTCTACACTTTCTCCGTATAAGGCCTCGAAGGTGCCATGCCGAGACCGGCTTTGAAAAGTTGTTGTTGTAGGAAAACTTCGGCGAATGGTAAGCATTTCTCCCAATGCCTCCCATAGGAAAGGACACAAGCACGAAGCATGTCTTCCAAAACCTGGTTAACCCTTTCGGTTTGACCATCGGTTTGGGGATGATATGTCAGGTCAAGGCAAGACGGGTCCCCATAGCCTCTTGCAAACTATGCCAAAAGCGAGAGGTGAAAAGAGAACCACGATCCGAGACGATCGCCTTGGGCACACCATGCAAGCACACGATGCGAGAAACATAGAGATCGCCAATTGGCTAACAGAAATCTTAGTCCGCACCGCAAGAAATGTGCCACCTTGGACAACCGATCGATGATGACCCAAATGGAATCCTTACCCACAGGTGTTCGGGGTAGACCGTGATAAAATCCATACCGATCGAATCCCACTTCCACTCAGAATAGGCAAAGGTCAAGCGATCCGCTGACGCCGATCTTTCGGCCTTGACACGACGACACACGCCGACTCAAAGAACGAACTTCGCGATCTCCCTCTTCATTCGGGTCCACCAAAATCTCTGGCAGAGATCTTGATACATCTTTGTGGCCCCGGATGAATGGATAAAGGCGAATCATGGGCTTCATGGAGAATCAAATTCGCAACTCCATGTCCTTTGGAACCACAAGGCGTTGCCGAACCTCACAACACCATGCTCATCCTCGTAAAAGCACTTAGTTGTTCCGTTCTTGACATTTTCCTTGATGTGGCTCACACCATCGTCCGATCGCCGAGCGGACTTGATCCGATCCACCAAGGTCGGTTGCACAACCAAGGTAGCGAGGAACCATGCTCAACTAACCCAAGGTTAAGACGCTGAACTCCTCTGAAGAGTGGGCGAACGCCTCGAGCAATAAGGCATTACAATGCACTTTACGATCGCGCGACGCAAGCGACATTAGCCTTGCCGGATGGTAGTGAATACCCATATCATAATCCTTGATCAGCTCCAACCATCTCCTTTGCCTGAGGTTCAGGTCAGGTTGGGTGAACAAATACTTTAAGCTTTTGTGATCCGAATACACTTCACAACGATTACCGATTAGGTAATGTCGCCAAATCTTAAGTGCATGAATCACAGCGGCTAGCTCCAAATCATGAGTAGGGTAGTTGAGTTCATGAGGTCTCAATTGCCTTGATGCATAGGCCACTACCTTGCCTTCCTGCATAAGGACGCAACCGAGGCCTCGACGAGAAGCATCGCAATAGATATCGAAGCTGCTATGGATATCGGGAAGAACGAGGACGGGAGCGGTGGTCAAACACTTCTTGAGTATTTGGAAACTTTCCATACAAGCCTTAGACCACAAGAACTTCTGGTCCTTCTTGAGCAACTCCGTCATCGGCTTCGCGATCTTGGAGAAGTTCTCGATAAAGCGACGATAGTATCCCGCTAAACCAAGAAAACTCCGCACCTCGGTAACCGAAGTGGGCGGACTCCAAGAAAGAACATCGTCGACCTTGCTAGGATCAACGGCTACGCCTCCAGCTGAAAGAACATGGCCTAAGAAGGCTACTTCCTTCAACCGAATCGCGACTTGTTGAACTTCACAGACTGGTGGTGCTCACGCAGCCTTGCTCAACACAAGCTTCGGATGCTCGGCGTGTTCCTCATCGTTCTTGGAGTAGATAAGAATATCATCGATGAAGACCACGACAAACTTATCCAAATACTCCATGAATACCGAATTCATGAGGTTCATGAACAAGGCAGGAGCATTGGTTAAGCCGAATGACATGACAAGGTACTCGTACAAGCCGAAGCGAGTAGAGAACGCCGCCTTTGGAATATCCTCGTGTCGAATCCGAACTTGATGATATCCCACTCTCAAATCAATCTTGGAGAAAACTCGAGCTCCAAGTTAATTGATCGAAGAGATCGCCGATGCGGGCAACGGATACTTGTTCTTTATCATCACTTCATTAAGCTGGCGGTAATCAACGCACATGCGTAAAGTACCGAATCCTTCTTCTTTACGAAGATTTTGGACAACCCCAAGGAGATGAGCTAGGCGGATGAAACCCTTCTCTTGCAGCTCACTTAATCGCTTCTTCACTCTACCAACTCGCTCGGAGGCATCCGACACGGCCTCTTAGAAATAGGCGATGTAGGAGCCAACTCAATGACAAACTCGAGATCTCGAACTGGTGGCATCCTCGAAGATCATCGAAGACATCAATGAAGTCACAAACTGTTGGGACTTCATTAATATCTAGAACGGACTTCGCCGAGGGCTAAGAGATGTGGACCTAGCAACCGGCGAGAAGGAAACGCGAACACGAAGGGACTAGAAAGAGAGACGGACTTCTTGGCGCAATCGATTTGCCCCATATGACGAGACAACCAATCCATACCAAGAATCACGTCCAGACTCGCAGACTTGAGGAGAATAAGATTCGCTGAGAATCCAACTCCCTCAATCTCGATGGGGACATCCCTACACTCAAGCTCAGCTCTCAACTCCGACCCGGGAGAGCGAATGAGTAGCGGGACCGACAATGGAGAGAAAAGAAGCTCCCCAACAGCGGCAAAAGACTCAGAAACGAAAGAATGAGACGCTCCTGAATCAAACAAAACAGTAGCAGGATGAGAGTTAACAAAAAGCGTACCTAGCACAACGTCGGGTGCCTCCTGAGCCTCCTCCGCGGTGATGACGTTGACGCGACCACTACCCACGCCTTGGGTAGCCGGGACGATCTTCTGGTCCTGCGAAGATCCACCTCCTGGCCCGCGTCCTCCATTAGGACGAGGGTCGCCCGTCTTCTTAGGGCATTGGTTCGCATAATGCCCCTTCTGGTTGCATGCAAAACAAGTGACACTGGCCGCCGGGTTGCGGGAACCGCTCTGCTGACTTCGCAGCGACGTGATCGGGCACGGCTCTGCATTTAACGAGGAACAGGCAGGTGACCTCTGGGTCTTGAAATCGAGATCGAACCCCGAGACCGCCAAGCGAGGACGGAGGAATCGACTTGGAAGACTTGTAAGTCTCCCACTTGCGCTTACGGAATCCATAAGCTCGAGCCGCATGCTCACGACGATGGCCTTGTCGACCAAGGCCCGGAAATCGTGAAAGTCGACAATGGATAGCTTGTCCTTGACTCCTCGGACAAGCCACGCTGAACTTGGCACGCTTAGCCATATCGGTGGCTACATCCTCGTGGAGCATAACGAGCTAGATGGTTGAACTCGTATACATACTCCATGATCGAAGCTACGCCTTGCTTGAGCAAGAAGAAACTCCTCCTTCTTGATCTCCATCAAGCCGGCAGGGATGTGAGCCCGACGGAAGGCAGTACGAAACTCCTCCCAAGAGACGGTGTGGTCTACGGGCTGCATGGCGAGATAGCTCTCCCACCAGGACAAAGCTGCACCCTCAAGCTGGTGCGATGCGAACAGCGCCTTCTCGTGCTCCTGGCACTGCGCTATGCGAAGCTTACGCTCCACCAGACGGCCAATCGCTCAGCAAGCGGGTCCTCGACCGAAAAGGTAGGGGCTGGGTACGGCGAACTCAGCAAGACCCCCACGAGATCGATGGGCATTCCTTGCCCAGATCCTCAAGCTCCGGAAAGTGCGGTGGTGTTATGCGCGATGACGCCCAAGAGAACTCTCTGTCATCCGCGCGGTTGCGCTCAATCAAGAAGAACCTCGCCATGGTCGGAGGAGGAGGAAGCTCCTCGTCCGGACCAGTGATCGCCTTGGCCGCTACGAAAAGGCCCAGCCATCTGTTATAAGAAACCTTGGTTAGCAACTAGACTCAAACCAAAGCCTTAAAGAAAGCAAAAAGCGATCGACTAGGGGAATGGAATATCACCCTAAACGAAAGCCAAAAATAGCAAGTAAAAGACTTTAGAAGCTTCTAAAAGACTCTCAAAACAGTCAAGAAACACCAAAAGCAAGGCTCAACTTCTCAACTCACTAACCCTTATTGAATGAACGAGTAGTTGCTCGAGAGGATTAAAATCAGATTGTAACGTAAGGGTTAATACTAGTAGAGAGCAATGTTAATTCAGCGAAATACGTGTTAGATACTTAGCTAACTAGTATCACATCTTACCCTTTTATTCCTACAAGTTTTAGTTGAATTAACCTCTCATTTTCTACCTCATTTACTAACTTAAGCATTGCTGTCCTGAAGTGCCTGCTTGCTGTCCAGAATTTTCAGATTTGAGTTTCACCTCCAAATACTTCTATTCTTCACCAAAAAGGTAGCCAAGACATCAATTTAGAACTCTCATATGTTATCCAAAACCCAATTAATCGATAACGACTATTTTGTAGAAGGGAAGAGAGGAAAACGACTTTTAAAACTCAAAGTAGAGTGTGATGAGAAGAGAAAGCTAAGATAGATGAGGAGTAAAATCTGAGAATTACTTAAGCTTTCAAAACTCATTTATACTTTGAAAATAGGTTTTCAAAATATCCTAAAGACGACCAAGCTTGCGTCACTACGGTCAGAACGGCTCTGATACCAACTTTTGTGAGCACCCGGATTTATTAGGCTCATAATACTTAGTCATCCAATTAACCCTAGTATTATCAACCAAATAACCCCGGTCTCGAGAGATGTATACTCCCGAATGCAGTATACATACCTCACAACAAAAGAATGTATCAATTCCATACAACACATAGTACATAAGCAACAAACCGGTTAATATTAATATGGAATAGCTATTACAAAAGAGGGCCCTAAGGCCAAATAGCAACAATTCTAAAGAGATAACAATGAAGCAAAAGTGCCATAAAGATGGCTATAATCACAAAGCCAATCAAGTGTGCCTTAACCCCTAGGCATCGACCGACCGCCAAGCTAGCCGTCAAGAAGCCGCAACACGAGGACAAAAGTGAGGCTCTAGGATCTCACCTCTCCCTCTGCAACAAAAGCCACAAAATGCCACAACCACGGGCGATGAGTACATAAAGTACTCCGCAAGACTTACGTAAGATAACAGGCCTATAACATATGCTACATGCAAGCTTTATGTAAGTGGAGGTTGTATGTCTCATTTAGCATAAAGCAACATTTATTTGCAATAACATAATAGATTGAAGGCAATTTGGCAAAGCATTTTTAATTGTTGAAATAACAACGTGATAATACATAATAACAACAACATGAACAACCTAGAAGTGACTAACCCATTAGTCACCACAACAATAGCATGAACTCCCGCTCATACCAACCAAGTCAAGTTTTAATTAAATGTTGTAGTCTAGTTCTCACGGGCGATCCGAGCGTGTCCATAACCTAGGACGAGGCTATTCAATAGTTTTATCCCTGCAGGTGTACCACTGCACCCACACGCCGACCGCCTTTCCTTTACGCACACTACCAAAGGTGTCTTTGGCACGGCTAAGTCCTACGAGACATTTCCAATGGACAATGCTAATTCTGAGTCGCACAACCCACGGGAGAAGGAGACATTAGACGACCTACCCGAAGCTAATGCTCCTTCCCACACCACACACACACATTTTATCTTTAAAACCACCAACCGAGCGACCCCAATTAACACCCTCCAAAGTACTTAGTCAAGAGGGTCCCATTTCCCCTCGTGTGGTTAGTACATAATATGCTCAAGACGGAGGCGCAAGTAACTCGGTCCTTAGGGACTTAGGCATACTTCCACAATCCAAAAACCACACCATTCATCCAATATGCCCAAGTCTAAACAATCTTTTATTTTCAGATTTTTACTTTACAAATTAACAAAGCACAAGTGCTGGACATAAAGGAGTAATATTTAGATTTGTGTGATCAAGACCATCGACTAAGCCGATGATCGCCCATTTCTACCGTTATCTAAGCATTGCTAAGCATTTGAAATCACAACTACTAAGTGATAGGAGTTCATCCACGAACTCCAACCACAGCAAATAACCTAGGCTCATGGTAGTAAAGACATGGCATTCCTACAGATTATGCAACTATAGGATCCACTAACCATAATTAAAACAAAGTAGCAATGCATACATATGGTTTAAACAACATAATAGACTTGCAAATATAGGATGAATCATGGTCAAACTGCTTGCCTGGCTATTGAGGGTCACTTTGTTGCGGAGGATCGTTCTCGGGATTACCACAAATGTCGAACCCTAACGAAAAGGCGATAAAGAGTAGATAAGAATAAAGAAAAGCAACAAGACCCAACAGCAAAAGTTCTCCGAATGATTTGAAATTTTTATAGCAGCAAGGTATTGATTTAACATGAATATAGAAACAAGAATCAACTGATTTGGATCTTTAATGCAAAAGATATGATCAAAACAATTCAATTCGGCCAGAAAAATCCAATTTAAATTAAAAGGGCTACTGTTCATAAAATATTTTCTAGGGTTTTCTGGACATGAAATTTTTACGGTAGATAGGTAATGACATTCTAAGACTAATGGAAGTGGTTTCAACTCTTTGGGAGTTACATTGCAACTTCTACAATTTTTAAAGACAAGAACTTGAACAAAATTATAATGCATAATTATTTCTCCTAGACACAGTAACATGTTCAAAACTATTTTTCCTAGCAAGTTCATTAATGGAGGAATCCAACAAACTTGGATTCACTCCAAAATCAGTTACAGAGAATTAGTTATGTATTTTATAAGTTGCAATGTTTTCTAGTAAACAATTAAAGCCTATGCAAAGTCAAAGTTAATTCTGGACATTTTTGCAACTAACACATGATTACAAGTATTTTTAGATTAAAGTATAGGTAATAACAGAATTAACAAAGTTGAGTTTAACTAAAAAGGATTTATATTGAATTTGTTATGTATTTTTCAATTTAACAGGAATTTCATTGCAATAATAAAGCTGAGAATGTTTAAAATCTAATTTCATGCTTTTCTGGAGTCATATTAATCTTCTAAACATTTTTAGATTAAAGTTTAGATCCTAACTGAATTAACAGAAGTGGAATCATCTAAAATGAATTAACATGAAAAAGATATGCATTTCTAAAGATTAATACCTTTTTCAGTTCATAAATAAATCCATCGGAAATTCTAAATCTTGAAATCTACGTGGGCGATTGTGGGCGTCGATCCTGGATCGGACGGTCCAACGACCACGGAACAGCGCAAGCGCCGCGTGGAAACGATGAACGGGACCGTTGATCTTGGATCCAACGGTCCTCGTTGAATCCACCGCGCGCTTTGGATTCGCGCGCGAAGACGCAGCAAAGGGTCGTGGGCCGTTGATCTTGAGATGGACGGCTCACGACCACGCCACACAATGAACTACAAATGTCCGAGCGAATCTCAACCACGATCGCGAAACGGACGGTCCATAGTGGACAAAGAACAAAACGCGGTGAGATCTAAGCCGCACATCCACGTAAATGGAGGGCGACAAGGAGCCACGCCGACCGACCGAAAAAAACGACGGCAAGGTCCGACAACGACCCGACGCGCCCACGGCTCATCGCCGGCGACATTGAAGCCACGGCGGGCGTGCGTTAAGGTTACCTACGGTGCACAATAGCATCAGGTCACGCCCGCACCACTCACACTCGCTGGAGTGGATCGAGCGGCAGCATGACGGCGAGAGAGCGGCGGCGATGCTACGGAAACGACGACAAGAATATTCAGCTCGCAAGCGGCTAAACCAATGGGTGCCAAAGCCACTAAGGACTACCAGAGCATACCGAGGTCGCGGAGGGGGGAGAGGTTTGAGGAGCACCGGCGGCGAGAGGCTTGCGGCGAAGGGAGACGAAGACGCGAGAGAGTGACTGGGCCAAATCGGTGAGACCGCGTCGCCATCAGAATGGTTCCGCACCTCCTACTGATGCTACCAGAGGAAGGAATCGAAGGGAGGAGCACTCACCGTCGTTGGAGACGAAGAGGGGTGCTCACGACCGCAAAGGGGGAAATCCGGAATTCCGCCGCTACCTGGAGAGGCAACCCAATCGGAGTTAGGTGCTTACTCCAGAGGGAAGAGGAAGGAAGGGAAACAGAGAAGGGAGCAAGGGCGCCACAGAGCACCGGCCCACCGACGAGCTTCACAGGCTAAAATGGCGGCGAGGTGCAGTGGTTGTTTGGAGCTCCAAAGAAGGCGAGCGGGTGCTAGCTAGAGCTACTGGGTGTGCGTAAAGAAGCCCAAGGAGGATGCCAAGGAGCTTAAGTAGCAACGGAGGAGAGAACAACCAGGGAGCCTCGGGTGCTCGACCGTCGAGAGCGACGAGGGCGATGGGAGCAGTGAGCTCGACGACCACGTAGGCGATCGGGCGCCAAGATTTAATGCGAAGTCCGCTGGCGTAACGAAGACGCGACAGACGCTGCGCTTCACGACTTGTTTCGCCTATGGCGCCGACGCGGGCTCTACGTCATGAGGAGAGGAGGACGACGGCGGCCCTCCGATTTTGATCGAGTGGCTGAGGATAGATAGAGGCGGCGAAGGGGTATGCAGTCGTGGGCCACACGATGAGAATCCAACGGTCCACGAGTGAGCGCCCGCGCCCGAGCCGCTCGGTGCAACTAGGTGGCTGGACCAAGACCGATGGCTTGAGTCGACACTGCTCGAGCCCGAGCAACAGTGAAACCCTAAATGAGTTTAGAATGTACAGCAGACTTTGGAGATTTATTTGAGGCATCAAACCAACTCTAAAAATTATGAAATTTTTACAGGAGCTCTATGACTAACATATTAACCTCCCATAAAATTTTCAGAGATGTTTGTGCAATATATTTCCCTCAATAAATTCCAGAAGGATAGAAACTAGGGTTTGACCAGACTTTTGACTGGTTTGACCTGCCCCTTAAAATATTCAAACAATTTCTAAAAATTGTGAGAAAATTCAGAGGGGCTTCAAGTCACCCAAGGAACTTAGGAAAAATATTTACAGAGGTTTGGCACAAGATTTCCCAAGGAGGTTTTTGATAGGAGTGAATTGGAGAATTTGATTTTTGAGTTTTGATTTTCTATAATTCCCTTGCAAGAATTACAGATTTGGGCAAGTATTCTCATTTGAAGAAAAAGTTTTAATTTCTCCTCATTTTCATTACATTTGAGACACACACTTAAGTTTGGGATGTTACAGACAAGGTCCTGTACCTAGCCTCCGACCAGGTAACTGCTCAGAAACGCTATGAACTGGTGTTTATAACTAATCCCGAATATATTCTTACCATGCGATGAATATAGCTTGTGCTATATACTTCATAACCACACGGTTACATGGTCCTAAAGGCACTGACAACAACTACCATACGGTTTAGTGTCTCTTAGGCACTAACCGTCGAATAGCTAACACATTGTTAACTGACGCTTGGCCCCGACCAGTCGCAACGCTTCACCAGGGATGCCTTCTCCAGGAGTAACAGCCACCCCTTCGGAAGTTATTTAAAGGTGAAGCACAGAAGACCAAAGGGCAGATCGGAACATCAACACAAGATTCACAGATCAAGAGGCAATCTGAGACAAGCAAGATAGTAATCTTCACATCCAGTGTAATTAGGATTAGTCCCTAGTTGGGTCGTGAGCACCCCTCTGTAAATCCAGTTCATATCAATAAAGAGTGGCCCCATTCTCTCCCAGGAATTATCGCGTCATTTTCCTCTTTCATTTCATAAGATCGGCGAATCGATCGTCGACAAGGACCTCCTCCGGAGTGCTACACGGTTCATCAAGAACGCCCAAGACCTCCCCAGGAGTACTCGCGTAGCTTCATCAGGACCGCCCAGGACTTCCCGTGAGGACCTCCTTAGGACTTTCCGTGAGGACCTCCCACAAGGATTTCCCTCTTGGTGTTCCTCAAGACCACTCCAGGGAATATTCGAAGATCTTGGGAATATCAGATAGTTTACGTGTTTGAATAAGAAAGATCTATCAGTTATAGAAAGTTTACAGATCAGATGGTATAACCGAATTGTATCTATAAATCTTGTTCGGTTTTAGTAGTCCTGATCTCTTACGGCTAAGACCTACCGCCCATTAAATAGAAGAGGGTTATGGCCGATTAAAATCATCACCAATCGATCAATACAATTTGCATCTACTATTTTTTCTACCATAGCTTCCTTGTAGTCCCGTCTTCTTTTCCATCTTTTCTGCTTTCCTAGCCAGGTTCAAGGACCTTGTCAGGACATCACCGCCGCCTCAACACCACGACTAGCTCCGCCTAGGTGTTGTGCGCCATGGTTCTTCATCGTAATTGGCAAATTATCCCCTTTGCTAGTTTGCTCGAAAACTAGTCGTACACTTCTACGAAAGTGAAGTAATCTGGTTATTTGCAACCTTGTGTGTTGATTTTTGGTGTCAACACAAATTGGCGACTCCACTAGGGACACGATCTATTCCCTAGCCATGACGAACGGATCCGAAGTCGGTCTTGAAGTGCAAAGTGAAAAAGATTTGAAACAACCCATGTTGCCTCATGCTTCCAACGTTAGCAATAATAGCAGCGTTCAGCATGGCTCCTTGTTTGTTAACGCGTCGTCAGCGGGTACACCATCTAAAGGTATACTACAGGGTATGCCGGTACAACATATACATAGCCGAACTAGTGCGTTAAGTTCGGTTGCTGCTATACCCGAATCTGCAGCCCCTATGCCTTCATCGTATGCAGATGCTAATATGGTCAATTCAGGTGCACCTAATATTGGCAATTACACTAGCATGGGAGAAAATGCAGCAAATTTGCAGGAACCTTTGTACCACACTGTAGCATATAGTATACCTCCCGTGCCACCCCAAGGTTCTGGCATTCCATATGGTCCACTACCTGCTAATAATTTCAATAGTGCTCCGTAACATATAACATATGCACAGCCGAACTATACTACATATGCCTATGAAACACCGCAACCCAATGTTTTTAGGACACAACAACCAGTTCATGTAACACCCACTCAGCCTACGGCCGAGCCATATATGGGGCCTGAAAACGTTAGAGAGCAAGTGGTTAATGTTTTGAGAGAACAATTCAGGGTAGAGCCCAAAGGTAGATCACGTGCGTATCAAAGATCATACCATGATTTCTAGGATAATGTTCAGTATCCCAGAGGGTTTAGAGCGCCTGAATTTATTAAGTTCACTAGAGATGATAGTAGAACTACTTTAGAACATGTTGGTCAATTCATCTTGCAGTGTGGTGAAGCTGATGCTAGCGATACATTAAAACTGAGGTTGTTTCCTTTATCATTGTCTGGCCCTGCATTTACCTGGTTTACTTCTCTGGCACCTAATTCTATTTATACGTGGTCTCAATTAGAGCAAAAATTCCATGAATATTTTTATACTGGGGACACTAAGCTTAGATTGTCACATTTAACATCGGTTAAACAGAAACATGATGAGCCTGTTACTGATTACATCCGAAGGTTTAGAGATACAAGGAACCAATGTTTTAATTTGGCAATTTCTGACAAAGACTTGGCTGATCTAGCTTATTCGGGTTTACTATCTCAATTAAAAGAAAAGCTAGAAAATCATGATTTCCTAAATGTTAGTCAGGTATTACAAAAAGCTCTAGCACAAGAGAGCCGAGCTAAAGAGTCTAGGAATTTTCAGAGATCAAGTGATAAAATAAAATTCGATCGTCCTAGTGTTCATATGCTTGAGTATGAATATGAAAACTCGGACGATGATGATGTTGATGTGTGTGTGGCCAAATGGGATTGGTCCTCAAAATCTAAACCATTCGTTTGCTCGGCTTTAAAGCCAGTTCCACAAAGGAATCGGCAAGAGGAAATCAAGTACACTTTTGATATTGCTAAATGCGATAGAATCTTTGATTATTTGCTGCAAGAGAAGCAAATTAGATTGCCTGACAAACATGTTGTACCAACACCTGAAGAATTAAAAAGGTGTGTATATTGTAAATGGCATAATTCTTATTCTCATGCCACTAATGATTGCGATGTTTTTCGTCGACAGGTTCAATCGGCCATTAATGAAGGACGATTGAAATTTGTTGAAAGTCCGAAAATGCAGCTAGACCACAATCCCTTTCCTGTCAATATGATTGATTTTGAGAACAAGAAAGTGCTTGTTCGGCCATCTCAGGCTGAGTCTACAAAAGGCAAGAATGTGATGATAGGAGAGAGAGGCACATGAATATCGAATTCCAGGGCTATGCAAAGCGTTAGGCCAAAGATGATCAAACCGAAAAGCCCAGAAGTTGATCATTGGAAGGTTAATAGAGGTATAAGCAAGACCATCAAAAGAATTGAAAGACCGTAGCCCACATTTAAAGAGCTTCTGGCTAAGTATGAGGATGGCAAGGTCGGCAGAAACAATGCTAGTTGGCCCAATAATTTTAAGTTACCAAGATCACCTACAAAGCAAAAGTTTGATGGTCGGGATCGTCGTCGAGAGGACTTCCATGCAGCAGTGTCGTATCATCCTTTTGGGTAGCCGATGCCCGTCCCATGGGGACCTCCTCCTGCTGGTTTTCCTCCCTGTCCACCGTGGGGTTGGTGTGGTCCATGGATGCCACCTCCAATGCCTTTTAGACCATTCTATCCGGGGTGGACAGCACCAAGAAGGCCTATGTTTGATAAGTTATCACGTCCTAATAATGACCGTTTTGATCAAAAAAATTGGCCTTATGATGGGAGAAGTAATAAAGTGGTGAAGAAAGTGTATCGTGTGAAGAGCGATGGTAATTTAGGTGAAAGATCAGGTCTGAATTCAAAGGAAAAAGAGCCGATCATCGAGAAGGAGGGGGAGCAAAAACGGTCAGCTATCGTTGTTTCAAGTATTAGCAATGGGAAGTGCACGGCAGCAACGGTAGTACATGGTTCGGATACAAGCAGTAGCGCATCTACAGTAGCCATGAACAGTACCACATCGCGTGCTGATTTTGAAGCGCCAGAAACAATGGAGAAATTTAAAGGAAAAACATCTTTGCTGTCCGGGACGAAGCCACAGCCCTGTTGGTGTCCTCTCGGTCTTTCTCATTCCCAAAAGAGAAGGTTGCAGCGGCTGTGCATGCAAGAACTTAGAGAGGCTTGGGCAGAGAAGGTGAGAGACGAAATATTTAACGAAATAAAGCCTATGGTGCCTGTCCGAAAAGAGTGGAGAGTAAAGCCCGTTGGAATACCAGTTCAGATGCCTGATGATGATGAGGATGATTTGCTGGATTATGAGGGATCTCCAATGATTAAAGATGATACTCTGCCTCGTGAAAGTATGGATATTAATATGGTGTTTACATTTCCTTCGGAGTTTCGGGTTGCTAATGAGGAAGTTGCCCAGTTATGACTTGGCCCTAAAGAAGCTATTTTTGAGAAGCCCGAGGAATCGAGCCGACATTTGAAACCATTATATGTTAGGGGATATATCAATGGTAAGCTGATTTCTGGATGTTAGTTGATGGTAGGGCTGCCGTGAACTTGATGCCGTATTCAGTTTTCAAGAAATTGGGGCGAGAGGACAGCGAACTTATGAAAACTAACTTGATGCTTAATGGTTTCACGGGTGAATCCACGGAGGCCAAGGGTGTCATCTCTATGGAACTTACTGTTGGGAGCAAGACTCTACTTACGGCCTTCTTTGTCGTTGACGTGCAAGGCAATTATAGTGTTTTATTGGGTCGTGATTGGATACATGCAAATCGCTGCGTTCCTTCTACCCTGCATCAAACTTTAGTGCAATGGGTTGATGATGACATAGAGGTGGTTCAAGCGAACACATCGGCTTGCATTGCTTTGGCTGATGCTTTAACTGATTGGCAGCATGGTGATGTTCAATGTTTAACGGGTTTAGACCTTTCCAGTTATGATTATCTTAGTGTTACTAAAAATGGTTTTGTACCCGTGTCTGTATAGCCAACCTCTACAGATCGGCTTAGTAATATGACGTTATAAATGAATAAAGAAAGTAGTTTAAAATGGTTGCAACAGCGTGTAGAGCAATATCGATAAAAAAAAGGAACGATATTTGTGAGGCTATTGATGATTTTGATGAAGTAGAAAAGTTGGGGCAAGGTTTCTCGTCGGCTGACCCATTAGAGGAGGTTGATATAAGCGATGGAACTATTCCTAGGCCGACGTTTGTAAACAAAAATATGTCTGCTGAGTACAAGAAAAAAATGATGAAATTGCTTAGAGAGTATGTTGATTGCTTTGCTTGGGAGTATCATGAGATGCCGGGACTCAACTGGGAATTAGTTGAGCACCGGTTGCCTATTAAGTCTGGTTTTAGGCCTTATAAGCAGCCACCTAGAAGATTTAATCCTGATATATATGATTGGATCAAAGAAGAAGTAGGCCGATTGTTGGAGGCTAGTTTTATTAGGCCATTTAGGTATGCTGAATGGATTTCTAACATCATCCCAGTTGAGAGAAAAAATACCAGTAAGTTGAGAGTATGCATTGATTTTAGAGATTTAAATAAAGCTACTCCTAAAGATGAATATCCTATGCCTATAGCCAACATGTTAATTAACGATGCTTCAGGGCATAAAATAATTAGTTTCTTAGATGGTAATGCTGGTTATAATCAAATTTTTACGGCCGAAGAGGATATGTCTAAAACGGCCTTTCGATGTCCTGGCTTCGTTGGATTGTTTGAGTGGGTTGTTATGACTTTTGGTTTAAAGAATGCTGACGCTACTTATCAAAGGGCTATGAATTTGATTTTTCATGATATACTTGGTGTTATCATAGAGGTATACATTGATGATATAGTAGTTAAATCAGATGGTATGGATCATCACTTAGCCGATTTATGTCTGGCCTTTGAACGAATGCGTCGGTATGGTTTGAAAATGAACCCACTCAAATGTGCTTTTGGTGTATCGACTGGTAAATTCTTGGGATTCATAATACATGAGAGAGGCATAGAAATAGATCCTAACAAAATAGAGGCTGTTAAGAAAGTAAAGGCGCCACAGTGTAAAAGGGACATGCAAAAGTTCCTAGGAAAAGTGAATTATTTGAGGAGGTTTATATCTAATTTGTGTGGCAAAGTTAGTGCATTCACTCCTATACTTCGGTTAAAAAAAGCGACCGAATTTACTTGGGGGCAGAACAGCAACAGGCATTTGAGGGAATTAAAAGGTATTTTTCTACACCTCCTGTGTTGAGGGCGCCTCAAGCTGGGACGCCGTTTCCGCTATATATTGCTGTAGAAGAAAGTGTCATTGGCGCTGTTTTGACACAAGTATCAAATGGCAAGGAATATGTGATTACTTACTTGAGTCGGCGTCTCCTGGAAGCTGAGACGAGGTATGTATTTATAGAAAGATTATGTTTATCCTTGTATTATGCTTGTACCAAGTTGAGGCATTATTTGCTATCTAGTACTTGTGTTGTTGCATGTCAAACCGATGTTATTAAATATATATTACAATAGCCGATTTTAAGTGGTAGAATCGGAAAGTGGGCTTATGCATTAATAGAGTATGATTTGGCTTATGAATCTTTGAAATCTATGAAAGGCCAAGTGGTAGCTAATTTCATTGTTGATCATAGGATTGATAATGAGGTAGAGCTGGTTGATTATTTATCTGTGCGTCCATGGAAATTGTATTTTGATGGCTCGGCTTGTAGAGAAGGACAAGGTGTTGGCGTTGTTTTAGTTTCGACTAGAGATGTAGTTTTTGAAACATCGGTTCGCTTATAATATTTTTGTACTAATAATCAGGCCGAGTATGAATCCCTTCTGTTGGGATTACAAATTTTAGAGTCCATAGGTGTAAAGAATATAGAAGCATTTGGTGATTCATTATTAGTTGTGCAGCAAGTTTCTAAGAATTATCAATACTTTGATGGATCATTGAATATTTATTTGGAAAAGTGCTTGGAAATAATAGTGACTTTGGATGATTTTACTATTAGCCATGTTGCTAGAAAGGAGAATATTAGGGCAAATGATTTGGCACAACAAGCATCTAGTTATCAAGTTAAAAGAGGTAAATTGTTCATGATAGAAAAACCGATACTAGAAGGTGCTACAATTTGTATAGCCGAACAACATAATGGCAGTTCAGATGCTTTGAAAACATCAAGTTTTGCCAAACCTAATGACTGGAGAAAGCCTCTTATTAGTTATTTAGAAAACCCTAGTCAATCTGTTGATAGAAAGCTTCGGCGACAAGCATTAAAGTATACATTGCTTGATGGAGAGTTGTATCGCCGAATTATAGATGGGTTACTTTTAAAATGTTTAGGTTCGGATCAATCTAAAGTTGCTATGGGCGAGGTGCATGAAGGTATATGTGGTACACATCAGTCGGCCCATAAGATGAAGTGGTTATTAAGAAGAGCTGGTTTCTATTGGCCGATTATGTTGGAGGATTGTTTTAGATATTATAAAGGGTATGAGCCATGTCAAAAGTTTGGCGATGTGCAATTGGCACCCGCTGCTATGTTGCATCCCATTGTTAAACCATGGCTGTTTCGTGGTTGGGGTTTAGACTTCATCAACCAAATACACCCCGCATCTTCTAAAGATCATCGTTTTGTTTTAGTAGCCACTGATTATTTTACAAAGTGGACAGAAGCTGTTCCTCTAAAAAACATGACACATAAGGAGGTGATTACTTTTATTTTGGAGCATATTGTTCATAGATTTGGCATACCATAGACTTTAAATACTGATCAAGGTTCATCTTTTATGTCTCATCAAGTACGTGAATTTGTCGAATCGCTTAGAATCAAGCTCCTTAATTCTTCACCCTATTATGCCTAGGCCAACGGTCAGGCCGAGTCAAGTAATAAGACCTTGATTAAGCTCATTAAGAAAAAGGTAGAGGAGCATCCTAAGAGGTGGCATGAAGTGTTATCTGAGGCATTATGGGCTCATCGTATATCTAAGCATAGTGCTACAAAGGTAACACCGTTTGAGTTAGTGTACGAGCAAGAGGCCGTTTTACCTATTGAGGTAAATCTGGGTGCCCTTAGATTGGCCAAGCAAAATGATTTGTCGGCTGTAGATTACCATAACTTGAAGATGGATAGGATAGATGAAGTTACAGATGAGAGATTAAAAGCTTTGAGCGAGATTGAAAAGGATAAGGTAAGGGTAGCCAAGGCCTACAATAAGAGAGTGAAGGAAAAATCGTTTCAAATAGGAGACTTAGTTTGGAAGACGATTTTACCTGTTGGATCTAAAGATAGTAAGTTTGGGAAGTGGTCTCTGAATTGGGAAGGTCCATATAAGGTGGTAGAGATCGTTCCTGGAAATTCTTATCTGGTGCAATGTTTACAGGGAGATAGGCTGCCTAAAGCCCTTAATGGCAAGTATTTGAAAAAGTACTATCCGAGTATTTGGCAAGATGCTTAAGAAGCACACATGGCCGATGAGTTGTTTATCATTGTCCTGAGAAACATACATATGGCCGGTGTTTAATCATCGTCCTGAAGTGAAATTGAAGATATTATTGTTTTGTGGCAAACATGTTTGTTTTACCAAAAAACAGGGGGGCATGTGTTGATGACAAGATTTGGCATCTATGATGGTCATTGCAGTGCTGATTGGTCCAACGATAAGAACTTAAAACTACCGCTGATTCAACTAATATTTTGTTTTGAATCGGAAGGCAGAATGGCTTCAAAGACCTCTTGAGAGGTCCGAGACGACCTCTTCAAAGACCTCCTAGGAGGTCCTAACCCCAAAAACCTCTCGAGAGGTCCTGGACAACCTCTTCAAAGACCTCCTGGAAGATCCTGGCTTCAAAATCCACCCGAGAGGACCTGGAGGACCTCTTCAAAGACCTCCTTAGAGGCCCTAGGGTACATCCTGGGTGGTCCTGGATAACCTCTACAAAGACCACCAGATGTTCCTGAGAAAACGACTTTCTGTAAGGACCACCTCCTCGCATAAAGATTAGAAGACCACCTCGCTCAAAGATCGAAGACCACCTTGCTACAAAGACCTTGGTAAACAAGACGAGCAACAAGATTGAAGACCTCCTCGCTATAGTACCTCGGTGAACGGTACTTGGAGCTAGAGTACTTCAGAATACCTCCTCGCTACAGTACCTCGGTAAACAGCCTGAGAGGTCCTGGATGACCTCTTCGAAGACCTCCTAGGAGGTCCTAAAGGACGTCCTGGGTGGTCCTGGAAAACATCCGCAAAGACCTCCTAGGAGGACCTGGACAGTGGTCTTTGCAAAATGACCGAAATGGTGGTCTTCGCAAAACAGGAGGTCTTGGTTCAAAAGGGTGCTCTTTGCAAAATTTCCAAGAGGTGGTCTTTACAAAGCAGAAGGTCGTGAGGACAAAGGAAAGCACGTTCAGGACCTCCCCAGGAGCACTCACGTGGCTTCATTAGAGCCACCCAAGACCTCCCCAGGAGCGCTCACGCGGCATCATCAGGGCCGTTCAGGACCTCCTCAGGAACGCTCACACGGCTTCATCAGGGTCATTCAGGACCTCCTCAGGAGTGCTCGCGTGCCTTCATCAGGGCCACTCAGGACATCCTCCAGAGTGCTACAAGTCTTCATCAAGGCCGTTCAGGACCTCCTCCGGAGCGCTACGCGGTTCATCAGGACTGCCCAAGACCTATGCGGCTTCATCAGGGCCGTTCAAGACCTCCTTAGGAGCGCTCGCACGCCTTCATCTGGGCCGCTCAGGATCTCATCCGGAGTGCTACGCGTCTTCATCAAGGCCCTTCAGGACCTCCTCCGGAGTGCTACATGATTCATCAGGAGCGCCCAAGACCTCCTCTGGAGCGCTACGCGTCTTCATCAAGGCCGTTCAGGACCTCCTCAGGACCGTTACGCGGCTTCATCAGGGCCGTTCAAAACCACCTCAGAAGCGCTACGCAGCTTCATTAGGGCCGTTCAAGACCTCCTCAGAAGCGCTCGCGCGCTTTCATCAAGGCCGCTTTGGACCTCCTCCGGAGTGTTACGCGTCTTCATCAAGGCCATTCAAGACCTCCTCCGGAGTGCTACACGGTTCATCACGAGCGCCCAAGACCTCCTCAGGAGCGCTACGAGTCTTCATCAAGGCCATTCAGGACCTCCTTAGGAGTGATACACGTCTTCATCAAGGCCGTTCAGGACCTCCTCAGGAGCATTACGCAACTTCATCAGGGCCGTTCAAAACCTCCTCAGGAGCGCTACGCGGCTTCATTAGGGCCGTTCAAGATCTCTTCAGAAGTGCTCGCGTGCCTTCATCAGGGCCGCTCAGGACCTCCTCCGGAGTGCTACACGGTTCATTAGGAGCGCCCAAGACCTCCTCAGGAGCACTACGCGTCTTCATCAAGGCTGTTCAGGACCTACTCAGGAGCGCTACGCGGCTTCATCAGGGCCGTTCAAGGCCTCCTCAAAAGCGCTCGCGCGCCTACATCAGGGCCGCTCAGGACCTCCTTTGAGTGCTACGCGTCTTCATCAAGGCTGTTCAGGACCTCCTCCGGAGTGCTACACGGTTCATCAGGAGCGCCCAAGACCTCCTCAGGAGTGCTATGCGTTTTCATCAAGGTCGTTCAAGACCTTCTCAGGAGCGCTACGCGGCTTCATCAGGGCCGTTCAAGACCTCCTTAGGAGCGCTTGCGTGCCTTCATCAGGGCTACTCAGGACCTCCTTTGGAGTGCTACGCGTCTTCATCAAGGCCGTTCAGGACCTCCTCAAAAGCGCTACGCAGCTTCATCAGGGCCATTCAAGACCTCCTCAGGAGCGCTAGTGCGTCTTTTTTAGGGCCGCTCAGGACCTCCTCCGGAGTGTTACGCGTCTTCATCAAGGTCTTTCAGGACCTCCTCAGGAGCGCTACGCGGCTTCATTAGGGTCGTTCAACACCTCCTTAGGAGCACTTGCGCGCCTTCATCAAGGCCGCTCAGGACCTCCTCTAGAGTGCTACGCGTCTTCATCAAGGCGGTTTAGGACCTCCTCAGGAGCGCTACGCGGCTTCATCAGGGCCGTTCAAGACCTCCTCAAAAGCGCTCGCGCGCCTTTATCAGGGCCGCTCAGGACCTCCTTCGGAGTGCTACGCGTCTTCATCAAAGCCGTTCAGGATCTCCTCCGGAGTGCTACGCGGGTCATCAGGACCGCCCAAGACCTCCTCATGAGTGCTACACGGCTTCATCAGGGTCATTCAGGACCTTCTCAGGAGCACTCACGCAGCTTTATCAGGGCTGTTCAGGACCTCCTCTTGAGTGCTACATGGTTCATCAGGAACGCCCAAGACCTCCCCGGTAGTACTCGCATAGCTTCATCAGGACCGCCCAGAACTTCCCGCGAGGACCTCCTCAGGACTTTCCGTGAGGACCTCCTCAAGACCTCCCACAAGGATTTCCCTCCAAGTGTTCCTCAAGACCACTCCAAGGAATATTCGAAGATCTTGGGAATATCAGATAGTTTACGTGTTTGAATAGGAAAGACCTATCAGTTATAGAAAGTTTAGAGATCAGATGGTATAACCGAATCGTATCTGTAAATCTTGTTTGGTTTTAGATGTCCTGATCTCTTACGGCTAAGACATGCCGCCCTTTAAATAGAAGAGGGTCATGGCCGATTGAAATCATCACCAATCGATCAATACAATTTGCATCTACTATTTTTCTACCTAGCTTCCCTGTAGTCCCGTCTTCGTTTCCATCTTTTCTGCTTTCCTAGCCAGGTTCAAGGACCTTGTCAGGACATCACCGCCGCCTCAACACCACGACTAGCTCCGCCTAGGTGTTGTGCGCCGTGGTTCTTCGTCGTAATTGGCGAATTATCCCCTTTACTAGTTTGCTCGAAAACTAGTCGTACACTTCTACGAAAGTGAAGCAATCTGATTATTTACGACTTTATGTGTTGATTTTTGGTATCAACATAAGGTTCATGTTCCATGTACACACAATATGTTTCATGCTGTCCTCAAGCTTTGGCCAAGACGCACACGATGTTCTACGTACCAACTACACATATGCCATAACCAATTCTTGTTATTAATTAACATTTTTAGTCGTCCATTGCCGGTTTGTTCACTTTATATATACAAACCTTACAATCGAGCAGAGCGCCGGGTGATCACACATATTCTCCAAGAAAGCACGAAGCATCTCAGATATATTCTCTTTCTAATAGGTGCGTGGGTCACGAGGGTAATTAATATGGTGTTGACTGTCGACTTTTGATGGATCCAGATGGTCTGTATTACTGCAAGGTCCATTCGTGGGAGAGTGAACAGTATTTTATCTCTTACCAAAGCAAAAAAAAAAACCAGCAACGCCGTGAAATACTGTAGCAACAGATCACACTAGTGCAGCACTGTAGTGATTGGACTTGGTCTTTTTTATCGAACTGAGAAGATCGTTCCTAATGCCTATACACTATAGATCATCTATATTAACTCATTTAATGCAAGAGGATCTCAATCCCATTGTAATAGCAGGAAAAACATTCTTCTTCCACAGCAAGTGGTTATATAGCCTCCAAAGCAAACAGCAAATTACATGATTTAGTCAAAAGAAAAAGGAGTACTGTTTTACAAATACTTCACAAAGTTACTAGGACAGCACAACTCTGTGGAGAAATTAATTCAGGCAGAATGAGAAAATTGCAATATAGATCTTTGAACTTGTGAGGTTGTGCCACTTTGCTCACTGAACTTGCATTTTACTTTCTCAGCCCCCCGAACTTGCGAGGTTGTACCACTTAGCTCCCTAAACTTGCATTTTACTTTCTCGGCCCCCCGAACTTGCGAGGTTGTGCCACTTAGCTCACTAAACTTGCATTGAAGCAAAGTTCGTTGGATGCGATGCCGGCGACTCCGTCCCCTCCAAGTCCGATGGACTTGTCGCCGCCCCGTTCTGGCCATATTCATCATCCCTGTCACCTCACGTTGAAAAAAACGGATTCTTCGGGTCCAGGAATGCACCGTGCTCGCGTCTTCGTCGAAGCTCCACTGTCACAGCTTGCCGCCGCCCTCGCCCTTGCCTTCTCTGAGTCGGCCGTGAGAGAGAGAAGTACATTCCTAGTGCGAGAGTAGGGGCGCAATACTTCTCTCTCTCTCTCTCACGGTGATTCGCCAGCTCAGCCTTTTCTGTTAGCAAACGGCCAAATAGACTTCGTGTAGGGTGACTACCTTCTGTGCCCCAGGGGCTGGACTACACCTCTACCATGCCCTAGGGGGTTGGACTTCCCATCATGCACCACGTGTGAAATCAGGTCCCTTATGGGCCAGATCTAGCCATGCCATGCCCCTGGGGTCGAAGCACCCAAGTCCATGTCCCTGGGGCACGGTTTCGCCATGCTGTGACCCTCGGGGGACGAACTCCCCCGCCCCCAGATTTATGGTTTTATGATTTCATGTGAACCTCGGGTGTTTTATGGTTTATGATTTCATGTGAATCTCGGGTGTTTTATGATTTCATGTGAACCTTGGGCGTTTTATGATTTCATGTGAATCTCGGGCATTGCAGTCGTCTCCAAAACTGATGTACTCCGACAATATGCACATATATAATGTATACAAATATGTTATGCAAAATATCTATACAAATATAGTACAACATAAGCACACAACCTCTATACAATGTAATTACACACGGGCTACAATATGGCTCACTCGTCTGAGCCACTCTCTGCTCACTGCGTCGACGTGCGTGTCCTAGTCTTGCGTTGAGCATGTCCCATGGGATACGTGAACCAATCCTAGAGCGTGCATCGGTTCGGAGGGCGTACGGAGACCGTTGAGTGGGCGGAGATACTTCAGCAAGCTGACATTGACCCAGTTGAGTCTATCCAATATCTATGTCATCCAGCTGAGTCATGCCAAACTGGCTACCATCTGCTATCATATCTGTAATAAAATGACTGCATGAATCCGCCCCCGGAGCCACGGCCCCCCAGGTACGATGTCTGAACAGCCCTTGATGCAGGGGAGCTCTAGCCTTGACCGTACGATGTATCAGTGACCCCGGAGGAGCTCTGACCTTGGTACAGTACTCCGTACTGGTCAATGTTCTACTAAGCATAGACCAAGAGTGGGCACCCTAGGTGGTACACCCCCAAATCCTGGCACCATGGACTCCTCTCTGACAATAGCTGGGATGGTCGCCTCCTCATCGATTGATTTGTCGTCACCCCCACGCTCAACTGAAGGCTAAAAGATGGAATAATGTTAGGCAAAATCAATAATCAGGACCAAAGTTGAACGTCGTGTACCTCTTCGATGTGCAATGCGGATGACCGATGTGGAGTGCTTGGATAGCCGCGAGTCTGAGTAGGCCGTGCGGACGTTGATCGTAGAAGTGATGCATCCCGACAGACATGTGGCTGAAAGACAGCATGATGTTAGCATAACCTAAGGCATAATAAATAATCAGGACTAAAATTGAACCTAACTTACCTCACCCATCTGTACTGTGGATGACCGACGTCGAGCACTAAGATGCCCACCAATCTTACTAGGTCATGTTGACCTAGTAGGTGAGCATAGTCAGTCCACTCGGTGCGCAACCTGATGGACGTCGTCTCTTGACCGACTGTAGCTCACGTTCTTGATTATTTGCTTGGACTCCATTAGATGGAATTGAGAGTACTAAGAAGCCCCGGAACAGTGTGATTTGGGTTGCGGATGGCGGAATCTGATATGCATGAGATCCACTGGATCCGGTCGAACTGAAGTGACAGACAAAAACTATTAAGTACAGTACCAAACAGTAAAAATATCATTAATGATGCGAGCATAGGTTATGAGTGTTCTACAGTGTTGTCACGCTGCGAAGCGCTGTGTCAATTGAATGAGTGATGAAGCCTCTCCTCATGTGTGACCTGCTCTAGAAGCTTTGGTGGAGGACGAGTGAGTCTGGTGCACGACCGTGGTACGTACCACTCGATGTACTCGCGATAAGTCCGAACATCATACAGCCACTGCTCCAGTAGAACCCCTGCATTCAAGAAGGATTTATGTGAGAAGAGCGGATATAGGTATGAATTGTACACATTACTCGAATGGAGTTGCACTCACAAGTGGACACACTACTACAAACCAGGCAATAGTAGACGCCTCATCACAGACGGTTAAAATGGAACCGTCTGTGTTGGGTCTATCGGGACCAGGCATTTGCCATGCCAGCCTATCACAGACGGTTCTATTCAAGAACCGTCTGTGATAATTCACAGACGGTTCTATTAAAAACCGCTCGTGATAATCTCGATATCCGAGGCGGTTCTTAATAAAGGCCGTTTATGAACTATTACGAGCTTCTATTAAAGAACCGCTCGTGATAATCTCCGCACCACGATGGTTGTCAATAAAGACCGCTCGTGAACTATCACCGACGGTTCTATTAAAAAACCGTTTGTGATATTAAGAAACAACTATGAACCAGTCGGCCAGCTTGTTGCTCCCCAACACATCCATTGGAGGCCCGTCACAGAAGAACTCATCTTATGCCGCAAGAATCCCTTGTTTTAACTGCCACAAGATGGGCCACTATGCCAACAAATGCCCACTAAAGAAGGCTTCATCAATAGAACATCCGCAGAAAGCCAGAATGATTGCGCAGCACCCTGCTAGTTTTGCTCCCCCTGTTACCTTCAGGACCCCTACAGCAGCACCTCGCCTAGCAACTCTAGGAGTTCGCATTTTCGACAATGACACCAACCAGCCGTCAAGAAACATCAATCATGCCGCAGGAGTTACCTGTTTCAACTATCACCAATTGGGTCACTATGCCAATAATTGCCCACGACATCCCCACGGAAGCAAGCCCCGGCGCCAATTCCATTCAACTTGGGAGCTACTCTGATCAGGACCCCTGTGCCAAGAGCAGGACGTGGAGCACCTCAGACTTCCGGCCAAGCCACCAGGACTCCACCTCCTTCTGCAAGAGGACAAGTGAATCATGTCACCGCCAAACCAGCTCAGCCAGCTCAGAGCTTCACTCCAGGTAAGATCGGGTCAGTTTAGTTCCGTTTCGGTTCTGCCTCACTCAGAAGGGAACTAAGTTCAGTCCAGTGAGCAAAGTCCGAGTTCCCGAACCTAATCTTTAGTCAGCCCGAATCTCGGGGTCGATATTCCCTTTAAGGGGTGTAGGTTTCTGGGCTTTTTGAAAATTTTGAAAACTTTAAAAATTAACCATTTGCTTTTATTAATTTGCTAAAGCGTAATTTGTAATTTAGAATTTTAAAAGCGGTTTAATTTGAATTAATTAAAACTTCAACTAATGCAAGTTGGTTTAGTTGAGTTTAGTTGGATTTTAAAGTTGGTTTTTCCTTTTGCCTTATGTTAAAAATAATTAATTGCAAAAATTAAGAGCAATAGTTAAGCTAAAAATAGTTTTACTAAGTTCTAAATAATTCAAGCGATTTCTGTGAATTTTCCTAGAATTTTTGGACGACTTAAGCTATTTTCTAAAAATACTTTTGCTTTTCTGGTATTTTCTAAATTTGAAAATCCTTAGAAATCCCTTTAACCTCTTTGGGCCGAATTCCTTTGGCCCATTCACATTCCTTCATGTCCGCCTTGTTACCTAAAAGAAAGCAAGCAGACAATGACCCCCTCGATTGGCGACCATCCGATTTGGATCGGTCGACCTGCGTCCACCGCGCCTCCCCGTTCGTCCCTCTCTCTCTCTCTGACCGGTGGGCCCGCCTTGTCAGCGCCCCTCCTGGGTCATCTTCAACCTCCGGCCGCGCTGCGCCCGTGCTCCCTCACCGTGAATCTCGCTAACACCGTAGCCCCCTCACCATGCCCTAGCACCTATCCCTGTCCCGTCCGGTCGCGCCGCCCGTCCCCGCCTCCACCACACCCGTGCGCCGCGCTTTCCCCTCTTCCCCACGTGGTCAAGCTGGACCCCCCGCCGCTCGCCATTAATGGCCGGCGACACCTCTCCTCCTCCTCCTCCTTCGGGTCTCCCCGAGGCTTATTTAAGTGAGCATCGGACGCGCCTTGAGCTCCTCCACCTCCTCCCCCCCCCCACTCACTCTCCCTCTCTCGCCGTCCTTTCGCTGGATTTCGTGAAGAACCGCCACCGGCCGTGAAGCTTTCACCCGTACCCGCCGCCGCCGTCAAGCCTCCTTCGGCGCCATCGACTCGCCTCGCTTTGCCTGCCACAAGCACCGGCGCACCTCCCGCCCCTAGAGCCCTCACAGGCGCCGCCCGCCTTCTCGCTTCACGGCCGGTCTCCCCATGCCGCCGCGTCCTCAAGACCGTGTGCACCAGAACCCCCTTGTCTCCCTCGTTCTTTTGGTACCACCCTCGCTCGTCGTCGTGGCGCGTAGCGCCGGTGACCTTGGGGACCCGTGTGCCGCATCCTCGCCGACATGACGTGGCCGCCACTCTGGAGCCCAGTCAGCACCACGTCAGCACCACGTAGCGCCACCTCAGCCCTTGTTGCCCATGTGGCAGCCCCGTCAGCCGCCCACGTGGCACTCCCATCATTATCCCTTTCCAAAACCGTGTGAACCCAGTCCACCATACACTCCTATCATTGACAAGTGGGCCCCACATGTCAATTTCTTTTCTTATTTTCTTTTCGGCCGAAAATCCTCTGATGACGTCAGCTGACGTCATATTTGTCTTTTCCTTTAGAAAAATAATTCCAAAAATCAGGAAAATCCCTTTTTCTTGATTTTATGCAATTTCCTATCTTCCTTTGGCCATAACTTCTTCATTCGAACTCCGATTCAAGTGATTCAAATTTCTAAATTCCTATAAATTCATTATATTCCTATTAGTTTTTATTTGGTATTTATTTGAATTTTATTTGGAGTTTTTTTATTTATTTAGCTTTGTTCAAGACGTATAGATTAGGTGTTTGGACGATTTCGCAGAATTCGATTTAATCGAAGCACCTCTACTCTTCAACGAAGGAAAGTCATAGACCTTTGATCATATTGAACCCATCTTTATAAAAGTATATTGTTTGATATAAACATGCATGGCTAATTTTATAATAAATGATTTCGGGATTAGTTAATTACCTAATTGCCATTATAACTCCTTGATAAATTGTGAATGACATGTATCCTTGAATGACATAATTCCTTGGACACCTTAGGATGGTTAATTATTAGTTGGACATTATTGTAATACCAACATAGGTATCGTGTTATGCTTAGCCAATGCTTTAGTTATGCAATAGACTCACGATCACATACTCAAAGAATGATTGAATTTGACTAAAGGAAATATGGAACCGTGGCGGAGCCACTATTGATAAAAGATATTGTGCCATGGCAAGGGTTGTCATTTGGTCAGGTTGAACGAAAATGATTTATGCTTGGACGAGTGGGTGGTGGTAAAAGGTGGGTGCCGTAACGCACATTTGGAATGCGGAAACGTCTCGTCTGAGCAACCAACTAAAGACTTAACCTTGAACCATTGATCCGGCCTTAACTGCATACAACCACATGTCTAGACTGGGATAGACTGGCCGACTAATTAGCAATGTTTTGGTTCGGTCTCAGATTGGTTGGGAATGGTGCAAGAGGGGGCTCAGAACAGTAACCCCTTAGCAAACAGTAACCGAGTCAAAACAGAATTTTGTAAAAGCCTTGTCACGTGCTCTAGACTACTTACCTAAGGTAGTGAGCGGTGGCATAGAATTATGCCGAACAAACTAGATAATTCGTGTCTTGTGGGTCAAGCTGTACAACCTCTACAGAGTGTAAAACTATTCGAATAGCCGTGTCCCCGGTTATGGACATGCCTGGTGATTTCACACAAGGGGTAGAACTTTTGTCGAAAATGTGGGAATGGGTTGGTCGAATCTTGTAGATGGTTGTTGGTTGGGAAGTGAACATGGTGTTCACTAGTTGTTTCAAAGAAACTTGATTACTTATGTATTAATCCTTTAAATTGTGCTTTGCAATCTACTTACTGTATTTATTGTCAATACTGCTTTCTGCAAAGTAACCATAAAGCTGTCCTCGTCAAGCCTTGCATAAATACTACTTGCATACATTTCTCTATGACTTGCTGAGTACATTCAAAGTACTCACGGCTTTATGCCCTCTGGTTGATCAGTCGCTGAAGAAGAACCAAGGAATACAGGGATCTAAGATGAGGAATACTCCGAAGACCTTGCGAACTAGGATGCGTTCTCCACTCGATAGCCTGTGGGCATGTCGGATGGCTTCCAAGAGTTTTTTTATTTTGCGCTGCAAGTTTACTCTGTTATCGTTAGCCCTGTGTGGCACTCTTTGTAAAACTTGACCATAAGGTCCTTTTGGCTATTAAATATTAATTTGTCTGCTTCATCTATAGTTTGGTTGTGCGGTTTTGATTACCCCAATGTTGCGACTGTGTGCACTAGCTACTGATCCAGGGAATAGTGCGGATATACACAGAGGGTCCTGGATCCAGAGATCCGGGGTCGACAACAGAGTAATGTCGAGTCAGGTCGATCATTTGACGAGGACGTAACCATAGTTAGCATGGTCGTTTAGTCAAGACTTCAAAAAATTATTTTATAAATCAAACCAACAATTAACTTGAATAGTATTCTTCTCTCATCTTACTCTATTCCTCCTCATCTTATGCTAATCTCTCCTTATTCCATTCTCAAAGTCTGACTTCTTATCTTTTCTGAACTTTGTCTCTGAATGTAAAGTGACCCTCTTATCTCAATAACCTCTATAGGATCGAGCTTCGCTTGAAGTCGCCCCCCACATAAGATAGATTAGTAGTGCTATTACCCTTTTCAATTTCAGTATCGTTTAGTCCGATATATAGGATCTTCGGCTTGAGTTTTGGTTGCCTCTTATAGCTTTCCGGCTATTGTTCGTTGGGTTAAACCGACTTTCCCCAATTAGGTTGTCCTGTCTTTCTCCCTTTTCTTGCTCATCTTTGTGCTTTTCCCTCTTTCCTATCGTGCTTTCTTCCTCTCGTCTATTAAACTTGGGAAGAATTGTTTTAGATGGATCAGAACCGCACCTCAGCAAGTCTCAGCGGATCAGTGGACCCTAACGCCAGTATTAACCCTAATACACCACCTCCATCGGCCACACTAGCAGACCAGGGCTTGTGTCAGTTTATGGCAGCTCAGACTCAGTTAATGAATGCTGTAATGCAGAATATAAATCAAATGATGAATCGACAGAATCAGGCTGCTGCTGCCCTAGTTAGCATGATGAACCAGCAAAACCAGACTATTGCTGCTCTTATGACAATGGTGAACCAGAACCACCAGGCCGTTGCCAAGCTGCCGCCACCACCAGCCCATGTAAATCCCGAAGCTATTACCAGGGTCAAGATCTCAGCAGCTTTTCATCCCTCCCATGTCCCTGAGGGTATCGTAGAAAGGAAGGAAGATAAGTTACTAAGGATCCAGCCACCAGCAGTATCCAATTTCGAGGACATGAGTCACGTTCTTCCTGAAAATCATCATCCAGGGAAGCACGTTATCTGTTACAGATGTGGTGAACAAGGGCACTTTGCCTCTGTATATCCTCAAAAGGGGAAGCCAAAACGAGATAATCCTTGTGCTAAGCGCAAAAAGCACAGGACACTATTATTCCAAGTGCCCCAAAAGGGAGCATACCCAATATAACGTCTCAGAATTCATGCGGCAAGGAAGGACACTTTGTCAAGCAATGTCCCTTGCATAAACAAGAACTCTTGGCACCAAGCGACCTCAACATTGGAAATCGATCAAGAGCCTCAGACGTCTCACCAAGCAAAGAATGATTCATAAGCTCGTCATAAGAAGTCCGAAGGAGCCATGACATTACAAGCGAAGCTCAAGCTGAGCAAAGGCAATTATGGATCAGCCCATCGAACCGGTCTAAGGATTGTGCCCGTATCCATGATGGAGAGATAGGGCATAGTGCCAGTGAGCACGAAATCGACTGCCCGAGCTGTGAAGGAAATCAACCACTTGAAGATTGTCCAATGAACAAGCATGAGGAATTTCAAGCCGATCTTATCCAAGCCAAGGAAGACAAAACCATGAGTACTCCCACCAAGATCAATGCCGAGGCACTCCCTTTAGAAGCCACCTGCCATCAACTGGACAACCGTCACAAGAGGAAGATGGTGGATCAAGACCAACCTGATGCAAGGAACTCCAAGACTCAGGTGAATCAGCCTCAACACAACCCAAAGACCAACAAAGAATTCCACTCATCACTCCAGACCAAAGACTACTTTCATCAATGCAGATATCCCGCGACAACGATGGTGGCCAACCTCAGCAGAACAAAACAACTCAGGCAAGGATGCAATGTTTCAAATGTCAGGGTATGGGACAGTTTGCCAATAAATGCCCGTGAAAACTATCAGCACTTCTTGTAGACAGCATTCCAAAAGCCACTCTGATTGCAACAATAACACCAGCAGCAGGTGGTAAAAATAATAGAAGATACATGTCATAGCTGCGTAAATACATAAGTTTAGGCTTGCCAATGCCTCAAGAAACAACCATGAACCAATCGGCCAGCTTGTTGCTCCCCAACACATCCATTGGAGGCCCGTCACAGAAGAACTCATATTATGCCGCAAGAATCCCTTGTTTTAACTGCCACAAGATGGGCCATTATGCCAACAAGTGCCCACTGAAGAAGGCTTCATCAATGTAACATCCGCAGAAGCTGAATGATTGCGCAAAGACCGCTAGTTTTGCTCCCCTGTTACCTTCAGACCCCTCTGAGACCTCGCCCAGCTACTCCAGGAGTTCGCATTTTCGACAACGACACCAACCAGCCATCAAGAAACATCAATCCTGCCGCAGGAGTTACCTGTTTCAACTGTCACCAATTGGGTCACTATGCCAATAATTGCCCACGACATCCCCCACGGAAGCAAGCCCCGGCGCCAATTCCATTCAACTTGGGAGCTACTCCGATCAGGACCCCTGTGCCAGGAGCAGGACGTGGAGCACCTCAGACTTCCAGCCAAGCCACCAGGACTCCACCTCCTTCTACAAGAGGACAAGTGAATCATGTCACCGCCGAACCAGCTCAGCCAGCTCAGAGCTTCACTCCATGTAAGATCGGGTCAGTTTAGTTCCATTTCGGTTCTGCCTCACTCAGAAGGGAACTAAGTTCAGTCCAGCGAGAAAAGTCCGAGTTCCCGAACCTAATCTTTAGTCAGCTCGAATCTCGGGGTCGAGATTCCCTTTAAGGGGTGTAGGTTTGTTACATCCCTATTTTCTAGGCTTTTTGAAAATTTTGAAAACTTTAAAAATTAACCATTTGCTTTTATTAATTCGCTAAAGCTTAATTTGTAATTTAGAATTTTAAAGGTAGTTTAATTTGAATTAATTAAAACTTCAACTAATGCAAGTTGGTTTAGTTGAGTTTTGTTGGTTTTTCCTTTTGCCTTATGTTAAAAATAATTAATTGCAAAAATTAAAAGCAATAGTTAAGCTAAAAATATTTTTACTAAGTTCTAAATAATTCAAGGGATTTCTGTGAATTTTCCTAGAATTTTTGGATGGCTTAAGCTATTTTCTAAAAATGATTTTGCTTTTCTGGTATTTTCTAAATTCGAAAGTCCTTAGAAATCCCTTTAACCTCTTTGGGCCGAATTCCTCTACTGTTCCTATTTCCGCCAGGCGCCCACCTTGCCGGCCCGACCACGTCGCAAAGAACAGAGTTCCGTCGATCGACGACCGTCCGATTTGGATCGGACGGCCTACGTCCACTGCGCCTCCCTGTTCGTCCCTCTCTCTCTCTCTGACCAATGGGCCCGCCTTGTCAGGGCCCTCCTGGGTCATCTTCAACCTCCGGCCGCGCCACGCCCGTGCTCCCTCGCCGTGAATCTCGCCGACGCCGCAGCCCCCTCGCCATGCCCTAGCACCTATCCTCGTCTCGGTGCCCGGCCAGTCCCGCCTCCGCCTGGCCGTGCACCTGCACCTCCCCTCTTCCCAGCGGTCAAGCCGGACCCCCCGCCGCTCACCTTTAATGGCCTACGACACCTCTCCTCCTCCTCCTCCTCCGGGTCTCCCCGAGGCTTATTTAAGTGAGCATCGGACGCGCCTTGAGCTCCTCCACCTCCTCCCCCCACTCACTCTCCCTCTCGCGCCGTCCTTTCGCCGGATTTCATGAAGAACCGCCGCGGGCCATGAAGCTTTCACCCGCACCCGCCGCTGCCGTCAAGCCTCCTTCGGCGCCATCGACCTCACCTCCGGCACCGCCTCGTCGCGGCGCACCCGGTGCGCACCTCCCCGTCCCTAGAGCCCTACCGGAGCGTCGCCGCCTATTCAACCGCCATTGCCGCCTTCCTCGCCTCCTTGCCAGATCTCCCGTCTTTGGCGTCCTCAAGACCGTGGCGCACTGTAACCCCTTGTCTCCCTTGTTCTTTTGGTACCACCCTCGCTCGTTGCCGTGGCGTGTAGCGCCGGCGACCTTGGGGACCCGTGCGCCACTTCCTCGCCGACATGACATGGCCACCACTCTAGAGCCTAGTCAGCACCACGTAGCGCCACCTCAGCCCTTGTTGCCCATGTGGCAACCCCATCAACCGCCCGCGTGGCACTCCCATCCTTATCCCTTTCCAAAACCGTGTGAACCCAGTCCACTATACACCCCTCTCATTGACAAGTGGGCCCCACATGTCAATTTCATTTCTTATTTTCTTTTCGGCCAAAAATCCTATAATGACGTCAGCTAACATCATATTTGTCTTTTCCTTTAGAAAAATAATTCCAAAAATCAGGAAAATCCCTTTTTCTTGATTTTATGCAATTTCCTATCTTCCTTTGGCCATAACTTCTTCATTCAAACTCCGATTCAAATGATTCAAATTTCTAAATTCCTCTAAATTCATTATCTTCCTATTAGTATTAATTTGGTATTTATTTGAATTTTATTTGGAGTTGTTTTATTTATTTAGCTTTGTTCACACGTATAGATTTCTTGTTTTGAGGATTTTGCGTAATCTCGATTTAATCAAGCACCTCTACTCTTCAACGAAGGCAAGTCGTAGACCTTTGATCATATTGAACTCATCTTTATAAAAGTATATTGTTTGATATAAACATACATGGCTAATTTTATAATAAATGGTTTCGGGATTAGTTAATTACCTAATTGCCATTATAACTCCTTGATAAATTGTGAATGACATAATTTCTTGGACACCTTAGGATGGTTAATTATTAGTTGGACATCATTGTAATACCAACATGGGTATCGTGTTATTCTTAGCCAATGCTTTAGTTATGCGATAGACTCATGATCACATACTCAAAGAATGATTGAATCTGATTAAAGGAAATATGGAACCATGGCGGAGCCACTATTGATAAAAGATGTTGTGCCATGGCAAGGGTTGTCATTTGGCCGAGTTGAATGACATTGAAGAGCCACTTTTCGTTAGCTTTCCAACGAGCCGAAGAACGTCGCATTCCGAGTTCGTATGCAAAAGTTATGGTGGTTTTACCAGACAGTGCGTGATCTACCATCTATATTTTTGCCCAAACCAAATAACTCAACATGAACTACACATGCACAGAGAGCCTACAACAATAAACCACAACATCACCCACATCACAGTAGCATCAACTCAATCCATTTACAGAGCACTAACACTAGCTCTCAGTAATCCACATCACAGAGCAAAGGGGGGAGTAGAGAGAGTGAGGTCGTGGGAGGTCGGGGCGACGAAGTGGAGGAGGCCGAGGGCGACGAGGTCGTGGGAGGCCTATGACGACGAGGCCAGGTCAAGGTGGAGGAGGCCAGGGGCGACGGTTCGGAGGAGGCCGGTGGCGATGAGGCCGGGGCGAGTTGGAGGAGGCCGCGGGCGACAAGCTCGGGGGAGGCTGGGGCGCAAGGTGTGAGGAGGAGAAATGGCAGAGGAGGAGATGGAGGTATGAGGTGTGAGGAGGAGAGACGGCAGAGGCGCAAGGTTATATAAAGTGAGTTTCAGCAGCCCGCCCACTATGTCCAAATTTTCATTTCCCGCCCAACAATTAGAGACGGTTCTTGTTAAGAACCGTCTGTGATACATAACTATCACAGACGGTTTTTTAATAGAACCGTCTGTGATCATTCACAGACGGTTCTAATTACAAACTGTCTATGATAACGGTGATTATCACAGACGGTTTTTTAATAGAACCGTCTGTGAACACAGACGGTTCTATTAAAAAACCGTCTGTGATAGGTGCGTATCATAGACGGTTCATAATAAGAACCGTCTATGATAGGCTATGCCCGGTCCCGATATACCCAACATAGACGGTTCCATAGGAACCATCTGTGATGGGGCGTCTACTATAGCCTGTTTTGTAGTAGTGGTTGTTGTGGAACACGGGGTAGCAACTCGTCTATGGGGTCGTTCAACTAGGGTACGGGTGTGCTGCATTCTGGATTGTGGACCACCCAACAAGGAAGTGTTCCCAACTCCACAGCTGCAGTAGCACGTAGCAGACGATAAGGACCGGTTTCAAACCAGTGTCACGCCACAAAGCATCACACAACCCCCTGTATGTGGCACAAAGGACAGCTGATCCAAAGCTGTAATGGGGCATCTCCCCAAGCTGGGCTTCAGCCAAAGACTCAACGTTGCGGACGAAACTAAGGTACACCCAATCACCCTGTGTGGTGGGAAACAAGGCCCAACTGAAAAGATGAAGAAGGTAATAAATGAGGTTCGTCCTAACAACCTCGTCTAATGCATTCGGAGGGCATTGACTGAAATTCCTCAGCCATGTCCAAGGCACACCACGGGCCCTATCTGCAACAGCTATGCCGAATCGATGCGCCAAGCGGGCCTTCCAATCCGTCGGCAAACGAGGTGGAACAAGTGGGTCTCTTGTGATCGAGAGACCGGTCAAGGAGACATCCTGGAGAGTGACTGTCATCTCTCCCTACTGAAAGTGGAAGGTGTACATCTTGAGTCTCCATCTTTCAACAAGTGCCGACATGAGACTCCTGTCCAAGGTAAAGTAGTGGCCAACTTGGAGCATCCTCTCAAAGGGCAATAAGCCCTTGTCCCGAAGGATTGGGACGTAGCGAGCGTCAAGATCCCAGTAATGCTTCTCCGACTGAACCACGGGGGGTGGAGGATCATCCCCGTCCCCGAAGGTCCACAACTTCCTCCGGTGATGTTCGTCGTAGAACGGTTCGACTAGCTCCGATAAAGGCATGGCCTGCAAGAGATAAAATACTGAGTCAGTTCGGAACAAATTGAAAGGCGCAAATTAATAATGACTAAATTATTTACGACTAAATTAAGTACGACAAATTAATTATGACAAATTAAATATCAGTAAATAAATTATGACTAATTAATTACCACTAATTTAATTACAACTAAATAATTACAACTAAGTTAATTAGGACTAAGTAACTACGACTAAATTAACTATGAATTACTAATCATGACGATTAATTATGACTAATTAGTCAGGTCTAAATTAATTACCACTAAATAAGTACGACTAATGAATTAGACTTAATTAATTGTGACTAATTAATTACGACTAAATGGTAATGAGTAAATTAATTAGCACTAAATAAGGATGACTAATTAATTAAGACTTAATTAATTGCGACTAATTAATTATGTCCAAATAACTAAGACTAAATTAATTACGACTAAATTGTAATGGTGAATTAATTATCACTAAATAAGTATGATTAATTAATTAAGACTTAATTACTTGCGACTAATTAACTAAGACTAAATTAATTATGACCAAATGGTAATGACTAAATTAGTTAGCACTAAATAAATATGATTAATTAATTAAGACTTAATTAATTGCGACTAATTAATTACGACCAAATGGTAATGACTATATTAATTATGACTAATTAACTACTTACTAAATTAATTATGAATAATTAACTACAACTAGATTAATTAGCTCTAATTAATTATAACTAATTAATTATGACTAATTAATTGCAAATAATTAATTATGACTATTTAACTATGACTAAATTAATTATGACTAAATAATAATGTTTAAATTAATTACGACTAATTAATTATGACTAAATTAATTTTGACTAATTAACTACGACTAAATTAATTACGACTAGTGCATAGGAGAAAAAATTACCTCCTCTTGGTGTCCACCTTTCTGTACTAATAGGGTCCTAAGCACTGCTCTAAACACTCTTTAATCGACAGCGAAACCGGAACTCGCTCGCCCGCTCAATTCTCTCTATCTCTCTACGCTGAGCGCGAGAACGAGAATGAATTCGAGAATGAGAGCAGGAGCGACGCTGCTTTTTATAGCCACGTGAACGCAATTTCTACTGACCACGAAGCGACAGGAGGGAATCGAATTTCCTCTTGCGCACTTTTTTGTTTTTTTGCATGCAGGGGAGCCTTTGCTTTCACGGGGGCATTGGTGTGATGGATGGGATGGAGGGAAGGGACCGGAGGGAATCGATTCCCTCCCACATGGGCGCTGGCGTGCGTGAATAGGACAGTGTCGTGCCCCAAGGGCACTGCACTCGACGAAACCGTTCCCCAAGTGCACTGCGCTCGGCAAAACCGAGCCCTAGGGACACGGACTAGGGTGCTTTGGCCTCCAAGGGCACGGCATGGCTAGGTCCAGCCTCTAGGGGACCAGATTTCACACGTGGCGCGCGATGGAAAGTGCAACCCCTAGGGTACGGTGAAGGTGGAGTCCAGCCCTAGGGACCAAACTTTGCCAGGTGTGAACCGCCAATAGCTCCATGGTGCTATTTTGGTATTACAACCGAGAGATGACCAATTTTATTAATAATAGCCAAAAACTCAAATCTCGCCCATGCGTAGCCGTTTGATAGATCTCGTCCGCCGGGCTGCCATTGATTGGTAGTGCAATCAAATTTCCCTAATGTTTGCACGGCAAGTTCCAAGTTTCCGCGGTGAGTCGCTATTGGATGGCATCAGGCGTGATCCGACCTCAAGTGGGAGCAACTCTTATCATTTTTCTTAAAACCATTTGCTAAAAGAAATCGTGGGCTGCCGTCACGTCGCATTGCAGATGCCTTCACCAAATCATGGGCCCCTTGACCACGCAGCCTCACCCACCAACAAATTTCAACACATTGACAAAGACCAATACACCCTTTTCAATTCTCTAGTGGAAGATTGCAGTGCACTTCGCCCGCCATATGCTCCAATCTCCATGCATGTATAACAAGTAACTAATGTCCACATGATTTCCCTTGATTAGATGGAATTCGGATCATACGTAGAACGACAGAGGTCCACAGCGTGAACAGCATTCTCACGAGAGAATGAACAGCGCTCTATCTAGTTGTAGTAATACTATAGCAACAACGGAACAGTAGTGCGTCTATTTTACGGTAGCAAGTGCACTGTAGCAATGGGCATTCCATTCCAAAATCGGTGTGGCGGTGGGTTCCCAAGAGAGCGAGCGTGGGCGATTTAGGGTTTTTGGCGAGAGCCAATGAGGTTCGGCGGTGGGGTTCGAGAGCTAGATTTGTTCGTCGGGTTCCAGATGCACCGCCTCTCACCAGATCCTACGCAGAAGTTGTTGGTGAGGAGGAGATGGAGCGAGGACGAGGAAGGTTTCCTCGACGGTTTGGAGGAGGTGGCCGCCACTGGGTTGGTGGCAAGCGCAACGCGTCTGAGGCTTGGATGGAAGATGATGATCTCTTCGGGGAAACGGATCTACGCGAGAAACTTCAACGCGAGCAAGATCAAAAGCGAAGGGTTCAGGAATTTAAGCAGGGGGCGACTTGAGATCTGGTATGTCTTCTGATGCTCATGGCTTAGATCGAGCTCGTTTTGATTCACATGATCATGAGGGGGATATTCGTGATAAAACTTCTCAAGACAAAGGTTGGCAAAATGAGTCACGTCGTGATAATGTGAATCGAGAAGGGGGATCTCATTGGGATGATTCCCAGAAAGCGCGTGCTAACCTGAGGGATGGGGGATCCCGTTGGGATGATTCTCAAAGAGGTCGTCGCTGGGGTGGTCATGGAGGCAGAGGAAGTAATTTCAGAGATGATAACAATAGATCCCAACTGAAATGGGATTCTCCTGTGGTTGCTGATAAAGGTGATGATTCGAAAAAAAAGTTGGGGTGATATTGGTCCCAATACTGGGGTGCCTCGATCTGAGGATCGAGGAACTTGCTTCAGATGTTTGCAGTCGGGGCACCATCAAGCTCGGTGTACTAATCCTCCTGCTTGTTACAAATGTAAAAAGACGGGGCACATAACTTCTCATTGTCCTGAGGAAAGGAAAAATCTGGATCTGAAGTTATGTGGCTTTGGCATTCCAGGACAAGGCTTTTACAGTTTGCAAGTTGATGGTTTACAATTATCTGAACAGTTAGCCGCTTCAGGTGTTGTCAGCATTAAGGAGGGGGTTGCTTCTATTTACAAGATTGAGGCAGAATTGAAACATCTGATTAAAGCTGACTGGGATTGGAAGGTTCGAAAGCTTTCAGAGAAGGAATATACAGTTGTCTTTCATTCTAAAGAAATGCTAGAGACCTGGTCTAAAGCAAGGGGTGTGGAATTTGATCTTCATTCCATCAAAGCCAAGATTGACAAATCTGATATGGATTCAAGAAAGATCTTCATCCCCATCACGCTTGGATCAGGGTGTATGGGATTCCAAATCCTGCTAAGTCTGAGGAGATAGTTAAAAAAAATAGCCAGCACGGTGGGGGATCCTATAGAAGTGGATGAAATCAGTTTGGTGAGGGTGGATCCTGTGAGAGTTAAAGTTCGTAGTAGAGATCCTAGCAGCATAAACTGCTTTGTTGAAATTTTTATTAACTCCATAGGATATGAGATAAAGTTTGCAGCAGAAGGGGGTGAGGCACAAAAGAAAAAAGGCCCTGTGTTTGATCATTTTCATAAAAAACATGGTCATAAAAAGTATGATGATGATGAGGACGACGAAGCGGAATCTAGTGAAAGTAATCGCAAAACTGAATGGGAAAAGCTGGTGGAAAATTTTGGTGGAGATAAACATCAATCTTCTTATCATAAAAGTGGGAATGGAGATAGCAAATCTAAAGGAAAACAACATAAAGATCTTTGTTTTGAGAATGAGCCAATATGTGCTGATTTGGTGGTTTGTCATTACACTAATCAACTAGAGGAAGAGTTGATAACAGCTAAAACTAATGATTTGGACATCGAAGAAGACAAGAATGTGGTTGACAATGTGGGAGAGGATCATGAGGAGATTTTAGCTAATGCTCTTCAGATTGTGCCTTTGGATTTTAGGTTCCCAAGTGAGATGGAAGTTAAATTGGAGCAGAAGGAAGATGATGTTGATATTTTGGACTCTCAGAGTCTATCTGATCTTCAAGATCCTCAAGCTGAAGAAACTCAAACAAATTCTGCCTCCCTGATTTCTTCTCATGGTGACATGATTGTTCATACTGCAGGTGGTCCTGCTATTTTATCAGCATCCTTATGGCCTTGCCTCAAATCTCCTTTGAGTAAACAGATTAATAAGTCTTCTGGGGAATCATCAACTACTCAAGCTAGAGTCAAGGTTTCTGGAAAAGGGTGTTTGATTTCAGATAATAAGGTTGACACAGGCAAAAACATAGTTGACCAAACTGATGTTATGAGTGAAATGATGCAGTTAGATCAAGTTACTGATACTCTGAGTAACTCTAAGACTGAAGGGGTGCCAGATTTATGGATTTCTCCTAAAAAGAAAGGAAGGAAACATAAGATTGTGGAACCACGACAAGCTATTAGAAAGAGTTCAAGGATCAAGGATCAAGGTCTCCCCATGGAGAAGAAGGCTTCCAACTTGAAATCCATCCAGAATCTGGAGCATCAAGGTAAAACTGCAAATTCTTTTAATGTGCTTAATAATGCCTCTATTGAATATTTAGAAAATGTTGCTATCTCTTGTGGGATTGTGTTGGGTAATCAGTCTCAAACTGCTCATGAAGTCATATTAGCCATGCAAGCCCAAGAACTTGTGAGAGCTGCTGTAGCCAAAGCTGAGGCTGATAAGCTGAATAAGAATAATCAGGGGGCTCAAGGTCCTGATGTTATAAATTCTACAGGGGGTGCTAAGTTATGCAACAATGATACTGAAAAAAGGGGTGCTTCAGATATCATAATGCATAAGAAGCTGAATAGAAGGGGTGTTGGTCACAAAGGATCTATACCATGAAATTTTTGTTCTGGAATATTAGAGGGTTAGGGAAGTCTGCTCGTAGAAGACAACTCAGAGAGCTGATTTTTCAAGAAAATCTAGATGCCGTGGGGGTGCAAGAAACTATTAAGAAGAATTTCAGTGTGAGAGAGCTCCAAAATCTGGTTGGTAACCTTCCTTTTAAATGGCATTGGACTCCTTCAGAAGGTCACTCTGGAGGTATTTTGTTAGGGGTGAAGGAAGAACGTCTTGAAGTTGAAAGTCTTGATTCAGGTACTTTCTTTGTTAGCATGGGGATTAGAAGCAGGTTAAGTAATTTCAGGTGGGAGTTGGTAGTGGTCTATGGGCCTGCTCAACATGACTTGTCTCATAGTTTCTTGGATGAACTGGATCATAAATGCAAGAACACTACTCTTCCCATGGTTTTGGGAGGTGACTTCAATCTGATCAGAGAAGCAGCTGATAAAAGTTCAAGCAACTTGAATCATGGTCTTATTAGACTCTTCAATGATTTTATTTCTGATAATCAATTACTTGAGATCAAAAAAGGGGGTGCTAAATATACTTGGACAAACAAACAAAATTGTCCTATCATGGTAAATCTTGACAGGATTCTGGTTTCTACTAGTTGGGAGGTTCAATTTCCTTTGTGTTATGCTCATAGCTTGATCAGAGTTGGTTCTGATCACAATCCTATTTTGCTTAATTCCGGAGAAAATGAGATGGTTAAAACTAGAAGATTTTTCTTTGAGAAAAAGTGGATCTGTGATGAGGCCTTCAGAGATGTTTTACAAAAAAAAAATGGATGGAGTTTGTTAACAGAGCTAATGATAGAGTCTACTCCCTTGACAGATGGAATAGTTGCATTGCTTTGTTGAGGAGCTTTTTGAGAGGCTGGGGTGTTAATCTTTCTGGAGAATATAAGAGGAAAAAAAAAGCTTCTCCTGGATCAACTCAAAGTTTTGGATTCTTTAGCTGATGTTCAAGACTTGAGTCCTGTTGAGTGGTCTCAGAGATACTCTATTGAATCTGAACTTGAACATACTTATGCATTTGAAGAACATCATTGGCATCAGAGGAGTGGATTAGATTGGATCACTAAAGGAGATGCAAACACTGGATACTTCCATAGCTGTGCTAATGGGAGAAGAAGGAAGAATTTTATTTTTAATCTAGATCATGATGGGGTGCTTTTGGATAACAAAGAGGAAGTTAGGAGACACATTTATGATTTTTACAAAAACTTTTTTGGTCCTGGAGATAATTAGAGAGTTGGATTGTCAAATGAGATTTGGAGCCGAAGGTTAAGGGTTTCTGATACAGATAACATTTTGTTGACTGAGGAATTCACTGAAAATGAAATCTGGCAGGTGATTAAAGAATTATCTACCAACTCTGCCCCTGGTCCTGATGGCTATCCAAATTTTTTCTATAAAGAGTTCTGGGGGGTGATAAAGAACCAGTTCTTAGAAATGGTGAATGATTTTTCTAAAGGAACTTTGGATATGAAAAGACTTAATTATGGGGTGATTACTTTGCTTCCTAAGATCAAAGAGGCAAACAATATAAAACATTTCAGACCCATTTGTCTGCTTAATGTCAGCTTTAAAATTTTGACTAAACTTCTTGCTAACAGATTGGGTCAGGTGGCTGATAAGGTAGTTAATGATTGTCAGTTTGCTTTTATCAAAGGTAGATATATTTTGGATGGTGTTGTTGCTTTACATGAGATCCTTCATGAGATTAGATGTTCTAAGAGGAAGGGGGTGATTATAAAGCTAGATTTTGAAAACGCTTATGATAAAATACAATGGAGTTTTTTAGAAGAAGTTATGAGAAGAAAAGGCTTCTCTAATCAGTGGATTGATCAAGTCATGGGGACTGTGAGAGGGGGCAAGGTCAGCATTAATGTTAATGGTGAGATTGGACCTTATTTTCAGACTTCTAGAGGATTGAGACAAGGAGACCCTCTATCTCCTCTCCTCTTTAATCTAGCTGTAGATGCTTTAACAGAAATTATCAATATAACCCAGGAAAAACATCTGATTAAAGGGGTGATTTCTCATTTGGTTCAGGGGGGTGTTCCAATTTTGCAGTATGCAGATGATACAGTTCTTATACTGGAGTTTGATGAAACCTATTTTTTGAATCTAAAATTTATCCTTTACTGTTTTGAATGGATGTCTGGTCTGAAAATTAATTATCATAAAAGTGAAGTTTTTGCTCTTGGGGTGTCTGAAGAGGAATCTGTTAGAGTAGCTAACACTTTTGATTGCAAAATGGCTTCTCTACCTATGACTTACCTGGGGACATATTGGGGTAAAGGCAGCAGATAATGTGATTAACAAGTTAACTAAAAAGCTTGACAACTGAAAAAAAACAAATTCTTATCATCTGGAGGTAGACTCATACTGGTCAACAGCAGTTTAAGTAGTCTTCCTACTTATACCATGGGCTTCTACAAGTTTAATGAGGAGGTTCACACCCAGATGGACACCATTAGATCTAGATTCTTTTGGAGGGGTGCTAACAATACTTTTAAGTATCATATGATGAGATGGGATGCTGTGTGCAGGCCTAAAGATTTTGGAGGTTTGGAGGTGATCAACACTAGGATTATGAATGATTGCTTAATTACTAAATGGATTTGGCGTATTAACACATCAGTTAATGGGCTTTGGTTTAGAATTCTCAAAGCAAAGTATTTTCCTAGAGGTGCTTTTAGAGAAGCAAACTTTCATAGGGGTTCTCAGTTCTGGAAACAGCTGAGTAAGGCTAAAACCATCTTTAATTGGGGTGCTTCTTATAAACTTGAGAGTGGTCATAATGTTTCTTTTTGGGGTGATATTTGGTCTGGTAATTGTCCTTTTCATATCATTTACAGGAGATTATATAACATTTGTCTTTCTCCTGACATGAGTGTTGCTGATGGTTTAGCTAGTGGTATCTGGCATATTCCTTTCAAAAGATGTCTTGGTCGTGAAGAAGTCATTCAGTGGGAAAATTTGAAGTGTTTGTTAGCAGAAGTGGACCTTGACAACAATTCTGACAGGGTGGTTTGGTGTCTTGATAAATCTGGGATTTTCACAGTCAAATCTATTTACAGACATCTTATCTTTGGGGGTGTTGTTTGCAGAAAGCTGCAGAAACTTTGGAAGAGCAAAATCCCTCTAAAAGTTAAAATTTTCATCTGGCAATGCTATCACAACAAAGTTCAGACATTAGATCAGCTCAGCAAAAGGGGATGGAAAGGGGGTGTTAACTGCAGTTTTTGTGATGAGGTGGAGAACATAGATCATGTCTTGTTCACTTGCATCCAGGCCAGATTCTTCTGGCTGTGTATCAAAGAAACACTTCACTGGGATCGCATTCCAATTTCTGTTGATGATTTCCAGTCAAATTGGTTAGATAGGAGGGGGGCTACTGATTACAATGTTATTCTATTTAGTTTTGCAGCCTCCGCTTGGACTCTTTAGAATGTCAGAAACAGGGGGGCGTTTGAGGGGGTGTATCCTCGTTAACCTATGGATATGATTTACAAGTTTCTATCTTGTTTGCAGCGTTGGCGAATCCTTCTCGCCGGGGATGAACGCACTAAATTGGACAACTTTATGAAGGCCGCCGAAGAGTGGTCCAAAAACTTATGTATTTTGAGCAATCCTGATATTGTAATCTTGTAGTTTTGTTCTTTCTGGTTGCTCCCTGTACTTGGCTGTGCTGCTTGAGTCCTGTAACCTGAGCAAACCTGTAGGTGTTTTGAAGCTTGCTTCAGTCTGGTTGCTCTTTCTTTTTGGTTGCTTGGTTAGCGCTTTTGCTATTTGTTTGTTTTTGTAGCGTGTGCTGGTATCCCCAGACTTAATCTCTGTAATGTTCTGATATTTGCTTTATAAAAGCAGGGATTTTTCTCCCTTTTCAAAAAAAACAAAAAAAAGGTACACTGTAGCAATGCAATGCCACTTGCCTTTTGTCTTTAATTTTTTTATCAGACGGTAGAGATCGTTCATAACGTTCATACACTGTAGATTCTCTGTATTAACTCTTTCCATGCATGATGCCCATTTGATTAGATGAATATGAGTTTTTTTCCCCTTTTCGTATACATGCATGGCACGTGAATAACACGCACGTTTACACGCATGCTACTTCGGGGTGTTAATTTTATAGCTCATTATTGGCCTGTCTATGAATACCAGATAAAACCCTATTCTCATTAATTATTTAGACTTTTTTTTGCATGAAATAAAACGGCAGTTTACAAATTTTCAAGGGTTTTTTTCGGTGTACGATACATTCCATGTTATAATCTATAAAAATTCCTTATTTGCCATGCAAAGTTACATTGTTTCCTAATCTGTCATAAAAAATGATATTCCCTACACTGCCACAGGAGCAAATTTGTTACCCTCCCGTGCCATTGCCGTCAGCCCCGTTAAGCCCAGTGGTTGTTAGCCAAAAAAAGTTGACAATATTTTCACAAAATTCTCATCTTGCCCTCATCTTCTTCATTTTGCATTGTCCCCTGTCTTCTCTCTTGTGCCCACTGGACGCCACTGTAAGATCGAGGAAGCCAACTAGAGGGGGTGAATAGGCGCTTTTAAAATTCTCTTTGGTCAAAAACCAATTTTATGTGTGGAAGTGTAAATTAAAACAGTTTTGCACAACTAAGACCTAAAATGTCTAGTCTCAACTATGTGCACCAACAACCTAAGTCTACATCAATGTTTGCAATTCTAGGATAACAAGCAATCAATTTATTTGTAGAAATCTAAATTGCATAATACAAATGAGTACAAGGAGGCAAACCACAAGATGACACACGATCTTTTTACGGTGATGTTTGGAGACTTGCTAGTCAGATTGGACCAACTCCACTAATTAAGCCAAGCACCTCGAATCCACTAGTGGTATCTCTTTCCACTTCTAGGTAGATGAGCCCCGACCTTCACAACCACAACGGGCCTCTTCACGAGCTTCTTGAAGAGATCACCTGATACGACTCCTCCAAACCATCTAGGTGACGGCAACCTCCAAGAGTAACAAGCAAGTCTCTTGCTTGACCCTCACCAAGTGCTACACAAGCACAAGTGGAAACTCAATCCACCTCTAGATAGAACACATGCAACTATAGACCTCTCTTCTCGCTCAAAATATGCAATACATGCATAATTAAAAGGAGAAGCTCACACTAACTCAAGATAATGAAATAAGGTGCCAAAAGACTATCCCAACCGGCCACAAGAGGATATAAATACCCACACCTCCAAAAACTAGCCGTTGGGGGGTGAAAATGGCTGAAATCATAGAGGAGCCGGTCATACCGCAAACTAATAGCCGGTCAGACTGCACTTATAGACCCCGAATATACCGGCCTTCCAAGAAGAACAGAACTAAAAACATGCTCTTTGGAAGAAATAAATGACTGCCATACAAAGCCCAGTTAGACCGGAGGCCCCGGCAAGTAACACTGCAAACAATTTTTTCAGTGGCACCAACAAAATATTTCCATTATGTTTACATTGTCAAGAAGATGCCTACCACATATTTACACCAGGAAGGTTTGGTCATTGACTGCAAACAACTTTAATCGCTCCGAGGTACAATGATGTCGCAAGAAACATATACAAGTAGTGGGGGCTGGCCACAACCGATCTACGAGGAGGCTGTTTCTACCTTATTCATGTTAGGCCTTTTTTATCAGAAAGGAAGTAACAATTTCCGGTCTCTGGACCAACTAAGGATGCACACAGTCAAATAGGCACCCAAATTCGTCTAGAAAAAAACTAGAACCTGGGTGGTGGGGGTGTACACCCACACCTTCCTACCAACTGAGCTAGACTCAGTTCCTTATTCATGTTAGACCTATGGCATATTTGGAAGGAAAGAAACAGATATTTCAAGGAAAGGCGTTACGATCTGTCGAGTTGAGGAATACAATTAGAGATGAAGCTCACGTGTGGATTCTAGCTGGCGCACATAAATTAGGGAGACTATAGGCTAAGTAACATTTTTGTTCTTTCTATCCTTTTCTTGTCTGTTTTTTGTTTTGTTTTTGTTTGCTTTTGCTTTGTCCTGGTTTGTTGGCTTCGGCCTTTGCTCCTTCAATGAAATTTAGCAGGCTCCTGCGACCTTTTTTTTTAAAAAAAAAAGGTTATATCATCGCAACAAGATGCACCAAGAAACTAACTGGGAGGGCATATCTAGAGCATCTAACTTTTAGTACATGACCGTGCATCCTCCTCTTCAAAACACGACACAAATAGTCATGAAAAAATTAAAAAAAAATTGATAAGTCATGATGCAATCAAGTATCCCGTAAAAATTCCACTTAAAATATGACTTATATTAGGAGGAAAAAGGAATAATTTCAGTGAATAGTAGCATTGTCCTTTTCTTTTATTTTCGGATTTCATTTTTATTAGGATTTGTTTTTTTTTGTGTTTCTCCATATATAGATTGAATTTAGATTTGAAATTTTGTGGCATGATAGATTAATTTTGTGTCAATGTTGTCAAATTTGTTTAGAATTTTTCATGAGTATTTGCATCGTATCTTAAAGAGGATTTATATGGATGCATCAAAAGAAAGGATGCACTACATATTTTCCCAATTAATTGGAAAGACCACGTGCGTACGTGCGTACGATACCGTACACACAGAGCAAAGTGAGTTTTTGGTGCTTATAGCACCTTTGGCACAGTCAATAGCAATACTAGCCCCCTCTCCATCGTATTTACAAGAATGACACCAAATACCACGCCCTAGAGGGCCTGACTCTCCCCGTGCGGCCACGCATCTATTACCACACCCTAGGGAACGGCAATACTCTCTGTCGTGCCACTAGGGGACAGCAATACACACTCTCTCTCTCTCTCTCTACCGTGTCCTAGGGGGACAGTTTTCCCCTCGCGGAACCACGTGGAGCATCCAGGCCCTAGGGGCACGGCAGATAGTATTACCGTCCCATAGGGGCACGAAAATAGCCCGTCCGACCCTAGGGGCGTGGAAATACAAAAAGTCTGAGAGTTATCGGAATTTCTAAATATAGCAAATGAGCTCCAAAAATTATGAATTTTTTAAAGGCTTCTGACATAGTAATTTTTCCAAAATTTATCTGTTCTGATTTGTTTCTCGAAAATTCCTTTAAGTCTATTGTTTGTATGCAAATGAAAAAATTGATTTGAGGAAAATTTAAAAAAACATGCTCAAAATAATTTCCACATTTATTCTCAGTATAATTATCTTCTTTATGGAGGTAAAAAAGAAGACGTAAATATTATCACATATACTAAAATTTTCATTCCGCAAATTTTTTTCACGTGGTCTGCCGCCTAGCCTGTACCTGCTGATTAGATCAAACTTTCATTATTGGGGCAAGGGGGTATTATCACATGTGACGAAATCATATCAAACAATATTTTTTAGATGAAATCATCTAATTTTATTTCAAAAATGTATTATCACATGTACCAAATAGTTGTAACTAACTAAGGGTATCCGTGCCCCTAAGGGCTAGACGAGGCCATGTGTCGCCTGAATGGTAAATCCAGTCCTCTAGGGCATGAACAATGTGCAATGTTTTGCCTTTGCCATTTTATCACAAAACTCCTCCGCGCATCAAACTGCTCCGAGTAGTACTAATCGTACTACTACTTTTACTTTCTACAATTTTTTGTTTTGTCTGATCTGATCACTCGATTTGTGACATCTAAAAATTGTAAACTTGGGATAATTATACTGAGAATAAATGTGGAAAGTATTTTGAGCATGTTTTTGAAATTTTCTCAAATCGATTATTTCATTTGCATACAAATAGTAGCCTTAAAGGACTTTTTGAGAAAAAAAATCAGAAGAGATAAAATTTTGGAAAAATTACACGAGCAAGTACACTGTCAGGAGCCTTCACAAGAAAAATCATAATTTTTGGAGCTCATTTGATATATTTAGAAATTCCTATAACTCTCAGTCTTTTTGTATTTCCACGCCCCTAGAGTCGAACGGGGTATTTTCGTGCCCCTGGAGAAGGTAATACTCTTTGCCGCACCCCTAGGGGTCAGACGTGCCACATGGAGCCCCGAGGGGGTAAACCATCCCCCAGGGGTGCGACAGAGAGTATTGTCGCCCCCTTAGGGCACAGTAATAGACATGTGGCGGCACGGGAAGAGTCCGGCCCCTGGGACATGGTATTTAATGTCATTTTTACAAATACGGAGAAGGGACTAGTATTGCTATTTACTACGCCAAAGGTGCTGTAAGCACCAAAACTCAAGCAGAGCCGCGCTCGCGGAGAGGCAAATACACAAAGTGCGGCATGGACTGGGCTGGCAACGGCCGGCCGGCATAATAAACAAATGGGGCCAATCGTACAGCAACTGCATATAAATGTTTTGCATGCTCTCTCTATTACGGCCCGTACGTGTCACTCACCATGTCGATCGGACGGGTATATACACATGCGTTCAGTGGAAAAACATGTATCCGTACTTTATGAGGTACGCAAACCCCCCTTGACATCTAGCATGTGTAATAGTAGGACACACACTTGTGTGTGGTGCCACCGGGTGCCCGTGAGTGTGTGTCCTCTATCGTAATCTCGAAAGGAAAGAAGAAAAAAGGCAGCCAGATCAGCAGAAGGGGCATTGAATTGAATGCACGCTGTCCGTTGTGCTACAGAGTTGAGGAAGATGGTAGCTGTGTTTTTTTTCAAATGTAAGTATAACAGAGCTGATAGCTGTGTGCATCCATAGTTGATGCAGAGGCTAGAAGTTGTATTTCCATTATCTAAAAGTATAGCAGAGCTGGGTGGCGCGAATTGCTCTCGGAGCATACACGGCTGATTCTTGCTGACTGTACTTCGCCAAAGCAAGCCCTGTTCACGATGTGGCATCAATCTGAAGAAAACCAAGTAAAAATAGTGACCTTTATCTGGCGTCTGTGGAATGCGAGAAACGGAGTAAACGCAGGCCAAACTCTGAAACCGATTACAGAAGTCTGTTTCCAAGCTCAAAGATATGCTTCAGAACTTCTTGAAGTCCTTGGGAAAGTTCAGAAAGTGCATGTACGTGCAGACATCCCATGGCATGCACCAACGGATGGATTTCTGAAGAGTGACATTGATGGAGCTTCTTTCTCTGAAGATACCAGGAGAGGAGGATGGGGTTTTATAATTCGAGACTCTGACGGCCAAGTCCAGGGAGCACGTGCCGGCAATATGATTACAGCAAATAGTGCTTTTATGCTGAAACTAAGGCTTGCCCTCAGGCTCTGCAGTTTCAATGTAAAGCTGGAATGGGAAGGATTGAGATCGAGACAGACGCCATGAACCTAAAACATACTATTGAAAGCTCTGACCAAGACCTATCAATCTTGGGAGTTCTCTTTCGGGAGGCGAAGTTCCTGCTTCTTTCTCAATTCTTAGATTTCAAAGTGTTGTATGGTCCTCGTTCTTGTAACAGTACAGGGCGGCCGATGTTATGGCAAAGTTTAGTGTAAATTTGGAACCGGGCACGGTGATGTTATGGGCGGACTCGGTTCCATCTTGTGTACGTACTCTCTCAAGTGGCTAGAGATTCTGCATCTCAGCATCGTCATGATCATCCTCATTAGAAGAAGAAGAAGAAGAAGCAGCAGCCGCCAGCCGGCCAGCCTGCCTAGCAAATTAAAGTGGAGTATTTTTGCCATCCGACATGCACCAAGGAAATCCATGGACGGCCGTTTCATCTTGCATGTTGCAATTACGCGGCCATCTAGCTAGCTAGTGAGCCCATGAGAATAGACTAGGCCATCAAGCATAAGGAATCGACCGGACTTGCGGTCTCCTCCAGCGATCGGTGGCTAGCTAGCTGCTTATTATCGCACGGCCGTGCCCGCGTGCATCGCTGAAAACGGAACAGCTTCGTGCGTCCCGGCCGGGAAAGGAAAAATCGAAGGGCTCTACTGGTGTGACGTGATGATAATGTTGTGCGCGCTCGGCAACTTTTGGTTGCTTAATGGTCTCTGCTCTTGCAAAAATAGCATGCATGTTTCACTCCTGTAATCCACTCCCAGTGCCATCTAAGACATCTAGTAACTGAGAAGCTCTTTAGCTAGCTGCAGAGACCTACCTGCGCACAGCAATGGCAGACTCAGAATTTTCAGGATAAGTGTTCGGAATTAACAAAATATTGTTCAATGGAAGAAGTCAATGTCCACAGTGGCAAAAATCAAAGTACAAATTGTTTATAGTAGAGACGACGTCTCGAAAAAATTTAGAGAAAAAGTAAGTGTTGAAAAAAGGTACGTAGGCTGGTAAGTTAGTTGTGCTATCAACGTAGAATATGCAATATTATTTTTGAAAAATAGTAAATGAGATGGAAAGTGTAGGAACATTCAATAGTAAATTACTAAGGCCATAAAAGTTTTTGTAATACATTGAAAAATGCATTCTTTTTTATTTAAGTTGTGCTATCAATGTAGAAGATGTAATATTATTTTTGAAAAAATTGATGGAAAGTATGGAAATATACAATGGTAGATTAAATAGTAGATTACTAAGGCCTTACAAGTTTTTGTAATACATTGAAAAAATGCATTATTTTTAATTATTTTTCTGTTAAGAGTGCAACCTAGCCAAATCCTAATAAACAACATAGAAATTATTGTTCAAATATGTGGATTCAGACCGCGAGATTGAAGACCTGGTATATGAATATTTATATACGTCCGGCTTTGGAAACAAAGACCATGGCGATAGCTAGGCTGTAGTCCCAATCAATTGATTGTGACAAATCATGGAGCCTTTTGGTTTATTTATCTTTCATTGCTATTTCCTTTTTTGAACTCGTCGGACTATCAGCCTGTTATGTAAGAACTTACACTACTACAAAAAGACTAATACTGGACGTCTCATCACAAACGGTTGCCCAAAACCGTCTGTATTACATGCAATCACAGACGGTTTTGGTTTTGCTACCGCTCAGGTTATCGGGTCGCGCTTAAAACCGCTTAGAAGAGGTAATATCACAGACGGTTCATGTCGAAAACCATCTGTGAACTATCACAAACGGTTCTGAACAAGAATCGTCTGTAATATTACTAAGTATCACAGATGGTTTCAACAAACAACCGTCTGTGATACTTCGTAGACAGTTTTAATAATGAATCGTCTGTGATATGAGACCATATCATGGACGGTTCCATTGTGAAACCGTCTGTGATAAGTATCACTGACGGTTCCATAATAGAACCGACTGTGATAAGTCTCTTTATTAGTAGAAACCCGCTAGGGTTTGCGCTCTAACTCATCACTCCCCTCCCCACCTGAGTGACCCCGTCGCTGACGCCGCCATGCATTCTTTCTGTCGCCGACGGTTGTGACACCACGATTCACTGAACAAGACACTCATACGATAAGAGTGTCTTTTTCAGTGTCACCATTGTGCCACAAGTACGGTGACTTTGCGCGCCTTCCCTCTTCCTCCTCCTGGCCACCTCTCCACCCATGATGTCGAGGTAAGACAGATCTATCACCTATTGGTTTATGCTTGTTGGTATTCATGTGAACCAAGCTCCTCCTCCCACTCGCCAGCCCCCTGACCTCCGGATCAAGCTCCTCCTCCTCAAGGCCCGAATCAAGCTCAGCATCCTCCTCCTCAAGGCCGCCGACTGCTCCTCCTCCCACACCGCAGCCTCCAGCCTCCTCCTCTCTCGGCTGGCTCATTGCGCTACCTCTGACCTCCCTCGGCTCCAACCTCTCCGCCTCCCACTAATGCGTAAGTCCCTTCTTGTCTTCTTGATGTTGTCTAGTTATTGGATGATGCTGATGGTGATGGCCATTGGCCAGAGCCAGATGCTAAATGTGTAATACATACATACATGAAGAGAAGTGCATGCATCATTGCAGAGAAGTGTAAATGTGTAATACATACATACATGAAGAGAAGTGCATGCATCATTGCAGAGAAGTGTAAATGTGTAATACATATATGTAGAGAGAAGTAGAGAAATCATAAATATAAATGAATGCAATGATTGCGCACTTGTGCTGATTGCTGAATGAGTGAATTCAGAAGTGTAAGTGTTGTCTGCTATTGAAGTATTCAGAAGTGTCAAGTGTTGTCTCTTCTATTGATATGTATAAGTTGTTGATATATATTTTATGACTTATTGGGTTGTTGAGATGTTATATTGTTATGAGTTATGACTTATTCAGAGTGCCAACTGTTGTCTGCTATTGATAGTGAAAACTTGCTTGGTGAACTATGGGCTGTTGATATGTATGATTTATGATTTGCAAAAATAGATGTATAAAATGTGTGATATGTATGTTATGACTTATTGTTGATTTGTCATTTTGTCAAGATGTCATCTGTTGCTTCTCACCATTCATTTCACCTTTGTCTATGTAACTGTGTTCATGCCGGTCAAATTCTCCTACCTTATGCCTCGTGCACGCCCTACCATTCCATTCCTAATCTCTTTCTATAAAGTCTCCAAGCAAAGGGTTGTTTGTGCCTTTTAAACGGCATCATATATATATATATATATATATATATATATATATATATATATATATATATATATATATATATATATATATATATATATATATATATGTGTGTGTGTGTGTGTGTGTTCTTAGTCCTCATCCACTTTCGGGGTCGTCCATGCAAGATGAGGAGGATGAGACAAGAGCTACAGTAATTTCATCGAGCTCGTGTAAGTTTAAGAAGCACGTTGCTAGGAGAGCTGCCAGACATCCAATTACTCGGTTGCTAATACATGATGCCACTTCCCACGGAGTACCATGCTAAGAAAGTGACATGGACGCCGCAGGTATCTGACCGAGAAGTGGCATCACGTATTAGCAACTGTGTAATGATGTCCCGACGCCTCCGGCAAACCGCATTTTAAACTTGGGGCTCATGAAGTTGACTGTGATTGCTGTCTCATCCTCCTCATGCCATGCGTGGACGACCTCCAAAGTGGTGAGGACTAATAATATATATATATATATATATATATATATATATATATATATATATATATATATATATATATATATATATATATATATATAATATATGATGCCGGTTTTAAAGGCACAAGTAGTCACCGCTGGTGGCTTTATAGAGAAAAGTCATCACGACGGTTTCTACCACCAACCGTCGTGATATCACTACTACAAAAACAAAGAGTAGAGGCGATCACAGCACGCGGTTCCTTTGGAACCGTGCGTATGGGTCGTCCAACATGGGGCGCGGAACAACTATCACAGACGGTATTTTTAGAACCGCTCGTGATAGTCACTATCACAGACGGTTGAGAAATAGAATCGTCAGGAATTATCATGACAGTTCTATTCACAAACCGCTCGTGATAATCCCTCTAATCACAAACGGTTTTACGTTATAATCGTCATAGTATCGCGACGGTTCTTATTTAGAACCGCTCTCAGGATATTTAGTTATCACTGACGGTTCTTATTAAGAACCGCTCGTGAGATCTCTCTCGCCATGGCTCAGGTCCACCGCCAGCCGGACGCCGCCTCGCCATCGCCGCAGCGGGAGCAACCCGGCTGCCCCGCCGGGCTCCAGATCAACATACCTCCACACTTCAAGACCGATGGGATGAGGATCTAGCTTATGGGCAAATAGATATTGTAACTTCTCCTCCAAACTTTTTTAAAATTTTGGAATTTTCATATATATAGCCAAACAACGGTGTGGCGAGCTTACAAAAGATTAAAAAACTAGAAACCTATCTAGTGGTGGAGGTAGGTCGCTATCTCCGTCTTCAACACTCAGAGGCGCGGCGTCTTGGGCGGACGGTTTAAGATCGAACGAATCTCGAATACGCCCACTACACGACGCTACTATTCGAGTGTGTCCCAAGACCCTGACTGTTGAACAAGTTGAAGAGAGCCCATAGGCTCTCTTCTTGCTTGAGGGGTCTCGCACCGTCGACCTCGATCGTCTGCTGCCTCAATTACAGCGATCAAGTGACGATAAGCCTCCTGGAGACGCAGCAACTTCATTTTGGAGGACCACGCCGACGACACGTAAACTTCGCCAAAGTGGGAGATCACCGGAAGACACGGCGGAGGAGAATGTCAAGACGGCGGAAGGTGGCGCCACCCGCCTCCGCAAATTCTCGGACAGAGGAGTGAAGACATTGTTGAAATAGTATTCTTCGCAAAGACGACTCAACGTGATAGCGAGAGAGTGTGTTGACAAAGGGTATGTAAGAGGAGGCAGCTATTTCGCTTTTGTGGAGAAAGGGGATCAAGGAGGTTGTGTGAAATACATTGTAGAAGGGACACATCTATATAGAACAATTTCTAAAGCCGAACTGGAGACGAAGAGATATTTGGGAGTCAGAGCGACGTTGGAAAATGAAGAGATGAAGCGCGCTGCAGATCGTGAGACGAAGAGACACACGCAGGAAAATGAAGACGAAGAGACACGCCGGAAAATGAAGAGTTATCACAGGCGGTTCTGTATAACCGTCAGGAAAAGGAATCACTGACGGTTCTATTTAAAAACCGCTCGGATACGCTCATATCACATGCACGGTTGTAGTTAAAATCGTCAGGATATCGCTGCACGTTTTTATAGAACCGTCAGTGATATTAATATCACGCATTTCGCTCGTTATAAACCGTCAGTGATATACTTTTATAAGGCGGAAACGCTAGGTTTTGCTCTCACTTGTCACTTCTCCTCCTAGCTCTCGCTTTCGCTGCTGCTGCCTCCTCTAGGGTTTAGGCTCACCAGAGTTTTCACGCCACGACTCGGCGCTAAGCTAACCTTCGGCGCCTCGATCCACTCTGACCTCAGGCGCCGCCTCAGCCACGACCGCCTCAGCTCACCTCCCTCGTTGCCACGACGACGGCCCTTGCTCCCTCCTCTCTCAGACCGCCTTCCGACCAGGCCTCCCCGCCACTGCCCTCCTCTCGACCCGCACCCCCGCCCTCCCTCCCTGCCTTCCTCCAGTCAGAGTTCTCTGTGCACCGGTTTGCGCCTCCGTGAGCATTGCCCTCCTGCATTGCCTCATCGCTGGCCTGACTTCACCTTCTCCTTGCATGGTTTTGTCAACGAGTTCTCTGGCAGGCTCAAGATTATCACTCTTCTCAGTGCTGGCACATCCTCGTTTTGGATGTCGTCAAGGTCGAGACTTGTGCCTCGCTTAACCATTGTCTGAGTTGACATCCAAAGTTTCCGCCTCTGCTTGAGTGTAGACATCTCGAGAGCTATGCACATCCTCCTTCGGCAGACGTCCACAGGTCTCCTTCGGCTTAGGAAGGAGATTCAGCACACCCAGCCAAGTGTCAGTTATTATCACTGCATGGACTTAGCTAACCTTTGCACTGACCTCGGTCTCGGTTTCTAGGAGATGCGCCCAAGATCTAGACTTGTGCCTCGCTTAACCAAATTTTAGGAAGGCTGGTCTGACATCAGAACGGGTTCTCCTTCTCCGCCGCCCATTCTCAGATTGCCTCGCATCATTCAAGCCTGTCCTGGTATGTGAGTGTTTCAGGTCTCGAGAGCTTTGTGCTACCGACTTGCTCCTTAAATTCGCCGCTGCTTCATAGCACAAAGGTGTCCCATGCTTCACAAGAATTTGTACGCGCAAGCGCGCTTTGACCCGTTCACGCATTTCGTGACAAGAATGCTCTTGAAGGTCCTCCACGATTTACCCATCGTGAGCATCGCCGTCTGCTGCAGACGCGCTACATGTGCTTCTCGAATAGTGAACTTCTCTCAAAGTTCATTCACAGCCGCTTTCGCTTCTTTCACAGTCCTTCCACGCTGGTGTGGTGATGAGGACCTGCTCTGCAAGTATCCCGCAGATGGTCCGAATCTCGCCACGATCTCTTGGGACTCAGAGGGACCCAAAGTCACCGACCGTGGATGACCACCGCCAGAGGCATTTTCGATTGTCTCCGCCATCTCGCCTGTCATTATCGCCGACGGTGACGGCGTCTGGCTGGCCGCTTCTTGCATCTAAGGCCTGCGCTTGCGCGCTTTTCCATCTCAAGGGCATTCAGGATTTAGGCGAAGACGATGTCTCGCCATCTCGCTTACTTGCTATCTATATAAGTTACATATGCAATAAAATGGATTGCAAGTGTCCCAAATTAACATATACATTGAAACTTAATAATATGCTCAACATGTGCAATATTAGCAAATAATCATAAATAATTCCAAAGATAAATATGAAACAATTAATCTCGTGAAGAAGTACAGAGGTTGACTATAGAGATCAAGATGGCAAATGAAAAGTTGAATGAGCTCATACACAGAGTACTAACATTCCTTAATCCACTAGCTTCTAGGAGTTTACTATCGAGGTCGACACATCGAGTAAAGCATTTGTTTCATGCCGGAGGACCTGCATGAAACAAAGGTACACTCAAGTGTGTCAGATCGACGGAAGGAAATGCTAAGCAAAGGTTTCATCCTCGTAGGGCTCGCCGCCTCCCCGCCTCCTATTATGTGCTCTCGTATGAGAGTAGCAAAGAACAAGTCTTGCCATCTCAACTTATTGTCTATATTTCATCGACCTTGACACACCGGAGTGTATTATATGCTTCTTGCCTTGGAGGATTGGCAAGAAGTAAAGGTACACTCAAGTGTGTCAGATCGACGGCGAAATGCTAAGCAAAGGTTTAATCCTCAGAGGGCTCCGCCGCCTCCTCGCCTCCTATTATGTGTTCTCGTAAGGAGAGTAGCTAAAGAACAAGTCTTTGCCATCTCAATCTTATTGTTCTATATTTTATCGACTCGACACACGGAGTAAAGCATTTGTTTTATGCCGTGGAGGACTGCATAAAACAAAGGTACACTCAAGTGTGTCAGATCGATTTAAGGAAATGCTAAGCAAAGGTTTAACTCAGAGGGCTCGCCGCCTCGCCTCCTATTCTAACACTCCTAACACTCCTTAATAAACGGGCAAAGGTTTAATGCATCATGTGCGTAAGACTAGCCTTTAATGAAGACATAGAAACAAAATAGAATCAAGTAAAATAGACATAGCAAATAATCATAAATAATTCCAGCATAAATATGAAACAATTAATCTCGTGAAGAAGTACAGAGGTTGACTATAGAGATCAAGATGGCAAATGAAAAGTTGAATGAGCTCATACAGCACTACTAACATTCCTAACACTCCTTAATCCACCAGCTTCTATTCTAACACTCCTTAATCCACCAAACCTCTTATGATCTTTGTATAGATAGAAACTAGTGATACAAATCTTTGCTCGAGCCTACTATCGAAGCTCGACATCGAGTGTACCATTTGCTTTGTGCCGTGGAGGATTGGCACGAAGCAAAGGTACACTCAAGTGTGTCAGATCGATTTAAGAAAATGCTAAGCAAAGGTTTAATGCTTCATGTACGTAAGACTAGCCTTTAATGAAGACATAGAACTAGAATCAAGTAAAATGATCGACGAAGGAAATGCTCACCAATAAAAGGTCTAGAGATTAACAAAGGTACGTATTAATTATTCCAACATATTGATTCATGATATTATGTGCTCTCGTATGAGAGTAGCTAAAGAACAAGTCTTTGCCATCTCAATCCTATTGTCTATACTCTTCATTAAATGAATATGATAATATAAATTCAAACTATGAGCTCTAAACAATACTTTGCTTAACTCACAAACGATCTCAACTCTAATCTAAAACAGATAAACTTCCACCAAACAGAGGTTGACTACAGAGATCAAGATGGCAAATGAAAAGTTGAATGAGCTCATACAGACTACTAGAAGAATCACAAACTAGTCATTAGATTACCAACGAAAACTGAATACTCTCAATGTAATCAACATGAAGAATCGTAATAACTAGCTTTCAACCGAAAAGTAACCAATTAACAAAGACATCATATTGATAGTAGCAAGTAATACAATAGAGCTCAAGTATGAACTAACTATCACATTCAATCTCAAAGATAAGATGTAGTTCATCACAGAGCATGTCAACAAAGCCCATCGATCAATTTGCAATGTAACGATGAGCTCAACCGAAAGTAACCAATTAACAAAAGAGATCATATTGACAGAGCAAGTAATACAATAGAGCTCAAGTATGAACTAACTATCACATTCAATCTCAAGATAAGACAGTAGTTCATCACAGAGCATGTCAACAAAGCCCATCGATCAATTTGCAATCGAACAATGAGCTCAACCGAAAGTAACCAATTATCAAGAGATCATATTGACAAGAGTAAGTAATACAATAGAGCTCAAGTATGAACTAACTATCACATTCAATCTCAAGATAAGACATAGTTCATCACAGAGCATGTCAACAAAGCCCACCGATCAACAAAGCCGAATCGCCACAGAGGAGCAATACTCACAGAGAGGATGCCGACAAGAACTCACGGTGCAAGGAGGAGGCCGACACGGGAGGAGGACGGCGCGGGAGAAGGCCTGCAGGAGGGGAGGAGGACGGCGCGGGAGAAGGCTGCAGCAGGGGAGGAGGCCCACACGGGAGGAGGACGGGGCGCCGAGGTCGGAGGCGGCGACGCCGGGCTTACGGCCAGGAGGTGAACGGGGCGCCGTGGTCGGGGCGGCGCACCGAGGTCAAGGCGCCGAGGTCGGGGCGGCGGCACCGAGGTCGGGCGCCGAGGTTGGGGCGGCGCGCCGAGGTCGTAGTCGGCGGTGAAAACTACGGACGAGCCCTAAACCCTAGAGGAGGCGTAACGAGCGAGAGCCTAAGGGCGCGGAGAGGAAGTGACAAGTGAGAGCAAAACCCTAGCGCTTTCCCGCCTTTATAGTATATCACGACGGTTTATAACGAGAACCGCTCAGGATATTAATATCACTGCACGGTTCTATAAAAGAACTGTCAGGATAATCACTGCACGGTTTTTAACTACAACCGCTCAGGATATGAACGTATCACGCACGGTTTTAAATAGAACCGCTCAGGATTCCTTTTCACAGACGGTTATACAACGGAACCGTCTCGTGATAACTCTCTTCATTTTCCCGCGGTCTCTTCGTTTTCATTTTCCTCGCGGTGTCTCTTCGTCTCACGATCACACGGCGCGGCTTCATCTCTTCATTTTCCAACGCCGCCATAGCCTCCCCAAATATCTCTTCGCCTCCGCTCCGACTTTAGAAATTGTTCTATATATAGATGTGTCCCTTCTACAATGTATTTCACACAACCTCCTTGATCCCCTTTCTCCACAAAAACAGTAAATGGCTGCCTCCTCTTCAGACACGCGACCAGACGCAAGACCTCTCTCGCTATACGCTGAGTCGCGGCTGAAGAACACTATTTCAACAATGTCTTCACCTCCGTCCGAGAATTTGCCGGAGCGGTGACGGCCACCTTCCGCCGCCTTGACATTCTCCTCCGCCGTGTCTTCCGGTGATCTCCCACTTTCGGGCGAAGTTTACCGTGTCGCCGACGTGGTCCTCCAAAACGGTTGCACGCCTCCTGTGAGGCTTGTCATCACTTGACTACTTAATCGAGGCAAAGAAAGCGATCGAGTCGACCAGGCCGAGACCCTCAGAAGAGAAGAGAGCCTATGGGCTCTCTTCAACTTGGTTCAACATCCGAGGGTCTTCGGACACACTCGAACGAGCGCCGGAGTGGACGATTTCAGATTCGCTCGATCTTAAACCGTCCGCCCAAGACGCCGCCACTTAAGTGTTGAAGACGGAGATAGCAAATTACCTCCACCACTAGATAGGTTTCTAGTTTTTAATCTTTTGTAAGCTATCGCCACGCACGTTGTTTGGCTATATATATGAAAATTCCAAAATTTAAAAAAGTTTGGAGGAGAAGTTACAATATCTATTTGCCCATAGTAAGAGCTAGATCATCATCCCATCGGCATCGGGTGTGGAGGTATGTTGATTCGAGCCGCCCAGGGGCCGCCGGGTTGCTCCAATCGCAAAGAAGGGCAGAGAGGTAAAGGCCCATCGCGGCAAAGGGACACGCACGCAGCGTGGCGAGGGATTCACGACGGTTCTTAATAAGAACCGCTCAGGATAATTCAGTATCACGCACGGTTCTAAATAAGAACCGCTCAGGATACTACATGCACGTTGTAACGTAAAACCGCTCGTGATTAGATTATCACGCACGGTTTGTGAATAGAACCGCTCAGGATAATTCACGACGGTTCTATTTCTCAACCGCTCAGGATAGCGACTATCGCTGCACGGTTCTAAAAATACCGCTCGTGATAGTTGTTCCGCGCCAACCCCATGTTGGATCGATTAATACGACGGTTCCAAAGGAACCGTCGTGATGGGGCGTCTACTATAGCCTGTTTTGTAGTAGTGCCAGTTTCCCTCAAGAAGAGTCCCCTTGCAAAATCTGTGTCAAATGCAAACTACATGAGCCAATCAACTTACCGACCACAGGCCACGATGAATGTGGGACGGTTATGACCAAATTGACACGCTTTATGGCACTCGCCGCAAAAAATATATATGGGACATGCTGCCCGTCAAGCATTTATGCAGGACATGCGGCACTGGCTAGCCCGCATGACATAGATAAATAACGATTACAACACAGCCATGTATCAACAAAGTTGCAACACTAGTATATACCATGGCATTGAAAAACCCTGAAAAAATATGAAAAAATATGAAAAAAAAACAAACAAGGACATTAATAGTGAGAAAACTATTTTTGAAGTACTTATTGTTTGCATCAATATCCTGACAGACTAAGTGTTGCATACGCTTCTTTCAACAAAAAAAAAGTATTACATAAGCCCTTGTAGTGCTTTATTGCAGTCAAGCACCTCAGTTTGTCACCTAAATATTCTTTTAAAGCAGTTTGTCGCCTATGTAACCAAAATAATTTCCTCAAAAGGTTCTCCTTATTCACCCATATCATCATGGAACATCAAAGAAAAAGTAGTCAATCCTGCTTGTTACTGTTAGGATAGTTGCGAAACACAGATAAACTATACAAAATATTCATTATGACAAATTCTGCGTTATCGCCATAAAACATCTGAAGAAATTGGAGGTAAATCTCACTAGCTAGTCAGATTTTAGGCTAATGGGGCGGCAATACACCAGAAGAGCTTTCAGGTCCAGAGAGGTTTAGTATTTACTACGAAACTTTATAAACCTGGCAATTAACATAACCTTAATCCTGCAAAACTGACTTGTAACTTTCAACAAACCATTACACTTTGTCCATTTAGACAATTAGGCTCCTCATGAGAGCAATCATGTAACAGCCTCAGCCCTAATAAACAGTAATAAGGTGCTGTTCATAGCACCACTGTTCATTTTGGCAAATTAGGCAACATGTTACAATCTATTTTCCCCAAATTTCTAATTATAAACTCTAACTTGATCAAAATTTCAAAAGTAAATACCACCCAATGTTGGTATTAAGACTGGAAAGTATTTTATTTAAAGGCCAGATGAAGTATTATGGCCAAAAATAATTTTTGTTGAATTTCTAGAAATTATTTTGATCTTCAGAAAAATAGTTGTCTTTAAATAAACCCTATTTGGTCTAAATGAATTATTTATGTATTTCTAAAGAAGAAACAGTGGTTTCAAAATTTATTTGGGGAATATATCATCCCAGTAGCAATTCTGCAAAATTTCATGATTTTACAAATTTATTTGCTATTTCTAAAGTCCCAGTCAAAGTTCTTGCAATTTTGAAATGTTCTGGTCAAACCTCTCGGCCTGAATCCGACCCTAGCACTGTAGCGGCTCAACCCAACGCGGTGGAGTCCCACCAGTGCGCAGGTCCGGCTCAGTCACGTCTCACACGCGCGCGTCCAAACCCCTAGCCCATCTCAGCCGTCCATTTCCGCACGAACGGGCCAGATCCAATGGGCCGTTCGGACCACTCCAAACCACCCTCTCATCCTGGCCGTTGGATCAAAAACGTGTGGTGCGCGATCTCCAGGCAAAACTCTCCCTAAATGGCCGAAAATGGAAAACATCTGGGCCGTTGAAATCTCAACGAGTGGCCCTGATCTAATGGGCTGTTCGGACCGTCCTAACACCCACGCGATCTCCACCGTTGGATCAAAATCCTACGGCATCGCATCCTATTCCAATCTCTGAAACCCTCTTCATATACGGCCACCGTTGGATCTGCAATGGACCGCCCTGATCCATTGTGCCGTTCGGACCGGCCGGAGGTGCCACTCAAGATCCACCGTTGAAATTAGATCGCACGGATGACAGCCATTGGGCCGTTCGGACCATCCGGACTCCCCTCAATCCTGGCCGTTGGTTTGCGATTTCACGGCGATGGTCTTTGTGGGCTGAAGCTCACCCACGTGCTTGAGATCTTGGGCCGTTGAAGTGAAATCGCACGGCTCTTGTGGATTTGGGATGTTCGGACCACTCCGGAGCTCCCCTCGATCGTAGCCGCCCATGGGAAATCGCACGGTCCATATTTCACGATACCGGTTCAGTGTATCATTTGCCTCTTCATCGCAGCTGTTCATTTCTGATCGGACGGTGATTGTGCGTCGAAGCTTGCTGCGTGCGCTGCATGGTGTGGCTGTCCCTGGGGCCCGCGTGTCAGTGACAATCTTTGTTCCCTTTCTTGCTGTACACCGTCGACACTATTCTCGCTGGAGTGGTGGTAATGAACAGTGAAAATAAAGATCTTTTACTTGATAATTATCCTTAGTGCCACCTCATTGTTTCTAGAGAACTCTCGTGTGCTCTAGGGACCTCACCACTATATAAACCCTAGTCTACCATTCTCTGCCATTGTTGACCAGGAGGAGCTCTCTCACTTTGTCTTCCTCCCTAGTGAAGCCCTTTTTCTCTTACCTTTGTCCAGCTTTGAGGATGCCTAAAGCTCATTCTTATGCAGATCTTGGGCATCTTTTGTAGGTTTGGACTTAGGGTTCTTCTCTCTGTCAACTTGAGCCATGAAGCACCATCTTTGGAAAAATCCTCATCCTGGTGAGTAGGTTCCATTTTTGCCTGTCCAGGATGTATATGATGGTCTTAAAGTTTAAGTTCCATCACTTTCTTTTTGGTCAGCACAAGGAAAAGGACACTAGATCTTTTCTGTTGACCAAGAACTTGACTTTTTCTCATCCAACCCTAGCTGGTAAGTTAGACCTTGATTCTTATCATCTAAAGTTCCTTAAGAACATCTTTAGCTCCCATAGATCACTCACACGTCCAGGTGATACTCCAATCTTGTTTAAAAGAAAAGTTGTTTTTATAACTTTTCGGTCTTTCATATCGTTTTCAAAACTTTAGATTTCTCTTACCAGTGTATTAGCTTGTTAGATCCTAGAGAAACCCTAGCAGCACCCGTGGTCTTTCTTCAAAAGTCTTGTAGTCACCATTCCTTTATTAATGCAAATCTCCTCTCTGTTAGTTTTGTCGGCTAAAACCGACAAATAGTAAAGTTTCTATTCCTTTCTTCAAAACTGGCCGGTTAGGGTTAGCATGGTTGGGGTTGTGGTATTAATTACTTCTCTGTAGCTCTAACTTCTATTTAAGTTCATCATTTTGTGTGTTTCTTCAACATGGCCGAAATCGAATGAACCCTTTTGTCGCTTTTTGTATAAACCGACAAAAGTTCTATCCGTCTTTTTCTTTCCGTGAACCGAGCCATTAGAGTAGCAGTAATGGGTCATGGTATTAATTACTCCCCTTTAAAGTAATTGTATCGGGTAGCTTCACTAGCCAGCCGAAAATGGTAAAGAGACTTCCTGCTATTTTGTTGTTGGTCCAACCGACAAAACAGACAGCAAAAGTCCAAGGTCTTAAATTGCTATTAATAGATATTAAATGATCAGTTAGGTCAACATTAGTTTTAGTACACTTAGTTACAACACAGTATCTCATTTATGTGAGGTTTAGCTAGATAATTAATTTAATTATATGTTGTCCTGTTCTAGTTTCTAAACCTGATACTGTAGCTCTAAGCTAAACTTAAATCTGGGCAGTAAGTGCCATTAGATGATAAATATGGGCTATTATTCTTAGAAAGATAGATATAGCCTAAGCATATTGTTAGCCATGCATTGCCATTTTGATCATACATTCTTTTTCATTATTTTGTTCTTTGTCAGTTCTTGTGTTTATTGGAATTTCTCTGATTTTAGATACTGGTTCTTTTGAGATTGTTGAGTCTTTTATTGAGCCACAAGAACCTGAGCAAGAGGTTATTTACTACTATCAAGGCAAGCTACCTCTCTGCACCATATTGATCCTACTCTTTTGAACTGTAGATTTACAAATACAGTGATGACTGTTGCATGCAAATTTTCTAAAAATTATTTGTGCTCTGTCTTAGTTAGTTATAACCTGAGCTTGTGGTTTACCTTAAATTGAATCATACACTTAACCTAAGGTAGTCTGTAGTATTATATACTTAGTTTTGAATTTGGCTTAGCCATGCAGTCCATAGAACGGTAGTGTTTGGCAAGCTTATCTTGTCAAACCTAGGCACAACAAATAAATTTATTTTTGATTCTTGTTCAGTTTAATTGAATCTGAAATGATCCTAAATCTTGTTGATAAACTAAATTCAAATCTGGACAAGTGGAGGCTAGTGATGGTGCCTTGTGCACGAGAATTGGGAAATGTGGATGTCTTGTCTGGGTTGATTAAGAACCGAACTCGACTACCAATTCAAGCCCCAACGCATTTCCACACGCGTGTATGGGCACCGCTTGGTTAAGTAAAGGGTTAATACTATTGAGTTGGAAACAGGAGAGTAAGGACATGTGTATTGATTTCAGATGGCATAGATGCTTAAGTCTTGGCCGTGTCGTATGCCATGTGGAGTTTATATCGATATCGATGTTCTTAGAAGGGTAAGGCGTAGATGTGTTCCATCGCATGTACGCGTACCTTCGTGGTCCCGATCGTGGTCTAATATGTGTGGCTAACACGAGTTTGCATTTAATTGATTGGGTCGGCATTCCTGTATAAACATGTGGGCCCCGGTTGAATATATGCTATCAGTCATTGTTTAAGCGGGATCATTCGCACATGGGTATTCCAACTCAATAGTGTCAGCTTGTTGAAAAATACCAAATCTTATTTTACCCAGCCGACACACCAAAGGCAGTGTGCTATTATTCCGGAGGCTTACGGGCTAACTAAGTCATGTGGGAAAAGATGTACATCCTTGCAAGGGTTAAAACTATTCGAATAGCCGTGTCCACGGTTACGGACGATACTTGAATTGATGTCACCTGTATAGATTTTGCTCCAAGTTTGGAATTGGGAATAATTTCGGCATGATAGTGTTAGGTATAGTTTTATAGTGATCTGTGATTTATTATTATTACTGTTTATGTTCATACCTTCTAATGCTACTATATTTAGTCCAAATTGATTTAGTAAAATTGCTTTGTCAAAATGTAGCCACTGTAGGTTAAGATGTGTTGCTTTATGCAAAAATTTGAACCATTAAAGCTTCCTATTGTCAACCTTATACATGTAAAATTTCTATTCCTTTGTATAGGTTCTATCAACATTTTCTTTTCTTAGTTTGTGTAAGTCTTGCTGAGTACCTTTCGTACTCAGGGTTTATGACCTCTTGTTGCAGGTGAAGATGGTTATCTTTACGAGATGCCCGTTAGCGCCGATCTGGGTGACGCTAACGAGTAGTGCTAGTTCTAGTCTCCACGCAATAGCCTGCGGGATGATGGGGCCATTGGTGGTTTTATGTTTATTTTGCTTCCGCTGTTGTTCTTTTGTGATGACCCAAGGTCATCTGTTCAGAGCTATTTTGCCATTGTAGCAACCGAATCTACAATGTAATCTGATGTATAATTATGTGAATGTGTGACTTGTATGTGATTGATGCAATGTTGTTTAAGGATATATGCGCAATAGTCACTAATCCTGGGAACTATTGCATGACATATATCCGGGAACCTGAATGTTGGAATTGTTACTTATTATGATTATGCTTCTAGTATGATTTTTAATAAGGGAATTACACTGTTCCTTAATTAAGAATTATGCTACCAGTATAATTTTAATTCGGCACATTCCAATATTTGAGGGTCTTACAAATCAAATGAGACTGTGTATCAAAATTCAACATTTGTAATGACCGATAGAAAGATGATTTTTTAAAAAAATATTATTAATTTAAAAGATTATTACAAAAATAAATAGTCGCCTATCGCCAATTGAAATAGCGATAAGCTCCTGTCGCCATTTCAATTGGCGACAGGGTCCTAGCCCCTGGCGACAAGGGGCTCAATAGTACCTAAAGCTCCCTATCGTCAGTTGAATTGTCGACAGGTCCCTATCGTCAATTCAACTGGTGACAAGGATCTTTTTTTATTTTAAAATTTGGAAAAGTGTTATTTCAAATAGGGATAGGGATCCCGCAAGTCACTGTCGTCATTCCAAATAGCGACACAATCTGTCCTATAAAAAGACCCTTAAAACCCTAAAATTCGGGTAAAACTCACTTTTATTCAGAAAAAAGAGAAAGAGGGGAGGGAAGGGAGAGGAGGAGAGGGTAGGAGAGAAGCTAGCGTAGCGCTGCCCGTTCGGTTGTCCACCTTTAAGGTAAATTTTTTAACCGAATGGATTACATAGTTTTAGATGTACAGTTACGTAGTGTAGTATGTTGTACATAATCATTTTCGGTGACTAGTTTAGTTTTAGATATGTGGTTAATCGTAGAAATCTTGTTTACGCTGCAGTACGTAAAATATGTGGTGCACAATGTTTTGTAATATCACTTTGATTTGTAAAAAACTAGGTGTTATGGCATTGTGCTGAATGTTATGTAATATCAATATGATTTGTCCACAAAGTATGTGACAATGTTGCGCTGAATGTTATGTCATTGTGATTTATTGACAAAAATATGTTATGACGTTGTGCTGAATGTTATGTAATGTTATTGTGATTTGTCGATAAAAAATATGCTTGAAAATAGTCAGTAGAAATTTTGATTTATCGATAAAAGATGTTATGACGTTGTGCTGAATGTTATATAATATCAGTGTGATTTGTCAACAAAATATCTACTCAAAAATACTCAGTACAAAAGGAGTGGAGAGAATTAAAAAATAGCGGTTTTCCAAATTTTAAAATAAAAAAAAAAGATCTATGTCGCCAGTTAAATTGGCGACAGGGAGCTTTGGGTATTGTTGAGCCCCCTGTCGCCAGTGGCTAGGCCTCTGTCGCCAATTGGAATGGTGATAGCGATAGGTGCCTAGTTTTGTAAAAAAAAAAATTGACTATTTATTTATGTAATTATCTTTTAAATTAATACTATTTTAAAAAAAATCATAAAAAGATAATCATATTATCTAACAAAAGACGTCACTTTCTCGATTATATAGTTTCTTCCAAGCTACGAAATTTCTATCCGTCTTACAATATAACTAAAAATTTGTACTTAAGCTCAATCAAATGTATTTCTAGTAAAGTAACAAATCTTGCTAAAAAAGATAGCAGTAGTAGCAGGTTCGGCAAACAAGGACATAATAAGTTTCAGATGGCTTTCTAGATGGCGCAAGAGTTTCAAATTTCTTCTCTAGCTTCTTCCTCTTCTCATCCTTCCCAGATCTGCACGCGGCAACAACAAATCAGAAAAAAAACAAATTGTTCCTTGGATGGCGCAAGAGGTAGAGGAGACACACTTCTTGGATAGCTGCGGCTCTTCGCAGACCTCGCCGTCGTCTGGATGTCATTCCTCATTGCAAGCAGCCGGTAGCCGTGGTTCCTCCCTGCCGCCTGGAGAGAGTACCATCAGCTTCTCTGCAAAGGCGGACCTCACCCTCTCTACCTTGCCTTGTCACATCAACCAACAAATCGGGTGCTTGGAGGAGACGAATCGGGGGAGACTCAACGGCGCCGTCACCAACGGTGGCTATGGGAGGCGGAGCACCAACTGAGAAGGAGGCGGAGCAAAGTCGGAGCTGAGTGATGGGATGGGGAAACCTAGGGGCATAGCAGACAGGCATCGCTTGATTCATCGTTGCATGGCTGCGAAGTGAGATGATGTACTCGACGCTGAGGGTTTTAGTGGGCTATGTGTGCACCCTCGCCGCGGCTCCCCATAAAATCCTCCGCCCCGTGTGCCGTTGCAACACTACTCTGCGTGCGTCACGTCGCGAGTCGAAGGCTCGAAGGTGTACGGGGATAAATTATGGACTATGTGGGCCACCACTTAAGTCTATTTAAAAGAGAAGCTAGCTCACGGAAGTTTATCTACTGTTTATTGTAGTGCGGATTTAGTGGGCTCGCCAGACAACTCGTATCCACTTGCACCCTGACCACAGGCATGAAACCTCTAATTCCATCCAGCGGTCAGCAGTAATTGTCTCTTTAGACTCTCCTCCACTCATGTAGTTAATGGCAGATCAGTCCTGTAATAAAGAGATTGGCACCAAACAGCAAATCACCAAAAAAAAATGCAGCAGGATTCTTAGTACAAGACATGCCTCGACTATGCTCTCTGGCCTCTGGGACACATCCAATTTTGCACCTGAATGGTCTTTAGAAACCACTTCAATCACATTGTTCAGCGACCCTAACCCAGATCATATCAAAATAGAATCTTAGTTTGGGTGGAAAGAATGTATAGGAAGCAAAGCCTATCTGTCTGAACGTCACTTCAAATCACGTCACTCCCACTTAGGTGTACATTCTCAGCAAAGGACCTTCCCAGTAAGCACTTCTGCCCTCTCGAGAAACTCTCGCTATTGCTACTTGCCAAGTTTTCAATTCCCTCAACCTTTGTTTCATCCTTCTCAGTCAAACACTTTAATGTTGTCTTCCTGCCGTTGTTCGAACTGTGCCATTTTCAACATTTGACATTAAGCTGCCAGGATTGCCGGTTTCATCAAGCAAACAAACTGTTTCCACTGCTGCACAGCTGGTGCCTGATGCTGAAGACTCCTCAGATCCATGTGGTGAACTAGAGCAATTCGTTGGTTCGAAATGTAAATCGTCATGCGACAGAAAATTCTGAATTCCACTGCAAAGAGCACTGGGATCTATTTTGACTGTGCTGTAACATACGATTTCGCTGACACTGTTTCCATATTGAGGTGGAGTTCCCTCGCAAGCTGGGCTTACTGAAGCCCTTTTAACAGACTTGTATGATTCGACATGACCAACTCCATCAGAATCGCACTTTCTCTTAAGCTGACCCTCCAAAGATCCAGTCACTGTGCCATCTTCAGTGCCATTTTTATCAGACTGACCTTGCTTCTCTGCATGCATTGGTGGACAAGGTTTCTTGTAACACTGTTCAAATACATAAGAGGGGATCTGCTTCTTCCGGACATGGGTAACAGCTAGATCCATCCCGGACTTCCACAATGTATACATTCCGATTTCATGCATAAACTCATCTACTGTTCCACGAATATCAAATTGTTGACCACGTATTTTCATCCCCTCTTTCCTTGATAAGCCCATGTAGGAGGCACGGTGTGCACACTGTATTGAAGGATCTGCATACTCACATGGGTAAGGATGGCATTGCTGCATTCCTTTAGTATCTCGCTCAATCTGCATTTCAGAAAGACAAATTCCCATGAGATTTTTTATTCTGCTTATCTAACATAAAGCTGCTTTTAATGTATGTTTCAAATATATGATCATAAATAGTAACCGCAGTTAAAGTCATGCTGAGGAGCAGAAGAACTGAAACAGTACAGTAACCTTTAAAGTCAGCTGTCTCAATCGAGACTCAACCCATCCCTTCCAACACCGGAGATCATCATCGTCATCCGCAACAATGTCAACCGCTAGATATTTTGTATATGCCTCAAAAAATTGGAAAGGCTACAAAGCAGTCCAATTGGCCTTATTAAGCTCAATTTCCTGCATCAAAGATACGCAATGAGGCCATATCCAGAACACTAGCTCTGAGATGTAAACTTCTAAGGCATAAATATTGCATACCTGACAAAATTTATTACCAAACTGAAATTGCTCCATGATAACCCTCAATGTTCTAGTTGAAACATTGTAACTAGAGTTCATGCATGGGTAGGCTGGAGTAATGATGGGCATAACATGGGATCTATCACTAGGATTTTTACGTGGATCCCATACAGAAAAAACAAGGTCATCATTCTCAATGGCACAAAGCATCACTGGATTCGGCCACTGCCACTGGGTAAAAACTCTGAAGAATCTTGAAACCAGCATACTTGGCACAGCATTAGGATAGAGTTGACAGACACGAGCAACCAATAGGGCCCAGTTGACACCCCCAAGAAAACCAGTAACCTAACAAGGAAAATCATCGAATATCATCATGGTTCATTTGTAAAGATAAGCTCTTTCTTTGAAGGTGGTGATTTTGGTCCGATCACAAACACACATTCAAATGGATAACAGATGATAAAACCAGGCTTACATTAGAATAAACACCCCTTTTCTTTGCCCAGTACTTCAAACTTAAATTTCATAATAGGTAAAGGTTGCATTTCAGTCACTTCTTCCATTTCTGATAACATGCCATGTAGTGTGACAAAGAAATCCTCCTACAGAAATAGTAGTGTTAGCATCCGGCATGAAGACTTATGTAATCCATAGACAGTAAGCAACAAAAAGAAGACTCGACCTCTCGGTTCACGTATGGAGGCCCAACACATAGGGTATCAATATCTGCTCCAGGCTCATGAACCTAATAAAGAAGTTATTTCAAAGCACACAACGGAAAGTAGGTCAATTTTCCGTCCGGGGTTCGATCCCTAGGATCAACCTCGCGCGCCTCATTTTCCGGATGGATTTAGAAATAGTACACACTTGGGTGCGTTTAGTAGTCAAAATGCGTACCCGCGCTCCTTAGGGTTTAGTCCTCGCTCTAGATTAGACGTGTGTTAAGAACGCATCCACGTGTGTGTGGTGTGTGTGCATCCGACATGTACTCTAAAAAAAAGTACTTACTATGAAAAGAAACCAAACTGTAACAACAGCTTAACAAAAAAGTTCGTAAAAGAACACAAAATCTAGCAAAGCATGCTTTCATTGTCTTACAAAAAATACTGTTATGTTATTTGAAAGGTGCACCTGTACTTGCTACACAGGAAGTACTGGCAGATAACCCACCACATTGTAGAACCCCTTGTTCATGTGAGTACAGGAAGTACTGGCAGATAACCCACTACATTGTAGAACCCCTTGTTCATGTGAGTTACCACTTACCACTGATAAACAGAAATGGCACCCATCTAGATTTTGGCAGTTTAATAATAGGGAAAATTGCTCTCATAATACTCCTTTTTTCCGACTTTGCAAACATACCACTCAAACATCCCATCTTACAGAAGTAGCACTATCTAACACTTTGGACGATTTTGACCCTCCCACCTTCTTCTATGGTTAAAAGCCTCCAAAGCCGGCAGCAGAGTCCCTGTATTCTCCCTCTCATGCAGTCGTGCTCCTTCCCCGTAACACAGGAGCTTGCCGCTGGCTTGGGGGCATGCTGCCACCATTCCTCCCCATTCCCCTCCCCCAAATCATCTTTTTTATCTCTCTGATTCAAACCCAACTGCAGAGAGTGAGCAAACAATCAGGCCAATATAACACACAGAGTGCTTTAACACAGAAAATAGGGATACAAGCGGAAGCAAAAAAGCAAAAGGTGAATCTATTCATCCTGTCCACAGACAAGCGACTGGGGTCCCAACCTAAGCTCCTCCATCGTCTTCACCCTATGGTCCAGATGCCACGAAGTATGCATGGGAGACTTGATCAAACGGCTCTGAATGTTATTTTATAAGCGAGCATGAGTACACAACCGTACTCCGCGAGTCAACACACATAATACAGTAATTATATATGCAAGGCCAATCAAAGGGAGGTTCATGGCTCTTTTGTTTGCACAAAGCTAAGTTTGAATTAGTATAATTAGTAAGCAAGTCCTAAGACCTAGCATTTTTACGAACACAGGTTTTTAGTAAAATTGAGTTTTTGTTGTAAAATACTAGTAGAGGCTCCAACCTCCTATACCATTGAGTGGCTCCATCAACCCAATACCCATGTTCTTTCTCGGGTTACATCCCATACTTCTCACTGGTTCTTAACCAGGCCGTCTCAAATCCCTAAAATCCCTAGACTCCAACCCATCTTTTCGTCCCACCCAAAAATGGTTTTATGAAAATGAAAACTACTTCAAGCAAGTTCTCGACATCGCCCATGACCGTGGGCATGGCTATTTAGATAGTTTTTCACACTCTGCAGAGTTCGTACACTTTACCCACAAAAGACAATCAACTTATAATACCCGTTTTGATACACTTCCATAGGTGTGCAATGCAATTTCATAATTTAAAACAATATAATTTCAAAAATAGGTGCAACATGATCAAAGTGTTGACTCACCTTGTTCTAGGTCTTGCTGATCTTGGTCTTGCTTAGCTTGATGTTCTTCGGGAGCTTCGGCGTCTACATACGTGAAAATAACCATAGTCCGAATAAGCAAAAAAAGATTCAAATTGCATTAAAAAATTCAAATGAACTCTAAAATTGGTGTTTACGGTTTGGTTGGGTAGGTTTTGAATTTAGAAGAATTTAGAAATAAAAATCATTCGATTTGGAGTTAAAATGAGTGAGAATGGACTCTCCGAAGTCAAAACCCTAAATTAAATCTTGGAAAAAGAAAGGGGAGAGAGAATACTCTCAGGTGGGGCCGTTGCATTTTCTTTTTCTGTTGTTTTATTTTCTAATTGGAAATTGCACTAATCGATGACGGGTGGGCTTGACATTTTTCATTTTCTTTTTATTTATTTTCTTTAAAGAAAATCCTATTCACTGACAGATGGGCCAGCTGTCGTGGACCTGGCCCATGGCAACAATGCATGGACCATAGTCTATGCGCCACTGTGTTGGTCCATGGACCGGTTTACACTGTACCTAGAATGGTGGGCCCGCATGTCATTGACTCAGTACTTAATTTATTTTCTAATTGCTTTCACTTATTCTTAATCAGGCCCACATGTCAATCTAATAGAACTTCAATTAACTCAGTCCTAATCACTCTCTTGCCCTAACGACATCACTATGTCAACAGTTATTACGATCTACAGGGCATCTTCCCTATTTGAACCAGAGCAGGGGAGCTCACAGGCCACACTTGCCGCCGGCGAGCGGGGCTATGGGGGTGCTTCGGACCACCCAAAATGGGACCCCATGGGGCAAGCGACCCCACTAGTGCCGACATCGAGGGCCACGGTGGTCCCTAGCGGCGACGGCGCTCGGGCCCAAGTGACGATTACACACCGGCGACGCCCTAAGCTAAGAAGCGTGCGCATGAGCATCTACGAGGTGCTAGGAACTCACCGGTACAAAGGATGACGACGGAGGCGGCCGATGGAGACCTAGCGTCGCGAACCCGAGGCGGCGTGGTGAACTTCACAAGGAAGAAGCAACCTAGGCAAAGGGAGACGCAATCAACCACCGGGAGAGCTCAAGGGAGGTGAGGTGGTGGTCGAAGGGGGAGGAATCGAGCTGGAGCTTAGCGGTTGGAGTGCGGTGGCGAAAATGGTGAGGTTGGCCGATGAAGATGAGGTCGCCGGCAAGCACCTGTGAATGAAGAGGGGTTTTGAGCCTCGCATCCTGGAACACATTGTGACGCACATGGCGCGGGGAGAGGCTCATCGGAGCGGCGGGGAGGCGATGGCGACGCGACGGCCAGCGATGGCACTTGCGCCTTTTTCGTGCGCACGTTCGGTGGAGAAGTGGAGGGGGAAGTAGAGTGGCCGGGGAAGGTGAAGGGAGTCCCGAGGCAGCCATTTATAGGCGAGAGAGGGATGGAGGGCCGGTGGTGGAGGTGGACCGATGGGACGACGTGGCGTCGAGGCGACATGGGCACAGCGGCTCAGAGGGACAGGGGCAGGCGGCGAGGTGATGGCGCCGTGACGGGAGTGACGCGGGCAACAGGAGGGTTAGGACGTCCTCGCGGCATGGCCCGAGGCGATTAATGCAGGGGGCGAGGACGCGGTGGGAGGTGCTCTCGGTCTCGGGCGTAGGAGGAGGGGAGAGGGAGAAGAAGGGGGAGGCAAAACGGGCCGAGGCCAGAGGGAAATGGGCCGGGCGCATGCGGTGTGAGCCGAGGCCGATAGGAAAATCAGGAGGAAAAGAATGAGAGGAGAAAAGGAAGAGAAAAACAAAAGGTTGGTGGGCTGATTCATGGCTTATGCCTAAATCAAAGTTTAGAGGTTTTTAGGTGATTCTTTTGTATTCTAACTTTAATCTTGGATTTGGATTTTGTCTTTAACAGTGCTTTGTGAGTGACATTCTTAGTTTAATTTCTTTTTAATTGACAATTTGCTTGCGGAAAAATCTCCATGGCAGAACTGCAACTAAAACAAACTTCAAAAGCCCAAAAACAAGTCACAAACCGGCAATACACAAAAAAAAGTTTTTAAAAATCCCAAATTTTCCACATCGGGATCTTTGGGTTCAAATTTTGGGATGTTACATCTTGTCTCAATGATAATTCAAAGTGAGTGATTGATTAATTATTCTGGTATATCATCTAATCGTCAATTCAATAAAAAGTACAGACTTGAAACTAGTTGCTAGTTATAAAACAGCAAACTAAAGTATGTTCTTCTACTCGAACAAAACACAAAACAAGTCACCGCAACAACAGCTCTTCCACAGTTGCACTACGAATTTTTTTAAATAATCTATTTTTTATTCAGAAATACAGAAATAATATCGCTTAATTTTTTTTTACAGAAATAATCTCCTGTCGCTGAACGGTTGGGCGACTCGTGCAAGTCGCCCAGCGGAACTGCGACCAACCTTGACGTCGTTGAACGGAACAACGATTTAAAGGTTCGAGGCAAGGTCGCTTTGCGGAATAGCGACTTGAAGAGAGTCGCTATTCCATCACGCGACTTGCTCGCAGCTCAACCCAAGTCGCCCAACCGTATGGCGACTTTGAGAGGTTATAAAACCCCGCGCGCAGCCGAACCGTCGCCATTCCAACGAGCGAACCGCCGGGAACCGCTAGAAAAGAAGAGAAAGAGAGGGAAAGAAGAGGAGGAAAAAAAGAGGTTTTTCGTTTCGCATCGACGACTAGGACGGTAGGTATTAATTTGTAAAAGTTTATTTTTGAAACCATGGTAGGTTAGCAAGCAACTTTAGGTGTAGTGACATATTGTTAACAAATATTTAGAGATGACATGATTAATTACTAACCATAGTACGTTAGCCTCAAACATCGTGTGTAGTGACATATTGTTAGCAAATGTTTAGAGATAGCATGATTAGTACTTAGAAGTTCGTATAAAGGAAAAATGAGTTAGTACAAATAAATTTAGTTGTACTATTCCAAGATGTCGCGCTTAATTGCGCATGTGCTAGATGAATGATAACATGTTACTTTTGTATTATATAAACACGGCGATAACCCGTGCATTCGCAAATGCTAGTTTATAGAATGTTAAATACAAGTATTTTTTATAATAAAGAATTGAAAACATTTACTTCATAGTTTTGGTTGGATGAAGGAATCACACATACATGTACTTCATAGTTTTTTATAATAATTAATTTGAATGCTTTTAATCTCTTAATTTGCAGGTATGGCTGAAGACCCTACTGGTTCGGATTGGCATTTCATCTGTTGAGCCGGTTGGTGGACGTCTTGCAAGATCGCTATGAGCCGTCGTGGTGTCAGATCCGTTCTTCGGGTCGACGCTGGTGAGTTAGGGAGTGGTTCAGACGGACACCCGACGGGCTTGGAGACTAGACCCACGCTGGTAGAGAGGTTTGTCATAAGTCGTGCCATTTTTTTGTATCGTATCGCACTATGTACTTACTTCTTCGTGCTTTGTAGGTCGGTATTCGGCCTTCTACCTCTCGCACGGATGGTAGAGGCCACCGAAGAGGACGGCGGTCAGTCGATGACGATGGGGAGGTCCAGCCGGTCCGGAGCTTCTGCGATGCCAAGACCACACGGACGCCTTTTGCGTCGAGAAGACCACAGGCGACTTTCATGGTCTGCATAGGTTGCCAGCTTAGATTTAGGATTTAGGTTTAGAGTTAGCCTTTTCAGATCGAATTGACAACTCAATTAAAGCCTCTCCAGCTTTTAAGACCGAAAAGACAAGACTCTACAACGAGTGTTCTCAGCCTCTTCGTAATATCACTTACCTTTCTACTTAGCACTCATTACTATCTCAATCGTCCTCACAAAATTCTACAGAAATTTAGCGCACTACAACGATCACAACAAGTTATTGCGAGTCTGACATATTTCGTACCCTTCATATTCTACGAAAATAACAAACAGACCAATCAACGTTGTCACCACACTATTATCTTCTAAAAAAATAACATCATATAATACAATTTGCTAAATACAATACCTACAACATGTAATATCTATTTTAAAACAATTGTTCCAATTGGATTCACATAATTCCAAGTTTATTTGCTCAAATCGCCCACTGGTTGGGCGATTTCAAATAAGTCGCTCACCTGCTGCGCGACGTGCTAAACTCGCTCTACAAATCAGCGATTTAAACACATCTCGACATCGGTTTAGCGACTACAACCGATCGACTTATAATCGCTTTACCACTTCAGCGACTTGAAGGTTGGTCGCGATTCACTGGCGACTTGCACAAGTCGCCCAACCGTTCAGCGACAGGAGATTATTTCTGTAAAAAAAAATTTAAGCGGTATTATTTCTGTATTTCCGAATAAAAAATAGATTATTTAAAAAAAATCGTTGCACTACTGAATAAAAGGAGAGATGTATCTATGGGGACTAATGACTCAGGCAATTTTTGGGTGACTAGCCGAGTGTCATGCGTTACAACAGATCTCAAATAAACATACATAAGTTATAAACTTAAAAAACCAATGTACATACGTAATTATCCTTACATCTAAAAGTTGTATACATAATTTGCATCCTATCAACAAACCACAAAGAGTTTTATCACAAACCTCATACGTAGATTTTAATTGTCCACAGAAGATCTTTATAGTAATATATACATGTATACACATATCTATCCACAAAAGATTCTATCAACTCAAGAGGTGGAGAGGTAGATGACAGACTCACCATCATCACCAAGTGCTTTTAGAATAGTAAAGATATTGATTCGGTGGTGCTTGATTTACATTGCTAAGATATATCGGGAAGATCAATGAACTGTGCAATTTCATTGGTGTAAGTGATAAAAGGGAAAAAAAGAACACAAAAAGAAGCAGTTACCCCCAATCGGTAAGATCCAAAAGTGAAAAGGACTGCATTTTCCTCTCCAACCATTTGCTCATCATATCCTTTCTGACTAGTTAACTGCTTCACCCATTCCTTGACTATCTGCAAACTCATAAAAAAAAGCACAGGTTACATTAAACTGAAGGCACAGAAAAAGATCTGATAAAAAAAAAGACTGGCATTTCTTTTTTAAAAAGAAAAAGAAAAAGAAAAAAGAAACAGAAACGAAGTTAATCTACATTCTCATGTGCAAGTAGTGAAAAGACATACTGCACACCAAAAATCCTGCGAATATAGTACCCAGAGGAAGCATTAGCAATTGGTAGATCATAGTTATAAACACGGTTGTGCAAGGCAAATCTTTCGATTCAAAAATGCTGAAACAGCAACCACACAAGCACATGTACCCAATGCTACCACAGCAAAACCCGGCAAGACAGTATACAAAGCCCAACTAGTAAGTAGAGTTAAAAAAAAAAGGCCAACTAGTAATTATGTATTGCCCCCTTCTAAGTTCACCTCCTAAATTTCATAGTATCTGATTCTGAGATATCAAGTTCAGATGGGTTAACAAGTAAGTAACTGGTAGCTATTTATTGCAAGTAAGACAGGAAGTAAGGAATTACCCGATCAATCTCCCAGAGCACCTCCTCCCGTTTCGCAGACTCCTCCCCCTCGTAAAGGCCCGCTTCAACCAAGAACTGCAATCAAGTTTCCGGCGACACAAAAGGCATTATCATCACTATGAAACCCAGTCATGCTGCCAAAGTTGCAGAACATAAGCAATTTAACAATGGAGATAACCTTCTCCAACTCGGAGATAACCTTCTCCAACTCGGTCGTCTTCTGGAGATCAGCCACGGTCGGCCTGGCCAGAGATAACGGCGGATCCGTGCCGCTGTACTGCTTCGGGGACGACCGAGAAGCCACCCTACCGGTGCCAACAGATCCCGCCATTGAATCGCTCCAAAAGCGCAAATTTCCGCCAAAAAAAAAAAACAACCCCCCGACGGAACCACGGCAAAATCGAGTCTTCTCTCACGAAGGAGGAGGAACCCTAGGCGCGGAGGAGAAGGGAATCGGGAGTGGGATGGGTGGGTTCGTGCACACGCGTGCGCTGGGCGTTGTGTACGCGGAAGCGGAGCGGGGAGGCGAAGCGCATAAACAGTATGGTTGGAAGCTTCGCGAGCTCCTGCGCAATTGCGCATTGATGGCGCGACGGACAGGTCCTGCAAAAAGAATGCCGTGTTCGGAAAGAAATTTTTTTATTTATTAACATTTTTTTAATTTTATTTTAAAGTTAACACTGACGTAATTTATTTTCAATTCTGACCTCTTTGGTCACACCACCACCTGTGGCGTGACAAAATAACACTGTCACGTCAGCTCATTTCTAGTCAAATTATTGTCACGCCACTGAAAGTAGCGTGGCAGTGTTATTTGGTCACGTCAACTAGTGGCGTGACAAAAAGTGCTATTTTGGAGTCTTATCCTGACACGTGACAGTGTTGTTTTGTCACACCATCACCCATGGCGTGACCAAAGGGGTCAGAATTGGTAATAAAGTGCGCCAATGGTTAACTTTAAAATAAAATTCAAAAAAAGGTTAATTAATAAAAAAAAGTTCGTTCAGAAAGAACCTAAAATTCAACAGATTTTAGGGAAATCCGAAAGGGATTTGGTTATTCATACCTAATTTTTTTGAAAGTTTACGGTCACACGGGGAGCAATCAATAGATTCATATATGTTTACCGACATCAGATTCGGAACCCTGGTTGTAGTTAAGAGTGACAATAGCGTAGTACTACAAGCTATATAAGCTACACAATGCAGCGTAGTGTAATTGTGGTTTGAATCTTGACTAACATTGATAACATTTATAGCATGCAATAGGACAATCGACGTAACCATGATGAGTGAAGACTATAGCATGATGTTGAGTAGCACGATGATGTAAGGATTATCTTTGAGCTTCCACGAAGACAATCAATATGGGGTTTTGCAGTAAGTTCTACAATTTAACGACTTCAATTTCCCCGAGCAACTCCTGCCAAGAAGTAAGATTCCATGTTTTAGACACCTTGGCTTCGGAATTGTCTAATCTGTAGGGGTGGGAGGTCGCCAGAAAAAAAAACATCGATGCAGCCATCATCAAAGAGGAAGCGGTTGTCGAAGAGCGTCATTACTCATTAGCATTAGCATAAGGACATATACAATAGCGTGATATTTGTTGGATTAATTTCCGTTATGTGGATCCACATGAGTTTAAATAAATATCAGCTATCTATTTTGGTTGGCTCAAATATATAAAGTGATCAATTAATATTATTAAGAGCCAGAGTATCTATTAAGGATAAATATGGACTTGGATTTTAAATCTGTGTATAGACCTATTTGGAATCTATCTCTAATTATGGGACGGGATAGGATTCCATACCGAAGGATATAAATAAGGGTCAGGTCCTCCCAGCAGGGTAACTCATGCCATACCACCTATCTCCATCAGTAGTTGGAGTTTGTGGCTTACCTCTTGTTGGGAAAGACCAAACCCTAGGTAGATTGAGCATCTGTTCATCTATTACTTCAGATCAATTCTACGACGAACAATGGCATCGTCATCAGGTACGCTTCCGCATTTACAGATTGAATTGTGTGTTGCAATTACCACATATGCAGTTCTGTTAGTTTTGATCATCAAGGTTAAGATCAAGAATTAAATCTAACAATTGGTATCAGAGCATTGTATGTGTGTTTTGCAACCCGTTCATCTTTTTTTTTTGCAATCCGATCTGTTCTTCACATCGGATCGGCTTCTTGCCCCCTCATCTGTTCGGATCCGGTCGAGCGCCTCCGGTTCTCCTGCTCTTTGCATCTGCGCCGTGTGTCTTCGGTCCCCTCTTTTTTTTCAGATCGGTTCTTTCCCGCAGCTTCAGATCAGATCGGTCTTTCTTTGTACCCCTGGCTCCTGCGATCTGATGATGGCGCGTCTCCTCGGGTGTCCCAACGCCGCCTCCACGCGCTGCCCGCGCGTCCTCAAGTCGCCGCCGCCGCATGCTTTCCCCGTGAGCCCTCCGGATGGTGCCGCCTCCTTGCGGCGCATCTACTCCTGCGCCGCCTCTGGCATCCTTTGGCTTCCGCACGACCAGGGCTTCCGCCGTCGTGCGCTGCGTCATTTTTGGATCTTCGCTGCGCTGCGAGCCCTCCGGATGGCGCCGCCGCGTGCGCCGCTCGGCCTCGGGCTCCTGATCCTCCGCGTGGTCGCACACCTCCTGGGATTCCGCCGCTTCCGCCTGCGGCCAAGCGCGCCTCTGGGCTTTCACCGTCTCCCCAAGCGCCGGCTCGGGCTCCCGCCGCCTCCGTGTCTCCGGCTTGGGCTAGCTCCACCTCCGCGTCTTCTTTGCGAACCACCTCCGTCTTTGGCGACCCGCTCAGGCTTCCGCTGGGCTCCGCGTCGCCGGGTACCCCTTCGGTTTCCGTCACCTCCGGCGAACGCGACCTCGGCTTCGCTTACTACAGGCTTGTAGTGAGCCCTTCCGGTCACCGCCGGCCCTGCGCCGCCCTCTGGCTCCAGCGCCTCCTCCGCGAGTGCGCCGCCGCACCAGCAAGATAATGCATCAAATTAGCCCTTCTGAGTATTTTGTGGTATTAAGTCTTTGCATTAGAATATACATATTCAGCTTATTAGTTCTGGATTGATTTGCTGCTGTCTGATACAATCAGTCTATTTCAATTTGTGCAAATTTGGTTATTGTGCAAATCGGTGAAAATTGGTCAATTGCAATATTGTTAATCTTGCTGTCATTAGTTATAATCAAGTTGTGGTTTGGGAGAAGTTCTAGCTGGGGATGGTAGGGGCTCTGAGCCTCTCCGTGGTGTCCTCGGACTCCATTGTCATGTGTAACAGAGGCCCTCATGAGCTTCCCCGGGTTCAGCTCTCTTCTGTTAAGTTATGGGATATGGTTGTTTCATTTACTGGTTCTGGTATCCACTAGAGAATGTTTGCAATCAACCTCAGATTAGCCCTTAAAGTTTTGATTGATTGTGGAATTAAGCTTCTGCATTAGATTAATTTGCAATTAAGTCCTTGCATTAGTACTGATCAATCCCTGCTAATTCAATTTATCTTAGTTATGGGCTAATCTAGTTAATTCTTGCTATTTCTGGTATTGTCAATTTAAATGCAGAATTGTCTGTCTTGCAATTGATTATGATTAGAAATTAGCAATTATGTGGTGCATCTGAGAATTATGTTATACTTTTTGGTATAAATTGTGGACTTTTATAAATTGTCATCTTTAAGGATGATGTATTGATTCAAATTTGGCCAGCTAGTGTTCTGCATAGGTTAATTGAAATTTCATGTTGCCAAAGCAACCTCTGTTATGTAGGTTAATTTATTTAGAACAACTAGGATTTTTTTTTATATGTATAATTCATGCATCTATTGACTAGCCCAAAGGAAAGTCAATATTTGGCCAAATTATATATGCAACTGTGGCAATAAAATACGTAACAGTCATCAAGTTTCCATGTGAACAATAAGTCAGACCAAAGTAAGGCATATTGATTGACAGGATTTACTGTTAGTATTTGTTTGCTACATCAAGGTTACCACTTGCAAGTTAATATTCTGTCCAAAGACTAAATATTAATGGAGCACTAGGTATCTTGCGTGGTGGTATATACCAAATTTTGAATCAAGCTTTAAGTTTATCATTCATGTCTTGATGTGAGCATTTAATTTCTTTTATTTTAGCTGCAAATCCTGCTTCCAATATTTCTGCTAGCATCAATTCCATACCTATGCTTACTGGTGCAAATTTTAAAGAATGGAAAGAGAACATTTCGATTGTTCTTGGGGTAATGGATCTAGACCTCGCGCTTCGTAAAGAACAACCCGCTGCTCTTGTGGCTAACAGCTCCATTGAGGAAAAGAAGGAGTTTGAGAAGTGGGATCGTTCAAATCGCATGAGTCTTATGATCATGAGGCGTGCTGTTCCGGAAGTTTTTCGGGATAGCACATCAAAACAGGCTACTACAGCTAAGGGTTTCCTTGACAGTCTTGAGCAAAGGTTTGCCAAAAACGAAAAGGCTGAAACAAGTACGCTCTTGGCAAAACTTATCTCAATGAAGTATAAAGGTAAAGGAAACATAAGGGAGTATATTATGGAGATGTCTCATCTTGTTTCAAAATTAAAGGCACTCAAGTTAGAGCTATCCGAGGATCTGCTCGTGCATTTAATTTTGATATCCCTTCCTGCACACTTTAATCAGTTCAAGGTGAGCTATAAGCATCAAAAGGACAAGTGGTCCTTAATGAGCTCATCTCCTATTGTGTGCAAGAGGAGGATAGATGAAAACAAGATAGAACAGAAAGTGCTCATTTGGCTATGACCCCTAAAGTTAAGAATAACAAGAGGAAGAGCAAAGAAGCTGCAAGTGTCCCATCCATAAAGAAGAAACAGAATAAACAAGGTCCTGAAGTGGCTTGTTTCTTTTGTAAGAAGGATGGTCACGTAAAGAAGGATTGTGCCAAATATCACACTTGGCGTGCCAAGAAAGGTACAATTCTTGCTATGGTTAGCTCTGAGGTTAACTGAACTTATGTACCTGAACACACTTGGTGGTTAGACTCCAGTGCAACATCTAACATCAGTGTGTCCATGCAGGGTTGCCTGAACTGCCGAAAGCCAAATGATGCTGAAAGATTCATCTATGTGGGCGATGGCAAGAAGGTGGAAGTTGAGGCTATAGGCACATTTAGGTTGCTGTTAAAGACAGGATACTATCTGGATTTGAAAGAGACTTATATTGTATCGTCTTTTAGGCGGAATTTGGTTTCTATTTCTGTATTGGACAAATCAGGTTATAATTGTTCTTTCGGAAATGGTTTATTTAGTCTTTTTCAGAATTCCAATAAAGTTGGTACCGGTTCTTTAATTTGGCATGACAACCTATATTTGCTTGATACTATTGCCTCATATAATGAAGTCCTACATACGGTTTCTCGTGGTATAAAGAGAAAATTCACTAATGAGAAATCAAGTTCCTTGTGGCACAAGCGTTTAGGTCATATCTCCATGCAGAGAATTAAGATACTTGTGTCAGAAGAAATTTTGGATCCCCTGGATTTCACAGATTTCGACATTTGTGTTAATTGTATAAAGGGAAAACAAACAAACATAAGGAAGTTAAGTGCTAATAGAGTTTCAGATGTCTTAGAACTGATACATACGAATATCTGCGGCCCATTCCCTACGGCTTCCTGGAATGGCCAAAGGTATTTTATCACGTTCATAGACGACTTCTCGAGATATGGTTATATTTTATCTTATTCATGAGAAGTCACAGTCCCTGGATGCGTTCAAAAACTTTAAAGCTGAGGTGGAAAACTAACTTGGCAAAAGAATTAAGGCCGTTCGATCTAACCGTGGTGGAGAATACTATGGCAGAAATGACGGATCAGGTGAACAACATCCAGGACCTTTTGCTAAATTCCTAGAGAAATGCGGGATCGTCCCTCAGTACACCATGCCAGGATCTCCTAGCATGAACGGTGTTGCTGAGAGGCGAAACAGGACTCTTAAGGATATGGTGAGGAGTATGATTAGTCATTCTATCTTACCAGAGTCTCTCTGGGGAGAAGCATTGAAAACTACAGCTTATTTACTCAACAAAGTACCAACTAAAGCAACTAACAAAACCCGCATTTAACAATGGATAGGCAAAAGCTTAGCATCGTGCATGTACGTGCGTGGGGATGTCCATCGAGGCAAGGCCGCATGTGCCTAACGAAAGAAAATTGGACTCAACAACTGTTAGTAGCTATTTTGTTGGTTATTCTGAAAGATCTAGGGGTTACAAATTCTATGATCCCACTACTAAGACAATTTTTGAAACGGGAAATGCCCGGTTTTTTGAGGATGTTGAGTTTGAAGGGGGAGATATGGTTAGGAACATTATTTTTGAAGAAGTTTCTGAAGGGGATTTATTTCCTCTTCCTTTGGTTATTCCCAATAATGATCGGGATCAGGTTATTTTACCCGGTATTATTGAGGAAAATACAATTCAAAATAATGTCCATGAGGTTCCTCCACCAAATGATGTTCCTATAGAAGAACAAATTCATCAACCTCAAGAACCAGTGCCATTAAGGAGATCCACTAGAGAAAGAAGAAGTGCAATCTCTGATGATTACATTATCTTTCTTCAGGAGAATGAGGCTTGTAGTGAAATTTTGGGAGAAGATCCTATCAATCTCCAAAATGCCCTGCAAAGTCCAAATTCAGTTAATTGGATCAATGCCACGAATGAAGAGTTAAAATTCATGAAGGACAATGACGTTTGGGATCTTATCCCATTGCCAGAAGGAAAGAAACCCATTGGTTGCAAATGGATAATTAAGACCAAACGGGATTCGAAAGGCAATGTGGAAAGATATAAGGCTCGTCTTGTTGCTAAAGGATATACTCAAAAGGAAGGCATAGACTATAAAGAGACTTTCTCTCCGGTTTCTTCAAAAGACTCTTTTAGGGTCATTATGGCACTTGTGGCATTCTTTGATCTTGAGCTTCATCAGATGGATGTAAAAACAGCGTTTCTAAATGGAAACATTGATGAGACGATTTATATGGTGCAACCAGAAAACTTTGTGGTCGGTGACCCGAAGAAAATGGTATGCAAATTAAAGAAATCCATCTATGGGCTCAAACAGGCTTCCCGGCAATGGTACCACAAATTTCATGAGGTTATTATCTCTTTCGGTTTTGAGGTAAATATAGTTGAGAATTGTGTGTATCATAAATTCAGTGGGAGTAAGTTCATATTTTTGGTTTTGTATGTTGATGACATATTGCTTGCTTGTAACGATATAGGCTTGTTGCATGAAACCAAGAAATTTCTCGCTAAAAATTTCGAGATGAAGGATCTTGGTGATGCTTCTTTTGTATTAGGAATTCAAATGTACCGAGATCGCTCTCAAGGTGTACTTGGATTATCACAAAAGAACTATATCGATAAGGTATTGCAAAGATTTGACATGCAGAACTGTAAACCTTTAGATACCCCTGTGGCCAAAGGTGAAAAATTCAGTCTTAGCCAATGTCCTAAAAATAATTTTAAAGCTAAGAAAATGCAGAACATCCCCTATTTATCCTTGATAGGGAGCTTGATGTATGCTCAAGTTTGCACTAGATCAGATATAGCATATATTGTTGGAATGCTAAGTAGGTATTTAAGCAATCCAGGATTGGATCATTGGGTCGTAGCAAAACGGATGTTGTGGTATTTGCAAAAGACGAATGATTTCATGCTCACATATAGGAAATCGGATCAGTTGGAGTTCATTGGGTATTCTGATTCTGATTTTGCTGGTTGCCAAGATACTTGCAAATCCACTTCAGGTTACATCTATCTACTTGGTGGAGGTGCGGTTTCTTGGAAAAGCGCTAAGCAATCACTCGTTGCCCCGTCCACAATGGCAGCTGAGTATGTTGCTTGCTATGAGGCTTCAAATCATGGGATATGATTGTAGAATTTTGTCACAGGGCTGCGAATTTTGGATCAGGTCGACAGACCACTAAAGTTGTACTGTGACAACAAGTCTGCAGTTATGTATTCTAACAACAACAGGAGCTCGTTAAAGTCTAAGCATATAGACATCAAGTTCCTAGTTGTGAAAAAAAAATTCAGAGTGGCAAATTGTCAATTGAGCATATAGGTACAGACTCCATGATTGCGGATCCGTTCACTAAAGGCTTGACACCTAAAGTGTTTTATGAGCATGTTGCTCATATGGGTGTGGTTTCACTTATGGAATTCAGTTCAAGTGGGAGTTTGTAATTTTCTTTTCTTATGCTCATGAGACAATATCAATTTAGTATAAAGACCTTCAGTTATATTCTCTAGAGAAATAAAGTTTATGTTCTTTTACTCTGAATTCATGTCTTCTCTTTTGGTTATGAGAAGATGTTTTGATCTCATAAGGTATAAAGTTGGACCAGTTGGAAATAGACATGTTATGATCACATCTCATGTAATTTCCATGCTACACATCCATATTTGATCCATGTCGTTCTTTTATGTTGACATATGTGACCATTGATGGGTTTAGTTACGCTTTAAAGTGACGAAGACCACTTTGATCCTATGTTGATATAATTGATGGACCGGATTGGTTTAAATATGCTCATGACATAGATAGCATTTTTGGAGCTCATAAAGTTTTTTGATATGTATTTACTCATTTGGTTCAAGTGGGAGATTGTTGGATTAATTTCCGTTATGTGGACCCATATGAGTTTAAATAAATATCAGCTATCTATTTTGGTTGGCTCAAATATATAAAGTGATCAATTAATATTATTAAGAGCCAGAGTATCTATTAAGGATAAATATGGACTTGGATTTTAAATCTGTGTAGAGACCTATTTGGAATCTATCTCTAATTATGGGACGGGATATGATTCCATACCGAAGGCTATAAATAATGGTCAGGTCCTCCCAGCAGGGTAACTCATGCCATACCACCTATCCCCATCAGTAGTTGGAGTTTGTGGCTTACCTCTTGCTGGGAAAGACTAAACCCTAGGTAGATTGAGCATCTGTTTATCTACTACTTCAGATCAATCATACAACGAACAATGACATTGTCATCAGGTACGCTTCCGTATTTACAGATTGAATTGTGTGTTGCAATTACCACATATGCGATTCTATTAGTTTTGATCATCAAGGTTGTCGAAGAGCGCCATTACTCATTAGCATTAGCATAAGGACATATACAATGGCGTGATATCAGCCATCCATAAACTTTTTCACGTAGGATTTTGCTAACATGAAGAGAAAAGGAAAGATAATGCAGTTGTCCATCATGAAGAGACAATCCAACCCATGAAATGAGAACATATAGACAGCACAAAACATTATTTTATGAATTGTTTATAACAAACACTTTTTTTCATGCCATAATTAAAAGATTGTGGGGTCCTAGAGAGACAATCTATTATATAAATTGTATTTAGTTGACATGAAAAAGTATATAGACAGTAGTCGTATTGTCATATGTACTGTTGTACATAGTCTAAGAAGGAAGCAGTAGCAGTCAGCAACTGTTTACCATCGAACCATTTTGACCCGACGAAAGGCTATCACAAACCCGGCTGCTTGCACAGGTGAATATCTGATATTTGCGAGCTCTCTCTTCCGTGCCGGTGCTACCCAAACGGCCAAAGCCAGAGCCCGATCCGTGCCCGACATTCCCACTCGCGAAGTCGCACCCGCCGCAGCAGACCACCAAGCGGAAACAGGTCGGGGTCGCTCACCAACCTCGCCAAGCGACAAGGCGAAGAGCAGTAGTAGAACCGGAGGAGCGAGGGGAAGAAGCCGCCAAGAAGATCGAGGAGGAGGACTAGCAGCTTGTCTAGGGGAGGACGGAGGGGGGAGAAGCCATGGCCGCCAGGAACTTCCCGATCCGGTCCCCCAAGGAGGAGGAATCCGACGCCGCCGTCCGAGGTAACCACACCAAAACCCCTCTCCCGTTCCAGCTCCCGGATCGATTCGGAAACCGAGGCGGCAGGCGCGGGTTCGGTAGGTTTCTTGCTCTTGCGCATGGGAGGTTGAAATGGGGCTCGTGTCAGCCTAGATGCCTTGTTGCGTCCTTCTAACCTCTGGGGTATGGTGGACGGTGTGAGATTTTTGGGACCTCGTTGAGGATCGGAAGATGCTTTCTTGATGGTTCTGATCCACCGATGGGTTGCCTTTTCTTCTCCTCTGTTTTGGCGGTTGTAAGGTTGCGTCCTTCTAGACATGGCTGCCAAGGTTGTGCATTCATTCGTATCCATCTCTTGATACGTTGTTCCTTGTTAATTTATGGAATAAGTCCAATTTACACCATGTACGCTGCTCTAGTCTTGCTACGGGCACGGTTGCCGATTGGAAATAACGCAAATCAATCCCCTCGAGACCCTCTATAATAGTCCCTTGACTATAGTAAATTTTGAAATAGACAACGTCAGACATATTTGATGCACCGTACCATAAAGAACATTTCCACGATTAACCGTCATATCTAAAACTATACTACCCACCGAAAAGTATTATGTAAAACTATACTGCATTGCGTAACCGTACATCTAAAACTATGTAATCCATTCGGTTAAAAAAATTACCCGAGGTAGGCAATCGGACGGGCAGCGCTTCGCTAGCTTCTCTCCTCCCCTCGGCTCTTCTCTCCTTCTCTTTTTTCTGAATAAAAATAAATCATATGCTGAATTTTAGGGTTTCAAGAGGATTTTATAGGGTCAGTCTTCCTATCGCTAGTTGAACTGGCGACATGTACCTATCGCCAGTTCAACTAGCAACAGGTATCTGGACCGACGACAGGAGGGGGAGAGGGTCCTTGTCGCCAGTTGAACTAACGACAGAGACACATTTTTGTAATTTTTTGGGGAGACCATATAATTTTGTAATTATCTTTTTTTAAAAATATTATTTTAAAAAATCGTACAAATTCAGCATGAAACTTGCTATCGATTTGGATTTGCTTTGGAGATTCAGATTGGATAGCTCAGGCTGACCTAAATGTGCCCTTCAGAGTCCGTACTGTCAATCTGTCATTGGATAGCTTCCAAGGCCTTCTCTGATCTCTCCTCAGCACACTATGTGAAGGTTAGGGGCGATTCCAGCAGGGGCTTCATCAGGCTTCACCTACCCTCCCCGCTGGAGTCGGACCCCTCCCCACAAGCTCTGGTCGTCCGTTTGGCGACGAGACGACGAGGCGCCAGTGCGCCGCCGAGGACGGAGTTGGGGCAAGGGAGCCACCGCGGCCCCGTCGGTAACCGAAGGTGGCGAGGAGGTGAGGCGCACGCCAGTGCACCACCGACACCGAGGAGCTAGGCGGGGAACCACCATGTGCCGCCAGAGCCGGAGGAGGAAGGCGGCGGTCGCCATAGAGGACGAGGAGGAGCTGCCGAGCCGAGTAGGGAGCCACATGCAGTGGTGACCTCGGCTCAAGCCAAGGCGGAGGAGCCAAGAGAACCACCATGACAGCGGACTGCAAGCCAAAATAAAGCTTAAAAATCGAGAACACCGGGAGGCCAAATCGAAGGAAAAAGGGACAAAGAGCTTTGGGTAGCAATTTGCACGGGATTCGGTTCGTGATGGTGGCGCATTTAGTTCCACCGTGGCCGTGCTGCAGCGGCTTGATCGGTGGGGAGCGAGAGATGGCAGATGGGGAAAGAAGTAGTAGTAGCATGTGTGCAGCATGTGATGAGGAGAGAGAGAGAGAGAGAGAGAGAGAGAGAGAGAGATGAGAGGAAGAAGAACGGTTGGGCACTTGGGCTGCCTCCCTGTCAATGGGTCTTGCGGGCCGAGCGATCGAGTGGTTGGGCACTGGCTGGACCAAGTGCAGCCCATAATGAAGTTATAGCTGCAGTCCAAGTCGACTTAGGCAAAATAATTACTTCGTGAAAATATTCGACTTCAAGAAATTTAATCAAGACATAAAGAAAACTACTAATACAACAACACACTATATGCTTAAAGAGAGAGAATATAGTCACATCACCCATGTCACCAAGCACCTATATAAAAGTTATTTCCTCTAATACAAGTATATCTTTTGTAGGTACTTATATAATTGCATTATCTATTAATTCTATGTAGTTATATACATAAGCACCTCTTAAACACTGATGTTACAAAATAAATACCTTATCTATCATACGTGATAAGAAAAATCAGTTTTTCTTCGCTAAACACCTCTTTAAGCAGGTACATGCTCTAATTGACCAAGAGGGCATACATACATGCGTCCAATGCATGGCGAATCTATGTGCCATTGTAGATTTGCAATACGAAGAATCAGTATATTCCCCGTGCTCATGCACGTCTCCTAGGCTAATTAACTCGAGTCACTATAAACTACGGTGGCTCGTGTCTGCCTACCAGCGGCCTCGTCTTCAGACCAAGAGCTCGAGTTTACGGCCGACGTTGTGACAGGATTTAACCAAAAAATGGACGTATGTTGCCTCGAAGAGCTATTGTGACAGATTTGGTAATATCGTGGTCGGTTGCGTCACGGCACATTTTAGTCGCACCACGGATCATGGCGTGATCAAAGAGGTCAGAATTGAAAATAAGGTTAGGAAGGTTATCTTCAAAATATTTTTTTTTAAAATGGATTAAAAAAAGCTCCAGTCTGAGACAAACATAAATTCGGTAAGTAAAGAAAGAAAGCATAATTCACGTCATGGATAGAGAATAGAGGAACTAAAGGTACAGGTTTCTTTTGCTAATGAGCATGCGCTAGCTAGCTAGTTAAAGTAAATTATTAAGGCGGCCGGCTCATCAGATGGGATACTGTCACGCGATGGAGCTGAGCTGTTCCCGCGTTCTGGCTACTTGAAGTGACAGGGACCTGAACCCAAGTGCATGCCTCCTTTTCCAGAGAAATTAAAGAAAGAAGATTCTGCGCTTTTGTTGATGGACTTGCATGATAGCCGTAGGACGTTTGATGTGTGTCGCGCTCTAGGACAGCGATACATAGCACTATGCTCTCTATCGGCCAGGAACATACATCACATCGCCTTGCATGGTTCCTAATTTTCGTGTAAGGTTCAATTCTTATTGGTTGTGTGTGAGGGACTCTTCCTTAACTTCGTTCTCCACGTGCAAGATATGCAGCGTTGTGTTCGGTTCCTAGCTATCTTTATTTAGCCTCGCTAGTCGGTAGGCGAGCCAATTCTCGGCGGTGGAGGAGAGCCACAAAAGCAATAAAATCCTCGCCCGAAAGAAAGGCTGGGCAACAGGGTGAGCAAAGGGCCTAAACCAGCTTGAAGGACAAGCTCCAATATCCTATCTATCTATAGTTCTATCCTCAAATTCGACGGGTGGGCTCCGATCTGTTCTTCAGTCGTGTCCGTTGACCAGTAAACTCTGAACGTTAGTCACCACTAGCAATAATTAAATTACTGATGTGTACCATCATGTTCATATCTTTTAGAATTCTGTATCATCTATATTCTACACGGAGATGATCCACGTCGTTACTAGCATGCTGAGGGCAGAGCTAAGTTTCACTATTAGTATGCACAAGAGTATCTAGATTGATTACACGCAAGTAAACTTGCCCATTGTGGCCAACATAGATGACCAAGGCTGGTAAATCACTGGTATTAACTTTGGTGGTGGGTAAACTGTAGTTTATTCGGAGTGCATTTCATGGTTTCCAATGATTAATCTCTGCCATGTTTGGTTTGAAAAAAACAACAATTTATTTTACACTCGCATTTTATGATTCATTGGTTTCTTTTAACTCCGTGCACACTGGTAGTTACAATGTATAGTACCATATAGATAAAGTATAAACAAAGACCAGAAATTGTGATCTTATCGTATTTTATGAAACGATACATATTATAAGATTAATAAATAAATTATTTTTAAATATAATTTTATATATTACTATCAATGTTTAATCACCCATTAAGTTATAATCATATAAGGGCCGCATACCGATTATTCGCTTGACGGCACCCTGCCGTTCAATGAGAACGCCCCATTTTTTAATTTACTATATTGTATCTTTCATTAAAAAAACAATCCTTACGAGAACCGTCTGTGATTGGCTGGATTATCACAGACGGTTTGTGAATAGAACCGTCTGTGAATTATCACAGACGGTTCTATTCATGAACCGTCTGTAATAGATGCCTATCACAGACGGTTATTAACAAGAACAGTCTATGATAAATTGGCAGTGCAAATACCACGTCCGGACAAACCCAACACAGATGGTTCCAAAGGAACCATCTATGATGGGGCGTCTACTATAGCCTGTTTTGTAGTAGTGTTATGTGCCATATCTGGCTAATCAAATAGAATCAGAACATGTATGTAAAGCAGACAAAACTTTCGATGGAATAGAATCAGGAATTTTTTACTGTTCTAGCCCTGTAGCGACAATTTATTTCGAAAATAGCCCCAACTTGCCATAATTAGCAAAAATAGCCCCGAAACAGTGCTCGTACCGCGGCTAGTGGGCGCGGCAGGGGACCTGCCTAGGGATGGCAATTGTGCCCGTTTACCCGCGTTCCCGCGGGCGAATACCCTAATGGAGGCGGGTATAGGCGTCATTCTTTGCCCACGGGTATAAAAACGGGCACAATTTCTTACCCATCGGGTAAACGGGCGCGGGTATGGGTAAGCTCTACCCGTACCCGCTTCGCCCGATTACCCATCATCTACACTGACATGTGGGACCCTTCTGAATAAAAAACTAAAACCCTAAGTAAGCTAGGTTTCACAAATTCACAGCCCGGCCCCCAGCCGCCACCAGACTGCTCTCCCCTCCTCATTTCTTCTCCGTGTGGCCAGATCTCATCGCTCTCCTCCCCTCCTCATTTCTTCTCCGCGCGACTAGATCTCATCGCTCTCCCCTCCTCAGATCTCCTCCGCGCCGCCCGACTGCTCTCCCCTCCTCAGATCTCCTCCGTGCCTCCCGGCCGCCGCCCTCCTCCCGGAATCCCGGTCCACCGCGCCTCCTGACCGCCGCCCTCCTCCCGGACTCCCGGTCCACCGCGCGAGACGAGGGCCACCGCCGTCCTCCTCCCGGCCGCCGCCCTCCTCCCGGTCCACCGCACGAGACGAGGGCCATCGCCATCCTCCTCCTGGCCGCCGCCCTCCTCCCGGTCCACCGTACCTCCTCCCAGTCCACCGCCGTCCTCGGTCCACCGCGCCTCCTCCTCCCGGCCAGCGCGCCTCGTCCCGGCCCACCGCGCATTATTTAATTATTATGGTTGCTTTGCAGAACTTGTGATATTTGCCTTCTTGAGTAGCCATTATAGTTGTACATACTATCTTGGTTTAGTTAGGGGGCATATAAAGATGTTTCTCGGTGAATTCACTTGGGCTGTATTGAGGGCACCTCATCTATCTTAACTAGAAGTGATCCCCAATCAGCCCTAGACATTTCATTATTCTCTTATTCCTACTACTTATTCCTGCACAAATTTCTCAGGCTATCAGTTCCATGTGGCCACCGTTGCATTTGGTTTTGTCCATTAGAGCGCAATGTCCAACCTGTCTCGAGATTGTTTATTTATTTTGGTTGCTTCACGGAGCTCATGCTATTTGCATTTTGAGTAGTCATTATAGTTGTGCATACTATCATGGTTTAGTTAGGGGGCATATAGAGATGTTTTTGACAAGTATTTGTCTTTGTTTGAGTAGAAAACCATTCTTTTACAGAGGTGTTCTTTGAACAGCCTTACACATTTTTGTGTTCTTCTCCTTTTCATATTTTCAGTAAGTTGCCACTGCAGCTCGTGTGATTTACTAATACTAACTTGAAGTTTGGTAATGGACCGACATATATGTGCAAAGATTAATGATCCTAATGATGAAGGCTAGTTCTGAAAGTATTAGCCTTTGCCTTTGCTTAGTTACTGTTGTACACTGCTCTATGCAGCATGACTTATATGTTGATGTTGTGCTGATAGAAAAGTTCTATCATCTGTGGTATAATGCTGTAATGCTATAATGATGTAGCTCCCAGTAGATCCAGTTCTTGATAGAAAAGTACTTATACTACATGTTAAATAATGTTGTAGCTCCCAGTAAAAGAATCGATGCTCCATTTTGTAGTTGTGCATTAAAATCTTGGCTGGGCATTTGTCATTGAATAGTTGTGCATTAAAATCTTGGCTGGGCATTTGTCATTGAACTATTGATGTGTGAATTGAAATGAAATTGATGTGTGCGTTGTTTATGTGTGATGAGTATGCTCAGGCGATAGGTACCCCATGGCGATGGGTACCCACAAAGTGTAGTGTATCGCTTATGGAGTAACGAGCATGCCCACGGCGACGGTACCATGGGCGATGGGTATGGGTGAGGTTCTTCGCCCGTCGTCCTTCGTGGGTATGCCCGTGGGGGAAAATTGGGGTCGCGGGTATGGGTATGGGCGAGCACTACCCGTACCCGCCGCGCCCGATTGCCATCCCTAGACCTACCCCCCCCACCGGGCGCGGCAAGCACCTGCCCCCGGTGATGAGGACATCGACCCTAAGGATGCAACCATCGCTCGACCTTTGACCTTGCATCCTCTACTTCAACAACATCCTCTCCAATAGGACTTTCGCCATCGCAACACCATATTACCCAATTGGATCACGCCACGCCTACATGCCATGGTGCTACGTCACGTCCACATGCCATTGTACTATGTTTACATGCCATGGTACTCTGCATGTGCCAATCAGAGTTCAATTTGGATACATTTTGGGCGGATCAGTTCGGAATCAGCCTGACAGCACTGACTTCAAACGCCCATAACTTTCACATACGACGTCCGTTGGAGGTCCACGAGTACTTGATGGAAAGATGATTTCGTCCTCTTTCCAACAGATCCAACCTCACCTCCAAACTCCTTCTGGACTGATCGTAATCATCAAAAGAAGGCGTCATATCACTTGTTTGGGCCAACCGGCTTTGTAATCATATCTTGAAACTTGGCCCATCTCGCCGATGGCCCACCCAGGGTGCCGTTACTGTTCACGTGAACAGTAACCCGCGGCCGTTAGTACCACCTCGCTAGTTCATTAGTTTTGTGGCTCCTCGTTTCCTATTTAAGGAGGCTGCACCCCTTTAGTTTTCCTTGGATTTTGTTTAAGTTTAGTTTGCCTTCATCGCAACTTGTATCTTTTGCGTGTGTCGACGAGACCACCCAATTAAGATCCTTATTCAGAATCCCAATTCAATTAAATCTTTCAATCCTATTTGCAATTTCAGATTGCTTATTATCTTGTTCTTGCGTGCTTCTTGATTGTATGCGAGGAATCGACCTTCGTGGTCAGGTCAACCGGGTATTCGTGCACGGTTGATAACGACTAGTTGATCAGTTCAGCGATTGTGTGGTTGCGAGCCTTGCGTGTTCGTAGCCAGGATCGTGAGGGTTGAGCGACGCCTACCGGACTTATCGTTCTCATCGAAAGATCGGGCCAACAAATAGAACCTTAGGGTTCATCAGGTGGTATCAGAGCTTCAGTTCATCGGTGAGATTTTTTTTTTCCTACAGTCTAAATAGCCAAAACATCAAAAAAAAAATCATCGTCCAAACCAATTTGTGCCTTTGCAATTTGTTCTTTTTAGTTTTTGCTTTATTGAATTGTCGTTGCATCGTCGAGTCTTAGTGCTGGTTTTATGGTCTAGATTGGTCTAGTTTAGGGTATTTTGCAAATCGTTCTAGTTCTGTTCTTCGGTTTTGTCGCTACTCGCCATACCAAAAAAAAAAAATTAGCAGATCTGCTCGTGCTCGTCCCTTGGCGCACAGTGAAGGCGTGAAGCCCCAAGTGCCGCGCGCGCCGTTTCATCCAACCACCAACACACAGAGCTGACAACAACAAAAAAAAAAGAGGAATCTGTTCGTCGTCCATTGCCGCCAGCACGCGTCCACAAAGAGATCCAATCAGAATCGGTTTCATCAGGCATCAGTTGGTATCAGGTGGTAGCAGATTCAAACACAAACACAAAAAAAAATAGAAGGAAACGAGAGCATCTAGCGCAGGACAAGATTGATTCTGCCACGGCAGAGCCTTGCGAGCAGTCGTGCCGCTAGGCCACCGCCGCCACCATCTCTGCTGGGCCTGAGCCGCTGCCGCCGCCATCCAGATCCCGCCGCCTCCTGGCAGCCGCGAGCACACTGGCCGCTTCACGCCGCGCGCGGCCGGCGCTTCGGCGCCACCGCCTCCGCCTCTGCCCGCCCGCCGAGCAGGAGGCTTCGCCGCCGCCGCCTCCGCCCCTCCGGCTCCGCCGCGCGCCGGCCGCTTCGGCGCCGCCGCCTCCGCCCCTCTGCTCCCGCCGCGCTACTTTCAGCGCCGCCGCCCTTCGGTTGCTGCGCCGCCGTTCTGCCGCGCTGTCCGACAGCGCCGACGCCGCCGGCCGCCGCCGGCGCCGCCGCCCGCGCCGGCCGGCTGGCTGGCTGCCGTCGCCTAGTGGAGGTTTCTCCAGGGTGAACTTTCCCCTTTTGATTTGGAGCTTCAAGAATAGGCTCTGTGTTTTTGGTCTGAAGAAGAAGACCATCCCGTAGCTTCTTAAGGAAGGAAACGGGATAAGAAAAAAAAAAGAAAAGGAGAAAAAAAAATTGCTACAGTGTATTCGGTTACTGTAGTAACCGAGAAAAAAAAAGAGGAAGCCTGCTTGCAGTTTTCTGAAAAAAGAAGAAGAAAGAGACAGAAAAAAAAAGAGAAAGAAAAAGGAGCAAAAAAAATATATAATAGAGCTGCCTGATTGTTCAGTTTGGTTTTCCGTTGTTACGACTAGTCGTTCTTGCGAGTTGCTCTAGCTAGGCTTGGTTTAGACTAGGACCAGCACTTTTGACTAGTACTTTGAACTGCTTTTCAATTTTGCATACTGAATTGAATAATTGCTATTCCTTTGCTACATACTAGCCTTTCGAGCTCCACTCCTACTAACTCAAGCAGTCTTGTTCCTCGCAATCGTTAATGATCGCAAGTGAGAGTATCACGAACCGACCACCGGTTGTACCACTTCCTTCTTTGCATTGGTAAGAACTTGTAAGGCGGGTATAAGCTTGAGTGTGAGTGACTTGACCGAGCCTCGTAACCTTGTAGTTGATAGGGACATATACACTGCGATTTGTTCTTTGCTTTGATACTAACAATGGCAGGTTCATCGTCACAAGGGGAGCATAGCAGGCACAACAATGAGGAAGATGCACCGCTCAGTCCTCGCACAAAAGAAATCATGCGGCGCTTTTCCCGCATGCTGGATCAACATTCAGGGCGTATGGAGTTGATTCTAGATCGCACCACTAACGAACTTGCTGCGTTGTCTACACGTGTGGAGCAGCTAGAGAGAGCTCCACCTCCTGTTGCCGCCCCCGCTGCTGTCGGCGTTGCACGACGCGCCGTAACCCATCCGTTGCTCGCTCATGGGCCGATGAGGTAGAAGATGAAGCGAACCCATATGTTGCTGATACGGATTCCGATGGTGGTTTCAATCCCATCAATGATCATGATCACCGACAACGACGCTTCAATCGACAAGGTATGCGAAGAGAGCCACCACGTGAGGTACGTGACCATAATGATTCACTTGGTAAAATTAAATTCACTATACCTCCTTTTGCTGGTAAATATGATCCTGATGCTTATCTTACATGGGAGTTAGTTGTAGACCAAAAATTTGAATGCCATGAATTTCCTGACAATAAAAAGGTTAGGGTCGCTACTAGCGAGTTCACGATTTTGCATCTATTTGGTGGAGTGAATATGGTCGTACTCATCAGGACATACCTAAAACATGGAATGCTTTGAAAAGAGCAATGAGACGTAGATTTGTACCTTCATATTATTCACGTGATTTGCTTAATAAATTACAACGCTTAAGACAGGTAGTAGTTACAGAGAAGACTATTATCAAGAATTGCAAACCGGTTTGTTGCGTTGTGGTTTAGAAGAAACCGAGGATGCTAAGATGGCTAGATTTTTGGGAGGGTTAAACCGTGAAATTCAGGATATTTTAGACTATAAAGAATATGATTCTATCAACCGCTTATTCCATCTTGCTTGCAAAGCCGAGAGAGAAGTGTGGTCGACAATCTCGCCTAGGAGCAATATTGGAGGAACTTTTGCGTGGTCGACCAAGCCAAGAACATCACATGGCATCCTCCTCCACTTCGACCGTGCACCCCCCGCCGCTTCAACTTCTATACATATCCTCGATGCAAGCAAACCCGCAAAAGTACAAGCCCTACAAAAGTGCTTCTTACATTTGTTTCTACAGGCGATCTAGAGATGTACAATGTCACCGTTGTAAAGGATTTGGGCACTTGATGCGCGATTGCCCAAGTCGTGAGCTTTGCTTATCAAGGACAATGGTGAGTACACTTCACTAGCGATATTGAGGAAGAACATGTGTTGGTTGCAACTAACGATGCGGTGATGAAACCGAGGAAGAACATATAAACCATGAGGCATCCGACATGTACTAAAGCCTAGTTGTTCGGCGTGTGCTAAGTGCTCAAATGGAACTTCTGAACAAAATCAACGCCACATTTTGTTTCAATCCAAGTTCGTCATCAAGGAACGCTCATGCAGAGTCATCATTGATGGCGGAGTTGCAACAACCTTGCTAGCATAGACATGGTCGAGAAGCTTGGCTTGACCACAACACAACACCCTCATCCTTACTACATCCAATGGCTAAATTCTTGTGGTAAGTTGAAGGTTACTAAACTTGTGCGCTGCGTACATTTTCTATTGGATCATATCATGATTATGTTGATTGTGATGTGGTACCTATGCAAGCATGCTCATTATTATTAGGTAGACCTTGGCAATATGATAGATATACTGAACATCATGGTAGATCTAATCATTATACTTTCACATATAAAGAAAAGAAAATCACTTTGCTTCCAATGTCTCCTGCTGCTATATTAAAAGATGAATTAGAAAGAACTGCGAGAATAAGTAAGGAGAAGACACAAGTTGATCAAAAGATTATAGCTCCAAGTGAAATTAACTTGAAAGCTCCTGTTATGCTAGCTACAAAAATTGATTGCATTGATATGGAAAAACATGAATCTGAATGTCATACTATACTTTGTAAAGAAACTCCGTGTCCATTAGAAGAAGTGCATGTTTCTTTGCCTCCTGTTGCTACTAACCTTTTGCAGGAGAGTGATGACTTAGAGAAAACAAATGAGTCGAGGACGACTCAAATTCAAGAAAGGGAGGATGATGAGGACATCGACCCTAAGGATGCAACCATCGCTCGACTGCTTGACCTTTGCATCCTCTACTTCAACAACATCCTCTCCAATAGGACTTTCGCCATCGCAACACCATATTACCCAATTGGATCACGCTACGTCTACATGCCATGGTGCTACGTCTACGTCCACATGCCATTGTACTATGTTTACATGCCATGGTACTACTGCATGTGCCAATCAGGAGTTCAAGCTGGATACATTTTGGGCGGATCAGTTCGGAATCAGCCTGACAGCACTGACTTCAAACGCCCATAACTTTCACATACGACGTCCGTTGGAGGTCCACGAGTACTTGATGGAAAGATGATTTCGTCCTCTTTCCAACGGATCCAGCCTCACCTCCAAACTCCTTCTGGACTGATCGTAATCATCAAAAGAAGGCGTCATATCACTTGTTTGGGCCAACCGGGCTTTGTAATCATACTGAAACTTGGCCCATCTGCCGATGGCCCACCCCAGGGTGCCGTTACTGTTCACGTGAACAGTAACCCGCGGCCGTTAGTACCACCTCGCTAGTTCATTAGTTTTATGGCTCCTCGTTTCCTATTTAAGGAGGCTGCACCCCTTTAGTTTTCCTTAGATTTTGTTTAAGTTTAGTTTGCCTTCATCGCAACTTGTATCTTTTGCGTGTGTCGACGAGACCACCCAATTAAGATCCTTATTCAGAATCCCAATTCAATTAAATCTTTCAATCCTATTTGCAATTTCAGATTGCTTATTATCTTGTTCTTGCGTGCTTCTTGGTGTATGCGTGAATCGACCTTCGTGGTCGTCAACCGGTATTCGTGCACGGTTGATAACGACTAGTCGATCGATTCAGCGATTGTGTGGTTGCGAGCCTTGCGTGTTCGTAGCGAGGATCGTGAGGGTTGAGCGACGCCACCGGACTTATCGTTCTCATCGAAAGATCGGGCCAACAAATAGAACCTTAGGGTTCATCACCTGACCCGACCGCGCAGCACTGCCTCGCCCTGGCAGGCCAGTCGCCAGTGGGTCCGCATTTTTTTTTCTCTCCTCGCCGTTGAAATATTATTTCATTATATTTTGTAAAAAACGAAATTTCCTTATATTTGATTGAAAATGAATATCGGCACTGAGATTTATAAAAAAATTTCATTAAGAAATAAGGGCAAGGAGTAGGGTTTTTTATCGAAATCGTGGTTTAAATCACGCTTGAGCGCATATATATAAAAAGGTATAAGGACTATTGGAGTGTCTCGGGATGAAATCGTCTCGAGCGTATAAGCGTATATAGACGAGCAAATGATGAGGTACTTTATAAAGCTTATCTGAGAATGTGATTGGAGGGTTGGGAACGGTCGTTGTGATGATGAAGATGTCCGAAAATACTGAGTCTCTCCTCGATGAAGACATACTTGCAATATAGGTTAGCGGAGACACGGAACAAGAACTACATTAGAGTATGCGATGAAGCACGCTACACGAGTGACATGGCATGATGGTCCGGCTAATTGCTTTAGTCATCCTCGCTACTACTACGATACAATCGCGACACAAGCATCCGCACCATATAAGTACACATGCCTTTAGGGATAGTAAAATACATGGGGGTAGGACGGGGACTACTACGTAATGACTGACCTCTGCGTGGACCGGGCCATTTTCCTTCCTTGCTAGCTCGGCATTGAACTCCTCGTTGGCCTTCCCTTCCCTTATCGCGGAGTGTCCACGTCGGGTGGTATGTCGAAGTCATCCATGTCCTGCGATTTTACGATGTAAGTTCATCGTAGACAGGAAATCGGAAGAATGATGTAAATTCTTCATAACTCACGTCGCCGACACGGATTACGCCCGGACGCCGGATACTCAGGTGCGGTCGGGCTCACCCGATGAGCCTTTCCTTGCCCTTGTCGCGGGATCGCCCACGTCGGTGGTATGTCAAGTCGCCCATGTCCCGCGATTCCATGATGTTAGTCGTCAGTATAGTGAAAATCGAAGAATGATGTAAATTCTTCAGAACTCACGTCGTGGATACTGAGTACGCCTGGCGATCGGAACGCTATTTGTGGCGGCCGGCTCGACCACATGAGCCTTTCCCTTGCCCTTGTCGCGGGGATCGCCCACGAAATTTGGTATGTCGAAGTCGCCCATGTCCCGTGATTGTATGATGTAAGTGGAAAACGAAAAGGATGTAAATTCTTCATAACTCACGCTGTCGATATGGATTACGCCCGGCGACTCTCGGGCTTCTTGGTGCGTCCTCAACAGGTCCGATGACGTAAGGTTTCCACCGCGACGGGTTCTCGCCCGCACCGAGTAGTTCAAAGATATACTTCATTGGATGAATGCCTGTCAGACATCTCCGGCCGCCGATCCTTTGGAAGAAGTGGCAACGCATCTCTGGCTGCCATTTCGTGGGGATGAAGTTAAAACTTTAAGGAAGTCAACGCGTTGGCGAAAATCAATGCGCGCGAAAGAAATGCTTACGAGGTGGTGCCCGCACGTGTAGTACGCCCGGGCTGCGGTGGCTGGGTGTGTGGACTGAATGATCTCTGCTGGTTCGCCACACACACATTGCGGGATCGGAAAACGTGGTGGTACCGAGCATCTTTCATTGATTTATCTGGGTATTGTATTTGTTTCCTCTTCGCTAAGCCAATTTTGCTTCTTCAACATCCTCGCAGAGAAGTTTGTCAAGAGTCCATAGCTGAGTATCTATTGTGTAGTGTTGTGTAGTGTTGGGTTTGGTTCAACCCCCTTTTATAAGCCCCATGGTTGGCATGGTGTGGTTAATTTCTTATCACTACGCAAAGCTGCCCCGTGTGGTCTTGTCAGTGCGCAAAGCTGTCTCCTTTGGTCTTATCACTGCGCAAAGCTGTCTCCTTTGGTCTTATCATCGCGCAAAGCTTGCCCGTGTGGTCTTGTCGCTGCAAAGCTGTCTCCTTTTGGTCTTATCATCGCGCAAAGTCGCCTCGTATGGTCTTGTCGGGCGCAAAGTGTCTCCTTTTGGTCTTATCATCGCGCAAAGCTGCCCGTGTGGTCTTGTCGATTGTGCAAAGTCGTCTCCTTTGGTCTTATCATCGCGCAAAGTGTCTCCTTTGGTCTTATCATCGCGCAAAGTTTGCCGTGTGGTCTTGTCATCGCGCAAAGTCGTCTCCTTTTGGTCTTATCATCGCGCCAAAGCTGCCCGTGTGGTCTTGTCATCGCGCAAAGCTGTCTCCTTTGGTCTTATCATCTGCGCAAAGCTGCCCGTGTGGTCTTGTCGGTCGCAAAGTCGTCTCCTTTGGTCTTATCATCGCCAAAGCTGCCCCCTCCGCCGCCAGCGATGCGGACGACCGCTCCGCCCGCCAGCGCGCAGACGACCCCTCACCGCGGCCGCGGTAGGGACTGCCGCCTCCGCTTGGCGTGATGCGGACTGCCCCTCCGCCACCGCAGACGGACCTGCCCCCTCCGCCAGCGCGCAGACGGACCTGCCCCTCCGCCAGCGCCAGACGACCGCCCCACGCCACGTTGCGTCTCCGGTGCTCGGCTATTTAAACGCGCGGCCACACACTCGCTTGATCGTTCCTCTCAGGAATCTGTCCCTCTTTGTGAGGTGCCTCCCTCTCCCGTACCTAACATTTTTCTTTGTCCTTTGTTTGAATTCGTTAGTCGTTACTAATCGTATGCATGTTTGAATTTGCAATCTTCCGTGTCTGCGGTTAAGAGTTGGTAACGTCGTAACGGTAAGTTCATTTCAAAGAACGCACGATGGTTCTTATGTTGTGTGTTGGTTGAAATATTGTCTTATTTTTTGTCGAAATGGAGACACCTTGACGGTTCCATGGTAACGCGTCGCGTGCGGTCCAGACGGAGTTGATTTGTCCACCGCCAGCGCTTTGGTAAACGTTCCCAACCCGCACGCTTCGATTTGCTAGAGCTACGAGGTGCATTGGCGCTTGTTTGATAGGCACGCCGCTAGGAACAAGATAGTAATAGAGGCGGTCATCGCCACCATGGTCCCACCACACGGGCAGATGTTGTGGGGCCTCGTGAAGGTGACAGCAGTGGCATGTGGGCAGAGTACATGGAGATCGTTAGCAATCCTCACGCTCCGATCTATGGACGACCCATGGTGTACGTCCATTTTGTTTATCCTGCTCAATCCTCTGGGGGGGCGCTGTTCAAGGAGCCAGCGACGCTCTTGTCCCCCTCTTTGGTTTATTGACGATGGGAGAGGTCTCGAGAGCGCCAGACGTCGTTACGCAGGATGCTCCAGTTGATAGAGATTCTGGTACTTTCCAACCCAATGAAGGTGTGGATAGATGGCGGGATGCTCGTGTTGATTGTCACGAGATTATCGATGGCATGTCCGAGGGCACTGCCACCGAAGATGAGGAGGACTTTGACTCGCAATCCAGCGAGGACGAAGCCGACGATGAGGGCGGGATCGTCGGTGGCATTGTTTCGACTGACACGGACTATGTTCCAAGTCGGTTGGATTGCTGCTGCCTCTTCCTTGTTCTCGCCCAGAGCACGAAGTCGTCAGGCCTTCGATGCGGACACATTGCTTGTGGGGCAACATTTCCCACACAAGGCTGCGGCCAGGCAAGCTATCGTGAGTTTCGCGGTGAAGACCAGTCGGACTTACCGAGTGTACAGGTGAGTTTGAACTTTGTTTGATGTATCTTCAACCATCTCTGATGGGTTGTACTAACTAATATATGTCGTCTGTTATGTGCAGATCTAATCCTGACACTTACATAGTTAAGTGCGTTCTTACCTCTTGCCCTGGCAAAGTCCGTGCGTAGAGATTCCTTGGGGCGGGAACGGCCTTCCGCATCACAGTCGTGACGGATCACACATGTGAGCTTCAGGAGCCATTGCAAACGCATAAGAATGTAACCTCGGCCTACATCGCGAGAATTGTAAGCCATGCAGTTGTCGCCGATTTGACCATTTCGCCTAAGGTTACGATGGCTAACGAAGCGAATACAATAGGGTATGCCGTTAGCTACTGAAGGTCCGGCGGCGAGCGGAAGGTCCTTGAAGGGTTGTACGGTACCTACAAGGAGGCGCGACCTAGTCCCCGAATCTTTGTCAAGCAAATTGCGGATGCTAATCCGGGACATGCGCCAATAGGGACGATAGGTTCGACAGTCGAACAACCCAAATTCCCTAATCCTTGATCGAAGTCTTCGGGCTTTTGGCCCGGTCGAGCTTCCACCATCGCCGTCCGCCCCGAGTATGGACGGTACTTTCCTTTCTTGAAATACAAGGGCACCATTCTCACCGCTATTGCCGCCGATGGCAACGATCAATTGCTCCCGATTGCCTTTTGCAATTGTGGAGAATGAGAACACCGCCCGATTGGCTATGGTTTCTAGCCAACATAAAGCAACATGTTGTAAGGATCGGCTGAATGTGTGTGTCATAACCGACCGTCATGCCGGGTTGTTGTCGCGTTGCGCACCATGCGCATCCGGTATTAGGGCACCGTTCAATGGAACGACATGCGCTGCGTTGGTGCATGCGGCATCTAGTCGCCAACTTCCACACACGCCCGAGCAAAGACCTCATGAAGAAGTTCAAGAAGCTCGCCTCTGAACCGTAAGCGCAAGTTCGATGCCGTGTGGCGGAACTTGAGGTCGAAACCCAGCGTGCAAGTGGAGGTTACGCCCAGCGCACCGCAGCGAGTTATTTGAGTGGATGAGCGAGCATGCCCCGACTACGAGAAATGGTCCTTCTTCACGACACCTATGGTGCTCGATGCGGCATCATGACAACCAACATGTCCGAGGTCTACAACGGTGTGTTGAAAGGGGTCCGTGCCCTCCCCATCACCGTTGTTGTAGACGAGACATGGAAATGCGATCGGTTACTTCAGAATTGGGCAATGATGGCCAACAAAGATTTGGACGAAGGGAAGCAAGACTCGGAGGTTACCCTTGCCTACATGGAGAAGAAAATTACCAAGGTCCGATCCCATGTAGCTATCACAATGGATGGCGTGAGAAGAAAGTTCGAGATCCGCTTATGGACAAATACGTCAGCGGCCACATGAGAGGTGATCGGAAGCATGTTTGTACCATAGGCGATGTGGCGGTTTGCACCGCAACAAGCCTCAAGCTCGCCGCACAAGCCTTGCTCCCACGTATATCTTTGCATGTCTTCAGATTTCACCAATCTTCTAGCATGTACATGTCGGAGTACTACGACATACGACACTGTATGATACTTGGAACGGGGAGTTCAACTCCTACGGTGTGGAAAGCCACTCAGGGACCTATGGCCGGGAGCAGTGAAGTGGTCACCGAATGAAGCCTTTGCGGCATCGGGCCGTGGGAGGCGTCGATCAAGGCGCATCCGCAACGACATGGATGCGAGCCAAGCGTGGAGATCGCCAACACCAATAAGGTGTAGGCTATGTAAGACTCGTGGGCACTCATTCAGGAACTGCCCGAGTAGACCTTCTTCCTCCGGTGCCACTTAGTATCTGTAAGCTATCCAGTGTATTTGAGTCATGTCAGTGTTGTAGTGATGTGAGTGTCGTAATGATTTGCCTTGTAACCTGTACCGCTTCGAGTTATTATTACCGCTTCGTTTGGATTACGTCGTGCTTTGCAGAAAGTAGTCGCGTCCTGCTTTCCAGAGAGTTGTCACTTCCAGCTTTCCAGAGAGTGGTCACGTCCAGCTTTCCAGAGAGTGGTCACGTACAGCTTTCCAGAGAGTTGTCACTTCCATCTTTCTAGAGAGTGGTCACGTCCAGCTTTCTAGATAGTGCTCACTTCTCGCTTCCACTTCTGGCGGTCACGTCCTCGTTTCCGCAGAGTGGCCCCTTCGTGCTCCCAACGCTATATATGGATGCTTTGGCTGCCATTGACCTCACTCTTCTCTTCCTCTTCTCCTTTCCTGCAGTGTAAAAGAAGATGTCTTCGGCCTCATCGAACATTGGAGTGAGCAGAGAATTACAATCACTACGACAAATAGCTTGCTTTGCCCTCGTTGCAGGGATCCGGTTAATGTGTTTACCTCTCATACGCCAACGAATCCGTCCCGAGTTTTCATGAAGTGTTCAAATCTTTCGGTGACTTCTGCAAACTCAGCACGAATGAATTGCGTTGTACATATCGGGTTTTCTTACTTTCATTTGAAACTTCAATTCTTTTGTAGAACACAACATGTCGATTTTGGCAATGGGCTGACGAAGCTGCCCCAGTGCTTCAAGATATTGCAATGCAAATTGCTGCCTTGCAAGAAGACTCCCGTGGTGTTGGTGCAATTCGTGCAGTGCCTCGAGCGTCCGATGAACCAATGCAAGACTCCCATGGTGTTACTGCAATTCGTGCAATGCCTCGAGCGTTCGATCAACCCATGCAAAGTGAAGAGAAAAGACTTCAAACACTACATGACAGGATGGAAAGAGTTGAGAAGCTGCTTCACAAGTTACTTAAGTTAGTTACTTTTGCGGTCTTTCTTCTTTTGTATCTTGTTCTTGCCAAGTAGAACGTCAGTGTGTAATGTCCACTCGTTATCTATGCATCGCAGTCCTTGATGAATGAGAATAAAATTGTTCTACGGACATAGATAACGAAGTACAAGAGTCCAATTACATTCCAATTAGCACACTCTGCTTGGATTACAAATCACTTAATGAAGCACAACTTACAACATACAATAGAGTACTAATGCTACTATGCGCCACGCTCCTCATCGCTGCATCGGGAATAGTACCATGTCTTCGCCTTCCGCTGTGTTCCTCCCAAAGGTCTCTCGCGAAACTGTTCTGTGGAAGCGTCAACCTATCAGGTGACCGTGGGTTTTGCCGCAGGTCATACCGAGGCTCCTCAACCGCCGTGTCGGCGTATAGGGAGGGCATCACCTGTAGAACTGGCGTTGAGAACAAGTCTGTGACCCAAGCATTAGGATCCGTAGTAGGATCCGTAGTAGGATCCGTGGAGGGGCACCAACTCGGCTCAGGTTGCGGGATGGACGGGGTGAATTGCTCGTGGTGCGGGATGGACTGGGTGAATTGCTCGTGGTACGGTTCGCCTTGTGGGTTGAACGCCGGAGGGTACATTGTGTACCCGGACTCATACCATGGCGCCGTATCGCCCATTGGAAATTGTCCAACAGTGTGGGCCTGCAAGGGAGAATCTGGGATAACATCCGCCCATGGTTCCGGGTTGCGTCCGTGCTCTCCGGAATGTCCTCTTCGTGCCTCTGTGGACGACGACGGCACGGCGTAGGGTCCCTCCGAGACGAGGGCGGCATCGGCGAGGGTCCCTCCGAGACGAGGGCGGCATCGGCGAGGGTCCCTCCGAGACGAGGACGACATCGGCGTGAGGGTCCCTCCGAGATGAGGATGGCATCGGCGAGAGTCCTCGCGTGGCAGCTAGGCGGACCCTCGGCCCCCCATCTTCGCCTGCGCGGGTTGGGTCGACTCGCTCGGACGGGAAGATGGAGGGGGCGAGGGTACGCGACTACGCTCCATCCGATGCCTCGAGTCGACATCGCTAGGCCTTCCGCAGGTCATGTTACGAACGACATGCTTGACATCATCAATAACCGTCTTCAAGACCGAAAAAAAGCGGTCCACTGTGTTGTTTGTACCCCGCTCGAGTTCCCGGCGGCCGCGCTCGATAGCGATCTCCAAACGATCCACCTGCATGGTTACAGAACAAACAAAATTTTGTTAACCCTATTTCGGTGGGTGGTTAATCTATTACGTACTCAACGTAGCGAATCGTCATTGCGTCTTTGCACGGTGCGGGTCCATCCCCAAGTCAGCGTTAGGCGTGACTAGGATCTGCATGTCGGGCGGGCGCCGATCAATCTCGTCGCGTGTTCGTGACGTACCACTCCCAAATGCGTGTCGTAAGTCCCTAGATAAATGCGGCCGTGCCTCACCTGAAGCGGAATCGATGGCCGTCGCCATGCATCTACCCACTGCTGCGTTTGAAGCCGATCATCGCTCTTGCGGCCCTTCTTTATGCGCTGAAGGTCCAACAAAATAAATAAATTATGGTAATCGACATAACATATGACTAAAGGATCTACAATATTATTAAGCAATGCAATGTACTTACAAGTGACTACGCCGCAAGCGGCCGCCCTAGAGCAGGGGATCTCACAGTGCGGTCGAGCGCCTCATCACCCGTTGTGGGTTATGCGGCTCTACCATGTGGGAGAATACCGGATGACAAGTTGTCCTCGAAGACGCATCTCGGTGGCATAGCGAGCTCAAGCCGTCGGGGGCCATGCCCTGCACGTGGGCATTCGTCCAAGGAGCCCATACTATGTCGTTGTCGGGACCCGAAATTACCATTCAGGACCCTCTGTGTTCAACGCACTAGCCCAGGATCACGCTAGTGCACACAGTGGTAACAAATGTGGAAATCGATCCATACAAGCGAATAATAGCATAAACGAATAACTTTGATTAACAAATAATGGTTTTGACCTTAAGGTCGGGTTTACAACTATTGAGCCACGCAGGGCTAACAGAGAAATAAAGCAGCAGCGGAAACAGAAACGGTAGTGGCACCCCATCGGTTCGCCACAGGCAACCGACCGGGATCAAGACCTCACGATCGGGCACCTTGATGTACTCGTCCTCGAAGGTGGTGAAGACTCCTCCTCGCTTGATTCGTCAAAACAAGCGTGAGTACACACCGTACTACTAAGCCACACCACGAGATGCAAAATATATATATCTTGGCTTTTTACAAAGGGAGGCATTACGTGGCTCTTTTGCATAAATGCAACTTTTGCAATTGAATACAATTAATAGATTAAAGACAGTAAAACAAATAGACAATAATAATTTTAACAAGTTTTTTTTCACAAAGACACACACACTGCCCTAACAGTTATTCACATAGCTAGACGATTTAATCACATAGCTCCCTTCCCACACAGCTTTTATGAAAATCTACCCCTAGTGTCAAATCCCGAGCATTGTCCATGATCATGACGCCTGCTATTCGAATAGATTAAGTTACACTCTGCGAGTTTGTACACTTTACCCACAAGATACAATTAGTGTAGCTAACACTAATCATAACAAAGCATTTGAGATACCTTATCCTACTATGCTAGGCCCGTCTCAAAACAGCATGTGGTAAATGCAGAAGCTTCGGTTCAATGGAGCACATGGTGAGGTCCTTAATCGACCAAGGCAAGACTTCCACTAACTAAATCACATAGACACATAGATTATTATAGTTCACACAGTCCACACAGTTCACACAGTCCACCCTTTCACACAGTATCCACCCCTTGCCTCAGTCCAAAACCTTTTACCACCCCGGTTGATTTAAGTGCAACATATGCCACAAAGACACATAGTACACATAGTTTGTTCACAGTTTCATATTCACTTAGTCAATTTATAACAAAGTATACATGACAAGTGAGTCGTGGCATGGCTAAGCAATCTAATACATAACTAACCAACCCACGTTGGTGCTACAATATTACCAACTAATTATCAACTAGGGTGACAAGGAATCAAGGCTTAACAATTACATGAGAGGCATATCAATTTGGAATTAACTATCGCACCCAAAAGCTTTTAAATAAATACTTGAATTAAGATGCATAATTTGAATTAAAATACTTTTATAAAACTGGGAAGCAAAATGGTCAAGGGCATAGCTTGCCTTGAAAAGGATCTAGGAATTGATCTTGGTCTTGGAAAGGTCCTTCTTCTTCAACTCTTCCAAAGAAACGTCGAAGTCTACTGCATAAGCGACACAAACAAACAAAACTAAATAAAAAATAGAAGCAAATAACTCCAATAAAATAATTAAAAATCTCCAATAGTTAGATCTGGATTTTAGACGAATTTAGAAATTTGAATGGATGGATTTGGGGTTAGGATTCAATTATTATGAATTTTACAAATTTTAACCTAAATTTGTAAATTAAATAAATTCTAAATTCTAAAACTAAACTGAACTCCAAATTACATAATTATATGTTATTTAATTAGACAATAATTTTCTAAGATTTTAGCAATTTAAATCATCCAATTTGGATTTGGGATTCAAAAGATATAAATTTTACAAGTTTTAACCTATCTCTTGAATTTTAAATGAATTTCTAAATTTAAACAAAAGTCAAATTTAAATAATTTTGATTTGATTAGCTAGATCTAAATTTTATATGAATTTAGAAATTTGAAACACCCAATTTGGAGTTTGGATGCAAAAGTTATGAATTTTACAAATTTAAACCTAAATCATTATTTAACAATTTCCCGAATTATTTTTCTAAAGGAAATTCTAATTATTGCGCAAGGTGACGTCGTGAAGGATTTCCGGAATTAAAGAATTAAGCGACATGTGGGACCCACATGTCGTTGACGGCCACAGTGGACCAAGTCCACCGAGCCACCGGATCGAGATGTAAGTGAGGTGGTGGCGACTCATCGCTGCAGCGTGGCGACGCCAGCGCCACTGGGGATTTACTGCGTCGCCTGGCGCCGAGGTGGCGCTAACGTGGCGCTCGCGTGGCAAAGCCACGGTGGCATGGCGCGGGCCGCGCATGAGGACCTAGGGTCGCCGGAGCTACAACGCTGGCGGCGGGCGGGCGAGACGCGCGAGAGAGAGGAGGGATGGGGTTACAGTGCGCTCACCCGCTCGACGAGGCAGGACGGAGGTGGCCGCGGCGAGAAAAAGCGGCGGCGAAGTTGCGTTTGCAGCGGCGAAATGCGCTCGGTGGCGCTCGGCGAACGCAATGCGCGCACCAGATCGCGGGAGACGGCGATGAAGATGGTGGCGGCGGAGGACGCGGCATCTACGGCGGCGGCGCATCGAGCTTCAAGCCTTCGTGACTGGCGGCGGAGAAACCTCAAACCGCGAAAGCACAGGGAGAGAGAGTGGGTGGCGGCTTTGGGATGGGTGGCGTGAGGCGCCGGCTGTCCTTTATAGGGCCCGGGGAGGTCCGGCGGCGTGTGGCGTGGAGATCGTGGGCGGCGGTTGCGGCCGTCGCATGCCAGCGGAGAAAGAAGGAAAGGGTGGGGTTCATGGCGGCGGCGGGCGCGAGTCGTCGCTGCGTACGCGAGGAACGGGAGGTTAGGCGCCCACGTCTGGCTTCGGCGTTGACCGCCCATGGCGGTTGCGTCTGGCAGCGTCATATGGAGAAGAACGCAGCGAGGAAGAAGGGTCGCGGCCCACTTGGCGCGAGCGGCGCAGAGGCCGGAGGGCGGGTCGGTGAGAGAGTGGCCGGGTGGGGTCCCCATGTCGTCGTGCGCTGCAGGCACAGGCGTGGTCGTGACAAATTGGGCAAGGGAAGGAAGTGGGTTTAGGCCCAAGACTGTTTTGGAGATTTAAATAGGTTTTTCCTTTTTAGAAAATAGCAGAAATTCAAATAAGCAATGGAAAATAGCAAATGAACTTGGAAAAATTCCAGAAAATTCCAAAAAATATATCCAAGCTCATAGAATCCAAATAAAATAGTTTTGACTATTATTTATGTTGACTTTAGTCATATTAAATTGTTTTGTTACACAAAGTCCAATATTAAGCTTTTAAATTAAATTCAAATAAATCCAAATGGTGAATTTTCTCACTACAACTATTCAAATGATTTTTTTAAAGCTCTGAAAATTGAGATGTTACAGTCGTTCTCATGCAGGGTCTCGAATTCATTGTGGAACTCGGGGTATATGCGCGCACCCTTTCCTAGACCACTCTAAAGATCGCCATTAGATCCATCGGGATCCCATGGTCGGGCCTTCCACGGATCCTCCTTGTCCGCCTCACCATAGAAATGTTGTGTGTGCGGGTAAGGATGGATGAAGCGCTGAAGTACTGACCGTCCGACCGCTGAAAGTGCTCCCACGACCACAGTAGAATAGCGTGTGTAGCACCCGAGAGCACGGCTCTGTTCCGTCGGCGACGTTGCGGCGTCGCCAAAGTCATGCAGATGTCACAAGACAAAGATCTGGTGAACCCCAATCTATCTTGCGGCACGTCCTCATCGTCGGCGTCCACGATAGACTCCGCAAGGTGAATATAACTCGGGTACACCATGTCCCCCTGCGTGCTAGGGAACATGATCCACCCGAATATAAACAACAAATATGCAATAAAGTGGCATCGAACCACCTCCTCCGTTGCGTCAATTGGGCAATGCATGAATCGTCGCAGCCAACCGTGTGGAATGCCCTTTGACCTCTCGGGGATAGGCTGGCCGAAACGATGATGGAGACGCGCCTTCCAGTCCGGCGACCTCGGAGGGGGAACAACTGCACGGCCTCGCAACGGAAGGCCGGTAATGAAGCTGACATCTTGCAGTGTCACCGTCATCTCCCCCCACCGGAAGTGGAACGTGTGGGTCTCCGGCCGCCAACGATCAACCAAGGCGGAAAGAAGAGAGGCATCAATTAGGAAGTTCTGCCCCATGTTCAGCATGCGGGCGAACGCAATCAGCCCGGATTGACGAAGCCTCGAAACATACCGCTCGTCGAGCGGCCAGGTCTCCCTCGGTCCCCGTGTCACCAGAGTTGGTGGCCCATCGCCATCAATCCAAGCGTGACAGCGATGCTTGCCGTCCCATGCCGCTTCAAGTAGGGGTGGTAGAGTACGTGCCATTGCTGCAAATAGACAAAACTAACGATTAGCAAAATCTAAGCACGCATTTAGCGGTACAAAATGCAATAAGCAAAAATTAAACACGAACTAAACTTCACTAATCGAGCAGCGCAGACTTATGATTTCCTCGGTCGACCTCGCGCGTTGGTTTATATCGCCTCACGAAAGCGGACAATGAAAGAAATGACGACGATGTAAAGAAAAGTGAACAGAAAAATCGCATGCTTCGAGCCTTCTTTCGATAAAGCGGGCGGATGGCGAGGAAAAAAGGAAAGGAGAAAGAAATGCGCGACTGTGGGGCACTGCGCTGGGGTCAGGCTCTGCTGCCGGTGGGGGCGGAGTCCCGCTTGCGCCCACTAGCCGCGGTACGAGCACTGTTTTGGGGCTATTTTTGCTAATTATGGCGAGTTGAGGCTATTTTTGAAATAAATTGTCGCTACAGGGCTAGAACAGTAAAAAAAATCTAGAATCAGAACATTTGGACGAGGGAAGCTACAGTACTAAGTGACACCATACAAACTATCCATATGTGCCATATCTGGCTAATCAAATAGAGACCAAAATATTCCAAGTGATTGCCTCATACTAGTTCAGATGATGATTATCAGTCAGGGTATGCTTCGGCACACCTCTTTTTAAAAAGGTTTATAAATCCTGAAACAAAGTAATTAATATTGGATGAAGACAGATATGTATAGGGAGCAACTAACGCTCCCGATTGGATCATGCCCCCCCCCCCCCCCCCCAAGCGCTTTTCATGACCTCTGTCCTGTTTGGAGGAGACGCACCACAACGTGCCATGTGTAATCTTAATCCCCCCCCCCCCCGGGCGCTTTCCATGACCTCTGTCCTCCTGTTTGGACGAGACGCACAACGTGCCACGTGTAATCTTAATCTGAAAACGAGACGCAGATTGCGATGTGTAATCTTAATCTGAAGGACCGCAGATTGCGATGGGCACAGCACAATGTCTGAGCGCACTGGGTCTTCGTCTGCATGCTGTAGGCTTGCAATGCGCACACATCCATCCATCAGTACGTGGTTGGCAGAAGAAAGAGGGAAGAAGAAAGGGACGTAATTATGGGGAATTAATTTGTGATGCATCATTGCCTGCAAAGCTCTGTACCTTTCATCACTAACTACATATATATACTCCTCCGTTCATAAATACATGATATTTTAGAAAATGTGAAGTCAACTTATCTAACTTTAACTATTACTTTTTATATGATTTTATTAGTAAAAATTACAAAATTGTTATATTATGAAAATATTTATCATGATAAATCTAATGATACTATTAACTCATGATCAATCTAAATAATTTTTCATATATTATTAGTCAAAGTTAGATAAGTTTAACTGCACGCTTTCTAAAACGTCATTTATTTATGAACGGAAGGAGTACTACTCTAATTTGGCATTCAAACCTTCAAAGTTCATTCTTGGACTCGTCTACTGATGGGCAAGGCACAAAGCTTGAATGAATCTAATAAAAGCACAAGTGCACAACAACAACATTATCTTCTGTGAATAAGGGCCTTTTTGGAAGCTTGCCTCATGGTGCGATTTTTTTTTCTTTGACAAAATTGTGGCATGCTGCAGTTTTTATGGCAAGCAAATTCTTGGCCATAAGTTTGGCAAGATTTGCAAAAAAAATATGTCTATGACATGCAAGGTATGGTGCTAAGGAAGCGTTTTTATGGCAAGCAAATTAGAAGGTGACGGACATGCGAGCTAGTGAGTGTTACTCCCTTCTAGAAATACACGATATTTTAGAAAGTGTCTTTGTTAAACTTCAGTAACTTTGATTAATAATATATGAAAAACTATTTAAATTGATCGTGAGAGAATAGTATTATTAGATTTATCATGATGAATATTTTCATAATATAATGATTTTGCAATTTTTACTAATATAATCATATGAAAAGTAATAGCTAAAGTTGGATATTAGAGACCATGTTGATATCCAAAACGTTATACATTTTTGAACAGAGGGAGTACTAATTTCTCAGTGGAATTTCAAGCTTGGCTGAATGCACAATTCACGGAGAGAAACAGCCAAATTATAATAGGTATATACACCTCTAGTAGAAAAAAAATGGCTATATTGAGAGAGATTTTTTGCACTGAAAAATGGCTATTTATTTCTGCTGCGATTTGTCAGCTTCAGGCCTACGTTTTGCAATCCCACGAAGTGTAAATTATGCCTTGTTTAGTTCGTGTTATTTTAATACGTACTTTTGTTGGAGCATTCATCTGATCGAGTTGAAAACTTTGTGATATGCATACTGATCCAACAGAACAGTGGTGCGATAGGCGCATCAAGTAACTAGCTAGTTAAAGTAGAGTGCTGTCAAAAAGTGTAGCTAATTTAGAAGAATCAGGAGGTCAAATTATTCTTATGGCCGGGTCCCCAAGGAAGCACATATTGGATACTCCCCTTTGGAAATTTCGAAATCTACCGTGTGCCAATTTTTGTGGCCATGCGAGTAGAAAATTACGGTAGTTCTTCCCAGGCGCGCACGTTTATCTTACAATCTAGCATGTATAAACTTTTCGTCTCGAAAAAATTTGGACAGTTCTTCGGGCCCACTATATTCTAGAATGCATGAAATCATGGCATCCGGATTCACTGGAAAATTGACCTAAAACACCAAGTAATGAACATTTCAGATCCGATGTTTGGGAGTTGTTTGGGATGGTGCTGTAACATCTTAATTTTCAGGGTTTTTTGAAAATTTTTAAAAATAAAAATAACTATTTGATTTTTGTTAAAATTGCTAAAGCTTAACTTAGAATTTTAGACAACAAAAACAATTTAATATGAATTAATCAAACTTCAATTAATTCAATTTGGTTTAAATGGGTTTTCTGGTATTTAAAGTCAAAAATATATTTCGCCCACCCTCTCGGTTTGGACCACCCTCTTGATTTAGACCAGACCTGCCTGTCAACCTTCCCTGCTCACCTTCGTCTCCTTCCGTTACTCGCCCATGCTGCCCATTCATGAGCTTGCGTCACCGCCGCTGCAAAGTCGTCGCCCTGGCATGAATCCCGCTGCTTTTTCCCTCGGCGACATGCGCATTAAATGCCGTCACTTCCGCCGCGCTTGTTTTCCCCCACTTGTCTCCTTCCCACCTGCCCCCATCCCCTCCCTCGCTTGCTCCAAGCCCGTGCCATCCGGAGCTCCGCCCATACCGCGAAGCTTCTCCGCTACTCCTCCTTCCTCGTTAAATAGCGCCCCAGGACCCCCTCATCCCCCTCTTGCTTTTCCCTCGACTCTCCCTCTCTTTCTCGCCCTCGTTTTGTCGTGCTTCGAGTTTGCCTCACCTCCCTCTCTCCGCTGGTGCCCCCACCGCCGGCCATCTCGTCATTGCTTTCGCTAGCTTCTTCGGCCGCCTCGTGGTGTTCGCCGCCCACGTCTTGCCACGCCTCCGATCCGTGCCCTTCAGAGTCGAAACTCCTTCCCACCACCCTGAGCCCTTTCTCATCCACCCGGTTCTATTTCATCATTTCTTGAGTTTTCAAACTTCCGAGAGCCCGTTCTCCTTCGTTCGAGCTCTGATCCGAATAATCCAAATTTCTAAATTCATCTAAATTCAGTACCTTTCTTTTGGTTCTAGTTTGGTAATTTTTTGATTTTATTTGGAATTGTTTTATTTATTTGGCTCTTTTTACACGTATAGATTCCGGTGTTTCCGAAGAATTCTTGGACCCGACGACCGAAGCAACTGAAACCTTCAACGAAGGCAAATCGTAGACCTTTAATCATATTGAACTCATTTTATAAAATTATATTGTTTTATATCAACCTGCATTGCTAAGTTTATAATAAATGCTTTCGGGAATAGTTAAATACCTAAATTGTCATTGTACCTCCTTGTATAATTGTAAATGACATGTACCCTTGGACACCATAGGATGGTTAATTTTAGTTGGACATTATTTTAGTTCCAATATGGGTATCGTATTATGCTTAGCCATGCTTTAGTTATGCGATGGTCTCTCGATCACCTAATTCAATAATGATAAATTTGACTTAATGAAATATGGAATTGTGGCGCAGCCACTATTATTAAAATTTGTTGTGCCATGGTAAGGATTTCCATTTGGTCGGGTTGAATCGAAAATAATTTCATACTTAGGCAAATGATCGTGCAGTAAAGGGGGAGAATTTTGGGATGTGGTTGTCTCGCCTGAGTAGTCACTAAGGACTTAACTTTGTGTGCCATTGATCTGGGCCATACCATATAACCACATGTCCAGGATGGGATAGATCTGGCTGACTAATTAGCAATGTTTTGGTTTGGTTCTATTAAGGATTGATAAGTAGCGCAAGAGGGGGCTAGAATGGCGAAACCTTAGCGAGCAGAACCGAGTCAAAACAAAGCTTTGTAAAAGCCTTATGAAAATCACTTAGCCGCACGCCTTCGGAAGTGTGAAATGCCTAACATTATAAGATGATTATCTCTTATGAGCAAAGTTGTACAACCTCGGCAGAGTGTAAAACTATTCGAATAGCCATGTCCCAGGTTATGGACAATGCCTGGTGATTTCACACGAGTGGTAGATCTTCTTAAAAATGTTGGAATGGTTAGGGTTGGATGGAATGGTTGGGAAGTGATCGGGGTTCACTAATAGTTTCAAAGAACATGATTACTTATGTATTAATATTTTAAATCATGCTTTACAATCTACTTACTGTATTTACTATCGATATTGCTTTATGCAAAACAGCCATAAAGTTATCCTTCATGAGCCTTGCATGAATACTATTTACAGATATTTTCCTACGACTTGCTGAGTACTCTAAGTACTCACGGATTTGCACCACTTGTTGATCAGTCGCCGAAGAAGAACCAGACAGCACCGAGTTCTACGAGGAAGATTACTTCGAAGACTACGCGAATTAGGTCGCGTCGATCCACTCGATTGCCTGTGGGCATGTCGGATGGCTACCACGAGACGTTTTGGTTTCCGCTGCAAGTTTATCTATTGTTGTTAAGCCCTGCATGGCAACCTCTGTAAGACTTGACCATAAGGTCCTTTTACTGCTAAGTAATATTAATTTGTTTTCTTCATTAGCTATTTCGTTCTATGGATATGATTTCATCAATGTTGCAACTGTATGAGCTAGCTGCTGATCTGGGATTAGTTCAGAATACATAGAGGGCTCGGGTCCAGTGTCTCGGGGTCTGACGGTCTTGTGACATGCGTGTCCATCCAGAGGAGAAGAGGTGACAAAACACCCTAGACTAAGAATTACCTTTCAAAAAAAAAGAAGGGGAGGGGGCAGTGGCGGAGCCTAGATTTTCGGAATGAGTGTTCAAAGTTAGCAAAATATGGTTCAATGGAAAAGAAAGATCCGCAAGCAATAGGGAAAAATGTTCGTCCTAGAGACAACATCTCAAAATAATTTAGAGAAATCATAAAACAATTAAGAAAAATTACAATTTAACTCATGATATTTCAAACCTTCGAAGCACTAGCCCGCTCGCCATGGCCACACCCCATTGCCATGTGGTTCTCCCTTGCCCGTTGCGAGCCAAACCCCACTCGCCTTGGACCACCGTGAGATGCACCTTGGAACCCACCGCCATGCGTTCGCTCCCTGTCGTGTCCACACCATGCCGCCACGCACTCCTTCCGGCCATGGCGCCCATGCCCCGCCACCGCATGTTCCTTGCCCACCGCGAGCCATACCACCCTGCACCCACTGCCACGCGCCTCTTGAACAAGAGCGAGAGAGAGAGAGAGAGAGAGAGAGAGAGAGAGAGATTAAGTTTGGGTTTGGCGTCATGGACATGTCGAGTTGGGTCAATAGGCCTGATTTGCTGACGATCGATGGCTTGTTTGAGGAGGTGGAGAGTATAAATGGGTCATTGGGCTGCAAAGCTGGAGTGTGAATTGGGGAAGGGAAGGTGTGGGGTGGATTGAAATTGTTTAAAAGTTTAAATATGGAATTTTTTTGCTTAACTATTAGTATATATAGCTAAATACTTACTATATATACTTTTTTTTGCAAAACAATTTGGGTGTACATTTGTACACCCATGTCTCAAGGTCCGCTCTGGGGAACTAATAAAAGGTTTGTTGGTGTTTTAGAACCGACCTTACGTAATGATTGTTTGATTTGGGGGTCTCCAAGACTCAAATCACACAGAGAGAATGACACGGGGATTTTTATATAGGTTCAGGACTTCTCCAGAGAGAATAACAACCCTACTCCTGTGTGTATGTATTGAGTATACTAGTTACAAATCAAGAGATAGACTCGAATGTAATGTCTTGTGCTCCTGATCGTTCTCCTCCTCGTCATCTCCTGATGATCCCGCCTTTTTATACATCACTCGAAGTGGGCTGACGTTTCTCCAGTCCAAAGGGCGCCTTGACGCTGCAGGGGTAGTCGTAGAAAGGCTTATGACTATAGGGTAGTCGTAGAAGGGCTTACGACTACAAGGTTGTCGTAGAAGAACTTACGAACCTACAGTTTCTCCCTTATGAATATTAAGGGGTATACTCAAGAGTCATATGACGTTATTATTATCCATAATAAGAATTATGGATAAATAATTAAATGAGGATTATTAGATCCTCATCATCGATCCCCCCAGCTTCAAGTGAAAATAACTTACTTGAAAAAGAAGCCATAGATGATCTTACGACCAGTGGGTGGTCGTAGAATGGTGGTCGAAGAAAAAACTCTTTGACCAGTATTTCATTTGACCAGAAATAGACTTAATCAAGAAAGGTGTTGGAAATCTTACAACTCACAAGGTGGTCATAGAAGATCTTATGACCGGAAGCAAAACCTTTCTGACTGCTGTTTCATTTGACCAGAAATAGACTTGGTCAAGAAGGTAATTTTGCTTGAGGTGTAAAGATAGACTTGGTTTTCTCGAGCAAACAAATTAAAGAATCTCAATCAACTCTCATAGACCTGTCTGTTGGAGCAGTTTCCGAAGCGGTGGCAACCGTTAGGTCGCCACGTCTTTAACTCAAGCACACGGTTATAAAAACTTACCATGGTTGAGATTTAGGGTTTTTTTTTACCTTTCCCCAAGTCGCTTCCACTGTTCATCAAGTTTTTGTGTTCTCCGCCACCAACAAAATCGTGCGCCTCTTTAAGACCTTTCCCAATCCAAATCTCCTTCCTTTGAAAGAAATGGCTGGAGCCGTTTCCTAGTGGGCTGAATCGAAGATGGATGCGACCAAGAAGAAGGCTCTGGTCGTCGCCGAGAAGACCCCGAAGAGGGAATTTGTCAAGTGGATTAAGGCTGCTGGACAACATTAGCCGTCAGGGAAGATTGGGCAGATTCCCGCCTTCCAAGCGTACTGTGAGTGTGGCCTTCACTTGTCTGCTCACCCTTTCCTCACACCCGTACTCGAACACTTCGGGGTGGAGTTGGTGAAGCTCGTTCCCAATTCCATCGCAATGTTGGGCATGTTCGTTTACTTGTGCGAGGCCTACCTGGGGATTCCAGCCGACTTGGAGTTATTCCAGTGCTTCGTGGGATGACCAGGTTGGCTAGAATTGCCGGTAGCTGCAGTCTGAAGCTCCACGATGGAAAGTCGAAGGAGTACATTCAGATGTTCACCCGGTCGTCGCAGTCGGGATGGAAGAATCGATGATTCTACTGGGAGATAACCAGAGAAGATAGCCTCTCTTTCGTCGGGATTGCCGCCGAGAAGATTCCTTCCTGGGATTCGACTCCCAAGGATCTCGGCCGGATCGCCCCTTACATTCAAGCCATCAAAGGCTTGAAGGAAGAGGGGCTCACCGGATGGCATGTGGTAAAGGATTTCATCACACGCCGTATTAACCCTCTGAAGAAGAGGGCTCATCCCATGTGGAGGTATTCGGGGCCGCAAGACCCGACCAGAGATTACGAGAAGGGTAAGTATATTTTCAATCTTAGCCTTCTTTCTGTTGATTTCAAAGTTGGATATTGAAAGTTTTACTTACTCCTGTAGATCTCTCACAAGCGAAAATTGGCACTCGAGTCAAGCTCATTTGCGAGAAGTCTCCGCCACCCAATGTGGTGGCGCCTCAAATCCTGGCAGTCCTGTCCGCAGAGGACAAGATAGAGCGCCTAAAGGTAATCAAGAATTGATTTCATCTTTAGGATCTTGTAGTCGTAGAAAAACTTACAACTGGGTACTGGTCATATGAGAACTTACGACCAAGAAATTGTTGTAGAAAAACTTACGACTAGATATTGATCGTAGAAAGACTTACGTTCAGAAGATCATCGTAGAAAAACTTATGACATGGTACTAGTTGTAGAAAAACTTACAACCGCTTAGTAATATTTCTTTTTCTGACTTTCGCAGAAAGTAGGCATGGAAGACCGTCAAGACGATGAAGAGGTTGCACTAATGGTCGTCGGCACAGTGGCGGAGCAAGTCGAGACTCCTCTGGCCAAAAAGCGTCGGCTCGTGCAAGTCGTTGATAAGGGCGTCGTAAGTTCAAGCTCTGCTGCTCCGCCCAGGCCCTTTGCAAAATTCGCTGCAGACATGGCTGCTGCAGAGAAGGCGAGGGCGGCCGAAGCAGCTGAAGCACTTAATCGCAAAGCCCCCAGGATCAAGGTACCCTTCTACTACGACAATAAGACTTTCGCAGTTTCTGCCTCCCGAGGCTTTGTCAAGCAACAAGAAAAAAGAACTGGAAGTGTTTTATGTCTTTTGTGAAGGAAACCGTTACACCAACAGTATCTTTGGCCGAGGGCAGTGCTGCCCTTGAGGTGGTCGAGACAAGTCTCGGCTATCCGGAGAGCCAGAAGGCTCAAGGAGTAGTAGTTCTCACTCAAGACCCACGACCAGACGTGTCGTGGCTAATCCCATTCCTCAACTTGAGTTTCGACCAGACGTGGTCGAAGAGAAGAAGTCGAAGAAATCTTCTTTTGGGAAGGTTTCTTCTAAATTCAAGATCAAATTTGGCACACGAAGGTATGTAGAAAGACAAAAGTGTAGGAATAGTGTTTACCTTTTGCTTTTTACCATTTGACGTGTTTCTCTTTTTGTGATCTTAGCTCGACTCCTCCAGCCCTCAAGGATGTTCCTGTCGAGGAATCCACTGCTATTTCTCTGGCAGTCGGAGATATGACAGTGGCGGTGGTCGAAGGGTCGTCCACCGTCCGAGTGGTGGAAGAGGTCGTTGCTGCCAAAGCAACTGCGACCACAGGAGTGGTCGTAGAGGCTGAGGCGAAAACGGCGTATGATGCAGCGGAGGCATCAGGCCAAGACGATGGCTCGTTGGGCACCGCACTAGGAAGGAAGTCACTGTGGACATTCCTCCTGGTCCCCAAGAAGGAGCTATTGTCATCGAATCAGAAAAAGAAGACTATGTCAACTTCTTTTCTGTATTCTTCGACCCAACTTCCATTGTGCGGACTTTTGCTTTCAGGTATCATAACCGAGTTCCCCACCCTAAGGACATTCCTAACAGGGGGAATGTTTTCGATGATGAGCGTCTCGAAAAGGTGTAGTGGAATCGGGTTCAAGAGCTTGATGAGTTGAAGAACCCTACAAGTTTAGTCTCCATGTTCGCTCGAACGAGCATTAACATAAGTGCTTGTTACTCAACATTTACATATGTGGATTTTCTCGCTTCTCACTGTCTTTCTTTATGTAGAGATCTCTAGAGCAAATTGTCACTATTGTAGTGTACAATCGACAACTTGTACAGCTGCGACAGGAGAAAGCGAAACTCTGCGAGCAGGCAGAGAGATGGTAAGTCACTATTACTCATGGCCGTTTATGTTTTGACCACTCGCACAGTGCTTATATGGATTATTGTAGAAGAACTTACAATTATGTACTGGTTGTGGGAGAACTTACGACCAGAGGATTATTGTAGAAAAATTTACGACTATGTACTGGTCGTAGGAGAACTTACGACCAGAGGATTATCATAGGAAAACTTACGACTGGGTACTGGTCGTAGAACGACTTACGACCGCTTGTTCTATGCTTAAGTCTACTCTTTTCCTTTGTAGGTTCAAGAGCGATGAGAAGATCTTAGCTGATTCACTCGACTACGAGAAAGTCGAGATGAAAAAGATAAAGGAAGAAAAAGAAGCACCCTTGAAGAAGCTTCAGGAGGCATACTCTGCAATTAAAAAGTTACAGGGACTAATAAACGGTAAGTGCTGAACTTAAAATCGCTGATGACCTTCTTTTCATTTTCTAACTCTTATTCCTTTTTCAGAAAAAGAGATTGAAATGGGGAAGCTCGAAACTGAGGTCAAAGAAAAGACCATGGTTGTCCATGAGATTTCCCGTATCGCCAATGAAAAAGATCAGGAGGCCAAGTCGTGGGAGGAGCGCTATATAAAGAGCACTGCCTCTCATGACGATGAAGTCAAGAAGTTAGATTCTCGACTAGCAGGTAAGCAAATCTTTACCTGTGATCAGTTTTGTTTTCCTTTTGGAGTCATTTTATCTGACTAATCTTATTCTTTTCAGAGCAAGCAGCAGAAATAAAACAACTCTGTGAGGCTTAGACTCGTAATCAGGAGGAGATGAAGTCAATGAAGATTCACCTTCAAGATAACATTTCTCTCCTAAACAATGTTCTCAGTGGGCTACGTGCTGAGGAAATCACTCCTCGTGAAGACACGATGATTGCTCACACGAGTACCATTGGTGAACAAGTCGGGACTTTGCAAGAGCTAGTGACCACTCCGAAGACCAACCAAGCTGATTCGATAAAGGATGCGGTCGAAGAGGGAATAAGTTTTGTTCTGGCAAAACATAAAGCTCATGACCTTAGTCTTAATCTGCAACCAATCAAAGCTGACTTCGACTGCTCTGAAGTAGAAGCAGAGCGGTTGATGAAAGATATGCAGTCGATCAGCAAGGAAGTCACGGAGGAGATGCAAATTGGATCTCCCTCGTCGGAGTAGTCTGTACTTAAAACCTGTAAAGACAAGTTTTTTTGTTGTTGATATATATAATCCTTTCTTCTTCTTGCAAATCATCTTATCGAGTAGTTAGTAACTCATAAGATAATGAATGAAAAAGGAGATTAAGACTAAGAATTGAAGTCATATTAATAAGTTTATCCTAGCCCCCGACTATTTACTTAGTTTATTTAGATAAACTATGTAAATAGTGTGAAATGGGTTTTCTCAAAAGAGAGAGAGAGAGAGGTTTATTTAACTTATAATTTTTTTTATCACGATTATCATACACTGGTCAAAAGATTACGAACGAGTCGACACTAGGAAGTTCCTTCTAGTGGGCAGGACCATGTGCAGAAAGGAAAGGCTTCGACTAGGTGATATTACCTTCTCCGACCAGATTAATCAAATCAAGAACGGCAACTTAAGTTAGAAAAACGTCTGGAATACCTTAAAAATTTGTTCGACTTATTCCAGTGCGCTCGGTAGGTTCGCTCTGGTAGCAAGAGTTAGAAACAGGACGACGCTAAGAAGTTCCTTCTAGTGGGCAGGACCACGTGTAGAGAGGAAAGACTTCGACTAGGTATTGTGTCTTCCTTCGACCAGTTGAAACGAAACGAGTTTACCAAAAATAGTCGAGAAAATTGCAAAAGTGTACTCTGCTTAGTGTATTTTTCAAAAATGAAAGAAGAAATAAACTAAGGTACTAAGAGTTGGCTTTGAAAATATTTCGACTATGTGTATTGAACTCGAGCTCTTTGTGTTGGCAGCAAAAAGGGATGAACAAGTCGACGCTAGGAAGTTCCTTCTAGTGGGCGGGACCACGTGCAGAGAGGAAAGACTTCGACTAGGTGTTGTCACCATCCTTTTGACCAGTGTAAAGAAAGTCTGGGTACTGGTCGTAGAACAACTTACGACCAGGTAATGGTCGAAAATTATCAAAGCGCTACACAAAGTAAGACAATAAAGATAGAGAGAACCTGATACTTTATTGTATGGTTGGTTGGTTACACATAAAATTTACATAACTGGTGGATGTTCCAAGAATTGGAGAGAATTCGGCCGTCTTCCATTGCTAGTCATACCGAACCTGGTCGCATAACTTCAACCACTGTGCAAGGATCTTCCCACTTGGGGGAAAGCTTGTTCCGATTAGACTGGATTGAATTTTCCTCAATACCAAGTCACCTACAGCAAGGCTGTGAGGTTGGACCTTACGATCGTAGTATTTGCACAGGGTTTGCTGGTAGACTGCTGAATGGATTAAGGCTTGATTTCTCTTCTCTTCGAGTAGGTTGATGTCATCCGCTCGAAGTTGTTTCTGGTTTGACTCGTTGAAAGTGTCGACCCTTGTTGACCAGATCTTTAGTTTTGGTGGAAGCATGGCTTCGGCACCGAAAACTAGGAAAAAAGGTGTTTCGCCTGTAGCCCGCCTAGTAGTCGTACAAATTGCCCATAATACTAAGGGTAATTCTTGTACCCAAGCCCCCAAGTGCTTGACAAACTGGTCTAAGACTCGAGTTTTGATTCCCTGTATTATTTGGCCATTCGCTCTTTTGATTGCCCCACTGCTTTGAGGATGGGCAACAGAGGCGTAACACATCTTGGTACCCAACTCGTCGCAAAGTTCTTGGAATTTTGCGCTCAAAAATTGCTTACCATTATCTGCGATTATTCGACTTGGGACCCCAAACCGAGTAATCACGCTTCTCATCAGAACCGCTTTTGTCGCTTCGTTGTTATTCGATCATCGTTCGCTTCGATCCATTTTGTGAATGTATCAATAGCCACAAAAAGGAACTCGAAACCGCCTGGAGCTTTTGGGAACGGTCCTAGGATATCAAGACCCCAGGTCGCATAAGGCCAAGATAAAGAAATTGTTTGTAATGCCTGAGCCGGTTGGTGTATTTGCCTGCTATGACACCGGCATCGTACACGTTTCTTTACCAGTTCTTTGGCATTGTAGCGAGCTGTTGGCTAGTAAAAACCTTGTCGAAAGGCCTTTTCGACCAGCGTTCTGTGGGAAGCATGAGTTCCACAGATGCTCCTGTGTATGTCGTGAAGGAGGTTTAGTCCTTCTCTCCGCAATATGCATCGCATGAGTATCCCTTGAGTGTCTCGCTTATATAGGACGCCCTCAACCAAAGTATACATTTTGGCCTTTCGGGATAAGCGATCTGCCTTGAGATCATCGTCAGGTATGGTACCAGTCTGAAGATACTCGTAGATGGGATTCATCCAGGTATCCTCGTATTCTAGAGAGGCTGTCTCAATAGGAGTTGTCTCTGGTGTTTCCACCAGAGACGGCTTTTGGAGCTGTTCCAAGAAAACTCCTTTTGGTACTTGCGATCGGGAAGAAGCCATTCGAGCAAGTTGGTATGCTAGGAAATTATCCTTTCGAGGGATAAATTGCACCTCGAAACCGAAAAAAATACTTTTCAAGCTTTTGGACTTCCAATAAGTACCGAGACATAGGCGGGTTAGAGCACTGGTACTCTTTTCAAACCTGATTCACAACTAGTTGAGAGTCTCCTCTCACGAGAAGTCGTCGAATCGCGAGCACTTTCGCGGCTCGTATGCCAGCCATCAAACCTTCGTATTCTGCCACGTTGTTAGTGGCCTGAAAGTTTAATTGAATGACATACTTTAATGTCTCCGGTAGGAGATTCCAAGACCACCCCAGCCCCCGAGCCACTTAAAGTAAGTGACCCGTCAAAGTACATCGTCCATTGGTCGTGGGTATCAGATTAGGGATCTGAATGAGTTCAGGATTTATCCATTCAGCGACAAAGTCTGCCAAGATCTGGGATTTAATGGCCGTCCGCGACACGAAATGGAGGTTGAACTCCCCAAGTTCTATCGACCATTTAGCCATGCGCCTGCCGCTTCCTGATACGAGGACCACTCCTAAGGAAACTCAGACGACACAATTATCTTGTGCGCCTGAAAATAATGCAGCAGTTTCCTCGAAGACATGAGGAAGGCATATATAAATTTTTGGACCTGAGGGTAACGCTCTTTAGGCACGTACAAAACTTCACTTACGTAGTAAACTAGTCGTTGGATGTTTTCACACTCTACGACCAGTACTGTGCTCACTGCTTGTGGCGTGGCAGCTAGATAAATTAGGAGCGTCTCTTCTGGTTTCGGAGAAACCAAAACAGGAGCCCTCGTAAGATACCTCTTGTCATCCTCAAATACAACGTTTTCCTCTTTTGACCACTCAAAACCCTCGTGCTTCCTTAGAAGTTTGAAGAAAGGTAGTCCTTTTTCTCCCAGTCATGTGATGAAACGACTTAAAGTCGCCATGCACCATGTGAGTTTCCGGACTTCTTTCTTCGTGGTCGAAGGGCACATTTGCATGATGGCCTTTATCTTTTTAGGATTTCCTTCAATTCCTCGTATAGAGACTAGGAATCCAAGCAACTTTCCTGAAGAGACTCCGAACACACACTTCTCAAGATTGAGTTTCAGGCGGTGTTTTTTGAGGTTGTCGAATGTTTCTTGCAAGTCGGAGACATGATTAAGCCGCTTGATGCTTTTTACGACTAGATCATCAACATAGACTTTCAAATTTCGGCCTAGTTGAGGTGAAAAATTCGATTGCATCAAGCGTTGAAAAGAAGAGCCAGTATTTTTAGACCAGATAGCATTTTGAGATAGCAAAATATTCCAAATGGAGTAACAAATACGGTCTTTTCTTCATCTTCTAGACACATATCAATCTGATGATAGCCAGAATATGCATATAGAAAACTTAATGTTTCACAACCAGCTGTAGAATCAACCAACTGATCGATACGAGGTAAAGGAAAATCATCTTTTGGACAACCTTTATTAAGATCAGTGAAGTCTACACACATTCGCCACTTGCCATTAGACTTTCTAACCATTATAGGGTTGGTCAACCACTCTGGGTGGTCGACTTCTCTTATAAATCCTACTTTAAGTAGCTTGTCTAATTATGATCTTATAGCATCTGGTCAATCAGGGGCAAATCTCTGTAATTTTTGTTTTACGGGTACTTTGTCAGGCCGTAGAGCTAGCCTATGCTCAATCACTTCCCTGGGGACTCTGGGCATGTTGGATGCTTTCCACGTGAAGACATCTACGTTTTCCCGGAAGAAAGTGACGAGGACGTCTTCCTATTTAGGGTCGGAAGTCTCCCTGATGCGAACAGTCTTCGAGGGCTCCTCTGGTTCTAGAGGAACATCCTTGACCTGGTCGTTCGGCTTAGGTGCAGCTTTAGGTTTCAACTGCTTGGTCGAAGGCTGCCCCTTGTTTTCTTCCCAAGTTGGTATCTGGCCAACCATCTCGAGGGATCGATGGTCACACGTATGCGCCATCTTTTATTACAGTGAATTGTGATTACTCCTTTGGGACCTGGCACCTTAAGACATTGATACCCATAATGATTTGTGATTAAGAATTTTGCCAAAGTTCGTCGTCCGAGTATGGCTTTATATGCTGTATCGAAATCGACCACATCAAAGGAGATCTTCTCTGTCCTGAAATTACTTGGGGAACCAAATGTTAAAGGAAGAGAAACTTAGCCAATGGGTTTGGCCGAAGACCCCGGTACAATACCATGAAAGGAGTATCGTACCAGTCTTACCTTGGACCTAGGTACTTGCATTTCATCCAAGGTACTCATAAACAGAATGTTTAACGAGCTACCACCATCAACCAACACTCGATTGACTCGACAGTTGTTGATGGTGAGCTCGACCACGATCAAAAATTGACCAGGTCGAGTGGAAGGGATTAAGCAGTCACTCTTCTCGAAAGAGATGGTGACTTCCGACCATTTCGACAGTTTATTTACAAGAGGAGGGTATGGAGTTTACCTCGCGTTCGATAGCTTTAAGTTGTCGTTTTGACTCGTATGCCGATGATCCCCCATAGATATGCTCGATGGTATACTCAGGATCTTGAAATGGCATCTCCTTGTTGTCGTCCGACTACGTACGACCACTTGCTTGTCCTACCTCCTCGAGAGTAGGAAGTGGTCCTTTGCCATTGTAGTAGTCCTCAAGTTTTCGTTGGAAAACCCGGTAGTTGCGAAGGTCATGTCCTTCCTTTTTTTGGAAAGGGCACCACCTAGGCTTGTCGTTCTTCCGCTCGGGGCGCTTACCTTTGCCTCGATCGGGATATTGCTTGGAGCTTCGTGTTTCCTTGTCGCTTACAGCCAAGACCTCCTTAGAACTGTTGGTTTGAGGTTTTTGGCCCTTCGCCTTGTTCTTGAATTTCTTAGCTTTTTTGTCCTTCTTGCTACTTCCGCCTGCCTCTTGAGGATTCTTGTAGTCTCGATCGATGGTTTTGTTCCACTCGACTGCTTCTGCAGCAGTCGCATATCGATCGGCCATCTCGAAGAGTTTAGCGACAGTAGCCGGAGGATTTAAAGCGATGTCCTCTATAATTCTTCTACTGCGGACTCCTTGCTTGAACGCTCTGATAACAGATGAGTTAGAAACCTTAGGAATTGAATTTTGAACCTGAATGAAACGTCTGATGAATTGGCGTAGGGTCTCGTGGTCGTTTTTGTCTTATCCTGTGCAGGTCATCTTCCTTTCCAGGGCGATTGTAGGTACCATGGAAGTTAGCCAGCAAAAGGTCACAGAGGTGTTGCCACGAGTAGACCAACTCGAGTTGTTGGTTTAACATCCACGATCGAGCGGACCCTTCGAGCATGGTCGAAAGATAATTCGCTATGACCCGCTCTCCTCCTGCTGCTGCTCGGACAGCGGTCGTGTAGTTTTGGAGGAACTCGATGGGATTCTGAGACCCATCGAACTTCTCCATATTCACTGGTTGAAACCGCGGTGCCCAGCGAACTGCTCGGAGGTCAGGCGAAAATGCCCTACATCTGGTAATCATATCGTAACGCCTCCTTTGCAAGAAAGAAGGGTTGATGTCGCTAGGCGAATGTACAAGACGATACCCGGTAATGTGTGAACCTGACTTATGATAAGCCTCATCCTTACGAGGGTAATTCTCCTCGTATTTCATCTGCTGCTGCAGACCTCTGGGTCAGAGCTGTGTGCGATCACCTCTCTTGGGAGCTTGTTGATCATCAGGCGTTTGAAGAACTCTTCTTCGACTAGAGCGAAGATCAGGAGAACGTTGTGACTTGTTGTCGCGTCGATCACCATGTGGCGAGTTGTTCGAACGACTGGAAGCTGATGGAGTCGTACCGCTACGACTTTCAGAATGATGATGGCGAGGGTGCTCGAGTCTGGTGATCATGCTTCGAAGCCTTCGTGCGATCTCTTCGGCGAAGAGGTTGTAGCCGGGCGATCGGGTAAGCTCTCGAGTTGGGTTCTCGAGTAGATCGTTGATATGTTGGAGTTCCTAAGCTTCTTCTGACTGATACTGAAAGTGCATAGGCAGATTTCTCTGAGCTGCTACTCTTCTCTATCGAGTTGTCTCAGAATCGTCCATGTCTGATCCTTGAGTTTTCCTCAATGAAGTGCGATTATCTCAAGGATTTCTCGAACGCTCATCAGAGTGTTGACCCTGTTCATCCCCGAAGGTGTCCTTACCATTGCCACGAGTGGTCGCAGTGTGTGATCGTCGGGGAGCGTTCTCAGTCCTGTCTCTGGGAGAGTGATCATCACCTGAGGGAAGGACGAAGACCTTCCGTTGATAATCTTCACTTGCGCTCAAGGCCTCCTCGCTTGAGGAGTAGTCAAAAGACACCATCTGGCAAGTTAGAGCAAAGCCCTCTAGGTAAGGGAATTCTAGGTTATAACCATCTTCATCCGTAGGTGAGCCCTACGATGGGATGGTCGAACTCGCAGGAAAAGCATGTTCGACCCCATGCTCTATGGGGCTAACCGGAGAGAGAGGATTACCAGGTGCTGATGAAGCTCCGGAATGATGGCTTCCAGAACTTACCGTGCCAGGTCGGACTGCCTTAAACGAACTTGAACATTTGGAGGGGGAACCCTCGCCATGTCCTGGGTCGGCCTCGGTGCAGTCCTGATTGTGGCCAGATTGATCCTTGCCCTCTGAGGAAGCAGGTTCCTTGTTTGGACGTAACGTTGGGGGGGGGGGTAAGGATCCCTCCTCAACTCCATCGATGGTATGGTCTCCTGGAGAATGATTTCCAGAGGCGACATCACCATCAGATGATGTAATACTCGGCTCATAGTCGAAACCGGCAACCATGTCGATATCTGCGTAATCGGCCAAGTCGAACCAGTTTTCTTCGTTCCACTCTCCTGCCATGGAAGCATTAGAGTTAGGAAAAACAAAGGAAACCTAATGAATAGAAGCTCTCCAAGGTCGGCGCCAACTGTTGGTGTTTTAGAACCGATCTTACGTAATGATTGTTTGATTCGGGGGGTCTCCAAGACTCAAATCACGCAGAGAGAATGACACGTGGATTTTTATACAGGTTTAGGCCTTCTCCGGAGAGAATAACAACCCTACTCCTGTGTGTATGTATTGAGTATACTAGTTACAAATCAAGAGATAGACTCGAATGTAATGTCTTGTGCTCCTGATCGCCCTCCTCCTCCTCATCTCCTGATGATCCCACCTTTTTATACAGCACTAGAAGTGGACTATCGTTTCTCCAGTCCAAAGGGCGCCTTGATGCTTGTCGGTGTTTTAGAACCGATCTTACGTAAAGATTGTTTGATTCGGGGGGGTCTCCTAGAATGGAATCACGCAAAGAGATTGACACGGGTATTTTTATACAGGTTCAGGCCTTCTCCGGAGAGAATAACAACCCTACTCCTGTGTGTGTATGGTATTGAGTGTGTTTCGTACAATCGGGAGAAAAGACTGAGGCTATTACAGAAGATAGTATCTGACTATCTTCCTGATTGCTTGTTGTCTCCTCCGATCTCACTTTCCCTCTCTGATTGATACCTTTATATAGTCGTGAAGGAATAGCCGTTTTCTCCTGTGAAGAGGCGCCTCATTGAGTCCAATAACGGGCGCACGTTTGCAGTAATCATCGGAATGGTAACTCATTCACGCCGCCTGGCAGTTACTTGTCAGAGATAATGGGGTATTATGTACTATTATTTCGTATAATAACAACAGTATGTTGATCGCTAGATTCCTTAATCAATTGGACCCACTCTTTGTAGGTTTTATTGATCATAAGGTGGTCGATGGTGACACGGTCGAGAAAAACTTACGACCATAAGGTAGTCGTAGCAAGACTTACGACTATAGGGTAGTTGTAGAATAACTTACGACTGGGTAGTGATCGTAGAAGAGCTTACGACCATAAGGTAGTCGTAGCAAGACTTACGACTATAGGGGTAGTCGTAGAAGAACTTACGACCACCTGGTAGGCTTCTCCCTTGTAAGTGTAAGGGGTATACCTAGGGACCACATGATATCATATTTTCCCATAATGAGAATTATGGATACCAGATAAAATGAGGATTTATTAGATCCTCGTCATCTAGGCCCCCAGCTTCAAGTGAAAGCAACTTGCTTGGTTAAGGAGTTGTAGATGGTCCTGCAACCACGAGAGGGTCGTAGAAAGGTGGTCGAAGGAAAAACTCTTCGACATTTGTATACTACTTTGACTAGAAATATGCTTGGTCAAAAAGATTGCTTACGACTATCAGATAATCGTAGAGAACTCCTACGATCACGAAGTGGTCGTAGTATGGTGATCGGAAGAAAATCCTTTCCGATTGATATTTCATTTGGTCAAAAAGATCTGACCAAGAAAGTAATTTTGCTTGAGGTGTAAAAACGAACCTGATTTTCTTGAATGGACAAGTTAGAGAATCGCAATCGTCTCTCACAAGCGTGTCCGTTGGAGCGGTTCCCGAAGTGGTGGCAACCTTTGGATTGCCATGCCTTCAGCCCAGGCATACGATTATAAATACTTACCGGGGGGTGAGACTTGGGTTTCTACTTTTCCCTAAATCGCTCCCGCTGTTCATCGAGTTCTTGCCTTCTCCGCCGTCAACCCAATCGTGCCTTCTCCTAAGATCTTCCTTAATCCAAAACCTCCCTTTCTTGAGAGAGATAGCCGGGGCTGTTTCTGAGTGGGCCGAGTCAGAGATGGATGCGGCGAAGATTCAAGCCTTAGTCGACGCCGGGAAGATTCCAGAAAAAGTTCTTGTGAAATGGATTGTGGCGGTTGGACAGCATTGGCCGTCGAGGGAGATTGGGCAAATCCCTGTCTTCCAAGCATATTGTGAGTGTGGCCTTCGATTGCCTGCTCACCCCTTTCTCGCACTCATACTCGAGCACTTTGGGGTGGAATTAGTGAACCTCGGTCCTAATTCCATCACTATGCTAAGTGTATTCGTGTATCTGTGTGAGGCATACTTGGGAATTCCAGCGGACCTCGAGCTCTTCCAATATTTCTATGGAATGGCTCGACAAACTGGGATTGCTGGAAGTTATGGTCTGAAGCTCTATGACGGGAAGTCGAAGGAGTATATTCAGATGTTTACTCGGTCTTCGTGGCCGGGATGGAGGAAGAGGTGGTTTTACTGGAAAATCACTCAAGATGACAGTCTTTCTTTCGTGGGGAAGGCTGCCGAAAAGAATTCTTCCTGGGATTCGACTCCGAGGGATATCGGTTGGATTGATCCCTATATTCAAGCCATCAAGGACTTGAAGGAGGAGGGACTGACCGGATGGCATGTGGTGAAGGATTTCATCACACGTCGAATTAGCCCTTTAAAGAAACGAGTACCTCCTATGTGGAGGTATACGGGGCCAAAAGATCCGACCAGGGACTACGAGACAAGTAAGTGAATCTTTAAAGAGGTTTAATAAATGTTATTCCTGTTTGCACAGATCTTTCACAAGCAGAGGTTGATGTTCGGGTCAAACTTGTTTGTGAGAGATCTCCGCCACCTGGAGTGGCAGTTGCTCAAAACCTTTGCAATTTTATCCGCAGAAGAGAAGATGGAGCGCCTAAAGGTAATCAAGGGTTGATTTTATCCTTAGTACTTTTAGAGTCGTAGAAAAACTTACAACTGGTTGTTTGTCGTAGAAAAACTTACGACTAGGTAGTGATCGTAGAAAACCTTACGATCAAGGAAATGTCGTAGAAAAACTTACGACTTAATACTAGTCGTAGAAAATCTTACGACTGGTCGATAATACTTTTCGGTTTTTATTACAGAAGGTAGGCATGGAAAACCGTTAGGACGAACAAGAGGTTGAACTGATAACCATCGGCGTAGGGATGACAGCGGAAAAAAGTCCAGCTCCTCCATCTAAGAAGCATCGACTCGCGAAAGTCGCCGACAAGGGAGGAGCATGTAACATCCCAATTTTCTGAGCCTTGAAAATCTTTTAAATAGTTAGTAGGAGAACATGCACCATTTGGATTTTATTTGATTTTAAATCAAAAGCTTAATATGGACTTTGTACATCAAAACAATTTAATATGATTAAAGTCAACCTGAACCATGGTCAAAACTATTTTATTTGGGTTCTTTGAGCTTGGATATATTTTCTAGATTTTTCTAGAATTTTTCCAAGTTCATTTGCTATTTTCTATCACTTATTTAAATTTCTGGTATTTTATTAAAAAGGAAAAGTATTAAAATCTCAGATGAACAGTGCGGGCCGAATCTCTCCGGCCCAGTTCCCTTTCCCGCGCGTGGCCCAACCGGCCCGTTCCTTCCCCACCGTTGGATCATCGTTGGATGTTTGGATCAACACCCGTCCGCCATTGTTAAGTCTCCGAGCTCGATACGACAACGGAGATTCCCAACTGCTCCCTTCTAGAAAACGCACCGAATCTGATCCCGTATCTCCCCCGCGCCCGAATTTGGTAAAATCAGATCCTGTATCGGCCTCTATCTCCTAGAATCCTGGATTTATTCTTCGTGTTCATCTCGGACACGATTTGGGGATTCCCTATCCCGTGTCGCCCAGACCCTATAAATAGGACCCCTGGGTTCGCGATCATGTCCTCAACCCAAAGCCGCCACCCTTTGAGCCCCAATCGCCCTAGCGCCGCCGCAATTCGAGATTTAGGGTTTTTGCCGCTGCTGGTGAAAACTCGAATTGCGCCGCCATCTTCGCCGTCGCGTCATCCTCGAGCACACCGCCGTGTTCAACATTGCGTGGGCTACCTCCAGGGACCACCCACTTCGACGGAGCCTCGCCGGGGAGCTTGTTCGACAACACCCGTACCTCACCGCCGCTTGAACCTCGCCGCCGGCCACCTCCGTCCACCTCGACCACCCAGAACTACCACATCAGGTTCGCAACAGCGAGGGTTACGTGCTGGTACCATCCACACTCGCCGGAGCGCCGTCGTTCGCCGTGCCTTTGGTTCCCGAGCCGTCGCCGTCGTGCCGAGCGTGGCGGCCAGAAGCGCCCACCTCAAAGACCATGCATGTGTGTCGTCTGCGTGGTGTGTCGGTATGCGTGTCTTGTGGTGTGCCACCCGGGAAAATCCCAGATCCAATTGGTTCGGTGGACCAAGTTCACCGTGGACCGTCTCGGCGTGTGGGTCCCACATGTCGATTTTCTTTAATTTTTAATTCGAAGCTACCGACGTCATCGTTGCGCAATAATCCTATTTTTCTTTTAAGAAATAATTCGGAAATTCGGAATAATTAGTTTTAGGGTTTTCTTTTAGATTCAAACTTCCCAAGCTCATATCTTTTGCATCCAAACTTCGTTTGAGCCCATTCAAATTTCTAAATTCATCTAAATTCAAGATCTATCTATCTGAGATTTTTATTTAATTTTTGGAGTTTTTTTGCCTCTGTTTTTATTTATTTTGTTTGTTTGTTTGTTTCGTTTGCGAGTAGACATCGATACTTCGGGAGGATTTGAAGAAGAAGGAGTACCTCAAGAGCAAGATCAGTACTTAGATCTTTTCCAAGACAAGTTATACCTTTGATCATATTGTGCCCAGTTTTCAAAAGTTATATTGATTCAAAGTATTGCATTTACTTTAATTATTTATTTCAATATTTTTGGGATTAGTTAATATCCAGTTTGTTATGATCTCCTTGTCTAATTGTATGCCATAATCTTTTGTCACCCTAGTTTGGTTTACTTAGTTGGTGCTATTGTATTACCAACGTGAGTTGGTTAGATGCGATTAGTTTGCTTAGCCATGCTACGAGTCACCATCTCATGTAGTTGCAAATATAAACTTGACTAAGTGACTATGGAACTATGTGATAGAAACTGTGTGCTCTATGTGCTGTTACTCGTTGATGGCATATGTTGCACTTAACCAACAGGGTGGGAAATGATTTAGACGGAGGCAAGTGGACTGTGTGATATTTTGGTGGAGCTATGTGCGTGGGCTTAATAACCTGTGTGCATAGGGATTTGTAGTTTAATTGGAAGTCTTGTCTTGGTCAATTAAGGACTTAACTTTGTGCGCCATTGAACTGAGCCTCTCGTACAACCCCATGCCTGGTATGGGACGAGCCTAGCTTAGTAAGTTATGGAGTCTTGACATTGATTACCCAGGTAGTAGGTTAGACTGTGTGCATGGGTGGAGGTGTGCTACCAGGTAGTCACATCACGGGGCGGTTCGCCGTGTCCCTTTCCAATGGTGTGTGTCGAGTTGACTTCCTATGTGGGGTTGTCTGACAGTTTGTAAGCACACTGGGGGTGTCAATGTTAAGATGAAGTTGCTGAAACGTTTTGTTACGACTAGTGCTAGCTACACTAGTTGTATCTTGGGGGTAAAGTGTATAACCTCTACAGAGTGTTAACCAATCTATTCGAATAGCCGCGTCTGCGGTCATGGACATGCTCGGTGATTTCACACGAGGGGTAAATTTTCATAAAAACTTGGGATGGGACTGCTGTGTGAGATAACTTATGCAGCTGTGTGAATAACTTGATTAGGCTATGTGTCTTTGTGGAAACAAATGATAAAACTTATTATTGTCTATTTGTTTTGAATTATGCTTTCAATCTATTATTCATATTCAAATTGCAAAAGCTGCATTTCTGCAAAAGAACCACAGAAGCCATTCCTTTGGAATAAGTCTGCATCTATAATTGTATTTCTGTGGTATGACTTGCGAGTATGGTGTGTACTCATGCTTGTTGTAAAACATGCAACAGAGGAGGAGGAGTCTTCGCTTGCTTTCGAGGAGGAGTTCATCGAAGTTGCTTGATCGTAGGGTCTTGATCCCAGTCAGTTGTCTATGGTGAATTGATGGGATTCCGCTGAAGTTTCTTTGTTCTGCTGGTATTTTATTTCTTTGCTAGCCCTGCGTGGCTTAATAAATGTAAACTCGACCATAAGGTCAAAACCCTTATTTGTTATCAAATTACTCGTTTATGTTATTAATCGCTTGTGTGGATTGATATTCACCTGTGTTGACACTGTATGCACTAGCATGATCCTGGACTAGTGCATTATACACAGAGGGTCCGGAATTGCATATTTTGGGTCTCGACAGAGCAAGCTCAAGTTCTTTTATTTCGACCAGATCCTCTGCAAAGTCTGCAGCAGATATGGCTGCAGCAGAGGCTAGGGAGGTCAAAGCTGCTTGCCGAGGAGGCCAAGCAATTAACCTCTTAAACGCATAAAACCCATAAGGCCAAGGTACCCTTCTATTATGACAAGAAAACTTTCACAGTTTCTGCCTCTCCTAGTTTTGTCAAGCAACTAGAAAAGGAGAACTGGAAGGACTTTATGTCTTTTGTGAAGGACAATGCTGATCCAGCAGAACCTACGGTTGAGGGTAGCACTGCTCTTGGAGTGGTCGAGACTAATCTCGGTCGTTTGGAAAGTCAGAAGACCAGAGAGATGGTTCCTATTCAAAATCCACGACCAGACGTGGTCGTGGCCGAGCCCATTCTTCAACTTGAACTCCGATCAGATGTGGTCGTAGAAAAGAAGTCAAAGAAATCTTCCGTTGGGAAGATGACTCCTAAGTTCCTGGTTAGGTCCAAGGTGCAGAGGTATGTGAAACAAACTAAAGTGTAAGAACAGCATTTACCTTTCGCTTTTGACAACCTGACTTGCTTTCCTTTTGTTGATTTTAGCCCGACTCCTTCAGCCCCCGAGGACGCTTGGTAGGACCGGATTGGTGAGATCAGTTTTTTCACACAAAAGAGATCATTTTTCATTTTGCACAAGGGCTATTTTAGATTCTTTAATGAACTGAAGGCTCAAAGATGTTCAATACTAGATTCCAAAGCTAACAAAGTAATTTTGACAGGGCCAATGTCACAAAAGGATCACTAATTGTGCAACTAGCTAAAAGATCCACAAATTGCAATTTTCAGTTCAAGTTAATTAACAGTTCTAGCTCATATAGCAAAGACATTGCTGCACATGTGTGTAACGACCCAACTCTAGGGCACCCGAGAGGTCCTCCAAGACCTCTGGGAAGTCCATCAGGACCTCCCAGGAGGTCCACAAAGAACCTCTCGGACAGTCCACCAAGACCTCCCAGGAGATCCAGCAGGACCTCCTGGAGGTCCAGGAGAACATGACCCGAGAGGGTCTTGGAGCCAGGGAGCACCCACGGACCTGCCACGGCCGCATCCAGAGAAAAACGAGGAGGTCTGAGAGCGCCCCAAGACCACCCGCAACCCTACAGAGGAGGTCGTGGGGGTCCGGGACCACCTCAGAACCTCACATGTTTATCCCATTGTGAGGACATACAGGTCCGAGCTTGCTCCAGGGTTCCCTGTGAATCCCGAACTAGTCCCAAGGATCATGGCTAGCTCTTCACAGAATAATACAATGGTGGTGATATCCAGAATGCATCTTTATTAAAGTAGAATATTTACAGAGTTGTTACAAAGTGGCCTTGGGCCCAACATGAACACAAAAGAGCAAAAGAGAAGTTAGTTCAAAGAAGACACCACGTGCAATCGATCGAAGGCACAACCTATTCGCTTTGATCTTCTTCTTCGCCAAGGTCTTCTCCGTAAAGATTGTAATGAGCAAGAGTGAGCACAACAACCGTGCTCGCAAGTTACACCTGTGGATTAGCAAAATGACATGCATATATGGATAATGAAAAGATGGCATATTATGGTTAATTTGCACAAAGCCAATTTTCTTTCAACTACCATTACTAAGTTCCAAAGCAGGTCCTTAAATAGATAAAATTCATTTTATCAAAGCAATTTTTCAGCTTGGATAACATTCATCAACAAGTTGGTGAAGGATACCCTCGACAACAAAGCCCTCGCCCAAACCCATGGGATAAAATCCCAAAAACAGATTTGATAAACATTTATGGAAAACCCCAAAATCAACATCTAACTCTGAGTAGCCTTTGCCAGCACGTCCATGACCGTGAACACGGCTATTCGAATAGATTTAACTCTGCAGAGGTTGTGCACTTTACCCACATGACATGATTTCTCTAGTTTATTCTAAGATCCGTCAATGCCACCTCTCACTACCAAAAGTAAGAGGTCTAGAGCTCATGACAAGGCCTTTACAATGCATTGCTCCACCACGCCTTTCCTTGCTAAGGTTTCACCCCCTATGGACAGCAATCCAAATGAAGCCCCTCTTGCACCAAGGGGAACAAAGAGGTCATAAAGACCATCACCCTACAAGACCTCCCACACCCCCAATGGAGCAAAGATATGGTGAAGTTTTGCAAATTACTCACCAGTCCCACGCCCCATTCTGGAGATATGTGGTTGCACGATTGTGGCATAGCCCATTATAGGCTTGGCATTGGTCGCTCAAAGACCGGTCCTCACATGACTAGGGCGACTTTCACAAACCCCTGGACCTCCACCTTTGCCAGGATAGAGTCCGTGCACAAACGTTGCACCAGCCAAGCAAACCATTTCGCCCCAGTCTAATTCCAATTTTATTATCTTTGCTTCCCCAGCAACACTTTCACATTCCCATGACACCCCAATGTCATGGTCAAAATATTTTAAGCAATATTTGGTCATGTTGGTAAAGATTTCCCCAAATCAATATTTTTGGTCTAAGCCTGACTAAGCACAAGTCTTTCAAATGGTTGGGCACACACTATTGCATGACCCAAGTTTGATCTAAAGGTGACAATGAGTTTAGTCCAAAGTCAACAGTGGCCATACAAGGAAGTAGGCATAACTATGAATTTAAAACAGGTATTAAAATAACTTGGTAAAGATAGGCATGCATTAAACTTTGACATTGAACATAAATAGATTGAATTATTGGGTGCAATATGATCAAGAGTGCAACTTGCCTTGCTCACTATCCTGAGATTCTTCCTCTTCATAACCCTCAGACTTCGGAGTCTTCGCAATCTACACGTAAAAGAGAAATTCAAAGAAGACTCAAATAAAGATCCAACCGAGATCAACAAGAAACCGAGGGACCCCAAAGGAGTCCAAAACTTATTCAACAGAGAGGTCCCTATTTTAGAACAGGTTCTTTTAGAAAAGGTTCAAGCTTACCAGGAGGAGGTGGTCTTTGGCAAAAGACCCCAAAGGAGTGATTCAAGCAATAGAACATAGATCCTAAGAAATGGTTCTTGCGCAAAGTCCAGAGGAAGTCCTCACACAAAAGCCCTAGAAATCCAAAAAAAAGAAGTCCACCCGAGGAGGTTCTGAAACGGACACGACCAGCTCAGTACAGTGGCAACACAAGAGCGGAGGAGATCGCCAAAGGACTTACCAGGGATAGGAAGAAACAATGGATGGAGGGGAGGTCGGGAGTAGCAAAGTTTTCCCTGGGAGCCACTGATTGAGAGCCAAGATAACAGAGGGTGGAGAAAGGGAGGAAGGTGATGTGGTAGAATTTCTTGGTCTAGTTGTAATCAAAATGGTGAAGAAAACTAGAAATATACATGTCAAGGATAAGTATAGAAATGGGTCAAAGGTAAGTAGTGGCAGAGCAGGTGTCACTACCATTCTGGGCAAAAGGTACGAGGAAGGACAATGTATGTTGCTATGGGAAGGAACAAAGAAAATGTCGTGCGGTTAAGTGACCAAATTCAAAGTAAACTTCCACGATATGGATACATTTAATGTGACAAGACATGCATTAAATGCCCAAGATATTAACGTATGAGGAAATGAGAATGATTAAGACTGGCAGGTGGGGTTAGTCAACTTAGAAACAGTCGGGCCAAGAGGGGAGGTCTTGCCCCGCAGAGGAGGTCCTTGAGGAGGTCCGAAGGCTAAGAGGTCCTGATATACACAAAGGGGGTCCGAACGTGGAGAGGTCCAAATACACATGGAGGAGGTCCACGTGACTAAGGTTCGGACAACCAGGACTTCATCAAAGGAGGTCCCGCGGCTCAAGGAGGTCTGAAGGCTGAGGAGGTCCAGAGAATTTCAAAGAGATCCCGTGGTTGATATTAAAGGCAAGTTGAGGTCCGGGCGGTTGGATCTCCAAGAGGGAGGTCCAACAGCCAAGATCAAACGTGCAGGGGAGGTCTGGGCCTTTGGATTCAAAGTGAGGGGAGGTCCAAACCGTTAGATTAAACGAAAGAGAGGTCCATGCGAAGGGGTTCCAAGAAAGAGAGGTCCTAGGGAAGATATCCACAACAAGTAGTCCAACAGGAGTTCGCAAGGATCAAAGCGACCTTAGGGAGGTCCTTTCGGCCAAGAAGAAATATCAAAGAGGTTCAAATGAGTTCGTAAGGTTCGAAGGTATACAAGAAGTCCACTGGAATACAAGGAGGTCCAAATGAAAAGAGGTCTGGGCCTAGAAAGGTGCCCAGGCAACAAGAAGTCTAGATTTAAGAGAAGTCTGAACAGAAAAGAGGTCTGAACCCTTAGAGATTCGAACCAACAAAGAGGTCTATAGTGATCAAACTCAAAGAGAAAGGTCGGGACATGAAGATACGTCCACGTGAGAAAAGGTCTGAGCCCCAAGGGAGGTCTAACCTTAATAACCCCTGGGGAGGTCTAGGCCACAGAGAGGGTCTAAACCTACATATCCAAAGGAGATATGCTAAAGGAAAGTCTACTGAGCATACCAAACGGAGGTATCAACAACTCAAACCTCTCCAACCGAACCAAACTTAGAATTCTCATCAAAACAAAATATTTTTGATTTATTTTACACATTAAAAAAGGATTTAGAAAATCAAGATGTTACAATGTGAAAGCATGAAAATTCTAGCAAGTCAAAGAGCTAAACACGATCTTGAGCAAGAATTGAATTACAAAAGCTCAAGTGAGTAATAAGCAAAGCTTCAACAATTAAAAGAAAGAAGCGGTAAAGCTTATATTACAATGCATCTTTTTGGATTTTTCATATGTATGCAATATGATACAATGTGATGCACAAAAGACTTAAAAGCCTAAAAAGATCACAAGGATCAAAAAGATCCAAAGAAGATACCACTTGAAGAAGGTATCAGAAAAGATCCACAAAAGCTCAAATGAACAAGGAAAGTTCAGATGAACAAAGAAGGTTCAGAAAAGAACCAACTCCCCCTCAAGCCAACCCATAGGGATAAATTATCCCTAACTTGCTTTTCAAGGTGGCAAACCTTGTTGGGTCTAAAAAGATTTGAGGGAAGACCTGCCAAAAGCCCTTGGACTCCACAAAAACTAGCACAAAAACTTCAAACACCACAAGATCTCTAGGGACAGCAACTCAAAAAGCTAGGGAGCGAAACACCAACACTAAAAAGCTTACAGGCAACTCAAAAACCTACTAACACTAGTGATTGGGAGACAAGCTCGACCTAGGCTGTGAGAAGAATGCATCCTAGCAAATCATGGGATAAGAAGAGTGCCTAGAAAAGACACGTGCTAGAACAGAGCCTCCTATCTACCCTGAACCCAACAAACCCAACACCTGACACGAACCAGATGCTATGCAAGGTAGACTAGGGATACCATACACAAAAGTAAGGTATAGAAGCTCGACCCTGAGTCGCACTGCTTGGCAGTGAGATGTAGCGATGATGAAAGAAGATCCATTCTTTGAAGCTTCAGAAGGTAGTTGCGCTCACCCATCATCCTCATCTCAAATTCCTTCGTCTCTGAGAAGTGATAGTCATCATTAAAGACACAAATGCAGAAGAACCAACAGCATGAGGTGATAACACTTGTTGGACCACATGTTCTTCTTCTCAGTTGAAAGACTACACAAAAGAGACAAAGAAAGTCTATGCCTTGGTACTGGGTTAGTGAAACAATATATAAGGAAACAGTACCAAGACACATGACTAGCAAGGATAGCAGCAAATGATCAAAAGCTCATAAAAGCTTATAATCAACAATTTAAGACATGAGCATGGAGATAGACAAATCAATTGCAATACATGCTATCCAAGACATGACAAAGCTCAAACTATCCTTAATCAACAATAAGGCATAGGAGCAAACAAACAAGCACATAGCAAAACACACATCATATGAACAGTCATAAATAAAGCATGCTAGTGAAAGCTATGGCAAGACTCAAGCATCCACAACTAACAGTAAGGCACAAAAACCATGTAAGCATAAAGCATTTTAGAACAAATCATGAATGATGTATGCTAACATGGATATCAAGTGAACATGTGGATACATACAGCAAACATCAACACGAGCAATACAAATCATGTACAGATAGCATAGGCTCATGAAGACAAGACCAAACTCATATACCCATGGAAATTAGGAACAACTATGAGATTCATGGATATACAAGCAAGGTAAAGGCATGATGAATGATATCACAAGAGTAACACATGCCAATAAGGTACAAGTGAGCACAAAGTAAGCACAACATGCCAAGTATGAATAATCATGAAGATAAGTGCATGAAGGTATATAATTGCTCACAAAACAAGTGTAGATGCCGATCATTAAAGCACATGCCTCTTGGAGGCCATCGTTGAGGTGGAGAACCATCAAGTGACCCGATCATGTGATGAAGCAAAAGATCGGAATATTTAAGTCCATGTTCTCCAACCCGCGTTCTCGGTACCTACACATGAGAAAGGCAAGGTGTCCGAGTCTTGGGTCCCGAAGGGTTAGAGAGCAAATGCTTGGGAACCCAAACCTTGGACACACCACCACCAGAGACAGTCGAACCATTATGTGAGTTAGCATGATGCAAATGATGGTCCATGCAAGAAGATCCAATCTCATCCTTGAAGGCACGCCGCGAGTGGACAGCTCGATGAGGAAAACAAGGTCCTTCTCTAGGAAAGCGGCGATGTCCTTGCTTGAAAGCACCATGATGAGAACCAACAGAAGCATCAAAGAAACTCACACAACCTCGCCGTGGGTGTGTACCTCGATGAACAAAACAAGGTCCACCTCTTGGAAAACGGCGGAAATCCTGCCTCGGGGTAGCTCGTGGACCAAAACCAAAACTATGCAACCCATGTCCACGATGCTGTCCGACACCACTAGAAAAGGTGTCAAAGAAGCCATCAACAAATCGAGTCTTCGTGCTTGGCTCTTTAGTGTGCATGTCATGAGAAAGACTATGCCCACTAGGAGACTTAGAAGCATGAGCTCGACGCAAATGTTTTGCACGCCGAAAACAGAAATCTACATGATGTCCATTCTTCCCACAAAATGAGCAATGGATTAAAGGTCTACTAGTAGGCACGGTCCGAGAGGACGAAGCACCATTATGGCTCAAAGAAGAAGTCCTGGAAGAACTAGCATCATGACATATCCTCGTATCGACACTAGACCCACACATGCCATGAGAAAGGCTATGTGTGTTCCTAGAGGTACGACGACGCACTCGACGCTCATGTTTCAAACGGCGAAAGCAAAACCCAAGAGTGTGTCCATTCTTCTTACAAAATGTGCAATGGTACTTCTCTTTTGAAGATTTAGTACCATTTGAGAAAGAAGCACATTTGTCTTTCAAACTGCTGGACAACACAAGAAGAGTCTGAAAGAGTCGAACTCACCAAAGAAGAGCTATCCAAAGCGATGCCACAAAAACCAACATCAAGTGACTCACGTTTAGCACAAAAAGACTCCAACTCCGAATGCAAAGATGCAAGAGAAATCTTAAAAACATCAATTTCGGAGTGAAGGCAAATACAAGAGTCACAAGATTTGACGCTCATATCATCGCGCAAAGACTCAACCTCGCTCTTCAATGAAATGCAAGATGTGCAAGAAATTAATGATGCTTTCGAATTAAGCATGCAGTTCAAAGCATCAATTTCAGTTTCAAAACAAGCACAATTTTTGCAAGAGACTAAGCCATCCTTAAGCAATTTTTCATGTTCTAAGCACATGCTACAAGGTCTAGGTTCAATTTCAATAGTCTCAGCCCTAGCATTTTCTAATTGCTCAAGATGCATGGAATTAGTCAATTTAAGCTTCTCAATTTCAGCAAGCATGCCTACACAAGAATCACAATTATTTCTAGCCATAGATCTAAGATTGCCTATTTCTAACTTAGCATTGTCAAGCTCATGATGTAAGGCAATACAAGAATCACATGGCATAGAAGCATTTGATTTCAACAATTCATTTTCAGATTTTAGGCATGTCAAAGAATTATTCAAGTTCTCCATGTCTACAAGCAATGAATCATAAGCATTCATGGAGGTTTTCAACTCGGCAAGCTCATGAGACAAATCACCTTTCTCTTTTTCTAACAATTTGACTTTCTTCTTAAGAGCAAGCAGTTTAAGATCATATGAATATAAGACATTAATGAGTTTTTCTTTGCTCACCTTGCTTAGCTCAAGTAGGGGATCGTCCTCATAAGAGTCATCACTATCATCAAAAAGCTCATCATCAGAATCCTCTCCATCATGTTCATCCCCAAAAGCTGCTGTGCATATGTCACTGGGCTTCTTCTCCTCGGGCTCCAAAAGTGACTCATCCCTGAAACTAGAACAATCAAAACAAAAGGATTCGCCACAAATATCACAGAAGAAATCCTCCTCCATCGCCATTAGACTTATCATACATTCAAATATTTTGTTACGGCCAACACCATTGGTAAAAGAACCACGACAAGATACAAGGAAGCGCTCACAAGTCCTCATATTTGTTGCCATGCTCAAAGATCGGTTAAGATCACAAAAGAGCAAACTGGGCTCTGATACCAATTGTAGGACCGGAAAGGCGACTAGAGGGGGGGTGTGAATAGACGCTTTCTCTATTTTTCACCTCGATCGAACTCAACACTACTTTCACTCCAATAGCTATAAAAGCTACGAAGATCTGTATACAGGCACAGCGGATGACCTGTGTTGAATTCAATCAAACCCCGGAGTAAAAGACCAAAAACAACTCACAACTGTATGCACAAAAACTGAGATGGCTTCTCGATTCAATCACGACAACATGTCCATCAACAAACCGCTCAGATTTAAAAACAAGAATTCATCCTAATTTTAATGGCGATTCTGAATTAACATATGTGGTCTCGGGGGCAATCAAACGGTTAATAAAAAAATTCAAGATTCCACCCGATGGGAAATAAAGAGCCAAAAAGACACGGCAAACAACTACACTCGAAGCAATCTCATCTCGATTTTCTCCCGGTAGCGAGATTGAATAGCCCTCAAAGCACGATGTGAAGAATCGATGGGACAAGAAAAAGTTGGCAGCCAAACAATAAACAGGGACTTGGTACCCACTCTAGATTTTCAGGCAACAACAACACAGCCGAACAAAACGAGAATAGCCGCCGCCACAAATCTCAGTTTCTCCGGAGAAGTAGGCCAAGGCAAACACAAGCTGCCACATCAATCAAGACTACACAGGAGCCAAGCAAAAACAGCCGCAGCAAAACAGGAGAATAAAAAATGCTGATTTGATTTCACGGGTGACAAGATGCACAGAGAAGCTGCAAACAAAACCGAGCCGGATTTTGCGGGCAGCTCCACTCAGATCAACCGACAGCAAAAAAAAACTAAAAGCAAAACGGGCACTCAGGCGCTGCGCTACAGGTGCTCATTTTTATGGGGAGCACGCCACCGCCACCGGCTTCCTTTTTCTGCACAGGGGCGCCGCCCCCGCTCAAGAATTTTCAAGGCAGCCACGAAACCAAAAGCAATACAGAGAACTAAACTTCATGCAACAGCAAAACACAAATCAAAAATCTATGCAACATCTGCCGACCTGACTAGACAAGAGCAGTCACTTCAAACAAGCAAGAAGCCACAGCTAAACAAAAATAAACTGAATGCAAAAAGTGCTGGCAATTAAATTCGAACAATTAGTCGCATCACCCGATCAAATCGGTTTACAAAAACACAGCCACATGATCTGATCCCTACAGGCACCCTGCGCATGGCTTTTTCTCCTAAGGCCTGAGGCCGCCGCCCAGAACATCTCGTTTCTCCCCCAGAAGCGGCCGCCGCCCAAGGGTTTTTTCAGAAGCACCTCATTTTCCAGGGTAGCCAACAAGCGCCACCACACCTCACTTTTTCTTCTCAGCGGCCACTCTACAAATCACGATTTGGGGGCGCCGCAATGACCCAAAAACGCCTCCCAATTTTTTCTTAGCAGCCCCCACGGAATATTCCATCTACAATTCCTTTTATAGGGCAACCCTAACCCTAGAAACCTAACGGGCTTCCGTTAAGGCCCAACAACAACGGAACACATACGCACGCATCTCAAAGCGCCGTCTTCATCATCGATTGATCTAAACTGCTTCACCATGCGCCGACCCGCGCCGCGGCTTAGTCAAAAGGTCACCAAGGCGATATTTGGTGGAATTACCAAAATACCCCTTCTCGATCTTTTCCGAAGACCGAGTCCAATCCAGTTGAAGCAATCGCCTGCTTCGCCATGTGTAGGTTGATCAACGGCTCCATGTCGTCAAGTCTCTCCCGTCCGGATCCCACCGGCACCACTGAGCAATTGCAACGACTCCCGCGCCGCTTGATCCAACCAGTCGCACCGAACCGCCCGTTCGGTCATCCATGTCCATTCTGCGCCATGCTTGAGTCACATGACCTCACCCGGCATCCATGATCGTTCTGGACCTCAACTCTCCAAGCTTAGTCCCGATCCTCCTCGCTGTTGACCGTCATTGACCTGCAAGCCACCTGCACAACAATAGACAAGCAAACACGAATCCGGGAACAAGTTCTTCACAACTTGACCCACGTTAGCCAAAACATGCAATACGCAACACATATGTATTAACAAATATGGATATGACCTATCCCATAAACAACTCACCACTTAAATCAACATTCAGCACAAAAGCCGGTCAGACCGCCGCTGACCTGACAGATCTGAAACTTTGTCGAAAACACATGAAACTCCAAACCAAAAGCCACATTGCCAATTGTTTCATCATCCTAATATCATGGGCATATCCCCATGATATCCACATGCTTCTATTGAGAAGCCCATTGCCACCTTTACAACAGATGGAGAGATGATTGCGGAAGTGGTCGAAAGATCATCCACAGCCCGGGTGGTGGAGGAAGTCGTGGCTCCTGAGGTGGTTACCACGACCACTGAGGTAGTAGGTACGACCACTGAGATGGTCATGGAGACAGCAGAGGAAGCAGTAGAAGTCTCTGGCCAAGGTGGTGATGTTCCTGATCACCGTGCCGGGAAGGAAGTCGTTGCAGACGTTGCTCCCGGTATCCAAAGAGAAGCTGTAGTTATAGAATTAGAAGACGAGGAGTACTTCAACTTCTGTGCTGATTTCTTTGGGCCTGCTATCATCGTGAGGTCTTCTGCTTTTAGATCTCGCGATCGAGTCCCTCATCCCAAAGATATTCCTAACAGAGGGGAAACTTTTGACAATGAACGCCTTGAAAAGGTTTGGTGGGATCAAGTCGCGAAGATAGAAAAGCTGAAGAGTCCAGAGATGGTTTTCTCGATGTTTGCTCGGATGACTATGAATGTAAGTATTTAAGGATACTTATATGTGTGGCCTTCCCTTACTTCTTACTGTCTTTCTTTTTGCAGAAAGCTCTGGAACAAATTGCCACTGTTGGTGAATATCACCGACAACTTATAAAGCTACGACAGGAAAAAGCGGAACTCTGCGAATAGGTAGAGAGGTGGTAAGTCACTGTTATTCGTAGTCGTTTTAGGGTTTGACTACTTATACAGTGCTTGTGAGGTTTGTCGTGGAAAAACTCACGACTAGGTTCTAGTCGTAGCAAAACATACAACTAGTTAGATAGTGCTCATGTCTACCTTTAACCTTTACAGGTTAAATAGCGACGAAAAGACCCTGACCGACTCGCTCGATTATGAAAAAGAGGAGTGGAGAAAGCTAAGGGAAGAAAACGAAGACCTCTTGAAGAAGCTTCAGAGGTAACTCAAGCGAAAAATTGCAGGAGAGATAAACGAAGAAGTCTTGAACTTAAGACTGCTTATGTCATCGATCTTTACCTTTTTAACTCTTTCTTCTTTTCAGAAAAAGAGGATGAAATGAGAAGGCTTCAAATTGAAGTTAAAGATAAAACTTTTGTCATGCACGAGATTTCTCGTATCGCCAAAGATAAAGATCAAGAAATTGAGAGGCTGAGATCTCGACAAGGAGGTAAACAATTCTTTACCTGTAGTCTTTTGCAAGTTCTTTTCCTTTTTCTAACTCCCATTTGTTTTTTAGAAATTGAGCTCAAACTGGGAAGGCTCGAAACTAGGGATCAAGAAAAAACCATGATCCTTAACGAGACTGTCCGTATTGCCAAGGAAAATGCAAAGGACATCAAATTATGGGAGAAGCGGCATGCTGAAACCATTGCTTCCCATAATGAAGAAATCAAGAAGTTAGATTCTCGATTAGTAGGTAAGGAATTCTTTTACCTGTGATTATTTTTGTTTTTTCCTCCTCTAGGAGTTTATTTTTGCTTGACCGGTCTTATTCTTTTGAGCAAGTGGTGAAAATAAACAACTCCATGAGGCTTCGACTCAGAACCAACAGAGATGAAGTCGATGAAGATTAATCTTCAAGGCAACATCATGCTCTGAACAATATACTTGGTGAGCTATGTAGTGAGGGAAAACTCCTCAAGATGATACGATAGTTGCTCACATAAGTACTATTGGGGAACAAGTCGGGACTTTGCAAGAACGGTGACCACTCAAGGCCAACCAAAATTTGAGTCAATCAAGGAGGCGGTCGAAGGTGCAGCAAGTTATGCATTAGCAAAACTTAAAGCTCATGACCCCAGCCTTAATGTACAACCAATCGAAGTCGACTTCGACTGCCCTGAGACAGAAGCAAGTCGTCTGATAAAAGAAATACAACCAGTTGGCAGGAAGGTCTCGAAGGAGATGCGACTGGGTTCTCCCTCTTCAGAGTAGTTTGTAAAAAAAACCTGTGAAAAATAAGCTTTTGTTAATGTATTATATAATCCATCTTGTTTCCTGCAAGCCATCTTGTCGAGTAGTTAGTAACTCAAAAGATAATTAACGAAAGAAAGACTAAAAATTGAAGTCAAATTAATAACTTTATCCTAGCCTCGATTATTTGCTTAGTTTGTTTAGACAAACTAAGTAAATAGTGTTAAAAGGGTTTTAAAGCAGAGAGGTTTGGTTAACTTGTAGTTTTTGGTCACGATTGTCATGCTTTGGTCAAAAAGTGGGAACGAATCGACACTAGGAAGTTCCTTCTAGTGGGCAGGACCATGTGCAGGGAGGAAAGGCTTTGACTAGGTGATGTTACCATCTCCGACCAATTTAATCAAATCGAGAACAGCAACTTGAGTTAAGCAAACGTCTAGAGGACTTTAAAATTTTCTTTCGCCCTTTCTTGGAGGATTCGATAAGTCTATTCTGGTAGCAAAAGTAGGAAACTGAACAATGCTAGGAAGTTCCTTCTAGTGGGTAGGACCACGTGCAGAGAGGAAAGACTTCGACTAGATGTGTTTCTTCCCCCGACCAGTTGAGACGGATCGAGTACACCAAAGACGGTTGAATAAATCTAAGAAAGTGCACTCCACTTAGAGTATTTTTCAAAATAACTGAAGAAATAAACTAAGGTGAAAAGAGCTGGCTTTAAAAATATTTTGACCAAATAGAACCCAAGCTCTTTGTATTGACGGCAAAAGTGAGTAACGAGTCGACACTAGGAAGCTCCTTCTAGTGGGCAGGACCATGTGCAGAGAGGAGAGGCTTCGACTAGGTGATGTTACCTGCCTTTCGACCAGTGTAAAGAAAACTGGGTGTTTGGAATGTAGTCCAAAGATTATGAAAGCACTACTCATAAGTAAGACAATAGAGGTGGAAAGAACCCGAGTCTTTATTGTCTGAATGGTTGGTTACACATAAAACTTGCGTAACTGGTCGATGTTCCAAGAATTCGAGAGAACTCGCCGTCTTCCATTGCTAATCGTGATCGACTGGCCGTAACTCGACCATGTGTAAGGACCTTCCCACTTGGGAGAAAGTTTGTTCGATTAGACTTGGATTGGTAGAGCCTCAATACCAAGTCACCCAGGTATCCTCGTATTCTAGAGAGGCCGTCTCAATAGGAGGTGTCTCTGGTTCTTCAACTAGGGACGGCTTATGGAGTTATTCCAAGAAAACCCCTTTTGGTACTACAGATCGGGAAGAAGCCATTCGAGCAAGTCGTGCTGTGAGAAAATTATCCTTCGAGGATGAATTGTGCCTCAAACCTAAAAATGCTTTTCTAGCTTACGACTTCCAATAAGTATCGAGACATTGTCGGGTTAGAGCACTGGTACTCTTTCCCGACTTGATTCATGACTAGTTGAGAGTCTCCCCTCACGAGTAGTCGGCGAATCAAGAGTGCTTTCGCAGCTCGTATGCCAGCTAGCAAACCTTCGTATTCTACTACGTTGTTAGTGGCCTGAAAGTTTAATTGTATGGCATACTTTAAGGTCTCTCCGGTAGGAGATACCAGGATCACCCCAGCCCATGAACCACTTAAAGTAAGCGACCCGTCAAAGTACATCGTCCACTGGTCGTGGGAATCAGATCGGGATCCTGAGCGAGTTCAGGATTTGTCCATTCGGCGACAAAGTCTGCCAAGATCTGGGATTTAACGGCCGTTGGGGACACGAATGGAGGTCGAACTCCCCAAGTTCGACCGACCATTTTGCCATCGCCCCATTGCTTCCCTAATACGGAGGATCGCTCCCAAGGGAAACTCGAGATAGTATCGCTATTTTGTGCTTTGAAAATAATGCCGCAGCTTCTCAAGACATGAGGAGGGCATATAGAAGCTTTTGGACCTGAGGGTAACACTCCTTAGGCCCGTGTAAAACATCACTAACGTAGTAAACCGGTCGTTGTATGTTTTCACGTTCTACGACCAGTACTGCGCTTACTGCCTGTGGCATGGCAGCTAGGTAAATTAAGAGTGTTTCTTCTGGCCTCGGAGAAACCAAAATAGGAGCACTCGTAAGATACCTCTTGACATCCTCAAAGGCAGCGTTTGCCTCGTTCGACCACTCAAAACCTTCGTGTTTCCTTAGAAGTTTAAAGAAAGGTAGTCCCTTTTCTCCTAGTCGTGCGATGAAATGACTTAAAGCCGCCTTGCACCCTGTGAATTTATGGACTTCTTTCTTTGTGGTTGGAGGGTGCATTTGGAGAATGGCCTTTATCTTTTCAGGATTTGCTTCGATTCCCCGTATAGATACTAGGATCCAAGCAATTTTCCTAAAGAGATTCCGAACACACAGTTCTCAGGATTGAGTTTTAAGCGATGTTTTCTGAGGTTGTCGAATGTTTCTTGTAGGTTAGTGATTTGATTAAGTCTCCTCATGCTTTTAACAACTAGATCATCAACATAGGCCTCTAGGTTTCGGTCTAGTTGAGATGAAAAAGTCGATTGTATCAAGCGTTGAAAAGAAGCGCCGGTATTTTTTAGACCAAATGGTATTTTGACATAGCAAAATATACCAAACAGTGTAATAAACACGGTCTTTTCTTCATCGTCTAGACACATATTAATCTGGTGGTATCCAGAATATGCATCTAAAAAACTTAACATTTCACAACCTGCAGTAGAATCAACCAACTGATCGATACGAGGTAAAGGAAAATCATCTTTTGGACAAGCTTTATTAAGATCAGTGAAGTCTACGCACATACGCCATTTACCGTTTTACTTCCTAACCATTACAGGATTAGCCAACCACTCTGGGTGGTTGACTTCTCTTATAAAGTCTGCTTTAAGTAGCTTATCCAATTCTGATTTAATAGCATCTCGTCGATCAGAGGCAAATCTCCGTAATTTTTGTTTTACGGTGCCGTCAAGCCAAAAGCTAGCTCGGCTCGATCACCTCCACCGGGACTCGGGCATGTCGGATGCTTGCCACGCCAAGACATCTGCGTTAGCTCGGAGGAAGGTGATGAGGGCGTCTTCCTACTTGGGGTCGAAGTATCCCGTCGATGCGAACAGATCTTCGAGGGCTCCCTGCGTCGTGAGGAACCTCTTTGACCTTGTCGTTCGGCTTTGGTGCGACTTTTAGGCTTCGCTTGTCGGGTCGAAGGTCGACTTTCTTCTCTAGTTGGTATTTGTCCAACCATCTCGAGGGATCGACGATCGCGGTATGCGCCATCTTCTTGTCACAATGAATTGTGATTACTCCTTTGGGACCTGGCATCTTAATACATTGATATCCGTAATGAGTAGCTATTAAGAATTTTGCCAAAGTTGGTCGTCCGAGTATAGCGTTATATGACGTATCGAAATCGACCACATCAAAAGAGATTTTCTCTGTCCTGAAATCACTTGGTGAACCAAATGTTAAAGGAAGAGAAACTTGGCCAATAGGTTTGGCTGAAGACCCCGGTACGATCCCATGAAAAGAGTATTGTACCGGTCTTACCTTAGTGTTGGGTACTTGCATCTCGTCCAGGGCACTCGTAAACAAGATGTTTAACGAGCTGCCACCATCAACCAAAACGCGATTGACCCGACAATTGTTGATGGTGGGTTCGACCATGATCGGATATCGTCCTGGTCGAGTCGAAGGAATCGGGCAGTCACCCCTCTCGAAGGAGATGGTGACTTCCGACCACTTCGGTAATTTATTGACGAGAGGAGGATCTATCGAGTTTACCTCATGTTCGGCAGCTTTAAGCTGTCGCTTTGATTCGTATGTTTGCGGATCCTGGAACGGCATCTCCTCATCGTCGTCTGACGACTTATGACCACTCGTTTGTCCTACCTGCTCGAGAGTGGGAAGTGGTCCTTTGCCGTTGTAGTAGTCCTTGAGCTGCTGGAAGACGGCGAGCTACGAAGGTCATGTCCTTCCTTTCTATGGAAAGGACACCACCTAGGCTTATCGTTCTTCTGATCGAGGTGCTTACCTTTGCCTCGGTCAAAGTGCGGCTTGGAGGTTTGTGGCTCTTTATCATTTACAACCAAGACCTCCTTGGAACCGTTGGCTTGGGGTTTTTGACCTTTCGCCTTGTTCTTGGACTTTTTTGCTTTCTTATCCTTCTTCTTACCAACTTCGCCTGGCTTTCGAGAAGTATTGTCTTCTCGATCGATTGTGTTGTTCCACTCGACCGCCTCAGAAGCAGTCGCATATCGATCGGACATCTCAAAGAGTTCGGCGACAGTAGTGGGAGGATTCAAAGCGACATCTTCTGTTATCCTTCTACTAAGGACTCCTTGCTTGAAAGCCCTGATGACAGATGAGTTAGAAATTTCCGGAATTGAATTACGAACCTGACTAAAGCGCTTGATGAATTGCCGCAAGGTTTCGTGGTCATTCTGTCTCATCCGGCAGCAAGTCGCCCTCCTTCCTGTATGCATTGTAGGTGCCTTGGAAGTTCGCTAGTAGTAGGTCGAGAGGTGTTGCTAAGGATAGATCGACTGAGTGGTTGATTCAAGAACCACGATCGAGCGCACCCTTCGAGCACGCTTGGAAGGTAATTCGCCATTACATGCTCTCCTCCTCTTGTCGCTTTCGGACATTGTTGTATAAATTTGAAGGAACTTGATGGGATTTTGGGATCCATCGAACTTCTCCATGTTCTTTGGTCGAAAACGAGGTGGCCAAAGCATTTCGAGGTCGCGAAAATGCCCGACATCCGTAATAACCTCTTGATGTCTCCTTTGCAGGAAAGAAGGGTTGATATCACCAGGTGATCGTATTCGACGATACCTAGTAACAGGTTGATCGGACCTGTAGTTGGTCTCGGTCCACGAGGGAAATACTCTCGATTCCATCTGCCGCCGCAGATTTCCACGTCGAATGGTGAGCGATCACCTCTTCAAGAGCTTGTCGATCATCAGTCGTTCGAAAGACATTTCTCCGAGTAGGAGATTGATGCGACTCGTTGCGCCGATTTCTCCGCGGTGATATGTTTGATCAACTGGTAGCTGACGAAGTCGTATTGCTACGACTTCCTGAATGATGTCGGCGAGGTGCTCCTAGTCTTGCCATCGTGGTCCGAAGCCTTTGTGCGATCTCTTAGACAAAGAGGTCGTAGCCTGGCGCTCGGGCGAGCTCTCGAGTAGGGTTCTCGAGCAAGTCGTTGATGTGCTGGAGTTCTTGAGCTTCCTCTGATTGATATTGGATGTGCCCAGGCAGATTTTTCTGGGTTGCAATCTTCTTTTGTCGAATAGCCTCAAGATATTCCATGTCAAATTCTTGAGACTATCTCAATGGAGAGCGAGTATGTCGAGGATTTCCCTCGCGCTCATCAAGGTGTTGGTCCTGTCCGTCATCGGTGGTGCCCTTGCCATTGCCACGAGGGGCGCAGTGCGTGATCTTCGGGGAGTGTCCCTAGGTCGGTCTCTAGAAGAGTGACCTTGATCTGAGGGAAGGACGAAGACCTCCCGTTGATGATTCTCACTTGCGCTCGAGGAGTAGTCGAGATACACCATCTAGCGACTTGGAGTAATCCCCTCCAGGAAGGGGAACTCTGGGTTATAACCGTCTCCATCCGCAGGTGTGATCATGGAGAGATGGTCGAATTTGCGGTGAAAAGCATGCTTGATCCCGCTCTCTCTGCGGTCATCCAGGAGAGAGGACCACTAGATTTGGTGAAGTCCAGGAATTGTGGCTTCGAACTTGTCTCACCAAGTCGGATCGCTTTAGGGGACTCGGACACTTGGAGGAAAAACTCGCTGTGTTGTGAGTCCTTTGGGTGTAGAACCGATTGTGGTCGGATTGACCCTTGTCCTTTGAAGGAATTGATTCCTCCGTTGGACGTACTGTTGTGGGGGATAAGGATCCCTCCTCGACTCTATCAGTGGCATGGTCTCCTGGATCTGCGGAAAGATCCCTGCAGGCAGCAACACCATCGGATGAGTCGATACTCGGTTCATAATCAAAACCGACATCCATGTTGACGTCTGCGTAATCTGCCAAGTCAAACCAATTCTCCTCGTTCCATTTTCCTGCCATGAGTGTATGAGATTTGGGAAAAAGAGAGTATGTTGACAAGAGATTACCGGAAGGTCCCCACGGTCGGCGCCAACTGTCGGTGTTTTAGGACCGATCTTACGTAAAGATTGTTTGATTCGGGGGGTCTCCTGGAATGGAATCACGCAGAGAGATTGACACGGGTATTTTTATATAGGTTCAGGCCTTCTCCGAGAGAATAACAACCCTACTCCTGTGTGTGTATGGTATTGAGTGTGTTTCATACAATCGGGAGAAAAGACTAAGTCTATTACAGAAGATAGTATCTGACTATCTTCCTGATTGCTTGTTGTCTCCTCCGATCTCACTTTCCCTCTCTGATTGATGCCTTTATATAGTCGTGAAGGAATAGCCGTTTTCTCCTGTGAAGAGGCGTCTCATTGAGTCCAGTAACGGGCGCACGTTTGTAGTAATCATCGGAATGGTAACTCCTTCACGCTGCTTGGTAGTTACTTGCTAGAGATAATGGGGTATTACGTACTATTATTTCGTATAATAACATCGTATGTTGACTGCTTGGATTCCTTAATCAATTGGACCCACTCGCATGTAGGTTTTATTAATCATAAGGTAGTCGTAGCTAACCTGGTCGTAGAAGAACTTACGACCATAAGGTAGTCGTAGCAAGACTTACGACTATGGGGTAGTTGTAGAATAACTTACGACTGGGTAGTGATCGTAGAAGAACTTACGACCATAAGGTAGTCGTAGCAAGACTTACGACTATGGGGGTGGTCGTAGAAGAACTTACGACCACCTGGTAGGCTTCTCCCTTGTAAGTGTAAGGGGTATACCTAGGGACCACATGATATCATATTTTCCCATGATGAGAATTATGGATAATAGATAAAATGAGGATTTATTAGATCCTCGTCAATGCTGTAGATGATGGAGCCGTTACTGGAGATTATTGTGGGAGCAGTAACGTTCCCACGTTGCCAGGTAGTTATCACCAGGACAGAGAGTTAAGTCACGCCATTATTCCAGAGAATAACAGCGTAATTGATTGCCCATATCTTCAGATACGGTGTAGAAGATTTCCTGATCGACTAGACCCACATGTCTGTAAGCCCCATCAACTAGGGACTGGTTGTAGAAGAGCTTATGACCAAATGATGGTCGTAGAAGAGCTTACGACCATGAGCTAGTCGTAGAAAGGCTTACGACTATAGGGTAGTCGTAGAAGGACTTACGACTACGGGGTGGTCGTAGAAAAACTTACGACCTCCAACTTCTCCCTTATGAATATTAAGGGGTATACTCAAGAATCATATGACGTTATTATTATCCATAATAGAAATTATGGATAAATAATTAAATGAGAATTATTAGAGCCTCGTCAAGGTTCATATTTGGGTCCTTAATGTTAAATATAAGATTTGATTGGATGAGATAGCACATGTTTTTTTTATCTAGTGAAGTCGATGGAAATTAATGTAGCATGTCGAAACCTGAAAATCAATGACCTCTGTGGAAATTAAGCAGAGTACGTCTTGTCAATAAATGCAAAAGAAAAAAAGGGGAACATGTGGCCATGGCCTAGTAATGAACTTTTTTTTATTAATTAACCCTTTTTAAAATTTTATTTTAAAATTAACCCCTACGAACTTTATTTTTAATTCTGACCTCTTTGGTCACGTCATCACTCATCGCGTGACAAAACAACAATGTCATGTCATAGGATAAGTCCGTTAAAATAGCATTTGTTTCTCACGCCCCTGACAACACTGTCACGCCACGTGACAAAAGCTTGCCCAGATACAGGCTAGCGTGACAGTGTTGTTTTGTCACGTTACGAGTGGTGGCGTGACCAAAGGGATCAGAATTGAAAATAAAGTTCACGGGCTTAACTTTAAAACAAAATTAAAAAAAGAGTTAGTTAATAAAAAAATTTCCCTAGTGGTCCTCTCTGACTCACCGAGGTTGGTTTGAGTGTCCTTTTTCTTTAGTGAATGCTAGAGTTCTTAGCTAATTTTATTTACCTTTTAAAATCAATAAAAAAGAAAAGAAAAGGAAAGAAAATATAAGATAAAGATGTTTGTCAAGCTGCACCTTTTATTTCGTTGTGCTGGCCACTTGTTGTACATGCATGTCGTACTCTACAGGTTTTTGTCAAATGGTTCGATCAAATCTAGTTGATGGACTTGCATGATAGCTGTAGCACGCTTGGTGTGTGTCGCGCTCTAGGACATACAGCACATCCAAGGCTGGTTAATAACTGGTATTAACTTTGGTGGTGGGTAAACTGTAGTTTATTCGGAGTGCATTTCATGGTTTCCAATGATTAATCTCTGCCATGTTTGGTTTGAAAAAAAACAACTTATTTTACACTCGCATTTTATAATTCATTGGTTTCTTTTTAACTCGGTGCACACTGGTAGTTACAATATATAGTTAGGGGTGCAAACGGAATGGATAATTTTCGACCGACCGACCGACCGAATAAATGTGTGCAAAATTCGGAGCTTTTTTCAGATTCGGATATTTTCTGTCGGATACGGATTCGGATTCGGTAAGCAGATATCCGGTAAATTCGAAACTATCCGAAAATTAATTCGGATATATCTGTTGACTATCCCGAAAAAAAAACACCGCAGCACCAGACAGCCATTTCATTCCCACTCCCGCTCGGCGCTCCCGCACTCCAGTCTCCTAAACTCCTCCCTCCCGCGTCCACCTAAGTCCCTCACCCTCACCACCGCCGCCTCCTCCCTTCCCTTCCCTCGCCACCGCCGCCTCCTCCCTTCCCCTCAATCGCCGCCTCCTCCCTTCCTCTCCCTCGCCGCCACCGCCTTCTCCCTTCCCCTCCCTCGCCGTCTCCCTTCCCCTCACCGCCACCGCCACCGCCAGTAATTAAACTTGTCCATTGTGGCTAACATAGATGACCAAGGCTGGTTAATCACTGGTATTAACTTTGGTGGTGGGTAAACTGTAGTTTATTCGGAGTGCATTTCATGGTTTCCAATGATTAATCTCTGCCATGTTTGGTTTGAAAAAAAACAATTTATTTTACACGCATTTTATGATTCATTGGTTTCTTTTTAACTCGGTGCACACTGGTAGTTACAATATATAGTACCATATAAATGAAGTATAAACAAAGACTAGAAATTGTGATCTTATCTTATTTTATGAAACGATAACATATTATAAGATTAATAAATAAATTATTTTTAAATATAATTTTATATAATACTATCAATGTATAATCACCCATTAAGTTCTAATCATATAAGGGCCGCATACCAATTATTCGCTTGACGGCACCCTGTTGTCCAATGAGCACGTCCCATTTTTTTACTACATTGTATCTTTCATTAAAAAAACACTTTCATTATTTTTAGTTAAATATAAGATTTGATTGGATGAGATTGCACGTTTTTTATCTAGTGAAGTCGATGGAAATTAATATAGCATGTCAAAACCTAAAAATCAATAGCCTCTGTGGAAATTAAGGAGAGTACATCTTGTCAATAAATTAAAAAGAAAAAAGGGGAACATGCGGCCCATGGCCTAGTGGTCCCCTCCCCACTTACCCGGGTAGGTTTCAGTGTCCATCTCCTTCTTTAGTGAATGCTAGGGCTCTTGACTAATTTTGTTTACCTTTTAAAAGAAACAAAAAAAAAGAAAAGAAATATTTGTGAAGCTGCAATTTATATTGGGGGAATTCATTATTGGCCCTCTACTTAGATCCGTTTTTAGAATTTACCCCTATTCCCGACATAATGCGTTTTTTGCTCCTCACTTAGTCTGTTTCTTCGCTTTTTGCCCTCTTTGCATTATTTTAATAATATCTATTTGTTTTTCCGTTACAAGACATGTGAAAAGATAGTTTTACCCCTTCTTTCTTATCTCCTCATGGTTACACACACGCGGGGCTTCTTCCAACCCAGCGCCGCCTCCGGCCTTGGTCCGTCGCTGTAGCTCCTCCCCTCCTCCCTCTGGCGCACCTCCGCTTCACCCCGGCTCTCCCACCACTGGTGGCTGTGCCCTTCTGGTCTCTTCCGCCACCTCCCCATGGTGCTTCTTCCGACTGGCCGCCTCCACTTTGGTCCACGCCTGCGCTCTTTCCTCGTCCCGACGCCATGGTTTGAGCAGTTCCTGTGATGATCTTCACTAACTCGTTGGCCTTGTGGTGGTCAGAAATGATCGACCTACTACGACCGCCCAAATTGCCGCAACCTCAACCTCATCCGCGACCCGGCTCTCCCGTGACCCGCTCTACGACGTGGAGTAGACCAACAACACCTCCTTCTTCTTCGACTCCACCTCTGCCGCCAGACTGCACTTCCCGTCGGCATAAGATCCTCGACCGCTCATCGACGACACCGTCTACCTCGGCCATGAGACCACCGACCGCTTCGACCGCCACCTCTCGACCAAGGTCGACTTTGTGCAGTACTACGAGGACGTCGTCACCCACCGCCCGTCCACTGGAACTTCTTCAATGGTAGAGAACACAGATCGGCTGATTTACTTTCACTTCTTGATTGCAAAGATCAAAAATGTTTGCAACACTTTTGTTCTCTAGATTCTTGATGATAAAATGTGATGAATGATGCGGTCTTGCTCGGCAATCTGCAAAGATACAATCTATAAATTCAGTTAATGTCCCCTTGAAAAATCAGTTAATTTCTTGAATCTTGATGCAAAGAATGTCAAAACGGGAAAAGCATGAGGGAGGAAGGCAAGGCCAAGTCGAGCTAAGGGCGGTAGGCAGGCAAGATTCGCCGAGCTACTCCACTGGAGAGAAGAACCAGGAAGAGGATGGGGAAAAGAATGAGCCAAGGGCAAGGGAAAAATTGTATTTTCGCATGGTTAAAATGGGGAAAACGGCTGAATATTATTAAAATAATACAAAGAGGGCAAAAAGCGAACAAACAGACTAAGTGGAGGGCAAAAAATGTATTACGTCGGGAATAGGGGTAAATTTTGAAAACGGATCTAAGTAGAGGGCAAATAATGAATTCCCCCATTTATATTTCCTTGTGATGTAGCTGGCCACTTGTTGTACATGCATGTCGTACTCTACAGTTGTCTTTGTGTTTACGAAACATCGGCGTGCAGTGCTTCGCGGGTTGTCCTTTTTGTCCCGATGGCAAATTATATATGTGTTTTTTCTTCCAGAAATGAATCAAATGGTTCAACTCAAGAACGATCTAACGATCCGTAGGATTCATACAAGTATATCTAGTTGATGGACTTGCATGATAGCTGTAGCACGCTTGATGTGTGTCGCGCTCTAGGACAGCGATACATAGCACTATGCTCTCTGTCGGCCAGGGACCTACATCACATCGCCCTGCATGGTTCCTAATTTCCGTGTACGGTTAAATTCTTATTGGTTGTGTGTGAGGGACTCTTCCTTCGATATTTGCAACCATAGCTCCAACCTAGGATTCCAGCTGGTACAACTACATCGAATTTACCTCAAACTTATCTTACGAATGGTTTGAGATACAAGTTCGTTCGAGCTCGACTCTTGCATCCCTATTGGAAAAGGACATGATTCCACATCTTCGTAGAACTTCTCTTCAAAAGCAGGCGAAGACTCCTCCACTTCTATTGATTGATTATAGCAAGCATTAGTACACAACCGTACTCGCAAGTGATACCACAGAATGCAATGTATACATGATGGCGTATTCCAAAGAAATAGCTTCTGTGGTTGTTTTACAGAAATACAACATTTGCAATTGAATATGGATAATAGATTTGACGAGGATATAATAATCCCCATTTTATCTTTTATCTATAATTCTTATTATAGGTAAATATGACGTCATATGGTCCCTGAGTATACCCCTTTATGTTATAAAGGAGGAGCCTACTAGGTGGTCGTGAGTTCTTCTACGACCACCCCATAGTCGCAAGTTATGCTACGACTACCCCATAGTCGTAAGTCTTGCTACGACTACCTTATGGTCGTAAGTTCTTCTACGCACCAGTCCGTCATCGACCACCTTAGGATCAATAAAACCTACGGTGAGTGGGTCCAATTGATTAAGGATTCAAGCGGTCATCATCTGTTTGTTACTCAAGTAATAGCACGTAATGCTCCATTATCTCTGATATATAGCTGTTAGGCGACGTGGGGGAGTTAATACGCCGGTGATTACTGCCAACATGCGCCCGTTATAGGATGTGATGAGGCGCCACTTCACTTGGAAAAACGGCCACTCCTTCACGTACTATATAAAGGCGGCAATCAGAGAAGGAAAGGGCGATCGGATCGGGCTATCAGGAAGACAAGCACTATCATCTGTAATAGTCTTAGTTTTTCTCCTGATTGTTCAGAATACACTCAATACCATACGTACACACAGGAGTAGGGTTGTTATTCTCTCCGGAGAAGGCCTGAACCTATATAAAAATTCCCGTGTCAATCTCTCTGCGTGATTCTATTCTAGGAGACCCCCCGAATCAAACAATCTTTATGTAAGATCGGTTCTAAAACACCGACAGTTAGCGCCGTCCATGGGGATCTTCCGGTAATCTCTTGTCAACATACTCTCTTTTTCCCAACTCATGCACTCATGGCAGGAGAATGGAACGAGGAGAACTGGTTCAACTTGGCAGATTACGCAGACGTCGACATGGATGTCGGTTTCGATTACGAGCCGAGTATTGACTCATTCGATGATACTGCTGCCTCCGGTGATCTTCCCACAGATCCAAGAGACAATGCCGCTGATGGAGTTGAGGAGGGATCCATATCCCCCACAACAGTACGTCCAAGAGAGGAATCTACCCTCTCAAAGGACAAGGGTCAATCTGACCAGGACTACACCCAGGTGGACTCACAACATGATGAGAGTTTTTCCTCAAAGTGTTCGAGTCCCCCTAAGGCGGTCCGACTTTGTGAGGCAAGTTCTGGAGGCCACAATTCCAGGACTTCACCAGCATCTGGTGATCCTCTCTCTCCGAATGACTTCAGAGAGAGCGGGATCAAGCATGCTTTTCCTACAAATTCGACCATCTCTCCGCAGATCACACCTGCCGACGGAGACGGTTATAACCCGAGTTCCCCTACGGAGGGATTACTCCAAGTCGCTAGATGGTGTCTCTCGACTACCTCAAGCGGGAGGCCTCGGCGCAGTGAGAATCATCAACGGAGGTATTCGCCCTTCCTCGGATCAAGGTCACTCTCCTAGAGACCGAGTTGGGGACGCTCCCGAAGATCACGCCTGCTACCTCGGCAAAGGGTAAGGACACCACCGATGGCGGACACGACCAACACCTTCATGAACGCGAGGAAATCCTCGACATACTCGCACTCCATTGAGGCAGTCTCAAGAGTCTGACATGGAAGATCTTGAGGCTATTCGACGAAAGAAGATTGAAGCCTAGAAGAATTTGCCTGGGCGCATTCAATATCAATCAGAGGAAGCTCAAGAACTCCAGTACATCAACGACTTGCTTGAGAATCCAACTCAAGAACTCGCCTGGCGTGTGGTACGATCTCTTCGTCGAGGAGATCGCACAAAGGCCGGTCCACGATGGCAAGATCGAAGCACTCGCCGACATCATACAGAAGTCGAGAAATCGACTTCTTCACTACTGATCGATCGAACATATCACCACGGAGGAATCGACGCAACAAGAAGTCGATCGATCTCCTACTCGGAGAAATGTCTTTCGAATAAGCGATGATCAACAAACCCCTCGAGAGGTGATCGCCACCATTCCGACATGGGAATCAAGAAGAAGAGATGAACTACGAGGAGTATTCCTCGAGGATCGAGACCTATCATAGGTTGGGTCAACTCATTCATCGGGTATCGCCGAGTCGACCACCGATGATATCAACCCTTCTTTCCGCAAAGGAGGCGTCAAGAAGTTATTACTAGATGTCCGCATTCTCGCCGATCTCCGAGCCGCTATTTGCCACCTCGTTTTCGACCAGTGAACATGGAAAAGTTCGATGGCTCCCAAAACCCCATCGAATTCCTTCAGACCTATACAACAGCTGTCCGAGCAGCAGCAGGAGGAGAGCATGTGATGGCAAATTACCTTCCAACTGTGCTCGAAGGGTCTACTCAATCGTGGTTATTGAACCAACCACTCGAGTCGATTTATTCTTGGCAACAGCTCTGCGACATTCTACTGGCGAATTTCTAAGGCACTTACAATCGCCCTGGGAAGGAGGACGACTTGCACCGGATGAGACAGAACGACAACGAGACATTGCGCCAATTCGTCACGCGCTTTAGTCAGGTTCGTAATTCAATTCTGGAAGTTTCTCATTCATCTGTCATCAGGGCTTTCAAGCAAGGAGTCTGTAGTAGAAGGATAACAGAAGACATTGCTTTGAATCCTCCTACTTTTGTCGCTGAACTCTTTGAGATGGCTGATCGATATGCGACTGCCTCTGAGGCGGTCGAGTGGAATAACACAATGGATCGAGAAGACAATACCTCTCGAGAGCCAGGCGACATTAGTAAGAAGAGAGATAAGAAAGCAAAAAAGTCCAAGAACAAGGCGAAGGGTCAAAACTCCAAGCCGCCGGTTCCAAGGAGGTTTTGGTATGTGAATGATAAAGAGCCACGCACCTCCAAGCCGCACTCTGACCGAGGCAAAGGTAAGCGCCCCGATCGGAAAAATGATAAGCCTAGGTGGTGTCCTTTCCATAAAAAGGAAGGACATGACCTTCGCAACTGCCGGGTCTTTCAACGAAGGCTTGAAGACTACTACAACGGCAAAGGATCACTTCCCACTCTCGAGTAGGTAGGTCAAACGAATGGTCATAAGTCCTCAGATGACGAGGAGGAGATGCCGTTCTAGGATCCGCAACACACCGTCGAGCACATCTACAGGGGATCATCGGCATATGAATCAAAACGACAGCTTAAGGCTGCTGAACGTGAGGTAAACTCCATAGATCCTCCTCTCGTCAATAAATTACCGAAGTGGTCGGAAGTCACCATCTCCTTTGAGAAGGGTGACTGCCCGATTCCTTCGACTCGACCAGGTCGATATACAATCGTGGTCGAACCCACCATCAACAATGGTCGGGTCAATCGAGTTTTGGTTGATGGTGGCAGCTCGTTAAACATTTTGTTTACGAGTGCCCTTGATGACATGCAAGTACCCAGGACCAAGGTAAGACCGGTACGATACTCTTTCTATGGGATCGTACCGAGATCTTCAGCCAAACCAATTGGCCAAGTTTCTCTTCCTTTAACATTTGGTTCACCAAGTAATTTCAGGACAGAGAAAATCTCCTTTGATGTAGTCGATTTCGATACGGCATATAACGCCATACTCGGACGACCAACTTTGGCAAAATTCCTAATGGCTACTCATTATGGATATCAATGTATTAAGATGCCAGGTCCCAAAGGAGTAATCACAATTCATTGTGACAAGAAGATGGCGCATACATGCGACCGTCGATCCCTCGAGATGGTTGGACAAATACCAACTCGAGAAGAAAGTCAGCCTTCAACTAGCAAGTCGAAGCCTAAAGCTGCACCAAAGCCGAATGACAAGGTCAAAGAGGTTCCTCTGGACGCAGGGGAGCCCTCGAAGACTGTTCGCATCGGGGATACTTCCGACCCCAAGTAGGAAGACGCCCTCATCACCTTCCTCCGAGCTAACGCAGATGTCTTCGTGGGGCAAGCATCCGACATTCCCGGAGTCCCCAGGGAGGTGATCGAGCACAAAGCTAGCTTTTACGGCACGACAAAGTACTCAGAAACAAAAATTACGGAGATTTGCCTCGATCGACGAGATGCTATCAAATCAGAATTGGATAAGCTATTTAAAGCAGGCTTTATAAGAGAGGTCAATCATGCAGAATGGTTGGCTAATCCTGTAATGGTTAGAAAGTCAAACGGTAAATGGCGTATGTGCGTAGACTTTACTGATCTTAATAATGCTTGTCCAAAAGACGATTTTCCTTTACCTCGTATCGATTAGTTGGTTGATTCTACTGCAGGTTGTGAAATGTTAAGTTTTTTAGATGCATATTCTGGATACCACCAGATCAATATGTGTCTAGACGATGAACAAAAGACCGCATTTATTACACCATTTGGTATATTTTGCTATGTCAAAATGCCATTTGGTTTAAAAAATATCGGCGCTTCTTTTCAACGCTTGATGCAAGCGACCTTTTCATCTCAATTAGGCCGAAATCTAGAGGCCTATGTTGATGATCTAGTCATTAAAAGCATCAAGAGACTTAATCATATTGCTGACCTACAAGAAACATTCGACAACCTCAAAAAACAACGCTTAAAACTCAATCCTGAGAAGTGTGTGTTCGGAATCTCTTCAGGAAAATTACTTGGATTCCTAGTATCTATACGAGGAATCAAGCAAATCCTAAAAGATAAAGGACATTCTCCAAATCGCCTCCAACCACAAGAAAAGAAGTCCGTAAACTCACTTTGGGTGCATGGCGGCTTTAAGTCATTTCATCGCACGATCGGGAGAAAAGGGACTACCTTTCTTTAAACTTCTAAGGAAACACGAAGGTTTTGAGTGGTCGAAGAGGCAAACGCCGCTTTTGAGGATGTCAAGAGGTACCTTATTGAGTGCTCCTATTCGGTCTCTCCGAGGCCGTAAGAAACGCCTTAATTTACCTAGCTGCCACGCCACGCAAGAAGCGAAGATTAGTCGAGAACGTGAAAACGTACAACGACCGGTTTACTACGTAAGTGAAGTTTTACACGGGCCTAAGGAGCGTTACCCTCAGGTCCAAAAGCTTCTGTATGCCCTCCTCATGTCTTCGAGGAAACTACGGTATTATTTTCAGCGCACAAAATAGTCAGGTTGTCCCGAGTTTCCTTGGGAGCAATCCTCCGTATTAGGGAAACAATGACGCATGGCAAAATGGTCGGTCGAACTTGCGAGTTTGACATCCATTTCGTGTCCCGAACGGCCGTTAAATCGAGATCTTAGCAGACTTTGTCGCCGAATGGACAAATCTGAACTGCTCAGTTCCCAAGACGATTCCCACGCACCGATGGATCTATGTAATTTGACGGGTCGCCACTTTAAGTGGCTCAAGGGTGGTCTGGTATCTCCTACCGAGAGACCTTAAAGTATGCCATACAATTAAACTTTCGTGCCACTAACAACGTGGCGTATCTGAAGGTTTGCTAGTCGGCATACGAAAGGCGAAAAGCGCTCGATTCGTCGACTACTCGTGAGAGGAGACTCTCAACTAGTCGTGAATCAAGTCGGAAAGAGTACCGGTGCTCTAACCCGACAATGTCTCGGTATTTATCGGCAAAGTCGTAAGCTAGAAAAGCATTTTTAGGTTTCGAGGCACAATTCATCCTCGAAGGATAATTTCCTCACGCACCGACTTGCTCGAATAGCTTCTTCCCAATCTGTAGTACCAAAAGAGTCTTCTTGGAACAACTCCAGAAGCCGTCCCTGGTCGACGAACCAGAGATACCTCCTATTGAGACGGCCTCTCTAGAATACGAGGATACATGGATGGCGCCCATCTATGAATATCTTCGTATGATTTCAGACCAAGACGATCTCGAGGCGGATCGCTTATCCCGAAAAGCCAAAATGTATACTTTGGTTGAAGGAGTCCTCTATAAACGAGGTATTTCAAGGGGTGCTCATGCGATGCATTCGCAGAGCGAAGGATTAACACTCCTTCACGACATACATGGTGGCATCTGTGGAAATCATGCTTCCTACGTAACGCTGGTCTGGTAAGGCCTTTCGACAAGGTTTTTACAGCCAATGACCTTTTTACGATGCTAAAGAGTTAGTTAAAAGTGTGTCCAATGCCAATTTCATAGCGAGCAAATACACCAACCAGCTCCAGCATTACAAACGATACCTCTACCTTGGCCTTTTGCAACTGGGGTCTCGATATCCTAGGACCGCTCCCCAAAGCTCCAGGAGGTTTCGAGTTCCTTTGTGGCTATTGATACGCTCACAAAATGGATTTAAGCTTTAACTCCGGATCGATAACAACGAAGCGGCAAAACGGTTCATGATGAGATGCGTAATTACTCGATTTGGAGTACCGAGTCGAATAATTACAGACAATGGTAAGCAATTTTCGAGCGCAAAATTTCAGAAATTTTGCAACGAGTTGGGTACCAAGTTGTGTTATGCTTCTGTGGCCCATCCCCAAAGTAATGGGCCAGTCGAACGTACAAACGGCCAAATAATGAGAGGAATTAAGACCGGAGTCTTCGAGTAGCTCATCAAACGCTCGGGGGCTTGGGTACAAGAGTTACCCTCTGTATTATAGGCAGTTCATACAACTACCAGTCGAGCTACAGGTGAAACACCATTTTTTTTGGTCTTCGGAGTGGAAGCCATGCTTCCTCCGGAACTAAAGATACGATCAACATGAGTCAAAACTTTCAAAGACTCCAACCAGGAACAACTTCGAGCAGATGATATTATTCTACTTGAAGAAAGGAGAAACCAGGCCTTAATCCGTTCAGCAGTCTACCAACAAGCCCTGCGCAGATACTACGATCGTAAGGTCCAACCTCGCTGACCTTGTCAGAGGTGATTTGGTATTGAGGCTCGCCAATCCAAGTCTAATCGTAACAAACTTTCTCCCAAGTGGGAAGGTCCTTACACGATGGTCGGAAGTGACTCGCCCAGTGGTCGATGACGATTGGCAATGGAAGACGGCCAGATTCTCTCGAATTCTTGGAACATCGACCAGTTACGCAAGTTTTATGTGTAACCAACCATTCAGACAATAAAGACTCAGGTTCTCTCTACCTCTATTGTCTTACTTTTGAGTAGTGCTTTCATAATCTTTCGACTATATTCCAAACACCCAGTTTCCTTTACACTGGTCGAAAAGCAGGTAACATCGCCTAGTCGAAGCCTCTCCTCTCTGCACGTGGTCCTGCCCATTAGAAGGAGCTTCCTAGTGTTGACTCGTTACTCACTTTTGCCATCAAAACGAAGAGCTCGGGTTCTTTTCTAGTCAAAATATTTTTTGAAAGCCAACTCCTTTCACCTTAGTTTATTTCTTCAGTTATTTTGAAAAATACTCTAAGTAGAGTGCACTTTTTTAGATTTATTCAACTGACTTTGGTGTATTCGATTTGTCTCAACTAAGTCGGAGGAAGAAACACATCTAGTCGAAGTCTCTCCTCTCTGCACGTGGTCTTGCCCACTAGAAGGAACTTCCTAGCATTGTTCAGTTTCCTACTCTGGCTACCAGGACAGACTTATCGAGTCCTCCAAAGAAGGGTGAATGAATTTTTTGAAGTCCTCTGGATGTTTGTTTAACTCAAGTTGCTGTTCTCGATTTAATTAATCTAGTTGGAGATGGTAACATCACCTAGTCGAATACTTTCCTCTCTGCACGTGGTCCTGCCCACTAGAAGGAACTTCCTAGTGTCGATTCGTTCCCACTTTTTCGACCAGTGTATGACAGTCGTGACCAAAAACTACAAGTTAACCAAACCTCTCTGTTTTCAGAAACCCTTTTTAAACACTATTTATTTAGTTTGTCTAAACAAACTAAGCAAATAGTCGGGGGCTAGGATAAAGTTATTAATTTGACTTCAATTCTTAGTCTTTCATTCGTTAATTATCTTTTGAGTTATTAACTACTCGACAAGATGATTTGCAGGAAACAAGATGGATTATATAAAACATCAACAAAAGCTTGTTTTTCACGGTGTTTATTACAAACTACTCAAGAGGAGAGCCCATCAAGATCTCCTCCGAAACCTTCCAGCCAACTGATTGCATTTCTTCTATCAGACGACTTGCTTCTGCCTCAGGGCAGTCGAAATCAGCTTCGATTGGTTGCACATTAAGGCTGGGGTCATGAGCTTTAAGTTTTGGCAAGGCATAACTTACTGCAGATTCGACCGCCTCCTTTATCGACTCAGTTTGGTTGGCCTTCAGAGTGGTCACCAGTTCTTGCAAAGTCCCGACTTGTTCCCCAATAGTACTTATGTGAGCAGCTATCGTATCATCTTGAGGAGCTTTCCCTTAGTACGTAGCTCACCAAGTACATTGCTCAGGAGCGTGATACTGCGTTGAAGATTAATCTTCATCGCCTCCATCTCCTGCTGGGTACGAGTCGAAGCCTCGCGAAGTTGTTTGTTTTCAACCGCTTGCTCTGAAAAGAATAAGACTGGTCAAGCAAAAATAAACTCCTAGAGGAAAAGAAAACAAAAAAAAGTCACAGGTAAAAGATTTCCTTACCTGCTAGTCGAGAATTCAACTTCTTGATTTCTTCATCATGGGAAGCAATGGTCTCAGCATGCCTCCTCTCCCATGATTTGATGTCCTCTGCATTTGCCTTAGCAATGCGGACAGTCTCGCCATAGATCATGGTTTTATCCCTGACCTCAGTTTCGAGCCTTCCCAGTTCAAGGTCCATTTCTAAAAAAAATGGGAGTAAGAAAAGGGAAAGAACTCGTAAAGGACTGCAGGTAAAGAATTGCTTACCTGATAGTCGGGATTTTAACCTCGTAATTTCTTGATCTTTATCTCTGGAGATATGAGAAATCTCGCGAATGACCAAGTTTTATCTTGGACTTCATTCTGGAGCTTTCTCATATTATCTTCTTTTTCTAAAACAAGCAACAGTCAGGTAAAGATCAACAACATAAGCAGTCTTAAGTTCAGCACTTACTGTTTAACCTTTCCTGCACTTTTTCGGTCGTAGAGTTAGCTTCTTTAAGCTTCCTCAAGAGGAATTCAACTTTTTCCCATAGCTTTCTCGACTCCTCTTTTTCATAATCGAGCGAGTCGGCCAGGGTCTTTTCGTCGCTATTTAACTTGTAAAGGTTAAAACTGGACATGAATATTATTAAATTTGTCGTAAGTTCTTCTACAACAATTGATCCAGTCGTAAGTTCTTCTACGATCATGGATCTAGTCGTAAGTTCTCCTACGACAAAGCATCTGGTCGTAAGCCTTTTACGACTAGTACCTAGTCGTGAGTTTTTTCATGACAAACCCCATAAGCACTATATAAGTAGTCAAGTCGAAAACAGCTACGAAAAATAGTGACTTACCACCTCTCTGCCTATTTGCAGAGTTCCTCTTTTTCCTGTCGTAGCTCTAGAAGTTGTCGGTGATATTCACCAACCACGGCAATTTGTTCTAGAGCTTTCTGCAAAAAGAAAGACAGTAAGAAACAAGGGAAGACCACATGTATAAGTATCCTTAAATACTTACACTCATGGTTGATCGAGCAAATATCGAGTAAACTAGCTATGGATTCTTCAGCTTGTCCACTCTCTCAACTTGATCCCACCAAACCTTCTCAAGACGCTCGTTGTCAAAAGTGTCCCCTCTATTGGGAATGTCTTTGGGATGAGGGACTCGATGGCGAGATCTAAAAGCAGAAGACCCCACTATGGAAGCAGGGCCAAAGAAATCAGAACAGAAGTTGAAGTATTCCTCATCTTCTGATTTTGAAATTGCAGTTTCTCTTTAGATACCAGGAAGGAGGTCTGCAACGATTTCCTTTCCCGCACGGTGGTCAGGTACATCACCACCTTGGGCAGAGGCCTCATGCCGCCTTTGGTTCCACGACCATTTCAGTAGTCGTAGCTGCAACCTCAGTGGTCATGGCGGCTACCTCAGTGGTTGTAGCCGCTACCTCAGTGGCCGTAGCTACGACCTCAACGGTTGTGATAACCGCTTCAGGAGCCATGACTTCTTCCACAACCCGGGCTGTGGACGATCCTTCGACCACTTCCACTGACACCTCTCCAATCGCTGGAGAGGTGGCAATGGGCTTCTCGATAGAAGCCTCCTCGAGGGCTGAAGGAGTCGAGCTAAAACCAACAAAAAGAAAGCAAGTCAAATTGTGAAAAGTAAAAGGTATATGCTGTTCTTACACTTCAGCTCGTTTCACATACCTCGCATCTGGACGATCGGGGAACTTAGGAGTTATCTTCCCAGCGGAAGATTTCTTCGACTTTTTTCTACCACCACGTCTGGTCGTAGTTCAACTTGGAGAATAGGGTCGGCCACGACCACGCCCGTCGTGGATCTTGAGCAGGACCATCTCTGGTCTCGACTTTCTGGAGGGCGAGATCGGTCTCGACCACTCCAAGAAGCGGCGCTACCCTCAGCAGTAGGCTCATTTGGATTAGCGTTGTCCTTCACAAAAGACATAAACTCCTTCGGTTCTCCTTTTCTAGTTGCTTGACAAAACTAGGAGTGGCGGCTGTGAAAGTTTTCTTGTCATAATAAAAGGTACCTTGGCCTCGGCGCTTCGCCTAAGAGGTTCTTGACCTCCTCGGCCTCCTCGGTGCAGTGGTCGATCTCGGCCTGCTTTGTGGTCGTGTCCTTGGCCTTGCGGGCCTTGCGCCTAAGAGGTTCTTCATCCTCCTCGACTTGATTGTTTCGACCTCGGCACTGCCACTGACCGTGCGTGCCACAGACCTTGCCGAGGACACTGGTGAAATGAGGGGACTTGAGCTTGATCCTCCCTTGTCGACAACTCTTGTAAGTCGGCTTTTTAGCCTGGAGGAGCCGAGTCCTTGTCCGTTATCACCACGGCACCAATGGTTATCGATTCAGCTCTTCAACATCGACAGCTTTTCCATGCCTACTTTACGTAAGAAAAGCGAAAAAAGAAGGATCACCCGATCGTAAGATTTTCTCGACCGAGAATCGATCATAAGCTTTTCTCGACATCTCCTTGATTGTAAGATTTTCTCGATCACTACCTACTCGTAAGTTCTTTCTACGACTATGAAGTCCTAAGGATAAAATCAACTTTTGATTACCTTTAGGCGCTCCATCTTTTCCCCTGTGGATAAAACCACAAGGATTTGAGGAACACCCACCCTGGGTGGTGGAGGCTTCTCATAAACGAGTTTGACTCGAGCGTCAATCTCTGCCTGTGAAAGATCTGTGTAAAACAGATAAAAATATTCATTAAACAATTTTTTAAGAAGGCCAAACTGAGAGTTAAGTCATAAAACTACTTACCCTCCTCGTAGTCCCTGGTCGGGTCTCCTCGCCCCGTGTACCTCCACATGGGAGGTACTCGTTTCTTCAAAGGGTTAATTCGACGTGTGATGAAGTCCTTCACCACATGCCATCCGGTTAGCCCCTTCTCTCAAGTCCTTTATGGCTTGAATATAAGGGCAATTAAATTTGATATCCCGGGAATCAAATCCCACGAAGGTTTCTTTTAATGACCTTCCTCGAAAAGTAAAGGTGTCTTACGAGGTGACTTTCGGTAAAACCACCTCTTCCTCCATCCCGCCACGAAGACCTAGTGAACATCTGAATATACTCCCTCGACTTCCGTCATGGAGCTTGAGACCACAACCGGGCTATTCGGTTTGTCGAGCCATTCCATAGAAATATTGAAAGAGCTCAAGGTCCATTTGGAATTCCAGTGCACGCCTCACATAGATACACAAATCGCTCGGCATTGTGATGGAATTGGGACCAAGGTTTACCAATTCCACCCCAAAATCTTTCAGTATGAGTGTGAAAGTGTGAGCGACAATCGAAGGCCACACTCACAATACGCCTGGAAGATGGGAATTTGCTCATCCTCCCCCGATGGCCATTGCTGCTTATACGCCGTGAACCACTTCACGGAGATCTTCTCTGGAATCTTCCCTGCGTCAACTAGGGCTTGAATCTTCACCGCATCCATCTCCGACTCGGCCCACTCGGAGACTCTCCCGGCCATTTCTCTCATAAAAGGGAGATTTTTTGTTTGAGTTGGTGGCGGAGAAAACAAGAACTCGACGAACAGTGGAACAATTTGGGGAAAAGTATAACTCTAAGTCTTACCCCCGGTAAGTATTTATAACCGCGTACCTTGGGCCGAAGGCGTGGCATTCCAAAGGTTGCCACCGCTTCGGGAACCGCTCCAACGGACATACTAACGGGAGTCGTTTGCAATTCCCTAACTTGTCCATTCAAGAAAATCAAGTTTGCTTTTACACCTCAAGCGAAATTACTTCCTTGGATAGATCCTTTTTTACCAAAGGAAATGTTAATCGGAAAGGTTTTTCTTCCGATCACCATACTACGACCACCTCGTGATCGTAGGAGTGTTCTACGACTATTTGATAGTCGTAAGCAATCTTCTTGACCAAGCATATTTCTGGTCAAAGTAGTACACAAATGTTGAAGAGTTTTTCCTTCGCCTATCTTTCTACGACCCTCACGCGGCTGTAAGACTTTCTATAACTCCTTTATCAAGTAAGTTGCTTTCACTTGAAGTTGGGGGGCTAGATGACGAGGATATAATAATCCTCATTTTATCTTTTATCTATAATTCTTATTATAGGTAAATATGACGTCATATGGTCCCTGAGTATACCCCTTTATGTTATAAGGGAGGAGCCTACTAGGTGGTCGTGAGTTCTTCTACGGCCACCCCCATAGTCGCAAGTTATGCTACGACTACCCCATAGTCGTAAGTCTTGCTACGACTACCTTATGGTCGTAAGTTCTTCTACGACTAGGTCCGCTATGACCACCTTAGGATCAATAAAACCTACAGGCGAGTGGGTCCAATTGATTAAGGGATTCAAACAGTCATCATACGCTATTACTCTGCGAAGTAATAGCACGTAATGCTCCATTATCTCTGATATATAGCTATTAGGCGACATGGAGGAGTTAATACGCCGGTGATTACTGCCAACATGCGCCCGTTACAGGATGTGATGAGGCGCCACTTCACCTGGAAAAATGGCCACTCCTTCACGTACTATATAAAGGCGGCAATTAGAGAAGGAAAGGGCGATCGGATCGGGCTATCAGGAAGACAAGCACTATCATCTGTAATAGTCTTAGTTTTTCTCCTGATTGTTTAGAATACACTCAATACCATACGTACACACAGGAGTAGGGTTGTTATTCTCTCCGGAGAAGGCCTGAACCTGTATAAAAATTCCCGCGTCAATCTCTCTGCGTGATTCTATTCTAGGAGACCCCCCGAATCAAACAATCTTTACGTAAGATCGGTTCTAAAACACCGACAAGATTAAAATATTATTTCAAAACAAACAGACAATATTAATTCACTACTACAGAAAAGGCTTTCACAGACGGTTCAAAAGCGTCATCACGAGCGGTTTCGTGAGCCGTCCGAGTTTATGGGTCGATGATGACATGAGGTCATCACTGAGCGGTTTTGAACCGCTCGTGATGTATACTTTCACGAGGCGGTTTGTGGTTCAAACCGTCTGCGATAAGCATATATCACGAGCGGTTTAATCCACAAACCGTCTGTGATAATCATATCCACGACGGTTTGACACAAAAATGCGTGATAATCACATATCCTGAGCGGTTTTAGCCACAAACCGTGCAGCGATAATCATATCACGAGCGGTTTCAGCCACAAACCGTGCGTGATAATCACATATCACTGAGCGGTTTTAGCCACAAACCGTGCGTGATAAAATGCATATCCGCGAGCGGTTTGTGTTTGAAACCGTCTGTGATGACTTCTCTATAAAGGCCCAGCGTTGGTGCTTGTACCATTAAATCGGCATCATATATATATTACATATATATTGTTACGTAATCTCTCGGCCACTTTGGGGGATCGTCCACGCGGACATGAGAAGGATGAGGCGGTAGCCACGGGCAACCTCATTGAGCCCTTGCAAATATAAAGTATGGATGCAAAAGAAGCGGTCGGACGTCCAATTACAGATTGGGCGTCGCTATGTTCAGAAATGTCGTTGATCTTTGAGTACTCCGGCCAGGGAAGTGGCATCATATATTAGCAACTAACCATTCTTGAGCATGTAATCGTCTTTAAACCCAACAAGAACGCAAGCAACCATTCTCATATTTCAAAAGAATTCTCAACTTGTTGTTGGTGTTCTTGTTCGAACAATTACTCAATAATATATATATAATATATATATATGATGATTTTAATGGCACAAGACCAACGCTGGAGATTATAGAGAAGAGATTATGAATGGAATGGTAGGGCGTGCACAGTGCAAGAGGTAGGAGAACTTGACCGGCATGAACAAGGGGACTATTAATATGAACTAATTATCAATTCAATTTCAGCATAAGACTATTGACACCATTACATAACGAGCAAGGGACTATTAATATGAACTAATTATCAATTCAATTTCAGCATAAGACTATTGACATCATTACATCACACAACAAGAGGACTATTAATATGAACTAATTATCAATTCAATTTCAGCATAGGACTATTTACATCATTACATCACGAGCAAGGGACTATTAATATGAACTAATTATCAATTCAATTTCAGCATAGGACTATTTACATCATTACATCACGAGCAAGGGACTATTAATATGAACTAATTATCAATTCAATTTCAGCATAAGACTATTAACATCATTGAAGCGGTTCATCGGCAAGAGAACAAGACCAAGGGTGTCCAAACCCACCACACGATAGTAGCCCTCGGCATCCATCATGAGAGCACTAGCTAGCCATTTTCATCACAGAGCAAGGAGGGTAGAGACGAGAGGGACCTTAATGCAGGCGCAACCACGGTGGCGACCCACCACCGGCACAACCCTCATCCATTTCCTTTACCTTGCATAAATCACACAAACATCGAGGACACAACTTAAGGCTCATGCATAAAAATCAAACTCAACAAAAGACATTAAGCTAACAGATCTAGAGGAGAATAGAGGAGGATGGGGAAAGCAAAGCCGGCGAGGGCCTAAGCGGGCTCAAAGGGTCGGCGGCGACAGCGGCAGTCGGCAGTGGCGTCGAGGTGGGAGGAGCGGAGTTAGGAGGCGCAAACCCTAGCGGGCGGGCTGAGGAGTGGCGAGTTTGGGCGTCACCGTGGTTATTAACTGCGTGTGTTGCAAAAGACACTCTTATCGTCTGAGTGTCTTTTGCGGTGTCACCGTATGCCTACAACCGTCGGCAACAGGAAGAATAAGCGGCGTCGGCGGCGGCGAGGAGAGCGGGCGAGTAAGGTCGTTTTGGGAGTGGCGAGTTAGGCGCAAACCCTAGCGGCAAAGCGTGCTAGCTCCTACTTATAAAGACTTATCGAGAGCGGTTCTATTATGGGAACCGTCGGTGATATCATCATAAACGGTTCCATAATGGAACCGTGCGTGATATAGGACATATCGCGAGCGGTTCCATTATGGAACCGTCCGTGATATGGGACATATCACGAGCGGTTCCATATGGAACCGTCAGGTGAAATATTTTTTCTCAAGTATATACACTTACATGACATGTGAAGAAATTACATGTTTATATTAAAAAGCGAAACCTATAATTAAACAAGGTTTTTCTAGTGGCGAAGGTAAGTTGCTATCTCCATCGCAATACTTCATAGGCGGCGGTTATCGGCATCGGATAGTTCTGATCGTGACGAAGCACGAAATCGTCCACCGCCCGTTGGCGCTTCGTTCGATATAATTAATATTAATTGTAACTTCACCTCCAAACTAGATTTTGTTTTTCCACAAAACCGTCTCGATATATATATATATATATAGAGAGAGAGAAGCGCAATAATTCAACATATAATTAAATATAGTAACTTCACCTCCAAACTTTTTTTCATTTTGGAATTTTCATATATATGGCCAAATTAAGCAGTGGCGTTAAACCTAAAAAAGATTTAAAAAAGTAAAACCTATAAATAAAACAAAAGTTTTTCTAGTGGCGGAGGTAGGTGCTATCTCCGTCTTCAATACTTCATAAGCGGCGTCGGCATTGGGCAGTTCACGATCATCGGCGGAGCTTTGAAATCGTCCACTCATTGTGGCGCTCGTTCAAGTGTCTCGAAGACCCTCGGTGTTGAACCAAGAAGAATTGAGCCCATAGGCTCTCTTCCCTTCTTGAGGGTATCGGCCTGGTCGTGTCGATGCGCTGCCGCCTCGATTTCCGATCCAAGTGACGGTAAGCCTCACAGAGGCGTGCAACGTCGTTTTGGAGGACTCGTCGATGGCTATAGCTAGCCGAAAGTGGGAGATCACCGGAAGACACGGCGGAGGAGGATGTCAAGGCGGCGGAAGGTGGCGTCACTGCTCCGGCAAATTCTCCGCCGGCGAGAGGAGTGAAGACAACATTGATCAAGCGGTGTTCTTCCATGACGCAGTTCAACCTACACGAGAGAGGTGCTCGTGCTGATGAGGCGGAAGGCCATCGGTCTGCGGCTGACGAGGAAAGAGCGCCATTTACGTTTTTAATTTTATAAGTATGTGGGGATGATCATCTTGGATGGCGGATGATCCATTTTATCAAACAAGGAATAAATTCGGGCGTGAGGCGAAGAGGCGCGTCGAGGCCAAGCGGATTGGCGGCAAACGAGCGCGCGATCGGCGATGAAGAGCGCGATCGGGAGCCGGCGGATGGCGGCGACCGTGGAGGTATAGCGATATTATCCTGAGCGGTTATTGTTAAGAAGCAAATGCGTGATCTGAAATATATCACTGAGCGGTTCTTGTTGAGAACCGTGCGTGATACTCCTGAGCGGTTGTGTTTAAAAACCGCAGCGATCTTGATTAATATCACGAGCGGTTCGTGTTGAACCGTCGTGATCTCCTGACGGTTTTCAAAATGAACCAAATGCGTGATATTACTCTTCGCGAGCGGTTTTTAAGCGCGAGCGATGCCTGAGCGGTCTCTAAACCAAAACCGTGCGTGATTGAATATATCTACCGCGGTTTTGGTCAACCGTCTGTGATGAGGCGTCTAGTATTAGCCTTTTTGTAGTAGTGATTTAACAATTGTTTTCACAAAGAACACGAAGTCTAATCAAATTATTCACACAGCCATATGACTTAAATCACACAGCTCCCTTCCCAAGTGTTTTTTGAAAATCTAACCCTCGTGTAAAATCCCCGAGCATGTCCGTGACCGCGGACGCAGCTATTCGAATAGATTCATTTAACACTCTGCAGAGGTTGTATACTTTACCCACATGATATAACCAGTGTAGCTAGCACTGATCATAACAAAACATTTCAAAAACTTTATCTCAAATATTGACACTCCCAATGTGCTTTATCGCCAGTACTAACCCACTGAGAAAGTTAGTCCGATACACACCGTTGGACCTAAATACGGCGAACCGCTCATAAATGTGTACTACGTAGTAGTGCACACCTCCACCCATCACAGAGCACCTAACCTACAACCAGAGTAGTCAATGTCAAGACTACGTAACCTACTAAGTTAGGCCCGGCTATCCCATACCAGGCATGTGGTCATACAGTTGTGGCTTAGTTCAATGGTGCACAAGGTTAAGTCCTTAATTGACCAAGGCAAGACTTCCAATTTCTAACTATGCCATAAAGATTATCGTTCCCATTCACAAAGCTCCCACATATCACAAAGTATCCACCACTTGCCTCAGTCTAAATCCATTCTCACCCTGTTGATTAAGTGCAACACATTCTATCACAAAGTAATAACACACAGCACACAGTTTTATCACAAAGTTCCATATTCACTTAGTTAAATTCATATTTGCATCTTACATAAAATGATGACTCGAGGCATGGCTAAGCAATCTACTCGTATCTAACCAACCCACGTTGGTGCTACAGTAATACCAACTAAATAATAACCAATCTAGGGTGACAAAAGATTATGACATAACAATAAACAAGGTGAATATAAACAATTTGGATTAATAACTAAACCCAAAAGCATTTAAACAAATACTTAAAGTAAATGCATTAATTTGAATCAAAGTAATTTTAAAAACTAGGTTCAATATGATCAAAGGTACTGGTCTTGATCTTCAGGCACTCCTTCTTCTTCAAAATTCTTCGAAGAATCAACGTCTACTTGCAAACGAAGCAAATAAATAAAATAAATAAATAATAGAGAGAAAAAAATCTAAAAATTAAATAAAAATCTTAGATAAATAGATCTCGAATTTAGATGAATTTAGAAATTTGAATAGGCTCAATCAGAGTTCGGATGAAGAAGATATGGCCTTTAGAAGATCAAAACCTAAAGAAATAACCTAAAAGGAATTATCTCGGTTATTCGAATTACTTTTCTATTGAAAAATCGGATTATGACATCAGCATGACGTCAGCCCTGAGATTTATGGCTGGAAAGAAATTCAAAAGGAAAAACTGACATGTAGGACCCACATGTCATAGAGACGGTCTATGGTGGAATATGTTTACAGAATTTTGAATCTGAGCTTAGGCTAAGGTGCCACACATGCGTGCACTTGGCGCTGACTACGTGGACGACATGTAGATGCGGAGGCTGATGTGGCCACTGAGCTAGCGTGCAACGTGGACACACACATCAGATCGACGGCAAGGAGGCTCGGTATCGTATGGCTCCGATGAACGGCGGCTCTTCGCCGGCGGTGAGTGGTACTGTCGTGAAGTTGAGGTTATTGCGAACCCAATGGTACCCTTACCGGTGCACAGGGACCACGGTGGCGGCCGACGGCAAGCTCGAAGCGGAGAGGGAGATTCGGCTATTGTCCGAAAGGTCCTCCGGTGACGCTCTGGCGACGCGGATGGGCTCTGGAGGTAGCGGCGGCGACGGTGGACCCAACGGTGTGGTCGAAGACGACGGGGTGACCACGGCGGCGAAATTCGAAAACAAAAAGCTCCAGCCGAAAACCCTAAAAGCTTGATTTCGGCGGCGCTAGGGCTTCGAAGTGGATATGGGTGGGGGCTTTGGGGTGCGGAGGCGCTGGCAATCCTAGGGGGCCTTTTATAGGGGCTCGGGTGTGTCGGGATAAGGAATCCCCAAATAGAGTCTGAAACGAGCTCAAGCAAATCTTGGAGATAGAAAGGATATGGGATCTGATTTCAACCGAAATGGGTGCCGGAGAGATAGATATAAGATCCTACACGTTTTCTAGATAAGGTTTAGTTGGAGAAGTCCCATTGTCGTACGCGACCTTGAGCTCCAACAATGGCGGAAGCGGCGAAGATGACAACTCCGTGAGGAAGACAGCTCGGAGACGACGACGCCTTGAGCCCACTGGCGAGAGGGCGAAGGTCTGAGACCAGCAGCGTCGTGAGCGTCTTGTGGTGAGGTGGCGTGGCGTGCTAGGCCGAAATGAAATAGGAATGGGCCGAAGGATTTGGTTTCGACCCAAAGCTTCAACTGAGATTTTATTTAGTTTTTCTTTTTAGAAAATATAGAAAATACAAATTGGCAAATAGCAAATAGCAAATAAGCTTGGAAAAATTCTAGAAAATATATCCAAGCTCATAGAATCCAAATAAAATAGTTTTGACCATTGTTGATGTTGACATTATTCATATTAAATTGTTTTGATACTGAAAGTCCATATTTAAGCTTTATTTAAATTCAAATAAAACTCAAGGGTGAATTTTCCAACTACTAACTAAGCAAAAGATTTTTAAAGCTTAGAAAATTGGGATGTTACACTTGGCGTGCATCGCCGTTCTAGCCGGCATGCTCCTTCTCTTCGGTTGATGTGTATTTCTCCCCCTCCTTTGTGTCTCTGGATATCCCCACTCACCGCCCCTAGTTTCAATCTCATCAGGTGTTCGGATGGACGATCCAATCTTCTATCGCTCCCGGTGGCCAATTAGAGCTCCACCAAGTAGATCGTCGGCGTTTCGCACCGTCATATATCCTTTGGTGTCCCTCCAACTAAAGGAGGCCCTCTTCATCTTCCTGCCACTCAGGATCGCTGGCAAACGCACAGAGCATGGCGGAGCCGTGGCCATATCAGAGCAATCCAGGAATCTAGGCGAGGAGGTCAATCAACGGCGACAGGATTTTCGGGTTCTCAAGGACTTAACTGTAACTTTTTATTTCTTTTTAGTCCTTTCAAACTAGTGCCAGGGACTGCTTGCTATTATTCTACATGTTCAAGGTCCCTTTTTATCATATTGATCATATTGAACCCATTTTATAAAATTATATTGTTTTATATCAACCTGCATTGCCAAGTTTATAATAAATGCTTTCGGGAATAGTTAAATGCCTAAATTGCCATTTTGCCTCCTTCTATAATTGTAAATGACATGTACCATTGGACACCATAGGATGGTTAATTTTAGTTGGACATTATTTTAATACCAACATGGGTATCGTATTTATGCTTTGCCATGCTTTAGTTATGTGATGGTCTCTCGATCACCTGATTCAATATTAATAAATTTGACTTAATAAAATATAGAATTGTTGCGCGACCACTATTGTTAAAATTTGTTGTACCATGGCAAGGGTTGCCATTTGGTCGGGTTGAACCGAAAATGATTTCATACTCAAGCGAATGATCGTGCAGTAAAGGAGAAGAATTTTGGGATATTGTTGTCTCGCCTGAGTAGTCACTAAGGACTTAACTTTGTGCGCCATTGATCTGGGTCATACCGTACAACCACATGTCCAGGATGGGGTAGACCTGGCCGACTAATTAGCAATGTTTTGGTTCGGTTTTGTTAAGGGTTGATAAGCGGCGCATGAGGGGGCCCAGAATGGCGAAACCTTAGCAAGCAGAACCGAGTCAAAACAGAGCTTTGTAAAAGCCTTGTGATAATCACTTAGTCACACGTATTCAGAAGCGTGAAATGCGTGACATTATAAGATGATTATCTCTTGTGGGTCAAGCTGTACAACCTCTGCAGAAACTATTCAAATAGCCATGTACCCGGTTATGGACAATGCCTGGTGATTTCACACGAGGGGTAGATCTTCTTAAAAATGTTGGAATGGTTAGGGTTGGATGGAATGGTTGGGAAGTGAACGGGTTATTCACTAGTTGTTTCAAAGAACATGATTACTTATGTATTAATCTTTTAAATCGTGCTTTACAATCTACTTACTGTATTTACTGTTGATATTGCTTTATGCAAAATAGCCATAAAGTCGTCCTTCATGAGCCTTGCATGAATACTATTTGCAGATATTTCCCTACGACTTGCTGAGTACTCTAAGTACTCACGGATTTGCACCACTTGTTGATCGGTCACCGAAGAAGAACCAGACAGCACCGAGTTCTACGAGGAAGATTACTTGGAAGACTACGCGAATTAGGTCGCGTCTTCCACTCGATTGCCTGTGGGCATGTCAGATGGCTACCACGAGACGTTTTGGTTTCCGCTGCAACTTTATCTATTGTTGTTAAGCCCTGCGTGGCAACCTCTGTAAAACTTGACCATAAGGTTCTTTTGCTACTAAGTAATATTAATTTGTCTGCTTCATTAGCTATTTCGTTGTATGGATATGATTTCATCAATGTTGTAACTGTATGAGCTAGCTGCTGATCTGGGATTAGTTCAGAATACATAGAGGGCTCGGGTCCAGTGACTCGGGGTCTCGACAGGTGCGTGCAGCATGCAAGTCCATGCCAGAGGAGAAGAGGTGACAAAACATCCTAGACTAAGAAAATGTTACCTTTCAAAAAAAAAGAGGGGGAGGGGGCAGTGGCGGCGCCTAGATTTTTGCAATGGGTGTTCAAAGTTAGAAAAATATTGTTCAATGGAAAAGAAAGACCCGCAAGCAATAGGGAAAAAATGTTCATCCTAGAGACAACATCTCAAAATAATTTAGAGAAATCATAAAACAATTAAGAAAAATTACAATTTAACTCACGGCATTTCAAGCCTTCGAAGCGCTAGCCCGCTCGCCATGGCCACACCCCACCGCCACGTGGTCCTCCCCTGCCTGTTGCGAGCCACACCCCACTCGCCTTGGGCCATCGTGAGATGCACCCTGGACCCCACCGCCATGCGCTCCCTCCCCATCGTGTCCACACCACGCCGCCACGCACTCCTCCCGGCCATGGCCATGCCCCGCCACCGCGCGCTCCCTACCCACCGCGAGCCACGCCACCCTGCACTCGCTACCACACGCCTCGTGAACAAGAGCGAACGATTGATAGAGAGAGAGATTAGGTTTGGGTTTGGCATCATGGACATGTCGAGTTGGGTCAATAGGTCTGATTTGCTGACAGGCGATGGCCTGTTTGAGGAGGTGGAGGGTATAAATGGGTCATTGGGCTGCAAAGCTGGAGTGTGAATTGGGGAAGGGAAGGTGTGGGGGTGGACTGAAATCGTTTAAAAGTTGAAATATGGAGTTTTTTTGCCTAACTATCAGTATATATAGCTAAATACTTACTATATACTCCTTTTTTGCAAAACAATTTGTTTGTACATCTGTACACCCATGCCCCAAGGTCCGCCCTGGGGAACTAATAAAAGGTTCATATTTGGGTCCTTAATGTTAAATATAAGATTTGATTGGATGAGATTGCACATGTTTTTTATCTAGTGAAGTCGATGGAAATTAATGTAGCATGTCGAAACCTGAAAATCAATAACCTCTGTGAAAATTAAGCAGAGTACGTCTTGTCAATAAATTCAAAAGAAAAAAAAGGGGAACATGCGGCCATGGCCTAGTGGTCCCCTCTTACTCACTCAGGTTGGTTTGAGTGTCCTTCTCCTTCTTTAGTGAATGCTAGAATTCTTGGCTAATTTTGTTTAGCTTTTAAAACAAAGGGGAAAAAAGAAAAGAAATGATGTTTGTCAAGCCGAGGCCGAGGAGCCCAAGAGAACCCTTTGACAACAAACACGCAAGCCAAACTAAAGCTTAAAAATCGAGAACCTTTGGGAGGCCGTCGAAGGAAAAGGGGACAAATAGCACCGGGGTATGCAGTACTGCGTGGATTCGGTTCTGATGGCTAACAACGAGTTCCACCGTGGTAGTCTTGTGGCAGTCTTGATCGTTGTGGGAGCAAAGAGATGGCCAGATGGGGAAAGAAGTAGTAGTAGCTGTTGAGGAACCGTCGCTGGCGAGTCTGGTCCGAACGATTACCTCGTAGGCAAACTCAAAATCATAAGAACAATGCAAGAACACAGGAACAGAATAGTAGATTGAACACAGAGATATATGAGGTTTCATACTTCTCTTTATTCCTTCATCGATCGATCAATCGTTTACAATGAATAGCATCCCCTATTTATAGGCTAGAAATACTGATAGGGTTTAGGATGAGGAGTCCATCTGAGTCAGAACTCTTTGACCTAGACCCGATTTCTTAACAATAGCATGTGTGTGCGCGTACAGGATGAGGGGGGAGAGAGAGAGAGATGAGAGGGAGAAGAACGGTTGGGCACTTGGGCTGCCTCCCTGCCAATGGTTCTTGCGGGCCGAGCGATCGGGTTGGGCACTGGCTGGACCAAGTGCAGGCCATAATGAAGTTATAGCTGAAGTCCAAGTCGACTTAGGCAAAAGACGTAAATAAAACTATTAATACAACAACACACTATATGCTTAAAGAGAAGAATATAGTCACGTCACCCAAGTCACCAAGTACCTATATAAAAGTTATTTCCTCTAATGCAAGCATATCTTTTGTAGGTGCTTAGATAATTGCATTATCTATTAATTATATATAGTTATATACATAAACACCTCCTAAACACCGATGCTATAAAATAAATACCTTATCTATCATGCGTGGTAAGAAAAATTAGTTTTTCTTTGCTAAACACCTCTTTAAGCATGTACATGCTCTAGTTCACCCAGAGAGCATACATATATGCGTCCAATGCATTGTGAGTCTATGTGCCATTGTAGATTTGCGATACGAAGAATTAGTATATTCTCCGTGCTCAAGCTACAACTTATATTTCCTTGTGATGTAGATGGCCACATGTACAATGTTGTACATGCATGTCGTACTCTACAGTTGTTTGTCAAATGGTTCAATCAAATCTAGTCGATGGACTTGCATGATAGCTGTAGCACGGTTGATTTGTGTCGCGCTCTAGGAGAATTTTTTTTTCAATAATCTATTTTTTATTAGAAATTACAAATATATTTCTGCAATCTTTTTTTACATAAATATACGTCTCTCGCCTAACGGTTAGGTATTGGAACCTATCGCCATGGCTGTTAGGCAAGCCGAAGTCTTTGTCATGAGTTAGACGGCTGAAGTGCTATTGCCCAACCGTTGAGCATTTATCTTTGAGCGCCCGCTTTGTTGGGTGGTAACAACATGATCGCCCTAACGATTAGGCGGCAAGTTCGATCATAGCAATGTAAGCGACAGGAGGTCCCCATCTGTTTTGTATTATTTAATTATTGTTTAATTGTGTTGTAATGAATATTATATTTTGTAGGTTAATTACATTTAGCAAATCTGATTGTATGATGTTATTTATTTTGAAAATAATAGTGTTGTGAAATTTGTCAGACTCGCAATAACATTTTGTGATCGTCGTATATTGTTGTAGTGCGCTAAATTTCTGTAGAATTTTGGGAGGATGATTGAGATAGTGATGAGTTGTAAGTAGAAAGGTAAGTGATATTATGATGTACCAGGGAGTCTCTGCTCGATGAAGTCGTCTAAACGTATACGCGTATATAGGCAGATAGTCGATGTCGTACTTTATGAAGCTTATACAGAATATGATTGAAGGGGCTGAGAACGGTCGTTGTGATTACGAAGATGCTCTAAAACATGGAGGATTCGATGTCGGTGTGAATGGTTCTTTCTGGGATTCCACTAGAAGAGGCATACTTGCAATATAGGCTTGCTTTGATGGCTTAGCGGAGACCGAGAACGAGAACTACATTAGAGTCATGAATGAAGCCGTTACACATAGTCACATGGCATGATGGTTCGACTAATTACTTTAGTCATGCTCGCTACTACTAGGGTACACTACGACACAAGCATCCGGACCATGTAAGTCTACATGCCTTTAGGGGATAGTAAAAAACATGGGGGGTAGGACGGGGGACTACTACGTAATGACCTGACCTACTGCGTGCACCGGGGCCATTTTCCCTTCCATGCTAGCTCGGCGTTGAACTCCTCGCCGGCCTTCCCCTTCCCCTTGTCACGGGACTATCCACGTCAAGTTGGTATGTCGAAGTCGTCCATGTCCTGCGATTCCATGATGTAAGTGCACCGTATAGTGAGAATCGTAAGAAGGATTCATAACTCATGTCGTGGATACGGATTACGCCCGAACGACCGGATACGCTGTGGCGGCCGGGCTTAGCCGCATGAGCCTTTCCCTTGCCCTTGTCGTGGGACCGTCCATGTCGGGCTGGTATGTCGAAGTCATCCATGTCCTGCAATTTTATGATTTAAACGCACCGTATAGTGAAAATCGTGAGAAGGATGTAAATTCTTCATAGCTCACATTGTGGATACGGATTACACCCGGGCGATCGGATACACTGTGGCGGGCAGGCTGAGCCGCATGAGCCTTTCCCTTGCCCTTGTCGCGGGACTGTCCACGTCAGGCTGGTATGTCGAAGTCGTCAATGTCCTGCGATTCTATGATGTAAGTACACCGTATAGTGAAAAACGTAATAAGAATATAAATTCTTCATAACTCACGTTGTCGATATGGATTATGCCCGGGCGAGTACTAGGGTCCTTCGGTGCCTCCTCAATAGGGTATGGTACGTAAGGTTTCCACCGCACGAAGTTCTTGGCTCGCACCAAGTAGTTCAACATGTACTTCTGCTGGATGAATGCCCTGTCATACATCTCTGGGCCGTCGATCCACTGGAAGAAGTGGCAGCGCATCTCGGGCTGCCATTATGTGGGGGATGAAGTTAAAAATTTAAGGAATTCAGCGTTGCGAGAGGAAAATGGATCTTGGCAAAAAGCGGCTTACAAGGTGGTGCCCGCGTGTAATGCGCCGGCGGCGGTGTGCAGATGTGTGGTGAATGATCTCTGCGGTTCACCACACACACTGCTGCGGGATCGAGCGTGGTGGTCTTGGAGCATCTTTCATTGATTTATCTGGGTATTGCAGCTGTTTCCTCTTCTACTTAAGCCACTTTTTCTTCTGCAACATCCTCGTGTAGAAGTTTGCCGAAGAGTCCATAGCTGGGTATCTGTTGTGTAGTGTAGTATAGAGTTGGGTTTGGTTCAACCCCCTTTTATAAGCCTCATGGTTGGCATGGTGTAGTTAATTTCATGCAGAGTAGATAGTCCTGTCTTTTAATTCTGAAAAGCTGAGGAGGTAGAGTGTTGTCATGTCGATCTGAAAAACTGGCGAGGCATAGTATTGTCACGTCTTACTTTGCGGTGAAAGTCATGTCTTGCTTTTGCGAGTCTTGTCTTATCGATCGAAAAATTTGGCGGCGAGTGTTATCACGTCTTTCTTTGCGAGTCTTGTCTTTTCGGTCTTAAAAATGGCGGCGGTTAGGGTTGTCAAGTTGATCTGAAAAGCCTAACCTAAAGCTATAAAAGCTGTCTCCTTTGGTCTTATTCTGCGCAAACTACCTCGTGTGGTCTTGTCACTGCGCAAAGCTGCCCCGTGTGGTCTTGTCACTGCGCAAAGCTACCTCGTCTGGTCTTGTCACTGCGCAAGGCTGTATCCTTTCATCTTGTCACTGCGTAAATCTGCCTTGTTTGGTCTTGTCTACGTACCAGCGGCCGGCCCGTCTGGTCTTGTCATCTGCAAGCTAATACATTACCGCTTTGTTAGCCTCCTCCGCGGGCTATAAAATGCCGCCTCACGCTCGAAAGTAGGACCACTCGACCCTTGAAACCGTAGGAAGAAGAACCTTCTCCGTCTTCTGATAACTTATCACGATGGCGGGCGCCCGAGGACTGTCAAGCAGGGTCGTTGAAGCGGACCTTCTCTGGAAAGGAGGAGGATTGACCCTAACTATCGGTTGATGCGAACAAGCGTGCTCAACGGTATGGCGAAATCTTGAACCACGAGGAGGGCAGCTATCGTGCAGGTCTAAGCTGTCTTTTCGATGGCGGGCGGCATTTCTTCGATGCCCATACTCAGGGGTAAATAGTTTTGTTCATATTCTTGCTAATACATCCTCCATACTAACCGTCCCTTGTAGCGAGATGGCGAAATATAACTTTACTGCTGGATCGATCCTCCCACGAGCGACATGTATCGATGCGTGGATACATTGTGGAACCAAATCTTTGATTTGGAGCGCCAAATCAGCGATCTCAAGGAGCAAAATGATGACCTCCGCCAATAGATGCGGTATAAGAGGGCAACAAGGAGGTCGTGAACATAGGAAGTTCCTATGATCCCACATGCTGCTGTGCCAACCCTAACTGCATATGTGCGTGCCACTACAATGACGGCCAGCCACGTCCGAGGTGCCCAACTAGAAAACACTCTATGTGGGTAGCGGGAGGCACCTTCTACAATTAGGCACGGGCGGAGAAGCTTGTACGTCGGTAGTCTCCCCTTCTGTACGCACTTGTGGTGGATGCGTTATTGCGGTTACCTTTTGTCGAGTTGACATGTTGCATCGATGTGTCATGTGCTTTAAGTTATATGCATTGAACAAACTCATTCATGGGTAGGTAATGTTACTGGTTTATTTTCATTCATGACGGACTGCGATGCATCAAGAGTGGACATTAAATCTCATTACAACTGAACTTCTACTTGGCAACAACAAGAAATAATAGAAGAAAGACCACAAAACTAACTAGCTTAACTAATTTCTAAAGCATGTTCTCAACTCTTTCTGTCCATTCATCCAGTCTTTTAAGTCTATTATATTCATTCTGCGTTGGTGGCTCAGAGGGTCGAGCCACTGGACGAAATACAGCAACACCACGAGGTAGTCTCCCCTTCTGTACGTAATTATGTTCAATCTCGTAACACATGTAAGTAAATGGTGGACGTGTCATTGCGGTTGCCATTTATCGAGTTGACTGTTGCATCGAGGTGTCGTGTGCATTAAGCTATAGGCGTCGATATGCATTGAACAAACATGCATTACATGAACGAGTACACACAAGAACGCAAAAGTATTACAGGCATCATATATTAAGTGCAAAATTAAAGTATCACATAACGAAGAAATGTACGGCCGGTCGATCGTCGTCCCTACTAGCCCCCCAACCGCACCCAGCATCCCTCCGCGTCCCCACCGCCCACTCCACCTCCATGTCCTCCCCTACGGGCTCGCTTGGGCCCCCTCCTCTGCGCTGGGTGTTGGGGCCTCAACCCTGAGAGGAAAAGCGGTGCAGAACCTGGTTTGGCGAGGCCGAGAGGTGAAGGGGTGGACAGCACTAAACTGCTTTGTGTGGTCTTGGCGCACCGAGAGGCCGTGACGGGACGAGAACCTCGGCGGATGTGTCTTTGAGGTGTGAAATTTGAGTGCAGCGTCCTCGTCCACCAAAGTACTCTGCGGCGTCTCGTCGCTGAGGAACCCTCCGTCATAGGGCAATGTACCTGCATAGCAAAATATTGTTAGTTAATAAAAAAAACACGATGCGTGTTGACAAACAGGGATGTGACGTACCCTCGGCTAGTGCCATGGCGCGCACAAAGGCGTCCATAGGGAAGCGTGTACGTCGTCGCGCCTGCGTGTCTTTGCGTGTGGAAGGCGAAGGGTGTGGAGGGCGGCGTAGTGCGGCAGCTGCTTGGTGTCTGAGGTTGTGCCCAGGCGGACCCTCCGGCCTCCTCAGGCCTCGACGGTGTCGGACGTGGTCTGGTCGAGCCTCCGGCGTCGTCAGGGCGCGTCGGTGTCGGATGTGGTCTGGCCCGACCCTCCCTTTCTTTGTCTTCTTCTGCCGGACGAGCCGGTGCCGGCAGACGTCTGGTATGGACCGAGCTCGAGCGTGCCAATCTCCGGGAGCCTGGTACATGACAACAGGCGAAAATACATGTGGCTTCTTTGTGCCACCACGATGGATGCTGGGCGTGTCTCGCGTGTGCCCTCCACACCGTCCGTGAACCTCTGAAGCGGGAGGCGGTAGTCCGTCGCAATCGGCGACCATGCTCGCCTATATCGAAAAACAAGACACGGTGAAAGCGTAATGGCGGATGCGAAGCGAAGTTTGAAGTCGGATATAACGTCCGCGTGGTGCCGTCTGCGCTAAATGCACAGGGTACGTGTCGGTTGGTGCCGGGAGACGTGGTGCGGGCTCGTCTGCAGCAAGCACGAGCCTGGTACGTGTTTGAGGAGCATACCAGCGAATGTACTCGTCATAGGTCCTGTGGTCGCAAGCGGTGTCCTCCTGCACACGGTTCTGTAGCGCGCCCTCCCACTGCCCTACCCACGAGCCCATCCTACTCCCCCAGTTCGTGCCGCAGCGGACTCCCTTCCTACTGAAGCTGCAAGACGTAACATGTAGTTAGAAGTCGTGCGTAAGAGACGACAGCACAAACAACGCATGTATACCAATTACTCATGCGTGCGTTGTTGAGCACGGGGCGCCCTAGCGATGCTGGAACCTCTGCCGTAAATGGCCAGCACATCACGATCGCCCGTAGTCCTCGACGAAGACGTCGAAGACAAGCGCCCAACGGGTCGCCAGTAGTCTCGGGCTCGCAGGCATAGCGAGGACAGGCCGTGGGCCGTGGGGAGAGCAGGCAACTAACTCCTGAGGCGAGTATGGCTCCCAGCGAACGTCGTCCGCCGTGAGCCGGTCGAACTACTCCACGAACGACTCGTACGCCCGTGTCACCTGCACGTGCGCGAACTGTACCTGTAAGGAACACAACATATTAGATAGGACGATCGGTAATATGAAGAAATTAGTCGCGGGAAAAATGCGTGCCGTCGCGGCACCAAAAAGCCCATAAATCAACGATCCGCCTCGTCGTGTTGTACATCTCCGGCCGTGCGGAGCGCCGTAGATCAACAAGGGCCGTCGAGGCTAAAGCACTCAAGCGACCACAAGCTGCGGTAGGAGAGGACACCCGTGAGGACGGAGTTCGGTCTCGACACGAAGCCGCAGCGTCACACAAGCGCGATAGGTGGCGGCAAATCGGCGAACCCGGTGATCTGGGGGCCTCCCCATTGGTGATGGTACTGGCGTCTGCGATAAGCCTCCGTCGGCGGTGTCACCGTGGGCTGGCTGTAGCGACGCAACCAAGCAGCCACAACAAATGCGCCTCGGTGGCGTGACACACTGATCGTTCGTGGCGAGGTCCATCCACTTGACACGTGCACAAGGAAAAAGATATTAAGACCGTAATGCGGAAAGGAAGCGGCACTTCCAGCGAGGCGGCGTCGAACACGTGCAGCTGCGACAACCACCGCAAGGGCGAGCCGTGCCTCTGTGCCTCTGGAAAGACGTAGTACCCAGCCGCGACCGCAGGTGGGAGGACTCCCTGAAACCTAGCCAGAAGGTCCTCGCGCCAGTTGTCCGGAGACTCCTGCGGGAAGGCGGCACCTCCCGCGATAGGGAGGCAAGAAGCGAGGCGTCTGCGGGTAGGGGCCATCTCCCCGAATGGGAGATGGAAAGTGTGAGTCTCCAGTCGCCACCGGTCCACAAGAGCTGTCGGCAGGGAGCGATCGAACGGGAAGCGTCGTGACCACTCCGACCCGGCATGGACATCTCTGTCGTCGCCGACCACGGGTGCTGTCAGCTCGTCCTCGTCCGTGACCTGCACCATCCGGGCGATAGGTAGTAGATCGGCGTGGCCCAGAGCTGCAAAGCAACAAAAGGTCGATCTGAAAGATGCATTATGGCGAGAAGATAGTGTCGGCGATATACTAACTGTCATCGGCGTGGGTCTAGCCTCCAGGCCACCGAGGTGTCGCGTCGCGGATCACCCCTAACGATCGCGTCGGCAGCGCTGCGGGATGAGGGACATGATGCAGCAGCGATGTAGCGGTCGATGCGCTCCTCCAGGAGGTCGAAACTCCAGTCGGATCCGTGAGCCATACCTGCAAAACAACTTGAAGTTAGCAAATACACGGAAATGAAACATCGAGTGTAAAGAATGAGTAAATTTAACTTGCAAACAAACAAAGCAAGAGTACTAGGCTACCAGAACAGTATTTCAAAAAGTAATGAAAAAGTGATAGTACTACAACACTTACATAAACATTATGTGCAACATACGATACATGTCTTACGGCATTACGTACATCAAATGAAAATTGGGTAGTAGCAGAATAGTTACATAAACAATACAAAGTACAAATAACAATGTACACTGATTTGCAATTTTGGTCCCACTTTACACACTGGAAGAAGTGCTAACGCAAACTATGGAAGTACCTACTCCTCAGTTGGTGCCTTGCATCATCTGGTATGTGTGGCCTCTCGGCATGATGCCCATAGCGTCTACCAGCATACGGCTTGTGCCGTCCATATCATTGGTATCTGACGACTCTGCCGGCGACCCTTGCCACCCTTGACATGTCAATATCCGAATCCAGATCCTATTTGCAATATCCAAGGTGGCGAAGTTACCCACAACCCTAAAGCCCCTAAGCTCGCCGATCACGCTTTGCACCAACTTTGTCCTTCAAAAGTACTGGGATACAAAGTTCAAAGGATCCATGCGCACAGTCCCGCATGTGGCGAGCACATGAGAGCATGGCTTGTATAAGAGCTTCGGTTTGTTGCACGTATAGCTAGGTTCGTTCACATGATCTCCAAGGCATACCTCGTGGGTAACAAGAGAACGAGCCGTCTCAAATCCGGCTCTATCCCGGAGGAGCACATTAACGATGCTCTATTGCCCATTGCGTACACCGTGTGCGACTGACCCTTCTCTGTCTTCGCCTGCATGTATGCCGTAATCTTGGCGATCACGGTGTTTGAGGTTGGTGGCATGAAGTCTTGCATTTGCATGCCTCTCCACTGAAATACCGATTGTCTTTGTCGAGAACACCTTCCACGATGGCGACAAGGGGCTGAGAATGAAGGCCCCCTAAGAACCCAGTTGTACACCTCCGCAAGGTTAGTGGTCATTATGCCATACCTTGCCATGTCCGTGTCATGCAGCAGAGAACACTTGTCCAATGGCTCGGCCTTGATCCAGTGGGAGAAGCACTCGATGTTCCTTGAGGTCCTCCACCTCGGACCAGCAGGTTCAGACTCTGGTCCCTGGTTCCTCGTGTCCACGTGTTTCCTACTGTGTTCATCCAGTAGCGCCCATAAGGCATCAAATTTGCGCTACTGGTTCTGCATAGCCAGCCTCTTGAATAGCTTCACTGAGGGTTGCTTCGAGAACTTCTTGAAAAAGTTGGCCCCCAAGTGGCGAATACACCATCTACTCCTCATATCCGGCCAAGGGAACGGCTCCTCCGGGTCTTCCTGAAGTGTTCTTATGGCCTTTAGCATCCTAGCGTGGCGATCATAGATCACGCACACACCAGAACGAGCTCCAACAACTCCCACCCTCAGATGTCGAAGGAACCACAACCAGCTGTCGAAATTCTCACCTTCGACGAATGTGATGGCTAATGTCAGAATTTGATTGTTCCCGTCAATGCCTATGGCGATAAGGATCTGCCCCTTGTATTTCTCGGTCAAAAAGGTCCCGTCAACTGAGATCACGGGAAGCATATGCCTAAAAGCCTCGATGCAGGGACCAAAGGCTACGAAGGCCCTATGCAATATTGAAAAACCTCACAGAATTTTAGATGGCATGTCCTTCTGATGAGTGTCGTGCGGATTTCTCTCTGCTGACATCCCAAGCATACGAAGAATGTTGTCGTACGCCGCCTCAAAAGATCCAAACCGTCTTTCCAAAGCCTTCTACTTCGCACGCCACGCCTTCGCATAACTGAGCTTGTACTTGAATTTCTTCTCAATAGCCACCATAATGTGCTTGGCCTCCACATCCTTCTTCTCCACTATCTCTCCATACATCAAATTGGCTATGAAGGTCGACGTTAGGTTACGATGTCTGCACAAAACACTACTGAGCATGCAGGAGTGCGGCTCCACCTTCGAGACAATCCAGTGAGTCTCATACTTCAGTCTATGTGCGTGCACTCGCCAAGGACAACCGGCCTACTCGCACTTGACGGTGTACTACTCCTGGCTAGATTTGACGACCCGAAATGTCCGCTGCATAGATATAGCCCACAGCTTAATGGCATCCTGCAAGGATGTCTTATCAGCAAACATTGAGTGCAACTGAACCTCTATGGCATGGTACTCCCACGGTGATTCGTGCTCGTCATGCGTAGATAGACCCTCAGCGTCAAATCTGTTCCATTCCCAGGGGATGGGAGCTCCATCCTCATCGGAACTGTCCTCGTCGTCTTCTTGTAAAGCTTCCTCTTCAGCCAAGGCCATCCGGTCATCGCTATCCATTTGACGCAATATGTAATCCCTATGCTTTCCTTCATCAGCCTGTCCTGTAGGCTCACCATGCGGTGACCGATCTTCCTCTCCTGCATCTACCGCGTCGGGCTCATCACAAGCAACATCCTTTAAACTCTTAAGTAACCTGACCCTCGGGTCCTCTTCTTCACCAACATCTTTGGGTACTGTTTGCTCCCACCACCAGATGATGATATCTGGCGGCGAGAACTGCACAACTTCTTTGGGTATGGTTGCACAAGTATCACACACTCATATTGATACGGGGTGGCCCGATCTTCTCGAGTAGAACCGTAGATAAATAGTGCTTGACGACGAACAACGCTCATTTGTACACCGCAGCGCCGGCTGCGGACTTGCAGCTCTATGGATATTCGCCAACACGCACGGGATGATCGCGCGAGACCACGGCGGAGATCGTAAACCCTCAATTCCCAGCGGAAAAACAAACTTGACCTTAAAATGCAGAACAAACAATTGATCGCCTAATTCTCTCTAAGAAGTCCTCGCATGAACTCTGATTTAGAAAGAACAAGCAATAGCTATATTTCAATTCTTATGCATAAACTGGTCTGTCTTACAATGGAGGGTCTACCCCTTAATATATAGCCTCGGCCTAAGAACTATTTGATACTAATTTTTCATGTGGTACTATTTGTGCGTAAACGTGGTCTGTCCTGTCCGTTCCATGAGCTAGCTATTTAAACCGACAAGGCAATTGCTAGCCACGGATTAATAGGCCCGGACAAGGAAAGAATGTTCGGCCCATTGTAGCACCGAATTGTTTCCAATTAAATATTACTAAAAATAAACATGCCTAATGTGTTTAGTTGCTTCAGCTTGAAGTCCCATACGTGATTGCATTTGGCCACCTCCAAGCTTTCACGTGTGCATGGTTCGGCTTGAAGTCGCGTATGTGTATGTGCACATGACCCGGCTTGATGCAGCCATGCAGGGCGCGTTGGCCATCTCCACGTGAACATGATGTGGCTTGATTATTTCCTTTTGGCAAAAACCGACCACAGGCAATAGATGTCCGGTTGACGACTCGACGCATAGACTCGGGGCAGCTCCGCGTACGTCTCCTGCCTTCTAGTACTCGTGCTGGAATCCTCAGTAGGGATCGTGGCGTCGACTCTTGTATCACCTGCGATAGCTCTTCTTCTCCGTCTTTAATTCTAAAAACAAGTAAAGTACAAGCGTTAGATAGTATAAAATTCTCGTTAAAATTAATAACATGTTCATTAAGGAGCAAGTTCACCTGGTCTTGTAGTTTCTTGGCACATGCTCTTATAATTGGTCCAGTTGACAACTCGATACGTATATCTTGAGCATTAGGTGGAAGAGAAGAAGGTGTTGTAGGGATGCCCACATCATCCTCCCCCTCTTGAAAAGGCGTCGTCCTCGACGCTAGATCATCAACACCGAAGAATGGCGGAAAGTCAGCAACGTAGAATGTCGAGCTCACGTCTTAGTCATCTCCTGGAGGCTCGATTTTGTATACATTATCGTTAATCCGCTCAAGCACTTTGAAAGGTCCATCTCCTTGTGGCAGCAATTTCAATTTGTCTTGATCCGGAAAGTGTGGTCGGGTTGGCAGCATCGCTCCAGAAATCAAATCAATGTGATGCTTTAGCCCGCGGATTGGTGGCAAACCAGTGGCCACTTCTTCCGGAACGACATCGCTAATTTCCTGCAAGATATGATAGACACAACTAGGAAGAGACATCAAGTCGTCAGTAGAAAGCAATGCATCCTTGTACAGGAGTACAAAGTGCACCAAATTAGGATTCTCACAAAAAGCTCTCATCTCTGATTTGGTGGCTAGCATGACTAAACCTTTCTCTCCCTCACTTTTCTTGTTACCACTCAATTTCGGCTTGTGGCTCTCACTCACCGAAGGTGGAATCTCTCTATTTGGTGTACTTTCAATTTTCACCTCAACTTTCTTCTTATCAGCATTGACTATCTCTGTCGGTGTAAGTGGATACAAAATCACATCTTTGCCACTCCACTTAAACTTGTAGCAGTTTGTATGCCCATCATGATAAACATGCCGATCAAACTGCCATGGGCGCCCCAACAGCAAGTGACAAACTGACATGGGCACCACATCGCAAACAATGGTATCCTCATACTTGCCAATCTTGAAGTGCACCTTCACCATATGGTGACTTTCACCTCTCCCACATCGCTCAACCCTTTGCACATGATAAGGATGAGGATGCGGTAAATATTTAAGCCCAATTTTGTGCACATCTCCTTGCTAGCAGATTATGACAACTTCCTCCATCAATTATAACTTTGCACACTTTACCACCCTTTATCGCCCATGGTGAAACAAATTGCACCGTTGTGCGGTAGGTGACTTCTGTGACACGCTAAGTACACGAGGTGTGCACACTAGCATATGCTCTCCATCTGGCGACCCTGGCCTACAGTCCATTCTCTCATCCTCTGTGGGATCTTCTGCAAAATCAGCAAACGGAGTAGTATCGTCCTCATCACTAGCTGAAATATACCCATCATCAGTAAGTATCATAACTTTATTATTTGGGCAATCTTTCTGAAAATGACCAACTCCCTTGCACTTGTAGCATGTCAGATCACGTGACCGACCTGTAGAACTCATCGAGGATGCCGCGCTAGCAGCGGGCGCCGGTGGTCGGCGTGCCGATGGCGGTGTACTATCTATCTTCTTGTGTGTTGAACTGCGCATCGCAGAAGTGCTCCCTGATGGAGCGGGCTTGCTTGGCTGTCCCGTGTTGTACGGAGGTGCTGTGCTCGCTGAATAACGTTGCCGTGCAGCATACTTAGCATCTTCAATCACCTGTTTCTCAGCCTCACATGCCTGATGCATCAACTCAACCATGTTATTGTATTGATGATGATTAACGATCCGCCGAATAGCATAATTCATCCCAGCAAGAAAGCGAGCCATCGCTTGTTCCTCATTCTCGCGCACATCAGCATGTATGATGATCTGCTCCATCTCTTTATAATACTCATCAACTGATTTCATCCTATGCATAGCCCAATCAACTTATCATGCGGTGGCGCTTGTAATGTGTAGGTACAAAGCGCGCACGCATCTGCCTCTTCAGCTCATCCCATGTAACAACACGTGGCTCGTGTCGTTCCATACGTTGTTGCACACAACGCTCCCACCATGTAGCAGCATATCCGTCCAAAGCAGCAACGGCAAGATCCAACTTGCGCTGATCAGAATAGCGGTTCATGCGGAACAGCTTGTCAACTTTCAGCTCCCATGCAAGATAAACTTCTACCTCTGTAGTACCCTCAAAGGACGGCATCGTAAACTTGGGCTTTGCAACCAGATCATCGGCGTCTTCATCACGCCGATGATTGGGGGCATACTGATTATGGTGACGGCGCGGCAAATAGTCGTCGAATATGGACTCGTCGCCGTCATCGTCATTGTGGCGGTTGCCACGGCCTCCTCCATGAGCACCATAGTAGGCACCCCCAAAGGCGTCGTCATGCGCGCCTCCATAGGCGCCATCGTGGGCGTCCAGGTGTGCACCGCCTCCTCTTGCGCCAATGCCACGGCGGCGTCCTTGTGCAGGGGACGCGCCACAACTTCAGCAACAACACGGCGCTGTTGCACCACCTCGCGTACACGCGCCTGCTCGTTAAATTGTCGTTGGCGTGGTTCATCCTCGCGCTGCCGTCTAGCGGTAGCCTCTGCATCCGTCTCGTTGCGCGGCTCATACGGGAGGTGTACACTCCCCGCATCGCCACGTGTACCTAGCTGCATCGAAGCGGTGAGATTGGCAATAGCATCGAGTAATACCTTGTGGTTGTCGTCAACGGATCCTGAGCGACTTTTGAAATCGACCCCGAGACCGTCCAAGTTGTTTTGGACCGCCCAAGGTCGCCCGCGCTTTGGTCGATCTCGGCCCGAACTCGTCTCGGGCGTGTACGAAGTGTATGGTAGTGCATCTTTGTGATCGGATCGATGGGTTCTTGTCCGGATCCTTGTCTTGCTCACTTCGACATGGTTCTGATAGCAAAAATACCAAGTGACAATATATGTGGAAAATAAGTGGAAATCTCTCAACTCTCGTTGCGAAACAAAGCAAGTTGTACCGTTCGAAGTAAATTAAGAGTAGCAAAAACTTACGCTCGTTGCAGCGAATGACCAACCAGTTGTGCGGCGAATACCAAAACAACAGTCAATACGTGACACGGATGTTTTTGGTGGAGCTAGGTGAGGAATCATAACAATTCAGAATTTAAAGATTGTCTAGCTAGGTAGTAATCCAAACGAGACTCACAATGCCTAATTGCTGATCGATAAATATAAGTGAGTAGACAGCAACACACGCACAATGATAATAGGACTATTGCAATCAAAGGAATGAGCGATAACACGAACAAATTTGGATGGATGCGAATGCTCGTATTGCAACAGTTCAAGGAGAGACGCTAGCTAGTGCTCAAAATTTGAATATGAGGGCACAAGATTGCTCAAAATTATGGTACGCGAAAAGCAGTGGCCGAAACTTGTGCCGTGTTTTTTTTTTTGTACTCTCTGTTGTTTTTTTTTTTCACGGCAAGCACTTTTTTTTTGGTGAACTCACGGCCAATCACTACTCATGGCAAAAAACAAGAAGTTGAACTCACGGCCAACTATAAGCACAGCAAGGAGCGCACTGTATATCTCTCTCTCTTTTTTTTTTTTGTCTCACGGCCAAACTACACAGCCTCGCTGATTACTTGCGGGAACTCACGGCTTGCTTTTTTTTCTGGAACTCACGGCCAACACAACTAACCACAGCGTTCAGCCGTGAACAGTAGCCTAACGTGAACAGTGCACTGCACACGAAACTTGCGTTCCAAAAATTCCTAGGAGCAGTCCCTCGAGCACAACAACGAGCTAGTCTCAATAGGTAAAAAAGATATCGCAAAGATGTGGGGCTCGCTAACCAATAATTATCGTGCAATCGAGTTGATATATGTGAAGAAAAATTGCACGTAACAAGGGAAAAATAAAAAGAGACGCGAACGGAAACACGACCAGCAACTAAACACGATGAACGAGTGGATTAAGACCTAACAAAACACACTAAAAATAATGAATTAAACTATAGCAAAAGACGATTTTTTTTTTTTTGCTTTTTCGGTGTATAGGACAGAAAAAATAATCTACTAAACTAGGGGTAAAAGAGATTCTACCGAGTGGCCTGGAATATGATACCACGATGATACGGGGTGGCCCGATCTTTTCGAGTAGAACCGTAGATAAATAGTGCTTGACGACGAACAACGCTCAGCTGTACACCACGCGCCAGTGCACGGACTTACAGCTCTATGGATATTCGCCAACACGCACCGGGATGATCGCCGCGAGACCACGAGCGGAGATCGCCAAGCCCTCAATTCCCAGCGGAAAAACAAACTTGACCTTAAAATGCAGAACAAACAATTGATCGCCTAATTCTCTCTCAGAAGTCCTCGCATGAACTCTGATTTAGAAAGAACAAGCAATAGTTATATTTCAATTCTTATGCATAAACTGGTCTGTCTTACAATGGGGGGTCTACCCCTCAATATATAGCCTCGGCCTAAGAACTATTTGATACTAATTTTTCATGTGGTACTATTTGTGCGTAAACGTGGTCTGTCCTGTCCGTTCCATGAGCTAGCTATTTAAACCGACAAGGCAATTGCTAGCCACGGATTAATAGGCCCGGACAAGGAAAGAATGTTCGGCCCATTGTAGCACCGAATTGTTTCAATTAAATATTACTAAAATAAACATGCCTAATGTGTTTAGTTGCTTCAGCTTGAAGTCCCATACGTGATTGCATTTGGCCACCTCAAGCTTTCACGTGTGCATGGTTCGGCTTGAAGTCGCGTATGTGTATGTGCACATGACCCGGCTTGATGCAGCCATGCAGGGCGCGTTGGCCATCTCCACGTGAACATGATGTGGCTTGATTATTTCCTTTTGGCAAAAACCGACCACAGGCAATAGATGTCCGGTTGACGACTCGACGCATAGACTCGGGGCAGCTCCGAGTACGTCTCCTGCCTTCTAGTACTCGTGCTGGAATCCTCAGTAGGGATCGTGGCGTCGACTCCTGTATCACCTGCGATAGCTCTTCTTCTCCGTCCTTAATTCTAAGAATAAGTAAAGTACAAGCGTTAGGTAGTATAAAATTCTCGTTAAAATTAATGACATGTTCATTAAGGAGCAAGTTCACCTGGTCTTATAGTTTCTTGGCACATGCTCTTATAATTGGTCCAGTCGACAACTCGATACGTATATCTTGAGCATTAGGTGGAAGAGAAGAAGGTGTTGTAGGGATGCCCACATCACATATCTACGGCGCCGACATCCTTCTATAAAGCCCTTCCACACAGCCGTGCGCGTTAGTCTTCTCAACTCCCATCTGATGTTCGTGGCAGATCGGCTCCAAAGCCCTTGTATGTCCATGCTGCACACCTCAGGGTTCAAAGGGAAGCTGCGGGTGAGCCAATACATCACATCTTCGATTTGTGCATTCTCACTGTCCGGATGTACCAGAGTGGCTTGTCGAAAACTGCTCAAGTCAACACCGCACGGACCTTCACGAACGGTGCCAACACCGTAATGCACTTTCAATGCAGTGGGTACAGGCATGACTTATTGTATGGCTGCAAATATTTCCAACATTGCAACTAGTCAGATCGCAACGCACGACATGCAAGTACTGCTACATTGTAATTTATATTTGTAAGGCCCTTCGCCTATCGTCGACAACTACACGACAGCATGATCAAGACGTCATTCATTCCCTAAGACAGATGCCACAATGAACGTGCAGTACGATATTCAGATTCAACCTCAAAACCGAGCTATTCCATGGCAGGCATTATCCGATTCGAACGCTAACTTGCAATCCGAAATGCTACAAGTGGCGTTCCAGTCTTCTACAGAGCTATACTAATTACCTAAATCAATTAGTTCATACTAATTAACTTCTACTAATTAGTTTATACAAATAATTCATCCTCCTTATGCGCTCGGTCACGCATTATTCACCAAATAATAGTCGACCCACGCATACAACATTAACAACTACAATACTTCTCACAAACAGCACTAATACTCCCTCACAGACTATTTTTCTCTAACTAAAGTTTTTATCGCTGCTACTTACATACAAATCAACAACATTTCGATTTTCTACTTTTTTTTTCTAACTAAAATTTCTTACGAGTGCTACTTATACTACTATTTTAACTAAATAAACTATTTACCTACTAAAAAAATACACCACAAAATAAAACAAACTTACCTCGCAGTCGAATTTTTCCTCCTCTTCTCCTCTCCCTCTCCCTCTCTTTTTCCTCTCCTCTCCCTCTCTTTCTTCTCCTCCTTCTGGCATAAAAACTTACATTTTCTCTCTCTAACTCGTTAAGTAGGGGGACGCGCGAGTCTTTATATAGGCAATCCAGTCGTCGAACCGTTGGGCGATGGAAGTCTTTGTCATTGACGGTTGGGTGGTGGAACCTATCGCCTAACTGTTAGGTGACTGCAATAATGCCGTCCAACGGTTCGGCGCCTGCAGTATAAATGCCGAACGGTTGGGCGATAGGACTCCAGTCGCCCAATCGTTGAGCGACTGGAATCGTCCAACCGTTAGGCGATAGACGTATATTTCTGTAAAAAAAAAAACGCAGAAATATATTTATAATTTCTAATAAAAATAGATTATTTTTTAAAAAAAATTCCGCTCTAGGACAGCGATACATAGCACTATGCTCTCTGTCGGCCAGGGACATACATCACATCGCCTGTTCCTGATTTCTCCGTAAGGTTCAATTCTTATTGCTTGTTTGGTTCTATGACTAACTTTGTTTAGCTTCGCTAGCTAGTGGGCAAGACAATCCTTGGCGGCGGAGATTGACAGGACCGAATACAATCAGTTTTATAAGAAGATATTCAATGAGTTTTTGGACCCTCTTGTCTACACTCACTTTATAACAGAGGCGTGGGATTCTTATTGCTTGTTTGGTTCTATGACTAACTTTGTTTAGAGTATCACAACAATCCATCTCAACTGTTACTAAAAAATTATCATATCAGTTTTTAGATGATATGGAGGAGAGAAGATAAAAAGAGAAGGTGAAGCTGTTTCTACATGAAGAAACTATCAGATTATTAATACTACCAAAACATAAAAAACAACAAAAAACTGTATTAGAGGCTTAGTTGTTACCTAAACACTCATTTTGTGGGTCCCACTGCCTACAAACAAGCTTGTAGTAATTAAAGTCTTAGATACAAGTTTAAGAAACAATCCATTGAAATGGTTGTTTCTTTTTATTAGGTTGAGTACTATTTCTCCTCTTAATAATAAGCTAAAAAACAAACTATTGTAGATGCTCTTAGTGGGCAAGACAATCCTTGACTGCGGAGATTGACAGGACCGAATACAATCAGTTTTATAAGAAGATATTCAATGAGTTTTTGGACCCTCTTGTCTACGCTCACTTTATAACAGAGGCGTGGGAATTTGTCAAGCATCGTATTGTTCAACTTACGTACATTGAATATTGTGTACAACATGATCTTTTCTGTTAACAGGGTGAGGTGGAATTTAGGAGTGTTCCTTACGTTCCAGGAATGGAACCACTTTGTAACGAGGAAATAATGAATCCCAAAACCAAAAATATCCAGTTATATGTCAAAATAGTATTCATCTCTGATGACTTCGATGGTGAACTGGTAATTATCTCGCAGCGCGCATGATAATTATTCTGGAGATGCATTTACATTGTCTTGGCATTATTTTTCTACTACTTGATTAAGGTACAAATTTCTTAGTTCAACATGTATTTTGCAGTTTCCCCGATACTTGAGCTTTGTAAAAGGTGTAGTTGATTCAAATGACCTTGCCCTTAATGTTTCTTGTGAGATTCTTGTAAGTTACGGAAAATACCTAATTGACAAACCATCTCAGTGCTAGCTCCGCCAAGAATTAATTCGTGACGCATCATATATATACTACTCTAATTTGGCATTCAACCTTCAAAGTTCTCATTCTTGGACTTATCCACTGATGGGCAAGGCACAAAGCTTGAATGAATCTAATAAAAGTAAGCACAAGGCACAAAGCTTGAATGAATCTAATAAAAGTAAGCACAAGTGCACAAAACAACATTATCTTCTGTGAATAAGGGCCTCTGTTTGGATGCTTGGCTCATGGCACGATATTTTGTTTTGTGCCAAAATTTGTGGCATGCCGCAGTATTTATGGCAAGCAAATTCTTGGCCATAAGTATGTCAAGATTTGGCCCAAAAAAAATGTCTATGACACGTGAGGTATGTTGCTGAGGAAACGAGACACGCCACAAGACAACGAAACAAACACTAGCTAACAAAGCCAAATATGGCTAACTTATTTGTGGCGATGATCGCAGCTATCACTAGCAAAACGAGCTGGTCGTCGGTCCACCGATTGGATCATGGATGGCAGCTAGTCGGCTGGCCTCCCCTGTTTTCCATGGCCTAATGTAATCTTGAATATTTTCTAAGAAAAAAAAAGTAATATAGCATCTATAAACTTTTCTTCTCGAAAACATTTGGGCCCACTATATTCTAGAATGCATGAAATCATGGCATCCGGATTCACTGAAAAATTGAACTAAAAGACCACGCAATGAACATTTCAGATCCGATGTTTGGGAGTTGTTTGGGATGGTGCTGTAACATTCTAATTTTCAGGGTTTTTTAAAAAAATTTAAAAATAAAAATAAAAATTTAATTTTTGTTAAAATTGCTAAAGCTTAACTTGGAATTTTAGACAACAAAAATAATTTAATATGAATTAATCAAACTTCAATTAATTCAATTTGGTTTAAATGAGTTTTCTGGTATTTAAAGTCATAAACATATTTCGACCACCCTTTCGGTTTGGACCACCCTCTTGGTTTCGATCAAACCCGCCTATCAGCATCCCCCTGCTCACCTTCGCCTCCCTCCTGTTGCTCGCCCATGCCGGCCGTGCGTGAGCTCGTGTCACCTGTGAGAGCCGCCGGATGATTTAACTTATAATGCTTAATCTTCTAATTGGTTCTAGCATCATAAATTAAAATTTTCCGCTCTCGATGTATTATGTACCTCCCAAGAGTGGTACACATACACCTTCACAACAGTATCAAACCCTGTATGGTTTCTAATTTCCCTGTACGGTTCAATTCTTATTGGTTGTGTGTGACGGACTCTTCCTTCGATATTTGCAACCTTAGCCCCAACCTAAGATTCCAACTGGTACAACTACATCGAATTTATCTCAAACTTATCTTACGAATGGTTTGAGATAAAAATTCGCTCGCTCGAGCTTGACTCTTGCATCCCTATTGGAAAAGGACACGATTCCAAACCGATGCTGGCACGATCGTCGTTGATTAGATGTTGGAACATTCAACAGTTACACCTGGCTGCAAGCTACTGACATGGACACGGGAATATCACAAACATAGATACATTTACACCTGGCTGCAAGCTACTGACATGGCCGTCTGGTTTCCCGAACCAAACACTCTGCAGCTATATCTATCTATAGATCTATCCTCAATTTCGACGGGTGGGCCCCCATCTGTTCTTCAGTCGTGTCCTTGACCAGTAAACTCTTAACGTTAGTCACCACTAGCAATAATTAAAGGGAAATGATACGACCTGACGTACGCTGAAGGCGCCTCTGCAAAGCCCGCTTACCGGCTAGAGAAAAAACAACTCCCGTCACGTGCTCGGCGCTCGTGAGGAACGCGTTTTCCAGGAAGGTGCTTAACGACCATATGACACTCACTTACGACGGATTGACAGTTCGCCTCCATGCGTTGGTACCCAGGGTGAGCACCTCGAACCTGCAGACTGTTTGAGATGTCGCCTCATCCTTTTGGTAGAAGTATCGTGCCACTTTGTACATGTTGCTCCCATGATCGAAGCCGAGTCCGACCTTGCAAGTTTGCCATGAAAGCTGCGGCTTCCTTTTGGCAGGGTGACCAACTCCCTTATCACCGGATTGCACACGACGATTGTTGGAGTACCAAACCAACTCATGCGTGTGAGTGTTATCATATGTTTCTTCTTCCTCCTTGTAGTTCTTTTGTGTGTATGTGTGAGACATGTGAGAGAAACACAAGTGAGTAGGAGATAGAGCGGAGCTAAGCGACTTAGCTCCAACAATTGCTAATAATCTTGACATATTAGTGTAGAGTTAAGGGTAATGCTCATGCACATACGTCCGGTCCGTCCGGACGCTTTACGTATCGTCCCTTCACTTCCACGTGACATTGCGTTGGAACATTTAGAAGTCGCAGTTTAGCCTCACCTGCTTCATCCAGCTTTTCATTTCATGCGATTTACACATGCGGTCGCCTCCTCATGTACGATCTAACGGTGTTTAGTTTGAAGATCCAAAGTGTAAGTGAATCATTCAATCCTAATTAAGAACCTAAATTACCTATTTGGTTTAAACCGATATGCACACACATCTGGCCCGTCCGGATGCTTTACGTATCGTCCCGTTGGGCATTGATCATCGTGATTAGTATTTCGTTTCGCTTTGTCCGGAGATGTTGCAACCGTTGGCCGGAGATGTTGCAACCATTGTCCTAGAATGTTGCAACCGTTATCCGGGGATGTTACTATTGCAAACATGGCAGTTTAAGCATAAATTCAGATTTAAATCCAGCACAATTATACATATCTAAAGCATAATTCGGCTGAAACTAATTGACCAAAAAACATAAAGACATGAGAATCGGCGGGTCAATTAACCAGAACAAAAAGCTTAATAGATAAGGTAAACAATCATATGAAAACAGCATATTGCTCAGTTTTGATATGTTGATTATTGCTCTCAGCAGGCAAGATGCACATGATACAAATTCTGCCATCTCAGCCAACATAGTCTAAACTCTTCACAAATCGATAAGATAACTAGAAGACAGACCTTGAGCTCTAAATTTAATGCTTTACTGAACTAACAAAATCAATTTAATGAGGAGAAGACACAAGTATTACTTTCTATATACAACAGATTATCAACAGAACACTATAACCTTTAATCTAGTGGAACCAGCAGTAACAGGGTACTAATGAACTCACAGATAAAAGGAAGTTACAAGGATCAGATTTGATGCCTCTCATCCAACAGAGGAACCAACAATCAACTAACAAAACTGATCAAAATAATCTCCACAGAAAGTATCTACCTCACTACAAAGAAATTGATAGCAGTAAGCAATTCCTTTAGAGCTCAAGACCGAATTAATTATCTTAACAAATTTCAGAAATAGACTCTATCATCATTGAGCAATATTCAGTAGCCCAGGCACCACAATTTGCAATATCTCAGTACAAGAATCAACCTTATACAGAATTTGAGATCAATACAACTCAAATATATATATGCAAAGTAATGCACAATATGAATACTGAAATACTCACTGAGGCGGTGGTAGTCAAAACCACCAAGAAGATAACAGGCAAGGCACGTCAGGAAGACGTTGTCCCAAAAAACCAAACGCCTTGCTTATTCGCGCAACAAGACGAGGATTCGGAGATACAATGCCCTTCTTTGAATTTCGGAATCCACCGAAGAACAAAGCCGAGGGATCGGAAAAAAACGCCGCTCAAGATTCACCAAGAGATGCACTGGCCTGAACACCTCAGAGCAAGAAATCAAAACAGACTAGAGGGAACCACACCGAATCAACCTCAAGCCTCACTCAATCAACCGGCGGTGCACACCAACCTTAGATCGAGAATCCAAATCGGATCACTAAAAAGGACTTGAAGTTTACTCACCAGGTTCTCCAAATCGGTACCTGAAAAGAGGAGAGGAACCACCTATATGGAGGAGGGGAAGTAGAGATCTGCCTTCACCTCCCGAACCTAACCAACCGCGAAAGAAGCGTCGTCACCTTCTCATGCAACCCAGAGGCGAGGAGAGTAGCAATCGCCCTCATCTCCACCAGAATCGCCAGGCAAATCACGGGCTCCCCTCAACTCAGTCGGTTTCCAAAGAAAAGGCCAAAGATACAGACTCTATACCTCCCTCACTCCTAATGACAAATGGGCCCTACCACCTTTTCCTTATTCAATTTCTTTTCTTTTTGTCAAATGATAAATTACCAAAAGGTCCTCAAGAAACAACAGTTATAAGTGTTGCACCTATAGAAAAAAAATGTTGTATACGGTTCACGGCGATGTTGCAATTTTTTCCAACGCGTTTTTTTTCTATATGCTTCTTTTTATTTGTGATGTTGCAACCATTGTCCGGAGATGTTGCATCTATTGTCCGAGGATGTTGCAACCATTGTCCAGAGATGTTGCAACCGTGTCCGGGGGATGTTGCAAGCATTATCCTAGGATGTTGCAACCATTGTCCGGGGATGTTACAACCGGTGTCCGGGGGATGTTGCAAACATTGTACGGGGATGTTGCAAACATTGTTCTAGAATGTTGCAATCGTTGTCCGGGGATGTTGCAACCGTGTCCGGGGGGTGTTGCAACCGTGTCCGTGGGGTGTTGCAACCGTTGTCCTAGGATGTTGCAACCGTTGTCCTGGGATGTTGCAACCATTGTCTGGGGATGTTGCAACCGGTGTCCGGGGGATGTTGCAACTATTGTCCGAGGATGTTGCAAATATTGTCCGGAGATGTTACAAATATTGTCCTAAAATGTTGCAACCGTTGTCCAGAGATGTTAGAAAAGACCGACTTTCTTTCCAACATGCTCACATACGTACTATTTGTGGTTCATGTTCTCTAACCAAAGCTAGCAGAATGCACATGTAAGTACACAGAGCTAAAGGCAGCTACGTGCATGCAGAGAGTAGGGGCCACTGCAGCCAATAGAGAGAGAAAGTAATTAAATAAAAAAGTCTGCAGTTTGTCATCTCCACACAAACAAATATCTGACGTCACGGGCGTCCAATTTCTAAATTCAGATCGGACGTACAGCTCGTAGTTGCACCCATAATTAAATTACTGATGTGTACCATCATGTTCGTATCTTTTAGAATTCAAAAGAAAAAAAAAGGGGAACATGCGGCCATGTCCTAGTGGTCCCCTCTTACTCACCCAGGTTGGTTTGAGTGTCCTTCTCCTTCTTTACTGAATGCTAGAGTTCTTGGCTAATTTTGTTTAGCTTTTAAAACAAAGGAAAAAAAGAAAAGAAACGATGTTTGTCAAGCTGCAACTTATATTTCCTTGTGATGTAGCTGGCCACTTGTTGTACATGCATGTCGTACTCTACAGTTGTTTGTCAAATGGTTCAATCAAATCTAGTTGATGGACTTGCATGATAGCTGTAGCACGGTTGATGTGTGTCGCGCTCTAGGACAGCGATACATATGCTCTCTGTTGGCCAGGGACATACATTACATCGCCCTACATGGTTCGTAATTTCCCTGTACGGTTCAATTCTTATTCGTTCTCCACATGTAAGAAATGCAGCGTTGCAGAGAGGGTGGAAACTTAGGGCATGCTTGGTTCCATGGCTAGCTTTATTTAGCCTCGCTAGTCAGTGGGCGAGACAACCCTAGGTGGTGGAGAGCCACAAAAGCAAGAAAATCCTCGCCCCAAAGCAAGGCTGGGCAACAGGATAGATCTAGAGCTAGGATCGACGATCCATTGGCCGGCCGTCAATGGATTTCATGGTTTTGAATGATTAATCTCTGCCATGTTTGGTTTGAAAAAACAACTTATTTTACACTCGCATTTTATGATTCATTAGTTTCTTTTTAACTCGGTGCACACGGGTAGTTACAATATATAGTACCGTATAAATAAAGATAAACGAAGACCAGAAATTGTGATCTTATCGTATTTTATGAAACGATAACATATTATAAGATTAATAAATAAATTGTTTTTAAATATAATTTTATATATTACTATCAATGTATAATCACCCATTAAGTTCTAATCATATAAGGGAAGCAGACCGATTATTCGCTTGGCGGCATCCTGCTGTCCAATGAGCACGTCCCATTTTTTTTTTACTATATTGTATCTTTCATTAAAAAGCACTTTCATTATTTTTAGTGGTTGATTGGTTTGAAAATCAGCGGTCATGTATCCTAAGTTGCTGTGGTCTAAGTGGGAGCCACCACATTGGTATCTTTCATTAAAAAGCACTTTCATTCACGCTGACAGAGTTAAGTTTCACTATTAGTATGCACAAGAGTATCTAGATTGATTACACGCAAGTAAACTTGTCCATTGTGGCCAACATAGATGACCAAGGCTGGTTAATCACTGGTATTAACTTTGGTGGTGGGTAAACTGTAGTTTATTCGGAGTGCATTTCATGGTTTTGAATTATTAATCTCCGCCATGTTTGGTTTGAAAAAAACCACTTATTTTACACTCGCATTTTATGATTCATCGGTTTCTTTTTAACTCGGTGCACACTGGTAGTTACTGTTAGAATAGGACCATTTTTTGTATTTCCTTATATGTATATAGAAACTCCACTTGTACATCCCTATATATATTGCTCATTGGGCCCTCTTGAATATACACACAATATTCATAACATGGTATCAGAGCTAGGGCATTAACCTAGCTCTCCTTCCGCTGCCATCCCGACGCGCACTCTGCTGCGCTTCTGCCGCTTGTCGCCCGGTTGCCTGAGCCCAAGCCCGGTCGCTGCGACACCGATCGCCGCCGCTTGGATTCTTCTTGCAAGATCTCTTCTGACCGGACCCATGACTGAGACCACAGCCGACACCGTCCGTATTTGCTCGAACGCCGCCGCCGCCGCCGCCGCCGCTAGGGTTGCCCCTCGCGCATACGTGTGCCTTCGCTTTTCTCCGGTGGCGAGCTAGTTTATCTGGTGAGCGGCCCTACTGTATTAAACAAACCCCCAAAAAAATAGAAAAAGAGAAAAAAAGAGGAAAAAAAAGAGTACGACGATCTAACAACCGCGCCGTCGGCGCCGCTGTTAGAACCGTTGTTTTAGTCATCGCGCCGTCGATCTTGCCCTCACCGAGTGGCTTCGTTCCATCATTGCGATCCCATTCTGGGAACAAAGCTTAATGGGACGAGCTACAGTTGTGGTCTTCACTCATGGAGATTACGCTTGATGGTCTCCGCCTCTGGGGACATGTCAGCGGCAGAGACCTTGTCCGAGCGTCGTCGGTTGACCTCCTCCGAACGGCCTCATGCATCCACATCACAGAGCAAAGGGGAGTAGAGGCGAGGTCGTGGGAGGCCGGGGCGACGAGGTCGTGGGAGGCCGGCGACGACGAGGCTGGGGCGAGGTGGAGGAGGCCGCGAGCGACGAGCTCGGGGGAGGCCAGGGCGACGAAGTGGAAGAGGCCGGGGACGATGAGGTCGTGGGAGGCCGGCGACGATGAGGTCGGGGCGAGGTGGAGGAGGCTGCGGGCGACTAGCTCGGGGGAGGTCGGAGTGCAAGGTTAGGGCGAGACGACGGCACTCGGTTAGAGGAGAGATGGTAGAGGAGGAGATAGAGGTGTGAGGTGTGAGGAGACTCGGTTAATATAAAGCGAGTTTCGGCAGCCCACCCATATAGTAAGTCCAAATTTTCGTTTTCCCGCCCAATAAAACAAAAGTACCGTAGACGGTTTTATCTACAAAACCGTCTGTGATATGATTATAATCACAGACGATGCGTGAATAGAACCGTTTGTGATAATTCACAGACGGTTCTTAAGAAGAACCGTCTGTGATGTATGTGATGTCTCGATTATCATAGACGGTTCTTCTTAAGAACCGTCTGTGAATTATCACAGACGGTTCTATTCACGAACAGTCTGTGATAGTTACGTATCACAAACGGTTCCAAAGGAACCCTCTGTGATGGGGCGTCTTGTATAGTCTGTTTTGTAGTAGATCATTTTTTATGGACATTAAATCATAAAAGGTACAAATAAAATAAGAACCATTAAATAGCCAACAAATTGTGTATGTTTTGGGGATATGCAAGTACCTTCTGGCAGTCTACCTCCTGCGGCAGACATGGAGCTCCTGTGCGTCCCTCCTCCTCCTCGTTGGCTGCGTCTCCTCGCCGAACCGCGCCAGGGAATCAAGGACGATCGCCAGAGCTCAGCGTGGGGAGGGGAGAGGGAGAGGCTGATGGAATACAAGGCGGGGGTGGGTCTATAAGGACAGCGCCAAAATATTTCGCCTCCCGCGCAAGCGTTCAAAAATTTCCGCTAATCACAGACTATTTCAAACAAAAACCGTCTATGATGAGTTAGTATCACAGACGATTCATATTAAAAACCATATGTGACAAGTATCTCCCGATTTTACCCGACACTACCAGAAACAGGATTTTTCCCGAGTGCCAAAAACACTCGGGAAAGGGGGCCAAACACTCGGGAAAAAGCACTCGGGATAGATTAGTCGGGATAAAAACAGTTTCCCGAGTGTTACACTCGGGAAATATTACTTTCCCGAGTGTATATGTATACACTCGGAAAACTCACACACTCGGGAGAAAACCTGCTGAGCGAACGCTCGCACCAGAACGAGAATCTTTACCGAGTGTTGACACTTTCGGTAATATCTTTGAAAAAACACTCGGGAATGTTTCCAGCGTTTGACCGACGAAACCAAGGAAAATTGACACTGGCCATTTTTCCGAGTGCATAGCTTAAAACGACACTCGGAAAGCTTAAGCGAATCCGACAGAAATTGCCACAGGTCAAGTTTTCCGAGTGTCGACACTCGGGAAAGATTTGGTCGCTTTCCCGAGTGTCAAAAACACTCAGGAAATGGACAAACACTCGGGAAATCACAAACCAGTAGAACCCAATTTTTCACAAATTCATTTAAAATCCATTCCACAGCAATCAAATAATCCATCCATCCATCCATCCATTCCACAGCAATCAAATAATCCATCCATCCATCCATCCATTCCACAATATATGTGTGTGTATATATATATATATATATATATATATATATATATATATATATATATATATATATATATATATATATATAGATCGAACAAAAGACATCATAACAGTTCAGAGCTCACAACATTCAAGTTCAAGTTCGAAAATGTAAGCATAAGGCATTATACATATTACAGTTCCAAATAGTAATTTCATACTCTTATATACATAAAACAAAAGTAAGTATCACTACAACCATTTGCATGCATGTAATTTTACGCTTCAATCTTACGTGCACAAAAGCATCATTTTGGGAGTTCTGCAGATAGAGCAAAACTTAATATTAGTGTCATCTTACAACAAAAGTTAGGAATTGATATTACATGAAAAGATAATTAACCAAACTATTGACAAAGCAAAAAAATTCCTTTAAATCATGATGAGCGACCTAATGACATGGCAAATCGAGTTAAGGGCATGCACAGGGTGTGGGCCACTAGCTTGTGGCCTAATTGATCATTTACTTATGTCATCTACAAACACATGCAAGAGAAATTTTAGTATAATGATGTACTACTATAAAAAGGAATGAGTGAAACTATATATGGACTTAATTAAGAGGTGCGAGGAGTGATATTTTGTTAGATATATAATTACATGCATGGTATCCACTTGTATGATGTACCTTTTAAAAGCTCGGCAAATTCATATGTTGGCGTGCTTATTAGCACCTAACAATATAGAATATGAAAAGCACAGTGCTAAAATGTTAAACTCAACTCTCAATATTTTGTCATTGTGAACTACTGATCAACATTTATGTCTCAAGCACTTATCATCAAATTCATAGAAAGGAGTGTACATACAAATTATTATATGTTGACACATTTCAAAAGAATTTATGATATAGATATAGAGAATTAGTTATATATGTAGCCATTTTTATCCATTTTTTAGCAATCACCTCATTGTGAATGTTTTCTAATATTGGTATCCTTTTAGTAGATCATGAAAATAGCAAGCACCTGGTGGTGGCCTCTCGGCGATGGACGCATTCACATGATCTTCATTAACATTAGCACCAGCATCTTCAGCATTAGCAGTAGAAGCAACTGATCCCGCCGTTCCCTACATTTTCATAAGAAATCGCATTATAAGAAATTTGCAGTAGCGACCAATAATTACATTGCATGTCATTTCAATGTCTTCTGAATCAAGCAGTCATAAGAGACTAACAATATAATAATCAGTATGCAGTTACTAACCGGAGCAGATAAGTGAGGCAGTGGTTCCCCCGACGGAGGGACATTAAGTCGAGTCCGGTCGAGTGCTGCATATTTGTTTGCACATTGCCATACATTAGCCAAGTATATATATATATATATATATATATATATATATATATATATATATATATGCATATTACTTTGTTATTGTACTACCACGCTCAACTAACTGCAGGAGCATTTGCTCCAACCAACGCCTAGCCTCAATTTCTGTCGCATTGTGCTTGAAGCTCGAAACACGAGACTAGATCTCATGTGATGGTCATTGTCGACTTTGAAGGTGTACTTCATCCGTTGATCAACACTCGTGGATCGGACCTCGAGAGGGTTGTCGGTGTGCTAATGTAGCTGCACCCATGAAGAAAGCGACCATGTTTCTTCCCTTTCGACCTTGTACACTGACACTTTCGCGTCTAGTGGTGAATTCATGATGTCGTAGTCCGGGCCATGAATCTCCTTAGCGACATCGATATATGCGACTGTTGGACAAAATCATCGAGGGCGAAAATCATCGGGGACAAAATGATCGAAATCGTACCAAGTTCTCTGTCGTGCGCTAGCTGCACAAGGTGCCCTCCTGATCACCCCTCCTAGCTTCTAAATATGCCTCCATATCGGAGACAGGCCTCTGCTTCTTCTTTTCCTGCACCCAAAAAAACCACGGCAGTCAATAAATATGTATCTGCAACATACAATCAATATGAACATGTTGACCTACCAGGTTCTTCTTGTAACGAGCCATGGAGGAGATGCCTTGACGATGTGTTGTCCCGTCCATCAACAATCTCCGCTCCCTAGCAGCACGAGAGTCCTCTAACCATCGTTCGTTGCACCACCTCTCTCGGGCAATCTGCTGCCATGCATCTTCACACTTAAGGGCTGTCGGGACCCAAAAATTACACTTCGGGACCCTCTGTGTTTAATGCACTAGTCCAGGATCACGCTAGTGCACACAGTGTCAACAAAGGTGGATATTGATCCACATAAGCGAATAATAGCATAAACGATAATTTGATTAATAAATAATGGTTTGACCTTACGGTCGAGTTTACATTTATTTAAGCCACGCAGGGCTAACAGAGAAATAAAGCAGCGGAAACAAAAGCGGTAGTGGCATCCTATCGATCCACCACAGGAAACCAACTGGGATCAAGACCTCGCAATCAGGCACCTTCGATAAACTCGTCCTCAAATGCTGGTGAAGACTCCTCCTCTTCTGCTTGATTCGTCAAAACAAGCATGAGTACACACCGTACTCGCAAGCCACACTACAGAAATGCAATATATACATGTTGGCTTTTTACAAGGGAAAGGTATTATGTGGTTCTTTTGCATAAATGCAATGTTTGCAATTGAATACTAATAATAGATTGAAAACAAGTAAAACAAATAGATAACAATAATTTTAACAATTTATTTCACAAAGACACACACAGTCTAAACAGGTTATTCACATAGCTATTTGATTTAAATCACACAGCTCCCTTCCCACACAGTTTTATGAAGATCTACCCCTAGTGTGAAATCCCCGAGCATTGTCCATGACCATGACGCGCTATTGAATAGATTAAATTACACTCTGCAGAGTTTGTACACTTTACCCACAAGATATAACTAGTGTAGCTAGCACTAATCATAACAAAGCATTTCAGAAATTCATCTTACTATGCTAGGCCCGTCCCATAATAGGCATATGGTCGTACAGATGGGGCTCAGTTCAATGGCGCACATGGTGAGGTCCTTAATTTACCAAGGCAAGACTACCACATGCTAACTACAAATCCCTATGCACACAGCTTATAAAGCCCATGCACACAGCTCCACCAAAAATAGCACACAGCCCACCATATCACACAGTATCCACCCACTTGCCTCAGTCCAAATCCTTTTTACCACCCGGTTGATTTAAGTGCAACACATGCCACAAAGACACATAGTACACACAGATTATTACAAGATTTCATATTCACTTAGTCAGATTAATAATTGCAGCCTCACATGAATAAGTGATTTGTGGCATGGCTAAGCAATCTACTCGTACTAACCAACCCACGTTGGTGCTACAATATTTAACAACTAAATATCAACTAGGGTGACAAAGGATCAAGACATAACAATTATACAAGGAAGGCATAACAATTTGGAATTAACTACTACACCCAAAAGCATTTAAATAAATACTTGAATTAAGATGCAGTAATTTGAATTAAAATACTTTTATCAAACTGGGAAGCAAAATGGTCAAGGGTATAGCTTGCCTTGGAATAGGTTTAGGTGCTGGTCCTGGTCTTGGAAAGCTCCTTCTTCAACTCTTCCAACAGAATCGAAGTCTACTCGCAAACGAAGCACAAAACAAAATAAATAAATAACAGAGGCAAACCAACTCCAAAAAAAAAAAAAAAATCTCCATTAGGTAGATCTTGATTTTAGACGAATTTAGAAATTTGAATGGGCTGATTTGGAGTTAGGATGCAAAAGTTATGAGGTTTGGAAGTTTGAATCTAAAGAAAAACCCTAGAATTTGAATTATACGAATTTCCCGAATTATTTCTTAAAAGAAAAACCCGGATTATTGCGCAATGCTGGCGTCAGCGAAGGAATTTCCGGAAAAGATAAATAAAAAGAAATTTTGACGTGTGGGACCCACACGTCAGCGACACGGCTCATGGTGGACCAAGTCCACCGAGCCTTTGGATCTGAGTCGAGGCTGAGGTGGCGCACTCGCGCGCGTGGCACTGACGCGGCGCCTACGTGGCTGACACGGATGCGCCACGGAGGTGGGAACGCTGAGGTGGAGGGTGACGTGTGCGGCGGCGAGGGCGGCGGCGCACGGGAACCAACGGCATGGCGAACGGCGGCGTCTCACCGGCGGCGGGTGGTACGGGAGGGTAGCTGGCGTTGTTGCGAACCTCAGGGTGCAGCTCCGGGTGGTAGAGGACAACTGTGGTGACCGGCGGCGAGGTAAAGCGGCGTAAGCCGGGCTCGGCGGCGGCAGCGCTAAGGCGTGCTCGGCGAAACGAAGGTGTCCCTGGGTTCCTCGCTTCGTCGCGATGTCGGCAGTGTAGGTGTTGAGGTTCGCGGCCGGGCTCGTCGAATTGCTTTCGTCGGAGTAAGCGTGGCGAGATTGAATCTCCGAGCTCTAGTGGCGGCTAAGGGCTGGCCTTGACGAGGCGGCTAGGGTTTAGATGCGACGCGTCGGTAGCTTTCCCCTTAAATATGGCGGCGTGGGAGAGTCCAGAGCGCGGACGCCCAAAACGGCCGCGCGGCGGTGCAACAACCTCTGCGACGAAATCGGAGACGAAGAACAGTAACGGGGTGGGGCCCGCTTGTCAGCGTCTGGGGCTCGGGCTAGCGCGAGTGGAAAAGGGCGCGGTGAGGTGCGCGAGTGCAGGCGAGGATCTGGCCGTCCAATTCAGATTGGACAGCCCACAAACAATGTGACGTTCGGACCGCTCCAATCGGCCATCAATATCGGGACGTCCATTTGCGATCCAACTACGCCATTGACCAAGAAGCAAGCAAAGGGAGGAGAGAGAGGTCGAGGTGGGGTCCGCTTGTCGATGGCGGCGGCAGCAGACGCGTGGGCTGCTGATCTTTGGCCGGGGTGGGAGAAAGAGTGGGTTTAGGCCCAAGGACTATTTGGAGATTTTAATTAGCTTTTTCTTTTTAGAAAATAGCAGAAATTCCAAATGGCAATAGAAATTAGTAAATGAACTTGGAAAAATTCCAGAAAATTCTAGAAAATATATCCAAGCACATAGAATCCAAATAAAATAGTTTTGACCATTGTTCATGTTGACTTTAATCATATTAAATTGTTTTGTTACTCAAAGTCCAATATTAAGCTTTTGAATTAAATTCAAATAAATCCAAATGGTGAATTTTCTCACTACAACTATTTAAAAAGATTTTTAAAGCTCTGAAAATTGGGATGTTACAAGGGCCCACCAAGGTATTGCCTAAATTAACCAAGTGTTAAATATGAATAAACTAGAATTGATTGTAATCAAGGACATCGTTTGTTCAGTTGGTTACCTGCATGTACTCGTCCAAAGTGATATCGTTTGGCAAGACTCGCCCTCGATTTTCTTGTCAAGGACTTGTGTGTGGTAACAGATCACCACTTGGATGCGTGCTTCAGTAGAACATCTGTGGGATCGACTTCTTAACACAATTCGTGACACTCTCCTAGAATCGACTTCGTCCCTCGGCCCATCGAAACCACCACTACAATCCAAGAATAAAGAATTGATAAAGAATAAGATGATTAAGTTAGTTGATGAAAGCGAAAAGGCGATAAAGAATAAGATGATTAAGTTAGTTGACATTTATTACTTGGCTACTAAACATCCAAAAGAGGTAAATTAAACATGTCGACTACTTGAAGTTTTAGTACCAAACAAGTGAGATTAGCTAGGTTAGGTTTGCATAAAAACACAAAATATCGACTTTGTCCTCAAATGGCTTATAGGTTCTTCAAAATGTTAGTAGTCCTTGTGCAATTTAGATAGATGCTGGACGAAAACTACCATTTTTAGCCATGTACCAGCTAATAAATAGTTGATGATGATTTAGTTGTCTGTCACAATTAAGATAACTATCCAAACATGAATAGATTGAGCAAAACTAGCCTAATCTACCATAAGTTAAGTATAGTTGTTTAATGATCTAGTTTGTATTACATGCATAGGAACACATAGAAGCAGATTTGAATATTCAGTCACTTACCCAAAAACTTTCCTCCATCCGCTGCAAACAGTTGTCAAATGGAACCTCCTTCAGCGGCGGCGGTATCTTCAGCGGCCTTGTAGTAGCACCATGTCCATGCAGGCTCCCACCTTCCTCTGTAGGTGACCAAGCCAGGGAAGTGCCATCAAATCAACACGCTAATTATGCTGTTCGGAAGTCTACATTTCTCACCCCCCGCCTTCTTCTCGCCATCGCCTGCATATTAGTTTTTTTGAGGTATGCAAGTAAGTGGGCTAAATTAATGAAAGTGTAAATGATTACTTACGTGTCGCCATGTGAGAACGATGTGATCTTCTCCTCCTCTCGGGTTGGTCGTCGTGGCAGGTTCGCAGGTCCTCGCATCCAAAATTCTTGTGCCTCATGGTGCTCATCCTCCTCACCCTCCGCCTTAGGGTGCTCTTCCTCCTCACCCTCCGCCTCACGGTGCTCATACTCCACATCATCGGCCGCGAGGCTGCGGAGTCTGAGCCTGATCTACTAGAGGTAGACCCCCCGCTGCCCCCTCGAGGGGCCGCGGCTGCCCCTCTGCCTCTTGGAGGGGCCGTGGCTGCCCCTCTGCCTCCTCGAGTGGCCGCGGCTGCCCCTCTGCCTCCTCGAGTGGAAAACAAGCGTCTGCCTCGACTAGAGTATGCTGCCTCTTCGACGCCACTCATTTTTTGGTGCCCTGAAATGAAATGAAATAAAATAAATCAATTAATATAAGCGTAATCAAGTAAGCTCATAGAAAAATGTAATATAACGTAATCAAGTAAGCTCATACAAAAATTTAAAACATGCAGACAAATAAATGGAAGACATACAAGATCATGTTTAGAAGTAGTCGTCTACAATGGGATCCTCAGATGGGCCCTCCAAAAGTCATCGTCACTATCATGAGGTATTGACTCAACCTCATCCCCTTGATTGCCATCAATGTCTAAGCGATTAAGTAGTTCCAAGTCCTCTTGGTTTACAACCTCATCGGCATCGATTTGAATATCATCCATGTGATCGTCCTCTTCCCCAATTATTATTTGAAAAGTCCTCGTAGCCCATCTTTTTGAAAGAATAGGTCAACACCATTGTTGGTCTCCATGTTGTAGTCCTCGCTCACTAGGGGTAGGTAGTTTACCATATGGTTGCACCTTATGTACTACCCACCAATCCACTAGACTACTCATAGTTTTGCATGGAGTGCACGGATGTAGTATACTTGGGTGGCTTGCGATCCACAATAAATGGGTCATTGCCTAGTAGGATTGATTGATGTGCAACTTCAACCAGCCCAAGTGATGTATCGTCGACTCCCTAAGCGGATGGAACCAATGACATTTGAATAACATAAGTTTGAGAGGTTTGTTACCATGGAAATATAGTTCAATTATTTCTTCAATTACTCCATAGTATTCAACAGTGTATCGCTCCCATCTTGTCCTATAGTCACCAATCCACTATTAATTGTTGTTGCATTAGGCGTTCCTCTCATGTGTCGATGTTGGAGCGGTACCCATTCACATCGTAGGTACTATAGGACTGACACCAGTGTGGCATCCTTGAGCAACTTGCCTCAATTATTTGCTCATAGACTTGTCCTTCAAACTTTCTGACATAAATAGAATGGGTTTCATGTATTAGTTCCTCTTTACTTAGTAAATATTATGTGCAAGGGGGACTAGCTAATAGAGAAGTTACTTTCTGATAAAACCAAGTCGGGAAATTCAGTTTACAATTCCCAGCACCCTCCCTAAGAAGGGTCTCAACTTGTTTTTCGGATGGGTCTCCATGTTGCTTCCACTCGCTCCTAACAAATTCCCTATAGGCAACAAGACAAGTAGATTAAAACACTCATGCATCAATTATTGGGAAAAAATAATTGTTGCATACCTAATGTAATCATCCACTTCGGAGAGGTTGGTAAAGACATACAACATCACGAGTCAACCACTCATCCCGCGATAAAACTTTGGGAGTACCACATTGAAGTGTCACCTCTTCGGTGAAGAGGCTAAGTTGGCAATTATTTTGAGGATGCCAATATTGTATCGTGAGGTTTGATTGTGCACCGTGCAAACATTGTCAGCAAAGTATATTGATGTGAAATGGGAAATTTTCTCAATTATGTACGCCTTCGCTATGGATGCTTCAACACGCGATCGATTTTTTTGCTTTGCCTCGTAGTTCCTTTTGTTCCTCTCAATTGGATACATCCACGGTTTTGCAATTGGTCCCCCATCCTAGCTTCATAGGGAAGATGGAGAATCAAATGTTGCATTGGATTGAAGAAGCCAGGTGGAAAGATCTTTTCCAACTTGCAAAGCAACACAGGTACTTCACGCTCCATACTTGATATTACCATGGGATCTATCTCTTTCACACATAGCTATCGATAAAAGAAGCACAACTCCGCCATCACTTGCCAAACACACTCGAGGACGTAGCCATAGATCATCACAGGCAAAAGGCGTTCCATGAATATATGGTAGTCATGGCTCTTTAGGCCATTGATGCGCATGGTAGCTAAATTCACTCCTCTCCTTAGATTTGCTGCATACTCATCAGGAAACTTTAGGGTCTAAAACTATTCCAAAATCTCCTTCCTCTGAACCCTAGTTAGGTAATAACTAGCTCTTGGCTTCTCCCACTTGCCAGTAGCTGGCTTATGGATCATATTCAGCGAGGGCCTGTTGCAAAGCTCCTCCTGATCAAGGCGAGTCTTCACATTGTCATTCGTCTTGTCTGGAATGTCAAAGAATGTGCTAAATATGGCCTCTGCAACATTCTTCTCATTATGCATTACATCTATGTTATGGGGAGGAATGAGCTTATGGAAGTATGGTAGCCGTCACAAACTTGGAATGTGAGTCCAATTGTGCTCCTCACCATATTTCTCGAACCCATCACCAGCATCAAGAGGCTTCAAAGCATCTAGCCGTGCACGAACCTCCTTACCTGCCAGACGACGTGGTGGTCTACTGCGGACAGCAATATTGGCCCTAAATCTAGTTGTGTCACTTCTGAATTCGTGGTCAATTGGAAGGAATTGACGATGACAATCGAAGAAGGAGTGCTTGCGACCATGCTTTAGCCAACAGCCACGCAACGTCTCCCTATAGATTGGGCATGGCATCTTCCCATGTACAGACCACCCACAGAATATCCCGTACGCCGGGAAGTCATGCATGGATATGTGGTACGCGACCCGCATGGTGAAGTTCTGTTTCAATGCCCGATCATATGTCACTATGCCTTGTTCCCAAGCATGTAACAATTCATCCACCACCAGCTCCATGAATACACTCATATTCTTCCCTGGGTATTCAGGACCAAGGATTATCAAGGAAAGGAATATGTACTGCTTCTGCATGCAAACGCCGGGTGGGAGGTTAAGGGGAATGACAAACACAGGCCAAGAGCTGTATGGCGCAGCCCCCATACCAAATGGGTTAAACCCATCAGTTGCAATTGCAATTCGAACGTTCCGAGGCTCCGCAGCAAACTCTACATAGTCTCGGTCAAATTGCTTCCATGCTTCATCATCAGATGGGTGGAATGGTACCGACGACCATACTTGTGCCATACCATTTGTTTGGCAAAAACCTCATACATGTATAACCGTTGGATTCGTGGCACAAATGGTAGATAGCGAAGTATTTTTCTACCAATAGGAAGCTGCCTCTTCTGACCATCACCGGAGTCAACCTCAACAAACCTAGACTCACCACACTTATCACAGTGATCTTTGTCCACATTCTCACTCCTAAATAGCATGCAATGATTTGGACAAACATCTATCTTCTCATATGGCATATTTAGTGCGCTTATCAATTTCTTGGCCTCATACAAGTTAGCGGACAGTTTGTGACCATCTGGGAGAAGGGTGCTAAACACACTTAAGAATGCATCAAAGCAAGCAATGCTTGTCTTTGAATCGAGACTTGATGACAAGTAGTCGTGTGATGGCATCTAGTTGGGACACTGTGTTTGCCCATGAAGTGGTTGACTCATTGCGGACAACATATCAAAAAAGCCCTTGTTGCGGGCTCGGTTCTTCCTCGGCGGTGGCCCATATGCATGACGACATCATCTAGCATGTCTTCTATCCTACTCTCATTGTGGCCGCCATCGTCCGTTTCTTCCCTTAGCACATCGATCCGCTATGTTGTGACTCGCCGTGATAGACCCACACGGTATAGCACGCCCTAAATCCGTACTTGCGGTGTGCGATCATTGTTGCCCTCATTTGTGGCCGTGTGTTGAACAACGAGAACAAGGGCACAACACACCCCGTCCATTACTCGACAAATGCTCGATCCACAAAATCATCGACTTTTCCATCCATTCTTGGGTACAGTCACCCATCGCTCTCGCCCGGTGTACATCCAACTACGATCCTCAGCCATCCTAATGTGCAAAACATAATGCATATTTTAATCCAACTTTTATTTATGTCAAAAATTACAACTACAGAGCTAGCTAGAAGCTACCCTATGATGCATGCCCTATATATGTACACTAAAACAGATTGACATGAAGACAATATACATGATCAGCAGAGCATAAAAACACTTTCTTTCAATATATATGAATACCTTTATTTATTAACACGTTAATGTAGCATTGTAATGACAGCATATCAATCCACCATAAATGGACAACACAAAAGAAAATAAGCAAACTTTATTTCTTTTTCCACTTATCCATTACCTTACAGTACTTCTTGGAGCTGAGGGAGCCGAGGGAGTTGCGGTGGGGAAGATGGCTGCAGCTATGTGTCGGTGGAGGCAGTCGACGAGGGGAGGCGGTAGCACTGTAGGCAAGTACCCGAAAACAATCAAGCCTCAGCGAACTGTAGTATCTACTGACTAGGAACTGTATTGAAAACCATGAGCTATATTAGGACAGAATCGGCACTTAAGCATTGAAATTTAGACAAAACAAAAAAATCCTTTAAAATGGACAATATCTATAGCACTGCCACAAATGTTTATCTAGTGTCATATATATAGTTCCATGAAATTACGTTCTAACTTGGAACCCTCGTAATTTTTATAATCTCCTAGTTGTTGACTATTTATTATAACCCAAAGACAACTTTATTTACAACATGCTAAAGAAGGAAAAAAGAATTGGATTTACGCAAAATGTAGATTAATTTAAAGAAACCCCTTAATGTTGTTAATATATTTTATATACTTCACTATTAAAGGAATATTATGCTAGCGTGATTTTAGTATGATATCTTTAACTAATCGGTAAACTTTGGATATTTTTAAAAATTAGTTAGTCATGATTTTTCATGTGTGTGTGTGTGATAAATTAGCTTAGTATGATGAACTACGTGGCTATGTTTGACAAATAAGAAGTGTTTGATTCTATGCACACTTAAATTTTAGAGTTCCAATTTTTTTTCTCTGATTTAAATTTTAGCTACATTTTAGTATATATGACACTAGATAAACATTTTGTCCTAATTTGCTGGTGTTCCCTAGTCACTTTATAGAACAAAGGGATGCCACAAGCTCCTAATTGGATGCAAAGTTGATAATATCTAGTACACATGTCTACACATACACTTGCCTAGAGTGTGACACTGTTGGCCACTCTTCATGTCATACATGGTGCGAACACAGACTTACAATATGAACATCTATTAGGAAGTGGACTAACCTCTAAATTTTATAAAGAGATAAATAAAAGAGGAATTACAAAGTTTCAGAAACGTTTCCGGTTTGTGGAGAAAAGTTACCCTCTTTATTTCTTTGGCTCTCATGATTAATTGCTAGGTAAGTTTCCCTATAAAAAATATTTGACAGGTAAATTAATTCAGTTATATGCGTGTTTCATATGTGATCAGAAGAATGTGCGCTCTCATTTTTTATTTCATATGCATTGCACCTCAAATATGCAATCTGTTTAGTGAAGAGAGATACACTCTTTTAATATGCCATCAAGCCTTTGAGGGATTTCTTGGTCTGTGGATCAACTTATGTATGAATCTGTCATTAAATTATTCAAACTCATTATTTGGATCGACATAGAACAACATAGTAATTTTGTAAAGCACCCATTGTTATTGTTATTGTTCCATCTTTAGGGAGAAACCATTATCATTAACATTAATTTGATCAAGTTTGATGTTACGTACTACCAAAACTCGTAATAGAGAAACTACCTCGGCACCATGGAGGAGGGAGCCGGGAGGCGGAGTTTAGGGCGGCGCCAGGAGGAGGGAGCCGGGAGGTGGAGTTTAGGGAGGCGCCGGGAGGAGGGAGCCGGGAGGCGGAGTGGGCGGGGCCGTGAGGAGGAGGGAGGTGGAGGAGGGAGCCGAGGAGCTGGGGAGGGCGAGTCGAGGTGGGCAAGGGCGGCAGTGAGGCGGAGAGGCAAGGAGGCAGGCGGAGGACGGGAGGGAGTGGTCGTGGGGAGATCGAGAGCAGCTGTGGGGATTAGGGGGCAGCAGCTGCAGGGGGAGGGTGGGGGTTTGGGGAGCGGTTAGAAAGCAGCGCATGGGGGGGATGGCGCGGATGTTGTTTTAGCTCCCGAGTGTCTGTAACGAACGACACTCGGGAGATCATTTTTCCCCATTGCTCCCGTCAAAGTTTCCCGAATGTCCGATCGGATACTCGGGAAATTTTAATTTCCCGAGTGTTTTCTTCTCTCCCCGAGTGTTTCATGAGGCACTTGGGAAGTTCCCGAGTGTATTATTCAAAACACTCGGGAAACTTCTGAGCACTCGGGAAATTAAACGATTCTGGTAGTGCGACTCTGTGACTTGAAATGCCTAACTCTATGATTTTATCATGACTTGAAATGCCTAACTATCCGATTTTACTCGACTCTGTGACTTGAAATGCCTAACTCTATGATTTTATCATGGCTTAAAATGTCTAACTATCTGATTTTGTGGCCATGCGAGTAGAAAATTACGATAGCCAATGCAAATTCATGTTTCATTGGACAGTTCTTCCCAGGCGCGCATGTTTATCTTAGACACGAGTCGTTCTTAATGTAATCTTGGATATTTTGTAAGAAAAAAAGAGAGTAATCTAGCGTGCATAAACTTTTCTTCTTGAAAAAAATTGGACAGTTCTTTGGGCCCACTGTATTCTAGAATGCATGGAATCATGGCATCCGGATTCACTGGAAAATTGAACTAAAACACTATGCAATGAAAATTTCAGATCCGATGTTTGGGAGTTGTTTGGGATGGTGCAGCATGCAGGTCCATCAATCCCAGAGGAGAATAGGTGATAAAACACCCTAGACTAACAAAAGGCTACCTTTCAAAAAAAAAAAAAAAGAGGGAGAGGGTAGTGGCGGAGCCAAGATTTTCGAAATAAGTGTTCAAAGTTAGCAAAATATTGTTTAATGGAAAAGAAAGAACAGCAAGCAATAGCAAAAAAATGTTCATCCTAGAGACAACATCTCAAAATAATTTAGAAAAATCCTAAAACAATTAAGAAAAAAATACAATTTAACTCACGACACTTCAAGCCTTCGAAGCGCTAGCCCGCTTGTTTAGTTCGTGTTATTTTAATACGTACTTCGTCACCACTACTGTTGATTGACAAGTGTGCCTGTGGTACAGGGCGGATTGTGGATTTAGAAGGCGATCGTACATGCGTGCTAGCGAGGGTTGCTCCCCTTCTAGAAATACACGATATTTTACAAAGTGTAATGTTAAGCTCCTATAACTTTAACTAATAATATATGAAAAACTATTTAGATTAATCATGAGAGAAATCACGATAAATATTTTCATAATATAATGATTTTGCAATTTTTACTAACAAAATCATATGAAAAGTAATGATCAAAGTTGAATATTAGAGATCGTGCCGATGTCCAAAACGTCATACATTTTTTAATAGAGGGAGTACTAATTTCTCCGTGGAATTTCAAGCTTGGCTGAATGCGCAATTCGCGGAGAGAAACAGCCAAATTATAATAGGTATATACACCTCTAGTAGAAAAAAAATAGCTATATTGAGAGAGATTTTTTGCACTGAAAAATGGCTATTTATTTCTGCTGCGATTTTGTCAGCTTCAGGCCTACGTTTTGCAATCCCACGAAGTGTAAATTCTGTCTTGTTTAGTTCGTGTTATTTTAATACGTACTTTTGTTGGAACATTCGTCTGATCGAGTTGAAAACTTTGTGATATGCATACTGATCCAACAGAAGTTACAGCACAACGTTGTCTCAGTGCACTGGGTCTTTGTTCGCTTGTTGTAGACTTGCGAGTTGCGATGGGCACAGCTATTTGACTAAATAAAATGACACCAAATAAAATGGCAATCTACAATACTCTCCTCCTACTCCTCTCCCTCCTACTATTGCTAACCTCCAATTTCAGCTCCCAATCGATGGCGCAGCCGAACGCCGCCGAGCTTGCCATACTCCAAACCATCAAGAATGAGTGGGGCAACCCCGCTGCACTCAGCTCATGGAGCACCAGTAAGTATTACCTTCGACAATAATGGCCAGAGCACCAGTAAAGGGATAGGAATGCCCGAAGATGAAGCGTCCGATGCCATCGGATGTCAGTGGACTAGTGTTATCCATATGTATAACCTAAAAAAAACAAAACAAATCAAAGATTTGCCCCTATCTAATATTCAAGTCTATATCTATATCTAATCTTCAAATTGATTTAATTTTTATAGGTTGGTATATATTTGCCATCACCTAATATTAACTAATTTTCGTAAACTTTTCTAAAAAAAAGTGTACCGAAGCAAACCCCCTCTCTCTTGTCCGCTGCTAATTTTACATCCAAATCAGATGAGAAAGCACAAAATAGTGCTCAGTAACGCTTTGTTCCGTCGTGTGTATCTTGCACTAGGCAAGTGGCAATCTTGCAAATCCATTCGCGAAGACTTCGACTAGCTTGGTCTTTCACCTGTCTCCTTATAATGGCCTATTTAAGCTAAGCTCCCTCCTCACCATGTCTCAACCTCAAAGAACACACCAAATAAAATGGCAATCCATACAAGAAGACTTTGACTAGCTTGGTCTTTCACCTATCTCCTTATAATGGCCTATTTAAGCTAAGCTCCCTCCTCACCATGTCTCAACCTCAAAGAACACACCAAATAAAATGGCAATCCATACAAGAAGACTTTGACTAGCTTGGTCTTTCACCTATCTCCTTATAATGGCCTATTTAAGCTAAGCTCCCTCCTCACCATGTCTTAACCTCAAAGAACACACCAAATAAAATGGCAATCCATACAAGAAGACTTTGACTAGCTTGGTCTTTCACCTGTCTCCTTATAATGGCCTATTTAAGCTAAGCTCCCTCCTCACCATATCTTAACCTCAAATGACACACCAAATAAAATGGCAATCTACAATACTCTCCTCCTACTCCTCTTCCTCCTACTATTGCTTACCTCCAATTCCAGCTCCCAATCGATGGCGCAGCCGAACGCCGCCGAGTTTGCCATACTCCAAACCATCAAGAATGAGTGGGCCAACCCTGCTGCACTACTATTGCTCACCTCCAATTCCCGCTCCCAATCGATGGCGCAGCCGAACGCTGCCGAGCTTGCCATACTCCATACCATCAAGAATGAGTGGGGCAACCCTGCTGCACTCAGCTCATGGAGCACCGGTAACTGGACTGGTATTACCTGTGACAATGATGGCCAGATCACTGCCCTGTCCTTCCACAACTTCCACATAGCCAAACCAATCCCAGCCTCCATTTGCAGCCTCAAGAATCTGACGTACATAGACCTGTCCTACAACAACCTCACCGGCGAGTTCCCCACGGTTCTCTACAGCTGCTCGGCTTTGCAGTTCCTCGATCTGTCTAACAATGAGTTTGCCGGCAGCCTCCCGAACGACATGTCGGGGCTCGGCAACCTCACCGAACTGGACCTCGCTGGGAACCTGATTTCCGGGTCGATTCCAGCGTCCATCCATGCATTGAGAAGGCTGAATTTCCTCAACCTTAGCAGCAACCAGATATCGGGCGCGATCCCGTCGGAGATCGGGTTACTGCCAGTGCTCAACATCCTTGACCTCTCCAACAACGCTCTGTCGGGCGGCATACCGCAGGAATTCAACAATCTTCATCTCAGTTTTCTCAACCTCTCGTCCAACCAACTTGCCGACGAGGTCCCCAAGTCGCTGCAGAACCCGGCGTACAACTCGAGCTTCCTTGGAAACCGTGGCCTATGTACCACGGTGAACATTAACATGAACCTTCGGCCATGCGGTTACGGAGGCCATGACAAGCTGTCGACGAGGTTAATCATCCTGTTCTCCGTGGTCGCCGGTATCACCCTCGCCGTCACTATCGGGTGGCTCATCGTCCGGCGGCAGAAACAACGGCAAGACATGGCCATGTCCATGTGGAAGATGACGCCGTTCCGAGCTCTGGACTTCTCAAAGTGCGACATACTCGCCAAGCTCCGCGACGAGAACGTGATCGGCAGCGGCAGCGGCGGCTCCGGCAAGGTGTACCGCGTCCCCCTGCGCGGCAGAGGCGGCGCCGGCATGGTGGTGGCCGTGAAGAGACTATCGAGCACCAGAAAGTCGGACGCGAAGCTCGACAAGGAGTTCGACTCGGAGGTGAAGATCCTCGGCGACATCCGGCACAACAACATCGTCAGCCTCCTCTGCTGCATCTCCAGCGAGGACACGAAGCTGCTTGTCTATGAGTACATGGAGAACGGCAGCCTCGACCGGTGGTTGCACCACCGGGAGCGCGACTGCGCGCCGGCGCGGCTGGACTGGCCGACGCGGCTGGCTATCGCGATCGACGGGGCGAGGGGCCTCAGCTACATGCACCACGAGTGCGCGCAACCGATAATGCACCGCAACGTCAAGTCCAGCAATATCCTGCTCGACCCGGAATTCCGTGCCAAGTTCGGCGACTTCGGCCTTGCTCGCATTCTCGTCAAGTCCGGCGAACCCGAATCATTGTCCGCCATCGGCGGCACCTCCGGCTACATGGCTCCAGGTAAATCACCAAGAATTCTTCAATTCTCAAACTTGATTAAACATGGCATTTGAATTTCCTCCCAAACTTAACCGAATGTTGTACGTATGGTTTGGTTGCAGAGTATGGGTACAGGCCAAAGGTGAACGAGAAGGTGGACGTGTTCAGCTTCGGCGTGGTGTTGCTGGAGCTCACCACCGGGCGGGTGGCGAACGACGGTGGCGAAGGACGGTGCCTAGCGGAGTGGGCCTGGCGACGGTTCCAGGTCGGAGGCTCGCTGTACGACGCCGTCGACGTGGGCATACAGGACATGGCCTTCTTGGACGACGCCGTGGCGGTGTTCACGCTCGGGGTGATCTGCACCGGTGACGGCCCGACGATGCGGCCGTCGATGAAGGAGGTGCTGCTCCACCTGCTCCGGTACGACCGCACGTCCAGCGTGGCCAGCTCGTGTCGGGACGAGTACGGCCACGGCGAGGCGTCGCGTCCTGGGGCAAAGAAAGACGGCCAGGGGAAGATGACACCATTTAGAATGCTCGATTTCACTGAGCATGACATAGATTTCACTGAGCATGACATACTTAGTAAGATTATCAAGGAGAATGTGATCGGCAGTGGTGGGTCAGCGGAGGTGTACCGTATCCACCTTGGCGGCGACAAGGTAGGACACAGGACCGTGGCCGTGAAGAAGATCGGGAACCCCAGAAAGCTGGACGCGAACCTCGACAAGGAGTTCGAGTCGGAGGTGAAGATCCTCGGCGACATCCGGCACAACAACATCGTCAGCCTCCTCTGCTGCATCTCCGGCCAGGACACGAAGCTGATCGTGTATGAGTACATGGAGAACGGCAGCTTGGACCGGTGGCTGCACCACCGCGAGCGTGCCGGGCCCCTGGACTGGCCAACAAGACTGAGCGTCGCCGTCGACGTCGCCAGAGGCCTCAGCTACATGCACCACGATTTGGCGCGGCCGGTCATCCACCGCGACGTCAAGTGCAGCAATATCTTGCTTGACTGCAAGTTCAGAGCCAAGATCGCCGATTTCGGGCTTGCTCGGATCCTTGCCAAGTCCGGCGAGTCAGAGTCGACCTCGGCCGTTTGCGGGACATTCGGTTACATTGCTCCAGGTTACAACTTTCTTGCATGTTTCCTGTAATCCACTCATGCGCAAACACACGAGAACACTAAACATCGTGTGTCTGACATAAGCTGTGCATTTGGCTGCAGAGTACGTGTACAGCGCAAAGGTGAGCGAGAAGGTGGACGTGTACAGCTTCGGCGTCGTGCTGCTGGAGCTCGCCACCGGCCGGGGTCCGAAGTACGACGACACGGAATCGGGCAGCTGTTTAGCCAAATGGGCGTCGAAGCGGTACAGGAACGGTGGCCCGTTGGCCGACTTGGTCGACAATGAAATTCAGAATCCGGACTACTTGAAGGACATGGTGGCCGTGTTCGAGCTCGGCGTGGTTTGCACCGGCGAGGATCCGCCGTCGAGGCCATCGATGAGTGTGGTCCTCGACCGGCTCCTCCAGTTTGACCGGAACTGATTGTCCGGCTGCGAGGACAAGGGCGTGTTCGGCGTTGATTCTTCCGAGTGCATGGTTTGATTCGGACAGCTGAGACGTCGACCTGTGCTGTTCGGGAGGCCGGTCTTCCATTGCAATAGAATTTTTTTTTTCTAATTTATTACATCGGATAGTAGCACTTTTATTGTAGTGCTTGTTAGCTCTAATCTTGACAGGCCATTGAAGTCTGTTAGTTTGTTTGGATTGATGCTGTTGGTAATTAATTAGCAGTTCGGTTAGTAGTTGCACGTGATAGCTAGTTAGTCTGTTAGTTTGGATAAGCTAGCAGACTGCATGCACGGAGCAACAGTTAGTTTGTTAGAGTATTCTGCTAGCTAGTAGCAACATGTAATCCTATATATATTAAAGAAGACAAGCCAAATAAAGGAGAGCTTTTCAAGCAGCAAGAAGTTCCTGCGGCAAAAATATCCCACGTCTCCTGTTCGGTTCTTACTTTTGTGTATTACTTCAGTGCTTTAGTATATGCATATACAAGAATCCAAAGACATCATGTGAGTTCATCTTCCTGTGAGTGTGTGTCGATTTAGAGAGCTTTCAATCGACGTGGGAAAAGCACAGCTATTCCTTTGTTTTCAGAGGAAAGCAGAGATTTCTTCCAAGAACCATGCACATCAGAGCTCTTTCTTCCAAGAACCATGCATGCACCAACCGTCCAACCTAACTAACCCATTTAGACCGCGTCTCAAAAGCCCCCGGCCAGCAGCGCCGCTAACCCGTGAATTGCAGCGCAGATGTGTGGACGGTGACGAGGCGGCGGCTCGCACTTGCAAGCCGAGGGGGAAGGGGCGCGCTAGAGAGGATGGGAGAGGCGGCGAGGAGCGGCAGAGCCGGACGGCTCCAGCGTGAGGAAAATGTAGCTCGGTTGGTTAGTGGCATGCGTATTGACAAAGGGAGTGGTCTTGAGTTGGAACCACGTAACTATGATTTTGGTTAGTATTTTTACCAATTTTTCGGTTGATATTGTCGTCCTCGCAATAGAAAGAGACATTTTCATTAACATTAACAAGGTTGTTAGAATCGTGATTCTAAATTGGATCTGAGACATTTTGGTAGGATCGTATTTTAAGATCGAATCGTAGAATCTAATATTTTACCTGATTCTACTAAAAATACATTTTTCAATATGTCGTGTATTCCAAAAGTGATATGAGTGTTTATTTGGTCATTTGACATATAATTTGATTGATAAATGCCTAAACCGTAGTTTAGATTCCATGTTATTTAGAGTTACAGCTAAAATATTGATTTTAACAGTCTTGTCATTCGAACATTTTACATAAAAAGTAAAATAAATAAATAAAATAAAATAATTTTTATTATTCCAAACCTCCTAGTCTTAATGTCTAACCTACTAATTACATAGTACTTATCATACAACTTGAATTGATGGATAGAATGCAACCAAACACCTAATTTTTTTATAATTTGAGGTGATGCATGATTCTACCATGATTCTACGACTAGGAGTGTGATTGTATAACGATTCTACTAGATGCGACTCAAGGTGCGATTTGGATCGTATTGGTGTTGTAGGATCGTAGAATCGTACGATTCTACGAGTAGAGTCGCAATTTTAACGACCTTGGTCATTAATACTCAAGATTATGTTGGATTTATTTCTAGATTTAAAATCAAAGAAAAATGCCGGGATTTGGGATCATTTTTTTCTTCCAAATTTTCCAATTGGTCCGGCCCGTCAACAAGCTGGTGGGATGTCACATGACCATCACCACAAACAACTCAAATGTTTATCGGTATCCTAGTTGAATGAACATGTTTTTCTACAGATAAAAAGATTCATATTTACCTCAACATGTTGAGTTTACGCCATGTCCTCGGCTCCGTGGTGGCACCCAACCAAGCTCCCCCTATTTGAGTCACACCTCTGCTGCCATTCTTGGCTTACACCATGCCATCGCATTCGCCACTGCGCCCAACTGAGCTTCACCATGTCTCAAGTCACGCCTCCGCTACCATGCTTAGTCCAAATCATGCCTTCGGCTTCACCGCCATGCTCCTTGGTCATTGTCCTTGTGTCGCACCACTAGACTTGGGAGTTGGGCTGTGCCTTTTCGAGCCGGTCTAAGGCTTGGCAGGCATAGCCCAAGCAAGACACAACATGCCACGTGGTGGGCTGGGCCAGGACGGCACGAACCGTTGGGTCGTGCCAGGCCTGAGACTAGGCCCCTTAGGCGAAACGGCACGCCCAGTTGGGCCATACTCGAGCCAGCACAGCACGAAAGCGGTATGCCGACACGCCAAGCCCCTTTACGCCTCTGTGTTGCTGACCTGCCCGCACACCGTGGGCCATGCGAGGGGCGGCGCGAGGGGCACAGGAGGTACCCGAGGGGGTTGCTAGCACCGTGAGGTGGAGCTCGGGGATGACCAAGGGAGGCCAGGGTCACCGGCGCTGTGAGGTCGAGGGATAGGGGTGGCCGATGCAGAGTTTGGGGGTGGACGAGGTGGCTCGAGGGGGCGGGGTCGACGACGCCGCGAGGTGGATCTCAGGGGTGGCCGAGGGGGCCTGAGGGGGCTGGGGTCGCTGGCGCCGTGAGGTGGAGGGACGGGGGTGGCCGAGGCGGAGCTCGGGAGTGGTTGAGGGGAGCAGGGTCACTGTGAGGACTCCGGCTTATTTAGCTTGTAATGCTTAGTCATCCATTGACCCTAACATCACAAACAAAATAATCCGTGTCCTCGAGATATGTATACTTCCCAGAAATACAGTATACACACCCCTTTACAAAATTATGCATCAAGATCATACAAGACATAGAACCAAAGCACGAACTAGATTAAATCAAAGACATACATAATAGAGAGAGTTATTACAAAAGGGGCCGACTGGCCAAATAACAACTAAGAAATAAATAAATAACAGCGGAAGCAAAAGCCATAAGATGACGATAAACCAAAAGCCAAACGGTTTGCCTAAAGCCCACAAGGCAACCGACCGGACCGCCAAGCTAGTCGTCCCAACCACAGCACATCTCACAAAAGTGGGGCCCTTAGGGCTCCACCTCCTCTGCAACAAAGTTATTAAGCAAAGCAAAAGAGTACAAAATATACTCGCAAGACTGACGTGTAAAGGTAACAGACCTATACATATGTTACATGCAAGCTTTATTTAAGTGGAAGGTTTTAGGCTCATTTTAGCATAAAGCAAGTTTTCATTTGCAATATTTAAATAGATTCAAAGCAGTTTTGCAATTCAATTTTAATTTGCAAATAACAACGAGACAATAACATAATAACAATAGATAGATGACAACAACAATCCTAGAAGTGACTAAACCAATAGTCACCACAACAATAGCATGAATCACCCAATTCATACCACCCAACAAGTTTTAATTAAATGGTTGAGTCTAGTTCTTGCACGACCTTATCAAGCATGTCCATAACCTAGGACAAGGCTATTCGAATAGTTTGAACCCTGCAGGGGTGTACCAATGTACCCACACGTCAGACCGCCTTTTCGTCAAGCTATTTAGCACACTTCCTTTGGTATGCCGGCACGGCTAAGTCCTACGAGGCATTTTCAATGAATGATGATAATTAAGAGTCGCGACAACCCGAAGGGTAGGAGACACCAGTCCAGCCTAAGCAACTGCGGGTGCTCTTCCCCTTATAAAAACAGTTTTATCCACCTGCGACCCACAATTAACACCTCCCAAAGTACTTAGCCAAGAGGGGTTCCTAATACCCTCGTGTGGTTAGCACGCAAAAGCGCTTGGCTTAGTGACACAAGTAACTCGGTCCTTGGGGACTTAGGCACTATTCCATTCACACCCAACAGATCACACCAACATCCATTGTGCCCAAGCCATGAAACAATTTTGTTTTCATTTTTATTTCTTTACAAAGTAACAAAGCACAAGTACTGGACATAATGGAATAATAATTTTTGTGTGATCAAGGTCATCGACATAATGTCGACAACCGCCCATTTCTACCGTTATCTAAGCATTTCTAAGCATTAACAACGCAACTACTAAGGGATAAGAGTCCATCCATCGAACTCTACATCACAGCAAGATAATCCTGGGCTTAGTAGTAGAGAATGAATATTTACCTAAAGAATATGCATCTATAGGATCACTAATCGATATCATTTAACAACAAAATACCAATGCATACATACAAGTTAAACAATATATTAGACTTTAAAGTAATGGGACATAATGGATATGATCAAACTGCTTGCCTTGCTGGAGCTGTTCACTATGCTGCAAAGGTTCACTAACGGGATCAACGCACTCGTCGGCACCTAACGAAAAAGCGATAAGAACCGATAAGATGACGAAAACTGAAAAGACTCAACAGCAAACTTTCTCCAAATGCTTTGACATTTTTACAGCAGTAAGAGCATTATTTTTAAAGAATTTATCAATAAGAACTAATTAATTTGGATTCTCAATGCAAAAGTTATGGCCAAAACAATTCTGCTCAGCCTGGAAATTGCTGGAAAATTCAAATCGGTTACTGTTCATCCAAATTAAATTCCCTTGCATAATTTTCCACAGAGGTGTTGTACCTGGTATTTTTATGGTAAGACAAGCACCTCATGAGATGAATAACACAATTGAGTTCACCTCATTTGGAGCTATGATGCATATTTTATGATTTTTCAAAGACATGCAAAAGAGCACAAATAAAATGCACCCACAATACTTTTGAAAATAGTGACATGCCTAAATCCTATTCTACCATTTAATACACTAATAGAGGAAGCCAACAAAGTTGGATTCGCCCAAAAACGATCTATATAGAATTACTTATGCATTTTACAAGTTAATTGCAACATTTAGAGCAACATTTAAAGTTAGTTTTGAAACCAATTTACCAATCCAATTTCTGGAGCCGAACTCAACTTACAACCATTTTTAGATTAAAGTTTAGTTCAAACCAGAGCTACCAAAATTTGAATCAACTCAAATGGATCTAGCATGAAGTAGTTATGCATTTTTGAAGTTTATTACCTTTTTCAGTTTACAAATAAATCCATCGGAAAATTCCTAAAAATGAAACGACGTGGACGAACCTGGGCCGTTGATTCTGGATCGAACGGCCCAAGTCCTGCTGACAATGCGCGCTCGCGCCCGCGCGGAACCAGCGAATACGGACCATCGATGATGCATTAGACGGTCCAAATTGGACCGCACGCGACGCGTTTGGAACTCGCGCGTGCGAACGGGGCGGAGGTCATGGACCGTTGATCGCGAGATGGACGGCTCATGACCAACGCCACAGCGCACATGTGAACCCCCGGGCAATCTGAGCCCCAGATCTGAATACGGACGGCCCTAGGACATCGCTACAGTTGTCGGTTTCGTCCGACAACACACCCGACGGCAAAGATCTCCTCACTGCTGGCGACCTACGGCACGGCGGTGCGAATGGCTGCCAGGTACGGGTGTGCAATAATAGTGCGCACCCACTGGTACCACTCACACCTACAGTGGTGGACCAGAGCGGCGGCGAGCCGGAGGAGAGGCGGCGGTGCCAAGCACGGCCAAACGACAAACAGCATAAGGAGCTCCGCATCGGTTCATTCAAGCGAGTGCCCAGCTCTAAGGGACTACCAGGAGGTTACCTGGAGGTCGAGGAGGGGCAGAGGAGGACTGAGCAGCTCCGGCGACGGAGGACCCTGCCGGTGCCGAGGAGGACAACATGGAGAAGAGGACCTGGGCATAATTAACCGCACCGGGTCACCAAGATGGATTCAATACAGCTAGGAGATGCTCCCAGGGCAAGGAATTGAAAGGGGGAGGTCCTTACCGGCGATGGGGAAGAAGGGGGTGCTCACGGCCGCAAGCTCCAAAACTCCAGATTCAAGTCGCTCCTGTGGAAGCCAACCCAAATTGAGTTAGGGGAAATGATCAGTGAGGTGATAGGCACAAGCTGAAGCAAAGAGAGGGAGAGGAAAGCCACTGGGGCACTGCCTTCACCGAGAGCTCCAAAGTGCAACAATGGCGGTTGGGGGCTCACAGGTGCTTGAGCTCCTTAGAGCAGAGGAGAAACTAAGTGGTGTTTAAAGAGTGCCAAGGAGGAACAAGAGGACCTTATAAAGCCGGGGAGCAGAGGCCATGAGCTAGGGTTAAGCTCCATAGTGAGCTTAGCCCATAGCTCGGTCCATGGCGCCACAAGGACGTGGAGGGGATGGGGGCAGGTCAGAGCAGGACCTAGGGGGCGGAACGTTGACCAGCATTTAATGTTGGCAGCAAAAGAGCGGTTGGGAGGTAACAGGGCACTGCTCCCCCTCTGCCATGGCGCACGCGCGCGAGCCCGAGGAAGGAGAAGAACAGGCACTGCCCTCAACGTTCGATAAGAAAAAGGGGGAGGTCGTAACCCTAGGATCGATTCGGGGGTCTGAAAGGAAAGGGGGAGGTCGTAACCCTAGGATCTGATTCGGGGGTCTGAAAGGAAAGGGGAGGTCGCGACCACAAGATCTCGATTGGGGAGGTCGCAGCCGTTGGATTCGTAACGGGTGGTTGCGAAATGAAAAGGGAGGTCACGCGCTGAAAGGAGACAGGAGGTCGTGACCATTGGATTTGCATCCAAGGGCGATTAACAGAGGCGGAGGTCTTAACCATTGCGCGCGACCCTGACAAGCGATGGGAGGTCGTGGCTGTTGGATTTTGATCCAACGACATACAAAATCATGGGGAGGTCGTGGCTAGTGCGCACGACGCGATAGGAGGTCGTGGCTGTTGGATTTTGATCCAACGGCGCACCACGATGAGGGGAGGTTGTGGCCATTGGATTTACATCCAAGGGCGCACAACATTGAGGGGAGGTCGTGGCTGTTGCGCACGATGCGATGGAGGTCGTGGCCATTAGATTTACATCCAAGGGCGCACAACGTTGAGGGGAGGTCAGGACCGTTGGATTTACATCCAAAGGCGCTGAACAGAGGAGGGAGGTCATGGCCATTGCGCACGGTGCTAAGGAGGTCGTGGCCGTTAGATTTTAATTCAAGGGCACACAACATGGAGGAGGTCGTGGCGGTTGGATTTCAATCCAACGGCTATGAACAGAGGTAGGAGGTCGTGGCGGTTGCGCACGACGCGGAAAAGAGGTGGGGAGGTCGTGGCGGTTGGATTTACATCCAAGGGTGCACAACGGTAAAGGGAGGTCGTGGCCATTGGATTTACATCCAAGGGCGCACAATCATTGAGGGGAGGTCGTGGCCGCTGCGCACGACGCTGAGGAGGTCGTGGCCGTGAGATCTTGATCTGACAGTGATGCAAGGAGACGGGAGGTCGTGGCTATTGGATCTCGATCAACGGCGACGAACTAAGGTGCGGGGGGTCTTGGCCGTTAAGCAAGACACTGAAAAGGGAGGGGAGGTCTTGGCCGCGAGATCTTCATCTGACGGCGATGAGAGGAGAGGGGAGGTTGTGGCGGTTGGATTCAAATCCAACGGAGCACGACCTCGCGTGGGGAAGGAGCTCGGGCTGAGCTGGGGGCGCGGTTGGGTTCGACCCGCTTGGAAAGCGGCTCGGACCCAAGGAACAGTGCCAGATTTGAGTTTAAATTTGCAGGCTAAGTTTGGAGGAATTTTTAGAGGTAGCAAACTAACTCCAAAAATTCCAAAATTTTAACTGGAGCTTCCTTACTCCAGGATTAACCTTACATAAAATTTCCAGAGGTTTTTATGTATTACATTTTTCTCAAGAAATTCATCAAGGGCTGTTCTAGGGTTTGACCAATTGAAAAATTGGTTTGACTTACCTCCAAAAATTATCAAATAATTTCTAAAAATTATGAAATAATTCAGATGGGTCACCCATCATTCCTAGACCCAGGAAAAATATTTCCCGAAGTTTGGCACAGGATTTGTGACAAGTTGAATAAGGGTTTGACTTTAGTCAACAGGAGCTTTGTGTTTTTGAATTCCACAACTCTTGACAAGAATTATAGAAGACTTCAAGAGTTTCAAGATGTGAGAAAAAGTTTTAATTTCTACACATTTTCTTACATTTGAAACACATACCCATTTATACATTTGGGATGTTACAAAATCTCCCCCCCCCTTACAGAAATCTCGTCCTGAGATTTGGCTCACTCGGAAAAGAAGGAAGGGTAGTCCGCACGCAGCCGATCTTCCCTTTCCCAAGTAGCTTTATCCTCAGAATGATTCAACCACTGAACTTTAAGAAACTTGATGGAACGATTCCTCGTTCTTCGCTTAGCCTCTTCGAGTATGTAGGGCTGTTAATGGGTTGGGTTAGTTCGGGTTCAATGGGTTGGGTTTTGATTCGGGTTCCTTTTGGATGGGTTGAAACGGTCGACTTGTAATTCGGGTTGGGTTGGGTTGGGTTGGCATCTAAAAGCGGGTTGGAGCAGGTGGGAATGGGTTTAAAATATAGCATGCTAAACGGGTTCAACCCATAAATTGAACCCACAGGTTGAACCCAACACAACTAGTCGCCGATTATCTCCGAAGCTCCTCTATCCCGTTCATTTGCCACGGCAGTCGCAGGTGATTGTCGTCGGCGTCCTCCGACACGTGGCACTCGAGGCTCTCCGCAAACACGTCGTCGTCTTCCTCGTCCGTGGTTTGCCGTCGGCGCTGCAGGTGGTGGAGCCTCGGGGTGGTCACCGTTGCCTTCCTCTTCTTGCGATGTAACGAGAGATGGGTAAGGTGCGGCACCAACCAAAGCTACCCATCTTCCCTCACAAAGTGCACACACGGGCTACCGGTATAGGTACAAAACTAACACTTGTCACATACTTGCGGCAACATCATAGTTAATAGTTTCAAGCAAGTCCCAACTCCTTGCACCAACATAGTAAGCGGCGTTGGTGTTGGCCTCGGCGGCGACAACAACGATCTTTGGTTCGGTTCTAGCGATTGGCGACAACGATGAGGAAGCAACAAGCGAGGAGCTAGGAGGCGTTCAATCGCCGGTGCGGTAGCGGAGGTGAGTTCGCCACCGGCTTATGCAGGGGTGAGTAGACGTCGGCGTCGTGGATCAATCCGGCGTGGAAGGGCCTGGCCGCGAGCCGAGGCGAGGAATAGGTCGATGAGCTCGCGATCTCGGGGCGGAAGGCGAGGCATGTAGCAAGGCCGTGACTGCGCCATCTTCTCGCAATCTCGCGTGGATCGATGGAGATCTGATCTAGCTTGGGATGGAGGAGCTAGCTGCTGCTATCGCGATGGATGAATGAATTGTTGGTGGAGGGATGAATTTGGGTTGAAAACGGGTTGAGCCCGTATTGAGAGAATTGGGTTGGGTTTGGTTGGGTTGATATTGCATGTGGGTTGGGTTGGGTTGGGTTTTGGAGGTGGAGTTGTGGGTTGGTTTGGGTTGGGTTGATATGCTACATAAAAATGGGTTGGGATGGGTTTGGGTTGGGTTTTAGCCCATTATCACCTCTACGAGTATGCGAGCAGGGTGCTCGCGATAGGTCAAATCCTCTTGGACATCGAGGGTTTCCAACGAAGCTTCCTCAGTTGGAACACGGAGGCACTTCTTCAACTGGGACATATGGAACACATCATGTACCCCCTCAAGTGCAGCAGGCAATTCCAACTTGTAGGCAACAGCTCCTTTCTTCTCGATGATGCGGTAGGGGCCCACATATCGAGGAGCTAACTTGCCCTTGACGCCGAAACGTTGATGGCCCTTCAACGGAGAGACTTTGAGATAAATAAAGTCATTAGGCTCAAAACTCAACTCACGATGACGGCAATCCGCATAGCTCTTTTGCCTGGATTGAGCTGTGCGTAGACGCTCACGAACGAGCTGGACTTGACTCTCGGCCTCATTGATCGAGTCCGGACCAAAGAAAGGTCTCTCACCGGTCTCAGACCAATACAACGGGGTTTTGCACTTTCTCCCGTATAAGGTCTCGAAAGGAGCCATGCCGAGACTGGCCTGAAAGCTGTTGTTGTAAGAAAACTCGACGAATGGCAAGCATTTCTTCCAATGCTTCCCATAGGAAAGAACACAAACACGGAGCATGTCTTCCAAAACTTGGTTGACCCTTTCGGTCTGGCCATCAGTTTGGGGATGATATGCTGAGCTGAAAGCAAGACGAGTTCCCATAGCCTCTTGCAAACTATGCCAAAAACGAGACGTGAATAGAGATCCACGATCCGACACAATCGTCTTCGGCACACCATGCAAACTCACGATGCAGGCTATGTAGAGATCTGCCAAAAGACCTACCTGAAGGTCAGTCTTGACAGGAAGGAAATGTGTCACCTTAGTTAAACGATCGATGACGACCCAAATGGCATCATTCTTCTTCGGTGACGTGGGTAGACCGGTGATGAAATCCATTCCGGTCGAATCCCACTTCCACTCCGGCACTGGCAAAGGCTGAAACAGACCGACTGGTCGCTGATGTTCGGCCTTCACACGACAACACATGTCGCACTTGGCAACGAACCTGGCAATTTCCCTCTTCATGCGGGTCCACCAAAATCTCTGACGGAGATCCTGATACATCTTCGTGGCCCCGGGATGAATGGACAAGGAAGAATCATAGGCTTCACGGAGGATCAAGTCCCGCAAATCCATGTCCTTTGGAACCACTAGGCGCTGTCTGAACCTCACAACACCAAGCTCATCCTCTGAGAAGCACTTGGCTGTTCCGCTCTTGACATTCTGTCTGATTCGGGTCACTCCAGCATCCGATTGCTGAGCGGCCTTGATCCGATCAACCAAGGTTGGTTGCACAACCAAGGTAGCGAGGAATCCATGCTCAACTACCTTCAAGTTGAGACGCTGAAATTCTTCCAGAAGGGTGGGCTGATGCTCCTTGAGCAACAATGCATTGCAATGCACTTTACGACTAAGCGCATCAGCAACGACATTAGCCTTGCCCAGATGGTAGTGAATACCCACGTCATAGTCTTTGATCAACTCCAACCATCTCCTTTGCCTGAGGTTCAGATCTGGCTGGGTGAACAAATACTTCAAGCTTTTGTGATCCAAGTACACTTTACAACGATTACCGATATGGTAATGTCGCCAAATTTTAAGTGCATGAATCACAGCAGCTAGCTCTAAGTCATGGGTAGGTTAGTTGAGTTCATGAGGTCTCAATTGCCTTGATGCATAGGCCACTACCTTGCCTTCTTGCATAAAGACACAACCGAGGCCTCGACGAGAAGCATCGCAAAAGATATCGAAGCTCCGATGAACATCGGGAAGAACGAGAACGGGAGCGGTGGTCAAACGCGTCTTGAGTACTTGAAAACTTTCCTCACAATCCGCGGACCACACGAACTTCTTGTCCTTCTTGAGCAACTCAGTCATCGGCTTCGCGATCTTAGAGAAGTTCTTGATAAAGCGACGATAATATCCCGCTAAACCGAGAAAACTTCGCACTTCGGTTACCGAACTGGGTTGACTCCAGGAAAGCACATCGCTGACCTTGCTAGGATCAACGGCTACGCCTCCTGCTGAAAGAACATGGCCCAAGAAAGCCACTTCCTTCAACCAGAACGTGCACTTGCTAAACTTCGCATACAGCTGGTGCTCACGCAGCTTGCCCAAAACAAGCTGCAGATGCTCGGCGTGTTCCTCATCGTTCTTGGAGTAGATAAGAATATCATCGATGAAGACCACGACAAACTTATCCAAATACTCCATGAACACCGAATTCATGAGGTTCATGAACAAGGCAGGAGCATTGGTTAAGCCGAACGACATGACGGTATACTCGTACAAACCATAACGAGTAGAGAAAGCCGTCTTGGGAATATTCTCAGGTCGGATCCGAACTTGATGATATCCCACTCTCAAATCAATCTTGGAGAAGACTCGAGCTCCAGATAATTGATCAAAGAGATCGTCGATGCGGGGCAAAGGATACTTGTTCTTTACCGTCACTTCATTAAGCGAACGGTAATCGACGCACATACGCAAAGTACCGTCCTTCTTCTTTACGAAGATAGCTAGACAACCCCATGGAGATGAGCTAGGGCGGATTAAGCGAACGGTAATCCGCGGAGATGAGGTTGACGCGGTCGCTGCCCACGCCTTGGGCTGCGGGGACAATCTTCGGATCCTGGGAAGAACCACCTCCTTGCCCGCGTCCTCCATTAGGACGAGGGGCCGCTCCAGTCTTCTTTGGACAATTATTTGCATAATGGCCCTTCTGGTTGCAGAAGAAACAAGTGACCTCGGCGACATTGCGGAGGCCACCCTGCTGAGCCGTAGGTGCATGTGGTCGAAACACGGCTTGCGGAGGGCGAGGGGCAGGTGCTGACGACCTCGGGGGTGCTGAAGCCTGAGGTCGGGACCCCTGAGATTGCCCGAAGTGAGCATGAGAAGAGCTGGTCGGGGAAGACTTCTGAGTCTCCTACTTGCGCTTGCGGGAGTCACGCAGCGCCCTTCCCTTGTGCTCGGAGACGATGGCCTTGTCGACCAAGGTCTGGAAGTCGGGGAAGTCAACGATAGATAGCTTGTCCTGAAGCTCCTTAGACAAGCCATCCATGAACTTCTCCTGCTTGGCCTCATTAGTGGCCACCTCCTCAGGAGCATAACGAGCTAGATGGTTGAACTCATACAAATACTCCGTGACCGAACTGTGGCCTTGCTTGAGCGCAAGAAACTCCTTCTTCTTCAGCTTCATCACACCAGCAGGGATGTGAGACCGCGGAAGGCAACACGGAACTCCTCCCAAGAGACGGTGTGGCCTGCGGGTTGCATGGCGAGAAAGTTCTCCCACCATGAAAGAGCTGCACCCTCCAGCTGATGGGATGCAAAAAGTGCCTTCTCCCGTCACAGCACCGAAGCGATCTTGAAGCTTCGCTCAACCAGCCAACGATCATCTGCATTCAGATGGGTCCTCAGACACGAGAAAGTGGGCGGTGAGTGCGAAGAACTCGCAAGTCCCCACACGATCGATGCCCACTTCCTCCCCGATCTAGAGGCTTTGGAAAGAGTGGAGGTGTTGCGCGCGATCACCTCCAGAATCCTGGTCTGATCCATACGGTTTTACTCAATCTGAGCAAGAACCGAAGCAATAGTCGGAGGAGGTGGAAGCTCCTCATCCTGACCAGCTGACTGACCTTGACCACTACGAGTTCTTCCAGCCATCCTGCTGAAAAGATAAGGGGGTTAGCAACGAAATCCGAAAATTAGAAGCTAAAGAAAGCGAAAAGCTATCGACTAGGGGAATGGAAAATCACCCTAACCGAAAGCCAAACTTAAACAGCAAGAACACAACTCTAAAGGCTTACAAAAGGATCAAGAAATAGCAAGGAAACACGAGACTAAAGCTCAACTTCTCGACATGACAAACCCGTATTGAATGAATGAGCATTCAGTGGAGAAGACAAAATTTCAGCACGCTATTTTAGTTCTAACACTCCTACAAAGTAAGGCAAAACCAGCAAAAGAGGTGTTAGATACTTAGCTAACTAGTATCACATCTTACCCTTTTATTTCCACAAGTTTTAGTTGAATTATCCTCTCATTATCTATCCTAATTAGAAACCTTTGAGACTACTGTTTGGAAATTTGATGCTTGCTGTCCAGATTCTGCATCCAAGCTCCTTGTCGAATCACTGACTCCAGAACTTCAAAACCTTGTAATGGGTAGCCAACACTTCAATTTGCCAACCTCATTGGTTCCCAAAACCCAATTAAACGATAACGCTATCTTTTGAAAGAAGGAGAGGGAAAAACAACTTTTAAAACTCAAGTGAGAGCAAGATGAGATAAGAAAGCTAAGATAGGTAAGGAGTAAAATTAGAGAATGTACTTAAGCTTTCATAAACCATTTGATAATTTGAACTAAGTTTTTCAAAATATCCTAAGGACGACCAAACTAGGGTTACTACGGTCAATATGGCTCTGATACCAACTTTGTGAGGACCCCGGCTTATTTAGCTTGTAATGCTTAGTCATCCATTGACCCTAACATCACAAACAAAATAACCCATGTCTTCGAGATATGTATACTTCCTAGAAATGCAGTATACACACCCCTTTACAAAATTATGCATCAAGATCTTACAAGACATAGAACCAAAGCACGAACTAGATTAAACCAAAGACAAACATAATAGAGAGAGTTATTACAAAAGGGGCCGACCGGCCAAATAACAACTAAGAAATAAATAAATAACAGCGGAAGCAAAAGCTATAAGATGGCGATAAACCAAAAGCCAAACGGTTTGCCTAAAGCCCACAAGGCAACCGACCGGACCGCCAAGCTAGTCGTCCCAACCACAGCACATCTCACAAAAGTGGGGCCCTTGGGGCTCCACCTCCTCTGCAACAAAGTTATTAAGCAAAGCAAAAGAGTACCAAATATACTCGCAAGACTGACGTGTAAAGGTAACAGACCTATACATATGTTACATGCAAGCTTTATTTAAGTGGAAGGCTTTAGGCTCATTTTAGCATAAAGCAAGTTTTTATTTGCAATATTTAAATAGATTCAAAGCAGTTTTGCAATTAAATTTCAATTTGCAAATAATAACGAGACAATAACAAAATAACAATAGATAGATGACAACAACAATCCTGGAAGTGACTAACCCAATAGTCACCACAACAATAGCATGAATCACCCAATTCATACCACCCAACAAGTTTTAATTAAATTGTTGAGTCTAGTTCTTGCACGACCTTACCAAGCATGTCCATAACCTAGGACGAGGCTATTCGAATAGTTTGAACCCTGCAGGGGTGTACCAATGTACCCACACGTCCGATCGCCTTTTCGCCAAGCTATTTAGCACACTTCCTTTGGTATGCCAAGCACGGCTAAGTCTTCTGAGGCATTTCCAATGAATGATGCTAATTAAGAGTCGCGACAACCCAAGGGTAGGAGACAACAGCCCAACCTAAGCAATCAAGGGTGCTCTTCCCCTTATAAAAACAGTTTTATCCACCTACGACCCACAATTAACACCTCCCAAAGTACTTAGCCAAGAGGGGTTCCCAATACCCTCGTGTGGTTAGCACGCAAAAGCGCTTGGCTTAGTGACACAAGTAACTTGGTCCTTGGGGACTTAGGCACCATTCCATTCACACCCAACAGATCACACCAACATCCATTGTGCCCAAGCCATGAAACAATTTTGTTTTCATTTTTATTTCTTTACAAAGTAACAAAGCACAAGTGCTGGACATAATGGAATAATAATTTTTGTGTGATCAAGGTCATCGACATAATGTCGACAACCGCCCATTTCTACCGTTATCTAAGCATTTCTAAGCATTAACAACGCAACTACTAAGTGATAAGAGCCCATCCATCGAACTCTACATCACAGCAAGATAATCCTAGGCTTAGTAGTAGAGAATGAACATTTACCTACAGAATATGCATCTATAGGATCACTAATCGATATCATTTAACAACAAAATAGCAATGCATACATACAAGTTAAACAATATATTAGACTTTAAAGTAATGGGACATAATGGATATGATCAAACTGCTTGCCTTGCTGGAGCTGTTCACTATGCTGCAAAGGTTCACTCACGGGATCAACGCACTCGTCGGCACCTAACGAAAAAGCGATAAGAACCGATAAGACGATGAAAACCGAAAAGACTCAACAGCAAACTTTCTCCAAATGCTTTGAAATTTTTACATCAGCAAGAGCATGATTTTTAAAGAATTTAGCAACAATAACTAAGTGGTTTGGATTCTCAATGCAAAAGTTATGGCCAAAACAATTCTGCTCGACCGAAATTGCTTTGGAAAATTCAAATGGATTCTTGTTCATCCAAATTAAATTCCCTAGCACAATTTTCCACAGAGGTGCTGCACCTGGGATTTTTATGGTAAGACAAGCACCTCATGAGATGAATAACACAATTGAGTTCACCTCATTTGGAGCTATGATGCATGTTTTATGATTTTTCGACATGCAAAAGAGCATAAATAAAATACACCCACAATACTTTTGAAAACAGTGACATGCCTAAATCCTATTCTACCATTTAGTACACTAATAGAGGAAGCCAACAAAGTTGGATTCCCCCAAAAAGGATCTATATAGAATTACTTATGCATTTTACAAGTTAATTGCAACATTTAGAGCAACATTTAAAGTTAGTTTTGAAACCAATTTACCAATCCATTTTCAGGAGCCGAACTCAACTTATAACCATTTTTAGATTAAATTTTAGTTCAAACCAGAGCTACCAAAATTTGAATCAACTCAAATGGAGCTAGCATGAAATAGTTATGCATTTTTGAAGTTTATTACCTTTTTTAGTTTACAAATAAATCTATCGGAAAATTCCTAAAAATGAAACGACATGGGGCGAACTCGGCCGTTGATCTGGATCGACGGCCCAGTCCGCCAACAATGTCGCTTCGCGCCCCATGAACCAGCGAATCTGGACCGTCGATGATGCATCGACGGTCCAGATTGGATCATGGCGCGTTGGAACTTCAGCCTTGAGCAGGCAGAGGTCGTGGACCGTTGATCGCGAGATGGACGGCTCACGACCAACGCACACAGCGCACACGCGAATCCCCGGGCAATCTGAGCCCCAGATCTGAATACGGACGGCCTTAGGACGTCGCTACAGTTGTCGGTTTCGTCCGACAACACACCCGACCGCAAAGATCTCCTCACCGCCGGCGACCTCACAAAGACGGCGGTGCGAATGAAGTGCAGTGCGGGTGCGCAATAGCAGATGCACCCATCGGTACCACTCACACTGCGGTGGTGGACAGAGCGCCCGGCGAGCCGAGGAGAGGCGGTGGTGCAAAGCACGGCCAAACGACAAACAGCATAAGGAGCTTCCCAGCGGTTCATTGAAGCGAGTGCCCAGCTCTAAGGGACTACCAGGAGGTTACCTGGAGGTCGAGGAGGGACAGAGGAGGACTGAGCAGCTCCGGCGACGGAGGACCTTGCCGGCGTCGAGGAGGACAACGTGGAGAAGAGGACCTGGGCATAATTAACCGCACCGGGTCATCAAGATGGATTCAATACAGCTAGGAGATGCTCCCAGAGCAAGGAATTGAAAGGGGGAGGTCCCTACCTGCGACGGGGAAGAAGGGGGTGCTCACGGCCGCAAGCTCCAAAACTCCAGATTCAAGTCGCTCCTGTGGAAGCCAACCCAAATTGAGTTAGGGGAAATGATCAGTGAGGTGATAGGCACAAGCTGAAGCAAAGAGAGGGAGAGGAAAGCCACTGGGGCACTGCCTTCACCGAGAGCTCCAAAGTGCAACAATGGCGGTTGGGGGCTCACAGGTGCTTGAGCTCCTTAGAGCAGAGGAGAAACTAAGTGGTGTTTAAAGAGTGCCAAGGAGGAACAAGAGGACCTTATAAAGCCGGGGAGCAGAGGTCATGAGCTAGGGTTAAGCTCCATGGTGAGCTTAGCCCATAGCTCGGTCCATGGCGCCACAAGGACGTGGAGGGATGGGGCGGTCGAGGCGGGACCTAGGGGCGTAAGGTTGACCAAACATTTAATGTTGGCGAGAAAAGAGCGGTTGGGAGGTAACAGAACCTTGCTCCCCTCCGCCATGCGCGCTTGAGCCCGAGGAAGGAGAAGAACAGGCACCGCCTCAACCGATTCGATAAAAAAAAAGGGAGGTCGTAACCCTAGGATTTGATTCGGGGGTCTGAAAGGAAAGGGGGAGGTCGTAACCCTAGGATCTGATTCGGGGGTCTGAAAGGAAAAGGGGAGGTCGCGACCACAAGATCTCGATTGGGGAGGTCGTAGCCGTTGGATTCGTAATGGGTGGTTCGAAAGCGAAAAGGGAGGTCCGCTGTTGAAGGAGACAGAGGTCGTGACCATTGGATTTGCATCAAGGCGATTAATGAGGTGGGAGGTCTTAACCATTGCGCGCGACCCTGACAAGCGATGGGAGATCGTGGCTGTTGGATTTTGATCCAACGACATACAAAATCGTCGGGAGGTCGTGGCTAGTGCGCACGACGCGATAGGAGGTCGTGGCTGTTGGATTTTGATCCAACGGCGCACCACGATGAGGGGAGGTTGTGGCCATTGGATTTACATCCAAGGGCGCACAACATTGAGGGGAGGTCGTGGCTGTTGCGCACGATGCGATGGAGGTCGTGGCCATTAGATTTACATCCAAGGGCGCACAACGTTGAGGGGAGGTCAGGACCGTTGGATTTACATCCAAAGGCGCTGAACAGAGGAGGGAGGTCATGGCCATTGCGCACGGTGCTAAGGGAGGTCGTGGCCGTTAGATTTTAATTCAAGGGCACACAACATGGAGGGGAGGTCGTGGCGGTTGGATTTCAATCCAACGGCTATGAACAGAGGTAGGAGGTCGTGGCGGTTGCGCACGACGCGGAAAAGAGGTGGGGAGGTCGTGGCGGTTGGATTTACATCCAAGGGTGCACAACGGTAAAGGGAGGTCGTGGCCATTGGATTTACATCCAAGGGCGCACAATCATTGAGGGGAGGTCGTGGCCGCTGCGCACGACGCTGAGGAGGTCGTGGTCGTGAGATCTTGATCTGACGGCGACGCAAGGAGAGGGGAGGTCGTGGCTATTGGATCTCGATCCAACGGCGACGAGCTGAGGTGCGGGAGGTCTTGGCCGTTAGGCAAGACACTGAAAAGGGAGGGGAGGTCCTGGCCGCGAGATCTTCATCTGACGGCGATGAGAGGAGAGGGGTGGTCGTGGCGGTTGGATTCTAATCCAACGGAGCATGCCCTCGTGCGGGGAAGGAGCTCGGGTTGAGCTGGGGGCGCAGTTGGGTTCGACCCGCTTGGAAAGCGGCTCGGACCCAAGGAACAATGCCATATTTGAGTTTAAATTTGAAGGCTATGTTTGGAGGAATTTTTAGAGATAGCAAACTAATTCCAAAAATTTTGAAATTTTAACTGGAGCTTCCTCACTCCAGGATTAACCTTACATAAAATTTTTAGATATTTTGATGCATTGCATTTTTCTCAAGAAATTCATCAAGGGCTGTTCTAGGGTTTGACCAATTGAAAAATTGGTTTGACTTACCTCCAAAAATTATCAAATAATTTCTAAAAATTATGAAATAATTCAGAGGGGTCACCCATGATTCCTAGACCCAAGGAAAAATATTTTCTGAAGTTTGGCACAGGATTTGTGACAAGTTGAATAAGGGTTTGACTTTAGTCAACAGGAGCTTTGTGTTTTTGAATTCCACAACTCTTGACAAGAATTATAGAAGAGTTCAAGAGTTTCAAGATGTGAGAAAAAGTTTTAATTTCTACACATTTTCTTACATTTGAAACACACACCCATTTATACATTTGGGATGTTACAGTCACCGGCGCCGCGAGTTGGAGGGACTGGGGTGGCCGAGGCGGAGCTCAAGGGTGGCCTAAGATGGGAGGCCATAGGGGATGGGGAATGGGGATGGGGATGACTGGATGAGGGAGGGGAAGGGAGGCTGAATGGGGATGGGGATGAGATGAGGGTGGTCGGCGGCCGTAGGCCATAGACCATAGCTCATAGGGGACTAAGGGGAGGCAGCCTTGACTAGACGATCAGTGATAAGACACAAAGCATTGTCAGAGAAGCAATGGGTGGGGAGGGAGAGATGTAACGGGTGGGAAGGGGTAGAGGCAACGGACGTCTGTCCCATTCCGGTGACAAGACGGAGTAGAGAAAAGAAGGCAACGAGTAGATGCGAGATTCTTCCTCTCCGTGCCTATAAAACCGAACGCACTTGCTCATTTCTTCACCACCGAAGCATAACTTTTTTTTCTCTAATTCTCTCTTTACTCAGTTCTTGACCACCCACTGAAGCATAGATTCTATTTGCTCTCATTTCTAGTGCTCTATCACCTAAGCATGCTACCAAGGAGCCAAAGCATGAAGCCAGTGGAGGGAGCGGTGGAGCTCGGTAGTTCTCGCCGCCGCTCCCCTAGTCCTCCTCCCACCGCCGCTCCCCTAGTCCTCCTCTCACCGTCTATTCCATCGATGCTCATCGACTCTCCCGAAGCATGGTAGACTACGGTATGGAGGACCGTCATATGGATGGTACGGAGGGCTACGAGGAGTACCAGTGCAGTCTGGACCCGATGGGGATGCTAGACTCTACAACCCCATCCACGGATGGCAATATTAGTGGGTTCGCGCCCCGCACCGGCAGCGTCGGGCGAAGTGCTGGAAGCACATGGCCTAGAGTGAGGAAATTCGAGACAGACAAACGGTAGAGATCGCAACATGTGATTATTGCAAAGTTTAATTAACTGCTCGTACAGGTGGAGGGACAGGGCACTTGAACCGGCACTACAAAGCATACTTGAAAAATATGGGGGCGCACATGCGAGGTGGAGGAGTCCGGACGTAGCTCAACTTCAAGGCTGATGGCTCTGTAAGTACTTGGGCATACAACCCTCATTATTCCTGTGAGGAAATTGCTGGATACATTGTTTCCAAAGGTCAATCGATTAGGATGGGTGAAAGTCGCTCGTTCAAAAGAATGATCTAACGCGCCTTTTGTCCACAGTACCAACATGTTAGTAGGATATATAACGACCTCATCTAATATTTTAGGGATGTATAGTAGAGAGCTAGCAACACTATAGAAAATATTTGTAAAAGTTCAGTACACTTTTGCTTTAACTTCGGATATTTGGACATGATTGCACTAGAGAACTGCCTACCTTAGTGTTGTACACTACTACAAAACAGGCTATAGTAGACGCCCCATCACAGACGGTTCCTTTGGAACCGTCTGTGTTGGGCATTGCCGGACCTACAGGTGGCGCGGGATGCCTATCACAGACGGTATTTTTTAGAACCGTCTGTGATAGTCATCTATCACAGACGGTTTGTAAATAGAACCGCTGCGTGAATTATCCTGAGCGGTTCTATTCACAAACCGTGCGATGATAATCCCAATCACGAGCGGTTCTATTTAATAACCGTCATATAATATCCTGAGCGGTTCTAAATAAGGACCGTTTGTGATTGAGAGATTATCACGAGCGGTTTGTGAATAGAACCGTTTATGATAATTCACTGACGGTTCTATTCACAAACCGCTCGTGATAGACGACTATCACGAGCGGTTTTATTAAGAACCGCTCGTGATATGCCTATCAGCGTATAAATTGGCGCGACACATCCTCTACTGACCTTGCTGTGGTTCACTGTCCACTACCGCTTTGTGCTTGTGCCTCTGCCCTCCTCTGACGCTTGGTTTGGATAATAATCAACCGGCCCCTGCTGCTTTGGGCTCCACTTAGATCTGCTAGCTAGCTTCTCCTCCCAGTGCGGGCCACTTCCTCCCTAGCTCCTCCAACTCGTGGCTCCTCCCTAATTAAGCAGATGATGTAATATCTTGATTATCCTTTTCCACTCTATTGATTGGTGAATTTCCTGATTTTGCTACTCTGTACATAGACCCTAATGTTTTGTTTTCTTTGTTGTATTCCTTAATCGGAAGCATAGGGTTTAGGTTTCAATTAATACTACTTGATGGGAAATGGCAAAACGTACGTACATCTAGCTCTCAATTTGATGGACCCTAATTCTAGAAAATGAAAAGCAGAACATGTAGCCTTTAATTAATCTGGTGTAATTCCTTTGTGCAACGATGAGATAAAACGAGTAAGTATGTGCAAAGAAGTGAAAGTCTTAATCAGAACTAATTTCATGAGTAGTTTTCTAGAACAGATTAAAAAGAAGAATTTATGACACACGAAGATAAGTCACATGTGTAATGATCTATTTTATATTTCCTCCATTTATATCCATGAAGAAACGTCATCACAGTGGTTTATTGTTTCAATTATATGAAAACGGATACCCGCGCAATCGCGCGGACCAACTTGCTAGTTATTAGGATCTTCCTCTTGTCTTTTGTCTCGTATCTAATCAACAATCATGCAGATAATCAATAATTATCCGTTGCGCCAGCTTAGAGAGGAGAAGGTTGGACCCTTGCCCCTAGCGCCTCCAACACCCGCCGCCTCCTCCCCCATTGCGCCACCTTGGAGAGAAGGAAAGGAGAGGAATTGTATTTTCTTCATGAGCTCCGAGGGTAACGATCTATAACCCTTTATGTTTGCTATAAATTAATCGCTAATCAATTTTGACACTAATTTGTTACATGCATAGTGTAGATGGATCGGCTGGATGTACTGATGTGAACCGTGTGAGTCAAGAGTACATTAATGGCGTGGTTGCTTTTAGAAGAGCCATTGGCGGGATATGTTGAAGAAGGAGATAAATTTTATGTCTTGTCCATGCATTGATTGCGGTAATTTGAAGATGTTTAACAACGGCACAAATAGAAGCGCACTTGATTGAAGGGTTTCACAAAAGGGTATACATGTTGGACCGACCACGGTGAAAAGCGATTATTACACATGAAGTTAGTAATGACGGCATCGCCGAGGAAGTCAACGATATGCGGATGTGGATATCTTGCTTTTGATGAGGATATGTCACACGATGACAATCTGGATCGGATGCTACGCGATGCGTAAGAAGAACTTCTGATGAGAGAGAGTTTTGTAAATTCGAGGGCTTAAGGGAGGACTCGGTGAGACCTTTGTTCCCTGGTTGCAAGCCGGAATATACAAGGTTGTCAACCGTGCTTGAGCTGCTGAAATTGAAGGCAAGCAATGGTTGGTCCGATAAGAGTTTTCTGGCGTTGTTAGGTCTCTAGCGGACATCCTTAGGAGAAGCGTGTTGCCCAAACACCACCTATCAAGCAAAGAAGGTTATTTGTCCATTGGGAATGGAAGTAGAAAGAATACATACATGTCCGAACGATTGTATCCTCTATCAGTAAAGAGTATGCGAGACATGCATGTATATCCGTGTGCAAAGCATCCGATACAAGCGTCGAGAATCATTGCTAAGGTGAAGCATGGACCTCCTGCTAAGATGTTGTGGTATCTGCTGTGATCCCACGTTTGAAGCGTTTATTTGCGAACATAAAGGACGCAAGATTGCTGCGTTGGCACTTTCGAGGAGGCGTAAGAGATGGAAAGCTAAGACACCCCCTGATTCGCCCGGTGGAGAAACTTGATCGAGCTTCAAGAGTTCGGTGCGTAAGCAGGAACATAAGGTTAGGGTTGAGTCTGAGATGGAATGAATCCTTTCGGTAACATGAGCGTGACATAGCTTTTGGCCCGTGAATCTATGTATGTACAACCTTCCTCCTTGGTACGTGTATGAAGCGGAAGTACATTTTGATGTCACTACTTATCCAAGGGCCAAAGCAACACAGGAATGATATTGATGTGTACCTAGCACCATTCTTTGGAAGATCTTGTGACACTGTGGAGCGAAGGGTGCAGGTATGGGATGCGTACAAGCGAGAGAATTTCACTTTACGCGCCATGTTGTTCTCGCACCATCAATGATTTTTTCGCCCTTGGTAACTTTTCAAGCCAATACAAAAGGAGCCAAAGCTCATTCAAGACCGCTTAGATGCTACAAAGAGTGTATGGTGAACAATTTACGCAAAAGCGTGTATATCGTCACCGTAGGTTCCTTCAGAGTCACCCATACCGCAAGATGAAAAAAACAATTGGCGGAAATAAGGAGAATGATTCAGCTCAAGGGCTTTTAGAGGAAAGAGGTCTATGATATGGTTAAGGATATCGATGTTGTGCTTGGGAAGGGCGTAAATTAAGAACCCGTGAGAAGAACATCGGGAAGAAGCGGTCAATTTTTGGGACTTACCTTATTGGGAGCACTTAGAAGTTCGCCATTGCATCGACGTCATGCGTGAGAAGAATGTATGTGATAGCTTGATTGGTCTCTTCTTTGAACATTAGTGGCAAAACAAAGGATGGTGTTAGCGCACGGCGTGACTTGGTTGATATGAACATAAGGATCGAGTTAGCACGGTAGAGACCGTCTGGAGATTAACGTACCTTCCCCGACTTGCTACACTCTATCCAAGGCGAGAGAAATGAAGCGTGCGAGCTTGCATGGAGTGAAAGTCCCATCTGGTTACTCCGCTAACATTAAGAACCTTGTTTCTATGCAAGATTTGAAATTAATTGGTATGAAGTCTCATGATTGTCATGTCTTGATGACACAAATGCTTCTGTTGCAATTAGAAGTATCTTGCCGAACAAGGTCCGAGTGGCAATCTTGAGGTCAGTGTTATTTTTCAACTCAATTGCTCGAGAAGATCATTGATCCCCAAGGACTAGATGCTCTGCAGCCGAGGTGGTGACCACTTTATGTCATCTTGAGATGTATTTCCCTCCGTCATTTTTCGATATCATGGTCCATCTCATTGTTCACCTTGTGAGGAGATAAAGATATGTGGCCTGTGTTCTTCGTCATATGTACCCGTTCGAGAGGTACATGGGAATTCTCAAGTCCTACGTATGGAATCGATCTCGTGGGAGGGCGACATCATCGAAGGTTATGCAACCGAAGAGGTCATTGAGTTCTGCGTCGACTACATGGCTCAGGTGGAACCAATAGGTGTGCCTTTATCTCGCCATGAGGGGAGACTGGATGGTATCGGGACCATCGGAAGGAAATCAATAACTCCCGATCTGGATACATACGCTCAAGCCCATTTCATGGTCTTGCAACACATGACCCAAGTGTCCTGTATATCGACGAGCACAAAGACATGGTGCGCCAATGTAATCCGACGGTCGGAGGTTTGGATCACAAGAGAGCACAACCGTCGGTTCAACGAATGGTTAAAGGTGCGAATCATCGGGAGGTCATCAAGTGATGATCTGTTGCTTTGGTTGTACGAGGGCCACAATTTACAATTGTCACATGGCAAGGATACAACATCAATGGGTACACATTTTATCTGGCTTCGGGATAGGAAGAGCCTGATCCGAATAGCGGTGTCCGCATAGATGCATTCAAGATGCCGATGGGATGAGGAGCTCCTACTATGGGCAAATAGGCGAGATATGGGAGCTCGACTCGTGCTTTTCAAGATCCCCTATTTCGGTGCCGTTGGGTCCATCTCCCACAGGTGAAGGTCGACAAGTATGGTGTCACTACCGTGGACCTCGAACGTGTCGGATATAAAGACGAACCATTCGTACTGGCTAACCAAGTTGTTCAAGTCTTCTATGTAACCGACCCGGCAAATAAGAAGCGCCACGTAGTTCTTCATGGAAAAAGGAGGATTGTCGGAGTTGAGAATGTAGTGGACGAGGAAGAATACAATCAATTTGACGAGTTGCCTCCTTTCGGAAACGGCATTAGGCTCGAGGAAGAACCCGGTGAGGAAGCTAGCTATATCTTGCGTCGATCATCATGAAGGCCTATATCTTAATTAAGAATTTACTCCAATGTAATTAATTTATTCCATAACATCATGTGTTATGGACTTGTAATCTCTCATATATTTTGATGTCAACGTGAAATTGTCATGTGTTGATGTGTTATGGACTTGTCATATTTGATATTGATGTCAATGTGGACGACATTGTAATGTGGAGTATCAAAATTGTCATCATACTTGATTTGGAGTTGAGTTGAATTAGATATGAAATTTTGAAGTCAAATGTGTTATGAACTTGTTATGGACTTGTCATATTTGATATTAATGTCAATGTGTGGACGTACATTGTAATGTGGAGTATCAAAATTGGTTTCACTTGATTTGGAGTTGAGTTGACTTAGATATGAAATTTTGAAGTCAAATGTGTTATGAACTTGTCATCATACTTGTCACCATGTTAGAATTCATATGGACTTGTCATAATTGTCATCATACTTGTCTCAGCAGGTTCACTATGTTTTCTTAGGATATTTATGTCTCACCAGGTTCAGTATGTTTTGTCGAGGATATCATAAATTGGTTTTTGGGCTATCACGAGCGGTTTTATTATACAACCGTGCGTGGTAATAATATCCTGAGCGGTTCGTAATGAGAAATGCAGCGATATCACGACGGTTCCATAATAGAACCGTCGTGATATTATATCACGACGGTTCTATTATGGAACCGTCGTGATATATCACGCGGTTCTCATTACGAACCGTCTGTGATATACTTTTTATAAAGCGGAAACGCTAGGGGTTTCCTCTCACTTCTCACTTCCTCTCCGCGCCTTACGCTCTCGCGTGCTCGTTCGCCTCCTCTAGGGTTTAGGGCTCGCCTTCACGCCGACTACGACCTCGGCGCCGCCCCCGACATTGGTGCCCCGACCTCTGCGCCGCCGCCCGACCTTGGCGCTAGCCGACCTCGATGCCGCCGCCCGACCTCGGCTCACGTTCACCTCAGAAGTCCCGATGTCACCGCCGACCTCGGTCTTGCCGCCCAGACATTGGCGCCTCCGACCTCGGACGCCGTCCTCCTCCTCCCGTGTCGGCCTCCTCCCTCTGACGGCCTTCTCCCTCAGACGGCCTTCTCCCTTGCCGTCCTCTCCCGTGTGGACCTCCTCCCAGACTCCCTCCTCCCCAAGATCGGCCTCCTCCCCCTGACTGGCCTCCTCCTTGCACCGTGAGTTCTTGTGCGGCATCCTCTCTGTGAGTATTGCTCCTCTGTGGCGATTCGGTTGATCAGTGGGCTTTGTTGACATGCTCTGTGATGAACTCGCTGTCTTATCTTGAGATTGAATGTGATAGTTAGTTCATACTTGAGCTCTATTGTATTACTTACTCTTGTCAATATGTTGTACCGTTAATTGGTTACTTTCGGTTGAGCTCATAGTTCTATTGCAAATTGATCGGCTTGTATTGACTAGTTTGTGATTCTTCTAGTAGTCTGTATGAGCTCATTCAACTTTTCATTTTCCATCTTGATCTCTGTAGTCAACCTCTGTTTGATGGAAGTTTAATCTGTTTTAGATTAACAGTTGAGATCATTTGTGATTAAGCAAAGTATTGTTTAGAGCTCATAGTTTGAATTTATATTATCATATTCATTTAATGAAGAGTATAGACAATAGGATTGAGATGGCAAAGACTTGTTCTTTAGCTACTCTCCTTACGAGAGCACATAATATCATCAATTAATATGTTGGAATAGTGTCTCGGCACCGTGAGTTCTTGTGCGGCATCCTCTCGTGAGTATTGCTCCTCTCGTGGTCGTTAGGTTGATCTTTGCATATATATATATATATATATTTGCAGTGCTAGTTGATACCTTGATCTGTATTAGTTCTGATTTCTGAGTCTAATACTGAAGATATTGCAAATTGATCAGTGGGCTTTGTTGACATGCTCTGTGATGAACTCTATCTTATACTCAGATTGAATGTGATAGTTAGTTCATACTTGAGCTCTATTGTATTACTTGCTACTGTCAATATGTTGTACTGTTAATTGGTTACTTTCGGTTGAGCTCATAGTTCTATTGCAAATTGATCAGTTGTATTGACTAGTTTGTGATTCTTCTAGTAGTCTGTATGAGCTCATTCAACTTGTCATTTGCCATCTTGATCTCTGTAGTCAACCTCTGTTGACTAGAAGTTTAATCTGTTTTCGTTAACAGTTGAGATCATTTGACAATTAAGCAAAGTATTGTTTAGAGCTCATAGTTTGAATTTATATTATCATATTCATTTAATGAAGAGTATAGACAATAGGATTGAGATGGCAAAGACTTGTTCTTTAGCTACTCTCCTTCTGAGAGCACATAATATCATCAATCAATATGTTGGAATAGTGTCTGTGCACTGTTAATCTCTAGACCTTTTATTGGCTGAGAGTTTAATCCAGACTTTTCTTATTAAGAACCGTCTGTGACTCCTTCGCATTTCCTTAGAGAAGTTGGTGGATTAAGGAGTGTTAAATTCTTTAGGAATTATGCTTTAATGCTAATTAATTTTGTTGGGATTAATTCTGAAATTTTTCTAAAACTGCATTTTTTACAACAATCCAAAAAGAAAGTTTTACTTGATTCTATTTTGTTTCTATCTTGGGATTAAACCTTTGCTTAGCATTTCCTTAAATCGATCATTTTACTTGATTCTAGTTCTATGTCTTCATTAAAGGCTAGTCTTACGTACATGAAGCATTAAACCTTTGCTTAGCATTTTCTTCATCGATCTGACACACTTGAGTGTACCTCTGCTTCATGCCAATCCTCCGACGCAAGACGGATGGTACACTCGATGTGTCGAGGCTTCGATGAAGTAAACTTCGAGCAAAGATAGGCTCGCAAAAGATTTGTATCACTAGTTTCTATCTATACAAAGATCACAAGAGAAAGTGGTGGATTAAGGAGTGTTAGGAGTGTTAGAATAGAAGCTCGTGGATTAAGGAGTGTTAGGAATGTTAGTAGTCTGTATGAGCTCATTCAACTTTTCATTTGCCATCTTGATCTCTATAGTCAACCTCTGTACTTCTTCACGAGATTAATTGTTTCATATTTATCTTTGGAATGTTAGTAGTCGAGATGAGCTCATTCAACTTTTCATTTGCCATCTTGATCTCTATAGTCAACCTTTGTACTTCTTCACGAGAGCAAGTAAGCGAGATGGCAGAGGCATCGTCTTCGCCGCGGTCACCGACGCCGCAGATGGAAGAGGCGCCGAGCGAGGCCGCCAACACCGACCCAGCAGATGGAAGAGGCGCCGACGAGGCCGCCAACACCGACCTCGCAGATGGAAGAGGCGCGACGAGGCCGCCACCGTCGGCGATAATGACACAGGCGAGATGGTAGAGGACAATCGAAAATACCTACGGGCCTATTTGGTCATCACGAGGTCGGTGACTTTGGGGTCCCTCTAAGTCCCAAGAGATCAGCGGCGAGATTCCGGACCATCTGCGGGATACTTGAAAGGGAACGGGTCCTCATCACCACACCAAGGTGGAAGGACCTGACGAAAGAAGCGAAAGGCGCGATGTGGACAGAACTTTCAGAGAAGTGCACTATTCCAGAAGCACATGTGGCACGCGTGCGACGGATGGCGATGCTCACGATGGGTAAATCGTGGAGGACCTTCAAGAGCATTCTTGTCACGAAGTACGTGAACACGGTCGACGCCTTCGCCAGCAAATATAGATTCTTGGACGGGAAGCATGGGACACCTTTGTGGCTATGAAAACGCGTCGGCGAATTTAAGGAGCAAAGTGCGGCGCACAAAGCTCTCGGACACGAAACACTCACCAAGACAGACTTCGGCACGGCGGGTATGCGGGTAAATCTGAGAATGGGCGGCGGAGAAGGAGAACCCGTTTCGGATGTCACGGACCCGCGTTCCCTAAAATTTGGTTAAAAGCGAGGGCACAAGTCTAAATCTGAGCAGCATCTTCTTCACAAACCCGGCAAACGGGAAGTGTCCCAGCGTGTGGTAAATATATCGAACTACTAAGTTGTTAATAAGTCCATAACTTCATAGTGCCTATAATAACGTGATGACCTCTTGCAGCGTGACTTGACTGCCCAAGCTTCCCAAGGCTCATTCCATGCAAACAGGGAGAAGGATATACTATCTACGACCTTGGGAAACAAGGAGCACCCGGGTCGCACGCGAGGCCTTGGGGTTAACGTACCTTGGAGTCATGGATTCATGGACGACTCTCGCGTATAGGACTAGGAAGAGATCCAAGGCGAACACGACAACCGGTTAGTGCAGATGATTACTAACCAATTTCAAGTAGAGATGGCGGCATTGCGAGTCAAATGGATATACTCATGAGCCAGCGATGCATAAGCCGCCCGCTAATTTGGGGAGAGGTCCTCCTCGGCGTCGGAGTAGCGTCGCGTCGCGCATAATTGTGAATATGACGACGTCCGACACCGATAGAGCGACATCAAGGTAACGTACATCTATGGAATGCACCAAAGATAGACCCTAACGACGCCTTAGCTAATTGCGTGATCGTTTTGTAGGAGCCGACGCTACTGTAAGCTCCAAGTGAGGATGGATGGGTCCTTTGTATTGAGGTTGCTGCAGAGGATGGTGTATCCATATGAGGAAGGGCGGTCTTGACACGGTGCCGGTGGTGCTGCAGTTACGCCAAGGTCGGTGGATATGGTACATGTCAATTTCCGAGCCATCCATTTGGACATTTGCCCGAACGAAGAGATCACAACACTAGGGATGCCGTCCTCTCTTTTATCCGATGGCCCAAGAAGAACATCGCCTGGACCCAAAGCCGATCTGCGATCTGGACACGACCATTCCTCTCCAATGGGACCCTCGATGACTCCACCTCATGTTTAGCCTCAAAAGGCCACCTCTTGATTCCGTGGAGAAGGCGCCAAGGAACGACAAAAGCGTGCGGCGTGTCGGTTCGAGTCGTCTCACAAAAAGACGCCGCCAATCGCTAAGGCCAAATCGAAATCAACGAGCGTTAAAGCGCCTCCCAAGTCCGGGAAGTCCGAGAAGTCCAGAAGTCGCGATACCGGAAGTCCGCGATACCCGGAAATACATCATCGGAAAACCGTTGTGCTCGCATGATATTAATGCACGTTGGACATGCTTGTCGCTTTGCATGCACGGTACTTGAACAAGACCCAAAAGAAGGGTGTGATCTTTGGAATCACCGTCGACATCGAGGACAAGCATTTCTTCAGCGGGACGAGGTACTTCGTCGTGGGCTTCAATGATTTATTTGAACTATTCAACCTCGTTGGCCTCGGCGTCTCGCTTCTACGATGTTGGACTTTGTAAGTGCGTACAATCAAGTTCTACATTCATCTAATACCAATAAATATCACAACTCATTGCTTATGTATAGATACATCTTTGCAAAATGTCCGGAATGGAAAGAACCGGTGGGTTTCCTCGACCCACACGTGGTATCGTTGCAAACCATCCAAGAAGACTAGATCCTTCGCCGAGAAATACATAACGAGGTCATTGCTTCTCTGAGAGGAACATGAAGTACATAGTGGTGCCCTACAACCGGGGTAAGTGTCACTACTTGCTATACAAATTTCATTTGTACTTTATACGAAATACGAACTTAGGTTTAATGACTATAGCGACATACATGAGTAGGTACCATTGGATCCTTTTAGTTATTATACCCAAGAGGAACCATGTGATATACCTTGATTCCCTAAACCGCAACAAGCACGACTTGAGACTCTAAGAGGAATACTCGAGAGGTATGCTCATTTCCTCCTTACATAACTCTATTGTAGTCTTCATTCGTTTGAAATGGCGAGGATAACTTTTTGAATCATGTAGGTCGTTTATCAATTATGTTGCCAACAAAGGAATATACGATGGAAAGAGCGCCTAACTAACACAGGATGGATTTTCGATGACGCGCTACAACACAATAATCCTATATCAAACTTCATAATAACAGCGTCTCGAATCGACTATACCTATATATGTAATTCTATTTTTCGGTCGCTTGACAAAAGATGATGAGTTATGTGCAATCTCGTCGCTATCATATGCACTAATCCTTCTGACTAGGAAGAAGGATCTTGAGGTTTGTCAATCTCGAAATAATTATTTCCTAATTATAAATTTAAATATATATATCTTACCACTTTACTCTTGCTAGCTTATTGGGCCTTGAATTTACAATGTGATGGACTCGTTGCGGAAGAGATCAAGGACATTCGAGGAAGCTCTGCGCCTTTATCAACTCGAAATCATTAACGACAACGGAGAGTTTCACACCGTCGCCAACCCGAGCATCACCCCACTAAAACCTCTCAACGCAAACAATTGTAATCTAGTTGTAACTATAGCGACAATACTTGAACAAATGCGATCTTTTGTAATTTATTTTGAGTAATGATCACTTTGAGTTGTCATGGTCGCTTGAATCATTTACGTGAATGCTTGAATCATTTACGTGAATGCTTGTTTTCAGAGGGCATGGCTAGCAATTCCGAGGCTAGCGAGAAAACTTGACAAAGCGTAGGCGGGGTAATGAGCTATCACAGAGCGGTTTTTGTTAAAACCGTGCAGTGAAGGCAAATATCCTGAGCGGTTTCCATAAGAAACAAATGCGTGATAGGAGAATATCACGACGGTTCTACACAAAAGCTGTTTGTGATATTCACAAATCCTGAGCGGTTTTATTTAGAACTATGCGTGATATTCTCCTATCACGAGCGGTTTTGTTTAGAACCGCTCGTGTGATTCTTCGTGATACTTGACTTCACTGAGCGGTTTTTAATAAAACCGTCTGTGATAATGTCCTGTTATCACAGACCAACAAACATAGACGGTTCGAAAACCGTCTGTGATGACGGTTCCGAACCGTCTGTGATGTCGGTTCCTATAGTAGTGGTAGCCCATTATTTAGATGATGAGTACAAACTAAACAAGAGAGTCATAGGGTTTAAGTTAATTACTAAATCACACACAGGAGATGCCACTGTCGAGCTCATACTAGGGGTAATTGAGGATTTTCAGATAGAAAATAAGATTGTTTCTATAACTTTTGATAACCCATCGGCGAATATGACGACTATGAACATCCTCACTCCCAATGTTGCAAACATATATCATTGGATATGTTTCCACCAGAGATGTGTGTCGAGGATTAAAACCTCTATGTATTTATTTTAATACGTAATAAAAGACCATACGTCTTCATGGTCATAACCCTTAAGGCTAACGACTTCACTGGTCGTAAGGATTCCAGAGGTTACACAATGGGTACCCTGGTCGGATAAGGCTTTATGCCTAAACTCCGACCAGTTAGCTGCTCGGAAAAGCCATGAACTGGCAACCTTTACCGTATGATGAATGGAACACGTGCTGAATATTCCGTACCATACGATGATATACAAGACACTGACAATAAACCACCCTATGGTTAAGCGTTTCACAGACACTTAACCGCAAGGTAGTTAACACATTGTTAACTGGCTTGAAGCTCTGACCAGTCGTAACATTTCATCAGGGACGCCTTCTCCAGGAGTAACTACCGCCTCTTCGGAAGTTATTTAATGGTGGAACGCAGAAGACGAGGAGACGGGCAACAGACGCAAGAAACACATAGAGAGGCACAGAAGCCAAAGCAATAGCAAGGAAATTAGTCTTTAAGCCTGATTACTTTGTCCAGCATTCGATACATCTGTTATAATTAGAGATAGTCCCTAGTTAGGTCTTGTAAATCCAGTTCATATCAATAAAGAGCGGCCCCCATTCTCTCCCAGGATACTCCATGTCATTTCCCTCTTTTTATTTCGTAAGATCGGCGACTTGATCGTCGACAATGTGTATGTCACATGCTGAAACTCGTTGTGCAAGACGGTACGGAGGAGATTGACATTTATTTGAACAATATCCTCGATGCCCTTCATTACCTCTCAAGTTCAATACAAGAGGTAGCCAAGTTCGTGGAGTATTGCGTAGCCAACGGTAAGACCCCAAGAAAATTTGGTCTTGGTATGAAAGTGAGGTGGAACTCGGCATACATTATACTGAAGAAGGTACAAGGGTATGAATATAATATATCTATCTTTGTTAATGCTAACTTTCAGACTAATAAGTTGATAGTTAGTTTTTTATACCTTTCTACAAAGCAACTAAGGCTCTATCCGGTATTTACTACACTATCTCTTGCTTATTTATAAATTTTATTTGGCTAATTGCAGACAAATTTGCTAAATCTAGAGAGCATCCCCTTTTAGGTCATGTTGTTGCAGCAATGGAGGAGAAAATTGATAAATATTTTGGATTTATTTGACACTATATTGCTTTGCTATCATTTTAGATCCTACAAAAAAGTTAACAGGTTTGCTGATTGTTGTGGAGGGAATAGGTGAGTGCCTCGGCCTTGATTTATCTAAAGCTTTTGAAGATGTCAAAAAGGAGTTTGTTCGTGTTTTTCGCTTGTATCATGACAAGCTTAGTGGTAGCACGAGATCGAAGGCCTTACAACAGATGCATCTAGGCAAGACAAGCTTGACAACCCACTTGTGGAAGAAGCTGAATGACAAGTCTAGTTCTTCATCCTCTTGGTCTCATGCGGCCCCAAGTGGAATTCTACCTCAGAGCTGAACCACTACCTGGAGCATGATTTTGCAAACATTGATCCTAATCTTTCTGGCGGAGGCAAGTTAGACTTGCTAGAGTAGTGGAAGAACAACAAGCGGATATTCCCTGTGCTGTGTCATTTCGCATGACATGTTCTACTGGTTCCGGTGTCCTCCGTCTCTTCGGAAGTGACGCTCATCATGTTAGGAAGAATAATTGAAGAAAGTAGGTCATCCCTCATGCCTAAGATGGTGGAGGCAATCACCTGCCTCAAGGACTAAGAATTGGCAAAAGAGCGACATCAGCATCAACTGGAGGATCCCGAGATCGTAGAGGCGTTAGTCGATCTCAATATCGAGTAGCTGATATGTATGTATGAATGTAGTTACTGTACTCTTTTCCTTATCGATGGAACCCCACACTGGGATGTAAGGTTTTTAACGATGCAAGAACAATGTGTGTGTAAAATATCAATGGAATTTCACTTTCCCCCCTAATTTTTAATTATCCATAATTTTACATAATTACTTAAATTTTAGCATGCATTTTCCTTCATTTTCCCTTTTTCCCTTCCTCTTTTTGTTTCCTTTCACCTTTTCCGCTCCCTTTTTTTCTTTTTTCCTTTCCTACCTATTCCATTTTTTCCTCCTCTTTTTCCCTTTATCCATTTCCATTTCCCTTTCCCCTTCCTTTTCCTTCTCCCTCACTTCCTCTTCCTCCCGTCTCCTTCTCCCTCAGTCCCTCCTTACGCCGACATTGTCACGCCCGCCCTCACTTCCTTTGTCTCCCTCCCTCGGTCCCTCCTTCCCTCTTCCTCACTCCCTCGGCGGCCCTCGCTTCCTCTCCTCATGTCATCTGCATTGCTGCTTCACTTCCTCCCTCTAAAATCGGCAGTGGCGGCAAGGGGGAGAGCTGATCAGCGGCACGGCCGAGGCGGGCGGGTTGGTCGGCGTCTAGGAGGTGGAGGCCATGGCGAGGGAGAGCGGTCGAGCGGGTGTGGATGGCGAAGCCACAGAGGTGGCGCAAGGCTGAGGTGGGCCGAGGTGCGCGACAGAGGCTAAGATGATACGAGGCACCCAATCTTCACGACATTAGATTAATCATAACTTTGGATTCGTGCAACTTGACAAACTAATGATGCCAACCACTATCAACACAACAACATGTGATAAAAGAATTCGTCTAACCACACGCTCTTACTCCTCGTCTACTCGAGCATACAAAAGTAGATGTGTTTTTTGAAAAGCCGGTGGCAATATCCAGAAAATATTATATATTCCCAAACGCAACACCTAGGTTAAACCCAAGAATCAAGAACAAGTAACTTTTTCTGAATATAGACAAAAAAGACTTGGTACAAATAATATAAAGGCCCAGTAGCGACTCCGTACGATCGGTTTGGTCAACGACGGATTCCATCCCCTGTTCGACTCAATTTAGTACGGACTCTAAAAAATAAAAGTAACGAAACATGCTGGTCTGTTCTTGGCTCTTGGTGGGGCGTCGGTGGAGGTAGGGCCCACATGGGGGTCGCGACTTGGATGGCTTTGGACTCCACGAGTTATTTTCCATTGGGTGGGGCCCGTCATTGATTATACCGTGCGTACCAAAAGATTTGTCTGGAGCCCTCATGTGCATAGGGTGCAAAGATACATGCACATGGATGACGTACGCAGGAAGCGCACTTTTGATAGCCATGGCCCGCATGTCGTAGGTGAAATATCCAGTCTTGTGTAGAATTGGATGCACATAGTTTCTTCGGTGGACATACGAACATAACAGCTTCGAGCAGTCCAACTCGAAATTAACGGCCGGATCCAAGCGAGCCAAATCCCATCTTCTACTTAACGTTCTTTTGTGAAAAAGTCTCACCCGACTTTTTTTCTTTCACATTTCGTCCCTCGCGTACGCCTCTTATAGCCCGAGCGCCATTCGGTTCGGGCATTCCTTCTGACCCGGTGCTATGCTAAGGTTTGGGAGCTCCGTGCGCCGCGCCCCCTTACGCCCCTGCTCTGCACCGCTGTCTGCTCCGCGCACCCTTGCCGCCCCCTACTCCGCACCGCGTGCTCCCGGCCCCTTCTCGATTATTTTGTACAGCGTAATGCTTTTAGTAGTTGCTAGTTATCTTACTGCAGATGATCAAAATGGGTACATTTTGTTATTTCTTGTCAATATCGGTAGTCACCATTTTGATAGAAGTGTAACAAATATCTGTACGCAGCGCAGCCCGGTTTCTTCTGCAACTGCCACTTACATGGATTTTGGGTTCTGTATGTGCTATTTTGGTTCTGTATATTTACGTTACTAGCGCATGGCAAGCTCGTTGTTGCACTTGACAAATAGCCAAACCACTTACCGCTTTTCATGTTTTGTGTATAAGCACGGAAAATGCGGGCCACTGTTCATCCCGTGCGTGTAAAGCGTCAGAAATGATGCGTAGGTTGCGCACAGGACCCGTGTTGTCGATCTCAATATTTATTTTTCGGTTATGCCTGTATCTTTCTGACTACAAGTGAATGTCCCCGAAAGAATGCAATCATCAAATTTGTTTATAGTCGTAAGTAGCATCAGCAGATTCTCCTACTCTTTATTTTGTTTTATCGAAAAGGACACTGCATTAGCCAATCTTCAACGGGTGTATACCATTTGTGACACAGAGTTTTTGCCCTAAATGGTATTGTTGTGGCCGGTATTTACATATCTAGCACCCCTCATGCCATATTGCTAAAATTGACAGTACGGACGTGTCTCCTCCCACCACAGGTCTTTCACTGCGCACCCCTAGGTCTTTCACTGCGCACCCCTAGCCCGGACGACTTTTATCTGTGCGTTACATGCTCGGAAAAGTTTAACACCGTGCACCCCTAGCTCGGATGAGAGCCTGTCCACGCCGCCACTGCTCGGACAAGTCTCTATCAGTCGTCCAGCGCCCTGACGTGCTCGGCCTATGCTTCATCCGGGCCTCCCTCGCACGGTCTCCCTCCTCTCTCTCTCTCGCCAGTTGGTCTGGGATTGGGTGCTGGCCATGTGCTCGCTACTTGGTTCATTGAGTTTGTTCCTGCGGCAAAGAGGTACCTGGATCGTTGCTTTTCATTGCTGTTGGACTACGGGATTCTTGGAGGCTCTACTTGCTTGGCTATTTTGCCTTCCATTCACAATTAGATAAGTTATCAAATTATACTGCGTGTATAATTCAGAAAGCATTATCAAAATCTTTTGCTTGCATGATACTGATCCTAGATATCAATTTTTTATTTCATTGTGTAGTAAAAGTAAAACTTACTTCAGAATGTTTTCGCGTGCCTTAGTTTCATTAATAGAGCATGTAAATCTATCATTGAGAGGCCAACCTTATCAGTTTATTGTAAGAGCATTGCTTTTGACGGTGGTTACTAATAGTAGCAAAATCACCCATCAATTGCCCACTTCATTGCCCGAAGACTCCTCTCATTAAAGACATTACATCTGGCGCCGAGAGAGAGAGGGGGAAACCGTGTGTGGGAGGCCCGGACGAAGAGTAGGTCGGGCGCGGGTGGCACGGTGGAGTGGCCACATAGCAAGCGGGGGCGTGTCCAGGCGCTGGACGATCAGCAGAGACACGTCCGGGCAGTGGTGGCACGGACAAGCCCTCGTTCAGGCTACAGGCATTCGGATTTGTCACGTGTCGGCCGCAGGTGATTCCGTACTAGGGGCGCACGGCGTTAAACGCTTCCGGGCACACAGCGCACGGAGAAAGGGTGTCCGGGCTAGAGACGCGCTGTGGAGGACACGTGATGGGAGAAGGCACGTCTGTGCTGCCAATTTTGGCAATATGGCACGAGAGGTGCTAGATTTGTAAATACCAGCTATAACAGTATCATTTAGGCAAAAACTCTTGTGACACATGCCATGATAAATATTCTCCAATTTGGCTGACGGAATTTGTCGACATTGTTCATTACAACCGGAGTAGAGATAGTTCCACAGTTCAGTAACAAAATGGTTAGGTTAATGTATATATGCATGCTATCTCATGACAGTATTGACACACCACCAGTCAACAGCTATCACCAGGGGCGGATCTGGGCCTCGGGTAGAATATGCTATAGCCCGAGGCCCAGCAAAAACTTCAGTGTTAATTTTTTTTGGTGATACAGGCCAAACAAATTTTTTGATAGTATTAGCCCGATGCCCACAGCCCACTCACGTCGGCCCAGGCTCCCTCAGGCTCCCGCAGCCAGCCACGCCTCCCAATCTCCTATTAGACCAAATTCCCAATCCCACTAGTCACCAGACCAGGCGCGGGGCTTCAGAGTCCAGACGTCCAGACCTACCTCGCGACCTCGGCCGCCGCCGCCGCCGCCCGTCCCTCCCTCCGCGCCCTCTCTCCACGCCCAGCACCGCGCCCTTGCCTCGCCCTCCGTTCCCACCCACGGTCTCCGTCCCCACCCGACGCCCATGAGCCTCCGTCCCGCCAAGCGCCGTGCCCTCGCCCTCAAGCAGTCGGCCCACCCAATGCCACGCCCATAGCCTCCGTTCTGCCCGCAGCAGCCTTGGCCTACCTCTCAAATCGGCCCGGCCTTGCCACGCCCTCCCTCCCTCGCTGCTCCTCCATCGCCCACTCACGGTGCCGCGCTGTGCCAGTGCCCTCGGACAATGCACTGGCAGAAGCAACGACTTTGACGGTGATCTTGTTCCTTATGATTATGGTCATTGGCGATGTACGGTAGCTTCCTAGCAATTTTTATGTCGAATCGAAAAATTAGTTCCATGATATTTGTTGTTAGATAGCTTGTGGAAATGACAGAAGCCGTGGAAGAAGTCTTGGAATGTGGTGAAGAGACTTATTATCCAAAGATTACATGTTGGTTCAGAGAAATCGTCTTGTTGTGGTAAGTACCATTTCCATTAAGGTTTTAGTTTACCCTTTTTGTCTTGTTTTTTTTAGTAATGGCTACTTCTATGTGTGGGTTTATCTCTCCTAAGCTCGGTCTGAAGATTAAGATGCAATTGAAGTATGGTATTGTAGTTATAAACTTTGATCGGCGGGTTGAAATTAAAATTCACTCATTAAGATGCACATTGAAAGCATGTTGGAATTAGATGAATCTTATCCCATCCCAAGAATTGCAATTACGCTACATACAATATTCACCTTGACCTTCAAAGATCGCCGTGGGTCCAAGCCAAGACAGAAGCAAGCACACCATCTCCGATTAGGATGGAGATAGGATTTCATGGAGACTTCACATTAGTTAGATCTTGCATTAGTTGATTAATTACTGTATTTGGTTGTTACTTTCCATATCATAGACAGTCTTGCTATGTTTAGAGATAAGAATAACAAAGAAGTGCATATTGTTAATAAGTGCATTTCTTATTTAGGAATTAGAGATACAAAATGAAGAGGAGCAAGACATTGTCATCTTATTTTCCAATACGAATACAATCCAACCAATCTCTTCCAGAAACAGTTGGAACTGGAGCTAGTCACAACGAGCAAAAGAGTCGTTATGTTGAACTTAGTCCATATGATGTAGTTGCCGATCCTGGGCTTCGAAAACTTCATGTTATTTGTATTTAATCACATCTCTGTTTGATTTATTTTTTTCTGTTGTCTTTGTAGGTTCTTGTACTTGTCCAACTATGGACAAAGAAATGGTGGGCTAGGTTATAGATGAAATCTTCGTTATTTAGGTACTCAATTTGTATATCTAAGATGCTATATTATTTATGTTTTGCCATGTTTTTCTTATTATATTTTATATTGAAGCATTGTTACTAAAGTTTCATATCAATAAAGTATTTGTGGCTTATTTTTTGTTATGTCCTAGTGTGGGTAGAAATTAGCGTTAGTCTTAAGATTTTAGCCTATTAGAATTTAGCCCAAGGCGTAGTCAAATCCAAGATCCGCCACCGACTATCACCCAAGTTCATCATTACACAAATCAGCTGGCACATTAGCCTCACAGGCTCATAGCTTTACAGCTTCACCGAAATGCACTAAAGGCCCGTAAGAACGTGTCATGGTCTCGCTACGTGGGAGAAGACAAGGAAAGCAGACGTCCAGTACAAAAAGGGCAACCGAGGAGCAATGCCAGGCATCGAACAAAATACACACAGAACCGAAGGCTCCTCCCTGCTGCTGCTTCTTCCCAGTCTCCATTCCGCTGCTTCCCCAAACGTTGGTTCTTCTTCTAGTCTAAGTTCCTCTCCACTCTCAGTCTTGACTTCTGTATTACAGTCTAATTGCTAGTTCCTACTTCCACTTCTCCCAATTGTATCTCCAAATACTTTGAAGCTGGTGATGGATTTGGGTGCTAAAGCTATTGAGTTGTGTTCGTTTGTGTTCATCCAAGTGGGTATGCAACAATTGGTATCAGAGCCGTCAATCATGGTGGTTCCGTGCTCCGAAGTGGCCATGAGTGATGCTGAGAAGGAGAGCGAAGTCCGGTGGAAGGCCATGTTGAACAAGTTAATCTCTGTGGAGAAGAAGCAGACAGTGGAGATGGAAGACCTGGCAGTACACATGGACGAGCTTGCGGTCGGCTTGAAGGCCATCGTTCAGCCGCTAGGACCACCCATTCGTGCCTTGCCACCGCCCGTGCCCACACCGACGGCCACCCTTGTCACCGCGGTGGACCACGCCGTGGCGGCAGCGGCTCCTCGTGTAGAAGCCGCCCTCACCCCCGAGTCGCCCACCAAGTGCTCGACGTCGGGCCCCGACACCAACGCCAGCGACCTTCAAGTCGTGGCCGAGTCCGACCCTGAGACGGGAGTGCCCACAGTCACTCCAACGCTCGCGGAGCACTCATCGGCCCCCTCACCGAAGCTATTCTCCACCATCAAACAAGACGCACTGATGCCCACCAGGTGTTCGACAATTTGTCCCGACCGCAGCATCGGCGCGCCGACATCCGTCCACGCTACAGCTGTTCCGCCGACTTCGTCCTCGACCATCGCCGCCCTTGAGATTGGCAACACCTTCATCGCCAACACCGTCCTCATGAAGTCCACCGAGTGTCCGATGGAATGCGAAGAGCATGCCGTCGACACAGACCACCGTGTCACAGCCGTTGGCATCGGTACCGTGGCGTCCACCAACTGCTTAAGGGAATGCCCTCGACTGGTTGTCGGTGACATTAGCGTCACTAACCTCATCATCGTGGTGTCGGTGACCTGCATCATGGGCTTGCAGCTGAAGTCACCCTGGGCACCTCCTGAGCAAGACAGATCCAAGGGTAGCGCTGAGAAGCGACCAACACCTTGGCCATCCCTCAAATGCTACTGGAGTGGAGCGCCACTAGATTCAGTGAGTGATGACTGCGTTGATGCAATAACAGATGAGGATCAGGAGGGCAAATTTCCATATCCTGTTCTTGTCTATATCGATGAAGGTCCTCTTGATGAAGCGCTTAAGTGGTCCCCAGGAGACCGTTTTGACATATCTTTTTATTTAATGCTTCTTCATGCCAATCAAGATGAGAAGTTTGGGCTGCTAAAACTATGTTCAGTGCATTCTTGTCTTCATATGATCCCTTGGACTACCATATGATCTGGCATCAGTGTTCTCTCCTGGAAGCTGTTGGTGCTTTCAGTGCAAATGATTTGCAAATACTAGATTTGAGTTTTGTTTATCAATTACTATGTCTTGGGAAGTGCTATTGGGCTATCTACATCATTATACATATGCCACATCTTGATGATGCCCCATACATCCATGAGAAGTTAATCAGGGAAACTTTGTCATAGTATTGTGAATTATGGAGTAAAGATAAAGCTCAGAGACAATATATTGCAGAACTTGGTATACCAGCAGAATGGATGCATGAGGCTCTGGCTCTTTATCATGAATACTATGGAGATCGGCAGGGTGCATTGGAGAATTTTATTCAATGTGGCAAATTGGCAGGCAATGGTAAGGGTAGTACTAGCAGCTCACTCATCTCATTGCAAACACCAATTACACTAGTACCTGGGAAGAATAAAATAGATCTTCTGAGTACAACAGTTGGCCTGTCGAATTATGGTGCATTCTTTGACCTGGTTGGTGCTGGAATTACCGATCCAGTAAAGTTGAGTGGACCAAATGGTGCAGTCGATCTATCTTCTACAGATTGGACATACCAGGTTGGACTCAGAGGAGAAGACTTGCATCTGGAGATTGGACCCGTGCAGAAGATGGCGGTGTCACCTAATGGGAAGATGCTCGCTGTGTTTGCACACAATGGGCGCCTGCTCGTAATCCCCACAGATTTCTCCAGGATCATCTTCGAGTACGAGTATGATTCTGCATTGGGGTGTGCTCTTCAATCGCATCCAAATGTGGTTATCCTAGGTGAGGAGGTTGCTGCATCAAAACTCACAGTTTTTGATATTACAAAGCATATATGTGATGCAGTTCAGGCGGGAGCCAAAAAAGACAAGTATCATGGGGTTGTACTTATTCCTGAGGGTCTTGTGGAGAGTATTCCTGAACTATATGTTTTGCTTCAGGAAATTCATGGCCTCCACAGAAGCAGCTGCTATCAAATACCTCCACTGGTTACAAAGAACACAGCTGTTGTTGTCAGCCCTCTTCTGTCACTGATGCAAGACCAGGTCATGAGTTTAAAACAACATGGTGTGAAATCTGAGTATCTTGGCAGCACTCAAATGAATACATCTGTTAGCAGTGACGCTGAAAAAGGCATGTTTGATGTTCTATACATGACACCAGAGAGAGTTGTCTCACTTCTCTCAAGGTTTTGGAGTAACTTGCAGGCTGCCAGAATCTGCATGTTGGCCATTGATGAAGCGCATTGCATATCAGAATGGGGTCATGATTTCAGGCCAGAGTACAAACAGTTGCATTCAATGCAGGACCTCCTTGTTGGTGTTCCCTTTGTTGCCTTGACAGCAACAGCCACAGAAAGGGTACGTGGAGATATTGCCACTTCCTTGATCTTGCACAATCCTCACATTGTGGTCGCATCTTTTGATCATCCTAACCTTTTCTACGGTGTGAAATCATACAATCGATCTATGCCCTTTATCAGCGAACTTGTAAAAGATGTCTGCAAGAACTGTATTGTGGGTGGCTCAACAATAGTATATTGTACCACCATTCGAGACACTGAACAGGTACATGAGGCATTTGTTACCGCTGGAATCAAATATGGCATTTACCACGGTAAAATGGGCAACAAAGCTAGAGAGGAATCTCATAGATCATTTGTTAGAGATGAAGTACTTGTGATGGTGGCAACTATTGCTTTTGGAATGGGAATTGATAAGCCAGATGTTAGATGTGTAATACATTACAGATGTCCTAAGAGCCTAGAATCCTACTACCAGGAAAGTGGGCGTTGTGGAAGAGATGGACTGCGTTCGGTCTGCTGGCTATATTATCAAAGAAGTGATTTTACAAAAGCTGACTTTTATTGTTTTGAAGCAAAAAATGTAACTCAAAGAAAAGCCCTCATGGAGTCCTTCATGGCAGCACAAAAAATATTGCCTCCTTGCTACTGCCTTACCCTGTGATGCAACGGATACACCACAGCAACCCTGTGAAGAAAGAAAGACCACTGAGCGAGCTCCTCTTCAAGAAACTGATACGGACAAAGAGACACATGTCTCTGAATCTAAGCCATACTCATCAGATGTTACTGATGCTGAGAGAAAGGATAGCTCAAACCAGCAGACTTGGGACTACAATGAATTGCTCAGAAAATACTATGAACTTGAGGAGCAAAGCCGGAAAGTTCTTGAACAACTGGAGTACTTTGCTTGCATGGTAGATATATTGGGAATGGAAAAGAAGCTGCTGGTTGTCAGTTTTTGGCAATTTGGGGCTAATTGTAGCAAGTATAGGCTCCAAACTGTCCCAATGAGAGTTCAACAAGGGCTCATTGCTTCTGACCGAGGGCAGTTGCTTCATCTTCGCATGCTAATGCAGCAGAAGCATGGTGGTGATTGTGTTCAAGTCAGGCTAGGCAGGGATGTTATACTGATACCTTGGGATCCCGGTGGCAATGGTGACTATTCTTTTGTATCATCTTGGGGGCAAGCCGAAATTCAAGGAGGGAGGAATGTTATGGTCTCGCTACATAGGCCGTGGGCCAAGGAAGACAAGGAAAGCAGACGTCCAGTACAAAAAGGGCAATCGAGGAGCAATGCCAGGCATCGAACAAAATACACACAGAACCGAAGGCTCCTCCTCCCTGCTGCTGCCTTCTTCCCAGTCTCCATTCCGCTCCTTCCCCAAACACTGGTTCTTCTTCTAGTCTAAGTTTCTCTCCACTCCTAGTCTTGATTTCTGTATTCCAGTCCACTTCTCCCAATTGTATCTCTAAATACTTTGAAGCTGGTGATGGATTTGGGTGCTAAAGCTATTGAGTTGTGTTCATTTGTGTTCATCCAAGTGGGTATGTAATAGAACGAGACAAACTATCCCCACCTTGGGAGAGTAGAGTGCTCACCAGATAACCGTAAGACCCCAAATTTGAATTTTAGAATCTTCTGTGTTAATAGCACTAGTCACTGGATTAGTAGCTAGCGCTCACAGTTATATCATTGGATATCAACACATATCACGAAAATGTAAAGCTATTGCACAATAATAATAAAAGCATAAATATTGTTAGATGTGTTAGATACATATGTATTTACCCTGTTGTATAAGGGGTTCCTTGCATATATGCCACCCTGTACTTGTATATATATTAGCTCATTGGTCTCATAATGAATACAAGCGCTATTCATAACATGGTATCAGAGCGAGGTTAGGGTTAGGGCCTTACAGTAGTTGCCTCCGCCGGTCTTTCTGCCGACCGTCGCCCTTCTCTTGTCCTTTGCCACCGTCACTTGTCGTCACTGCTCGGGGAGCCCATCGTTTTGGGGAGCTGCTGCCGTCACCGAGCCAGTCTTCCTCGCATCCGTTGCGCCACTACCGAAGCCCTGGTTGCTTTCTTCAACGACGCCCCGGTTGCTTTCTTCGACGATGCCGAATGGCGCTGCCGTCGCACAGGCCGCACGCTCGTCGCCGAAGCCACTCGCCGGTCCCGCCACCGCCGATCCGCCGTGGCTCAGGGAGATGCCGCCTTGCCGCTCGGGAAGACGCCACACCGCCGCTCGGGTCTCCGCGCCGCCACATGGGACGCTTCATGCGGCCGCTGCCACGGGCTGCACGCTTCGTCGCCGAGCCACCCGCCACCGCTGCCGCCACCAAGCCGGTCTTCCTCGTGATCCGCCACGCACCGCCGCCGGGTCTCGCGCCGCCCATCAAGACGGACGCCACGCTGTCGCTACACGCTCGCTACTGGAGCCACCCGTCGCCGCCGGAGCCACTCGCCACCCGCTGCCACCGCAGTAAGGGGGAACCCTAGTTCCCCCGGGTTCCCCCGTGCGCTCTGTGGCTGGTAGGCCTTTTTTTTAGCCAAGCTGAACTGGCCCATTAAGAATCCGGCTGAAGAAAAAAAAGAAAAAAAAAGTACATCGTTCTAACCGTCATGCCGTCTAGCGCCACCTGTTAGACTTCGTTGCCTTGGTCACCGCGCCGTCCAGCACCGCCTACCAATGGGCACTATTTCTACTCCTCACTGCCCGGTGATCTTCAATGGTCTCAATTATCGGGACTGGTTTCAGCATATGTGTGGTCAGCGCCTTTGGGATTTTCTTACCGGCGAGTTGCCTTGCCCACCTTGCCCTGCTCCACTTGCTGAGCCTATGTTCCGGAAGACTACTTCTGAAGATGTTCGTAAGGAGGCATCTGATGCTTTTGAGGATGTTATGGAGACTTTTCAGACTCAATATGATGCCTACAAGAGATGGGTTGATGAGGATGCTCGTGCTTCAGCTATTCTGGTTGCTAGCATGGAGGTGCAATTTACTGGGGATGTGGTCGGTTTGGCTTCAGCAAAATTGATGTGGACACATCTGCGCAACCGCTACGAGCCGTATAGTGATTCGTTGTATCTTTCTGTCGTGCGTCGTCAGAGCGATCGCTTCTGACGAGGAGATGCTACGTGGGACGAGTTCTATGCCCAATTGTCTGCGGTATGGCGTCAGATTGACTCTTTGGGACCGGATGTTTGCCACACGTGCCAACACTGTCAGCGTCAGCAGTCTCACCTAGAGCTTCATCGTATCTATGACTTCTTGACCCGTCTCTGGGCTGAGTATGAGCAGACTCGTGCTTAGTTGCTGGCACGTCACCCTCGTGTGACCTTGTTGGAGGCCATTGCTGCTGTTCATGCTAAGGAGATTCGCCTTCGTGTTGCAAGCCTGCTGTCGTCACCGTCGTTTCCTTCGATTTTGGCAGCTTCTCCGGTTCCTACACCTGCTACATCTCCAGCTACTCCTTCACCAATGGTGCCTTCACGATGTCATTTCTTTGTAGGGGATCGTGACTGCAATTATCGCAACAAGGATGGACATGTACAGCAGACCTGCTACAAGAAGAAGAAGGATTTACGTCGTGGTGGCCGTCCTCCACAGGGAACTGGCGGTTCCTCCTCACAGAGGAGCTCTCGTGCTTCTAATTCTCAGGAGTTTCTCACACTGTTGTGTCGCATGGCTGCTCTTGCACCGTCCGGTTCTGTTGGTTCTACTGCACAGTCTTCTAGTGAGAAACCACCTTCTACTTCTTCCTTAGGTATCTCACCTTGGATTCTTGACTCTGGTGCTTCCTTTCATATGACATCTGATTCCACCAGTCTCACTTCTATTCGTCCTTTAGCTGCTCCTATCACTGTTCAAACAGTAGATGGTACCCCCCCCTTTCTGTCGCAGGACGAGACACTCTTTCGAATTCCTCTTTTCATATTCCTGTTGTTTCTCATGTTCCCAAACTAACCATGCAGCTTATATCTGCCGGTCAGCTCACTGATCATGGTTGTCGTGTTATTCTCAATTCTGATTCTTGTTGTGTTCAAGATCGACGCACGGGGACTCTAGTTGGTACCGGCCCTCGCCGCCGTGACTCACAGCATCTTTGGGAGCTTGACTGGCTTCGTCTTCCTTCCGCTGCCCCTGCTAGTCTTGTCGCCTCCACCGTCGCCGCCGCTTCTGCTGCATCCTCCACTGCGTCTTTTGCTCAGTGGCATCATCGTTTGGGGCATCTTTGTGGATCACGTCTAGCTTCTTTACTTCGTCATGGTCTTTTAGGGTCTGTGTCTAGTGATGTTTATCTAAATTGTCAGGGTTTTAAGCTTGGTAAACAATTTTAACTTCCTTATCCTTCCAGTGAGTCAGTGTCACAGCGTCCTTTTGATCTTGTTCATTCTGATGTATGGGGTCCGGCTCCTTTTGTTTCGAAAGGAGGTCATTGATATTATATAATTTTTATTGGTGATTTTTCTCGCCACACATGGATATACTTTATGTCATCTCGTAGTGAGGTTTTATCCATTTACAAGACTTTTGCCACCATGATCCATACTCAGTTTGATTCTCCTATTCGTATCTTTCATGGTGACTCTGCTGGGGAATACTTGTTAGGAGTCCTTCGTGTTTTTCTTGCTGAGCAGGGCACTATCTCTCAGTTTTCTTGTCCTGGTGCTCATGCCCAGAACGGTGTAGCTGAACGAAAGCATCATCATCTTCTTGAGACAGCCCGTGCTCTTATGCTTGCTTCTGCTGTCCACCCCACTTCTGGGCTGAGGCTATTTCTATTGCCACTTTCCTGATTAATATTCAGCCTTCTTCTGCTCTTCAGGGTGGGATCCCAGTTGAGCGTCTCTGTGGCAAGACTCCTGACTATTCTAGTCTTCGCCTCTTTGGATGTGTGTGCTATGTTCTTCTTGCCCCTTGTGAGCGCACCAAGTTGATCGCTCAGTCCATGGAGTGCGTTTTTCTGGGCTATAGTGCCGAGCATAAGGGATATCGTTGTTGGGATCATGTTGGCCGACGGATGTGGGTTTCTTGTGACGTCACTTTTGATGAGTCTCGTTCTTTCTACCCTTGTCCTTCTCCTTCCACCACTCCAGCATATCTTGTCGAGCCGCTTTCTTTTCCGACTTTTCCTACCACCCCCATAGTCACCACACCTCCATCACAGCCTTTGGCCTCTTCGGTTCCTTCTTCACCATCTCCTTTGCCCCCGCCACCCTCTCAAGAGGCTCCTCCCGGCCTTCGTCCTTCTTATCCTCTCTACTACACTCGTCATCCGTGAGTTGAGGATTCTTCTGATGCGCCATCTTCTTCTGATGGTTCATCTTCTTCAGCCTCCCCTCGATATGCCTTTCGTGATCACCAGTCTATTCGGCCTCTTGCGCGCTTTTATTTAGCGGCTCTTGTCAAACCGACTTCTTATCGTGATGTTGTTGTTCATCAGGAGTGGTAGCATGCAATGGCAGAGAAAATTGCTGCACTTGAGCGTACTGGTACGTGGGATCTTGTCCCTCTTCCTGCACGCGTTACTCCTATCACGTGCAAGTGGATCTACAAGATTAAAACCCGCTCTGATGGTTCTCTTAAGCGCTACAAGGCTCGTCTTGTGGCATGTGGTTTTCAGCAGGAGCATGGTCGTGATTATGATGAGATATTTGCTCATGTGGCTCACATGACCACTATTCGCACTCTTCTTGCTGTGGCGTCTGTTCGGGCATGGTCCATCTCTCAGCTTGATGTGAAGAATGCCTTTCTCAATGGCGAGCTGCGTGAAGAGGTTTATATGCAGCCACCACCGGGGTATTCTATTCCTGAGGGTATGGTTTGTCGCCTTCGCCGATCTCTTTACGGCCTCAAGCAAGCTCCTCGTGTCTGGTTTGATCATTTCTCTTCTGTTGTCACTGCAACTGGTTTCTCTGCCAGTGCTCATGATCCTGGTCTCTTTATTCACACTTCACCTCGTGGTCAGACGCTTCTCCTTTTATATGTTGATGATATGATTATTACTGGAGATGATTCTCAGTACATCACATTTGTGAAGGAGCATCTTAATGAGCAGTTTCTCATGTCTGATCTGGGTCCTCTTCGCTACTTTCTTGGGATTGAGGTTAGTTCTACACCTGAGAGCTTCTATTTGTCCCAAGAAAAGTATATTCAGGATCTTCTTGACCATGCTTCTCTTACTAATCAGCACATCGCTGAGACTCCTATGGAGCTTAATGTTCATCTTAGGCCCACTGATGGTGAGCCTCTTGCTGATTCTACTCGCTATCGTCACCTTGTTGCGTAGTCTTGTTTATCTGGTGTCACTCGTCCGATATTTCGTACACGTGCATATCTTGAGTCGCTTTGTTTCGCTCCCACTCGGCTCCACTATAGTCATCTTCTTTGTGTTCTACGATATCTTCATGGAACCATCACTGTCAATCTGCTTTTTCTCTCGCTCCGGCTCTTCTGACTCGAGCATATTCTCGATGCCACTGGCTAGTGACCACTCGATTGCCGTCTCTCGCTTATTGTGTTTTTCTTGGTGGTTCTCATTGCTTGAAGACTAAGAAGCGAGCATGATAGCTCGCTCGAGGCCGAATTTGAGTTGCGAAGTTATGGCTTTGTTGACTGCGGAGATTACTTGGCTAAGGTGGTTACTTGAGGATTTTGGTGTTTCTGTTTCAGCACCTACTCCTCTTTCGTCTGACAGTACAGGGGCTATTAGCATTGCTACAAATCTGGTGAAGCATGAGCTTACAAAACATATTGGTGTTGATGCTTCCTACATACGGACACCGGTACATGACCGGATTGTTGCTCTTCATTATGTGCCTTGAGAACTTCAGGTGGCAGACTTCTTCACAAAGGCGCAGACCAGAGCTCAGCATAGCTTCTATCTCTCCAAACTTAATGTTGTTGATCCACCATAAGCTTGAGGGGGGGTGTTAGATGTGTTAGATACATATGTATTTACCCTGTTGTATAAGGGGTTCCTTGCATATATGCTACGCTGTACTTGTATATATATTGGCCCATTGGCCTCATAATGAATACAAGCGCTATTCATAACAAATATATCTTACGACTTTTGACTTGCAGAATGACCGGATAGACCAAATACCTTTCAAAGAACAGCAGCGGAAGCAGAATAAAAGTAAACCACGTGGAACCCTCACGATATACCCACAGGCAATCGACTGGGGTCCGCGACCTAGTTCTTGGTCATTTTGATCTCTAGTCTTGACAAATGCTCAAAGGATGACTGATCCAAAGCTGTAATGGGTCATCTCCCCAGGCTGGGCGTCAGCCAAAGACTTGGCGATACGAACAAAACTAAGGTACACACAATCACCCTGTGTGGTGGGAAACAAGGCCCAACCAAAAAGATGAAGAAGGTAAGCGACGAGGTGTGTCCTAACAACCTCGTTTGATGCATTCGGAGGGCATTGACTGAAATTCCTCAGCCATGTCCGAGGCACAACACGGGCCCTATCTGGGACAGCTATGCCGAATCGATGCACCAAGCGGGCCTTCCAATCCGTCAGCAAACGAGGTGGAACAAGTGGGTCTCTCGTGATTGGGAGACCAATCAAGAAGGAGACATCTTGGAGAGTGACCGTCATAAGTGTTGACATGAGACTCCCGTCCAAGGTGAAGTATCGGCCAACCTAGAGCATCCTCTCAAAGGGCAATAAGCCCTTGTCCCGAAGGATTGGGACATAGCGAGCATCAAGATTCCAGTAATGCTTCTCCGACTGAACCACGAGGGGTGAAGGATCATCCCCGTCCCCGAAGGTCCACAACTTTCTCCGGTGATGTTCGTTGTAGAATGGTTCGAGTAGCTCCAGTAGAGGCATGGCTTGTAAGAGATGAAATGTTGAGTCAGTTCGGAACAAATCGAAAGGCGCAAATTAATAATGAATAAATTATTTATGACTAATTAAGTACGACAAATTAATTATGACAAATTAAATACCACTAAATAAACTATGACTAATTAATTGGCACTAAATTAATTAGGACTATTTAATTTTGGCTAATTAATTACCACTAATTTAATTACAACTAAGTTAATTAAGACTAAGTAACTACGACTAAATTAAATATGAATTATTAATCACGACGTATTAATTATGACTAATTAGCTATGACTAAATTAATTACCACTAAATAAGTACGACTAATGAATTAGGACTTAATTAATTGCGACTAATTAATTACAACTAATTAAATAAGACTAAATTAATTACGACTAAATGGTAATGAGTAAATTAATTTGCACTAAATAAGTGCGACTAATTAATTAAGACTTAATTAATTGTGACTAATTAATTACATCTAAATAACTAAGACTAAATTAATTACGACTAAATGGTAATGGTGAATTAATTATCACTAAATAAGTATGATTAATTAATTAAGACTTAAGTACTTGCGACTAATTAACTAAGACCAAATTAATTATGACCAAATGGTAATGACTAAATTAGTTAGCACTAAATAAATATGACTAATTAATTGAGACTAATTAATTACAACCAAATGGTAATGACTAAATTAATTATGACTAATTAACTACTTAATCGAATTAATTATGAATAATTAACTACGACTAAATTAATTAGTACTAATTAATTACAAATAATTAATTATGACTATTTAACTAAGACTAAATTAATTATGACTAAATAGTAATGTTTAAATTAATTATGACTAAATTAATTACGACTAATTAACTACAACTAAATTAATTATGACTAATGCATAGGAGAAAAAAATACCTCCTCAGCAAACAAGGACATAATAAGTTTCAGATGGCTTTTTGGATGGCGCAAGAGTTTCAAATTTCTTCTCTAGCTTCTTCCACTTCTCATCCTTCTCGGATCTGCATGCGGCGACAACATATCAGAAAAATAAAACAAATTGCTCCTTGGATGGCGCAAGAGGGAGGTAGAGGAGACACACTTCTTGGATAGCTACGGCTCTTCGCGGACCTCACTATCGTCGGGATGTCGTTGCTCATTGCATGCAGCCGGTAGCTACGATTCCTCCCTACCGCCTGGAGAGAGTACCATCAACTTCTCTGCAAGGTGGACCTCACCCTCTACCTTGCGTTGTCACATCAACCAACGAATCGGGTGCTTGGAGGAAACGAATCGGGGGAGACTCAACGGCGCCACCACCAACGGAGGCTATGGGAGGCGGAGCACCAACCGAGGAGGAGGCATAGCAAAGTCGGAGCTGAGTAATGGGATGGGGAAACCTAGGGGCATAGCAGAGAGGCATCACTCGATTCATCGTTGCATGGCTGCGAGTTGAGATGATGTAGTCGACGCTAAGGGCTTTAGTGGGCTATGTGTGCACCCTCACCGCGGCTCCCCATAAAATCCTCCGTCCCGTGCACCGCTGCAACACTACTCCGCGTGCGTCACGTCGCGAGTCGAAGGCTCGAAGGTGTACGGGGATAGAGATGGGGATAGGAGGTTGTGGGTTATGCGGGCTAAATTGTGGACTATGTGGGCCACCACTTAAGTCTATTTAAAAGAGAAACTAGCTCACGGGAGTCTACTTACTGTTTATTGTGGGGCGGATTTAGTGGGCTCGCCAGACAACCCGCACCCACTTGCACCCCTAACCACAGGCATGAAACCTCTTATTCCATCTAGCGGTCAGCAGTAATTGTCTCTTTAGACTCTCCTCCACTCATGCAGTTAATGGCAGATCAGTCCTGTAATAAAGAGATTGGCACCAAACAGCAACTCACCAAAAAAAATGCAGCAGGATTCTTAGTACAAGACATGCCTCGACTATGCTCTCTGGCCTCTGGGACACATCCAATTTTGCACCTGAATGGTCTTTAGAAACCACTTCAATCACATTGTTCAGCGACCCTAACCCAGATCATATCAAAACAGAATCTTAGTTTGGGTGGAAAGAATGTATAGGAAGCAAAGCCTATCTGTCTGAACGTCAGTTCAAATCACTTCACTCCCACTTAGGTGTACATTCTCAGCAAAGGACCTTCCCAGTAAGCGCTTCTGCCCTCTCGAGAAACTCAGCGCAATTGCTACTTGCCAAGTTTTCAATTCCCTCAACCTTTGTTTCATCCTTCTCAGTCAAACACTTTAATGTTGTCTGCACTGCCGTTGTTCGAACTGTGCCATTTTCAACATTTGACATTAAGCTGCCAGGATTGCCGGTTTCATCAAGCAAACAAACTGTTTCCACTGCTGCACAGCTGGTGCCTGATGCTGAAGACTCTTCAGATCCATGTGGTGAACTAGAGCAATTCGTTGGTTCGAAATGTAAATCGTCATGCGACAGAAAATTCTGAATTCCACTGCAAAGAGCACTGGGATCTATTTTGACTGTGCTGTAACATACGATTTCGCTGACACTGTTTCCATATTGAGGTGGAGTTCCCTCGCAAGCTTGGCTTACTGAAGCCCTTTTAACAGACTTGTATGATTCGACATGACCAACTCCATCAGAATCGCACTTTCTCTTAAGCTGACCCTCCAAAGATCCAGTCACTGTGCCATCTTCAGTGCCATTTTTATCACTGACCTTGCTTCTCTGCATGCATTGGTGGACAAGGTTTCTTGTAACACTGTTCAAATACATAAGAGGGGATCTGCTTCTTCCGGACATGGGTAACAGCTAGATCCATCCCGGACTTCCACAATGTATACATTCCGATTTCATGCATAAACTCATCTACTGTTCCACGAATATCAAATTGTTGACCACGTATTTTCATCCCCTCTTTCCTTGATAAGCCCATGTAGGAGGCACAGTGTGCACACTGTATTGAAGGATCTGCATACTCACATGGGTAAGGATGGCATAGCTGCATTCCTTTAGTATCTCGCTCAATCTGCATTTCAGAAAGACAAATTCCCATGAGATTTTTTATTCTGCATTATCTAACATAAAGCTGCTTTTAGTGTATGTTTCAAATATATGATCATAAATATTAACTGCAGTTAAAGCCATGCTGAGGAGCAAAAGAACTGAAACAGTACAGTAACCTTTAAAGTCAGCTGTCTCAATCGAGACCCAACCCATCCCTTCCAACGCCGGAGATCATCATCGTCATCCGCAACAATGACAACCACTAGATATTTTGTATATGCCTCAAAAAATTGGAAAAGCTACAAAGCAGTCCAATTGGCCTTATTAAGCTCAATTTCCTGCATCAAAGATAGGCAATGAGGCCATATCCATAACGCTAGCTCTGAGGTGTAAACTTCTAACTTTTAAGTCATAAATATTGCATACCAATCGGGACCCCGGATATACAACTCCGGGACTTTTTGTGCATTATGAACTAGTCACATGATCAGTAGCTAACTCACACAGTTACAACATTGATGCAATCATATCCGTACAACAAACTATAGATGAAGCAGACAAATTAATATTATTAAGTAGCAAAATGACCTTATGGTCAAATTTAACAACGTTTGCAACGTAGGGCTTAACAACAAAAGGTAACTTGCAGTGGAAACTAAACATCTTGTGGAGACCATCCGATATGCCCACAGGCAATCGAGTGGAGGACATTACCTAATTCGCATAGTCTTCGAAGTAGTCTTCCTCGTAGAACTCGGTGTTCCTTGGTTCTTCTTCGGCAACTGATCAACACATGGCGCAAAGCCGTGAGTACTTTAAAGTACTGAGCAAGTCGTAGGGAAATGTATGCAAATAATATTCATGCAACGCTTGACAATGATAGCTTTATGGCTATTTTGCAGCAAGCAGTATTAACAGTAAATACAATAAGTAAATTGTAAAGTACAATTTAAAAGATTAATACATAAGTAATCAATTTTCTTTGAAACAACTAGTGAACCCTGTTCACTTCCTAACCATCAATCAAGACCAACTACTCAGATCCATCCAACCCATTCTAACATTTTTTTATATGAAAATCTACCCCTCATGTGAAATCACTAGGTGTAGGACCGGAATAGGCGACTAGAGGGGGGGGGTGAATAGGAGCACCGAATCTTTTTGCAATGATAATGGATTCAACTCGCAAATCGCAAATCACTCCAATAGCTATGAGAGCTATGAAGATGAAAGCTTAACACAGTGGAAGACTTGCAATGAATCCGCTCCTAAACCCTCAAAGCACAACAAATAACTCCTCAAGAAAACTCGAAAAATCTGGGACAAAGGTACTACCCATTGTAAGCGCGGTATTACCTCGGTAGCGGTACTATCAGAGTAAATTTTGTACTATCAAGATCAGTACTACCTCGAGCAAAAGTGCAGTACTACCTTTTATCCGACGATGAACGTAAACAACTCGAAAACAAAATCGAAAATCGACGTAACTTTTAAACCGTAAGGCCAAACACCACCAAATTTGGAACACACCTTCCTATGGGTATTAGGAACCTATTCCAAGTGGCGATCGTCCAGATCTACGCCAAAGTTTCAATCTTTTTCAGTTTTACCTAAGAAGGGCAAAGAACCGAGCAAAACGAAAAACTTGATCCAACTCTTGCTCGTGGGAGATTGATGATCTAGGTGACCTTAGATACGCTCCCACATGTCACAAAGAAGGAGTAAGAGTGCACAAGAACAACCAAAACCAATGGATCAAGGAAGCACCCAAAATCATCAAAAGAGAAGGAAGAACACAAGAGGGAGCTCATCTTTGGAAGAACATCCATAGATTGATTCATGATGTTGCTTTGGTTACTGACCACTCCCTCAAGGAGGACAAGAGCTCCATCCAAGAGCATACACATCAATCCATCTCTAGAGCCTATGCCTCTCTTTTCTTCCCTAAACCCTAAAAACCAAACTAGGGTTTGCAAATGAAGTGCTTGGGCTGCTGTGAACAGCACCTCTCTATTTATATGAGGCCTAGAGCTTCTAGAAGACTTAACCCTAATGGGCTCCCGTTAAGCCCAATAACAAACGGACACACACGCACGCATTTTAAAGCGCCGTTTTCACTTTTCTTGACCTAAACCACTTCTTGACGCACCGCCTTGCGCCTGGTTGGCATTAGGTCACCAAGGTGGTATTTGGTGAAATTACCAAAATACCCTTCTCGATCCTTCTCCATGGACCGAGTCCAACTCGTCAAGCAATTGCTCCTTTCCGCACGTGTAGGTTGATCAACGGCTCTCATCATGCTCGGCAAGTCTCCCGTCCAGAATCCCATCGAACCTCCAAGGCACTTGCACCGACCCCCGCCGCTTGATCCAACCAACAGATCGAATCGCGGCTCGATCCACTCGTCCATTCATGCTATGCTTGAGTCACCGACCTCACCCTGGCATCCATGATCGATTCGGACCTCGGCTCTCCTAGCTTAGTCTCGATCCTCATCGCCGTTGACCGTCATTGACTCGCAAGCCACCTGCGACAAAGAATAGACCAAGAAATTGTCTCCGGAACAAGTTCTTCACAACTTGACCCACGTTAGCTCAAAACATGCAATATGCAACATATATGCATTACCAACACATGGAAATGACATAACCCAAAAACAATTCTCCAAGTTAAACGAAACTCGAAACCAAATCGGTATTACCGCCATGTCATGGCGGTATTATCAAGATCATGTGAGTATCAAGACCTATAATCTTGGTCGCATCGCTCCTCAATGAAATCCAAAACTTCCCAAAAACACTTGTTCGAAAAACCATACCGCCACACGCGGTCGTTCATCATGCGGCACTACCAAGAACCAAAGCACAGACTACCGCTCCTCGAGAAATCCAAAACACAAATTACACTCGCTCGAAAAACCATACCGTTTTGCTTGCAAGAATATCACGACCGGTGACGACCGACAAACACAAGCGGTACTATCAAGATCATGTAGTACCGCGCATTACACGCCGGTACTACCGATAATCCTGACACTTGCTGAAAACAGGATTTCAACAAAACCGAAAACGATCATTTCGTCAAACCAAAGAAGCTATTGCCAATTGTACCATCACATTAAGATCATGAGCATATCTCCATGATATCCACACCAGGCATTGTCCATAACCGGAGACACGGCTATTCGAATAGTTTTACACTCTACAAAGGTTGTACAGCTTTACCCACATGACATGACTTCCCTACTTTGTTTAGCATCCATCAATACCACTGCTCACTACCTTAGGTAAGCAGTCTAGAGCGCGTGACAAAGCCTTTACAAAGTTCTGTTTTGACCCAGTTCTGCTCGCTAAGGTTTCGCCTTACTAGCCCCCTCTTGCGCCACTTAACAACACAAACAGAACCGACTCAAAGCATTGCTAATTAATTGGCAAGGTCTACCCCATAATAGACTTGTGGTCGTACGGTATGGCCCAGATCAATGGCGCACAAAGTTAAGTCCTTAGAGACTACTCAGGTGAGGCAATCACATCCCAAATTCATCCCCTTTACTGCACGATCACTTCCCTTCGTATAAATCATTTTTGGTTCAACCCGGCCAAATGGCAACCCTTGCCATTTAGTCAAATTCATTCTTTCTTTAAATATGTAATCATGAATCCCATCGTGACTAAGCATGACTAAGCATAATATGACCCATGTTGGTAGTACAATAATGTCCAACTAATAATTAACCATCCTATGGTGTCTAAGGACTTATGTCATTCAAGTGTACATGTCATTCTCAACTTATCAAGGAGACATTATGGCAATTAGGTAATTAACTATTCTCGAAACCATTTTTATACAACTAGCCATGTATGTTTATATCAAACAATATACTTTTATAAATTCGGTACAACATGATAAAGGTCTACGACTTGCCTTCGTTGAAGAGTTGAGATGCTTCGGTCGTCGGGTCCAAAAATTCTTCCGAAATGCCGGAATCTATACGTGCGAACAAAGCCAAATTAATAAAACAATTCTAAATAAAATCCAAAAATTATCAAATAAGCACCAATAGAAAGATAATGAATTTAGATGAATTTAAAATTTTGAATCACTCGAATCGGAGTTCGGACAGAGGAGAACAGGCTCCCGGAAGTTTGAAAACACATAAAATGAAGAAATATGGATTTTTGGGAATTTTTGGAATTAATTTTCTAAAAGAAAATCCATTTATTGCGTCATGTTGACGTCAGCGGGCAATTTTGATTTTGGTTGAATTAATTTTCAAAAGAAAAACCCGGAAATGCCATATCAGCAGTGACGTGTGTAACACCCCGACCTGGGAGGTCTCTAGGCCTAGCTACAACAGGACCTAGGAGGTCTTGTCGCGGCTAAACCAGGAGGTCTCCTAGTCTGGGCTACGACCTGACTAGAGGCTCACCCGAGAGGTCCTCCAAGTCCTCCCGGAAAGTCCATCAGAACCTCCCAGGAGGTCTAGCAGGACCTCTCGGAAGTCCTCTAGGACCACCCAGGAAGTCCAGCAGGACTTCCTGGAGGCCTGGCGATCTGGCCCGAGGAGGTCTTAGACCCAGGACGTCCCCAATAACCTCCCATGACCAGACCGGAGGGTGGTCGTGGAGGGTGGGGAGCACCCCAAAGTCCTCGGTGTGAACTGAGCTAGTCCCAAGGATCATGGCTAGCTCCTCACAGCAACAATAGTGGTAACATTGCAACAACGCAAGCTTTATTAGTAACAAAGAAGTTGATTACAAGAGGGCTTACAAGCCAACAAGCAAAATACAGCGGAAGATAAACATAAAGGCCATCCGATACACCACAGACAATCGGCTGGAGGGCGCATCCTAGTCGTCTAGGACCACTTGGTCCACTGCACAGCTCATCATAAGGCTTCCTTCCTGCTCAAAAGATTATTTCAAGCAAGAGTGGGTACAACAACCGTGCTCGCAAGTTACACCCGTCAATTAACAGAATGACATGCATAAATGGATATATCAAGAGAAGGCATAATAGGGTTGATTTGCGTAAAGCCAAGTTTCTTTCAATTACATATACTGAGTTCCAAGGCAGTTATACAATATCTAAAATTCATTTTGTAAATCTCAGTTTTCAGTTCGATAACATTCATCATCAAGATGATAAATGATACCCTCCTGTCACAAGGCTCCCTACCCAACCTATGGGATAGAAATCCCAAAACCAGTTTGTCAAAGCCTTTTGAAAATAAAACCAAGGCTACTCGAATAGTTTTCACTCTACAGAGGTTGTACACTTTACCCACATGACATGATTTGTCTATTTTGTTCGGCATTCGTCAATGCCACCTCTCACTGCCGAAGGTAAGAGGTCTAGAGCTCATGACAAGGCCTTTACAATGCATTATTCCACCACAGTCCCTCATCGCTAAGGTTTCGCCTCCATTGAATACAAATCTGCAGGATCGGGGCCCCCTCTTGCGCCGGTGGGAAACATAGGTTATGAAAGACCATAGGCCATAGAAGACCTTCCACACATCCAAGTGGAACAACTGTGGTAGAACTTTGTAAATTAGTTGGCCATGTCCCACGCCCCATTCTGGAGACATGTGGTTGTACAGTGAGGCATAGCCCATTATAGGCCTAGCAAAGGATCGCTCAAAGGCCGGTCCTCAATTGACTTGGGCGACCACCACAAACCCTTGGACCTCAACCTTACCCAGGATTGAGTCCGTGCATAAACATTGCACCAGCCAAGCAAACCACTCCACCCAAGTCTAAATCCATTTTCCTTTCATTTGCTTTTCAAAAGCATTTAGAAGCTTCCATGACAACCCAATGTCGTGGCTTAAAACCTTTAAACAGCAGCTGGTCATGTTGGTAAAATTTTTCAAATCTAATACTTTTGGTCTATGCGAGACTAAGCATAAGTTTTTCAAATGATCCTGGTTCATACTAATGTACCAACCAGTTTTTCCTATGGTGACAAAATTGTTCGGTTCAAGGTCAACAGTGGCCATACAAAGGATTTAGGTATAGCTATGAATTTAAAGACAAGTATTGAAATAACTTGGTAAAGTAAGCATGCATTAACATTTAAAATGGAACATATATATATATATACATAGGGTGAAATAATGGGTGCAATATGATCAAAAGTGTAACTTGCCTCCTGCTTGAAAGCTTTCTGAGTTATCTCCTCACAAAGCTCAGCTCACCAAATGACGCCGAGGTCTACACGGGAACAAAGCAAGGCAGAAAAAGGCAACCAAGTAGGATCCAAAGAACTCCAAAAACGAACCAAATAACAACGAACAGAGCAGGAGAACTAAGGAAGGGACCTAAGGAGGAGGTCCAAGGTGCTGGCCGAAGGAGGTCCGATGGATTGGAGAAGAGATCCCGAGAGCTGGTCGAGGGAGGTCTGGAGGTTTGAGGGAGGTCTAGAGAACAAGCTGTGGGAGCCAGAGAGCTAAAATGAGAGAAAGGCAAAGGAAGAGGGCTTGCCTAAGCTTATAAGGCTGGAGTTGCTGGGAGGTCCAAGGCACACGTGGTCAAAAGCAGGTGAGGAAAAGATGGGAGCTAGTACAAGAAGTGACAAAAGATAGTATGGGTGCTGCCAAAAAGGATGGTAGCATATAATGCGACACAACAGGCATTAAATGCTTTGAGGACTTCCAAGTGCAAAGGACATGGTCAAAGGATAAAGAAAGAGGTCGTGACTGACAAATGGGGCCAGTCAAAGCTCAAGGGGAGGTCCTGCGGAGACCTAGAGGAGGTCCCGCAGAGGTCAAGAGAGGTCCTCACCCATGGGGGAGGTCCAAGCATAGGACCGGAGGTCCAAAGACACAACAATGAGGAGGTCCTATGGACAGGACATCCAAAAGACCTTCTCACGGGAGGTCCGAAGGTCAAGATCAAAAGCAACGGGGAGGTCCTGACGGTTAGATCTCTAAAACGAGATCCCAACGGTCAAGATTGAGAGCAAAGGGAGGTCCTGACAGTTAGATCCACAAGGGGAAGGTCTGAACGGTTAAGATCTCCAAAGGGGAGGTCTTAACGATCAGATCTAACAAGGGGGGGGTCTTAACGGTTAAGATCTCCAAAGGGGAGGTCTTAACGGCCAGATCTAACAAAGGGGAGGTCTGGATGGTTAAGATCTCTCTTAACGGCCAGATCTAATAAAGGAGAGGTCTGGACGGTTAAGATCTCCAAAGAAGAGGTCTTAACGGCCAGATCTAACAATGGGGTGGTCCAAATGAACGTGAGGGAGGTCCTAAAGGACACAAGGAGGTCCTGAAGGACATGGGGAGGTCCAAATGAACGAGAGGGAGGTCCTAAGGATACAGGGAGGTCCTAAAGGACGTTGATACCACGAGTTGGGGGCGGTAATACCGGGTTGGTAGAGAAGGGAACTTCCAGAGAAAGTTATATGGATCAAAGCAAAGAAGAAGTCCACGTGAACACAAAGAGGTTCGAGAGAGTGTAGAAGGAACTCAAATGAACCCGGGGAAGGATTGGACCTGGGGAGGTTTAGGCTAGAACAGAACCAAAGAGGGTGGTTTGGACCAAGGGAGGTCCAAGCACTTGGGAGGTCTAGACCTAAGGAGGCCTGGACCAAAGAAGACAACACAAAGGAGGCCTGGACCCTTGGATCCAAACGAGGGAGAGGTCTGGACTATCAAATCCAGACGAAGGGTGGTTTGGACGGAGGGTTCCAAGGGGAGAGGGATCCAACGGAGGAGATCCACAAAAAGTGGTCCAAAGGAGGTCTTGACGGTCAGGATAAACTCAAAGGTGATCCCGATGGTCAAGAGGAGATCAGGGAGATCTCGACGGTCAAGACCAACACGAGGGAGGTCTTAATGGTCAAGATGAAGCCAAAGGAGATCTCGACGGTCAAGACCAACACAGGGGAGGTCTCAACGGTCAAGATAAAGGCAAAGGAGATCTCGACGGTTAAGACCAACACAGGGGAGGTCTCAACGGTCAAGATAAAGCCAAAGGAGATCTCGACAGTCAAGACCGACACAGGGGAGGTCTTAACGGTCAAGATAAAGCCAAAGGAGATCCTTACGGACCCGGGGAGGTCCAAAAGAGGTTCAGATGGACACGGAGAGGTCCAAATGAACTCCAGGAGGTCCGACTGTACACAAGGGAGGTTCCAAATGAACCTGGGGAGGTTCACTTGAGCACATAGAGACCCAATTGGGCACAAGGGGGTTCATTTGAATAAGAAGCGATCTAGTTGAACACAAAGAGATCCAATGGACAGAAGGTAGTTCATTTGATCAGAGGGAGATCCAAATGAATCACTGGGCGTTCCAGTTAACAAGAGAGGGATTCAATTGAATACTAGGAAGTCCACATGAACTCAAAGGGGGTTCCAATGAACACAAAGAGGTCTAAGGGACACAGAGGAGTTCACAGGATCCAAGGAAGGTCCAAGTGAACACAGGAGGCCTAGATGAACCAAAGAGAAGTTCAAATGGACACAAGGAGGTCCAGATGAACTAGAAGAAGGTTCGATGTAGCCTAAAGATGTTCAATGTGAGCACCAAGGGCTTGAAATGAACCTGAGGAGGTTCAAAAGAACACGAGGAAATCCAAATGAACATAAGGCAGTCCAAACCACTGGGGAGGTCTGAACCATAAAGAGGTTCAAACCAACAAGGAGGTGATCTGGACTAAAGGAAATCCAAACCAAAGGTATGAGGGGAGGTCCAGAGGGGTCAAGTGAGGTTTGATCGAGAAGGAAGGATCTGGACGTGGGCAAATGTCTAACTCAAGGGGAATTTGGACATAAGGGCATGTCTAGACAGAAGGGAGGTCTGGACATAAGGAAATGCCCAAACAAGAGGAAAGTCTAGAGAGAAAGGGGAGCCAAGGGAAGAGCAGAACAAGCTGAGGTGAGGGATTTCAATACAAGAGCTCTAACAGCTCCAAAGAACCAAACTTAGGGATTAGTTGAAGTTTAGCTTAGTCATTTTAAACACTCCAAATTCTAAAAACTCAGGTTAAGCTTTGGAATTTCAAAAAAAAAACCAAATGGTTCTTTTTATTTTAAAATTTTCAAAAAGGCTAAAAAAACCAGGGTGTTACAACGTGGCTGCCACGTAGCCTGGAGAGCTGACGTGGCGCTGACTAGGCGCCACATGGGGCTGCCATGTCGGCGCCCGAGCGGTGGCGCGCTCGGCCCGATGGCTCGCCGGCGATTGGCGGGAGCTGGCCAGTGGCGAGGGCACCGGCGACTAGAGGGGAATGCTGCGAAGCTGGGGCTCACGGTCTTGGGGGCCAGGCGCGAAGAGGTGGCCGGCGGCAAGGTGGAAAAGTGGTGGTGGTGGTGGGCGAAGGTGGTAGTGGCGCTCCGGTGGGCTTCCGACGATGGGGAGGCGCGCACGGGGATGGCTGCGAGCCGGCGATGTCGTTGGTGAAGACGTGGGCGACGGAGGAGGCTCGTCGGCGACGCTAGACGCGACGACGAGGAGCTCGGCTGGCGGTGAGGTTTCGTGAAATACGATGCAGAGAAGGCGAGGGAGGGTGAATCGGGGGGAAAGGGAGAGGGTCTTGCGAGCTTCTCGGAGCTCCATTTTATAGAGCTCAGGGAGGAGCGAGGGAGGGGGTGGCGGCATGGGCGCACGAGTGGCTCCAGCCGACGTAGGACATGGGCGCCCAACGGGAAGAAGGGGCATGTGGTTGCAGAGTTGGGCACCCAACGACGTAGGAGATGTCCAAATTCTCTTGAAGATTTCCATTTTAATTGGTTAGACTTGCGGGGTGTTAATAATTACAATATCTAATTATTTAGTTTTGTAGTTTTGGCCTGGACGCTTTGGAAAACTAGAAATAAGATGGCGATTGAAAGATCTTTCCCTAAGCAGCCATTGGAAGTTATACTCAGATTTCTATCATGCTTGCAGCGTTAGTGGTAATCAGAAAGAAGGATTGTCAAGGTCTGGAAGATGTGCTGAGGAAGCTTGAAGGATGGATTACTAGATTTTGGGTTTGGGATGTAGGATAATTAGATAGTTCTTTGTTTTTTGCTTTAGTTGGAGATTGCTTGGTTAGCTGGTGTCCCAGTTGGTTAAATGTTGTTGGTTGTATTTTGGATAATTAGCTTTCTATAAAAGCTAGGTATTATTCCTGTTTTTTTTTTAAAAAAAAGATGTATATCTTTGAGCTTCCACGAAGACAATCAATATGGGGTTTTGCAATAAGTTCTACAATTTAACGACTTCAATTTCTCTGAGCAATTCTTGCCAAGAAGTAAGATTCTATGTTTTTGACACCTTGGCTTCGGAATTGTCTAATCCGTAAGAGGTGGGAGGTCCAAAAAAAAAGCATTGATGCAGCCGTCGCCAAAGAGGAAGCGGTTGTCGAAGAGCGTCATGCCGTCTATAAACTCTGTCACGTAAGATTTTTGATTTATAAAAGCTAGGATCTTTTCCTGTTTCAAAAAAAATGTAAGATTTTTGCCAACATGAAGAGAGGAGGAAAGAGAGTGTAGCTGTCTATTCGTGAAGAGACGATCTAACGCATACAATGAGAGCGTATAAACAGCACAAAACATCATTATATGAATTATTGTTTATAACAAACAATTTTTTATGTCATAATTAAAAGATTGTGGGGTCCCAGAGAGACAATTCATTATAGAAATTGTATTTAGTTTTATCTCTATATGATATGGAGAAGTATATAGACAGTAGCTATATCTACTGTTGTATATAGTCTAAGACGGAAGCGGTAGCACTCAGCAACTGTTTACCATCGAACCATTTTGACCCGGCGAAAGGGTGTGACAAACCCAATAATTTTTTTTATTAATTAACCCTTTTATTAATTTTATTTTAAAGGTAATCCTGACGAACTTTATTTCCAATTCTAATCCCTTTGGTCACGTCGCTGCCTATGGCGTGGGCGTGACAGTGTTGTTTTGTCACGCCATGGGTGGTGGTGTGACCAAAAGTGCTATTTTGGAGACTTATCCTGTAGCATGACAATGTTGTTTTGTCACGCCACGAGTGGTGGCGTGATCAAAAAGGTCAGAATTGTAAATAAAATTTGTCGGGGTTAACTTTAAAATAAAAATTAAAAAAAGGGTTAATTAATAAAAAAAAAGTTCCAAACCCGGCTGCTTGCACAGGTGTGTGCGAGCTCTCTTCCGTGCCGGCTGCTACCCAAACTGCCATAGCCAGAGCCTGATCCGTGCCCGACCTTCCCACTCGCGAAGTCGCACCCGCCGGCCGCCGCAGCAGGCCACCAAGCGGAAACAAGTCGGGGTCGCTCACCAACCTCGCCAAGCGACGAGGCGAAGAGCAGCAGTAGAACCGGAGTGGGGAGAAGCCGCCAAGAAGATGGAGGACGAGGACTAGCAGCTTGTCTAGGGGAGGACGGAGGGGGGAGAAGCCATGGTCGCCAGGAACTTCCGATCCGGTCCCCCAAGGAGGAGGAATCCGACGCCGCCGTCCGAGGTAACCACACCAAAACCCCTCTCCCGTTCCAGCTCCCGGATCGATTCGGAAACCGTGGCGGCAGGCTCGGGTTCGATAGGTTTCTTGCTCTTGCGCTTGGGAGGTGGAAATGGGGCTCGTGGCAGCCTAGATGCCTTGTTGCGTCCTTCTAGCCTCTGGGGTATGGTGGACGGTGTGAGATTTTTGGGACCTCGTTGAGGATCGGAAGATGCTTTCTTGATGGGGTTCTGATCCACCGATGGGTTGCCTTTTCTTCTCCTCTGTTTTGGCGGTTGTAAGGTTGCGTCCCTCTAGACATGGGCACATGGCTGCCAAGATTATGCATTCATTCGTATCCATCTCTTGATATGTTGTACCTTGTTAATTTATTATGTTCCGTGGATTCTTCCCCTTCTCATGTCTTAACATAACCCGCGTGTGAAGTTGTTAGACGGTGGCGTGTATTGACTGAGGAGAGGGGTAAGGGTAGGACTGTATACGAGCCGAGCTCGAGCGACCTAGGCTCCAACTCGGCACAAGCTCGAGCCGAGCTCGAGCGAGCCTGAGTTGGGGTCTAGCTTGGACCTGGGCTCAAGCTCGGTTCGGCCTAAGCTCGAGTAGGCTTGAGCTCGGCTCGAGTAAGCTGGGTAATAGTAAAAAAACATATATCAATTTTCAACAATTAGAAAAGCTCGAGTAGACTCGAGCTCAAGCTCGAGGGAAGCTCGGTAACAGTTAGCATGCAGCAATTTTCAACAACATAGGAGGGTTATTTGAGCAATTTTCAACAAGATAGGAGGGCTATTCGAGAGAAGCTCCGTAACAGTTACATTTGAGCTCGGCTCCGTAAGGCTCGCGAGCTATTCGAGCTCGGCTCGTTAAGGCTCATGATCTCGAGATTTGGCTCAAGCTCGGTTCGTTTGGAGCTCGAGCCGAGCTCGAATCGAGCCTAGGTCGAACCGAGCTCGAACAGTTCGCGAGCCTCGAGCTTTTTTTACATACCTAGGTAAGGGTCCGGTGGAATAGCTGGCGAGTTCCGAGTATGCGCTTTCTGCCTGTGATGTTCAATTCTTGAGTTTTCTTGTCACAGAGGCCGTCCTGTTGGGAGTGAAGAACACTGCAATTTCTGGTACCGTGGTTGCGGTTCCCACGGTGAGTAGCTGTTTCTCCACTTCCGATAGTATGTAGTTTATGCCCAAGTGCAACTTCTCCCTACAATGTTCATATCTATGCTGGTCATGTGATTATCCTGGGAAAATGTTTAGCGCCATTGTGATATCCGCACCATTTGAGATAGTCATCTCCATCAAGTTTCTGCATTTCATTTTAAGAGTTTAGAATGAAAAATGAACTTCTAATGACTATTACGGACTAGTTACCACCCAGTTCGATTTTTGGCCATTTATCGGAACATGGAATAATTTGAATAGTTTGCTTGCATATATTCTGACTTCTGTTAAAATTTGTTCTGGTGCAGTTGGTTGGCTGCCGTGCCCTTCCGTGGGCTAAGGCTAATCTCAACTACACCGCACAAGCACTCATCATATCGGCAGGTACTATACTACCATCGTTGCTGATCCAATATAGTTGTTAAAAATTTATCGTTAGAATGACTTTGTGAAGATATTCCATTGGCTATAATGTCATTAACTTATGCTGACAAGTGACTGTGACCCTGTCCGGGGGCCGTGGTGTGGATGGAGGTGCTGCTCAAGGAGGTGAAGGGGGTGCGGCAGTAGGGCACAGGGAGGAGGATGGTGCTCGGCTGGTGGGAGGGAGAAAGAGAGAGAGAGAGCTAGGGAAGGAAGATTAGAGATACTAATCTTGCTTGCTTTATTCCATCCTCTACTCCCCTTTAAATAGAGTCTTACAAATATAGATTTTCAAATAAAGAGATCGGAAGGATCTCAATCTAATCTTTAAAGAGATCGTAAAGATCTCAATTTAATCTTTCTAAACAAATCTTATCTTAAGGATCTTAATCAAATCTTTCTAACTTGCAAGCAAAGAAAGGATCCAACATGTGGTGTTCCTTGAGCCTCGGTTCATCATTATGTGATGTTTTGTGCCTCGGTTCATCATTATGTGATGTTCCTTTGTACTCTTGTTACAAGAATGGTAACACTGTACTGTGTTTTTAGACGCCAATCACCTTCATGATCCAACATGTGGTGATTATTATGTGAATTCAATCTGGACGAGCAGATCAGCTTTAGTGGATCCATTGCTGTAGCGAGCTGTCGACGAAGCCACGCCACGCGTTCCGGACAGTCCGATCAAAGTGATGGATGGTTTTAGATCATCATCGGTGTTAAGCCCTGTCGGTCTTACCAAATTCCTTGTTTAAAGCCTATTCAAGGCCAATTTAGAAGCAGCGCGGAAGCCAATGATCTACGGAAAGCGATCAGGAAGCTAGCTATCGAGGATCTCAAGGTACATTTTTATTCAGACTGATGACTGTTGCATACTTACCTCACATAGACAAAGTTGAACTGATCTACATGTATATGTATTGTCAGAACGCTACAATAGGTCTCCATGGTTGAGATCATTTACAACTTCGATCAAAGCTAGCTATTGAGTTCGTGCATGTGCTGCTAGCTGTTTTCATGTTCAGTCTTGAAAGGCTAGAGCGAATTGTTCTGGTGCTGCTCTAGGAAAACATCTTCCTTACTGCAAGATTCATTTGATGAGAATCACCTTCTCTTTCGCAGGAACGTGACAAACGCGCAGGATATACCTGGTGAATATCCAAAAGGAGCACTTGCGTCTTCTTTAGTAGCATCGTTCATATCCTTGTATATGAAAAGCAAAGATTTCAGATAAATGGTGTGTTTTCTTAGCGGGGGAAGACATGCCTTGTTTTTTAGGTTTTGTTAGGCTTGCAACCTCTCCATCAGTACGCCCTTTTTTTTTCTTTTTGTATTTTTAAACAACATAGATCGGTTTTGACGATTGTAATCCAATAACGCACTGCCATTGGAAGTTCTCCTTGCAAAATAATCCAAGGGTGTATCTAGTCCAGGGGCCGGTTACTGACCGGGGTCCGGGATCCAAACTCCCGGACGGTTTCTTTCCTCTTTGACAAATTCAAATTTTAATTTTTGAAATTCGGTTGGTTTTTAAGTAAATTCATTCGAAACTCATCTGAAAAAATTCCGGTTTGAAAGGTTACCGTTCCTGCCCCCCTGCCGAGATCCAAAACGGTACCGGTTCTGTGATCCTTGATCTAGTCAATACTAAATACTACTTACCATGTACATGTTCCACCAAGTCAGGTACCCATATTCATGAATAATACTGCACGTTTACCAATACATAATTTCCTCTTTTTTTTCCTTGTTAATTATGCCTGATGGGCCTAGTTTGCTCATGTGATTACACAAATTACCGAGAAGACAGATTGGTTACCAGAGGCATTTTAGTTGCATTGGGTAAAAAATAATTTGCATATGTAATCATGCCTTATCAAATTTGGCAAGTATTTGCGGAAATTTCACAAAGTTCATTTTAAGTTGGTTAGCCCAATGCGTTTAAGTCGGTAATAGTGGTCTATGTATACTCAAGTCAGATGTCATCCCAAGTAAACCACAATCCAAAGCTAGTCAGTGAAGGAAGAGCCAATGTACATGTAATCATGCCTTCGTTTCTAACGTTTACAGTAGTAATTGGTGGTGCTACTGCTTACTTGGTACTCTCCTCTAAGGGCCAGCTGTAGATGGATGCCTCCAGGAAAATACAACTACACGAAATCACATACAAATATCGACTTCAATACACATATATAATAGGCTAATAACCCGAGATAACGGCAAAAGATCTGCAGTTAGAAAATTTGAAAATGCTAGCTGACTTGCCCATAAACAAACACAAGCTCTGGAGCTTTTCATGCACAGCTACCTGTAAAAAGCATGGCACTAGTAATCAGAGCAAATCAAGCTATCCAAGTTATTGACATAAAATCGGTCGTCTGAAACATGAGAAACATTAGCCTTGAGGCCTACCCCGACGATGGTGACGAAGATTACAGATAACTCCAAAAGTATAGTAGTATATGAGAACGTTAGATCATATACAACACATTTCACATCTAAATTCAGGCAGATACAAAATGAATCTAGGTCAGGCAGGCAGCTGGCCATCAGGACTTCATATAGCTGATGAGGTTTGTTGAAACCTTAGATGTTAACGGAGGTCACCTATTACAGACAAGTAACAATATTGCATAAAGACAATGAGAAGGAATTTATATGACAGAAGCAGATACTAGTCCCTACACCAGCCCAATCTAATCTAAAGATGGTGCTCTTGGGGAGCTCCTCGTCTGTCGTTTATCTACTTCTGAGGGCACGACCTTCCGCCGCTTGTAGTTGATGGAACAGCTCTAGAAACACACGGGGAAGACGAGACATGCTCCGGGGAGTGGTATCACCGGTGACGAGGCAACGTCGATGCTCTTTCCTATTGGCCGAAAAGGAGACAGCCAAATCTGCGTGGAAGGCATTGAAGATGATGCATCTTGGTGTCGATCGTCGAAAGGCGAAAGCGAGAGATGTTGAGAAGATGTGTTCGCCGTCCTGAGTCGAGTCCGTGTGTTACTCAAGTTGTAGTTGTGACCAACTTGAAGTTCGAGTACGAGTTGGGCAAGTCGTAGTTGAGACCGACTGTCCTGAATTGAGTACGAGTTGGGGCGCAAGTTGTAGTTGAGACCGACTGCCTCAATGAGTAAGAGTCCAAGACGTGTTCGAGTTGTGTGACCGTCTCCAGATAAGTAAGTGTGAGCCAAGTTGAAGTCGAGTCCAACTGGCAGAGTCCAAGATATATTCGAGTTATGCTACCGTCTTCGACCGAGTGTGTGGGAGCCATGTTGAAGTTGAGTCCAACTGGCAGCACACAAAATATTAGTACATACACAAAGATTAGGAAGTGATTGTTAGATAATCTTTGTGCAGTCCGAGTAGTAGAAGGACATGTATCCTGTTCGTATACGCGTATACTTGCCGTGGCATGTAGCTAGCCGAGTCCGAGTTGAAGTGTGTATGGCTGACTATATAGCTAGCACAGTAGCACTAGTTGCTAGTAAGGAGAAACGTGAGTAGAAGCATTGTGACATTGAAGAGGAACGAGAGAAAAGCAATGTAAGAAGTAATAGAAGAGAGGAAAGAAAAGCTACAGTGCAACAGGAAATCGTTTTCTTGAGTTCCAGTGTGTTCTCATTCTTGTCCACGCGAGATTCTTCTTCCGAGAGCAAGTTTTTCTTCAGTTTGTTCCAACAGTAGTGCCGCTCTATTTTTGCATCAGTGCCCTGAACATCTTTCTGCAAGCACTTGTCATCAGAAACTACTATATCCTTCTCTTCGCAGGTGGTATCAGGCAGAGGCCTTTTAACATCAGAAGTTGTGTTCTCGGAAATTGTTTCATTCTCTGTGCAGCAGGTGCCATCTACGAGGGGCATCTCAGCATCAGTGGAAGTTGTCATCTTCACAAGGAACAGCCTCACCTGCTACTATGTTAACGTTAGCATCCTCACCATCTGCATGAGTTTCATCGGTTCCATTTGTACTGTCACCTGCCAAAACATTGTAAGTGTTTCCCTCTCTCAACTCAGAGGAAACTGTACTACCACTGGTCATACCATTGTCAGTGTTTCCCACTTTCAACTCAGGTGAAACATACTGCTCACTATCATTGATATCATCCACAACTGTGCTAGTTTCCTTCGTGTTATCTTTGATAGCATCTTCTACCGTGATAGGATCCACAAGAGTATCTTCACGTTTCGTGTCCTCAGCTTCGACAAAATTCCTTTCTAAAGAACGCTCAGCAACATCTTTGTTTATATCACCTATCGTGACAGAATCCGTGTCTTCGAAAGATCACATCTGCCATCCTCAGCTTCGCCTGTAGTCCTTTCTGGATCAGGTCCAATGTCATCTTTGCTGGCATCAAGCATCATGGCAGAACGCATATCTAGAGAAGCTCCACAGCGCTCATCCTCAACATTTGTATTTCTTTCTAAAGAATGTTCCTGGCAGGCCACTACCTCCTCGGCATTATCAGAGATTGAGCAACACTTGGAATCCATAATATCATGTGTTATGATTATTGTGTGCATATTCAAGAGGACCAATAGGCAATATATATAAGGATGTACAAAAAGGGTTTCCACATACAGATAAGGAAACAAAAAAGAGTCATATTCTAACCCCTCCCCCCCCCAACCTCAAATTCATGGTGGATCACACACATTGAGTTTGGAGAGAAAATAGTACCCTAGTCTGTGGCTTCGTGAAGAAGTCAGCAACCTGTAACTTATGAAGCATCCACACCAATATGCTTAGTGAGCTCATGCTTCACTGGGTCCCGGGCAATACTGATAGCACCTGTACTGTTAGACAAAAGAGTCGTAGGTCCCGTCACAGGCACTCTAAGATCTGCAAGTAGCCACCTCAACCAAGTAACCTCTGCTGTCACTGCTGCCATAGCTCTCAACTTAGCCTCTGCACTCAAACAGAAGCTGCATGCCGCTTCTTAGTCTTCCGTGCAATTAGGAGGAGCCAAGAAAACACAAGAAGTTTAAAGAGAACGACGATCAGAAGGATCATTAGCCCAGGTCGCGTCGGAGTACGCCTGAAGCTGTAGTGAGGTAGAGCTAGGGAAAAACAAACGACGAGAGATATTCCCACGCAAGTAGCGAAGAACACGAAGAAAGTGACTGTAGTGAAGATGGGTAGGACAAGCCATGAACTGACTCAAGATATGAACAACATAAGTAATATCAGGACGAGTGCTCACAAGGTACACCAAACTCTCAACAAGATGGCGATATTGAGTAGGATCCTCAAGAAGATCACCATCAGTGGCACGAAGCTGTAGAGATAGTTCCATGGGAGTCTCAGCGGTGCGAGTGTTAGTCAAACCAGACCGATCAAGAATATCCTGGACATACTTCTGCTGGGAGAGGTAGTAGCCCTCAGGTATGGAAGAGATCTTAATCCCAAGGAAGTATGTAAGAGAACCAAGATCAGTCATCAAAAACTATTCACTGAGTTGCTTCTTCACATACGTGATGAATGAGGAATCATCACCAGTGATGAGCATATCATCAATATACAAAAGAAGCAGTGTCCTACTCCGAGATGAGACATGAACAAAAAGAGCAGGATCATGGGAACTGACAGTGGAACCGACAGCAGTAATCACTGGGGTAAAATGAGCAAACCAGGCACGAGGAGCTTGTTTGAGGCCATAAAGAGCACGACGAAGACGACAGATGTGCCCATCGGCAACAGAATACCCAGATGGTGGCTGCATGTAGACCTCCTCATGCAAAACACCATTAAGAAAAGCATTCTTAACATCCAACTAAGAGATAGACCACTGGCGAACAGAAGCAACCGCAACAAGAGTGTGAACAATGGTCATATGGGCAACAGGGGCAAAAGTCTCATCGTAGTCACGACTGTACTCCTGCTGAAAGCCACGAGCCACAAGACGAGCCTTGTAGCGCTCGATAGTACTATCAGACCGGGTTTTAATCTTATACACCCACTTGCACGTGATCGGACGAGCATGCACAGGTGTTGGTACAATATTCCAAGTCTCAGTACGTCGAAGAACATCAAGCTCCTCTGCCATAGCGAGCTGCCACTCAGAATGAGGAGCAGTCTCACAATAATAACTAGGCTCAGTGACAGAGAGAGCATGAGCTATCAGAGCAAATCCAAGACGATTAGGAGGTCGAAGGGTTGTTCGGTCATGAAGGACGTAACGAGGAGCATCAGTAGGAGGATCAGATATGGGTGTTGGTAAGATACCAGGAGAGGAGGCTGGTGAAGGATGAGGATGCCTGGAGTAGTGAATACCAGAGAAATGAGATGGTGGTGCTGCAGGAACAAGAGGCGGTGCTACAGGAGGCAGCACCGAAGGCAGAGGTATAGAAGGAACCACTGGAGACAGACCAAGGGAAAACTGTGATGGTGGAGAAATGGGTGAAGAGTCAGAAAGAGACAACCATGAAATCGACCCAACGGTGGAAACAGGAGGAGCTGAATCTCGATGCTCAAGCAACTAATGCTTTATTTAGTGCTTTGAGTATACAGGTGTTCGATGCCGTATGCAATCTTAAGAACGCTCATGAGATGTGGACCCATCTTCAAGATCATTATGAAAGGTCCACCTCCTCTAATGATGATTGCATAGAAGAGTGGATGTCGGGAGAACAATGCTCAACCTCTAGCTCCGACAATGAGGAGTCCTCAACTCCATCCACATCACCTCATTGCTTTATGGCCAAAGGTAATAAGAAGGTAAATGATGATGATGAACCTTCATATTATGAGTTGATGGATATGTTAGAAGAGCTTAATGAATATCTTGGGAAAGAGAAGATGAGATTCAAGGTTTTAAAGAAAGAGCATATCTCCCTTCAAAATAATTATGATATGCTAAAAGAAGAACATGAATCTCTCCCTCTCAAGGAAGTCATTAGCTCTAAGGTGGATATAGGCATTACATGTAATTTACTAGATAATATGCCATGCATAGCGCCTAGCTCTGCATTTCATCTAATGTTAGCATATCCACCTCTTGTAATGATTTGCTTGATGTACCTTGTTGCTCAAAATTAGATGCTTCTATTTCCTCTACATCTTGTGAGACTAATCTTGTAGAGAAAAATAATGAGCTCAAGGCCCAAGTCACAAAATTAAAAATTGACTTGGAAAGAAGCTTCAAAGGGAAGGCCACTCTTGATGAGATATTAAGCAAGCAAAGATGCTTGCAAGATAAGAGTGGAATTGGCTTCACTCCAAAGAAGAAGGAGAATAGCAAGACAAGACACAATGCAAGACACATGAAGAAATATGTCAAGTGCCTTGGATGCAATGAGAAGTGCCACAAAGCCTCGGTGCGTCCAAACAAGATGGATGATAAGACAAAGTCATCAAAAATCAGGCAAGTCGGCAATAAGCAAGATAGGAATACAAGAAAGGGAAGCAAAAGCCCAACTTGCTACAATTGTCGGAAAAAGGGACATATTGGTAAACAATGCCCTAAAGGTATCACTCCTAAGCCTCTTGTCTATAATGATCATTGTTTGCTTAGGAAGGATACAAATGGCAATATGTTTGCTAGAATTGTTAGTTCACCAAAGATTATTGCTAGGGCCATTTGAATGCCCAAATCTCTTGTGACTAACATTCAAGGACCCAACAGAGTTTGGGTACCACAAAGTACTTAAATGATAAATAGGTACTTGGAGAGGCATTGGAGGTTTGGCTCACTCATGAAGAGGTGGATTCCACCATATACAAAATTGGAGCCAAGCTTAAGGATGATCACTTCATATCATAAGCCAATGCCATTTTGGTAACAAGTACTTACATTGAAGTATCTAGCCCTTATGCCTTGTATAGATTGCATTTCATGGAAATCTTTTCAAAAGGGTGTTCTTGCTCTTGTTCAAAAACTTCATTATTGAAATATTGAGCAAGATAGTAAGTGGCACATTAATGGGGAGTGCTAAATCATAATCATGTATATCACATCCCTAAGTGTGCCCAAATAAAGTAAGTGCTAGTAATGTTTTTCAAAATTTAGCCTTTTAGCCAAAACTAAAAAATTTCATAAATATTAGTAATCCTTTGAAAACTAGTTGAAAAATATATACAAATGCTTTTCGAAGGTTTACCAAAGGTTTTGGCTCAAGAAAAACCTATTTTAAGTGAAAATGAGTTTCTAGCCAAAATTCTAGATCATAGTATCTTGTTTTTGACATAAACTAGATTTTTGTATAAAATCCATTCTAAAAGGAATTTCAAAATCATCCCAAAAGGAAAATTCTAGAGTTGGCCATTCTAAACCTTTTTGATATTCAAAAGATTTCCAAAAGGCCAAACTAGAAAATGTTAGTTGATTTTGAAACTCATCCAAAATACTAGTTTGACCTAAGTAGTCACTTTCTAGCACTTAAGTGAGTTTTGCCATTTGAGCTAAATTTATTCACATAAATAGGTCCACAATGGTATTCATGACTCATACATGAAATTGGATGCTTTAAATTCCGTCGTATGCTTAGTTTTGCTCATTTAAAGAAGTTTCATCAAAATAAGTTTCATTTGCGAAAACAAAAGCTTAATTCATAAAAACTATGTTCTTAGATACTCTTTTGTCTCTTCAATGCATATTGATCCTGAATGACATTTATTTGAGAGCAAAACTAAGGATCATTTGCATATTTCTCAATTCCAAGATCTATCCTTGAAGTTCCAGAAAAATCGGAACTACCGGCGGCTTAACAAAGGTACTACCGCTTTGCGGTACTACCGGCCATTGAAAGGCGGTACTTCCGCATCTCGGTACTACCGCCATTTGCACGTCGGTACTACCGATTGCTCTGACAAGACAGCCGTTTCATTCCATTCAATTTTAAACCTACTTTGGCTGCTTCCTTTGGTGAAGTTGATCCTTATTATATTCGCTAGCTACCTTCAAGTACTTTCTTGACTCCGTATGCCATTTTGATCGTATTGTGATGTTTTTATCATAAAAATGGTATTCTTTCTAAAAGTGGTAGCTTCTCTTGATCATCTTAACCTCGGCATGAGATTCATATTTTCACATGACATCATCTTATTCCTTCAAAGTGGTATCTAATTTCATTCCTTGCCGATCATACTTATTTTGACCAAGCTCAAGTACTCTTCGTGTACGAGTGGATTCTCTCTTTCCCTCTTCTCTTTGGATGCTTTCTTTGATGATCTTTGCGAGAGAAGTTCAAGCACTTTGCAATTTTAAGTCTTGTCGACGCATGTTATCTACAAGTGATATTTAAAGACTATCCTTCAAGTGTGATCCACATATAGATATTTTTGGTGCTTAATGTCAAAGAGGGAGAATTTGGTTGCAAATAATGGTCAAAGGAAAGAGGTTGAAGCCATCATGAGTTTTGGATGGATATATCTCAAAAGAGATGACAAATGAGAACATGACAAGATGGAAGAGAATCATTTGTGTGTCAAATGAGAAGAAAAGAATGTTAAGAAGAACCTTTGTGAAAGGGGGAGTTTTTCATTGTGAAAAACATATTAAATATTTTGGGCTTACTTAAAAAGAGGTAAAGTATTAATATTGGGAAAGCTATTTTACCTATTTTGCCCAAAATGATTTATGGATCTTGTGAATGCATGATTTCTCATTTGGTATGTTTGGAGTGAAATTATCAATGATATGTAAGTTTAGCTTTTCAAAGAGCCTCTTTGGTCAAAAGTCAAGAATCTTGCTTAAAAGGATCAAATTTGTGAAAATCTAGTAAAAAGTACTTAAATATATATTTCAAATGTTTTCCAATGCTTTTGAAGTAAAAATTCCTATTTTGGAAACAAAATATCAAATTTGGCCTCAAAATGATCTTGTATGATCTTGTTTTTGAATTAAATGTCATATTTCCGTAAATCAAAATCTATTGGGTTTTTGAAAAAGTTTTCAATACCAAACTCGAAGGGTTGGTCATTTCAAACTTTTCTATAGTACAAAGTTTTTACAAAAGACTAACCGTTGAAAAGTTATATCCATTTGAAGTTCACTGAAAAACAAGCTTTTACAAAAAAATGATATATTCTTGCATATAGTGAGTTTCACTATTTGAGCCAGATTTCCTTGTGTATCTTGGATTGAAATAGTATTTCTAACTCATACAAATCTAAGAAAGTGAAAAACTCCATAAAATTCAAATTGGTCTGCATTTTGAACCTTCAATGCAACATCACTGTCTTTGTGTGCCTACAAAGCGTATTTTTGCCATATCTTTCTTTTTCAAAAATTCTTTTTGGCAAACATTTTAAATAGTCCAAAGTTAAAATATGGAAATGTTCAAAGTATTTGGACTTCATTTAAAAAGGTTTTGCCTTTTTCTTCTCTTTAAGCAAAAAATGTTGCCTACAAAGCTCATTTTGGCATATCTTTTGAACGGAGACTCCTTTTTCAAACATTCTTCTTGGAAAAGTTTCTTAGGAGTCCAAAGTTTGTTTCTGCAAAATTTTAAAGTATTTTTACTTGATTTGAAAAAGATTTGACTTTTTCTCTCTTTGATCAACATGCTGAAAATTCAGACTTTTGCATGTTTTGAGTTGATTTGTGATTTTTATATCTCTAAATGGGTTCATAATTTGAGGAAGATATAATGATTACTTTTTATCCTCTATAGTTGATATTCTACACCAAATTTTGGCATATTTATTGGAACTGTCTTAGCCTATTTTTCAGCTATTTTTCGAAGTTCAACTGGAATGTCAAAATCTGAAGAAAAAAACCTGAAATTTTTAGTTTTCTGAAACTTTGTGATTTACATATCTTCAAAATAGTTGATATTTGGTTGAGCCTCCCAAGATGAAAAGTGTGTGTATTTACAAGGACTGGCTCCATGATTTATTTCAGATTTTTTGGAGCTTGATTCCAATCCTTTTTTTTTGAATGTTCTAAGAAAGTTGTGAGCTCAACATGATTTCAATTTGTGAATTTGTGAAAATGAGCATGGTATCTTCATGAAAAATGTTTATTAGGGAGATTTCAAGGATGAGTTTATTTGAATGTGTTTCAAATATCATCTCTTTTAGTTGAACTCCAATATGGCCTCATTTCGAGTTATTTTGCTTTTTTCGGCCATAAAAGAGGAGTTTGTGACCTGTTTTGGTTTAAGGGGGAGAATGATATATGATCAATAGGTTTGTGATCTATTTTGGTTTTTCTTAAATATCTTGAAAACAAAACCTTACTTCAAAAGAGGAAGAATACTTCAATAATCAAAATAAAATGAATTCAATTGCCAAGCTCATTGTTTTACAAAAACTCTTTTTGGCTTAGTTTTTGGTTGGTTTTTGGTGCTTAATGCCAAAAGGGGGAGAATGTTTATATGATCAATATATTTCCGTTTGGATTCTGTCTTGTGTTTTCACCTTATTTCATGCATGTCTTGAGGAGGAGCATCTCATTCATACACACAGCCTCCTATATGCATCATGTGCATAAGCTTGGCATTCTCATATGCATAATGCTTGAAGTTTTAAATTGCTTAGCGACATGCATGGATATAGTTCAATAGCTTAAATTCTTATTTTGTGATGATTTATATCCAAATATTGTTATTGATAAAGGAATTGTCATCAATCACCAAAAAGGGGGAGATTGAAGAATCTAGACCCGCCATTATGAGTTAATGGGGTATTTTGGTGATTAATGACAAATCTATATGTGAGACTAATACTTTTATTGATATACCTATTGTGTAGTCTTATTTGGATAAAAAGGTGAAAATCATGGAGGTATGCATTCGACATCATATTCTTATATATTGTTGCATTCCTTGGATCCAAAATATAGGTTGAACTCCACTAAAAGTCTAACTTGAATATGTGCATTTGTTTTTATTACACATTCGTGTATGCACACATTTAGGGGGAGTTCACTCTATGTTTTGTGGTTTCATTAGTATTGATCCATATTTCTTTATCCACATATATTGGGGATCTCTACTTTGAAACATATCCTTTGAGTATATAAAACTTGTGTAGTTCATATATACTCATATTACTTTATATTCAATTATTTGAAATTGTGTTGTGGACTAATGTGTGTGCTAAGATGTTGTCAAGGTTTAGTCCTGGGGTTTGAATGATGACATGAAAAGGAAATGCAAAGATGATAAAAGATCGACATGGCTTAAGACAAAGGAGTCATGCATTGCATTTCGAAAATCTTCTGGAAGAATTTCAGTGGAAATCGCTATGACCGCATTTGGTAAGCGGTACTACCGATGTGCGGTAGTACCGGAGCTTATTTGGCGGAACTACCGCTCAGCGGTATGACCGCAATTTACTTGGTGGAACTACCGCAACCCGGTGTAACCGATTTGGTAGCGGTACGTTATTTTTAGTGAGTGCTCTTTTGGACCTCAAGTGAAGCGGTAGTACCACACTTATTTTTCGGAATGATCGGAGAGCGGAACTACCGCGTGATCAACGATGGTAGTACCTGTGACGACCCACCCCGTGATGTACCGCAAGAGGTCCGGGAGGACCATTTTTTTTTTGCGCTGCGAAGTCACCACGGAAAGATGTGGTAGCACCGCATGGAGCTTTACCGAGGAGGTCTTGGTCCATCGACCTCCCAGAGGTCTTGGGACCTCTGGAGGTCGTGGCCGCCACACCGCCAGTAGCACCTCCAAGCATATCACTAAGAGAGGTCCGCAGACCTCCCAAAGAAAGTCAGAGGACCTCCTGGTGGTCCCGCCTGCATCCGAGCTAGTACCAGACAACAGAGCTAGCTCGCACAAGAACACAAGCCAATACCACAACCACGAGGTCAAACAAAGATGAAGGCATAAATTAAACTTTATATAATAGGACCTTATGGCCAAGCTTGTTAACAAGAGGTGCGCCACCGAGGGCTTACAACACCAACGAGGATTTACAACTCGCAACAAGGAGCTTCTAGGGCTCAAACACGAGAACACGCAAAAGCCATCCAACAAGCACCACAGTGTCGGGTGGAGGACGCCCTAGGCGACTTAGTCGTCAAGAACTCCTCCTCGAAGAGGTCTGACCGCCTCGCACTTGATCATCCTCATAATCTGCTGACACGGGGCTTCAACCATGAGTACTTGGAATGTACTCAAGAAGTCACAGGAGCAAAGATGCAATAATATTCATGCAAGGACTTACCAATGGAGAGCTGTATGGTTAGTTTGCGCAAAGCCAAGTTTGACAATAATAGCAATAATAGATTGTAAGGCAGCAAGGTAAAACCATAATACATAATACTTTTGATGTTTAAAAAGGTGGAGTGAGCACTAACTCACGGCCACAACCAAAAATGGGGGAGGTCTGATCACACCAGTGGCCAGGTCCTCACCCAAAACCCACTCCAGAACACCCATACCAGAGGTCCAAACCAACCCCGACCACTACCCGAGCCAACCTTGACCCCTCCGAGCGGCCAAGGTCTCTTCGAGGCAAAGCCAAGGCATCTCGCGGAAGTGTCGAAGGCACAAGCTTTTGAAACAGCTACCCTTGCACCATTTCACCGAAAGCATGTCCATGACCAAGGACTTGGCTATTCAATAGATCTTTTACTCGCAGAGGTGTACAACTTTACCTACAATCCACGATCTCTCTAGCGGATGGGTTCCGGTCACCCTTGCTCACTTCCTAAGGTGAGCAGCCTAGAGAGCGCAAGGCCTTTACAAAGCTTTGAACCGACTAGGGCTGCCCGCTAAGGTTTCGCAATCCCTCCAAGTGGTCTAGAAATCCACGGGGTTATGGGGTGCCCTCTCGCCAACTAATCACACGCCAACCACAACAGCCCCAAGCCATCTCATTGCTAATTATTCACCTGCACCATTCCCATAAAATGATCTTGTGGTTGCACTATTTGGCCCAGCTCAACAGACACAAAGTGAAGTCCTTATTTGTGCTAAGGCAAGACTTCCACAACCAAGTGTGCACAGCACCCACTACTCACTCCCTGCCTTCTTGCCTTAGCAAAACAATTGCATTAGCCCATGCCAAAAGACCACCTAGTCCTGGCACACAAATTTTAACCAAGTGGTCTCACACCACAGCCAACATGACTTAGGCATCCCGCCATAGGCTGCTCAATAATGGCACCAACCACACATTTCATAACTTATTAGTCAAGATTATTAGAGATGAAGCATGATACGCTCAACCACGCTTAAGCAAGGTCAGATAAGTCCTACGGCCCCTATGTTGGCAAATAACAAAGAACACCAACTAAATTATCCACCCTAAGGCTCACAAGGTGAACATGACAACATGATGGAGACAAGGTATAAAGGAGGCATAACGACAAGTAGGCAAGTAACTACAGCCCAAACCATTTTCTTATAAACATAGCCATGCATGATAAAGTAAAACCGAAATACATTTACTTAAACTTGGTTCAAGATGATCAAAGGGATCTGTGGCTTGCCTTGGTCAAGCAAAGGAGAGCCTTCGCTGCAGAAGAGCCGGGTCCAAGATCTCCTCGAACTCGTGATCTACACGTCGCAAGAAAACCAAATAAGCAAAACCACACTAAGCTAGAGAACTTCAAAAGAACCAAAAGGAACTCAAACCAACTCAGCCAAAAGGAAACCAAGAGGCTTAACACACCTCAAAGAGCTCCCTGGGAAAGGTCTTGCACAAGGAAGAACTGAAAGCAGATGAGGCAGGACTAAGAAATGAGCAAAGATTACAAAGGCTCGCCTCCCTGTGCTATATATAGCCGGAGTGGGTAGTGTGCACCACAAGGAAAAACTCGGTGAGGTGTAGGCATCGGGACAACTAGGGCAAGGTTTGCCCTAAAAGAATTGAATAGTACTCAGATGTGACCGCATTTAATGTGACCCGACACCTATTAAATGCGCATGAGTTCTCGAGGCAAGAGCAATAATTACAAGGTGAAGAGGGCTGGCAAGTGGGGCCGACCAAAAGGGTGCACCACTGGTCAAAGAGGTGGCCCCACCGCAAGGGTCATCCCCGCCAAAGACCACTGTGGAGGTCTGGGCAAGAGGTCCAAGACACTCGAGAGGGAGGTCCTAGACAGAGGTCCAAGGACTCAAGAGGAGGTTCTGGACAAGAGGTCCGTGAAGCTCACCACGAGGAGGTCTGACGCTCGAGACTGCACAAGGGAGGTCTAAGGGTCAAGATTTCAAGGGAGGACCTCAACGGTCCAGATCAAAGGGTGCAGGGAGGTCCCACCAAAAGGGATATCTGATTTAGGAGGTGGTCCTTACAAAAGACCAAAGAAGGACCGAGGAGGTGGTCTTTGCAAAACAACCAGGAGGAGGTCCCGAAACAAGGAAAACGCTAAGAAGAAAGCAGAGCCGCTCGATTAAAATCAGGCGGCCCAAAAGGATAGGAACGTTTCGACCAAACTAACGCACTTAGGATCGGGCCATCCAAACCACATCGGATGGTCCTAAGGTTAAGAAGGCAAGGCCTCAAGCGATCTGACCACGAGAGTCAAAGATGGGTCCAAGCGCTAAGGAGGTCGGAACCTTTGGATCCAACTAAGGGAGGACACGGACGGCTAAGATCTCCGAGAGGAGGTCCTAATGGCCGATCCTAACAAGGGAGGTCCGAGCGGCTAGATCTCAACAAGGAGAGGTCTGAGCGGCTAGATCTCAACAAGGAGGTCTGAGCGGCTAGATCTCAACAAGGGGAGGTCTGGCTAGATCTCAACAAGGGAGGTCTAGGAAGGCCCCAAAAGAGCACCGGGAGGTCCAGAGAAAATCTAGAGTGCCCAAGAGAACTCGGGGTTCCCAGAGAGCGTGGAGAGGTCCTTGGTGGTCCAAAGAAGCAAAACCAAGCGTGGCTTGGGGGAAACCAAGAGGTTTTCAAACACAAACCCGAGCCGGGTCCTGACAGAAAACCCCAAGCAAGGGAGAGGTTCAACAGAGGGGAGATGAGAGAGAGGTCGGATCTCAAAGAGATTCAAACCAACAAAGGAAGTTAAGAGAGAGAGAAGAGGCGAACCGGGGCACACAGAGAGGCTTTGAGAACCACAACCGAGGGGAGCAAAGACATCACAGAGAGCCACAACCAAAGAAGGAACACCAACAACGACTTAGTTAAGGTTTGATTAATTCCAAATGAACTCTCCAGATTTCAAAATCTCAAAGTTGCTTTGGATTCTCAATAAAGCCAAATGGTTACTTTTATTTTGAAAACTTGGCAAGGACTTAAAAGAAAACGGACGTTACAAACCTTCACCCCTTAAGGAATCTCGACCCGAGATTCAGCCGAAAGCTAGTGAATAGGTGGGGAACTCCTTCCCGAGGTCCTCTTCTCGCTCCCATGTTGCCTCTGGCCAGAGTGGTTGCTCCATTGCACCTTGCATGCCTTGGTGGTCTTGTTCCTTGTAACTCTCTCGACACGCCCAAAATCTTGATGGGGTGCTCTCTGTAAGTGAGGTCTTCTTGGAGGTCCACACTTCTAAAGGCATCTGGTCCTCTGGTAGTCGCAAGCACTTTTTCAAGCTGTGACACATGGAACACATTGTGGACTCAAAGAAGCTAAGGAGGAGGTCCAACTTGTAGGCTACTTCACCCTTCTGCAAGGACTGAAAGGGACCAATAAACCTTGGAGCAAGCTTCCCACTAACTCGAACCATTGATACCTTTGAGAGGTGATACTTTGAGGTAGACTGGTCTCTGGGACAAAAGCTAGGTCTCGACGCCTAACATCTGCGTAGCTCTTTTGCCGAAGTTCGAGCAAACCCTTAGCTTCTCCCTTATTGACCTTACGATCTTGGCTTCTCTCAAGAAGTCCTGCCAAGAACTTGGCCTTCACCCGATTCTGCCCAAGACAAGGGAGTCCTACACTTTCTCCCATAAATAGCTTCAAAGGGGACATTTGGAGACTCGCTTGGTAGCTGTTATTATTGTAGGAAAATTCTGATATGGTAACATCTTGTCCCAACTAGATTGTCTTTCAGAGCACAAGCTCTTAGCATGTCCTCAAGGACTTGGTTAACTCTCTCGGCTTGGACATCCGCTTGAGGGTGGTATGTCAGACTAAAGTTGAGGTCTGTGCCCAAGGCATCATGTAGCTTTTGCCAAAATTTGGAGGTGAATTGAGATCCTCTATCCCAAACTATCTTCTTTGGAACACCATGCAAGCATACAACCTTTGCCATGTAAATTTCGCCTGACTTGTCTCCTAATAGGTAGTCTTCACAGAATAAAGTGAGCCATTTTTGTTAACCTATCCACAATGACCCAAATAGAATCAAAACCAGCTTGGGTACGAGGTAAACCAAGAATAAAATCCATGCCGACCTCTTCCCACTTCCATTCGGTATGGGTAAGGGCACTAAAAGTCCTCCGTGTCTTTGGTGCACCGCTTAACCTTTTGGCAAGTGTCACATTTGGCCACAAAATCTGCTATTTCCTTCTTCATTTTCGCCACCAAGACAATTCCTTGACATCTTGGTACATTTTGTAGCTCCCGGTGTATAGAATACAATGCCTCATGTGCTTCTTTAAGTATCATACCCTTGAGCTCCGTGTTATTGGGCACACAGAGCCTCTTATCAAACCAGATCAAGACCTAGGTCATCTATAGAAAACCTTGACCTTCCCTTCTCTTATGTTGGTCTTGATTTCTTGGATGCTAGCATCTCCTCTTGGGAAATTTGCCTTGATCTGTTTTTGCAAGGTAGGTTGCACTTCAAGAGTTGCCAAAAACCCTTCTTCCACTAACTCAAGTCTAAGCTTCAAGAATTCTTCATACAAGGCAAGTTGGCTCTCCTTAACCATCAAAGTATTGACATAAACTTTTACGCTCAAAGCATCTGCCACCACATTGGCCTTGCTCGGTGGTAGTGAATTCCACATTGTAGTCCTTAATAAGTTCAGCCACCTTCTCTCGCCTCAAATTCAAATGCTTGTGTAAAGATGTACTTTAGGCTTTTGTGGTGGGTGTAAATTTCACACCTATTACCAATGAGGTAATGGCGCCAAATTTTAAGGCATGAACCACAAAGACCAATTCTAGGTCATGAGTAGGGTAGTTTGCTTCATGAGGCTTCAACTGCCTTGAAGAATAAGCTACCACTTTTACGTCTCAGATTAGAACACGACCAAGTCCTTGCTTTGATGCATCACAATAAACTTCAAATCTTTCCCGACATCCGAAGAACCAAAAGCGGGCAGAGGTCAACTTTCTCTTGAGCTCTTGGAAGCTCTGCTCACAACTGAGGTCCAAAGGAACTTCTTTTCTTTCTTTAACGGTGAGTGAGAGGTTTTGCAATCCAGAGAAGCCTTCAATAAACCTTCAGAGTAACCGCCATGCCAAGAAAACTCCCGACTTGAGGCACTTGCCCTAGGGGTTCCCAATTGAGCACATCTTGAACCTTACTAGGGTTGACAGACACTCCTTCTTTTGACAAAACATGCCCCAAAAAGACCACTTCTTTTAGCCAAAACTCACACTTACTAAATTTGGCAAAGAGTCGATGAGCTCCCATTTTTCCAAAAGCAGAAAAGAGGTGGCTTGCATGCTCCTCTTCACTCTTGGAATACACTAGAATGTCGTCAATGAAGACAATGACAAACTTGTCTAGATAGTCCATGAACACTCGGTTCATCAAATTCATGAAATAGGCGGGGGCATTGGTCAGCCCAAAAGACATGATGGTGAATTCAAATAACCCATACCTAGTTGAAAAAAGCTGTCTTAGGATGTCTTCCTTGCGTAATCTTGAGTTGGTGATATCCTTCTCAAGTCTATCTTTGAAAACACAAGCAGCTCCCTTCAATTGATCAAACAAATCATCGATTCTTGGCAAAGGATACTTGTTTTTGACGGTGACATCATTGAGAGCTCAGAGTCCACACACATCCTTTGAGTGCCATCCTTTTAGGCACAAAAACCACCGGGCTCCCCAAGGTGAGGAGCTAGGTCTAATAAAACTCTTGCTCTGCAAGTCTTCCAACCGCTTCTTCAACTCCACCGATCATCAACATGCAATCAGAGGGCCTTTTGGAGATGGGGAGGTCCACAGGACAAGGTTAATGACAAACTCAAGGTCTCTGTCTGGGGCATTTCTGGAGCTCATCAGGAACACATCCACAAATTCTTTAACAACAGGGACATCCTTCAAAACTTGAACTTGAGCGCTGCAAAATAGGGCTCCTTGGAGTTTCTCTGAGGTGGCCGAAAACTTCACAAAGGGCACCACTAGGGCTGGTCAAAGAGATACTTTTGTCACTACAATCCAACATGGCATGGTGGTTAGCTAGCCACCCATGCCCAAGATCACATCTAGGGACCCGTGTCCAAAAGGATAAGGTTGGCTAGAAATTCTACTCCTTCTATGACCATTTTCACTTGTGGACAACCCCTGGTTCGTACTTAGTTACGAGTCGGGATTGAACCAACAAGGTAGTCTTAAGAGCAACAACTCAAACCGGTGCTTTGCAAAGAAAACTCCGAGAAATAAACGAATGGGAAGCTCCAGAGTCAAACAAAACCGCAACGGTGCATGAATTTACTAGGAACATACCTAGTACCACGCCCGAGGAGGTCTGTGCTTCTTCCATCGCCACATGGTTCACACGGCCCCTTCCAAATATCCGGGAGGTTCGGCTTGAGGAGGTCCTACTACCGAGAGGTCTTGGCCGAGGGAGGTCCTCAAGTAGAGGTCTTTATGGTCGGCTCGATCTTGATGGGCATTGATTGGCAAAATGCCCCACTTGATGACACTTGAAACAGTGATCCCATTCTTTGTGGAGGTCGTTGGGTTGACTTGGTGCTTTGCCAAGGATGCGTGCCGGGTCAGTGGCAAGGAGGTCTTGACAGAGGTCCTGGGGGTCCTTGGCGCTTGATTGGTATTGCACAAACGCGTCTTGACACGCTGGGAGGTCTTTGCCGAAAATCGAGGGTGGCACCTTTCTTGAAGGACTCGAGAGAGTTTCTTCGATTCCTCAATGAGCATTGCCTTGTTCACCATTTGCTGGAAATTAGGATAATCGTTGCCCACAACTTGAACTTTTAAACTGGGATGGAGGCCTCGCTTGAAGCGCTTCTGGCGTGCATCATCCGTAGCCACATCTTCACGAGCATAACGTGACAATAGTGTGAACTTAGTGAGATACTCACTTCATCGACATGCCGCCTCGCTTGAGCTCTCTAAACTCTTCCTTTTTCATTTCTACCTTCCCATCGGGGACATGCGAATGACGAAAAGCAGCTGCGAATTCTGCCCAAGTGATCCTCTGGGGGTCAGCATGTGAGGCACAAAATGTGTCCCACCACTCACCGCAGTCCTTCCAGCTTGATGTGAGGCAAACAAAACCTTCTCCCCGCCTTCACAAATGAGCAATATCCAACTTCTTCTCTGTTGATCTCAGCCAATCATCTGCATCTAAGGGCTCGGGAGAGCTCGAATGTAGTCGGGCGTGTCTTCATGAACTCGGCACTTTGATTGATGGTGAGCCGGGGTGGAGGTGGTGGCGTTTGCAGCCTTGACTACTCGACTCATCATGGCAAGTAAAGCATTGGTGGTCGGCTTTGTTGAGCCATAATCTGTTCATATTCGCATCATAGAGCTCATAATCGAGCTTGGCCGCCATAAACCGCCTAAAACCCGGTCTCTGTCGCCATTGGTGGAGGTGGGGGTGGAGGCAACTGTTCTGGGGGCTCACCCTGACTTGTGGACTGTCGAGTCTGCACCATCTGGACAAAACTCTAAAGGTTTAATAGGTAAGAAGGAAAGCACAAAGGGTAAGAGGGTACAGAGAAATAAAGATAGGGCATCTATTAGGGGTGACTTGGTTAAACCCTAAGAGAGAACCAAAAGGCCAGGAGGCCAAAAGAGGCCACAACCACAAAACGGAGGTCTTCAAGACCCAAGCTAAATGAGACTCAGAATAGGACCACTAATCCTAACCTTTCTACAGTCGGCCCTATTGAAGTTATAAAGGCAAGGAGGTCAACTTCGATTCAAAATCAAGGTTCCAGCAGAGATAAGATAATGGAACTAAGGAGGAGTTAAGATGAGAGTAGAATCAGGACAAGAAAAGATTTTAAGCAAGATAAGGGCAAGATAGAACCAAAGACAAGGAAAGAACTACCAAACAAATTTTAAGTTGACTTGCTTTAGAAAATAACTTTTTGAATAAAAACTAAATCGACCTTTCTACCTACGGCCACGTCCTACAGCCGACCTAGGCTCTGATACCAACTGTGACGACCCACCCCGTGATGTACCGCAAGAGGTCCGGGAGGACCATTTTTTTTTGCTGCGAAGTCACCACGGAAAGATGTGGTAGCACCGCATGGAGCTTTACCGAGGAGGTCTGCCAGGACCTCCCAGGAGGTCTTGCGGACCTCCTGGAGGTCTTGGTCCGCCACTGACCTCCCAGGAGGTCTTGGGGACCTCCTGGAGGTCGTGGCCGCCACCTGCTCGGTAGCACCTCCAAGCACATCACTAAGAGAGGTCCGACAGGACCTCCCAGGCTAAGTCCCGTAGGACCTCCTGGTGGTCCCGCCCTGCATCCGAGCTAGTCCCAGACAACAGAGCTAGCTCGCACAAGAACAAAAGCCAATACCACAACCACGAGGTCAAACAAAGATGAAGCGGCATAAATTAAACTTTATATAATAGGACCTTATGGCCAAGCTTGTTAACAAGAGGTCTCGCCATCGAGGGCTTACAACACCAACGAGGACTTACAACTGCAACAAGGAGCTTTAGGGCTTAAACACGTAACACGCAAAAGCCATCCCACAAGCACCACAGTCGTCGGGTGGAGGACGCCCTAGGCGTGCCTTAGTCGTCGAAGAACTCCTCCTCGAAGAGGTCTGACCGCCTCGCACTTGATCATCCTCATAATCTGCTTTGACATAGGGCTTAAGCCATGAGTACTTGGAATGTACTCAAGAAGTCACAGGAGCAAAGATGCAATAATATTCATGCAAGGACTTACCAATGGAGAGTCAGTATGGTTAGTTTAAGCAAAGCCAAGTTTGACAATAATAGCAATAATAGATCAGAAGGCAACAAGGTAAAACCATAATACATAATACTTTTGATGTTTAAAAAGGTGGAGTGAGCACCAACTCACGGCCACAACCAAAAATGGGGAGGTCTGATCACACCGGTGGCTGTGTCCTTACCCAAAACCCACCTGAACACCCATTCCAAAGGTCCAAACCAACCTCGACCACTACCCGAGCCAACCTTGACCCCTCTCGAGCCGGCCAAGGTCTCTTCGAGGCAAAGCCAAGGCATCTCGCGGAAGTGTCCAAGGGCACAAGCTTTTGAAACAGCTACCCTTGCACCATTTCACCGAAAGCATGTCCATGACCAAGGACTTGGCTATTGAATAGATCTTTTACTCGCAGAGGTGTACAACTTTACCCACAATCCACCATCTCTAGCGGATGGGCTCCGGCCACCCTTGCTCACTTCCTAAGGTGAGCGCCTAGAGAGCAGCAAGGCCTTTACAAAGCTTTGAACCGACTAGGGCTGCCCGCTAAGGTTTCATAATCCTCCAAAGTGGTCTAGAAATCCACAGGTTATGGGGTGCCCCTCTTGCGCCAACTAATCACACGCCAACCACAACAAACCCCAAGCCATCTCATTGCTAATTATTCACCTGCACCATTCCCATAAAATGATCTTGTGGTTGCACTATTTGGCCCAGTTCAATGAGACACAAAGTGAAGTCCTTATTTGTGCTAAGGCAAGACTTCCACAACCAAGTGTGCACAAGACCCACTACTCACTCCCGCCTTCTTGCCTTAGCAAAACAATTGCATTAGCCCATGCCAAAAGACCACCCCCGCACACAAATTTTAACCAAGTGGTCTCACACCACGACCAACACAATTTTAGGCATCCCGCCATAGCCGCTCAACAATGGCACCAACCAGGTTTTGGATTTCGATTCGCTTAAAAATTCGGCCCAACCGAATTATCAAATCGTGAAATTTCAATTTTTCGGTTTCAATTCGTCCAAAATGCCGAAATCTGAATTTGAAATCTGAACGAAATTTGGCCGAAATTTGACCGAAATTGGTCGAAATTTGACCGAAATTTCGTAGCAAAAACCAAAATTTCGGTAGTGACACACAAATCATCACAAAGAAGATCCAAAGAAGAAGAAGTAATCAAAGACAAAGAAGATCCAAAGAAGAAAGACAAAGAAAGATCCATTGCATCACAAAACAAAGACATCAAGATCCAAAGAAGAAAGACAAAGAAGATCCATTGCATCACACAAACAAAGACAAAGAAGATTCAAAGAAGAAGACAATAAAGGGTAAACAAAGACAAGAAGAATACACAAAGAAAGACAAAGAAAGACACAACAACACAACATTACAAATCAACTAATGTGTTCTAGGTTCTCAATTATAGCTAATAAAACACATGATAATTAATTTCGGAATTCAAAATGGCAAGATTCCATTCCTCCAAAATGACAAAGACCTCCATTGCTCCATTCCTCCATTCCTCCAAAATGACAAAGAAATGCTTTAGTACAAAGCAAAAGTACTTGGAAATGTTTAGGAAGAAAACACATGATATATATTTTTGAAGGAAGTCTCGATCCTCATATATGATCCTGCCATCGACTTTGTCAAAAATATGGCTTTTGCAGCCACGTCTGATTTCCATTCGTAAAAAAACTCAAATATGTAGCATCCCTATGGATTAACTTCAAGATTATTCAGAAAAATTACCGAGACAAAACTAATCGCAACCACACACCAATAAGAGATTAATACTTGACAAACGTAATTGACAAAGCACAGCTAACGACTCCAACTCAATCAAATAAAGAAAACACAGCAGAGAATCCAATATGCCTTCCCAACTATAACATCCCTGATCAAGAAAATTCTCCTACAAAACTTACAAATATTATAGCACCTTCTTAAAAAAAAATATCTTAGATTTCAAATGTTAAATGTAATTTGCATAGTGTGAAGACTTCTACAAGATTCTTCACACCAAAATTTCACAAAGTCGAAATAGGACTAACTCTACTTAATGTGAGCAAATTTCAAATGAGATAAAAATAACTAAGTATATACTACATAGAATTACAAGTTTTAACGACAATTTGTGAGAATAATAGACCACTCAATTGGCCCGAAAATTTTCAATGTATTGCTAATTGTGTAGCAAAATGCACCAAAAATACAGATCGCTTAAAAGATAAAGGTACAGTTTAAGTATCATATTTTAAGTAAAGCAAAGTACAAACTAGCATAAAGAATTGTGCTTAGAGAGATAAATTATCATCTTGGAGCAATTGACGATGAATCTTTGAAGCAACCGACAATCTATAAAAAATAATGTCATGGAAATCATGGTTCATGAGAACCTGAGTAGATCCAAAGACAACGACATAACTAGAAATCATAATATATCCTTGTTGAAACTAGTTTGAACAATATGCCAAGTTTTACGAGTAATCAAAATATATTTTCAGAATTTTAAAATGAAGGAAAACTATATCAATAATAAATTCTTATATGTAATTTGAGTAGATTTCACATTAACACTCGCTATTAATAGGAAAGAAAGATCGATATGTAGCTCTAATCAGGTGACCAAATATTAATACTCCAGCACTGGCTACAAATAAAATATACACATGATTATTCAAAGGTGTAGTAATGTGTAAATGTTTCTAGGCTAAATATGTTTATACATGAACATTTGTTGAAGATGACAAGGCCTCAACATGTTGTGCTGCATTCATGTTGATGTTTCGTTGGCTATTGCAAACTAACAAAATATCATCTAATATTAAAGCTTTTTGTTGTTTCTCGCTAATAGGAAAGTTAGTCAAGCATTGATACCTTGATGACTCAAGCTTTGAGAAAGATGTCAAAAGTATAGGCTACTGACGTCCTTCTTCTTTGCCTTATCTCGCCTTGGCCGTTGAGAATATAAAGGTTGATCATGTCTTCCTTCTTTGGCCTCTTTTGCTCTCTCCCTCTCTTCTTCGGCCTCTTTAGCTAATCTTTCCGGTGAGTACCTCTCCAGATGTTCATCATCTTCTTCATCATCATAATCATTGTCGGCATCCTTGGATGAGGTCTCGTCATATTCGTTCTCTTCATCATCGTCACTATCCACAAATTCTTCCTCTTCATCCAACACTGACATCTTTCCTTTCTTCGACTTCTCCTTTCTTACAAGAGAAAGCTTCCTCTTCTCTCGACGTATTTCATCACGAACAACCTGAGATGGTCGACCTCTCTCATCTAGAAGTGGGGCCGATCGACTCATCGACTTACTCAACCATTCATGGATTGGGTTTGCTTCATCAAACATTGTGGCATCCATGACTATAGCAAATGGATCAAGGTCCTTCTCTTCTTGCTCAATCTCATTTTGTTGGAGGCGCTTCAGATTGTAATGAACATATACTAACTTGTGCAACTTCTCATAACCTAGCGGTTTCTCACCTTAGTATGGACCAAAGCAAAAGTACTCCAATTACGCCACAAATTACCGGATAACACACACCGTGACACAATTCGGATGGTATATTTCGCAATTCTTTCACTTCTCCTCCATATTGCAACCACCATGCAACCGCAAAATGAACACACATCATTGAAGGAAAGTGAATTTACATCTCAATGTTTAAAAATGCCATTGTGTTCACTTACTTGGGCTAGCTGTGGATGCTTTGCAAGACGTGCCATCGCTCCATCAAACTTCCCTTTATTAGCACGAAATAGCATGAATTCTTTCATTGCCAACACTGCATTATCAGGCGAGTCCGCCATCCTCCCTATCACATCTTGAAGTACATCGATATAGTCCGCATTGGAGCTAAAGTTCAACTTGTAGTGTGCTTCAGGATCAAGAGCAGCAGCTACATGCGAAAGACTACATTAGAATGCATAAAACTAACTAATTCTTAAATTCACACAATTAACTTCTCATTACCTGCAACCATCATTGTGTTCTCCTCAAGATAACGAACCCTAGCAGACACCTTACTCATGTATTTCTCAAACTCCTCCGTTCCCAACCCAAGATGAGATTCCATTGAGTGTATAGAAGCCATCATCCTTGGTTTGAAACGAGAAATGGTTCCAACCTTTTGTTGATCAGCATACCGTAGCATGGTATATAATGGTCCGACTGTATCTAGGACCGACCTGAGTGAAGACCACCAAATAGGACTAGTCAATTTTTCCTCTACAAAATCATAGTCGGGATCTCTTCTCCAATCGTAATTCTTCCAATCGCTCGACACCATCCATCGATTTAAATTTGTCTTTCCTATCCCGTAAACTCAAGAAATATGAACCGAGTTCCAAAGCGGGTGGCATTGGGCCGGATCAACTCCCCACCGATCATCTTCTTCATCTCATCATGCGTCTATTATGGTTATATAAAAATCGCAAACCGCTGGCACTCTTCACAACTCCAAAGAACCTCTCGAAATTCGCCAATGTCCTTCAACATGAGATTGATAGTGTGAGCGCACATGGCTGCCAAAAGATATGAGGGTACTCGATCGTGAGCTTGGAACATGCTTTTTGTAGTTCGATCCATTGTGCGTTACAATTTGCATAACCCGCTTGTGGCCAATCTCATCGACAACCACCTTCTTAATCTCTAAGAACAAAAAATCTGCATGGCAAAGAAAGATAGCATAATTACCAGTGCATGAAAAAGAAAGAGAACGTAAATAAATATCTTTCTTATTACCTGCATTCTGGATTTGCCCAGTTGCATTAATAGATTTATGGAAGAACATACGCTCATCGCAGTACACCATGAAATTAATGATGCTCATGGAGGTAGGTCCTGTCCATGAGTCGCACATGACAGTCACACCAAATTGATCCCAATCTTTTTTGAATTTCTCAACATACAACTCCATCTCCATATAGTTGCCCTCCAAGTATACCCCATCAATGTCAGTCCCTTTAGGGAGGTTCTCCACTGGACCTAACTCTTGAGACAACCTCAATGCCGCTCGAAAGTAAGGGCAGTTGGCTTTCCGCCCTGGAATATCATTGGCATGAAACCATTTTGCCCAAGCTATGCCCTGCTTTTCTTTAGACCCCTTGGTAATGACAATATCAATCCTCGGCTGGGAGGAGTCTTTGCTAGGTGCTATTTCTGAAGCAACTGAGCCACTAGCACTTCTACGACTAGAAGTGGCCCTTGCATTGCGAAACATTTCGCCAATCCTTCCAATCGAACAACTACCAAGACAACCACCAAAGACCATCGCCACTCCCGAGCCATGCTCGAATGTGCCACTCAACCTCTCCACCGCATGCCGAATATGAGCATCTCTACGTGATTTTGCCAACGCCATCTTTAGTTGTTCATCCTCATCGCTAGGGACATCCACATCAATTACTTCATTTTCCTCCAACATATCCATAAGTTCACGTTCTAATCTGAGATTACGTTTCACGGGCATTTTATTTTCCCGACCAATAATCCTACCCTTCCTCATTGCTCCTCGCACATCTCTCGACACTTAAGCATTTTACCACATCGGTTCCTAGCGCACCCAAATGCTCCTTAGCCAAAGTTGCACCTCCACCTTTCTTCAACAAATTGCAATAACGACAAATGAAACCTTGCGAACCAACACGTGTGCTATGCGTCCATGGATCATTAATGTTTCCATCATTCACACGCTGCGCTTCCATGAAAAAAAGAATTGAGTTCTACCGATCTTACTACTTCAAGGCTCAAGCTACACCGAGCATATAAAATAGAAATTGAACATAATGGCATGCAAGCGTGGTCGAGGATTTTACCTTCTCGGCGTGAGAGGGTACAGAACCATTGCCGCTCCCGCTCGGTCTGACCATCCATGCCATCACCGCCACCCCGCGCCGCCGGTGCGGCTGCTGCCGCCTTCATCAGACGCGCCAACCATGGCCCTCCACCGAAGCTACTGGTACTTGCTGCGCCGAAGCTCCTGCTGGTGCCGGGTTGAAGGCGGGAAGGTTGAAGTGCCGCCGCTTGGAGCTCCCTCTCCCTCTCCCTTGCACGCACTGGAGCTCCCTCTCCCTCTCCTCACTGCCAAGGCTGCTGGAGCTCCCTCTCCCTCTCCCATTGCGCCACACCGCCACTGAGCTCCTCTCCCTCTCCCATGACCCATGGGCCGAGCTCCCTCTCCCTCTCCCGTTCTTGCAGGCCACGCCTGGAGTCGCTCTCCCTCTCCCCTGCAGGCCACGCCGCCGCCGAGCTCCTCTCCCTCTCCCATGACCAGGCCGCCTGGAGCTCCCTCTCTCTCTCCCAAGCTGCCGCCTCCCGCCGAGGATTTGGAGATTTTGGAGGTAGCAGCTAGGGCAAACCGATGCATCAGGAGTAGTGGAGCACGAGGTGGGCTTCGGCCAGTAGGAGAGTTGCAAAGAAGTCGCAAAATTCAAATGGGTCAATTAATTTGCTCAAAGCCCAAAATTTGGTCTCGACGAAATGTGTGCGAAATTTCATGAATTTCGCAAATTTCAACGAAATTTGGAACCCCGCACCAACCACACATTTCATAACTTATTAGTCAAGATTATTAGAGATGAAGCATGATACGCTCAACCACGCTTAAGCAAGGTCAGATAAGTCCTACGGCCCCTATGTTGGCAAATAACAAAGAACACCAACTAAATTATCCACCCTAAGGCTCACAAGGTGAACATGACAACATGATGGAGACAAGGTATAAAGGATGCATAACAAACAAGTAGGCAAGTAACTACAGCCCAAACCATTTTCTTATAAACATAGCCATTCATGATAAAGTAAAACCAAATACATTTACTTAAACTTGGTTCAAGATGATCAAAAGGGGATCTCGTGGCTTGCCTTGGTCAAGCAAAGGAGAGCCTTCTCAAAGAAGAGCCGGGTCCAAGATCTCCTCGAACTCGTGATCTACACGTTCGCAAGAAAACCAAATAAGCAAAACCACACTAAGCCGAGAACTTCAAAAGAACCAAAAGGAACTCAAACCAACTCAGCCAAAAGGAAACCAAGAGGCTTAACACACCTCAAAGAGCTCCCTGGAAAGGTCTTGCACAAGGAAGAACTCGAAAGCAGATGAGGCAGGACTAAGAAATGAGCAAAAGATTACAAAGGCTCGCCTCCTGTGCTATATATAGCCGGAGTGGGTAGTGTGCACCACAAGGAAAAACTCAAAGGAGGTGTAGGCATCGGGACAACTAGGGCAAGGTTTGCCCTAAAAGAATTGAATAGTACTCAGATGTGATCAGCATTTAATGTGACCCGACACCTATTAAATGCGCATGAGTTCGAGGCAAGAGCAATAATTACAAGGTGAAGAGGGTGGCAAGTGGGGCCGACCAAAAGGGTGCACCATCGGGTCAAAGAGGTGGCCCCACCGCAAGGGTCATCCCCGCCAAAGACCACCGTGAGGTCTCCGGGCAAGAGGTCCAAGACACTCAGAGGGGGAGGTCCTAGACAGAGGTCCAAGGACTCAAGAGGAGGTTCTGGACAAGAGGTCCAGAAGCTCACCACGAGGAGGTCTCGACGCCGCACTGCACAAGGGAGGTCTAAGGGTCAAGATTTCAAGGAGGACCTCAACGGTCCAGATCAAAGGGTGCAGGGAGGTCCCACCAAAAGGGATATCCTGATTTAGGAGGGTGGTCCCACAAAAGACCAAAGAAGGACCGAGGAGGTGGTCTTTGCAAAACAACCGTGAGGAGGTCCCTGAAACAAGGAAAACGCTAAGAAGAAAGCAGAGCTGCTCGATTAAAATCAAGTGCCCAAAAGGATAGGAACGTTCGACCAAACTAACGCAGCACTTAGGATCGGGCCATCCAAACCACATCGGATGGTCCTAAGGTTAAGAAGGCAAGGCCTCAAGCGATACTGACCACGAGAGTCAAAGATGGGTCCAAGCGCTAAGGAGGCTCTGAACCTTTGGATCCAACTAAGGGAGGACTCGACGGCTAAGATCTCCCGAGAGGAGGTCCTAATGGCGAGATCCTAACAAGGGAGGTCCGAGCGGCTAGATCTCAACAAGGAGAGGTCTGAGCGGCTAGGTCTCAACAAGGGAGGTCTCGAGCGGCTAGATCTCAACAAGGGAGGTCTGAGCGGCTAGATCTCAACAAGGGAGGTCTGAGTGGCTAGATCTCAACAAGGGAGGTCTGAGCGGCTAGATCTCAACAAGGGGAGGTCTGAGTGGCTAGATCTCAACAAGGGAGGTCTAGGAAGGCCCCAAAGAAAGACTGGAGGTCCAGAGAAACTCTAGAGCGCCCAAGAGAACTCTCGGGGTTCCCAGAGAGCGTGGAGAGGTCCACCGAGGTCCAAAGAAGCAAAGCCAAGCGTGGCTTGGGGAAACCAAGAGGTTTTCAAACACAAACCCGAGCCGGGTCCTTGACAGAAAACCCCAAGCAAGGGAGAGGTTCAACAGAGGGGAGATGAGAGAGAGGTCTGGATCTCAAAGAGATTCAAACCAACAAAGCAAGTTAAGAGAGAGAGAAGAGGCGAACCAGGGGGCACACAGAGAGGCTTTGAGAACCACACCGAGGGCAAGAAAGACACCACAGAGAGCCACAACCAAAGAAGGAACACCAACAACGACTTAGTTAAGGTTTGATTAATTCCAAATGAACTCTCCAGATTTCAAAATCTCAGGTTAAGCTTTGGATTCTCAATAAAGCCAAATGGTTACTTTTATTTCGAAAACTTGGCAAGGACTTAAAAGAAAACGGGACGTTACAGTACCGCTTTGCATTTCCAACGGCTTGTTAAGAAGCTTTTATTGCAGATATATCTTGGTAATTAATGTTAATCATTATGGGACTAACATTTTCCATGAGTTGGACGAATAGGCTATGTTTCAGGGTAATGGAGACTTCGGATGGCATCATGAGTTGATCGTTATCAAGTCAAGGTTCAAGAAGAGGATGCATCACATGTTGATGCATATCAAGATCTCGAAGAGGAGATGATCATGAGTTGATCATCAACTCAAGAGAAGACCCATCATGTGTTGATAGAGGTCAAGTAAAGGATGCATCATGGGTTGATGCATGTCAAGACGATGACCCGGACATAAAGTGAAGATATGCGTCATCAAGCTTCAAGAAGATGCTCAAGGCAAAGGTATGACTAGCTAGGGCTAAGGATGTGTTCTTAGTCTTTTACCGGTCTTGGTGTTTGGTTGGAAGACCGAATTGCTAGTGTAGATTACCGTACTATTAAGAGGGGTCTTGTCTAGTAGCTTGAGTCTCATCATGTGTTGATAGCTTAATCTCGCTTGCTCTAGCTCTCCGTGGCATGATGCTATTATTTGCAAATGTGTTTTGTAAATAGTCGAGGCTCATGCATCTAATCCTTGTAGCATGTGACTATAATTTACAAATATGTTTTGCAAATAGTTGAAGTCCATGTACCTACTCCTTGTGGCATGATCTAAGTTTGCAAATGTGTTTTGTAAATTGTTGGGATTCATGCATTTTTCCTTGGCATGGTTTAAAATTGCTTGTTGCTATTTATTTGGATCTAGACCATGGTGGTGGCTCTTTGGAGTTGTGCCTTTTGATTTGATCAAATGTGTTTGAGATCAATCAAATAGGTGGGTTGTGTAGCCCTCTGAATAAGCTTTCCATAGAGTCCAAGATTACTCAATTCCGACATCGGAGTCAAAAGTTATGACCTTTTTACCGAGTGTCGTCTGTGCTAAAATTGGGCTGCGGAACTACCGCCTGAGAAGAGAGGTACTACCGCAGAACGGTAGTACCGGCCCTTGTGAGTGCGGTAGTACCACACCAAAATTTTAACAGCTAGTTTTGAGCATTTAATATACCCTTTCCGACCGTTGAGCCAAAAACGGTAGTACTGAGCTTTGGACGGCGGTACTACCGTATTTTTGCTGAGTTTGCTTATTTCTGCTCCCAATGGCTAGTTCTTGTGTGTGGGCTATAAATACCCACCTTGGCCGGTTGAGAGACAACTCTTGGCATCCCATTTCACTCACTTGAGCTAGTGTGAGGTTCTCCTCTTAATTGTGCATGTGTTGCACCTTGTGAGCAAGGAGAGAGGTCTCTAGTTGCATGTGTTGCATCTAGAGGTGGATTTCGTATCCACTTGAGCTTGTGCATTCGTTGCACGTGGTGAGAGTCAAGAAAGGGGCTTGGCTTATTACTCTTAGTGTTTGCCAACACCTAGACGGCGTGGAGGCGTCGTGGTCCGGTGATCTTCTCAAGAAGCTTGTGAGAAGACTCGGCGTGTTGTGAAGGTTGGAGCTCACCTACCCGGAGCGGGAAAGAGCTACCACTAGTGGAGTTGAGGTGTTTGGCTTAATTCGTGGAGCCGGTCTAATTAGTTTGGGCTTACCTCAACGTGGATTAGGGGAGACTGGCAAGTTTCCAAACACCACGGTAAAACGTCATTGTGTCATTGTGGTTTATCTCTCTTGTGTTTTACTTTGTGAAATTTACATTCCTAAAATTAAATTGCTTAGATGTCTTTGTATGTTTGCTATCATTATCAATAGTCTAATATTGTTGGTGCACTTAATCAAGACTAGTTGATTTAGGTTTTAATTGAGCAAAACCGAATTGATTTATAATTTCGCTTAAAACTCGATTTTAGCTAAAAGATTTTAAAAACCGCCTATTCACCCCCCCTCTAGTCGGCCTACTCGATCTTACAATCAGAGTCTCGCCTCACGGAGGCTGTGGTGGAACGTGAGAGGCAAGGAGAAGAGTAAGGCGGCCTCAATCGATGATGACGATGTTTGCGCCAAGAACCTATTTCGAGCATGGGCACTAGGACAAGGAGATCGTAAAGAGTGCCTCGCTGTAAAGAAACTGTCTAAAACGCCGTAATAAAGATTTCGCTAGCGTAATAACTGTGAAAAGTATAGATGGGAGAATCAAACTAAGTATGAACCATCGTTGCAAAACTATGATAGATTGCAAGAAACTGTTCACGATTAGACATAGGAAAAATCCATGCAAAATGGGAATAATTATCAATGAAAATCACATAAAGTTTATGCCCACCTTTAGAGATAATAGGCATAGGTCCCCATACAACTGAATGAACTAAGTCAAAAGAACGAGAAAATAAGGACTCACTAGAATGATAAGGAAGCTGTAGCTACTTGCCCAGCTTACAACCCTGACAAAACATGGCCGTGTCAACAGTAACACGTCCAAGAACACCCTGACGAACTAATGAAGAAAGACAGGACCCACACAAGTGACTTAAACGGTGATGCCACTGCGCAAAAACGCCAGAGGTGGTGGCAGCAGTGGCGGTGGAAGGAGACGTAGTGGTGACAGGAGCAACTGAAGTGGACGGAAGGTGGAGGCGATGAAGGATGTAGAGACCCTGACGATCCCTCTGTGGCCGCCGATCCCGGCATCGCCCCTCGCTCACGATCTGGATGAAATAGGTGTGAGAGTCAAAACCAATCCTACAGCCGAGATCGGTGAGCTGACCCACCGAGAGAAGCTGCATGGTAAGCTGGGGAACATGAGAAACAACTGGAACAGAAAAGTCAATGGACAAAAGAGTGCCTTGACAGCTGATAGACAGAGGAATACTGTCAATTGTCTGAACAGAGATAGGAGAAATAGGTCCTACTGAAGTGAGATATGTGGAGTCTGGTGTCATGTGAAAAGAGGCACCGTAATCCGTAACCCACGGTGCTCGGAGGAGACGCTCGAGCTAGACTGGCGAACTCGCCGAGCTGTGAGAGAGCTGCCAAATAGAGCTCGATGTAATTGCTTGAACAGAGTCACCTCGCTGAGAAGGTCTCGACATGCCGGTTCTGCTCCTCCCTGCTGAGGAAGGCCTCCCCGCCTCTTTGATCGTCCAACCCCATGTGCCTTGTTCTGCATTTTTCGCATTGCACAACGCTGGTAGTCGTGCCCAAAGTTCTTGTAATAATTGCACCGAACCCTAGTTGGTGCAAAAACAGGAGTAGAAACAGACACTTGAGGGACTGTAGTCGAAGCAAAAACCGTTGGTGTAGTCGATGAAGGAGTAGCAAGCACAGTCGGAACAAACAGTGTTGCTAACCCGCGGCGAAGCTCCTCAGCACGAAGTGTCGAAAGAGCCTTGGTGACTGTCGGTCGTGGTTAGCGGCTCAGCAGTTGAGCCCTGATAAGCTCAAACTCTGGGAGAAGACGGCAGACGAAGTCATAAAGGCGAAGGTGATCACGATCCACCTTCTGCACTTTATGACACTCCTGGCAGAGCGGGCGGTTACTCGTCACCGGGCGCCAGAGAGGCGCCAGGCTCGGAAGAAGTCATCGACAGAGGAGTCCTCCTAGCGAAGCGTCTCCAACTCACGCTAAAACGAAAAGAACTGAGCATCGCTGCTCTGCTAGTATCGTTCGCGCAAGTACTCCTAGATCTGACGAGTGGCATGCAAACCAACAATGTCTAGTTGGATAGAGTCGTCGACGGTGACAACCAGGATGGCGCGAATACGGGCCTCATCAGCACACCAGTGCTCAAAAGCGTCTATGACATACTGAAAGGTCTCATCAGCAGCAACATTGGCCTCTGCCTCCTTCTTGGTGGCCTCATCTTCTATGGGAGGTGCAGAAGTAGGCTGTCTAGGAGAAGGCTGAACCGGCGACGACGGACAAGGTTGAGCACCAGTGATATGTCCTCAGAGACAGATACCATCGAGCGTGATCTCCATTAGTGAAGACCACAACCTGTAGTTCATTCCATGAAGCTTTGTTCCCAAGAATGGGGTCATAGCTGATGGAATGGAAGCCATTGGTAGGCGGCGCTGGACGGCGTGACGACCAAGGCAACGAAGTCTAACAGGCGGCGCTGGATGGCGCGGTGGTTAGATCGACGTTTTGGGGTTTTTTTTTATTTTGGGACTGGCTTACACTAGAAAAAGGTTGGCTTACACTAGAAGCCCACGACGCACGAACCAAACACACACGCGGGGGAGGGGGAAACTAGGGTTCCCCGCACACGGCGGCGTGGCAGCGGCGGCTCGAGCAAGGTCCTTGCCGAGCGGCGGTGGCGAGTGACGGCGGCGTGAGCGTGAGTGGCGCGTGGTGGTGGGTTCAAACAAGGTCCTTGCCGAAGCGGCGGCGGCGCGGCGATCGGCCCCAAGAACGATCAAGTGAGGGCGAGGCTGGCCGAGCAGAAGGGCTCGAGCAATGGCTCGCGTGTCGGGGCGCTATTAGTCTAGCGGTAGCAAGTCATCGGACGGTGGCGCCGAGCGTGCTGAGGAGGACGACGCCCGGGCGGCGGCTGGCGCGAGAGAGGACGACACCTAGGCGACGCCGGGAAGCGACACAAGCGTCAAAGCGGCTGGGCGATCAAAGTGATTATGACTACGGACGAAGTGGTGGGCAGCGCCACGTCGTCAGCAACCAACATCGGACGGCGGGACATCGCGATGGCAACGGAACGAAAAGAGCTAGGTTAGTGCTCTAACTCTGATACCATGTTATGAATATTGTGTACATATTTAAGAGAGCCAACTAGGCAATATATATAGGGATGTACAAAAGGGGTTTCCATATACAGATAAGGAAATACAAAAGAGTCATATTCTAATATCATGCACCTCAACTTCTTCTTGGCTGGATATTTTCTGGTTATTATCCAAAGAATCCAGCATCGATTCCTCGTGAGTGTACTTATCTTTTACCACACAACCTGACCCCTTGAACACTTCAGCATCTTCTGGAGCACATGATCTAAGATCAAGTTGATTATCAGAGCATGCAAGAGGTGGCTCATTTTTCTCATCCTGGCTTGACGAGCAAATGACACTATCCTTGTCTCAGTTGTCTGGTGGACATACCAACCAAAAAACAATGTAAGGACACTCTGATATTAGTAAACAAGTACAACAAAAGTAAATAACGACCAGTCTACTGAAACACTAAAAGTAAGACATTAGCTAAGAATAAACCCCCAACTCCTGTAGATTCTGTACAGCTACCATTGAAACTGTTCCAGTGTCCAAAATGCAACCTGAAGCAGGTACCCCTTTTCATCAGAATCATTTAAGCAGATGGATGTGGATGGTTGCTGTGTTCCAAGAATCAAACTGAATCAGGTTCACCAGCAGAGCTCTGAGTGAGGAACTCTTTATCTGGTTCTCGTTCAGCATTTTCACTTTTTTTTATGCCTTTCATCAAGCTGCTCATTACCGAAAGTTAGTTTTGGATAATTTTGAGAAGGTTCTGTCACCAGCCCATGGATTAACTTTCGGATCAATGAACGCTTCAGAAAAGCTTCAGCAGGTGGAAACCAATCATCACTAAGCTGCAAAGTTCATCAAGCATGAAAAATAAGGGCAATATACTTCCTATGAAAATAAAAAATATTGATTATATGATAAAAGGGAAATATTATTAGCTCTTTGACAATGTTGTACACTAGTCAGGTGGTAATTCGCACCAAACCAAAAGTATAGGGGGTGAATTGCCTAAAGCAAAAGTACAAGTGAGAATCTGCAATCTTGAGAAAGTAGGGGTGGATGCTGTGCAATTTTCTCTGATATTTAATCGATAAATCTACCACACAAGTTCTAACAGATGTACGCACATATAAACTATAGCTTAAATTAAATCATTTATAGTAGCTTTTTCATCAGAGGTTAAGTACTAAAACATCCACTCACTGCATGGATTCTACTTTAAGAAAAAATCTTACTCCCTCCGTTCAGAAATGTATGCTGTTTTAGAAAGTGTGCAATCAAACTTATCTAAATTTGACTAATAATATAAACTTATCTAAATTTGACTAATAATATATGAAAAACTATTTAGATTGGTCAGAGAGAATAATATCATTAGATTTGTCATGATAAATATTTTCATAATATAATAATTTTGTAATTTTTTTTACTAATATAATCATATGAAAAGTAACAATCAAAGTTGGATATTGGAGACCGTGATCGATTGTTATGAATATTGTGTGTATCTATTCAAGAGGCCCAATGGGCAATATATATATAAGAGTACAAAGGGGGTTGCCATATACAGATAAGGAAACCATATATAGATAAGGAGTCCTATTCTAACACCCCCCCCTCAAACTCATGGTGGATCACACACACTGAGTTTGGAGAGAAAATACAAATGTTGTGCCCTAGTCTGTGGCTTCGTGAAGAAGTCAAGAACTGTAACTCGATGGCACAAATTGTAAAGCAAGTACTCCTCCCGCACTGTGAGCGAGTGTATGAAGCATCCACACCAATGTGCTTGGTGAGCTCATGCTTCACTGGGTCTCGAGCAATACCGATAGCACTCAGACTATCGCACAAAAGAGTCGAGGTCCCATCACAGCACTCCAAAATCTGCAAGGAGCCACCTCAACCAAGTAACCTCTGCACATCACGCCATAGCTCTCAACTCACCTCAAGGCCGAATGGAATCGCACCGCTTCTTAGTCTTCCTGCAATCAGTGAGGAGCCAAGAAAACACAAGAAGCGTAAAGAGAACGACGATCGAAGGATCACTAGCCCAGTCGCATCGAGTACGCTGAAGTCAGAGTGATGTAGAGCTAGAGAAAAACAAACGACGAGAGATAGTCCCACGCAAGTAGCTAAGAACACGAAGAAGATGACTGTAGTGAAGATGTGTAGGACGCGCCATGAACTGACTCAATATATATATGAACAGCATAAGCAATATCAGGACGAATGCTCACAAGAGACACCAAACTCCCAACAAGATGGCGATATCGAGTAGGATCCTCAAGAAGATCACCATCGGGCACGGTCAGTAGGGATAGCTCCATGGGAGTCTCGGTCGTGCGAAAGTGTCACGACTGCACCAATCAAGAAGATCCTGGACATACCTGGCGGGAGATGTAGTAGCCCTCAGCATGGAAGAGACCTCAATCCTAAGGAAGTACGAAGAGAACCAAGATCACCATCAAAACCGCCATCGAGATGCTTCTTCACATGCGTGATAAATGAGGAATCATCACCAGTGATGAGCATATCATCAATATACAGAAGAAGTAGTGTCCTACCCCGAGATGAGATATGGACAAAAGAGCGGGATCATGGGAACCGATAGTGAAACCGAGCAAGAGTAATCACCGAGGTAAACGCGCGAACCTGCAGCACGAGGAGCTGTTTGAGGCCATAAAGAGCACGATTTAAGACGATAGACGTGCCCATCAGAATGTAATACCTGTGGTGGCCGCATGTAGACCTCCTCATGCAAAACACCATTAAGAAAGGCATTCTTAACATCCAGCTGAGAGATATACCACCGACGAACAGAAGCAACCGTAACAAGAGTGCGAATATTGGTCATATGGGCAACAGGGCAAAAGTCTCATCGTAGCTACGACTGCATTCTCGCTGAAAACCACGAGCCACAAGACGAGCCTTGTAGCGCCGATAGTACCATCGCATCGGTCTTAATCTTGTACACCCACTTGCACGTGATTGGATGAGCATGCACAGTGTCGGTACAATATCCCAAGTCTCCAGACGTCGAAGAGCATCAAGCTCCTTCGCCATAGCGAAGCCGCCACTCAAAATGAGGAGCAATTTCATGATAAGAACTAGGCTCAAATGATGAGAGAGCATGAGCTATCTGAGCAAATCCAAGACGATCAGAGGTCGAAGGATGTCCCGCCACGAAGGACGAACGAGGAGCATCATGAGAAGGATCAAGCTGTGGGTGTCGGCAAGACACCAGAGAGGAGACGATGAAGGACAAGGACACTGGAGAAGTGAATACCGAGAAACGAGACGCGGTGGTCTTTGCAGAACAAGAGGCGTGCTATAGAGGCAAGACCAAGTGAGGTATAGAAGGAACCACTAGAGACAGACCAGGGGAAGACTGTGATAGTGGAGAAATTGGTCAATAGTCAGAAAGAGACAACCATAAAATCGACTCAGCGATGGAAACAGGAGGGGCCGAATCTCGATGGAAGAAAGGTCGAGATTCGTCAAAGACAACGTCTCGTGAAATCATGATCCATCGAGTAGAAGGATCCCAGCAGCGATAACCCTTATGCTCAAAACTATAACCAAGAAACACGCACTCAACTCACTAGGCCGATAGTTTATTGCGTTCACGAGGCTGTAGTAGAGCAAAACAAGTACAACCAAAAACATGAAGGTGAGTGTATTGGGGGGCTCGAGAGTAAAGACGCTCTATAGGACTGACACCCTTAAGAGCGGTGGAAGGCCGCATATTAATGAGATATGCAGCCGTAGAAATAGCTTCAGTCCAGAACTGTGGTGGAACGTGAGAGGCAAGGAGAAGAGTGTGGGCAGTCTCAATCAGATGACGATGTTTGCGCTCAGCAACCCCATTCTGAGCATGGGCACCAGGACAAGAAGTCTAGTAAAGAGTGCCCTGCTGAGAAAGAAACTATCTAAAAGCGTCAGAATAGTACTTGCCAGCAGAATCACAGCGAAAAGTACGGATGGGAGAATCAAACTGAGTACGAACCATCGTTGCAAAGCTACGATAGATTGCAAGAAACTAACCACGATTAGATATAGGGAAAATCCATGTAAAACGGGAATAATTATCAATGAAGAACATGCTGAGCTGAGAGAGAGCTGCTGAACTAGAGCACGCATAACGGTCAACAGGTCACCTCATCGAGAAGATCCCGACGTCGGTTCTGCTCCTCCCTGCCGAGGAAGGGCCTCCCTGCCCTCCCTTGGAGCGTCCAACTCTACGCGCCTTATTCTACTTTTTTCGCACCGCACAACGCTAGTAGTCGTGCCCGAAGTTCTTGCAATAATTTCATGAACCCCGGTTGGTGCAAAAACAGAGCGTAAACAGACACCGTGGAGGGATCAGAGTCGGCGTAAACCGCTTGTAGTCGAAGAAGAAGGGGTAGCAAGCATCGGAACAAACTGCGGTTGCTAACCCACGGGCGGCTCTCAAAGACGGTTACCGAAGAGCCTTGGTGATCGCTCGGTGCGTGCGAAGCGGCAGTTAGCTTGAGCCAGCGATCTCAAACTCGGGCGAAGACGGCAGATGAAGTCATAAAGGCGAAGGCGATCACGATCCGCCTTGCAGACTTTTATGACACTCGGCAGAGCGAGAAGTCACTTGTCTAGCTGGCGCCGAGATCGCCAGGCTCGAAGAAGTCGCCAACAGAGGAGTCCTCCTAGCGGAAGCGTCTCAACTCACGCCGGTTAAAAGAATCGAGCATCGCCGCTCACGGTATCGCCACGCAAGTAGTCCCGTAATCGACGAGTGGCACGTAGACCAACAATGTCTGGCCGATGGAGTCGTCGACAATGACCACCGGATGGCTCGAACACGGGCCTCATCAAGACACCGATGCTCAAAAGCGTCTATGGCATACCGAAGGCCTCATCGCAATGAGATCGCCAGCAGCAATATCGACCTCTGCCTCCTTCTTGGCGGCCTCATCTTCTCGCAGAGGTGCAAGTAAAGGTCGTCGAGGAGAAGGCTGGACTAGCGACGGCGGACAAGGTCGGGCACCAGTGACATGTCCCTAGAGGCGAAGACCATCGAGCGTGATCTCCATGAGTGAAGACCACAACCTGTAGTTTGTCCCATGGAGCTTTGTTCCCGAGAATGGGATCGCAGCTGATGGAACGGAAGCCATCGGTAGGCGCTACCGATTCAAGACGCGGCGATCGAGGCAACGGTTCAACAGTGGCGCCGAATGCCGCAGCTTAGATCAATGTTATTCCCTCTTTTTTTTACATGGGCTAGCTTACTCTCAGCCGCTTAAAACAACCGCTCTTATCGCTACATGGCTGCTGCTCAAGATCGCTTCACGAAGACTAGGGTTTCGCACTGCTTTGGAGTCTTGGGTAGAAGGTAAGGCGCGGCGGCGGATCCATTGCAGCCCAGTGGCGTCGGGTAGCAACAAGGTAACTTGAGTAAGCTGTGAACGATACCAAAGGCGTCGAGCGGAGGCTTGCTTAAGTGAAGGCAGCGGCGCATGGTGCAGAATTCGGCATGCCAGCAATGGGTAGAAGGCGGCTTCCGGATGAAGCGACAGCGACTCTTGGCGTGGAAGCAGCGGCGGCTTCAAGGGTAGTGGCGGCTTCAGTGTAAGCGGCGGCGACTCAATGAATCGGCGTAAGTGAGAACAACGCAAGTACAAGAAGAAGACAAAGAGAGCGGTGGCGACCAGGAGGCGGCAACGACTCGATCGTGGATCGGCGGGCAAGAACGAGGTCTTGGAAAAACTAGGGTTAGTGCTTTAGCTCTGATACCATGTTATGAATATTGTGTGTATCTATTCAAGAGGCCCAATGGGCAATATATATATATAGGAGTACAAAGGGGGTGCCATATACAAATAAGGAGTCCTATTCTAATACTGATGTCTAAAACTTCATACATTCTTGAACAGAGAGAGTAGTATTCAAAGGGGAAAAATAAACACGAACTGCAAAAACAGAAAATCAATTCACATTTCACAGAGTGCCGACGAAGTTCAGGATTCATAGGGTAGCAGCATTACGGTCCAAGACCAAACAAGTAATGCATTTACAATGAAAATGGCAGAGAAACAACATAATGTCATTAAACAACTAGGAAAATCAATTAATATTTTAGAACTCACGAAGCTAGAAAATATATCGATCTTCAACGGGTTGAAGCTACTTGGAGGATCCATCAAAAAGAGTTCCACATAATGGAGTAAGAACAAGCCGCAATCAAATGAATTATCTTGTTGAGGGAGCTGGACCACAAATAGAACACAACTAGATTACAATCCAAAATATTACATGAAAGTTATAAAAAGTTAAGGGTTGGTTGGCATTCATGTAAAAGGGCTTGTTTGGTATGTTGCCATGATTTACCAAATAAAAGTTACCTGTGCCATGATCATTTAAGACTGCCAAACAAAAATTTGCTCTTGGTCTCATTCCTGACAAAAAAAAAAATGGTGGCAATTGTGGCATGTCTGGGCATCAACAAAATGGGGCACAATGCTTTATACACATAAGCACAAGTGCCCAACATAGACTGCCCTTGTCCAAACTTAAATTGATACGGAGAAGGATAGGCCAGCACTAGTGAATATATCAGGGTCAGAACAATTCCAAACTTCTCGGAGATTGCAGATCCTTATAAAGAACTAAATAAAATTCACAAATCACTCGTACAATTTCCAGCTTAAAGAAAACAGTTTCCAGAAGTGTACTTAAAACCTAACAGTAATTTAGCTTAAAGAAGATAGCATGCTGCAGGTGTAGAGTTAACCACCACACTTTGTGCAAAAAGGCAAGTGGTAGTCATCACTTCCATTACTACCCCGTTACAAAATAGATGCCGTTTCAGACATCGACAAGGTATCCAATACACACATTTGGCATTACTTTTTTATAATTATTATATATGAAAGTACTTTTGATAAGAAATCTGATCATTCTAATGTGAAAAATCTAAATATTGTTGTGTATATTAGTGGCCAAAGTTTTAAAAGTTTTTGACAGCACGAGTTCTAAAATGACATCTCTTTTGTGCAAAAGTGGCAAAAGATACCACTCTTCCGGAAATAGATTTACCTTTGAATAATGTCTTCCAGTCCACTATGACTTCCCTTAAGAGAATCCATGTGTAATATACATGGAACTTTAGCAGAGATCTTTGTGTCGCCCTCTGAAGCAAAATAACAGGAAAGTAAAAGTACTACTCGAAAAATGTCAAAAGTATGAATTTCAATTTATGTTCATGCCTTCAAATGTCTCCACTTCACCAGGATAACAAATAACAATTAAGCTCCAATCCAAGCTGCAATGCAGACACACAATTAATAGTGTACAAAGATTACAGTGTACCAACATTAATTTTCATTGTTATTTGCAATTTGAGTTGGCTTCATGTTGGCATGATGGTTCTTTCCGGTTCAGAAAAACAAAAGAAGTGTTTGATTTGGACATTTGATCAACTTCTTTTTTGGCGTACGTGGTGTTTATTTGCAAACTGCCTAATTGAAAAGTGGAAAGTTTTCGTGATGAATCTTCAATTTTGGATTTGTCCCTTTTGGTGGGGAGTTAGTAATGTGCGGTTTTGATGAGAACTCTTTATTTTCAGTTAGGTTCTCTTTGTAAAATTGTAGGACCGAAAAGGCGACTAGAGGGGGGGTGAATAGACGCTTTTCCAATTTTTCACCTCAATCGAACTCAACACTATTTTCACTCCAATAGCTATAAAAGCTATGAAGATCTATATACAGGCACAGCGGATGACCTGTGTTGAATCCGATCAAACCCCGAAGTAAAAACCTAATCAACTCAAAGCTGCATCAAGCACAGATCGAAAACACATACCAAAACTGAGCTGACAAACACCACAAGAAAAACTGCTGCCTATAAACAAAAACCAATTCGGTCACAGAAGTAACAACTAGGTGCAGTCAAGTAATAAAATAAGCATCACGTGGCAGCCAGCTCAAGGCAATAAGGAATGCTAAACTCAAAGCAAACCACCAGATCCGGTTCACAAGCCGATGGACAAGCAGTCAAAATTCATCCACTAGCAAAAAACAAAGCATTTAAATAAAAGAACAAGCTGGGATTAGTTTAATGCAACATCAATGCATACAGGGTCACGCATGAGGCAAAAAGGCCATGAACCACAATCGATGGGACACAACAAGCTACAAAAACAGGATCAACAATATCAGTACTCAGAGCAGAGCGCCACAACAGGATTTGTAGAACCAAAACACAGCACTGAGATTGATTGACAGCCAACAAAAAAACTGAACCCCACAGAAAAATAAAAATTGCAGATCAAGCACAAGCAGGAGCTGCCGTCCACAAGAACTATGCTTTTCTTGCGGGATAGAGGGCACAGCCACCAAGATCCGGTTTTTTAAACTCTGATTTCTACACACCGAACAGGCCGCCGCCCCCGGCTTCAATTTCTCCAGGGCACCGTCTAAGGGCTATGCTTTTCTGTGGAGGAACAGCCGCCGCCAATCAGTTTCTTGTGACTACCGATTTGAGCAATAACAGCAAAGGAAACAGCTGCCGCAACTCTGATTTTTCTATCGGCACACAAAGGCTCTTCTACAGGCGCTCAACCAGCGGCCTCCGATTTTCTACAGGCAGGCTACAGCGGCGTCAACCACAAGCAGCTACCGATTTTTACAGGACAGCAAGGCAATAAACTAACCCAGTTGCAGATCAAACAAAGATGGCAGTTCAAGCTAAAAAGGACAATTCGGTTTTCTGATTTCTACAGCACAGCGCCGATTGCACAGGGGAGCAGCCAAGGCTCATCAGCATCAAACGGCCGAAACAATGAAGGCAATAAAAAAAAATTTGAATCGGACACAGGGCTCAACAAGCTGGACCTCTTACACGGCAATAAAAAATCCCAAACAGGAGAACGCTACTGCCGCACCTTTCTCTAGAAGCAGCAAAAACTGATCAACTATGCAGTCCAAATAAAAAGCTTAAAACAGGAATCAATGCACATCAAATCAAATAGGATAGACAAGCAATCAAAGCCAGGAAAGCAGTCAATGCAGCCGCTACAGGGATTTCTTGATAGATAGGCACTCAAAATCTTTCAGGGCAGCGCCGCCAGGACTTAAAAAAAAACGCGCACCTCCAATTTTTCACGGGCACATCAGTTTGGGGGCGGCCGCGACACACTCCAAAAGCTCGCCCCCGTTTCTCTCAGCAGCACATTTTTTCAGCGGCAAAAACAAGCCGCCTCTCTTTTTCTCTTGGCTGACCTAATCTCTAGCAGCCCCAAATAATCCATCTAGAGTTCACTTTATAGGGCAACAACAAACCCTAGAAATCTTCTAGATGATTTACCCTAATGGGCTTCCGTTAGGGCTCAACATCAACGAAACACACACGCACGCATCTCAAAGCGTCGTCTTCATCGTCGATTGATCTAAACCGCTTCACCATGCGCATACACCACCGCGCGGCTTAGTCAAAGGTCACTAAGATGGTATTTGGTAAAATTACCAAAATACTCCTTCTCGATCATTTCAAAAGACCGAGTCCATCTGTTGAAGCAATCGTCGCCATGCGTGTAGGTTGATCAACGGCTCCATGTCGTCAAGTCTCTCCGTCCGGATCCCACCGCACCATCGAGCACTTTAACGACTTCGCGCCGCTGATCCAACGCCGCGCCAACCGCGATTCGGTCATCCTTGTCCATTCTCAAGGCCACGCTTGAGTCACTTGACTCTTTGGCATCCTTGATCGTTTCGGACCTCACTCTCCAAGCTTAGTCCCGATCCTCTCGCCGTTGACCGTCATTGACCGCAAGCCACCAAGACAAAGAATAGACAAGCAAACATGAATCGAGAACAAGTTCTTCACAACTTGACCCACGTTAGCTAAAACATGCAATATGCAACACATATGCATTATCAACAAGGATATGACCTATCACAAAATCAATCCATAACTATTATCAACATTCAAGAAAAGCCGGCGGAATGGCCACGACCGACAGATCTGAAACTTTGTCGAAAACGCGTGAAACTTCAAACCAAAAGCCACATTGCCAATTGTTTCATCATCCTAAAATCATGAGCATATCCTCATGATATCCACAAAAATAGTTGTTTAAAAATTAGTTCTGTTGTGCGTTTGTGGTTAAAGAAGGTGCTCCTTGTTAATATGAAGAGATCGCTTGAGAACTTGGGACAAGAGTCCTGTGTGTTATGTGCAAGTTATGTGTTTTGGTACTAAAGGAGAAGTAGGCCCAAGGTACATCGAGTTGTTTTCGATAGTTACGAGAATTACGAAGTTAGCGTATCGCTAGGACCGTCTTGAGTCCATACGCAAGGTACGCAATGACTGGTATGTTCTGATGCTGAGTGAGTATTTGAGAGATCCAGAACATGTGATCCAGTTAGAGCCATTGATCACTGAACAAGATTTGACCTTCAAATCCCGACCAGTGCAAATTCTAGAAGAGTCAGAGTGAGCTCTAGGAAATAAGACGACGAAGTATGTCAAGGTGCTTTGGTCTCATCAATCCGAGAGAGAAGCCACATGGGAACTGGAGTCTCACGTGCGTGAGCAGTATCCTGATTTGTTCACAGCAGTACGTGTTTTACCGTTGTTAAATTCCAGTCGTAGTTTTCATTCGCGTAGATCGGTGTGTAGATTCGGGGTCGAATCCTATTAAGGGGGGTAGAATGTAATACTCCGATTTATTCTAAAAAAGAAAGTGTTTGAAAGAGAAATTAGACATAAGAAAAAGGGGGTTTCTGCAGTTCTTCAGCAACCTGGGCATTGGGTCTTAGCCCAGGAGGCCCATGAGGGGCCGGCCACCAATAAAAAGAGGAGAAAACCCTAGCACACTATGTACCCACGACAAGAACTCTGATATCTGCTCTGGCGTCTCATGGGGATTCAGCGGGCACACACGTCTTCAAGGGTAACGATCGTCTTTCCGTTGTTTGGATCAAGTTAGATGTTGGAAATATGCCCTAGAGGCAATCATAGAGATGATTATATATTTCATTATGTTCACAATATTTGATAATATGTTCCTTGAATGAATCATCAGTCATGAAGATTAACGAGTATGTGACTTGTTGGTGAAGCTCTTTTTAACTTATGATGATGTCGTTCTAAAAGTATCCACGGTCGAAAGTCCTTTGGTGAACACTAGTGACTCTCGACTAACACATGCATTGATTGATGACCATGTTTCACGGTCATGGATATAAGGATATCGAATCAATAATGTGGACACGTGTTAGAGAACGTGGTGTTGGATAAGACCCACCTTGAGACACTATTGAGATTGTTATGATTCTATGTGTCGTTAGTTGGTCTCAAGCAATGATGATGTATAATCCTTAGACCTAAGATTAGCATGGTTTCCTACATGTGTAATAGCACTCTTAGGAGTTGCCAAACGCTACTCGTAACTGGGTAGTTATAAAGGTAGCTTTCGGGTATGCTATGAAACATGCAGAGGGATGTGATTGGTCGAATATGGGATTTTTCCCTCCTAACATAACAGGAGAGATATCTCTGGACCCCTCGAAGTGGTCGGATAAAGAAAGTGCATGGCCATGCCCTTTGGTGGTCAAGAGTTCGACCACATAAGGTTATCCGATACTCGATCGAGAAAGCATTGAATATCCATGGGCGACACAACATCTCACCCGGAGTTCAACCAGATATCGTGAGGCAAAGGAGAATACATGAGTAGGTAAGCTTGGATTCGACCGACTCTGATTTGGTCGTATGGAGATACAAGCAAGTCGAGACTGGTCGAGCGTAATCACAGAGTGGCGAAACCAAGTCGTGAGGAGTTACGAGTTGGTCGTGATCGAATCTAATCGGTCAGTATAGAGATAGGACACAGTCGTAAGTGATGAGGACTGGTCGTAGATCATATTGCATCAAGGTTAAATCGATATAATTTGTGTGTATTCGGGAATCGTTATGTCTGCTAGGAACCGCTACGACTACGTGGTAGGAAAGGGTTTAGAGTCAACCGAACTACACATGAACCTAACGGGTCACACACTTAAGAGGTTGGAACAAACCGAGACGAATACGATTAAATGGCGTGCACTATATAAGGAGATGCATGAGGCTATTGGAAAAAGAGAGTTGACGCAAGTTGCCCTACCGAAACCCTAGCCGCCATCTTCTTGAGTGCCTCCCCGTGCGATTTGGTGCTAGCACACCGCGTCTGGTTGTTCCTTCCACGGGCGTGTGGATACCATAGAGGCGCTTCTCGTTGTTGCGCTCAAGGGCGATCCGCGATCTTCGCAAGGAACCGCAGAGGTCTTTGGAGAGCGATCAACCAACGAAGACGCTGAGCGATCGACTACGACCGATACATCGACGCTCTTCGTCGGACCAGGTGCCCGACACTTCTTCATTGCTCTGCTGGCGTCTAGTGGTAACGATCGTGATCATCTTCTTGCTTGGCTTCCTGGTTTGCATGGTAGAATTTTTGAATTGTTGCTATCGTAGCCTACCCATATCCCAACATTAGATTCGTAATTGCCATCGATTAGAGGGATAGTTGATCTGCTGCGATTAAATTCAGTAATCTGTTCAGTGCTTGCTCGTCAGTTTTCGTGTAGTTAAAGTCCGAATTGGATGATAGGGTCTCCTAGAGATTTGTGGGGTTGGTCTTCAGCTTTCCATAGGTTCTGAGATCACCCAATTAGGAGTTGTGGTTTGAGAGATACGTTAGTTTCTTTACTGCTGTCCAGAAATCCTCACGAATTATAGCAGTCGTTTTGTTTATTAAATAAGGATGTGTTAATGACTGATTCAGGGAAGTCTCCCAACACGAATTTCGTAGGAAATTTTTTAAGATTTTTAGATTATTAAAAATCATGAATTTTGGTTCAGCCATTTGAAATATATGAATTTTCTTGTACTGCTGTTTAATCTGTCTGTCATATTATAACTTTATATTTTTAACTAAATATTAGACTCAGATGTTGGCAGAATCAAAGGATCTCGCCAACTAGGTTATTGTAGATAATTTTGTTATCTTTTCAGAGAATCTGAGAATGCATTTTTATGAATTACATAGCGAAAGATATGTAATTTTTAATGCTACTGTCCAGAGTAGGTCCCTGATAGTTTGTTGTCTAATTTGAGTAGAACAAATGGCTAAACCTTGGGTTTTGGAAAGGCGTGGTAGAGCGTTGCGAGTAGCGTCATGTTACCATGTCGTTCTTATTTTGAGTAAATTAATTGTGTAGGATTAGAGGCTTCGGGATTAATAGCATCTTCCTTGCCTCCTAACGCGTCGCAACGCGAAAGGCAAGTACAAAGTGGTTTGTTATGACTGTTTATTTGTTCATGGTGCTTGATACTTATGCTATGATCAAACTCTATGAATTGTGAGTAATTCCAATAATTCTTGTTTCCTTTCATGGTTGTTAATCCATGCTTCTTAAGAGTATGCCTTTCATTACAATGTGTTCATTCATTCATTCATGATTCACCCACGGGAGTGGAAAGTAAAGTCCCATCATTCCAATATAGGCAAGTAAGACCCATCATTCTAATATGGAAAATTTGGATCCCCATTTTGAAAGATTCTTCATACGGGCCTTAAATCCCCGTATTTTGATAATGTGGGCATGAGTGAACATCGACGGGTGTTCACTGGCTATACCGGTATAAGCAGAAGAGAAGAGCATGTATATTCATTTTTGCATAAGATTTATGTCATTCTACTTATGTATTCGAATATTGTGAATGACATGTTCTTATTCCAGCATTTTCCGTATTATTCTGTTGTATTTGCTGAGTCGTGGACTCACTCTTGCTAGTGTTTATTTATTTTAGGTAAACACTGAAGACGGCATGCTTTGGGAGGGATTAGTCACATGGATTACTTCACTCACTTCACATATTTCACCTTTTGGTTAATGAATCTGTTATTATCTTTTAGTTGATAATCTTGGATTGTATTAAATGGTGATATGATGAATAATATTGTCCGTCGCTATGTTTTGGTTGATCTAGTTAATGTTATATGTTCGTCAGATATATTCATGATAGTATTTCTCTTGGATGGAATAGTATGATTGGGCATTTAGAGTTTGTTATGTTGCTGAAATTTAATCCAAATTTTATAGTTGTTCTCTTGTGTATTGAGCTTTAGCTGTCAGTAGTTGATAGAGTTTTGAAATTAAATTGTATTGATGACTTGTGTTAGCATTTTAGGTAACATTTTGGCTTTCGCATAGCCAGGGTGTTACAGTAAACTCCTTCTTTTAAGTAGTAGAGATACTCTTCCAAACACGATGTGGAAATGTAGTAGCGTCTAGTATGTCACCTCAAAAGTGAAAGCTCTTGTACGGGCAAATTCGAAACAAATAGTCAAGCCATTTCAAACGAACATATGATTTCTGAATAACCCATTACAAAAAGTAATACACATTTGTTTCATGAACAGAATCAAGATAATACATCCCGTCAGTCTTGATGTAAGTATTCGGTATTCTCGCTCGCATATAGTGTGGATCATACATCTCAAGAACAGAATTTGCAAGTGTTACAGTTACACACATCATCACCTTCTCTCAGGACATGACTAAAAAAAGTTTTTCATCAAGTATTTCTCAGCTAAAATTTTCAACAAACTATTGTTTGTTTCAATTAATTTATTGACAAGGCCTTGCAAGGGAGTACTCACGTAGCGGCTGTTCTCCATGTTAATTGAGCAACTTGAAGGCACTAATGTAAGATAATATTTGGTCGTGACTCGAAAACCAAAATTGTACAGTCAGCACTTGGTCATGGCTTGCTAGGACACTTTGTGCGAGACTTATGTAATTCATGAGCTTTCTCAGAGCTTTACCACTGTCAATGGCTTCCCTTGCCCGGTCCAGTGCAGAGTTGATATCCTCAGCTCCACTGCAGCCTAACAAGTGGTCAACCATAGCTAGGGGTGAAAACGAATCAGATAGTTTCTATCCGATCTGGACGGAAACGGATTCGGATGGTCTCGGATCGGATTTTTTTGCGATAATTTTCGGATCAGAAACAGATTCAGATTTTTTTCAGAAATGAAAACGAATACGGTAGGCATGATATTCGACGGATACGAATACAGATTCGGATTATCCGGATATCCAGATATCTGGAATTTTCGGAACAGCCTTAGCCCAGCCCACTTCAGCCCACCACAGTCCACTTAGGCACTTAGTCACTTAGCAGTTAGCACTTAGGGTTAGTCTTTTTGACTTCCTTCTTCTGTTCTTCCACAGCCGAGAGCCGACAGGGGCCACGCCCGCGATGTTGCCACTCGGGCACTCAGCTACTCCAATCCTTGCCTCGCCGCCAGCAACCTTACCTGCCTCCGCCAGCCACCTCGCCCGCCTCCGTCGGCCATCTCGCCCATCCCCCGCCGGCTCCCCTACGCCATCACAGCTTTAGGCCGCCCTCGCCTCACCGCTGGCCACCTCGCTCACCTCTGGCCACCTCACCCGCCTCTGCAGCCACCTCGCCCGTCCTTGGCTGGCTCCCTAGCCTTAAGCCTTAAATCGGCTCCCGTCACCAGCATGGCGCCTCCGGGATCCCCTCATGACCAACTCGCCTAGCCGCCGGTCACCTCACGGTCTCCGTGGTCATCTCTTTGTCTCAGTCGGCCATCTCGCTTTGTCCATTGCCGGCTCTCTGCGCCTTCGCCGCCATCCAGAACTCAGATGTCTCGATGCACATGTGAATATGTGATGTTTGAACTTTGAACTTGTCATCCTCAGGGGTGGATGTTCATCAGTCATTCAGCAATCAGCACCCCAACCGTAAATTTGTTATGGTAAACATACAGGGATGGGCATTTGAATTTTTTTAGTTAGAATAGCTTATCGTTGTATGTGTTCTTTTGCATTTTATCCTGGTTGAATCATACATAAATATGGTCCTCAAGTACACCTGACAGCAATCGTCTTGTAGAACAAATTTGCAGATGGATTTGTAGGGGTATTGTAGTATGAATGCTGATGTGATGTGATCCAAATATCATTACTTGATCTGAATGTCATGGTTGGAATTTCGCATGGGATCTCAGTTAACTTGGTTGTTATGTATTCAATTTACCTAGTGCACAAATATAGCTTCTTAAATGGATATCATCAAGTGGTAGACATCTTTTCAGTCTTTTTTAACATATGCACAGAATCATATGTTATCTAAAGAATTGGAGGCCAGACTTACCATGGATATTTAGGATATCCAAGGTATTAACAGATTTCATGCCTAATTTTACTGCATTAATCATAAATATGGCTGATAAGAATGAGCCAAATATAATTTACCAACCAGCAGCAGCAGCATCTGACCATGCATTATCGATGCTACTGACAAATGTTATGAACCAACATGAACAGGTAACAAAGCTTGAGATGTATGCCGCATAAATATTATGAAGTTGCACAACTTGCATAAAGCAAGTTGCTTCCAAAACGCTGAAAATCATCTAATATGTTTGATTATTTGCAGATTTTGTGCCCCTCAGATGGTTGATAATCCTACCAATATTTCTCCAAATCCAGGTTTAGCACTTCAACAGATCCTCTTTTGACTTTTAATGTTGTTGAGCGCTTTATTGAATGCTCATTTACCTGATAATTTTCTCTACTATGATTTGTAGATGTCTTCCTCCAAAAAAAAACATAGTTGTACCTTTTGGCCTTTGCTTATTGCCATTTTTGTGAAGATTACCTTCAACCCACTAAGTTGTATATGTTGTGAATGTGCGACTGTAACCGATCAATTTTGTCTACAACAATGAGATAGTTTTTTTTTGTATGATAGATTTGCCAAAACTTCCATGCATTTAATATGATACTTTAACTGTCCTATCATCTTTGCTAGATCTTTTGCATAACAATAAAAGGAGAAGGAAAAGATGACATCTGATGCTTCTCATGCATTTTCCAGGGCCGAAGTTGGAGGCTTGTAAAGACATGGCGAGATTCTGCTGGCCTGCTGCTTGTTAAGACATGATATCTTGGATTCTTGGCATTATTGAACTATGTATGTCATGAATGAACTAGGTGTGATGAGCTAAGTGTGAACTACGTTTTATGTATGTGATGAACTAAGTTTTATGTATGTTGACTTGTGAGTTATGACTTATGAGCTAAATGTGGTACACTAAGTGTTATGTTTGTGATGAACTAATTAATGCACCTTGCTAGTGCTAATGTTATGTATGGTTGCTGAAAATATGAACAATTCATGAATGTTTGCATCAAACAAACTAGCTATATGTTTTCGTTAATTTCTGACACGCAATTTAAGGGGTTTTCATGTTTCGAAAAATATCTGCGATCGTATTTGTTTCGATTCGTATTCACTCTGTATTCGTATTCGATATTATTCGCATCCGTATTTGTATCCGGGGTATCCGTATTCGTATCCGCATCCAGAAAAAAAATATGAAAATAAATATGGCAGAGCCATTATCCGTCCGTATCCAATCCGTTTTCACCCCTATCCATAGCTGCATTAAGAACTATTCGATCATAGGCTAGCCCTTTCTCCCCACCCAGTACTGCCAAACCCAGCTCCAAGTAAAAAATAATAACTATGCTAAAATAAAATACATCTCCTGCGAACAATTCTGGGTGACACACAGAAACACAAAACATTAAAAGAGTTGAATGGATAATGACCATCCTTGATTGGAAATGAATGAGGTATAGAAATATGAAATGAAGATAGTAGCAACCACAGCCATGGGCAAAAAGACTTACTGATCTATCAGTTTTTGGAGTTTCAGTAGATTCAAAACCAAGTTCCTGAGCATTTACAACAACCCTAAAGCTCTCTCTAGAAATACCTAAAAGATAAATAAGATAAGCTCAGACTGAAATCATTTCATAACCAAGTTCTTGGGCACTCACAATAAGCTATCTAGATAGTAGCGTCCTTTGAGCTTATCAATGCCATGAGAAAAAACATCTTCTTTTATATGAATGGACTGCCAAGGTGTCGTACAAATCTCAAATGTGAGAACATTTAACATGTCCCTAACCTCAGTAGCACAATTCCTGGCCACATAAGTGGTAAAGTGTAATAAATGCCTCATCATCTCAACATACACCTAGTGATCACTGTGAATATGAGTATATATAATCAATAAAAAGAGTAAAAGGTATTCATTTTTGTACCGTCAGTCTCAGAGAAATTTATGTTGCTTGGTGTCCGGTGTTATGAATAGCAACTTGTATTACCAGGGGGCCAAAGGGCCAGTATATATATACAAAGTACAGGAGGTGAATATGCAAATAACCCCTCATAACAATGGGGAATAACACACTATACATATATCTCTAACACCCCCCTCAAACTCATGGTGGATCAACAACACTGAGTTTGGAGAGGTAGAAGCCGTGCTGTGCTCGAGTCTAGGCCTTCGTAAAGAAATCCGCTATCTGAAGCTCTAAAGGCACATACTGAAGGGCAATCACTTGATCATGCACACAAGACCTCATGAAGGAAGCATCAACAACAATATGCTTGGTAAGCTCATGCTTCACAGGGTCACGGGCAATACTGATAGCACCTGTACTGTCTGACAAGAGAGGAGTCGATGTAGTGACAAAAATACCAAAATCCTCAAGTAACCACCGTAGCCAAGTAATCTTTGCTGTCAAGAGAGCCATAGCTCGCAACTTAGCCGTGGAAAGAAGAGACGGCGAGAGATAGTCCCACGAAGGTATCGTAGAACTCAACGAAGGTGGCTGTAGTGGACCTGAGTGGGAACAGAGATGAACTGACTCAGAATATGGACTGGATAAGTGATATCCGGATGAGTAACAACAAGGTAGACAAGACTCCCAACAAGATGACTATAGCGAGTCGGATCAGAAAGAGGCTCGCTATCAGACGGTCGGAGGTGAACATTGAGCTCCATGGGAGTCTCAACAGTACACTAATTAGTGAGAGAGACACGATCAAGAAGATCCTGAATATACTTCTCTTGGGACATAAAGAAACCATCTGGAGTGAAAGTAACCTCAATCCCAAGGAAGTAACGAAGAGGACCAAGATCCAACATAAGGAACTGCTAACTAAGACGAGCCTTGACAAAGGCAATGTACTCAGAATCATCTCCGGTAATGATCATATCATCAACATACAGAAGAAGAAGAGTTTGACCACGAGACGAAGTGTGGACAAAGAGCGCAGGATCATGATCACTAGCTGAAAAGCCAGTAGCAGTGACCATAGAGGAGAAGTGCTCAAACTAAGCACGAGAGGCTTGCTTAAGGCCATAAAGAGAGTGACGAAGGCGACAGACCATGCCCTCAGGAACAGAATACCCAGGTGGCGAATGCATGTAGACCTCCTCACACAACTCACCATTAAGAAAGACATTCTTGACATCAAGCTGAGAAACGGACCAGTGACGAACAGACGCCACTGAAAGAAGAGTGCAGACAATGGTCATGTGGGCCACAGGAGCAAAAGTCTCATTGTAGTCATGACCATACTCTTGCTAGAACCCACGAGCAACAAGACGCACATTATAGCGCTCAAGAGAGCCATCAGAGTGAGTCTTAATCTTATAGACCCACTTACACGTGATGAGACGAGAGTAAGATAGAAAAGGAACAAGATCTCAAGTACCAGTACGCTCGAGGGCAGCAATCTCCTCGGCCATGGCATGCTGCCACTCAGGGTGAGTAACAGCATCCCGGTAGGAGACATGCTCATGAGTAGCTGCACCAGCAAAACCAAAATGGCCAGGGAGCCAAATCAACTGGCGATCACGGAGAACGTAGCAAGGAGAAGATGACCCATCAGGGAAAGATGGAGCATCAGGAGAAGATGGAACATCAGGAGAAGATGGCTCATCTAGAAGATCCTCAATACGAGGTCGACGAGTGCAAAAGAGAGGGAAAAGGTATCTTGAGGGGGGAGGAGCCTAAGGAGCGCAGGAGAGGCAAGCGGTGGCGTTTCTTGGCGGAGAGGCCACATGAGGAATATGTGGAGACTCAGTGGGATGGGTGAACGAGGGAAAGACATATATAGGTGTATCTGGAAAGGTAAAAAAAATAGAGACTCCACAGAGGAAGCCGAAGGAGAGGCAGGACGTGGGTAGAAGGGACGTGACTCGTCGAAAGTCACATCCCGAGAAATCCACATCCGTCGACCATCAGGATCCCAAAGACCGATAGCCCTTGTGCTCAGATCAGATCCCGTATCGAAAAGACACATTCAACAGATGAGTGGTCGGTTTAGTGCGTTCTCGGCGAGGAGAACGAGCAAATGCACCAAAGCAGCACAAAGGGCGAGCGATTAGGAAGAAGACCACGAGAGGCGCTCAACGAGGATCGCACCTGAAGAGCGTAAGAAATTTGGATGTTGACGAGATAGGTGACAGTGGAAACAGCCTCGGCCCAAAAGTGAGGTGGAATAGAGGTGGCAATCATCAGTGCACGAGCCGTCTCAAGGAGGTGACGATGCTTGCGCTCAGCGACATCATTCTGAGCATGAACACCAGGACAAGAGAACTGAGCGAGAGTGCCCTGCTCAACAAGGAAGCTGCGTAGGTAACGAGAGAGGTACTCACCAGCAGAGTCAGCACGAAAGACACGAATAGGAGTGGAGAACTGTGTGCGAACCATAGTGACAAATTGTTTATAGATAGACAAGGCCTCACTATGAGAAGACATGAAATATATCCAAGTGTGGTGAGAGAAATCATCTATAAATATGATATAATATCGATGACCCCCTTTCGAAACGAAGGGAGCCGGACCCCAAATATCTGAATGAACAAGATCAAATGAATGACTGAGACACCGATTCACTATGAGGATAAGGAAGTGAATCATTTACCTAACTACGATACGACAATCTAAAGACACGTCTCTGAGACAGACCCGAAGGCCACGATTTAACTAAAGGCGACAGACGAGATCCACACAGATGACCAAGACGGTGATGCCACTGCCGAAAAGATTTGGTAGGCGGAGTGGCGAAGCGGAGATGGCGGCGATTACACAGTAAGGCGGAAGGAAGGTGAAGCCAGTCAAGCTCCCAGAGATGCTGTGAGTCAAGGCACCGAGGGCTAGAACCAACCAGAGCTCCCGTGTGGTGGTTCTGAACACAACAAGAGTCAGAGTCGAGAATGACCCGATAACCAAGGTCGATGTCCTTATGTAAAGAAGTTTGTATGGTAAGGCGGGGAACATGAGCAACAGAAGGAACATGAAAAGATGAGTTGCTAAGAGGTCCACGATCAGAGATAGAAAGAGAGGTACCATCAGCAGTAAGAACACTAACAGGAGAATTAAGAGGTGTAATGAAAGACAGAGTGGAAGAATCAGAAGTCATGTGAAAAGATGCTCTAGAATCAAGAATCCATGGGGAGGTACATGACTATGTAGGGGTGGTTTCTTGATGTTCAAGAGTCGATGAGCGTAACCTCTGAGAACTGTCGAGGAGAACACAAGCGGCAGCGGTGTCGAAGTCAGCTATCTCTGCTCGAGTGAGAGCTGGCTGAAGGAGTCGATCTGCAGACGTCGATGTAGAAGCACCGATGCCGGTGCTAGTAGGAGAACGGCGTGAAAGATACCGCCGCTTCTTATAGCACAGGACTCAATGTGGCCGACCTTGTCGCGATGAGGAAGCGATGAGGCGGCCACCGCCAGATGGAGGGCACCACCACCACTGTGGCGGCGTTGGAGGAAAGCGATGTCTTTGAAGCGTGGAAGCGATCGGTGTAGCGGGGAGGACGAGCGGCGAGCATGAAGGGAGTGGCATCGAGACAAGACCACTCGAGCAAGTCTCCTCTGCGCGTATCTCGGTAAGAGCCTCCAAGAGAGTGACACGAGGGTGATGTGCAAGGAGCTGGGTACGCCTTTGCTCGAACTCGGGGCGAAAGCGAAATAACGAAATCATAGACACGTTGAAACTCGGTCAAGACGTCTGACGGCGGCATGGATGGACAGAGCGTGACCGGTAGTCGCGGAGAGTCTAGGCGGCGCTAGGCAAAGAAAGCTCGGCGTAAAAACATCAATAGTAGCATCACCCTGCAGAAGAGAGTGCTCCTGGCGGACCACGAACAGGTAGAGGGCATCACCAGAGGGCTCATAGCGTTGACGAAGGTGAGTCCACATCTAGAAAGCCAAAGGGAGTCCCACAACCTTAGAAGAGAACTGAGGCTGGACACTGGCGATGAAGACAGTAGTAGCCCGAGCGTCGTCGTCGTACCACTGAGTGTAGGCGGTTAGTCGATCCTTGTGGGAATCCATAGCCTCTTGGTAGGCGAAGCGACCTCATCATCGGCAAAAGCGGCGACCTCGGCCAGAACCTTGTCATTTGTCGAAGCGGCGCGATAGCGTAAACTCCATCGAGTAGGGCAAAAGGGCGGTGACATCGCTGAGAGGACGCCCCAGAGACGAAGACCACGCATATGGATGCGCATGTGAGACACAAAGTCGGTGTAATTAACACCATCGAAGATCACTGGGCAGCGAGGGAGGGAAACGGTGCCCGATGACATTGTAACAGTGGCCATTAGTAGGCGGCGTTGGACGGCACGGTGACCACAGCAACGAAGTCTAATAGGTGGCGTTGGACGACGCGACGGTTAGAACAATGTTTTTTTTCCGCTTACTTACTTACGGCGGCTCAACGCTTCGCCCACACAAGCAAGCCAGCCGCGGGGAACTAGGGTTCCCCGACGGCAACAGGTGATCGGTATGTGGCGGCGGCATGGATGGCGGTGGTCGATGGCGGCAACCACTGTGGCGAGGCGGCAGCGGCGGTCCCGATGGCAACGCCCGGCGGCGGCGGCAATGGCGATCTGGTGGTGCCGGAGACGGCGGCGGCGATGAAGCGAAAGCGGCTTTCAGCGTCGACACGGTTGAATCCGGCGACTTCGGATGGAAGATGATGGGCGCCTGATCAAGCGGCAGACGGGCCGAAGAAGCACTCATGAGGCGGCAGAGAATAAGCCGAAGGCTGCGCCGCGGAGGCAGAGGGGAGGGAAGCGGCGGCGGCTAGAGGCGAGAGAGGGCGAGTTGCGTCAGGAGAGGAAAAACTAATTGGCTCTGATACCATGTTACGAATAGCAACCTGTATTACCAGGGGGCCAAAGGGCCAGTATATATATACAAAGTATAGGAGGTGAATATGCAAATAACACCTCATAACAATGGGGAATAACACACTATACATATATCTCTAACATCCGAAACCCTGAGCAATGGTTCACTGGAAGCCCTTTTGATGCGTAAGCTAATCTTTCCTTGGTTGTCATAGAAAGTGCACCCTTCTCACCCTAGTGTGTACCATAAATTTGTCTTAGCAGGGATAACAACCAATAAATTTGAGAAAACAACAGTATTTAATGATCAGATTTGCATTCCGACAAAAACAACAAAGGAAATAAATGGTATTGGTTCCAAAAATCAAGAAAAGGTCCTATCCATGAGGAATGACACTCAAAATGATTTTGATTCAAGAAGGCAAAATTTTCTACAAACGAGTTACTTAAGAAAATGCACAGAAATAAAATCATAGGTTTTGGTTAGATAGGGGAAAACGACAAAACAGTAACATGAAGTTCAAACCCTCAATATCACACAAGATAAAAATGAACTTACCTTTACAACTAATCCAACATGAACAGTTCTCCTTCTCATAAGCATAAGCAATGGGTCTTCATAGCCCTCGTGATAAAATCCAGCAACCATTGATTCTCTTCCTTGTGCCTGGGGACAAAAATAAAGACCAATAAGCCTTTTAACAATGAATTAATAGCATTTAAATGAAGCACATTTGCAACTTTTACAACAGAAACATACACGAACAAGGTCATATAACAATAAGGCATTTCTCATCCAATTTACAAGAAATTAACAGGCACTCCCATAAGTAGTGGACCATCTCTAGATGCAACCTAAAAATGTGCAAAGAAGCATACTATGGCAACGTGCTTCGGAGAATAATTTGGATAAAATTGGAAAAATCATTTACTTGAATTAAGCTTCTTCTCCTCGCGCTCGGTGCTGGTCTTGCGCGAGTTGCGGTGGTAGCGGATGCGAGGGAATGTGGCGCGGGGAAGAGTGAGGTCGGTGATGGAGAGCAGGCGTGTCCCAGAGTTGGGCGTCGGGAGGAGGGCCACTGCCGCACGGGAGGAATAAAAAATACAGCCATCGTGCTTTGAAGGACTCCACACGGAAGCAAATTCTCTGGGAGGGTCTCACCGTGAGCCCACCTTCCTCACTGGAGACAACGACGATGGGCCGGCGGTGACTACAGCACGGGAGGAAGGTCCACCTCAACCCCGGCAAGATCCGGCGGCTTCACCTCAACCCTAGCCTCCACTGCACAGATCTAATGCCTTCCGCCTCCTGTGCTTCTCCTCTAGCCGTGGATCTCGCCCGCCGCGCTATGTGGGTTGGCCGTAGACTGGGGATCGGTCGGACTGAGACAGCGTCGGTGCATTGGGGAGCGGGCGGAGGCGAGCGACAACGCCAAGCATGGAAGGTGTTGGCGGCGGGTACAACGAGGCCTTCCTCTTCCAGACCCGCTCACCGTCGACCTCGATGCGCCGCGGTGGTGATAGAAACCAACGATCGCAGGGCAATGCGAGTGGAGAGAGAGGAGGGTGAGAGAGAGGGGCGGAAGGAGATGCGGCTGGCGGGGGTATGGATGGGGAGGATGTGGACGGTGGCAGTGTAGGCGAGCTGGGAGATGGGGAGAGCAGCGCAGATGGGAAGAGTGGTGGAGGTAGGGGCGAGGTGGGGCGCAGACTCGGTAGGGCGGAGATGGGAGTGGTGGGTAGTTGGGGGCGCACTGTGCAACCGCGCAGGAGAAGGGAGTCGTGGGGAGCTATTGGGTAAGCTATGCTTCTACTGTCCACGTGAGATTGATCCGAGCGATCGGTGTCCTGATCAAGATCGTTGATCGGATGGATGAGAAAGAGTGTGGGAGGACGGACGACGGTAAACTCCTTCTTTTAAGTAGTAGAGATGATGAACCAAGTCTTGCTACACTGTACAATATGCAACCATCAGGTCCGCTGAACCTAATCAATAATCCAAGTATAAGCCACCTACGTGGTATGGGCATAACAACAAGCATATATAGGGTATCAAAACTAATAGTACATATAATCCAAACAATTTGTGATTCACAAAACCAAGAAAAATATTCTTGTTGTTGGCATAATCAGTTGATGGTCAATTTGGATCAGATGTCAAGAAGTCAAGCGCAAGAGGTGATGTCTCGGTGGCAGAAGAAAGCTAAATCCCCATGCGTTCGAATGGAACATATTTGGATGCAAATGTGTTAGAATATCTTTGCCAAGATATATTGAGCACGTGTCAGCAATCTTCACTGAAATAGCAGACAAAAAATAGATGTAACCAAGTTTCTTTACACCTGAACAAAATAAAGGGTATGTATAGTATTCTATGCATGTCATATATTTCTCCTGACGATATTTCTTGTTTTAACCTATCAATTAGAAGTAGGCAGCAGTGAAAATAGAAATTTTAACCTATTCGGCTCACACTCCTTAAGTCCACAAGAAGTGTGGTTGAACATGCATAGTTCCAATTAGCACCTTAGAAGCTCTAGTGGAATAGTATTGTCCAATACCCCCAATATACATCCTTTCATTAGGTTGTGAGGATAGTTGCAGGAGGGTAATGATTTCTGAAAGACTGAAACTACGTTGAACTAAATCACTTGTCCTAGTGAGCAATTTTGATTTCGCGAGATAAGCTCGGGGTACTAAATCTGAAAAATAGGATTATCCCGAAGATCTACCCAAACAATAAACCTTACTATTACCAATGTTAACACCATAGATTACTCTCTAGACATCTTACAAACCCATCTTTCAAATAGTTGAACAACACTTCAATTACATTCTACAAAAAGGCTATCAGGATATGCACTCCGGCATCAAATAAAAATTGCTCCCCTTATGTAACTGAAAACTTAAGATACATTGTTTAGAATTCTTTGTTTGTTTTCGCTGAAACATGTAATCAGTGCTCTTAGATGAGGAGCTAGCCACTGGAAATCAGTAGGACCTCACACAATAATGAATTGACAACACAGATATATTGATGAAAAGATTAGGATATTCCAGACAACCGTAAGTTATGTAAAGATAAGATGGCAAGTACTGACCAACTAATCTAATTACAGAATTAGGCTTTACCTTACACCGGTGCAAACCCAACAAAGTCAGCTTCTTCCTCACCTAGCAAATGGCATGTACGTTGCTTCCTCACCTAGCACATGGCATGTACGTTGTTCATCTAGAAAAAGAAAGGCATAGGAGAATGCTTATTAGATCACAATCGATCACTTCCTCATCAACCACCTCCAAAATGAAATAAATCACACTCGATCACTTTCTCCGGTGCTAAGTCTATTTGTTTCATTTGGCAAGCCAAAATTTCTTTTCTATATCTGCACCAAAGTTTCAATGTATTCTTTGCTTAACAGAAAACTACAAAGCAAAGAAGTTATAACTTGTGCAATACTTACTTTGAAAAATAGGGGAAAGGAAAATACAGAAGGGTTGCATCTCAATTCAAATAAGTTATAGCAACCTTTTGTTAGTGATTTCACCATCACAATTATTTTGCTTGGAGTACCTGCAACTGTGACACATGAGATTTCTCTAGAGTCTTGACCAGGTTGAGGATGACACTCAAGAAGTGCTTTCTTTTCATCATCAACCACACAAACATGCTAGTATATGTTCCTGGTTGTCCTGGAATGGAAGGCACCGCCAGCTTTGAAAGCATACAACAAGCTTTTACGATAAGCAAGATGATGAACCCTAAGGTTCTATTTGTTGGCCGATCTTTCGATGAGAGCGATAAGTCCGGTGGCGTCGCTCAACCCTCACGATCCTCGCTACGAACACATAAGGCTCGCAACCACACAATTCTTTGAACTGATCGACTAGTCGTTATCAACCGTGCACGCGAATACCGGTTGACTGACCACGAAGGTCGATTCTGCATACACCGAAGAAACGCAAGAACAAGATAATAAGCAATCTGAAATTGCAAATAGGATTGAAAGATTTAATTGAATTGGGATTCTGAATAAGGATCTTAATTGGGTGGTCTCGTCGACACACGCATAAAAGATACAAGTTGCGATGAATGCAAACTAAACTTAAACAAAATCCAAGGAAAACTAAAGAGTGCGGCCTCCTTAAATAGGAAGCGAGGCCACAAAACTAACGAACTAGCGAGGTGGTACTAACGGTCGCGGGTACTGTTCACGTGAACAGTAACCACGCCCAGGGTGGGCCGTCGGCGAGATGGGCCAAGTTTGAGTATGATTACAAAGCTCGGTTGGCCCAAACAAGTGATATGACGCCTTCTTTTGATGATTACGATCAGTCCAGAAGGAGTTTGGAGGTGAGGCTGGATCCGTTGGAAAGAGGACGAAATCATCTTTCCATCAAGTACTCGTGGACCTCCAGCGGACGTCGTATGTGAAAGTTATGGGCGTTTGAAGTCAGTGCTGTCATGCTGATTCCGAACTGATCTGCCCAAAATGTATCCAGCTTGAACTCCTGATTGGCACATGCAGTAGCACCATGGCATGTAAACATAGTACCATGGCATGTGGGCGTGGACGTAACACCATGGCATGTAGATGTGGCGCGATCAATTGGGTAATATGGTGTTCTTTGTGGCGAAAGTCTTATTGGAGAGGATGTTGTTGAAGTAGAGGATGCGGTCTGGGCGAGTCGAGCGATGGTTGCATCCTTAGGGTCGATGTCCTCATCATCCTCCCTTTCTTGAATTTGAGTCGCCCTCGACTCATTTGTTTTCTCAAGTCATCACTCTCTGCAAAGGTTAGTAGCAATAGGAGGCAAAAAACATGCACTTCTTCTAATGGACACGGAGTTTCTTTACAAATCATAGTATGACATTCAGATTCATGTTTTTCCATATCAATGCAATCAATTTTGTAGCTAACATAACAGGAGCTTTCAATTTAATTTCACTTGGAGCTATAATCTTTTGATCAACTTGTGTCTTCTCCTTACTTGTTCTCATGATTCGTTCTAATTCATCCTTTAATATAGCGGCGAGGAGACATTGGAAGCAGTGATTTTCTTTTCTTTATATGTGAAAGTATAATGATTAGATCTACTATGATGTTCAGTATATCTATCATATTGCCAAGGTCTACCTAACAATAATGAGCATGCTTGCATAGGTGCGACATCACAATCAACATAATCATGATATGATCCAATAGAAAAGTGTGCACGCGCACAAGTTTAGTTACCTTCAACTTACCACAAGAATTCAGCCATTGGATGTAGTAAGGATGAGGGTGTTGTGTTGTGGTCAAGCCAAGCTTCTCGACCATGTCTATGCTAGCAAGGTTGTTGCAACTTCCGCCATCAATGATGACTCTACATGAGCGTTCCTTGATGGCGAACTTGGATTGAAACAAAATGTGGCGTTGATTTTGTTGACAAGTTCCATTTGAGCACTTAGCACCTGTTGAACAACTAGGCTTTGGTACATGTCGGATGCCTCATGGTTTATATGTTCTTCCTCGGTTCATCACTGCATTGTTAGTTGCAACCAACACATGTTCTTCCTCAATATCGCTAGTGAAGTGTACTCACCATTGTCCTTGATAAGCAAAGCTCGTGACTTGGGCAATCGCGCATCAAGTGCCCAAATCCTTTACAAGCGGTGACATTGCACATCTCTAGATCATACTGTAGAAGCAGAAGAAGTACTTTTGTAGGGGCTTGTACTTTTTGGTTTGCTTGCATCGAGGATATGTATAGGAGTTGAAGCGGAAGGGGGGTGCAGTCGAAGTGGAGGAGGATGCCATGTGATGTTCTTGCCTTGGTGACTGCAAAAGTTCCTCCAATATTGCCCCGAGGCGAGATTATCGACCTGCACTTCTCTCTCGACTTTGCAAGCAAGATGGAATAAGCGGTTGATAGAATCATATTCTTTATAGTCTAAAATGTCACGAATTTCACGGTTTAACCCTCCCAAAAATCTAGCCATCTTAGCATCCTCGGTTTCTTCTAAACCACAGCGCAACAAACCGGTTTGTAATTCTTGATAATAGTCTTCTACAGAACTACTACCCTGTCTTAAGCGTTGTAATTTATTAAGCAAATCACGTGAATAATACGAAGGTACAAACCTACGTCTCATTGCTCTTTTCAAAGCATTCCATGTTCTAGGTATGTCTTGATGAGTACGACCATATTCACTCCACCAAATAGATGCAAAATCTGTGAACTCACTAGTAGCAGCCCTAACCTTTTTATTGTCAGGAAATTCGTGGCATGCAAATTTTTGGTCCACAACTAACTCCCATGTGAGATAAGCATCAGGATCATATTTACCAGCAAAAGGAGGTATAGTGAATTTAATTTTACCAAGTGAATCATTATGGTCACGTACCTCACGTGGTGGCTCTCTTCGCATACCTTGTCGATTGAAGCGTCGTTGTCGGTGATCACGATCATTAATGGGATTGAAATCACCATCGGACCCGTATCGGCAACATTTGGGTTCGCTTCATCTTCTACCTCATCGGCCCATGAGCGAGCAACGGATGGGTTCTGGTGTGATGCGTGCAATGCCGCATGCGGCCGGGGCAACAACGAAGGTGGAGCTCTCTCTAATTTGCTCCACACGTATAATACGCACAAGTTAAATCGATGGTGCGATCTAGAATCAACTCCATCATACGAATGTTGATCCGGCATGCGAGAAAACGCCGCATGATTTCTTTTGTGCGAGGACTGAGCGGTGCATCTTCCTCATTGTTGTGCTGCTATGCTCCCCTTGTGACGATGAACCCGCCATTGTTAGTATCAAAGCAAAGAACAAATCACGGTGTATATGTACCTATCAACTACAAGGTTACGGAGGCTCGATCAAGTCACTCACACTCAAACTTATACCCGGTTCTTACAAGTTCTTACCAATGCGGACAAGGAAGTGGTACAACCGGTGGGCGGTTCGTGATAATCTCACTTGCGATCATTAACGATTGCGAGGAGCGGCTTTCTTTGAGTTAGTAGGTAGTGGAGCTCGGAAGGCTAGTATGTAGCAAAGGAATAGCAATTATTCAATTCGGTATGCAAAATTGAAGCGAGTTCAAAGTACTAGTCAAAAGTCTTTGGTCCTAGTCTAAACCAAGCCTAGCTAGAGCAACTTCTTAAAAACGACTAGTCGTAACAACGGAAAACCAAAGCTGAACAATCAGATGACTCTATTATTTTTTTTTTTGCTCCTTCTTTTTCTTTCTCTTTTTTTTTCTGTCTCTTTCTTCTTTTTTTTCTCTTGTAAAGCGCAAGCGAGCTTCCTCTTTTTTCTCGGTTACTCTGATAGCAAGAATACTACTATAACAATTTTTTTTCTCCTTTTTTTTTTTTTCTTTCTTATCCGTTTCCTTCCTTAGAAGCTACGGGATGGTCTTCTTCTTCGGACCAAAACACAGAGCCTATTCTTGAAGCTCCAAATCAAAGGAAAGTTCACCAGGGAGAAACCTCCACTAGGCGGCGGTGCAGGCCAGTGTGGGCAGTGTGGCTTGTGTGCAGCCCAGCAGCAGCACTGTGGGCAAGGCAGCAACAGCATGCCGAACAAACCAGCAGCAGTGGCAGAAAGTAGTGTGAAAGGCAGAGGAGGGCAGGCAGCAGCCAGCCAGCGGCCGCGTGGCCAGGAGCGAGGGCGAGGCAGCAGCAGCCAGGCTTCAGCAGCGAGCAGAGGAAGCGAGGCAGCGGCGCGAAGCAACCCAGGCAGCAGCGTCAATGCAGCCAGCGCAGCAGGCTTCAGCGTGGAGGCGGAGATCTGGATAAGCGGCGCAGCTTCGAAGCCAGCGAAGATGGTGGCGGCGGTGGCCTAAGCGGCACGATCGCTTTCGCAAGGCTCTGCTGTGGCGAAATCAATCTTGTCTGCGCTAGATGCTCTCGTTTCCTTCTATTTTTTTGTGTTTGTGTTTGAATGCTACCACTGATACCAAGCGATGCTGATGAAACCGATTACGATTGGATCTCTTTGTGGCGATGCGTGCTGGCGGCGGCGGACGACGAAACGATTCTCTTTTTTTTTGTTGTTGTCACTGTGTGTTGGTGGTTGGATGAAAGCGGCGCTGCTTGCCAGGGCTTCACGCCTTCACTGGCGCCAAGGGGCGAGCACGGCGGAATCTGCTAATTTTTTTTTGGGTATGGCGAGTAGCGACAAAACCAAGAACGAACTAGAACGATTTGCAAAATACCTAAACTAGACCAATCTAGACCATAAAACCGGCACTAAGACTCGGCGATGCAACGACAATTCAATAAAGCAAAAACTAAAAGAACAAATTGCAAAGGCACAAATTGGTTTGGACGATGATTTTTTTGATGTTTTGGCTATTTAGGCGTAGGAAAAAAAAATTCTCACCGATGAACTGAAGCTCGATACCACGATGAACCCTAAGGTTCTATTTGTTGGCCGATCTTTCGATGAGAACGATAAGTCCGGTGGCGTCGCTCAACCCTCACGATCTGACGGCTACGAACACGCAAGGCTCGCAACCACACAATCGCTGAAGCGATCGACTAGTCGTTATCAGCCGTGCCACGAATACCGGTTGACGACCACGAAGGTCGATTCTCGCATACACCGAAGAAGCACGCAAGAACAAGATAATAAGCAATCTGAAATTGCAAATAGGATTGAAAGATTTAATTGAATTGGGATTCTGAATAAGGATCTTAATTGGGTGGTCTCGTCGACACTGCAAAAAGATACAAGTTGCGATGAAGGCAAACTAAACTTAAACAAAATCCAAGGAAAACTAAAGAGTGCGGCCTCCTTAAATAGGAAGCGAGGAGCCACAAAACTAACGAACTAGCGAGGTGGTACTAACGGTCGCGGGTACTGTTCACATGAACAGTAACCACGCCGAGGTGGGCCGTCGGCAGATGGGCCAAGTTTGATATGATTACAAAGCTCGGTTGGCCCAAACAAGTGATATGACGCCTTCTTTTGATGATTACGATCAGTCAGAAGGATTTTGGAGGTGAGACTGGATCCGTTGGAAGAGGACGAAATCATCTTTCCATCAAGTACTCGTGGACCTCCAGCGGACGTCGTATGTGAAAGTTATGGGCGTTTGAAGTCAGTGCTGTCATGCTGATTCCGAACTGATCTGCCCAAAATGTATCCGGCTTGAACTCTGATTGGCACATGCGATAGCACCATGGCATGTAAACATAGTACCATGGCATGTGGGCGTGGGCGTAACACCATGGCATGTAGATGTAGCGCGATCCAATTGGGTAATATGGTGTTCTTTGTGGCGAAAGTCTTATTGGAGAGGATGTTGTTGAAGTAGAGGATGCAGTGCAGCAGGTCGAAGCAGTGGTTGCATCCTTAGGGTCGATGTCCTCATCACAAGATGCCAAGATCCTAAGCTCCAGCTACATAGGACAAAACTTTATTGACCATCAGCTATCATACCTGACCATAAAGAACAACAATAAGAAGGGATCAAAGGTATACCGTGAAGAAGATGTGGGCAGCCATCGAGCTGGCAAAATTCGCCTGCTGCTCACTTGCCCGTGGCCGTCATCCAGCATGCCCAATGCCGCCGCCTGAGTTCGTCCCCTCGGTCGTGCTGCCCTTCTTTCTAGCTAGGCTGATTTCGAGGAGAGATGAAATAATCCAAGTACTAAACCAGAGCAACAGTTTTACACACTCCAACACATGGCAATAAAATAAAAGAATGAAAAGTAGCTAGAATTGACAAGGATGAGGTGCAAAATGGTTCAAGCATTACCTCGAACGCATGGTGGGCAAGTTCATGGAAGGCAGCCGACAACGAAAAATAATGGCAACAACATCCTCTGGTCCCTCTCCTTTGTTTGCACAGGTCACGGTGTGACGTGCCACTACTGTCGGAGACGATCACGGCTAGGGATCTAATGGCGGCTGACAACCCCTAGGATGACGACGGCATAGGAATGGGGGCCCTCGCCAACCGCGATGGGAGAGGAGAGTGAGCCAACTTGGGCCATGGGCTCGATGGGGGCGATGAGGGTGTCGGTGGTGTCGACGAGGATGACCTTGTGTGTGATGTCGCCATAGATGGCCCTCTGGTAGTCGTAGTACCCCCGCGCCCCCACTGGCTCCTACCTCGCAACCCCGACCTTTGCCACGGCCGTCCCGAGCCACCGCCTCTCACCGCGGCCCACGAGCGTCGATTGGAGCCACGCCGTCGAGGTCGAGCAAAGCCGCGCCACCACCATCGCCTCAGTAGTGATGTTTACTCCTTTAAGGAGGCTATGACGCCTGGTTTCCGCTGTGGCGGCATGGCGTGAGTCTCCTCTCTCCCCACCGCCCGGCCAGACTTCGCGCTGAAGCTACTCGTTGCCCTCATGTATCCGGCGGCGGCAACGGCGGAGCAGGCGAAGGGGAGGAGGTGCGCGGTGCGGTGCAGGGCGGGCGAGGGCATGGGAGGAAGAGAGCGGGAGTTGAGCGAGCCGACGGCGAAGGCTGTGGTGAGGAGGTGGGCGAGGCGACGGTTGGAGGGGAGGCCGGTGGATGTTTGTGCGAGGGGAATGGGGGTAGCGCAGAAAAATCGATGAGAAACCAATTTTAATTGAACGTGGGAGGTGTCGGACGGTTGCTCCTCAGGTTGGTTGATCTGGTCTGTTGGTGATTCGAGCGTCGGTCGGATGGACGAGAAAGCTGGTGGGAGGACGAATGACCACCACCAACTCCTTCTTTTAAGTAGTAGAGAAGATTGAGGGGTATCTTCGAAGGTTATATAATATACATTATTATTTATAAACGTTACAGATAAATAACTTAATTAATTGAGGATCATAAGATCCTTGTCATCTAGCCCCCCAACTTTGAAGCAAAGATCATGAAAATGATTAAAAGTTTCATCATTCGAAGCAAGAAAGAACACCCAAGAGTATCTCGAAAAATCATCGACTATGATAAGAATATACCATTTTCCACCAGCTGACCGAACCCTAGCAGGACCAATAGTATCCATGTGAAGCAACTGTCCTGGTCCGTCAGTCATGACCATAGTCAATGAAGGGTGTGAGGCGGCAACTTGCTTGCCATACCTACAGGGCACACATACAACATCCTTGACGGCTTTGAGTTTGGGAAAACCTCTCATGAGATCAAGGCTGCTAACTCGCGTCAGATGATCAAAACCAATGTGTCCTAAATGACGGTGCCAAAGCCTGAACTCAGAAGAAGATGCAATCAAACACTTGAGAGATCTAGCAAGAGATTCAAAAAAGTCAGCTCCAATGATCCTACCAACTCTAGAAATTCCCAAAACAAGCTCACCAACTGAATCAAGCACATGACAAGCATTTTTCTTAAATCTAGTCTCATAGCCATCATCAAGAAGCTGTGAGACAGAAAGTAAGTTGTACCTTAGCTTGTCCACAAGGGCAACGTCCTTAAGGATGAACTTATCGTTCACCCTGATCGATCCCGTTCCTTTAATCCGCCCTTGTGTATCATCTCCAAAGGTGATGAAGTCATCACCCGTCGACCGCGTGAAGGAGGTGAACCATCTTGAGTCTCTGGTCATGTGGCGTGAACAGTCGGAGTTAACGAACCACGTGTTCTTCCCCCTTTTACGGCGATCCTGAAAATCAAGACACAAAAGATCGATGTATCTCAATACTGGGGTTAGTTCAACATGACTTAGGAACCCAGTACCGAGACACGTTTGCGAGTAGTATAAACAGCAGAATTGCTAGCATTGATCTTACTTGAGGTTCTACCATGAGCAATGGTTACACGAACATGAGAAGCATCCTATCTAGGAACATGATGAGCATGTGAAACAAATCCTAGTCCAGGTTTCTTCTTTTCTAGATGATCATGTCTCATGGAAGCTCTAGGTAGATGAGATGAAATTCTAGCAAGATTTTTCTTAGCATTTTTCAACCTATGCCAACAAAACTCAAGCAAATATCCATCCTTCTTACAATAGGTGCAATGGTACTTGGTACCACTAGGAGAAGCACCTTTTGACTCAAAAGATGGTTGAAAGAAACCTACATATTTGAAAATGGTTTTTGTAGGTTGGGTTTTGAACTCAACTAAGCCATTTTCCAAGACTTGAATGACATTTGGTTTGGACTTGTCTTGGGCAAAATTGTATCCTAACCCTTGCTTCTTATAAGGAGTTTTGGACTTGTCAAAAATCATGTTTAGCTGCTTGTCAAAAATCATGTTTAACTGTTTCTTACCCTTAGAGAATTTCTAATGTATCCTTAAGATAAGTATTCTCTTTTCCAAGATTAAAACATGATTCACAAGTTTTGGCCTTAATGGCTCTAGCATGCTTTTCCTTATGAATAGCAACTTCAACATTATGGGCTTCACATGAAGCACAAGGAGCAGAATTAATTTTGTCCTTAAGCTTGGCATTCTTAGCTCTAACTGCTTCTAATATGTCTTTTACTTCATGTTCACATTCTAAGCAGAAAGAGCAAGTGCTAGACTCAGCCTTATCAGAAGCGACTAACTTGCTAGATTTTAAGCATTTTTCACATAGAGCAGATTTAACTTCAATTAACTCAGTCTTAGCATTTTCTAGTTGGTGCAAGGCAATATCACGAGCAGTTTGCAATTTAGCAAGTTCAGAGTGTAAAGCATGGCAGGATGAACATTCATCAGTATCAAGATTCTTAGCATTCACAAGTTCTAGTGTGAGATTATCAACTTTGTGACTCTAAGTCCTTATTCCTAGCCATGGTGAACTCTAACGCCTTATCCTGGCTAAGCAGTTGCTCAAAGATGGTATCACATCTAGTAGAGAGAACTTCATAGGATGGAGGTACCTCATCGATGTCATCAACGTTGACGAGTCGGCCATGAAGCACATGCCGATGAAGTCTTTTGCCTTCCCTTTATTCTTGTCTTGAGGGAGCTCCTCCTCCTTGTCCTCCTCGCTCCTGGAGTCCACATCGCTCATGGATTGCTCTCCAAAAGCGACAAGGACCCGATGAGCGGCCTTCATGAGCTTGGTAGCATCAAACTTGGACTTGTTCCCTTGAGGCTTTCTCCAAGCTGCCTTCTCCTCCTTGTGGTTGCCCTTCCCTTTTAGCTTGGGGCAGTTCACTCGGATATGGTAGAGCTCTCCACACTCATAGCACGTCACAGGGCCACCTCTCTTCTTATTTCTCACATTGCTATAGGCCCGTGTGAATTTTTTGGCTAGGAAGGCTAACTCAGCCTCAGGAATACTCTCAAGTTCCTCTTCATTGATTGCAGATAAACAGGCAAGTGAAAAATCCAGAGGAAGATTCAGAAGAGCCATCAGAAGTTCTCTTAAGAGGGTCAGCCACTACAACCATGTTCTCCTTCTTAGGATAGCTTACTCTCTTGATCTCATGAGTCTTGAGCTTTCTATAGAGCAGCTCCAAAGAGAGATTAGAGATATTGACATTCTCCTTAATGGTGGCAGCCTTCATCTCCCACTCCTTGGTGTTGATTGCAGCTAGAAGATGGGTAGCATTCTTAAACTGAGAATACTCAATGTCGACCGCTCTCAACTGATTGAGTACCTTGTTGAAGCGAGTAAATACGTCATCAATGCTCTCTCCAAGACGCATCTCGAACTTGTTGTATTCTTGCTTAAAGATCGTTTGACGCACTTGCTTGATTTGGGACGAATCCTCATGGTAGGTTTTGAGGGTGTGCCAAATCTCGTACGCGGTCTCAAGGTGACATATCCTATCATACTCCTGTCTACCAAGCCCGGCATATAGGAGGTTCTTTGCCTTATGGTTGTTAGCCAAGAGGGTTACTGAAGCCGGCGTAGCAATCTTGGGCAAAACGAGTGGGGCTCGAACAACCTCCTATATGGCTTAACCTTCGCTCTGAAGGTAGACACGGATGTGATTCTTCCAATAGGCATAGTCGAGCACATCGAAGACATGCGGCTTGGTGGAGTACTTCTCCATCGCCAAGTTCAGTGACCAGTTAAGATCAAGATTGAACTAACCGAGCTCTGATACCACTTGTTTGACCAAAAAGGCGACTAGAGGGGGGGTGAATAGAGACCTTGTCTCTTTTCACCTTGATCGGATTCAACACGATTTTCACTCCAATAGCTATGAGAGCTATGAAGATCAATGTACAAGCATAGCAGAAGACTTGTATTGAATCCAATCAAAACCCCGAAGCAAAACAACCAAAAACTCCAAAAACTCAATCCATAAAGAGTTGGATTGTTACACCTCTCATCCTAACGGTCTGACCTCTCCATGGGGTGGTCTGACCTCTCCAAGGGGCGGTCTGACCTCCAGCCCGATAAACAGTAAAATCAGCCCGAACTCAAAATCACAAATTGGTCTAACTTTTGATCCACAACTCCAAACTTCACAAAACTTGAAACATACCATCTCTAGGATGTTAGGAACCTATTCCAATCAACGATTGTGAAGATCATTGCCAAAGTTCTGACCTTTTTCGGTTTGAGTGAAGGTTGCTTCAAAACCGAGTAAAAATCAAAATATGATCCAAAAACTTGCTCGTGGGTAGAAGATGATCAAGATAATCCTAGATGCATTCCCACATGTCACAGCAAGCAAGATCCGAACCAGAAACCAAAGAAAAACCAAAGGATCGAAGAAAGCCCCAAAATCACAAAAGAGAGAGCAAGAACTAGAAGAGACTCATCTTGAGAAATCTTGCTTGGATTGATTTGAGATTAATGTTGGTTTACAGTCACTCTATCCTGGAGGATAAAAGCTCAACACTTGATTACACAATCAATCCAACTCTCTAGAACCCTAACCTCTCCACTTTCCTCTCCCTAAACACAAACTAGGGTTTCTTCAATATAAGGGTTGAGAGGTGCACAGCCAGCACCCTCCCCTATTTATAGTGGAGGCTAGCTTCTAAAAGGACATCCCTAATGGGCACCTGTTAAGCCTACACACAAACGGGTTTCACTCACACACGCATTTCAAAGCGTCGTATTCATCTTCTCTTCACCTAAACCACTTCTCCTTGCGTCGTCTTGCGTCGCGGTTTAGCCAAAAGCAATCAAGGTGGTATTTTGGTGAAATTACCAAAATACCCCTTCTTGATCTTTCTCCAATGACCGAGTCCAAACTTCTTGAAGCAATCCCATGCTTCGCTGCATGTAGATTGATCAACGGCTATCTTCATGTCGGCAAGCCTCTCCCATCCGGCTCCCACCGAAACCACCATGGCATTTGCACCGACCCCCATATCGCTTGATGCAACCCGTCGTATCGAACTTCCCGTTCGGTCATCCTTGTCCATTTTGTGCCATGCTTGAGTCACCTGACTTCACCCGATATCTTCGATCGTTTTGAACTTTAGCTCTCCACGCCTAGTCTCGATCATCCTCGCCGTTGACCGTCGTTGACCTCCAAGCTTCCTGCACAACAATAGACCAAGAATCGATTCCAGGAACAAGTTCTTTGCAACTTGACCCACGTTAGTCAAAACATGCATCATGTAACATATATGCACTGAAACCCATGAACTTGACCTAACCAACAAACATCGCCGCCTAGCTGGCCAGCGAACAAGTGAAAACCCGTCAGACCGCCACCCCTGGCCGGTCTGACTGCCCAGCAAAGGGACTTAGCCAAATTTCCTTCCTATAAATCCGAAACCTCTCTGGAAATTTCAAACGAATAGAACTTTAAACACTAAGCACAAAAAATTATGATACCAAGTGTAGGAGAATCCCCTCTCTTGCCTACACCCTCTATTTTTGGCCCGGCTTCAAACTCGAAAGACCCTTTATGGCCGGTCAGACCGCCGCTTATTGGCCGATCTGACTGCCTACTGCCTGACATAATTTGAATTTCACCGAAAACGAGTGTTTCGATAAACCTTCAATGCCATTGCCAATTGTATCATCATCATAAGATCATGAGTGTATCCTCATGATATCCACACCCAGTCTTGGTGGGCACGGTCGAGATACGGTAGCCATTGATGATGCAGTAGTCCTCGTCCAGCCTGGTATCTAGCGCGCCAAGGAACATCATGGCTGGGGCGCACGGTTTTGGGGGAGCCAGCCGCCAAGGTGTCTTCGTAGGAGCTTGCTGTAGCGGCGACGATGGATGGGAATGCTTTTTCCTGCACCGACACTCACTTGCCCGGTGACCTGAGGTGAAGCAGAGGATGCACCGAATGGGGTCACGGTAGCTTGAGATTTTGTGGTCACACGAGAGGCATCGAAAGCACCTTCCTTCGGTTTTATTGAGGAAGGGGGTTGATGAGGTTGTGTCAGTGCGTGGAGTGGCTCGACGTCCAGCTACACGCCATCAGTGAGGCCGCTTAACTTCCTGCCAACCCTTTGCTGCGCCGGGCCGAACGGCTCTGAGTTTGAGCGAGGGCGTGCCTTCTCTGACTTGGGGATGCGCGGCTTGCTCGAGGAAGCTTCGATGGGACAGGGCGCGCTGAGCTAGTTTAGTAGCCCTGGGGGAGGTTTGTGGCATTTGAATGGGCTTCGGTGGATGGTGGGTGTTGGGGCAGCCATGCGCGGTAATTTTGTTGTCGCTCGATGGGGCCTGACACCGGAGGATTTGCACATAGGTAGTTGTCTTCAATGCTGGGTGTTGTGTGTGTGTCGATGTAGACGAAGGTCTGGGGGAGCCACGGCGGGGGGGGGGCTATCATCGATGCTAGCCTTGCGCTGCTTTGGGGGGCTACCACTGGGGCACAGACGATGTTGCTGCAGGAAGCCCGGGTGGAGCAATGGCCGACCGGCTGCGAGTAGGGGTGAAAACGGATCGGATAGTTTTCGACCGATCCGGATGAAAACAGATTGTCTCGGATAATTCTCGAATCGGAAACGAATATAGATTTTTTGTCGGAAGCGAGAGCGGATCTGGTAGTCAGCTTATCCGTCGAATCTGATCTGAATATGAATTATCCGGATAGTACGAAGGCCAGATATCCGGATTTCGGCCCAAAAGAGAAAAGGAGATTTTAATTGATTTCCGAATTTCAAAAAATGCAACAAATTAAATAGCCTTTTAGAAAATAGCAAATAGAGTTAAAAAATTCTAGAAAAAAATCACAAAAAATCCTAGAATTATTTTGAACTTAATAAAAATTAATTCCAACTTAAAGTTGGTTTTTATTTTTGCACATAAATTATTTTAAATTTCTGACAAATAAGAAAAACATTTTTAAAATCCGAAAAGTCAAGAAATTAATTATTATTATTTTTCACTTTAAATCCAATAAAATCCCAGAAAACTCAATAAATTTTATTTTTAACATTAAAAACTAGGAAATTAAATAATTGACTTTATTTTATTATTTTTCTTTTAACCAAGAAAACTCTTTTAAATCTCGTAAAATCCAATAAAATAATAACTTTATTAATTTTATTTTTGGTAACGTACTTTAGGATGTTATAGTTATTTTTGTATAGATTAACGATCGGCTGATCGATGTTAGTGTGAACTAAGTTTTCTGTATGTGATGAACTAGGTATGAATGCGTGATGACTTGTGATTTTGTGAGTTATGACTTATGAGCTAAATATGGTAAACTAAGTGTTATGTTTGTGATGAACTAGTTAATGCAGCTTGCTAGTGCCAATGTTATGTGTGGTTGCTGAAAATATGAACAATTCATGAATGTTTGCGTCAAATAAACTAGTTATATGTTTTCGTTAATTTCTGGCATACAATTTAAGGGGGTTTTATGTTACAAAAAATATATGTGACCGTATTCGTTTCGATTCGTATTCGATCTGTATTTGTATTCGATATTATTTGTATCTGTATTCGTATCCAGGGTATTCGTATCCGTATCCGGAAAAAATACGAAAACAAATATGGCAGAGCCATTATCCGTTCGTATCCGATCTATTTTCACCCCTAGCTGCGAGGGCCAGATCAGATCTGGATCTGACCACGGTAGAGGTTTGGGATGGGAAGGGGGATTTGTCATACGGGAGGGTGGAAGGTGGTAGAGGGAGAGGGCGGAGAGGGGCGTTCGGAGGGTAAGTGAAATTTGGGCCGCTATAAGATGAGCAACGCGGGCAGAGGGAATTCTTTTTTTCTTCTTTACAGTATTTTACATTTGTTTAACCGAGCTTCCGTTCTTTGGAGCCACACCGAAACAGACACAGATACAAGCTGCACCAAGCTGCTTCCTGTCTAGAAAACTCTTAACATTGCCACGGTTTCTTAGAAACACTTTTGTTTTCCTATTTTACATAAAAACTACCTATCCCCGCACCTAAATACTTCTACTTTTGAAAACTGAAATGCAATTTTGAATACTCGTTTCTGTTGTGACATGTTTGTAATAAAAAGTGTTATTATTATGTAAATATTTTTATGACAAATTGAATTTTAGAAATGCCTCCATAACTGCTAGTCCTATCAAGTATCAACCCAAAGTTTCATCCACCTCTCATGGTCTCCATCCTATTCGGACTTTTGTGGAGTTTTACAGGAAATCCCATTCGATGAAACCATATGTACTCTTGTGTGATCACCAAGATATTCTCAACAACTTACGAAAAAAGATGAATTGAAGTTTTTTTTTCATTTCAAAGAACGGTGTTTCATGATTTGGCACTATACAGATTGTGATTTATTTTTTTGACACTCCAAAGATGGGATACATCATATTTTGACAATTTTGCTCGTCTTCTTTCTCCTCCAACTCCTCTTCCTGAGTGACGGCCATGGCTGACGGCAAGAAAGATCGAACTTGATGAAAATTAAGCTCATCTCTAGGTTTCTATCCACTCCTTGGTGCCCGTATTCGCCTCAAATGCTCGTTTGGCACGGCTTGATGCACACTGTGCTTGGTTTGCGCGCCATGGCCAAGCTAAGTGCTACGGCGGGTGTGGCCGTCGACGTCTTCTTCTTCCTTCTGGGTCGCAGTCGCCATTAGAGCTGGGACTTGGGCGAACTTCTGTTTGGTCCGGCAGTCGGCCAAGACGCAAGACGGTCTAAGCTCAGACGCAGACGGCACGCTGCAGCGTCTGGGCAAGACGCAAGACGAACGCCGGGCCGGGCGGGCTGAGATCTTGACCCGTTAGGCGACTGCAGACGCAAGACGACCATTTGGGCGTGCTTGGGCCCAAGACGCACGCAAAAAAGCCCAATCCTCCTATCCCTCCTCCGGCCTGGCCCAATCCTATCCCTCCCCGGCCTGGTAGCCTAGCCTAATCCTGTTCTTCCACCCACGGCCTGGCCCAACCCTAACCCCCATCCCGACTAATCCATATCCTCAATCCTACACACCACCTCCAGCCCTCCACCCTCAGTTCCTCCCCTCCCCAAGCACCGCTTTTCTCCCTCTCTCTCCGGCTCTCTCCTCCCCACGCGCCGCCTTCCTCCTCTCGGCTCTCCTCGGCCGAGAGGAATGAAGATGGCGATTCTGCGCCACCATCGCCGCCTCCGCTATCTATAGTTATTTTGAAATTTGGGCTTGGGCGCAGCAACACGACCACTCGCACGACGGGCTTTGGGCGTGTTCAGGCTGGCCGGAGGCGAAGTGGGCAAGACAAGACGCAAGCACGGCGAGATGATCGCCGAGCCAAGACGCACGACACGGCCCGGCACGGTGGGCTGGCCGAGCCGCCGGACGCAAGACGGGCCAATGCCCAGCTCTAGTCGCCATCCTCTCCCGCAGGCTCTCAATGGCCAATGTTGCTTAGGCCAACGCCGCCGCCCACCCGCTTGCTCAAAGAAATGCTCCGCCTGACCTTCTCCACGTACGAAACCCCACGACGGAGGGGGTCGTTAGAGGGCGGGGCCAAGCTCCCTTGGGGACTTGCAGGAACCAAACTCAGGCCATCCTGGAATTGGAGCAACGGGTGCTCGTTCGGTATTTTTCGGTAAATACGGTACAATCGGTAAATACAGTATTATATGTTCATTAAACATGGTATTTTAGAAATACAGTTCGATATCGATAAATATCATATTTACCAAAGTTAACACGAAGTGCTCCGAAACAAGATTGATAAGCGGTCCGCTTCTCGGACGATATCTGCAAATTGACCTTTAGCAATGTGCACAGTGCAAATTTGATGTACTCCTACTCAGTAATCAGTACTAGCACATAAGTAGTGCATGCTTGATGCTTCCGTGCTACGGTTGGTCACTATATGCCCTTTTTACTGATAATTAATTAGAAAGAGAGAAGCATTAATCAGTATTAACACAACTAGCGGCCCGCGCGCGTGCATGGCGCGCCGAAAGAGGAGCCGTCGACCCATGTGCGCCCGCTGCAAGGCTGCTGTCGGAACCCACGTAACTGTGGCCTGCTAGTCTTGCATGCATTCACATACGCGGGCGCCGATCGGACGAGCGACGAAGGTGGCGCGGAATCGTGCGGCCAAGCAGACATTCGTGGAAGCGGCCCGCCGAGGCGATCGGACGACTCGTGCAGCGCCTCGCGCGAAATCGTGCGGCCAAGCAGTCACCCGTGGAAGCGACGAAGGATGCGGGCCACGAAGCTTGGATCCGATCGGACGGCACGGCCGCACGGAGGTGAAATCATACGGTAGAAAAACGCATCGACGTGGCCTGTTTCGCCGCGAATACATGCTACGCCCTTTTACCTGGTAGGATGATGGTTGAAGACTTGAAGGCCTTGGTGAGCACTGAGCAAGGGAGCAGCGTGACTGCGTGAGCTCCTAAGTCCTACCGGCCCAGCACCAGCCGCTATGTACTGCACTAATGTGTCTGCTGGGCCGTAGCATACTAGTTGGGCTGTGGCCCGTGGGGACTAGGGAGCGGGTGGGTTGTGCGGCTGGAGCGAGTAGCGCTGTAGGCTGTTCTCGGTAATTTCGGTTTTTACCGAAAAAACCAAATAAAAACAATCATATTTCTGATAATTGAACCGAATAACAGTTAAACCGAGTTGACTGGTACAGTTTAATACAGAAGTGAATAACCCTAGCTCGGGCCACGCCAGAGTTGACAACCACGGCCAAAAAGAAGAGTTGAAGTAAAAGAAGGGCAAACAAACATGGGGCATGGAAGGTCAGAGACACAAGCCCCTCGTGGGATCTTGTATGTCTGGGTAAGCTTAAAAGTGAGATCAAGTCGCTCCATCCATGAGCGCTGCTAGAGGTGCATCGGGCCAGTAGGCAGTGTCAGCGTCTTGCTTGTTGGCTGCTCTTCCTATGCAGGAGCACCTTGGACTACGTGTAGCCAAGTGGCGTTGGTGCGATTTCTCTCGAGCCACATAGATCGGCTACGGCTTTTGGGTTAGTTCTAGTGCATCTCGTACCTCTCCTGTGGCTTTGTGTAGTAGGGCGACGCCTCCCCTCCGCTATCGTCCTCACTCTCAGCCATTTGTTATGGCGCTGTCCATCGTCTTCCTCTAGGGGTGGTCTTGTACATCTCCGGCACGACAACCCCTAGTGAGCCTCCCCTAATAACCAGTTTCCCTTTGTGGCTTGGTGTCTGGACCCAAAAAAATGTAATTTTGGACCCTCTGTGTATAATGCACTAGTTCAGGATCACGCTAGTGCACACAGTATCAAAACAGGTGAATATTGATCCACATAAGACGAAATAATAGAATAATCGAGTAATTTGAATAACAAATAACTGTTGTAACCTATTCACTTAGTCTGATTCATATTCACTTACATGAAATGACGACTCGAGGCATAACAAATAACAGTTTTATCACAAAGTTATATATTCACTTAGTCTGATTCATATTTGCAACTTACATGACATGACGACTCGAGGCATGGCTAAGCAATCTACTCGTATCTAACCAACCCATGTTGGTGCTACGGTAATACCAACTAAATAATAACCAATCTAGAGTGACAAAAGATTATGATATAACAATAGACAAGGTGGATATAAACAATTTGGATTAATAACTAAACCCAAAAGCATTTAAATAAATACTTAAAGTAAATGCATTAATTTGAATCAAAGTAATTTTGAAAACTGGGTTGAATAGGATGAAAGGTACAACTTGCCTTGGAATAGATCTAGGTACTGGTCTTGATCTTGAGGCACTCCTTCTTCTTCAAAATTCCCCAAAGAATCAACGTCTACTCGCAAACGAAGCAAATAAACAAAATAAATAAATAACAGGGAGAAAACAAACTCCAAAAATTAAATACAAATATCAGATAAATAGATCTCAAATTTAGATGAATTTAAAAATTTGAATGGGCTCAATCGGAGTTTGGATGAAGAAGATATGGCCTTTAGAAGATCAAAACCTAAAGAAATAACCTAAAAGGAATTATCTGGATTATCCTAATTACTTTTCCGTTGAAAAATCGGATTATGACATCAGCATGACGTCAGCCCTAAGATTTACGGCTGGAAAGAAATTAAAAAGGAAAAACTAACATCTGGGACACACATGTCATAGAGACGGTCTATAGTGGAATAGGTTTACGGAATTTTGGATCTGGGCTTGGACTGAGGTACCACGCAAGCGTGCACGTGGCACTGACTCGGCACGCACGTGGACGACACGTAGACACGGAGGTTGATGTGGCCATTGAGCTAGCGTGCAACGTGGACAACCACATCAGATCGATGGCAAGGAGGCTCGGGACCCTATGGCTCCGGTGAATAGTGGCTCTTCACCGGCGGTGAGTGGTATCATCATGAAGCTGAGGTTATTGCGAACCTAATGGTACCTTTACCGGTTCTCAGGGTCCATGGTGGCCACCGGCGGTGAGCTCGAAGCAGAGAGGGAGATTCGGTTATTGTCGAAAAGGTCCTCTGACAACGCTCTGGCGACGAGGATGGGCTCTGGAGGTAGCGGTGGCGACGACGGACCCGACAGTGTGGTCGAAGACGACGGGGCAACCACGACGGCAGTGAAATTTGAAAACAAAAAGCTCTGGTCGAAAACCCTAAAAGCTTGATTCCAGCAGCGCTAGGGCTTCGGAGTGGATGTGGGTGGGGGCTTTGGGGTGCGGAGGTGCTAGCGATCCTAGGGGGCCTTTTATAGGGGCTCGGGCGTGCCAGGATAAGGAATCCCCAAATCGAGTGCAAACGCAGTGATCTGATCTGAGACACACTTAGTACTTTTCGATTAAATGTATTATTTGATGGAAAGAATTATTGAGCCGCATTAAATATTACGGGTGAACTCTAATTTAATTTGGTCTTTAATTATCATACTTAGAGACACAGAGCTACTACTATTTTATTTAATTATATGCAGTCGTATATATGATCTGTACAAGCCTAAAGTGAAGATGCGCTTTGAAGGCCCTAAAGGAATACATATATCATTTCTTATATTCAGAGTTCAGCTGCGGAAGGAGCAACCGAATTCAACTTGTGCACCCGAACAATCAGAGTCGAAGACGACTCCTTTTCAAGAGGGGGAGAATGATGAGGACATTCTGCTGATTGGATCGATTACACGAGCACAAGCTAAAAAGATTAATCAATAGGTGAACTCGCTCCTAGTTGAATTTGGTTTTAATTTATATGAGAACTGGTTACTACCTAATACTAGAATTTTAATTGTTATCGGGTTTATACGTGAGAAGATTTTGGAACCCGAAAGAACCAGCTCGATCTATTGTTTTCTTGGTTTGTTTTGGTTCGGTTATTCCTCACCAGGCGGCGGGCGCATGCACGACACATGCATGCACCCGGACTGCAGGGGGCTGGCTGCTCTTGCATCACATGGAGGGCAGTAGGATGGTGCTCTTTTGCATCAGAGGAGGGAGGCGTCATCAAGTAGCGGGTCCCACAAGAGAAAACAAAAAGAAAACAAGCCGTGAGCTTTAGTAGTAGCCACGTCCATGCTGCAAACTGAAGCTAGGTAAAGAAATTATGGCATGGAGGAAAGGAATAAACAAATCATGGTGCATGTTTGTTTCACGTGGACCAAGCAGAGATATCATGGTGCATGGTTCGGTCATGCATTTAATCATGGTGCATGGCTGTACAGTCCAGATAAGATAGGAACTTTATTTTCAGTCTCTTGACCGAGTATGAAGCGAATTCGGCTTGGCCGAACCAATCCTGTGGTGGCAGCCTTGCGTGCGTGTGTTTTAAATAGATGTGAGACCCTCAAATATTGGAATGTGCCGAATTAAAATTATACTGGTAGCATAATTCTTAATTAAGGAACAGTGAAATTCCTTTATTAAAAATCATACTAGAAGCATAATCATAATAAGTAACAATTCCAACATTCAGGTTCCGGATATAGGTCATGCAATAGTTCCCAGGATTAATGACTATTGCGCATATATCCTTAAACAACATTGCATCAATCACATACAAGTCATACATTCACATAATTATACATCAGGTTACATTTCAAATTCGGTTGCTACAGGAACAGATGACCTTGGGTCATCACAAAAGCACAACAGCGGAAGCAAAATAAACTTAAAACCACCAATGGCCTCATCCCACAGGCTATTGCGTGGAGACTAGAACTAGCACTACTCGTTAGCGTCACCCAGATCGACGCTAATGGGCATCTAATAAAGATAACCATCTTCACCTGCTACAAGAGGTCATAAACCCTGAGTACAAAAGGTACTCAGCAAGACTTACACAAACTAATAAAAGAAAGTATTTGATAGAACCTATCCAAAGGAATAGAAATTTTTATATGTATAAGGTTAACAACAGAGGGTTACAATGGCTCAATTTGCAGAAAGCGATAACTCTTAACCTACAGTGCTAAGTTTTGACAAAGCAATTTTAATAAATCAATTTTGGACTAAAAGCAGAAGTAATTGAGAGTATAATCATAAAAAGACAAGAATAAATCTCATATCAACAACAAACCGTGCATGACAACATCATGCGAAATTAATTCCCAAGACCAAAATTAGAACAAAGTCTATCTGGTGACATCAATTCAAGTATCGTCTGTGAATCAGTGGACACGGCTATTGAATAGTTTTAAACCTTGCAAGGGTGTACATCTTTACCCACATGACTTAGTTAGCAGTAAGCCTCGGAATAATAGCACACCGCCTTTGGTGTCTTGGTAAGATAAACTAAGATTTGGTATTTTCAACAAGTTGACACTATTGAGTTGGAATACCCATGCGTGAGTGATCCCGCTTAAACAACGACTGATAGCATATATTCAACCGGGGCCCACATGTTATACCGGGAATGCCGACCCAATCAATTAAATGCAAACTCGTGTTAGCCACACATATTAGACATGATCGAGGGCCTCAAGGAATGCGTACATGCGATGGAACACATCTACACCCTTACCCTTCTAAGAATATCTGATATCAATATAAACTCCACATGGCATACGACACGGCCCGAAGACTTAAGCATCTATGCCATATGAAACCAATACACATGTCCTTACTCTCCTGTCTCCAACTGAATAGTATTAACCCTTTACTTAACCAAACAGTGCCCATTGTGGATGTCATGTGAACATGCTCATGATCTTAGGTGATGAGACAATTGGCAATTGCTTTGAGAGTTTGTTGAAATCCGGAGTTTTCAACAAGTGTCAGGTAAATCGGTAGTACCGGCTTTGAATCTGCGGTACTACCGGTGAGCGGTATGACTGCTTGTGAGTTGCGGTATTACCGCGAGTCCTTGGCCGCGTTGGTTTTCTTGTGGCGTTCGATCGAAATCGGACGACCCAGATTGGTTTGAGGGCTTTTGAGCATTTAAGTGGAGCGATAGTACCGCAGGGATAGTGGCGGTAATACCGCGATGTGGTAACACCGTATTTTAGTTAGCGGTTGCGATTTTCCAGAGAAGGTGTCTTTGGAGTGTGGATTTTCTCTTGGAGCGGTAGTACCGTGCTTTGGTTGCCGGTAGTACCGCATGGCGGAATGACCGCATGTGTGCGGTATTTCCAGAGGAGGTGTTTTGGAGATTTTCGGATTTCTCCAGGGTGCGGTATGACCGCAGTGCTTTTGACGGTATGACCGCGATGCGGTAATACCGATGGTTTAATGGCGGTAATACCGCATTTTGTTTTGAATTGAGCTGAATTGTTGAATTCTTGGAGAATTGATTTTGGGTTAGGTCAAGTTCATGTTCATCAGTGCATATGTATTGCATGATGCATGTTTTGGCTAACGTGGGTCAAGTTGTGAAGAACTTGTTCCCGAAAATGGTTTCTTGGTCTATTGTCTTGCGGTGGCTTGCGTGTCTATGACGGTCGATGGCGAGGTGGATCGGGACTAAGCTTGGAGAGCCGAGGTCCGAAACGATCAAGGATGCCGGGTGGTCGAGGACTCAAGCGGACGCTTGAATGGACATGGATGACCGGACAGGCGATTCGGTCGGCTGGTTGGATCAAGCGGGAGTCGTTGCAAGTGCTCAATGGTGCCGGTGGGATCCGGACAGGAGAGACTTGACGACATGGAGCTGTTGATCAACCTACACGTGGCGAAAAATGGGATTGCTTCACGATCTGTGGACTCGGTCTTTTGGAAAAGGATCGAGAAGGGGTATTTTGGTAATTTCACCAAATACAGCCTTGGTGACCTTTTGGCTAAACCGCGGCGCGGGTCGGCGCATGGTGAAGCGGTTTAGGTCAATCGATGATGAAGACGGCGCTTTGAGATCCGTGCGTATGTGTAACCCATTTGTGTGTTAGGGTTTAATGGGTGCCCTAATGGAATATTCTCTAGATGCTTAGCCTCCATATAAATAGAGGGGTGTTGGCTGCTATGTGGGATGCTGAAGCCTTGGGAGAGCCAGCCAAAACCCCTTGTGTGTGCCCTATTGTGTTTTAGGGTTTTTGAGGAGAGAAAGGGAGAGCTAGGGTTTCTAGAGTGGATTGATCATGTGCTCACGCGGTGAGCTTTGTCCTCCTAGATTGGAGTGGCTGTAACCATCAATCTTCCATCTATCTCAATCAATCAAATCAGTTTGCTCAAGATCTGTCCTCTGTGTTCTTCTTCCTTATTTCTGTTTTTGGGGATTTCTTCGATCTGTGAGATTTCTTCTGTGCTCTTAATGTGCTTTGGCTTGCTGTGACAAGTGGGTATACATCCGAGACCATCGTGTCGATCTTCCACCCACGAGCAAGTCCCAAATCTTTGAATCTCGGCCAGTATTTTGGCGAGTTCTTGAAACAGCTTCAGTCAAATCGTTAAAAGGTTGGAACTTTTGTGTGGATCAATTCGATCCTTGTTTGGAATAGGTTCCTAACCTCATAGGGAAGTTATGTTTCAAGTTTTATCAAGTTTGCCCGTGTAGATCAAAAGTTGAGCTAATTTTAGATTTGGTTTTTCTACTGTCGGGTTCATCCTCTAGGACAATCGGTAGTACCGCTTGAGTTATTAGCCAGTAGTACTCTCTGTGTAATACCTCACTTAACACAATGGTAGTACGGTTGTAGGACTTTTGCGCTTTTTGTTACATTCATCGTCAGGACAATCGGTAGTACCTTTCATTTGCCTGCGGTAGTACCTTTCATTTGCCTGCGGTAGTACCTTTCATTTGCCTGCGGTAGTACCTCAGTGCGGTAGTACCTTTCATTTGCTTGTGGTAGTACCTCAGTGCGGTAGTACCTTTCATTTGCCTGTGGTAGTACCTCAGTGCGGTAGTACCTTTCTTTACAATGTGGTAGTACCGATTCCTGATTTTTTTAGAACTTCTTCAGGGTGTTTGCTGCTGCGCCTTTGGGGGTTAGGAGAGGGTTCAACACAAGACTTCCACTGTGCTTAAGCATTCATCTTCATAGCTCTCATAGCTATTGGAGTGATTTGCGAGTTGAATCCATTCAAAGTGAAAAAGATTAGGTGCTCCTATTCACCCCCCTCTAGTCGCTTATTCCGGTCCTACAAGTGGTATCAGAGCTAAGTTTGCTCTTTTGTGATCTTCACCGATCTTTGAGCATGGCGACAAATATGAGGACTTGTGGCGCTTCTTTGCATCTTGTTATGGTTCTTTTGCCAATGTCCATCATAACAAGAAGTTTGAGCGATGTGATAAGAATAATGTCGATTGACAAGGATTTCTCTGTGATATCTGTGGCAAATCCTTTTGTTTTGATTGTCCTAGTTTCGTGGATGAGTCACTTTTAGAGCCCGAGGAGAAGAAGCCCGATGGCATATGTGCGGCGGCGATTGAGGATGAGAATGATGAAGAGCATTTCGAGGATGATCATGATGACTCCTCAGGGGCGATCCCTAATCAAGCTAAGCAAGGTGAGCAAAGAAAAACTCATTGATGGCTTGATTTCATATGAATACAAATTGCATGCTCTTAGGAAGAAAATGAAAGTGCTAAAAAGAGAAAAGGGTGATCTGTCTCATGAGCTCTCCAAATTGAAAACCTCCATGAATGCTTATGATTCATTGCTTGTAGACATGGAGAACTTGAATAATTCTCTTGCATGCCTAAAATCTAAAAATGAAATATTGAAATTAAATGCTTCTATGCCATGTGAGTCTTGTATTGCCTTACATCATGATCTTGATAATGCTAAGTTAGAAATAGGCAATCTTAGATCTATGGCTAGAAATGATTGTGAATCTTGTGTAGGCATGCTTGCTGATTTTGAGAAGTTGAAATTGACTAATACCTTTCACCTTGAGCAATTAGAGAATGCTAGCGCTGAAATTATTGATATCAAAGCTAGGCCTTGTAGTATGTGCTTAGAACATGAAAAATTGCTTAAGGATGGTTTAGTCTCTTGCAAGAATTGTGCTTGTCTAGAAACTGAAATTGATGCTTTGAACTACATGCTTAATTCGAAAGCATCATTAATTTCTTGCACATCTTGCATTTCCTTGAAGAGCGAGATTGAGTCTTTGCGCGATGATATAAGCGCCAAGTCATGTGACTCTTGTATTTGCCTTCACTCCGAGATTGATGTTCTCAAGATTTCTTTTGCCTCTTTGCATTCGGAGATGAAGTCTTTTTGTGCTAAACGTGAGTCACTTGATGTTGGCTTCTGTGCCATCGCTTTAGATAGCTCTTCTTTGGTGAGTTCAACTTTTTCGAACTCTTCTTGTGTTGTCCAACGGATTTCAAAAGACCAATGTGCTTCTTTCTCAAATGGTACTAAATCTTCAAAAGAGAAGTACCATTGTACATTTTGTAAGAAGAATGGACACACTTTTGAGTTTTGCTTTCGCCGTATGAAACAAGAGCATCGTCGTACCTCTATGAACACACATAGCCTTTCTCATGGCATGTGTGGGTCTAGTGCCGATGCGAGGACGAGTCATGATGTTAGTTCTTCCACGACTTCTTCTTTGAGCGATAATGGTGCTTCGTCCTCTCGGACCGTGTCTACTAGTAGACCTTTACACTATTGCTCATTTTGTAGGAAGAATGGACATCATGTAGATTTCTGTTTTCGGCGTGCAAAACATTTGCGTCGAGCTCATGCTTCTAAGTCTCCTAGTGGGCATAGTCTTTTTCATGACATGCACACTAAAGAGCCTAGCAAGAGGACTCGCTTTATTGATGGCTTCTTTGACACCTTTTCTAGTGGTGTCGGACAGCACCGTGGACATAGTTTGCATAGTTTTGGTTTTGGTCCACGAGCTACCCCGAGGTAGGATTTTCGCCGTTTTCCAAGAGGTGGACCTCGTTTTGTTCATCGAGGTACACACCCACGGCGAGGTTGTGTGAGTTCTTTTGATGCTTCTATTGGTTCTCATCTTGGTGCTTTCAAGCTAGGCCATCGCTGCTTTTCTAGAGATGGACCTCATTTTCCTCTTCGAGTTGTCCACTCGCAGCGTGCTTCCAAGGATGAGATTGGATCTTCTTGCGTGGACCATCATTTGCATCATGCTAACTCACATAATGGTTCGACTGCTTCTGGTGGTGGTGTGTCCAAGGTTTGGGTTCCCAAGCATTTGCTCTCTAACCCTTCGGGATCCAAGACTTGGACACCTTGCCTTTCTCATGTGTAGGTACCAAGAACGCGGGTTGGAGAACATGGACTTAAGAGGTTCTGGTTTTTCTTGCTACATCATGTGATCGGGACACTTGATGGTTCTCCACTCCCTTGATGGCCTCCAAGAGGCATGTGCTTTCATGATCGGCATCTTCACATGTTTTGTGAGCTATCCTATACCTTCATGCATTTACCTTCATGATTATTCAAACTTGGCATGTTGTGCTTGTTTTTGTGCTCACTTGTATCATATTGGCATGTGTTACTCCTTTGATATCTTTCATCATGCTTTTACCTTGATTATACATCCATGTATCATATTATTGTTCTTTACTTCCATGGGTATATAAGCTTGGTCTTGTCTTCATGAGCCTGTGCTATCTGTACATGATTTATCTTGCTCGTGTTGATGTTTGCTGTATGTATCCACATGTTCACTTCATATCCATGTTAGCATACATTATTCATGATTTGTCCTAAAATGCTTTATGCTTACATGGTTATTGTGCCTTACTGTTGATTGTGGATGCATGAGCCTCACCATAGCTTTCACTAGCATGCTTTATTTTCGACTGTATATATGATGGGTGATATGCTATGTGCTTGTTTGCTTGCTCCTATGCCTTATTGTGGATTAAGGATATTTTGAGCTTTATCTTATCTTGGATAGCATGTGCTGCAATTGTATTGTCTGTCTTCATGCTCATGTCTTAATTTGTTGATTATATGCTTTCATGCGTTTTGGATCATTTGCTGCTATCCTTGCTAGTCATGTGTCTTGGTACTGTTTCCCCAGATAATGTCTCTCTAACACAGTACCAAGGCATAGACTTCTTTTGTCTCTTTGGTGTAGTCTATTCAGATTGAGAAGGAGAACATGTAGTTCATGACTTCAAGCTGTTGGTTCTTCTTCATATGTGCATTCGACGATGGCTATCACTTCTTGGAGACGAAGGAATTTGAGATGAGGATGATGGGTGAGCGCAACTACTTTCTGGAGCTTCAAAGAATGGATCTTCATCCATCATGACTACATCTCACTGCCAAGCAGTGGGACTCAGGTTCGAGCTTCTATACCCTACATTTGTGTATGGTATCCCTAGTCTACCTTGCATTGCATCTGGTTCGTGTCATGTGTTGGGTTTGTTGGGTTCAAGGTAGATAGGAGGCTCTGTTCTAACACGTGTCCCTTCTAGGCACTCTTCTTATCCCATGATTTGCTAGGATGCATTCTTCTCACAGCCTAGGTCGAGCTTGTCTCCCAATCACTAGTGTTAGCAGGTTTTTGAGTTGCCTGTGAGCTTTTTAGTATTGGTGTTTCGCTCCCTAGCTTTTCGAGTTGCTTTCCTAGAGATCTTGTGAAGTTTGAAGTCTTTGTGCTAGTTTTGTGGAGTCCTAAGCTCAATTGGCAGATCTCCTCTCAAAGCCTTTTTAGACCCAACAAGGTTTGCCACCTTGAGAAGCAAGTTAGGGATAATTTATCCCTATGGGTTGGTTTAAGGGGGAGTTGGTTCTTTTCTGAACCTTTCTTGTTCATCTGAACTTTCCTTGTTCATGTGAACTTTTGTGTGGATCTTTTCTGATACCTTCTTCAAGTGGTATCTTCTTTGGATCTTTTTGATCCTTGTGATCTTTTTAGGCTTTTAAGTCTTTTATGCATATCATTGTATCATATTGCATACTTATGAAAAATCCAAAAAGATGCATTGTAATATAAGCTTTACTACTCATCTTTTAAATTGTTGAAGCTTTGCTTATTACCCTCTTGAGTTTTAGTATTTCAATTCTTGCTCAAGATTGTGTTTAGTTTTTGACTTGCTAGAATTATCATGCTTTCACATGTGCAGCAATGTCTTTGCTATATGAGCTAGAACTGTTAATTAACCTGAACTGAAAATAGCAATTTGTGGATCTTTTAGCTAGTTGCACAATTAGTGATCCTTTTGTGACATTGGCCCTGTCAAAATTGCTTTATTAGCTCTGGAATCTAGTATTGCACATCTTTGAGCTTTCAGTTCTTTAAAGAATAAAAAACAGCCCTTGTGCAAAATGAAAAATGATCTCTTTTGTGTGAAAAAACTGATCTCACGAATTCTTTCTCATGAGACGGCTTGCCATTACACTAGGCATGAACTCAGGGGGAGTTTTGGATGACCTAGATCACTCCTTTAAGCTTTTTGTTGCTTGGGATGGTCGCGGCAAGGCTTGAGATCTAGCACATGGCTGAAAATGCAATTTCTCAAATGTGGTTGAAGCTTAGGAAGAGGTTGTGGATGGCTCCTAGTCCAGGATCTTCTTTACTAAGATAGACCTTTTATCAACTTGAATATTCTTTGTAAATGAGGAACAGTTGAAATTTGGGCTTTTGACAAAAATTGAGCTAAATGATTCAATTCAGGACTTTTTGTCTCCTAGATGGTCTTTGCTAGCTTTTTGATCTCACATTGACATTTTGACAAGGCCATTATCACTTTAGGATACCTGTTGTTGAACTTGCTAATTTTGAAGCATTGCTTATCTTAATCCAACAACTTGTGGTATCTACAGCTCATTAGCCTAGCTTTGCTATATATGTCTTAACATGATCTTGCTAGCTTTGTCAGGCTTGTTGTATCTTAAGTAATGGTTGAAATGCTAGCCTATTCAATTGAGTAATCTCCAAAGCTTCTTTTACCTAAAAATTGAAAAATCAAAACAAAAATGAAGCCACCCATTGCATTTCATGCATGCTCTTTCTTTTGCTTCTTCCTTTCTTGTGCATTTGTCTTATTTGGATGAGAGGAAGGGATGATTCCTTGATGAATCCATTGTCAAAGGGGGAGAAGATATAGCAAAAATGTAATGTTCATAAAGAGCTTGTTGGTTATGGGGGAGAAGTTTTGTAAGGGGGAGAAGTTAGGAGCTTCTTGGAGAGAATTGGAGTAATTGAAAATTGAAAATTCTCTCTTGAAAAATGATGATCATAGTGAGGGGGAGCATTCATATTGCATTCTTTTGATCTTATTGTCTTTGTTGAATCTGAAGTGCAATTCTTGAAGACTCACAATGATCAATGGTCAAATAGAACAATTGTTCTTTCATATGGACCGTAAGTGAGATTTTGTCATTTCTCTAGAATTTGAAGCTTTTCTTGCTTCTTCTACCGTGTCTCACTTGCTGAAACTATTTTGAAGCCAACTTGGTCTTTGTCACTGCTTTCTCTTGTATTCGAGCAAAGTTGAGCCTTTGCGCGAAAATGTCATGTATTTTCATTTTCAAACCATCAAACTTACATTTTTGGAAAATTGCCAATGTGTTCATCAAGGGGGAGATTGTGGATGTCATGTGAACATGCTCATGATCTTAGGTGATGAGACAATTGGCAATTGCTTTGAGAGTTTGTTGAAATCTGGAGTTTTCAGCAAGTGTCAGGTAAATCGGTAGTACGGCTTTGAATCTGCGGTACTACGGTGGCGGTATGACCGCTTGTGAGTTCTTGATATTACCGCGAGTCCTTGGCCGCGTTGGTTTTCTTGTGGCGTTCGATCGAAATCGGACGACCCAGATTAGTTTGAGGGCTTTTGAGCATTTAAGTGGAGCGGTAGTACCGCAGGGATAGTGGCGGTAATACCGCGATGTGGTAACACCGTATTTTAGTTAGCGGTTGCGATTTTCCAGAGAAGGTGTCTTTGGAGTGTGGATTTTCTCCTTGAGCGGTAGTACCGTGCTTTGGTTGCGGTAGTATCAAGATGGCGAATGACCGCATGTGTGCGGTATTTCGAAGGAGGTGTTTTGGAGATTTTGGATTTCTCGAGTGCGGTATAACCGCTTGATGCTTTTGATTTTATGACGCGATGCGTATCTTGATGGTTTAATAAGCGGTAATACCGCATTTTGTTTTGAATTGAGTGAATTGTTGAATTCTTGGAGAATTGATTTTGGGTTAGGTCAAGTTCATGTTCATCAGTGCATATGTGTTGCATGATGTATGTTTTGGCTAACGTGGGTCAAGTTGTGAAGAACTTGTTCGAAAATGATTTCTTGGTTTATTGCTGTGTAGGTGGCTTGCATGTCTATGACGGTCAGCGGCGAGGTGGATCGGGACTAAGCTTGGAGAGCTGAGGTCCGAAACGATCAAGGATCTTTGGGTGGTCGAGGACTCAAGCGGGCGCAGAATGGACATGGATGACCGGACAGGCGATTCGGTCGATTGGTTGGATCAAGCGGTGCGGGAGTCGTTGCAAGTGCTCAATGGTGCCGGTGGGATCCGGACGGGAGAGACTTGACGACATGGAGCTGTTGATCAATCTACACGTGGCGAAGCATGGGATTGCTTCACGATCTGTGGACTCGGTCTTTTGGAAAAGGATCGAGAAGGGTATTTTGGTAATTTCACCAAATCTGACCTTGGTGACCTTTGGCTAAACCGCGGCGCGGGTCGGCGCATGGTGAAGCGGTTTAGGTCAATCGATGATGAAGACGGTGCTTTGAGATGCGTGCGTATGTGTAACCCATTTGTGTTAGGGTTTAATGGGTGCCCTAATGGAATATTCTCTAGATGCTTAGCCTCCATATAAATAGAGGGGTGTTGGCTGCTATGTGGGATGCTGAAGCCTTGGGAGAGCCAGCCAAAACCCCTTGTGTGTGCCCTATTGTGTTTTAGGGTTTTTGAGGAGAGAAAGGGAGAGCTAGGGTTTCTAGAGTGGATTGATCATGTGCTCACGCGGTGAGCTTTGTCCTCCTAGATTGGAGTGGCTGTAACCATCAATCTTCCATCTATCTCAATCAATCAAATCAGTTTGCTCAAGATCTGTCCTCTGTGTTCTTCTTCCTTATTTCTGTTTTTGGGGATTTCTTCGATCTGTGAGATTTCTTCTGTGCTCTTGATGTGCTTTGGCTTGCTGTGACAAGTGGGTATACATCTGAGACCATCGTGTCGATCTTCCACCCACGAGCAAGTCCCAAATCTTTTGAATCTCAGTTTTCGTATTTTGAGCAGTTCTTGAAACAGCTTCAGTCAAATCGTTAAAAGGTTGGAACTTTTGTGTGGATCTATTCAATCCTTGTTTGGAATAGGTTCCTAACCTCATAGGGAAGCTATGTTTCAACATTTATCAAGTTTGCCCGTGTAGATCAAAAGTTGAGCTAATTTTAGATTTGGTTTTTCTCTTGTCGGGTTCATCCTCTAGGACAATCGGTAGTACTGCAGTTATTAGCAGTAGTACCTCTCTGTGTAATACCTCACTTAACACAGCGGTAGTACCGGTTGTAGGACTTTTGCAGTTTTTGTTCTGTTCATCGTCAGGACAATCGGTAGTACCTTTCATTTGCCTGCGGTAGTACCTTTCATTTGCCTGCGGTAGTACCTCAGTGCGGTAGTACCTTTCATTTGCTTGTGGTAGTACCTCAGTGCGGTAGTACCTTTCATTTGCCTGCGGTAGTACCTCAGTGCGGTAGTACCTTTCTTTACACTGTGGTAGTACCGATTCCTGATTTTTTTAGAACTTCTTCATGGAGTTTGCTGCTGTGCCTTTGGGGGTTTGGAGAGGGTTCAACACAAGACTTCCACTGTGCTTAAGCATTCATCTTCATAGCTCTCATAGCTATTGGAGTTATTTGCGAGTTGAATCCATTCAAAGTGAAAAAGATTAGGTGCTCCTATTCACCCCCCTCTAGTTGCCTATTCCGGTCCTACACCCATACACTGCGTGTGGAAGTACGTTGGACTTGAATTAGATAGTCAGAGTTCAGTCCTTAATCAACCCAGACAAGACATCCACATTTCCCAATTCTTGTGCCCAAGGCACCATCACTAGCATCCACTTGTCCAGATTTGAAATAAGTTTAACACAAGACTTGGAGTCATTTCAGATTTAAATAAACTGAACCAAAAATCAAAATGAGTAAAAGTTATTTGTTGTTTCCAGGTTTGACAAGTTAAGCTTGCCAAACACTACCGTTCTATGAACTGCATGGCTAAGCCAAAATTTAAAACTAAATATTATCATATCACATGCTAACTTAGGTTCAGTGTATGATCAGATTCATGGTAAACCATCAAGTTCAGGTTGTAACTAACTAGGGACAGATCATAAATAATTTTTTTTTTAAAACATTGCATGCAACAGTGTCACTGTATTTTATAGATCTACAGTTCAAAAGAGTAGGATCAATATGGTGCAGAGAGGTAGCTTGCCTTGGTAGTAATATATAACCTCTTGCTCAGGTTCTTGTGGCTCAACAAAAGACTCAACAATCTTAGAAGAACCAGTATCTAGAAGAAAATACAATCCAATGAATCCAGGAAAAAGAAACAGAGAACAATATGCATAAAAAGAATGTATGGTCAAGGATTATTGCCTCATTAGCAACATGCTGGAGGTACAATAATTTAACTAAGAATAGTAACCGACAACTACTCTTGTTAATGCTATCTACTACAGTTTAAAGTTTAGGTTGAGCTACAGTATCAGTTTTTAGAAGCTAGAACAGGACAATATATAATTAAATTATTTAGCTAGCTCTACTCCATGAAAATGAAATACTGCGTAGCTAAGTGTATTAAATCTAGTGTTGTGATCTAGCTGGTCATTTAATGCTTATTAATAGCGATCTAAAATTTTGGCCTCTTCTTTGCTTATGTTGCGGTTTGCTGACACCCAAAAAAAAAGAAAAGACTCACTTACTATTCTCGGTTGGTTAGAAAAACTACACAACACGAAAGACTTAATTGGGAGTTATAGCTATCGAGAAAAGTGTTTAATACCATAGCCCATTAATGCTAACCCCTAACCGTGGGTTAGAAGAAAGAAATAAAAGAAGCGTTTGTGGGTCTTAGCAAACAAAACTAACGAGGAGAGGATTTGCAATAATAAAGGAATGGTGACTACAAGACTTTTGAAGAAAGACCACGAGTCTTTGCTAGGGTTTCTCTAGGACCTAACAAGCTAATACTTTGGTAAGAGAAATCTAAAGTTTTGAAAACGATATGAAAGACCGAAAAGTTATAAAAACAACTTTTCATTAAAACAAGATTGGAGTATCACCTGGACGTGTGAGTGATCTATGGGAGCTAAAGATGTTCTTAAGGAACTTTAGATGATAAGACTCAAGGTCTAACTTACCAGCTAGGGTTGGATAAGAAAAAGTCAAGTTCTTGGTCAACAGAAAAGATCCAGTGTCCTTTTCCTTGTGCTGACCAAAAAGAAAGTGATGGAACTTAAACTTTAAGACCACCATATACATCCTGGATAGGCAAAAATGGAACCTACTCACCAGGATGAGGATTTTTCCAAAGATGGTGCTTCACGGCTCAAGTTGACAGAGAGAAGAACCCTAAGTCCAAACCTACAAAAGATGCCCAAGATCTGCATTAGAATGAGTTTTAGGCATCCTCAAAACTGGACAAAGGTAAGAGAAAAGGGCTTCACTGTGGAGGAAGACAAAGTGAGAGAGCTCCTCCTGGTCAACAATGGCAGAAGCTCCATCTCTAGGGTTTATATAGTGTGGAAGCTAGTAGAGCAACCGAGAGTTCTCTAGAACCAATGAGGTGGCACTAAGGATAATTATCAAGAGAAATATCTTCATTTTCACTGTACACTGCCACCATTCCGGCGACAATAGTGTCTACGGTGTACAGCAAGAGAGGAAGCAAAGAAGTGCAGCTCACATGCGGGCCCCAGGGACAGCCACACCATGCAGCGCACGCAGCAAGCTTCGACGCACAGCCACCGTCCGATCATAAATGAACAGCTGCGATGAAGAGGCAAATAATACACTGAACCGGTATCGTGAAATATGGACCGTGCGATTTCCAGCGGACGGCCACGATCGGGGAGCTCCGGAGTGGTCCGAACGTCCCAAACCACAGGAGCCGTGCGATCTTGCTTCAACGGCCCAAGATGCAATGCGCGTTGGTGCGCTTTGGCCCACAAGGACCATCGCCGTTAATTTGCAAACCAACGGCCAGGATTGAGGCGGCTCCGGACGGTCCGAACGGCCCAACGGATCAGGGCCACTCGTTGAGATTCCAACGGCCCAGATACTTTTCAATTTTGACCATTTACGGAGGATTTTGACTGGAGATCGCGCGCCGCTCGTTTTTGATCCAACGGCCAGAATTGGAGGATGGTTTGGAGTGGTCCGAACGGCCCATTGGATCTGGCCCGTTCACGCGGAAATGGACGGTTGAGATGGGCTAGGGGTTTGGACGCGCACATGTGAGACGTGATCGAAGCGGACCAAGACACGGTTGGACTCCACCGTTGGGTTGAGCCGCTCTGATGCTAGGGTCGGATTCGGGCCGAGAGGTTTGACCAGAGCATTTCAAAATTGCAAGAACTTTGACTGGGATTTTAGAAATAGCAAATAAATTTGTAAAATCATAAAATTTTGCAGACTTGCTACTGGGATGATATATTCCCCAAATAAATTTTGAAACCACTGTTTCTTCTTTAGGAATACATAAATAATTCATTTAGACCAATTAGGGTTTATTTAAAGATAAATATTTTTCTGAAGATCAAAATAATTTCTAAAAATTCAACAAAAATCATTTTTGGCCATAATAATTCATCTGGTTTTTAAATAAAATACTTCCCAGTCTTAATACCAACATTGAGTGGTATTTCCTTCTAAAGTTTTGATCAAGTTTGAGTTTGTAATAGAAATTTGGGAAAATAGATTGTAACATGTTGCCTAATTTGCCAAAATGAACAGTGATGCTATGAACAGCACCTTATTACTGTTTATTAGGGCTGAGGCTGTTACAATAGACCAGCCCTATTGTAACCGAGGGACCACGAATATGAATCTATTATTTTGTGATAGAGCTATACGCTTGTTTTTCTTAGGGTTTGACATATAGTGTAACCTAGAGGGGAATTGGGCGTTCTCAACCTCGTTGTTCTTGTGATTCCTTGTATTTTGCAGGAGCAGCGACACGTCTACTTTGTGTGGTCAGGTAGACGGGATCACGAGCGTGTGGTTGGGCGAATTCTTTTGTCGCAGGTTGTTGTTTTGATAGTGGTTGGCGCCATTGGTTCGTCAGGTTGCACGGATCCAAAGTTATCATCGATCCTACATCGTGAAGATCGGGCATCCCCCGTATCACGAGCTCGAGCAAATCTTGGAGATAGAAAGGATACGGGATCCGATTTCAACCGAAACGGGTGTGGAAGAGATAGAGATAAGATCCTACGCGTTTTCTAGATAAGGTTTAGTTGGAGAAGTCCCGTTGTCGTACGTGACCTTGAGCTCAAAGAATGGCAGGAGCGGCGAAGGCAACCACTCCGCGAGGACGACGGCTCGGAGACGACGACACACATGGCCCACCTGGCAGAGGGACGAAGAAATGGACCCACACGTCAGCGGTCACGCGCGCGGGCGGGCTAGCGCGGCGTGCTGGGCCAAAATGAAATAGGAATGGGCCGAAGGATTTGGTTTTGGCCCAAAACTTTAATTGAGATTTTATTTAGTTTTTCTTTTTGGAAAATACAGAAAATACAAATTGGCAAATAAGAAAAAGCAAATAAGCTCAGAAAAATTCTAGAAAAATCTAGAAAATATATCTAAGCTCATAGAATCCAAATAAAATAGTTTTGACCATTGTTGATGTTGACATTATTCATATTAAATTGTTTTGATACTGAAAGTCCATGTTTAAGCTTTATTTAAATTCAAATAAAACTTAAGGGTGAATTTTCCAACTACTAACTAAGCAAAGGATTTTTAAAGCTTAGAAAATTGGAATGTTACAAACCTCCCCCCTTAAAGGAAACTCGACCCTGAGATTCAAACTAGCTAGAGAAAAGGCTAGGAAACTCGGCTTTCAGCTCTTCTCCACGCTCCCACGTTGTTTCTCCTTCTGAATGGTTGTTCCACTAAACTTTGCAAAAACAAACGGTCTTGCTTCTGGTTCGACGCTCTGCGACATCCAAAATCTTGAATGGTTGCTCTTTATAAGTGAGATCTTCTTTCAACTCGATTGAATCCAAAGGGGTTTCCTCTGTCGGTACACTAAGACACTTCTTCAACTGAGAGACATGGAACACATCATGCACTCCTGCTAACGACTGCGTCAGTTCAAGCTGATAAGCAACTTCTCCTCGATGACTCACAATCTTGAACGGACCAACATATCTAGGGGAAAGCTTTCCTTTGGCATGAAACCTTTTGACACCTCTCAGTGGAGTGACTCGAAGATAAACAAAATCCTCTGGTTCAAAGCTGAGGTCATGACGACAGTTATCAGCATAACTCTTCTGCCTCGATTGAGCTATCTTCAATCTTTCTCTGATCATATACACTTATTCTTTTGCCTCCCGAATAATATCTGGTCCGAATACCTTACGCTCGGCTGTTTCTGACCAATTCAGAGGGGTTCTGCATGCACAACCATAGAACGCTTCAAATGGTGATATTTGCAGACTGGCTTGGTAGCTGTTGTTGTACGAGAATTCTGCATACGACAAACTTTTGTCCCAACTGGTGGCATTAGCTAGAGCACAAGCTCTCAACATATCTTCCAATATTTGATTTACTCTTTCCGTCTGCCCATCTGTCTGAGGGTGATACGCAGTACTAAAATTCAAATGAGTTCCCAACGCTTCATGCATACTTTGCCAGAAAACGAGAGGTGAACTGAGATCCTCGATCTGACACTATCTTCTTAGGCACACCATACAAACTGACAATTCTTGACATATATAACTCTGCATGGCGATCCCCTAAGTAAGTGGTTTTGACTGGCAAGAAATGGGTAACTTTAGTCAAACGGTCGACTATCACCCAAATCGAATCATAACCCAATTGAGTCTTGGGTTAACCAGTAATGAAATCCATTCTGATCTCTTCCCATTTCCATTCTAGAATCTTCAAGGGTTGCAACAGACCTACTGGTCTTTGATGCTCTGCCTTTACTTTCTGACATACGTCGCACAAGGCAACGAACTCTGTGACTTCTCGCTTCAGATTTGGCCACCAAAATTTATTCTTAACATCCTGGTACATCTCAGTACTTCTAGGGTGAATAGAATACTTTGAGTCATGAGCTTCCTTTAAAATTAGCTATCTCAAACCATCAACATCTGGCATGCAGATACGTCCATTGATCCAAAGTATATCTTGATCGTCTTTGGTGAAGTCTTCGAATTTACCTTCTCCCATTTTGAGCTTGATGTCCTTAATCTCAGGATCATTTGGCTGGGCTTCACGAATCTGCTTCTCCAAGGTGGACTGTACTTCTAGGCTAGCCACAAATCCTTCGGATACAACTTCTAGCTTTAGCTTCTGAAATTTTGGGCAATTCTCTTTTACTTCCAAAGTATTGCAGTAGCTCTTACGACTTAGAGCATCTGCAATGACATTGGCCTTACCGGGATGGTAGTGGATTTTAATATTATAATCCTTTATTAACTCTAACCATCTTCTCTGTCTCATGTTCAAATCAAACTAAGTGAAAATGTACTTCAAGCTTTTGTGATCTGTGTATACCTCACAGTGATTACCAATAAGGTAATGACGCCAAATCTTTAAAGCATGCACTACAACAGCTTGTTTCAGATCATGGGTAGGATAATTTTCTTCATGAGACCTCAATTACATTGACGCATAAGTGACAGCTCTTCCTTCTTGCATTAGGACGCATCCTAATCCTTGATGCGAAGCTGCGCAGTAGATATCAAAATCTTTCTGGATGTCTGGCAGAGTTAACACTAGGGTTGAAGTCAAATGCTTCTTCAATTCTTGAAAACTTTCTTCACAAGCTGGGGTCCAAGTGAACTTTTTCTCCTTCTTCAACAACTGCGTAAGAGGCTTAGCAATCGTTGAGAATCCTTCGATGAAGCGACGATAATATCCTGCCATTCCCAAGAAACTGCAAATCTGAGTAACAGTCTTGGGTTGTTCCAAATGTAATACTGCTTTAACTTTACTAGGGTCAACTGCTACTCCTTCAGCTGTCATCACATGACCAAGTAAATCAACTTCCTTTTTCCAGAAATCACACTCGCTGAACTTAGCATACAACTGATGCTCTTTAAGTTTCTCTAGGATTAACCTCAGGTGCTCAGCGTGTTCTTCTTCTATCTTGGAATAAACTAAAATATCATCAATGAACACAACTACAAACTTATCCACATATTCCCTGAATACCTTGTTCATCATGTTCATGAAATAGACAGGGGTATTAGTCAGACCAATGGACATGACTAAGAACTCATAATGTCCGTACCGCGTTGAGAAAGCGGTCTTCGGTATATCCTTCGGGCAAATCTTCAACTGATGGTAACCTGATCGCAGGACGATCTTTGAGAACACTCCGGCTCCTTTCATTTGATCAAACAAATCATCGATTCGGGGCAGTGGGTACTTGTTTTTGATGGTGACTTCATTAAGAGCATGATAATCAATGCACATTCTCATGCTTCCATCCTTCTTCTTGACAAACAGAACTGGTGCTCCCCATGGCAACGAACTAGGTCTCGCATAACCTTTATCAAGAAGTTCTTCTATCTGCTTCTTCATTTCTACTAGCTCATTGGCTGGCATCCGATAGGGTCTCTTAGAGATCGGTGCTGTTCCTAGCACTAGATCGATGACAAACTCAATGTCACGGTCTAGTGGCATCCCTGGTAATTCCTCTAGAAACACATCTGGATATTCTCTGACAATAGACACATCTTCCAAAACAACGGTCTTCAGACTATTGATTAACAAATATCCATCACGCACTGAGGTAGCTAGAAACTCTACCTTTCCATTGGTATCCTCGATTGTTACGACTCTTCGGCCACAATCTAGCACAACTTTGTGCTTTGTTAACCAATCCATGCCAAGAATGACATCTAAGGTTTGGGTGTCTAGAACAATAAGGTTGGCTAGAAACTCAACTACAGCTATGAGTAACTTAGCTCCTAAACATCCCACTTTAGAACTTAACTCTGCTCCAGGCGACTGGATTAACACAGTATAATTAAGATGCATAACTTCTAAATTATTCTTGGTTACAAAAACTCCAGAAACAAATGAATGCGAAACTCCAGATTCAAACAAAACTGATGCAGGTACTGAGTTAACCAAAAACTTACCCAGTACAACATTGGGTGCTTCCTGGGCTCCTTCCAGAGTGACGTGGTTGACATGACCTCTGACCACAGACTGCGATGCTCCTCCGAATTAACCGGTAGCTTGGGAGGCTCCTTGGTTGCTGCTTGGTGCTGGCGTCTTGGCCAATGTAACTCCAAGTTTGAAGCATACTAGAGTCATTGTTCCCTTCTGAGGATAATGGTTGCAAAGTGTCCTGGCTAACGACAGGTATAACAAACTCTAGGTCCATTCTGCTGATTGCCTCCGGTATTGGGGTTGACTGTCATAGGGTTGCGGAAGATCTGAACAGCTAGACAAGGCGCTGAAGTTGGTCCTAGTGTCTTGAAAGAGTTCTGCACCAGAAAATGAGTGAACTATTGGGGAACTGTGCTCGGCTTCTGCTAAGCTTGATGACTCCCTTGCTGAGCCATTCTGCACTTACGGTTGTCCTCCAACTCTTTGCGCTTATCCTTCAGGATCAAAGCTTTGTTGACTAGCTCTTGGAAATCTGAAAAGGTATGGGCGATCAAACTGACCTGCAATCCAGTATTTAGTCCTTTCAGAAAATGACTCTGATGGGCCTTATCAGTGGCGACATCTTCCACGACGTAGCAGGCTAGCTGAGAGAATTTATTGAGGTAGTCGGTCACTGACATGACTCCTTGCTTGAGGGCACAAAATTCATCCTTCTTTAGATCAATAATTCCTTCTGGTACATGATACTGGCGAAAAGCCGTTGAAAACTCTTCCCAGGTAATATTTTGTGGCGTATCATGCATGGCATAGAAGTTTTTTCACCATTCGGCAGCTATGCCTTCCATCTGATGAGTGGTGTATAGAACCTTCTCATGATCGCTGCATTGGGTGATCAGTAGCTTCCTTTCGATGACACGAAGCCAGTCATCGGCTTCAACTGGTGAGACACTCCCAAAAAAGGTGGGTGGGTGAGTTCTCATCAACTCTGCAAGCTTGGATGGCCCGTGATGACTATGATTGACTGGTGCTGCGTTGTGGCTGTTATTGTTCATATTTTGAATCTAGTTCATCATCGTATACGTCATTTGTGTTTGAGCTGCCATGAATGCTTCAAAATTCTGTAAGTCAATTGGAGGTGCTTGCGGTGGGACTGCTCCTACTGGTGTCTGCTCATTCTCTTCTGATCCAGGGGTTTCAGATCCACTGGCAGCAGCATGACAAGTTCGAACCATCTGGCGAATGCTCCATGGGTTAGATAAGGTAGTAAGCACAAGATAAGTTAAGAACTAATCGAGGGGGTAGATTAAACCCAACAAACACAGCTTCAAGGAATCGACTAAAACACTTATATTAATAGGGTCTTAGCACGGCTGCAATAAATGCCTAAGGGCCTTTGCAGCTCATACTCGCACACAAGAAAAACAAACGAACCTAACACACAAACTACCGCCTAAAGGACGACACCCCTAATCTTAAACTGACGCGACTCAAACACACTGAGCCTCAACTAACCTAACTTAAACTTGAACGAACAACTCGAGGAGAAAACCTCCATAGCCACGACGGTGCTCCCTGCGTTGTAGACACAAACTACGTTGGTATCCTTGCAACTGGTCTGGTGCCACAGGCTGGTGCAGCGAGAACAAGCGTCCCAGTGCGAGTAACAACGGCTCCTCCGGTGCTTCGGGCTCTGCTAGCTCCTCGGGCTCTTCTTGGTCTTCCTATGGTTCTTCTTCTTTAGGGTCTTCCTCATCATGATCTTCCTCGTGCTTGTGTTGACCGTAGAGAGCTTCTTCTAGTGTGGCGATCCTTTCTTCTGCCATCTGCAGAGTCTCGTAGACGCACTCCAACTCTATGGCGGCCAACTCCAAGGATTCCTCTTGAGCAACTGCAAACTAGGCAAGATGCACCACGGTGGCGTTGTGCTCTCCATCTATAGATGGGTAACATGCAGGAAGGTCCACTACGGAGGCATGGGGATGGTAGCGGAAGACTGTATCCTGAAGCTGACGAGCGTAGATGTTGCAGATCCTCAAGATAGCAAGGCGCGAGGACTCCTGGATTCCTTCTGAAAAGACCATCCTCTGAACAGAGATATTTAGAGGATAGCTAGCTTTAGTGTCCTTTTGAGCATAGATGCTTAAACGACAAAGCACTCCATAGCTTCGTCCGTTCACCACCCAATCGGTGCCCTTGTACATTGGTCGATTGAATCATCCGAGCTCTTGCAACAGCTTGCATAGCTCTGCAGCAAGTCCTCCCTTGCGCTCACCATAGTTCTAGAAACATGGCATCTGCTAAGACAGACAAGAGGGTAAGAACCAAATTAAAACAGCCGTGAGAGGAAAAATTTCAGTAATAGTTGAGTCAAGAGAGACATAAGGGAAGTTAAGCAGTTCAATTAATCTTGCAAGTTAATTTTGCTTTAGAAAATAGTTTGGACACTCTAAAGACAACCGATCTAACTAAGGTCAAAACCTATAGTCAGTATAGCTCTGATACCACCTCTGTCGGGACCCAAAAAATGCAATTCTGAACCCTCTATGTATAATGCACTAGTCCAGGATCACGCTAGTGCACACAGTGTCAACACAGGTAAATATTGATCCACACAAGATGGAATAATAGAATAATCGAGTAATTTGAATAAAAAATAACTGTTGTGACCTTATGATCGAGTTTCACATTTATTAAGCCTCGCAGGGCTAGCAACAATAAAATAAGCAATAGCGGAACAAAATAAACTTCATCGGAATCCCATCACTTCGTCACAGGCAACCGACTGGGATCAAGACCTAACGATTAACACCTTCGTAGAACTCTTTTTCAAAAGCGGGCGAAGGCTCCTCCACTTCTGTTGATTGATTATAGCAAGCATGAGTACACAACCATACTCGCAAGTTATACCACAGAATGCAATGTATACATGATGGCTTATTCCAAAGAAATGGCTTCTGTGGTTCTTTTGCAGAAATGCAACATTTGCAATTGGATATGAATAATAGATTAAAACATTATTTCAAAACAAATAGAAAATATTAATTTAACAATTGTTTTCACAAAGAACACGAAGTCTAATCAAATTATTCACACAGCCATATGACTTAAATCACACAGCTCCCTTCCCAAGTGTTTTATGAAAATCTAACCCTCGTGTGAAATCTCCGAGCATGTCCATGACCGCGGACGCAGCTATTCGAATAGAATCGTTTAACACTCTGCAGAAGTTGTACACTTTACCCACACGATATAACCAGTATAGCTAGCACTAATCATAACAAAAACCTTTCAGAAACTTCATCTCAAATATTGACACTCCCGATGTGCTTTACCGCTAGTACTAACCCACTGAGAAAGTTAGTCCGACACACACCGTTGGATCTGAATACGGCGAACCGCTCATAAATGTGTACTACGTAGTAGTCCGCACCTCCGTCCATCACAGAGCACCTAACCTACAACCTGAGTAGTCAATGTCAAGATTACGTAACCTACTAAGTTAGGCCCGTCCCATACCAGTCATGTGGTCATACAATTGTGGCTTAGTTCAATGGTGCACAAGGTTAAGTCCTTAATTGACCAAGGCAAGACTTCCAATTTCTAACTATGCCACAAAAATTATCGTTCCCATTCACAAACCTCCCACATATCCCAAAGTATCCACCACTTACCTCAGTCTAAATTATTTCCCACCCTATCGATTAAGTGTAACACATTCTATCACAAAGTAATAACACACAGCACACAATTTTATCATAAAGTTCCATATTCACTTAGTTAGATTCATATTTGGAACTTACATGAAATGATGACTCGAGGCATGGCTAAGCAATCTGCTCGTATCTAACCAACCCACGTTGGTGCTATGGTAATACCAACTAAATAATAACCAATCTAGGGTGACAAAAGATTATGACATAATAATAGACAAGGTGGATATAAATAATTTGGATTAATAACTAAACCCAAAAGCATTTAAATAAATACTTAAAGTAAATGCATTAATTTGAATCAAACTAATTTTGAAAACTGGGTTCAATATGATCAAAGGTACTGGTCTTGATCTTGAGGCACTCCTTCTTCTTCGAAATTCCCTAAAGAATCAACGTCTACTTGCAAACGAAGCAAATGAATAAAATAAATAAATAAATAATAGAGAAAAACAAACTTCAAAAATTAAATAAAAATCTTAGATAAATAGATCTCAAATTGAGATGAATTTAGAAATTTGAATGGGTTCAATCGGAGTTCGGATGAAAAAGATATGGCCTTTAGAAGATCAAAACCTAAAGAAATAACCTAAAAGGAATTATCTGGGTTATCCGAATTACTTTTTCTATTGAAAAATCAGATTATGACATCAGCATAACATCAGCCCTGAGATTTACGGCTAGAAAGAAATTAAAAAGGAAAAACTGACATGTGGGACCCACATGTCATAGAGACGGTCTATGGTGGAATAGATTTACGGAATTTTGGATCTGGGCTTAGGCTGAGGTGCCACATAAGCATGCACTTGGCGTTGACTCGGCACGCACGTGGACGACATGTAGACGCGGAGGCTGATGTGGCCGCTGAGCTAGCGTGCAACGTGGACAACCACATTAGATCGACGGCAAGGAGGCTCAGTACCCTATGGCTCTGATGAACGGCGGCTCTTCGCCGGTGATGAGTGGTACCATCGTGAAGTTGAGGTTATTGCGAACCCAATGGTACCCTTACCGGTGCTCGGGGACCACGGTGGCAGTCGGCGGCAAGCTCGAAGCGGAGAGGGAGTTTCGCCTATTGTCAGAAAGGTCCTCCGGTGACGCTCTGGCGACGCGGATGGGCTCTGGAGGTAGCGGCGGCGACGGTGGACCCAGCGGTGTGGTCGAAGACGGCAGGCGACCACGGCAATGGCGAAATTCAGCAACTTTACCGAAAACCCTAAAAGCTTGATTCCAGCGTCCTAGGGCTTCGGAGTGGATGTGGGTGGGGGCTTTGGGGTGAGGAGGCGCTAGCAATCCTAGGGGGCTTTTATAGGGGCTCGGGCATGTTGGGATGAGGAATCCCCAAATCGAGTCTGAAACGAGCTCAAGCAAATCTTCGAGATAGAAAGGATACGGGATCCAATTTCAACCGAAACGGGTGCGGGAGAGATAGAGATAAGATCCTACACGTTTTCTAGATAGGGTTTAGTTGGAGAAGTCCTGTTGTCGTACGTGACCTTGAGCTCCAACAATGGCGGAAGCGGCGAAGACGACGACTCCGCGAGGAAGACGGCTCGGAGACGACGACGCACGTGGCCTACCTGGCAGAGGGACGAAGGCACGGACCCATGTGTTAGCGAACGCGAGCAGATGCGCGCGGGGGCTGGTGTGGCGTGCTAGGCCGAAATGAAATAGGAATGGGCCGAAGGATTTGGTTTCGGCCCAAAGCTTTAACTGATATTTTATTTAGTTTTTCTTTTTAGAAAATATAGAAAATACAAATTAGCAAATAGGAAATAGCAAATAAGCTTGAAAAAATTCTAGAAAATATATCCAAGCTCATAGAATCCAAATAAAATAGTTTTGACCATTATTGATGTTGATATTATTCATATTAAATTGTTGTGATACTGAAAGTCCATGTTTAAGCTTTATTTAAATTCAAATAAAACTCAAGGGTGAATTTTCCAACTACTAACTAAACAAAAGATTTTTAAAGCTTAGAAAATTGGGATGTTACACTTGGCGTGTATCGTCGTTCTGGCCGGCGTGCTGCTTCTCTTCGGCTGATGTGTATTTCTCCCCCTCCTTTGTGTCTCTAGATATCCCCACTCACCGCCCCCTAGTTTCAATCTCATCAGGTATTAGGATGAACAATCCAATCTTCTATCGCTCATGGTGGCCAATTAGAGCTCCACCAAGTAGATTGCCGGTGTTTCGTGCCATCATAGATCCTTTGGTGTCCCTCCAACCAAAGGAGGCCCTCTTCATCCTCCTGCCACTCAGGATCGCTGGCAAATGCACAGAGCATGGCGGAGCCGTGGCCATATCAGAGCAATCCAGGAATCTAGGGGAGGAGGTCAATCAATGGCGACAGGATTTTCGGGTTCTCAGGGACTTAACTATAACTTTTCATTTCTTTTTAGTCCTTTCAAACTAGTGCCAGGGACTGCTTGCTAATATTCTACATGTTCAAGGTCCCTGTGGATATCATGGGGATATGCTCATGATCTTAGGATGATGAAACAATTGGCAATGGTGCTTTTGGTTTGAAGTTTCATGTGTTTTCGACAAAGTTTCAGATCTGTCGGTCGTGGCGGTCGGCAAGGCTTTTATCTTGAATGTTGATATAAGTGGTGAATTGATTTTGGGATAGGTCATGTCCATATTTGTTAATGCATATATGTTGCATATTGCATGTTTTCACTAACGTGGGTCAAGTTGTGAAGAACTTGTTCCCGGATTCGTGTTTGCTTGTCTATTACTGTGCAGGTGGCTTGCAGGTCAATGACGGTCAACAGCGAGGAGGATCGGGACTAAGCTTGGAGAGCTGAGGTCCAGAACAATCATGGATGCCGGGTGAGGTCAAGTGACTCAAGCGTGGCGCAAAATGGACAAGGATGACCGAGCAGGCGGTTGGTCTGTTGGTTGGATCAGCGGCGGGAGTCGTTGCAAGTGCTCGATGGTGCGGTGGGATCGGACGGGAGACTTGACGACATAGAGCCGTTGATCAACCTACACGTGGCGAAGCAGGCAATTGCTTCAACAGGATTGGACTCGGTCTTTTGGAGAAGGATCGAGAAGGGGTATTTTGGTAATTTTATCAAATACCATCTTGGTGACCTTTTGGCTAAACCGCGGCGCGGGTCAACGCATGGAGAAGCGGTTTAGGTCAATCGGAATTGAAGACGGCGCTTTAAAATGCGTGCGTGTGTGTTCCGTTGATGTTGGGCCCTAACGGAAGCCCATTAGGGTAAATCATCTAGAAGGTTTTTAGGGTTTGTTGTTGCCCTATAAAAGGAACTGTAGATGGGTCATTTAGGTTTGCTGCCGCTGGAGAAAAAGGGGAGCCCGGTGTGTGGCCGCTTGAGAAAAAGAGATGTCCTAGGCGGCGGCCTCCAGAGCTGAGTAGAAAAGAAAAATCTGGTGTGCCTATAGCTGGTTGGACAAGCAGAGCCGTGGCGGTGCTGTGGAGAAGAGAGCTTTTGGCGTCGGCCTCTCTCCCAGAAAAAATCGAGCGCCTGTTGAGCCGCCGTAGAAAAGGGCTGCCTTGGAAAAGTCTGTAGCGCTTGTAGAAATCGGCTTGTCTCCTACAGAATGTGATGGTCTGGTTTTGATTCGCTACCTGTGTCCTAGTGGTGAGATTTTTCCTTTGAATGCGTTGTTTTTTTATTAGTGGCTGCATCTTGGTGTTGAGTTTTTTGTTGGCTGCCTCATTGATGCGACTTCCCTGTGCTTGCGGCGGCTTGTAAGTCCTGCAAAAACCGGACTCCTGTGCTGCTGTAGGAGCAGTGTCTCATCGATTTGTGATCCAATTCCTAGCAGAGTTCGGTTCCTTTTTTATTCACTTGGAATAGTTCCTTACTGTGTATGTTTTGGATTGATTTGCTGTTGAAGTTTTTTTACTCGGGTGGTGTCAATGATGCGGATGAAGAGTTTGTTTTGATTCCTGCGGGCTGCTATTTTTAAGTTTTGTTTTGGCTGCTATTCCTTGTGTGGCGGATGCGGCAGAGGGCTGCTCTGGATTAGTTGGCTGCTATTTCCTGTTCTCCCGCAGGAGTCTCGGCGGCGGCTGTAGGCAGAGCTCCAGAAAAATTCCAATCTGCTTTGGTTTCTTCGTGTCTGCTTGTCACCTCTGTGTGGATCGGTAGACAGTAAAATTAGATGGCAGCGGCTGTAAGCTTCTTTACTTGTCCGATTAGTTTGTGGATCACACGTTCAGATTTTTTATTGCTGAAATTCCTTGTTGGCTCTGCTTTCTGTGTGTTTTGTTGCGGCACAAGCTATGCCTGCGATGGCGTCTGAGGAGGCGCAACTGGAGTGTCCGTGTGATTCCTTCAGTTGTATTCTGTGCGTGAGATGAGATCAGAGACTTGTTTTGGCTTGTGCATGACTAGCAAGAGAATATACAGAATCTTAATGCATTCATTTTTGTCCACGAGTTTTTGTTCTAGCCATTAATTTATTTCTAGTTAGTACTTCTTTGGTTTTTACTCGTGCTCTGCCTTGAGAGGATGCTTTGAATTTTGTGCATGCGGTTGTGAGAGGTTTTGTCTTTTGCTTTGGGGTTTGATCAGATTTAACATAGGTCATCCGTTGTGCCTGTATACAGATCTTCATAGCTTTTATAGCTATTGGAGTGAAAGTAGTGTTGAGTTCGATCGAGGTGAAAAATAGAGAAAGTGTCTATTCACCCCCCTCTAGTCGCCTTTCCGGTCCTACAATTGGTATCAGAGCCCGGTTAGCTCTTCTCATAGATCTTAACCGGTCTTTGGTGCCATGGCGACAAATATGAGGACTTGTGAGTGCTTCTTTGCATCTTGTCGTGGTTCTTTTGTCGATGTCCATCGTAACAAGATGTTTGAATGTGTGATAAGTATAATATCGATTGAGGAGGATTTCTCCTGTGATATTTGTGGCGAATCCTTTTGTTTTGATTGTCCTAGTTTCAGGGATGAGTCACTTGTAGAGCCCGAGGAGAAGAAGCCCAGTGGCATATGTGCAGCAGCTTTTGAGGATGAACATGATGGAGAGGATTTTGATGATGAGCCTTTTGATGATAGTGATGACTCTTATGAGGACGATCCCCTACTTGAGCTAAGCAAGGTGAGCAAAGAAAAACTTGTAAATTTCTTATATTCATATGATCTTAAACTGCTTGCTCTTAAGAAGAAAGTAAAATTGTTAGAAAAAGAGAAGGGTGATTTGTCTCATGAGCTCTCCGAATTGAAAACCTCCATGAATGCTTATGATTTATTGCTTGTAGACATGGAGAACTTGAACAATTCTTTTGTATGCCTAAAATCTGAAAATGAATTATTGAGATCAAATGCTTCTATGCCATGTGATTCTTGTGTTGCCTTACATCATGAACTTGACAATGCTAAGTTAGAAATAGGCAATCTTATATCTATGGCTAGAAATGATTGTGATTCTTGTGTAGGCATGCTTGCTGAAATTGAGAAGCTTAGATTGACTAATTCCATGCATCTTGAGCAATTAGAAAATGCTAGGGCTGAGATTATTGAAATTGAAGCTAGGTCTTGTAGCATGTGCTTTGAATATGAAAAATTGCTTAAGGATGGTTTAGTCTCTTGCAAGAATTGTGCTTGTCTAGAAACTGAAATTGATGCTTTGAACTGCAAGCTTAATTCAAATGCATCATTAATTTCTTGCACATCTTGCATTTCTTTGAAGAGCAAAATTGAGTCTTTGCGCGATGATATGAGCGTCAAGTCATGTGACTCTTGTATTTGCCTTCACTCCGAGATTGATGTTTTAAAGATCTCTCTTGCTTCTTTACATTCGGAGTTGAAGTCTTCTTGTGCCAAATGTGAGTCACTTGATGTTGGTTTTTGTGGCATCGCTTTAAATAGCTCTTCTTTGGGAGGTTCGACTCTTTTGAACTCCTCTTGTGTTGTCCATGGGATTTCAAAAGACAAAAGTGCTTCTTCTTCAAATGGTATCACATCTTCAAAAAGGAAGTACCATTGCACCTTTTGTAAGAAGAATGGACACACTCTTGAGTTTTTCTTTCGCCGTTTGAAACATGAGCGTCGAGTGCGTCGTCGTATCTCTAGGAACACACATGCCTTTCTCATGGCATGTGTGGGTCTAGTGTTGATACGAGGACGAGTCATGATGTTAGTTCTTCCAAGACTTCTTCTTTGAGCGACAATGGTGCTTCGTCCTCTCGGACCGTGTCTACTAGTAGACCTTTACACCATTGCTCATTTTGTGGGAAGAATGGACATCTTGTTGACTTTTGTTTCCGGCGTGCAAAACAGATGCGTCGAGCTCATGCTTCTAAGTCTCCTAGTGGGCATAGTCTTTCTCATGACATGCACACTAAAGAGCCAAGCACGAAGACTCGATTTGTTGATGGATTCTTTGACACCTTTTCTAGTGGTGTCGGACAGCACCATGGACATGGTTTGCATAGTTTTGGTTTTGGTCCACGAGCTGCCCCGAGGCAGTATTTTCGCCGTTTTCCAAGAGGTGGACCTCGTTTTGTTCATCGAGGTACTCACCCACGGCGAGGTTGTGTGAGTTTCTTTGATGCTTCTGTTGGTTCTCATCATGGTGCTTTCAAGCAAGGCCATCGCCGCTTTCCTAGAGATGGACCTCATTTTCCTCATCGAGTTGTCCACTCGCGGCATGCCTTCAAGATTGATGTTGGATCTTCTTGCATGGACCATCATTTGCATCATGCTAACTCACATAATGGTTCGACTGCCTCTGGTGGTGGTGTGTCCAAGGTTTGGGTTTCCAAACATTTGCTCTCTAACCCTTCGGGACCCAAGACTCGGACACCTTGCCTTTCTCATGTGTAGGTACCGAGAACGCGGGTTGGAGAACATGGACTTAAAGGATTTTGATCTTTTGCTTCTTTACATGATCGAGACACTTGATGGTTCTCTACCCCAATGATGGCCTCCAAGAGGCATGTGCTTTAATTATCGGGATCTACACCTGTTTTGTGAGCTATCTTTTACCTTCATGCATTTTCTTTCATGATTATTCATACTTGGCATGTTGTGCTTGTCTTTGTGCTCACTTGTACCATATTGGCATGTATTATTCTTATGATATCTTTTATCATGCCTTTGCTAGTACCTTGCTTATGTATCTATGGGCTAGATTGTTATTCATTATTTCTATGGGTGTATAAGTTTGGTTTTGTCAACATGAACTTGTACTGTCTTGTACCTTTATCATCTTGCTCTTGTTGATTTTTGTCTTATGTATCCACTTGTTTACTTGATATCCATGTTAGCATACTTTATCCATGATTTGTTCTATAACCTGCCTTATGCTTACATGGTTATTGTGTCTTACGGTTAATTGTGGATGCATGAATCTTGCCATAGCTTTCACTAGCATGCTTTACTTTCGACTGTATATATGATGGGTGATATGCTATGTGCTTGTTTGCTTGCTCCTATGCCTTATTGTGGATTAAGGATAGTTTGAGCTTTATCATATCCTGGATAGCATGTGCTGAAATTGTCTTGTCTATCTTCATGCTCATATCCTGAACTGTTGATTATATGCTTAAATGAGCTTTGGATCATCTTTTGCTATCCTTGCTAGTCATGTGTCTTGGTACTGTTTCTTCAGATATTGTCTCACTAACCCAGTACCAAAGCATAGACTTTTCTGCCTCTTTGGTGTAGTCTTTTCAGTTGAGAAGAAGAACATATGATTCATGATTTCAAGCTATTGGTTCTTCTTCATTTGTGCCTTCAATGATGACTATCACTTCTCGGAGACGAAGAAATTTGAGATGAGGATGATGGGTGAGCGCAACTACCTTCTGAAGCTTCAAGGATTGGATCTTCATCTATCATGACTACATCTCCTTTGCTTAGCGGTGGGACTCAGGTTCAAGCTTCTATACCCTACATTTGTGTATGGTATCCCTAGTCTACCTTGCATTGCATCTGGTTGTGTCAGGTGTTGGGCTTGTCGAGTTCAGGGTAGATAGGAGGCTCTGTCTTAGCACGTGTCCCTTCTAGGCACTCTTCTTATCCCATGATTTGCTAGGATGCATTCTTCTCACAGCCTAGGTCGAGCTTGTCTCCCAATCACTAGTGTTAGCAGGTTTTTAGTTGCCTGTAAGCTTTTTAGTGTTGGTGTTTCGCTCCCTAGCTTTTCGAGTTGCTGTCCCTAGAGATCTTGTGGTGTTTGAAGTATTTGTGCTAGTTTTTGTGGAGTCCAAGGCCTTTTGGCAGTTTTCCCCTCAAAGCTTTTTGATCCAACAAGGTTTGCCACCTTGAGATGCGAGTAAGGGACAATTTATCCCTATGGGTTGGTTTGAGGGGGAGTTGGTTCTTTTCGGAACTTTCTTAGTTCTTTTCTGAACCTTTTCTGTTCATCTGAACTTTTCTTGTTCATTTGAACTTTTGTGGATCTTTTCTGATACCTTCTTCAAGTGGTATCTTCTTTGGATCTTTTTGATCCTTGTGATCTTTTTAGGCTTTTACATCTTTTGTGCATCTCATTGTATCATATTGCATACAAATGAAAAATCCAAAAAGATGCATTGTAATATAAGCTTTACCGCTTCTGTTTTTTAATTGATGAAGCTTTACTTATTACCCTATTGAGCTTTAGTATTTCAATTCTTGCTCAAGATTGTGTCTAGTTCTTTGACTTGCTAGAATTATCATGCTTTCACATGTGCAGCAATGTCTTTGCTATATGGGCTAGAACTGTTAATTAACTTGAACTGAAAATAGCAATTTGTAGATCTTTTAGCTAGTTGCACAATTAGTGATCCTTTTGTGACATTGGCCCTGTCAAAATTGCTTTGTTAGCTCTGGAATCTAGAATTGAACATCTTTGAGCTTTTAGTTCATTAAAGAATCTAAAACAGCCCTTGTGCAAAATAAAAAATGATCTCTTTTGTGCGAAAAAACTGATCTCACCAATTCTTTCTCATGAGACGGCTTGCCATTGTACTAGGCATGAACTCAGGGGGAGTTTTGGATGACCTAGACCACTCTTTTAAGCTTTTTGTTGCTCGGGATGGTCGTAGTGAGGCTTGAGATCTAGCACAACGCTAAAAATACAAATTGTCAAAATTGGTTGAAGCTTAGGAAGAGGTTGTGGATGGCTCCTAGTCCAGGACCTTCTTTACTAAGATAGACCTTTAATCAACTTGAATATTCATTGCAAATGAAAAATAGTTGAAAATTTGGGCTTTTGACAAAAATTGAGCTAAATGATTCAATTCAGGACTTTTTGTCTCTAAGATGGTCTTTGCTAGCTTCTGAATCTCACAATGACATTCTGACATGGCCATTATCACTTTAGGATAACTGTTGTTGAACTTGCTAATTTTGAAGCATTGCTTAATTTAACCCAACAACTTGTGATATATTGAGCTCATTAGCCTAGCTTTGCTATATATGTCTTAACATGATCTTGCTAGCTTTGTCAGGCTTGTTGTATCTTGAGTAATGGTAGAAATGCTAGCTTGTTCAATTGAGTAATCTCCAAAGCTTCTTTTACCTAAAAATTGAAAAATCAAAAAAAAGAAAAGAAAATGAAGCCACCCCATTGCATTTCATGCATGCTCTTTCTTTTGCTTCTTCCTTGCCTGTGCATTTGTCATCTCTGGATGAGAGGAAGGCATGATTCCTTGATGAATCCATTGTCAAAGGGGGAGAAGATATAGCGAAAATGTAATGTTATTAAAGAGCTTTTTGGTTATGGGGGAGAAGTTTTGTAAGGGGGAGAAATGGAGAAATTGAAATTTCATATTCTCTCTTTTAAAATGATGATCATAGTGAGGGGGAGCATTCATATTGCATTCTTTTGGTCTTATTGCTTTTTCTGAACTTGAATTGCAAATCTTGAAGTCTCACAATGATCTAAGGTCAAATAGAACAATTGTTCTTTCATATGGACCTTAAGTGAGATTTTTGTTGATTCTCTAGAATTGGAAGCTTTTGTGCTTTATTTTGCCTTATCTCACTTGTTTATGCTATTCTGAAGCCAGCTTGGTCATTTCCATTGCTTTCTCTTGCTAATGGACCAAGTTGTGCCTTTGTGCGAAAACTGCAACTATTTTACTTTTCAAAACTCCAAACTTACATTTTCTGAGAGATGGCCAATGTGTTCATCAAGGGGGAGATTGTGGATATCATGGGGATATGCTCATGATCTTAGGATGATGAAACAATTGGCAATGGTGCTTTTGGTTTGAAGTTTCATGTGTTATCGACAAAGTTTCAGATCTATCAAGTCAGCGACGGTCTGACCGGCTTTTGTGCTGAATGTTGATATAAGTGGTGAATTGATTTTGGGATAGGTCATATCCATATTTGATAATGCATATATGTTGCATATTGCATGTTTTCACTAACGTGGGTCAAGTTGTGAAGAACTTGTTCCCGGATTCGTGTTTGCTTGTCTATTGCTGTGCAGGTGGCTTGCAGGTCAATGACGGTCAACGGCAAGGAGGATCGGGACTAAGCTTGGAGAGCTGAGGTCCAGAACAATCATGGATGCCGGGTGAGGTCAAGTGACTCAAGTGTGGCGCAGAATGGACAAGGATGACCGAACGGGCGGTTCGGTGTGACTGGTTGGATCAAGCGGCGTGGGAGTCGTTGCAAGTGCTCAGTGGTGCCGGTGGGATCCGGACGGGAGAGACTTGACGACATAGAGCCGTTGATCAACCTACACGTGGCGAAGCAGGCGATTGCTTCAACAGGATTGGACTCGGTCTTTTGGAGAAGGATCGAGAAGGGGTATTTTGGTAATTTTACCAAATACCACCTTGGTGACCTTTTGGCTAAACCGCGGCGCGGGTTGATGCATGGTGAAGCGGTTTAGGTCAATCGAAATTGAAGACGGCGCTTTAAAATGAGTGCGTGTGTGTTCCGTTGATGTTGGACCCTAATTAGGGTAAATCATTTAGGTGGTTTTTAGGGTTTGTTGTTGCCCTATAAAAGGAACTGTAGATGGGTCATTTAGGGTTGCTGCCGCTGGAGAAAAAGGGGAGCCCGGTGTGTGCCGCTTGAGAAAAAGAGATGTCCTAGGCGGCGGCCTCCAGAGCTGAGTAGAAAAGAAAAATCTGGCGTGCCTGTAGCTGGTTGGACAAGCAGAGCCGTGGCGGCGCTGTGGAGAAGAGAGCTTTTGGCGTCGGCCTCTCTCCCAGAAAAAATCGAGCGCCTGTTGAGCCGCCGTAGAAAAGGGGCTGCCTTGGAAAAGTCTGTAGCGCTTGTAGAAATCGGCTTGTCTCCTGCAGAATGCGATGGTCTGGTTTTGATTTGCTACCTGTGTCCTAGTGGAGAGATTTTTCCTTTGAATGCGTTGTTTTTTTATTAGTGGCTGCATCTTGGTGTTGAGTTTTTTGTTGGCTGCCTCATTGATGCGACTTCCCTGTGCTTGCGGCGGCTTGTAAGTCCTGCAAAAACCGGACTCTGTCTTCTTTGTAGGGAAGCGTCTCATCGATTGTGATCAATTCCTAGCGAGTTCGGTTCCTTTTTATTCACTTGGAATAGTTCCTTCTTGTGTATGTTTTGGGTTGATTCTTTGTTGAAGTTTTTTACTCGGGTGGTGTCAATGATCGGATGAAGAGTTTGTTTTGATTCTGCGTTTCTTTGTTTTTAAGTTTTGTTTTGGCTGCTATTCCTTGTCGGCGGATCTTGTGAGGGCTGCTCTGGATTAGCTGGCTGCTATTTCCTGTTCTCCCGCAGGAGTCTCGGCGGCGGCTGTAGGCAGAGCTCTAGAAAAATTCCAATCTGCTTTGGTTTCTTCGTGTCTGCTTGTCACCTCTGTGTGAATCGGTAGACAGGAAAATTAGATGGCAGCGGTTGTAAGCTTCTTGGCTTGTCCGATTAGTTTGTGGATCACACGTTCAAATTTTTTATTGCTGAAATTCCTTGTTGGCTCTGCTTTCTGTGTGTTTTGTTGCGGCACAAGCTATGCCTGCGATGGCGTGCAGGAGGGTGCATGGCCTGGAGTGTCCGTGTGATTCCTTCAGTTGTATTCTGTGCGTGAGATGAGATCAGAGACTTGTTTTTGGCTTGTGCATGACTAGCAAGAGAATATACAGAATCTTAATGCATTCATTTTTGTCCACGAGTTTTTGTTCTAGCCATTAATTTATTTCTAGTTAGTACTTCTTTGGTTTTTACTCGTGCTCTGCCTTGAGAGGATGCTTTGAATTTTGTGCATGCGGTTGTGAGAGGTTTTTGGCCTTTTGCTTTGGGGTTTGATCGGATTTAACACAGGTCATCCGCTGTGCATGTATACAGATCTTCATAGCTTTTATAGCTATTGGAGTGAAAGTAGTGTTGAGTTCGATCGAGGTGAAAAATAGAGAAAGCGTCTATTCACCCCCCCTCTAGTCGCCTTTTCGGTCCTATAGTCCCTTTTATCATATTGAACCCATTTTATAAAATTATATTTTTTTATATCAACCTGCATTGCTAAGTTTATAATAAATACTTTCGGGAATAGTTAAATGTCTAAATTGTCATTATGCCTCCTTATATAATTGTAAATGATATGTACCCTTGTACACCATAGGATGGTTAATTTTAGTTGGACATTATTTTAGTACCAACATGGGTATGGTATTTATGCTTAGCCATGCTTTAGTTATGTGATGGTCTCTCGATCACCTGATTCAATACTAATAAATTTGACTTAATAAAATATAGAATTGTGGCGCTGCCACTATTGTTAAATTTTGTTCTGCCATGGCAAGGGTTGCCATTTGGTCGGGTTGAACTGAAAATGATTTCATACTCAGGCGAATGATAGTGCAGTAAAGGGGGAGAATTTTGGGATGTGGTTGTCTCACCTGAGTAGTCACTAAGGACTTAACTTTGTGCGCCATTGATCTGGGTCATACCGTACAACCACATGTCCAGGATGAGGTAGACCTAGCCAACTAATTAGCAATATTTTGGTTCGGTTCTGTTAAGAGTTGATAAGCGGCGCATGAGGGGGCCTAGAATGGTGAAACCTTAGCGAGCAGAACCAAGTCAAAACAGAGCTTTGTAAAATCCTTGTGATAATCACTTAGTCACACACCTTCCGAAGCGTGAAATGCCTGACATTATAAGATGATTATCTCTTATGGTTTAAGCCGTACAACCTCTGTAGAAACTATTCGAATAGCCATGTCCCCGGTTATGGACAATGCCTGGTGATTTCATACGAGGGGTAGATCTTCTTAAAAATGTTGGAATGGTTAGGGTTGGATGGAATGGTTGGGAAGTGAACGGGATGTTCACTAGTTGTTTCAAAGAACATGATTACTTATGTATTAATCTTTTAAATCGTGCTTTACAATCTACTTACTGTATTTACTGTCGATATTGCTTTATGCAAAATAGCCATAAAGCTATCTTTGTCGAGCCTTGCATGAATACTATTTGTATATATTTTTCTACGACTTGCTGAGTGCAGAGTTAAGTTTCACTATTAGTATGCACAAGAGTACCTAGATTGATTACACGCAAGTAAACTTGTCCATTGTGGCCAACATAGATGACCAAGGCTGGTTAATCACTGGTATTAACTTTGGTGGTGGGTAAACTGTAGTTTATTCGGAGTGCATTTCATGGTTTCGAATGATTAATCTCTGCCATGTTTGGTTTGAAAAAAAACAACTTATTTTACACTCGCATTTTATGATTCATTAGTTTCTTTTTAACTCGGTGCACACTGGTAGTTACAATATATAGTACCATATAAATAAAGTATAAACAAAGACCAGAAATTGTGATATTATCGTATTTTATGAAACGATAACATATTATAAGATTAATAAATAAATTATTTTTAAATATAATTTTATATAATACTATCAATGTATAATCACCCATTAAGTTCTAATCATATAAGGGCCGCATACCAATTATTCGCTTGACGGCACCCTGCTGTCCAATGAGCACGTCCCATTTTTTTACTACATTGTATCTTTCATTTAAAAAAAACACTTTCATTATTTTTAGTGGTTGATTAGTTTCAAAATCAGTGGTCTTGTATCCTGAGGACCATATGAAAGTCCAAAATGGCACTTATTTTTTTTGACAGAGTGAGTGTGTTTTGGACCACCAGAGGCAGTACGTGCCAATTCTGTAGCCAAAATAATTCCAAGGTACAAATTCGATACACATCGACAATTATTTTAGCACTAAAATACCTCTTGAGATCCTTTTAAAAAAATATCTTGAGAGTTGCTGTGGTCTAAGTGGGAGCCACCGCATTGGTGGGGTCCACAGATGCTTACTAGTACGGAGTATTAGAGAAGACTTTGAATCGACGTTTTTAGTTCTGATAAGACAATGATAGGTGAACCAGCACTCACAAGTCACAAGCAAAACACGAGCTTGCTTGTGAGCATTGCCATTGGCCACGAACGAAACGAAGTCTCGTGGACACTGAGGGTGTGGTTGGTTCCTGCATCAGTCTGGAATGTATCTGTGCATCCATGTAACACAGTGTTTGGTTATTTGTGGCGTCGGTCGGGCTAGGCCACATGCGTGCAAAAAGCTCTCCCGAGCTTGGCCTAACGCAAACGCCTGTCGCGACCTTCGCTCGCGAGCCTAACCTGTGGGATGCAGGCTGCCTCCCTACCCGCTGCATATGCGCGTGCAAGCTCCCCACCCACTAAGCTCTAGGGTTACTTTCTCCATCTCCAGCCGCCTCCTCATTCTCTCTCGCGTCCTCTTGCTTTGACCCTCGTGCTCACCATCCGAAGACAAGGCGCAAGGCCGCACTCATCCTCGCTGCTCTCACCGCTCTCGCCTTCGGAGGTAAGACCAACGGACGGTGGTCCAGCGGGGTACCCGACGCTACAAGGCCCCGGTGCCCCCTCTCCTCCTATTTCTCCCCATCTCCCATGTTGTGCGCTTTTGTTGGAGATTGCTGGTGATGTGATTTTCTTCCTCCTTCTATTTCTTTCATCTGTTCGATGGGTATGGAATTGTGTAGATCTAGCTGGCACTGATTTTCTTTCTCCTCAGTTTCATGATGAACAAGAGGTTTCTATTTCTTTGATCTGTTCGATGGGTATGGAATCTTGTATTGGATCATGAACTGCCTAGATCTATACTTCTTGCATGCTGGAATGCCTTGATCTATAATTTTTTAGTTGATTCCACTATTGTTAGTTCCAGATATGAGGCATAGTCGTTGTTTTAGTTGATTCCACCCTTGTTAGTTCCAGATCTGAGGCATAGTCATTGTTTTTGCTATGTAGGCTTAGATCTGCATTCTTATTTTAGTTCTTGCATGATGATTTGTTGAAATGATAAGGAAAAGAATATTTGCATGCTTGAATGCCTAGATCTGTACTTTCTTTAGTTGATTCTACCCTTGTTAGTTGCAGATCTGAGGCATGGTTGTCGTTTTTGCTATGTTGTCCGTATGATCGACACTTGTTTTAGTTCCATGAATTGCTCTAGTTATTCTTGGTAATATGCATACTTGATATGAAGCATCAATTTTTTTTTCTGAGCATTGTATCTTTGATCGATGATGGTATGCCACTAGAGGGTATCCTTAGGATGTGGCAGCAGTCGCATACATGCATGTAATCTTGCTGCATGCAACTATGATTGCAACGACATTGTTTAATATCAAGCATCGATATTTTTCTGAGCATTGCATCCTTGGTCGATGATGGTATGCCACTGGAGGAGCATCCTTAGGATGTGGCAGCCGTGGCATACATGCATGTAATCTTACTGCATGCAACTGTGATTGCAACGACAATGTGACACCACCATCATGGAATACTGATATATTGGTTATGTATTTGGTTCGTAGATGGATGACTTGGGACGTAAACGACAACTCCTAATTGTGAGGGCTGCTGGTCTAGTTGTTGCCCTGTGTGCTTTGTTGGACCTGGGAGTAACACCCCCAAATTCTCTGTGTATTTTTGAACTAGTCCCATGATCAATAGCTAGTTCACACAGTAAACAAATATGGTAACATCATAAGTCGCACAACGTTATTAATAATCAACAGGGTTTATTACAAGAAAGACTTACAAGCCAACAATAAACAAACACAGCGGAAGATGAAGAATCGTAGTAAGTCTGGTGATACGCCACAGAAATCATTGGGGTAGCGGCCTAGTCGTCGCAATCCACACCGATAGCGAAGTCCTTCTTCTCTGAAATTTGTTTGCATTAAGCAAGGGTGAGCACAACTTCCGTGCTCGCAGGTTACACCCAATAACAGATTATAATATATGCAAGGATATATCAAAGGAAGGCTTATTGGTTGAGTTTGCATAAAGCAATATTTTCTTTAAATATTTGTACTAAGTTCCAAAGTAGTTATTCTATAACTAAAATTCACTTTATAAATTCTCAAGTTTTATAGTCGGATAATCTCCATATGAAATATGGTGATGGATACCCTCCTATCACATGGCTAACCGCTCAATTTCCCAATTGGATAAACTATTCAAAATCATTTGTCAAAAACTTTTGAAATTAAAATCAAAGTCTAACTTTGCTCAGCATATCCATGACCATGGACACAACTATTCGAATAGTTTTACACTCTGCAGAGGTTGTACAACTTTACCCACAACACATGAATTCTCTAGTTTATTTGGCATCCGTCGATACCATCGCTCACTACCTATGGTAAACAGTCTAGAGTACGTGTCGAAGCCTTTACAATGCACCATTCCACCATGGTCCTGCCTCGCTAAGGTTTCGCTTCCTTTGGATTCAACCATTCGCCGGATTTAAGTCTCATCTTGCGCCATGTGAGAATATATAAAAAGTAGGTCATTCTGACACCCACACATCAACACGGCACAACCATGATGAAATATTGTAAATTATTTAGCCTCATCCTCCTCACTTTGAATTTATAGTAGTACGATGAGGCATAACAAAATACGTTTCATGTGTGTCGCGCTCTAGGACAGCGATACATAGCACTATGCTCTCTGTCGGCCAGGGACACGTGTGACATCGCCCTGCATGGTTCCTAATTTCCCTGTACGGTTCAATTCTTATTGGTTGTGTGTGAGGGACTCTTCCTAGCTTCGTTCTCCACATGCAAGAAATGCAGCCTTGCAGAGAGGCACGAAACTTAGAGCATGTTTAGTTCCATGGCTAGCTTTATTTAGCCTCTTTAGTCAGTGGGCGAGACAATCCTCGGCGGTGGAGGAGATCCACAAAAGCAAGAAAATCCTCGCCCGAAAGCAAGGCTGGGCAACAGGGTGAGCAAAGAGTCTAAACCAGTTTGAGGGTGCGTTTGGTACGTGTAATCTCATATTTCCCTGTAATCTAATATTTATCTCAATCTGGTTACGGGTAAACATATTACCAGTAATATAAGATTCCAACGTTTGGATGATTTGAAGGAAACTACATATTAGTCTTGCCCAATGTGGCCAACATAGATGACCAAGGCTAGTTAATCACTGGTATTAACTTTGGTGGTGGGTAAACTGTAGTTTATTCGGAGTGCATTTCAGGGTTTTAAATGATTAATCTCTGCCATGTTTGGTTTGAAAAAACAACTTATTTTACACTCGCATTTTATGATCCATTTGTTTCTTTTTAACTTGGTGCACACCGGTAGTTACAATGTATAGTACCATATAAATAAAGTATAAACAAAGACCAGAAATTGTGATCTTATCGTATTTTATGAAACGATAACATATTATAAGATTAATAAATAAATTATTTCCCTAAGCCCCGCCCCCCCGCCCATGGCGCCACTCCCGACTCGTGGCCACCTCACCCACTGCGCCTTGCCCTCTCCTTCCCGGCATGAGCTTGAGGTCGCCCTCCCCTCCTCCGCCGCCCCCTTCCCTTCCCTCGCCCCCATGCCCGACAACCCCCTCTCCCCTCTCCCACCCCCGCCCCTCCATTAGCCTCCTCTCGGCCTCCCTCTCTCCCAGCCAGCCTCCTCCTGCCCACGTTCATTGCCAGGGCAGATCCAGATCTGCTCTGGCCCCCAAGTTGTCAGTGGGGCTCGTGAGACTCACTCAAACTCCTCCTTGATGACCTCCCTCGCCTAGGGCGGCCCCCTCACCAGTTGCGGCCCCCTCGGGCAGTGCCCCCCCCGGCCGATGCACAGGCTGCACCATTGAAGTCCTCATTGAAGACCATATCTTTTTTTGAGATCCTGCAAAGTCATGCCCCTCGGCGAGACTCGCATTACTCTGCTGGTCACCCTCCGCGCCCCTCACTTGGCCATCATCTCATGGCCGCTCCCCCTCACCGATGTCCCATCGCAGTCTCCTCGAGCATGCCGCACATCCCTCCGTCAGAGCAGGCCTGCCTTCACTCCACCCCAAAGCCGTTCGGCGCGGAGATGAGGGTTGGCAGGAAGTGAAGAGGCCGCATTGGTGGCGCGCTGGTGGCGGACGCACCACCCCGGGCATTCACTCGGCTCCTTCAACCTCCTTCCTGGCCAAAGTCAAAGGGAAGTGCTTCCGATGCCTCTCAAGTAGCCACAAAGTCTCTAGCTGTCGGGACCCTGTTCGGTGTTACCTCTGCTCTTCCTCTGGGCACCGAGCAAGGGACTGCCGGCGGAGAAAACCGCGGCCTCACCCCCCACCCCTCCAGCAAGCCCCATAGAAGCCTCCTCACTCCCCACCCCTCTCAAAGCTGCGAGCCTTCGCTAGCCCCACTGCAGCCATCCCGCATCCACCTGCCATGGCCTTCCTTGGAGCCCCTGACACCCGCCCGGAAGAGGATGCCTACATCGTCAATGGCTCCTTTTCACTCGTTCAGGATTGCCCGAGATTGGGAGGCCACTTGCACTTAATGGCCTGGGTCTTTGTGGGCGACGTCGGCGCCGGCAACCAGGCGGTTATGAGGCTGCCCGGCGGCGCCGACTGCGCGAGGAAGTGACCGTCTCCCTCCACCACCCGGAGGCCTTCCTCCTCAAGTTCAGCAGTAAACATCTCAGAGACAGAGTTCGTGAGGCGAAGAAGTTTCACCATGAAGCCCTGGAGATCCATGTGCAACCTTGGAGGTCGGTGAGCCATGCTTTCGGCGCTGCCATGTTCTTCGGGTGAGGCTTTGCACGGAAGGAGTCGGTGTCGCTTTGGACACCGGAGGTGGTGGAGCACATCGTTGGAAGGAAGTGTTCGCTGCACTCCATCGAAGGGGTTTCGGCGAGCCGGGAGGACACAAGGACCCTCAACCTTTGGGCCTGGACATCCAACCCTAGTCTGATCCCGAAGGTGGCCTGGCTCACCTTCACGCATCACGGAGAGGTCTCATCTCGGCCAGACTCGAGCTCCCGCAACCTGGACAAGTGGAGGCGGGGGCTCACCCACCAGGTGATCATTCACCTGGACTATGTGGAGGACCACACCGCTGCACGACTTGATGATTTTCTTTCCATGGCGGACACCGTTCCTTACGAGCCGATCTCAACCCGGCTACCCTGGAATCTGGGGCGGTGGGCTGACGCTGAATCAAGGGGCCGAACCTCATCCCCCCACAGTCTCTACGGCAGGAGAAGGAGGCGCAGCAAAGCCTCCCAACTGAAGGCCAGCTCCCCTCCTGCGGCCATCGTCGACCCCCACGTCACTCGGGCCACGATGATCACCCTCCAACTCCTTTGGAGGCACAAGAAGAATGAAGACAGCGACGAGGGCGAAGGGCGTCACCACTACACCAACCATCAAGGCTCCAGAGGCTCAAACACGTCGGTCAAGCTGCGCCTCGGCTCGGGTCGCGAGCGCAATCACTCCCCCCGCCGCCGTGGTCACTATCCCGGGGACACCAGGGACGGCCGGCACCGGTCTGGGGCCTGTGCGTTTCAAACCCCCCAATCAGCCTGTTCCGCCCAACCCACGCTGTTGCCGAAGCAAGCCAAAGCAACCACTGATTAAGCCTTACAAGACCTCTTCGCCTTCTACGCCAAGTCCCTACGTGCAACCCTTCATGAGATCTTCGGCTCGGGCCTCCCTCGGAACCAGCCCCTTTCCGAGGAGGTCCGAAACGACTGGCTTCACAAGGTGGAGGAGTACATTCGGGCTACCTCAGCGGCGGCAGTGCATCTTGGCATCGCACCAGGGCCGGCGTCTTCCTCGACACCCAGGCAAACCTGGGCGTCCTTCCTCCAAGCAGCGGGCAAACTCACAGCCCCAGCGTCTCCGATTGCTGGACTTGACCAGAAGCACACACCCTACCTCTCTGTCCAGCACCAGGCAGGAGAGGCGACCCCGCTTCAGGGGCCACCAGGCGCACCTCAACGGCCAAGCCCTCCACTGGCCTCCAGCGGGGGCGCATTTGAGGAGGTGCTGCAAGGGGTAGATCTTACGACCAAAAACATGCTCACCACGCTGAGTACTGTCGGCGGGATTGAAGTCCAGAACCAGGTGGGCGCGTCTCCAACCATGGGGCCGTCAGGCGCAGACCATGTGCTAGACCCCCTCCTGGTCTCCTGCCAGGGGAAAAGGGAGGAGGCACTGCAAGGGGCTGACCTGATGGTCGGCAGTAAAGCCCCCCGCATACTTCCTGATGAAACAGCAGCCTTACACCTGCAGTACCACGAGGGCCTCCTTCCTACACCGACATCAGCTTGCCCTTGGGTGGACCAGCGATAAGATCTGGAGCTTGTTTCAGCCACCAGCGGGCTCCTGGGGCCATCCCAGGATGGGCCGTCCTCCCCCTCGGGGCCAGGGCCTCACTCGGGAAGCCTCGCCTTGGTGACGACAATGCCCCCACTGGAGCAACCCCCACAGGAGAAGAACGGCGGACCACCTTCCTTGGCCCTATCCGTCGCCCCCCAGGTTCCTTTCGTCACCTCCCCTCTCCCTTTCGGTGATGATCTTTCTCCCCCGGCCCCTTTGCAGCTCAAGTCTTGCGAGGCCTGTCTACCTCTCCAGGAGGCTGCCATCCTCGGCCCTCCCCACCAACCGGCCTAGGTTGCCCCAGATGAGGGACAGGAGTCAACCCCGCAGTATGCTTCCCAGGAGGTCGCCGCTCAGCTCCGTCAGTTCTCCCCCTAGAGCTAGCCTCCTCCCACGGCCCTCTTGGGGGAGGACATGCCCTGGTGCCGCCCAGGTCCCCGGAGCAGTCGGAGGGTCCCCGATCGGCGCCGTCCGCAGCTCTCGGCTCGATCTGCCCCCAAAGCTTGAGTTCTTTGGGACCCGATCTACACACGAGCCACCGCACAAGATGACAGCGTGGATGCCTGATGGCAAGCTCTCCGGGCGGCCTTGTTCTCGATCCGACTCCCTCGATCATCGTCCTCGGCCTCCCACAAAAGGTCAACAAGCTGGGCAGATCAACCTCAAGCCTTGGCGTTCGCTGGCCGCTAGAAGACCAACGAGCCAGGAGGCCCTTGCTCACAAGATGGGTACCTTGCCCGGGGCCGCCCCCTCACGGAGCAGCGCTCAAAGAGTATCTTGCAACTTTTGAAGCCCCCTTAGGAAGCCACTATCTCAGCTTTGGCGCAACTCTTCAAGGTGGACTGTGGGCTTACTCAGCTAGCAGATGACGCCCTCGCCGAGCTTGGGGGTCATTCCCTGTCAGCTAGTTAGGAGACTGCGGCTTCGTTCATGCCGCTTGCTGCCAGGACAAAGCCTCCATCAAGCCCCTTAGTCGCACAGGGTGCCCAAGCGATGGTGGCCTAGAAGTTGATGCTCCTTTCCATGCGAAGACAAGACAATTTCAGGATCATGCTGACCATACCCTCTACTTGGGTCGACCCTGCTGCGATTCCTGCCCCTTTTGCTTCATTGTCATTGTTTAAGAGCATGCTTTCTCCCCTCTGTGTTTTGCTGATGCCCTGTCCACCTGGGAGCTCAAGCTACATGGTCTTTCCTATCAGTTGTATGTCATACTTACTTCTTCTGAGGATGCCAAGACCCCTACTGCTTTTCTTCAGTGTTCTGTGGAAGCCCAGTTCTGTTTGGATGCTTTGTCTCTTCCTGTTTTTACCTCCAGTTTTCTGCCTCGGTATGGTTAGCTGCCGAAGCTCCAACCTCGGTTGGTCCTGGACAGCAGCCCCGGCCAGGCTCCTTGGGCTCTACCATTTCAGCGCGAGATTTTTGCTTCCCTCTGCCTCCCTTCTTGTCCGAGGTGCCCAGACCCTTGAGCGTCTCGAAAGGCGAGCGACGTGTTCAACAGCGCCAAGACTGTGTTCCTCAACGAGAGCGCGCGGCAATGAGAACAAAGCGGCGGCGTGAAATGTGAAGTGTCGATTGCGGCTGCTTGAGTCCTCCGCTTCGCTCCACAGGGTGCAAGGTTTTCTCTCGTTGTGACTGAGCCACCGACCGTTGCCTGCCTGCCCTTGCGTTTCGCTCTTGCTCCCCGGAGGATACCGGTTTTTTGGCAATGCCAGCCCCTCCGTTCTGGCAGCCATTGCTGGCAAGTTACAGGAGGCGCCCCTGCTTGAGGGACCAGTGATGTGAGCCAATCCCCTCCTAGCGGCTGCCACCTCCTAGCATGACAAGCCCTGGCATCAATATTCTTTGCAGGAACGTGCGGGTTCTCAACAACCAGGCCAGGCAGTCGCTCGTTCATGAGACCCTTACCTCCACAACGTGTCATCTAGCCTGCTTGCAGGAAACAAAGCTTGCCACTGTGGACCAAAGCCTAGCGTACTCCCTTGGGGGCTACAACCTGCGGAACTTCGCCTTTAACCCGGCGGCAGGCACGAGGGGAGGAATTCTTCTCCTCTGGAATGACGAAGCCATCGCGGTGCAAGACGTCCTCAACTCGGTCTTCAGTCTGTCGATGATGGTACTCCTAAAAGATTATAACTCGTCTTTTCGTCTCACGATAGTTTACGGGCCTTCCAACAGTAGAGACAAGTCGGCTTTCCTCCAAGAAATCGACTCCTTAAAACCTACCACCGGCACCAACTGGCTGGTCTTAGGTGACTTCAACCTCATCTACCGAGCCCAAGATAAAAACAATTCCAACGTCAACCCACGTCGCATGGCACAATTCCGCAACACGCTCAACACCTGCGAGCTTAAAGAAATTCACCTTCAAAATAGAAAGTTCACCTAGAAGCGGTGAGCAGCAGACACCCTCTGGTCAAAAGTTGGGCAGAGTTTTTTCCAATGAAGGCTGGGACACTCTCTTCGATAATCACGTCCTCCAGGCTCTGTCCTCTTCGATCTTCGACCACTGTCCTCTACTTCTTTCCAACATCTCCGGACCCGCTCGCCCAAAAACTTTCCAATTCGAAAATTTCTGGATCAAGATGCCGGGTTTTTTCGAGACGGTCAAATCTGCCTGGCTTGCACCCTGCCCGCACACTGAACCCATGCATAGGCTGCACCACAAGCTAGCTTCCACGGCCACCGCTCTAAAATTGCGGAGCTCCTACCTTTTCCCTCGGCCTAGGCTCTCTCTCCACATGGCCTTCGAGCTCATTCTCGGGTTCGATGTGGTTCAAGAGCTTGAGGCCCTCTCTTCATGTGAATTGACCTTGAGATCCAACCTAAAAAGCGAGCCACAGGCTGGCGGTGATCGGCGTTCCGGAGGCCCAGAGCTCCGGATTACCAACCTCGTGAGAAAAGCAGCATAAACACAAAGTTCTTCCACATAAAAGCAAACGGCCGCAAAAGGAAAAACCACATCCAAAGACTCCAAAATGGTCGAGACTGGGCGATCTCGCACTCTGAGAAAGAGGACATTACTCAAAAGTATTTGCAAGATATGTTGGCAGGCCGACCTACTGCGACTCTTGTTCTCAAGCGGGAGACCACCCCCACTAGCATAAGACACACGACGACTGCGGGTTGCGTTCACGGAACCTGAAGTGCGCCTCGCCCTTGATCAACTTCCGGGAGACAAAGCTCCAGGGCCGGAAGGTTTCTCTGTAAATTTCTACAAATCTTGCTAGACAATCATTAAAGCAGATATCATGGCAGTCTTCTATAGCTTCCACTCGCTTCGCACGTCGCACTTTCACTTACTCAATACAGCAAACATTGTGTTGATCCCAAAAAAAGAGGGAGCCGACAAAGTGCAAGATTACCGACCCATCAGCCTTATTCATGGGATTGGGAAGTGGATCGCTAAAACGCTCGCATTGCGGTTGGCGCCTCTCCTCAACAGCTTGGTCTCACAGGCTCAGAGTGCTTTCATCAAGACTAGAAGCATTCACGACAACTTTCTTTACGTCCACAACCTGATTAGAAGACTCCACCAATCCAAAACCCCCTCGCTCTTTTTCAAGCTAGACATAGCCAAGGCCTTTGATTCGGTCCGCTGGGATTATCTTCTGGAGCTGCTACACAAAAGAGGCTTCCCCCTTCGCTGGACAAACTGGGTGGCCGCCCTTTTAAGGTCCGCCTCGTCGAGAGTCCTACTCAACGGCATCCCTGGTAACGCGATCACTCATGGGCGGGGGCTGCGGCAAGGAGACCCCCTCTCACCCTTCCTCTTCATTTTGGCCATCGACCCCATCCAAAGACTCTTTGAGGTGGCAACAGACTTGGGTTTTCTTGCCCCCCTGCGTGATCGTCTCGCCAGACTTCGAACCTCTATTTATGCGGACGATGCGGCTATCTTCATCAACCCCAGCCCAAGCGAAATCTCCCTTACCACCCAAATCCTTCTCAACTTCGGGAAGGCCACCGGTCTTCACACCAATTTCCAAAAAAGCACCGTGCTCCCAATCAGTTGTGACCATTTAGACCTCACCTCCGTTCTTCAAGACTGCCCGGCAATCCGCTCAACCTTCCCGATCAAGTACCTAGGACTCCCGCTCACCTATAGACGACTCCGCAAGGTTGATTTCCAACCACTTCTCGACAAGGTGGACGGTAGATTGGTAGGCTGGCAGGGGCGTCTCCTTTCCCCAGCAGGGCGGGTCACCCTCGTAAAATCAGTTCTCACCTCGATCCCAATTTATTTCCTCACAGCTTTCAAAATACCCAAAACGATCATCCAGTCCATAGACAAGTTAAGGCGACGCTTCCTTTGGGCCGGTGACGACAACTTCTCGGGTGCAAAATGTAGAATCAACTAGGAAAGAGTGTGTCGCCCAACCCATCTTGGCGGTTTAGGCATCCTTAGTCTTCCGCATTTCTCCTCGGTAATCAGATTGTGTTGGCTTTGGCAAGAATGGAAGAACCCAACTAAACCACAGGTGGGTTGAAATCCTTGTGATGCTTGAGGCGAAATATCTTTCTTGGCGGCAACAAGGATCTCCCTCGGGGATGGGAAGACGTCAAATTTCTGGTATTCAGCGTGGCTTTTTGGACAGGCCCCCAAAGACATAGCCCCTTTGATCTTTGCTTCTTCAAAGCGCAATAATCAGACCGTGTTCTCGGCCTTGCAGAACGGGTGGTGGGTGCATGATATCAACCTCTCCCCAGGCTTTTCGGTCCACCACTTTCAGCAATTCGTTCGCCTGTGGACCAAGATCGACCAAATCCAGCTGATTCAAGGCACCCCGGACGAGATTTCCTGGAAGCAGAATCAAAACGGAACCTACCTTGCTAGATCAGCCTACGCCTTGCACTTCATGGGCTCCATAGCGACTAACTTCAAATCTTTAATCTGGCAGACCCAGGTCCCTCCAAAGGGAAAGTTTTTCGCTTGGTTAGCAATTCAAAACAAACTGTGGACCTCAGACAAGCTTCAGGCAAGGGGGTGGCCAAACCATCATTTCTGCCCCCTCTGCAGACACAACCCGGAATTAGTCTTACACCTTCTTGCACACTGTCGCTTCTCTAGACGTATTTGGAAGCTTATGGCTGACTGGACGGGAACAGATAGTTTTCAACCCTCCTCCTGGCCCCCTTGCTCGAACATTCTTGATTGGTGGTCTAACGTGGCAAAGGCGTCAGGCTCCCTTAGGAAGACCAGGACGACGGCCGCGATCTTAATCGCTTGGGAGCTCTGGAAGGAACGAAACGCGAGGATTTTCAACAATAGAGCTACTGCGCCTCTTGATCTTCTCGCTAAGATCAAGGAGGAGGGTAGAGCTTGGCGCCTTGCGGGGGCCAATTCCTTGGAGTTTTTCATTTCTCAGTAATTACGCTTTGTTTTTAACTCTGGTTCCGCGCGGCCCTACTCCGCTTCTCCTCTATTAATATAACGGGCAGCTCTCTTGCCTTTTATTCAAAAAAAATAAATAAATAAATTATTTTTAAATATAATTTTATATATTACTATCAATGTATAATCACCCATTAAGTTATACTCGTATAAGGGCGCATCTGATTATTAAGCAGCGGCACCTGCTATCAATAAACACGTCCGTTTGGGGCTTATCTTTGTGGTTTGTGCGTTGATGTTTCCGTGTACGATTTTGGCCTTGGGCTGATTTTTCTGACGTTGCTTTTGAGTTCGTTCCAACATGTTTGATTTTCCTTCGAACCTATACCTCGGGACACTTTACCATTGATGAATATCATTCTACGAGAGGAGAATATAGGACTAAACCATTAATTTGATTAATAAATAATGATTATGATTTTATGGTCGAGATTACACTTATTAAGTCACACAGGGTTGATAATAAATAAAGAGACAACAGCAGGACAGAAACAACTCCAGCAGGAACCCCTCGACTTGCCACAGGCAACCAATTGGAATCAAGACCTAACGATCACCCTCACTACTACAGAAAATGTCTTCACATACGGTTCAAAAACGTCATCACAGATGGTTTTGTGAGTCGTCTGAGTTTATGGGTCAGTAATGACATGAGGTCATCACAGACGGTTTTTGAACCGTCTGTGTGAAAACTATCCTGAGCGGTTCTTGTTTAGAACCAAATGCGTAATCATTTTCTATTACAAAAAAAATCGGATTTTGAGCCAAACTAATCAATTGCTGGACAGTAGTTTCCATATGCAACCTCTAGCAAGACATCTAAAATCTAATTAAAATTCTGATGGCATACACATTGCAGGAGAGACCTATATAGCAAAAGGGAAACCAAAAGGTTTCACAACGTCCCCTCCGAATGAGAAAAAAGAATAAATTACAAAGTTAAACTAGCTAGAAACTATCTGTTCCTCCAAGTTCCTGAAGAACTCACCGGCTTCTTGGTTGGTCTTGTGAGCTCCTCTATGTACCTCACCAGCATATCACAAACTGTTCTTGCCTGTCATCCGAATTCGACTCAAGCTCGTCAGCAAGGAAAATGAGAGACGACTGAAAACCTTCAGCGACGCTCTAATCTTAGGTAACAGAAAATTAAGATCATTTTTTATTGACATTAAATCATAAAAGGTACAAATAAAATAAGAACCATCAAACAGCCAGCAAATTGTATATGTTTTGGGGATATACACGTACCTTCCGGCAGTCTACCTCCTGCGCATCCCTCCTCCTCGTCATCGTCGGCTGCGTCTCCTCGTCGAACCGCACTAGGGAATCGAGGGCGGTCGCCAGAGCTCGGCGTGGGGAGGGGAGAGGGAGAGACGGATGGAATGCAAGGCGGGGGTAGGTATATAAGGACAGCGCCAAAACATTTCGCCTCCCGTGCAAGCGTTCAAAAATTTCCGCGAATTTTATCATGGCTTGAAATGCTACTGCATCATCTTTCTTTTATGAGATTCTGCAAGCTCACGACGTGACTCTTCTATGAGCATAGCCTTGTTTACCAGTTGCTGAAAATCTGCATAATCATTGCCTACGGCCTGAACCTTCAAGCTAGGGTTGAGTCCTCGCTTAAAACGCTTCTGACGTGCATCATCCATGGCAACATCCTCTTGAGCATAACGCGAGAGTTGCATGAACTTGTTGAGATATTCACTTACTGACATGTTTCCTTGCCGCAACTCACGGAATTCGTTCTTCTTCATTTCCACCTTTCCATCTGGAATATGAGAGTGGCGGAAAGCTTCTGAAAATTCGGCCTAGGTGATGTTCTAGTGGTTCGCATGGGCAGAGCAGTAGTTCTCCCACCATTCTGCGGTGGTGCCTTCCAGCTGGTGTGCAGCATACAGAACTTTCTCGCGGTCGTCACACCGGGTGATGGCGAGCTTCTTTTCAGTGGAGCATAGCCAGTGATCTGCGTCTAAAGGCTCGGAAGAGCTGGAGAAAGTAGGTGGATGGGTCCTCATAAATTCTGTCAGCTTTGGCTAGGGAAAAGCTGGTGGTGGCGGCGGTGGTATAGCAGCTACTTGGTTATTCTGGTTCAACATGGCGACTAGAGCAGCAGCGATCTGCTTCTGTTGAGTCATCATTTGATTCATATTCTGCATCATTGCATTTATCAACTGTGTTTGGGCTGCCATAAACTGACTCAAACCCTGATCCGTTTTTGCGGCCGGAGGAGGTGGGGGTGGTGGCGTAAAGGGGTCCACTGGTTCATCTTGACTTGCCAAGTTGCGGGTCTGAACCATCTGCACAAATCTTCTCAGGTTTAATAGACGACAGGAAGAAAGCACAATAGGAAAGAGGGAAAAGCACAAAGGCGAGAAAGAACAAGGGAGAAAGACGGAACAACCTAATTGGGAAAAGTCGGTTTAACCCAACGAACAGATAACCGGAAAGCTATAAGAGGCAACAAAACTCAAGCCGAAGGTCCTATCTATTGGACTAAACGATACCAAAACTAAGAAGGGAAGCTTAGGGGCAATACTACTAATCTAACTTATATGGAAGATCAACTTGAAACAAACGGCAATTCTTGGAACTTTTGGGCCATCCATCGCTTTGATCGTCGAGGAATCGATCCTATAGAGATTATTGAGGTGAGAAAGATCAATTTAAATTTGAAAACGAAGTTTCAGAAAAGGTAAGATGTGAGAACCTAAGAATGAAATGAGAAGATAATAGAACAAGATGAGTAAAGAATAGGATAAGATGAGAAAGAATAGAATAAGACGAGAGAAGAATAACTATTCAAGTTATAGGGTTGGTTTGATTTATAAAATAAATTTTGAAACTTTTGACTAAAACGACCATGCTAACTATGGTTGCGTCCTCTGATCGACCTTGACTCGATCTGCGTCATTGTCGGACCCCGGATCTCCGGATCCAGGACCCTCTCTGTGTAATTGCACTAGTCCCTGTATCAGTAGCTAGTACACACAGTTGCAACATCGATGAAATCATAACCGTACAACAAACTATAGATGAAATGTATGCAAGTAATATTTATGCAGGGCTTGACAAGGATAGCGTTATGGTTATTTTGCAGAAAGCAATATTGACAGTAAACACAATAATTAGGTTGAAAAGCATAATTTAAAAGATTAATACATAAGTAATCAATTTTCTTTGCAACAATAAGTGAACACCCCATTCACTTCCCAACCATCAACCAAAACCAACTACTCAGATTCATCCAACCCATTCCAACATTTTTATGAAATCTACCCCTCGTGTGAAATCACCAAGCATTGTCCATAACCGGAGACACGGCTATTCGAATAGTTTTACACTCTGTTGAGGTTATACAGCTTGACCAACAAGAGATAATCATCTTGTACTGTCCGTTTAACACACTTCCGAGGTGTGCGACTAAGAGATTATCACATGGCCTTTACAAAGCTCTGTTTTGACTCGGTTCTACTCGCTAAGGTTTCACCATTCCGGGCCCCCTCTTGTGCCATAATCATCCAACACAAAACTGACCCAAAAACATCGCTAATTAGTTGGCCAGGTCCACCCCACCCTAGACATGTGGTTGTACGGTATGTTCCAGATCAATGGCGCATAAAGTTAAGTCCTTAGTGGTTACTCAAGCGAGGCAACCTCATCCCAAAATTATCTCATTTACTGCACGATCACTCGCCCAAGTATAAACCATTTTTGGTTCAACCCGACCAAATGGCAACCCTTACCTTAGCACAAATTTTAGTAACAGTGGTTGCGCCACAATTCCATAATTCCATAATTCATGTTTATTCATACGAGCATGTGATCATGAATCCATCGTATAACTAAAGCTTTGGCTAAGCATATACGATACCCAGGTTGGTAGTACAATAATATCCAACTAATAATTATCCATCCTAGGTTGTCCAAGGATTTATGCCATTCAAGGATACATGTCATTTGCAATTTATCAAGGAAGCATAATGGCAATTAGGTAATTAACTATTCTCGAAACCATTTTTATACAACTAGCCATGCATGTTTATATCAAACAATATACTTTTATAAAATGGGTTCAAAATGATCAAAGGTCTACGACTTGCCTTTGTTGAAGAGCTGAGATGCTTCAGTCGTCGGGTCCACGAATTCTTCTGAAACGCCGAAATCTATACGTGCGAACAAAGCCAAATAAATAAAACAACTCTAAATAAAATCCCAAAAATTCCCAAATAAGCACCAATAGAAAGATAATGAATTTAGATGAATTAGGAATGGGCTCTCGGGAGGAGGCTCAACTAGTCGGGAGGAGGTCCAACGGGTCGGGAGGAGGTCCAACGACCTGGTCGAAAGAGGTTCGACTGGTTGGGAGGAGGTCCAACGACCTGGTCGAAAGAGGTTCGACTAGTCGGGAGGAGGTCCAACTAGGAGGGTGGTCGAGGGAGGTCCTGAGGAGGTCAAGGGAGGTCCTGAGGTCCAACGACCTAGTCGAAGAGGTTCGACTGATTGGAAGAAGGTCCAATGAAGGATACAACTACTCAACGTGGTCGTATGAAGAAGGAAGAGAATAGGGCACAGAGAAACTCACCAAGGCCGAGAGAGAGATTGACGGAGGTGGGGGAGGACGGTGAACGGCATGGGCGCTCCGGTGAAATCTTCAGCGGCGAGGAGGCGACAGCGCAGGCTCCAGCCGGTGGTGGCGAAACTCGAAGCACGACGAAACTTGGGCGAGAACAAGAGAGTTGGGTGACGAAAAGGAGATGAAAAAGGGCTAGTCAGGCTTTTATAGCCTGGAGGAGACGGGAAGAGTCGCTGAGAGACTCGGAGGCGCACGAGTTCAAGGGTAGGTGGGCGACAGGACAGAGCACGGTACAGGCGTGCGTAGAAAGCTGTCTGGGGATAAGACGGGGCAGGTGAGTTGGTGCAAAACGCACGCATGCATCTTGGCGAGTGGCAAGGGCGCTGCATGGCTGTGTGGCGAAGGTGGAAGATGACCAGGCGGGCGGACAGGCGATCTGTGGTATTCATGCAGTGGCGTGGTAGAAGCGCCTACCGATAGTTGAGGGAGAGGATGGGGGAAGGTAGGGAGGAGACAAGAGGGGAAACGAGTACTACGGATGCGACAACATTTAATGTGACACAACTGCATTTAATGCGCGAGGACTTTCACGGTAGCAGCGATGCGACGAGAGGAAGAAGAAGGTGAGCAGGGGACTCACAAGCCGGTCGAAACCAAGAGGGTGTCGTGACCAAAGGTGGAGGTCGTGACCAGCTCCAGGACCACCTGGAGGTCTTCCAGGACCACCCGGGAGGTCTTCCAGGATCACCCAGAGGTCTGGACTGAGGGGGAGGTCTAAACGGAGAGGGAGGTCTAAACCAAAAGGGTGGTCTAAACCAAGAGAGAGGAGAGCTGGGCCAAGGGGAAAACGGAACGAACAGAGAAAAGTGATCTTCACACATAGAGAACTCCAGCAAACTCAAAATAAACCAAACTCGAATTAATTGAAGTTTGATTAATTCATATTAAATTGCTTTTAACTTCCAAAAATTCAAGTTAAGCTTTAGAAATTCAACAAAACCAAATGGTTATTTTTAAATTTTGAAAATTTTCAAAATGCCCAGAAAATTGGGATGTTACACCACTTCAGCTGAATGATTGTAGCAAGAATGAGTACTCCAAGTACTCAACAAGTTGTACACCCGAATGCAATTATAGATGATGCCTTATTCAAAAGGAAATGACTTCTATGGTTATTTTGCAAGAAAAAAAATATTTACAATTGAATACAAATAATAGATTGAAAGCATAATTTAAAACAAGCAAACAATATTAGTTTAACAATTATTTTCACAACGGACACGAAGCCTAATCAATTTCTTCCACACAACAATATGAGTTTAAATCATACAGCTATCACTTCCTAAATGTTTTATGAAAATCTACCCCTCGTGTGAAATCTCCAAGCATGTCCATGGCCGCAGACACGGCTATTCGAATAGATTGATTAACACTCTGTAGAGGTTTGTACACTTTACCCACAAGATATGACCAGTGTAGCTAGCACCAATCATAACAAAACCTTTTTGAAACTTCATCTTGACAATTGACTCTCTCGATGTGTTTACCGTCGTACGAACCCTGACGGAGTGCTTTGGTCCGACGCACATCGTTGGACTTGGAAACGACGAATCTCTCATAAGTGTGACCCGCCTACAGTAGTACACACCTCCACCCTGGCACACAATCTAACCTACATGCCTGAGTAGTCAATGCCAAGATTCCGTAGCTTACTAAGTTAGGCATGTCCCATACTAGGCGTGTGGTCGTACAGTTATGGCTCAGTTCAATGGCGCACAAAGTTAAGTTCTTAATTGACCAAGACGAGACTGCCCCATTTCTAACCAAATTACCAAGATTCATATTTTCCCAAGCACGGAGTTCCACCATATCACAATTCTTTCCACTCACCTTAGGCCTTGTTTGGCTAGTGGGGAAACGTATCCATAGAAGAAACAATCCAAGAGGGGATTAGGTTGATCCCCCTCCCTCCACCCAATCCCCTTCCACCTTGGATCTAATCCCTTGATTTGTTTGGACAAATGGTTGGATTGGTAGGGATTATATATATTAAAAAATCTGAAAGAAAAAAAAGAATATAGAAAATTCCAAAAACAACATAAAAAAATTGGAACAATTCATGAAAATTTCCAAAACCAAACCAGAAAATTCGAAAAAATAGAAAATTTTCACAACAGACCAGAAATTTCAAAAACAAAAGTGCAGAAAATTTGAAAAAAATCATAAAAATTTAGAATAAAGTATTTCATATTATAAATAGTCTCATACAAAAAAGATGTCCACTGTCCTTACAATACATGACAATGTGCATGTCCACTGTCCGATATCATCACAAGATAAAAGTATTTCATATTACAAATAGTCTCATACAAAAAAGATTGCTCATCTAATTTCAATTCAGAACTCCCTTCAATCGTGAATCATCAAGCTTTGCATTCAATGTTTTCCTGAAGAAGAATTTTGAAAGATAACTGAATCAATGGATAAGCACAACCATTACTAGCACAAGCTAAAAGCGAAGCGTCTTGAAGCTTAAGCCGGTGCAATGTCATTTCTGGGGCACTTTGAGACAATGAGACCATTCATTCATTCAAAATTAATCACGCGCCAATTAAGCACCGTTAGCTAGTCGCTAGCTTAATTTGTCGAGACGCGTACTTGTAGCTTAATGAGTGCAATAGCAAAAGTATCAAGTGACTTAGCTAATGATGTAAATAATCACAAGTAACATATCTGGAGTTCCAATACCATTTCCTATACTAAGTTGATGAAACAACTGAGTACTGACCAGATATTGACTTCTCATGTAAATGAGTGTCCTATGGACTATGCTGTAATAACAGAAAAGATAATATTCGAAACCTCCAGCACAATGGAAGTAAGCCCCAACTATCCAAGCATGATTAACATCACCGGTTGATGTCCAGATGGATATAGCTTTTGTCCAAAAGCAGCGATTCGAAAAACTATATGAAACATTAAAACCAGAATTTAGAATCACTTGTTGTTTTGAATACAGTGGATGCAACCTATTGAATGTAGAGCAGATGATCTGAAAAGTGTACGGTAGAGAATTCACTCATCTCAAAGCTATTGCCATACTCATTATAGGGGGGAAATGACTAAAGAAATAAGGAAATAAGGCAACCAATCCACTAAGTCACTCAACTCAAATCACACATGACTCAGATGATAATTCTCTTGGCTAAAAGCTAGTACGAAAGATCCAGACTTATATGCTTTACAAAGCAACATTCAGTTTGAGGCTTGGACCTAAGATCTTGACTGCTACCTCCTGTCACTTTTTTAGAATCTGGGTATTTTTCATGTAACTAAGAAATACCCAGCATATGGAAAAGATATGCAAAAAATCCAAAATGTGCTAACACTACATGCTCGCTTGAAAATATTTAACAGCTAATACTAGTGCATATCACACTATTGATTGAATCCAAACATCTCAACAGCAAATTCCTCATTGCTAACCACACTAGTTTAAATCCAAAGTCTGGACCATTTCCAATCACACAGACTACTACATATAAATGTAGATGGGAATCATATTTGCAAATCTGAACATAGTTTCTAAAATTTGGGTGAAATGCATGACCTAGTGAGGACTCATATCCGGTAGGTTGTTGACTTGTTGTTGTCTTAGCAGGGGTAGGGCACCAGGGTAGCAAGCGGTGGGGGCGCCGAAGGTCAAGTTGCAAGCAAGCTCACGGACGGCCAAGCAGACAGGCACAGAGTCGCGGGGGCCAGAGGAGAGTCCTCCAGCCGTCGCCGAAGTCAATGCAGAGGGAGGCGGCGCAGTCCTTCAGCCGTCGCCGGAACGGTCAAATCCTCGGGGGTGCTAAGGAGAGGAGGACGAGGAGAAGGAGGATTAAACACCGCCGTCGCTTGAGTCTGAGAGGAGGAGACGCTGGAGTTGGGGAGGCGGTGCCATCGCACTCGGAGAAGGTCGCGACTTGCGAATGCAAGCGACGGGGAAAAGAAACACGCCTACCACGAGAGTCTTCTTACCCCCGTGGATCAAGTTGGAACGGACAGGGATTTTCCCCACCCGGCCGGATCCAAACAAAGTTTTGCGCTACGCAGGGAAATCTTCCCCCGCCGGGATGTTCCCCGTGGATCAGGCCGCAATCCCGGTCGATCCCGGCCCATCCAAACAACGCCTTAGTCTAAATATTTTTCCACCCTGTTGGTTAAGTGCATCACATGCCATCAACGAGTAACAATATACATCACACAGTTTTAACACAAAGATCTATAATCACTTTGTCAAGTTTAGATTTTTGCAACTCAAAATGGTATTAATAACCCGTTGCACGGCTAAGCAGACTATTCATGTCTAACCAACCCACGTTGGTGCTATAATAATACCAACTAATAATTAACCAAGTTAGGGTGACAAAAGATCATGGTAATACAATGAGCAAAGTGGATATAATAAAATGGGTGAATAGCTAATCCAAAAATATTTAAAGAATTAAACACTTGAAGTAATATGCAATAATTTGAATCAAAGTAGTTTTGAAGAACTGGGTTCAACATGGTCAAAGGTACAACTTGCCTTGAAACAAGTCATGATACTGGTCTTGAGCTTGATCAATTCTTCCTTCCTCGAAAGCTCTTGAAGTATCAACGTCTACTTACAAACGAAAACGAAAACCCAACTAAATACTAAACAGAGCAACAAATAAACTCTAAAAATTAAATAAAAATCCCAGGAAGATAGGGCTTGAATTTAGATGAATTTAGAAACTTGAATGGGTTCAATCGGAGTTTGTATGAGGAAGAACGGACCCTCGGAAGATTAAATATAAGAAAAAGAAAAAAAACACTATTTAGAATTTTTAGAATTTTCTTTCCAAAGGAAATTCCAAAATATTGCATCAACATGACGTCAGCAATAAATTTCAGAATTAAAAGAAAATCCAGAAAATAGGAAATAGAGGCTGACATGTGGGACTCACAGTTTATGGACCGAGTCCATGGCTCACAGGTGCATGGATCAGGGAACCTGACATGTGGGATCCACATGTTAGTGGGTGGGTCTACTGTGGACCAAGTCCACGTGGATTGACTCTGATGCAGTTGCGGGTAAGGCTGACGCAGCACTGACATGGCGGACACATGGGCACGAAGCTAAGGTGGCACTGATGTGGATGACACACGGCTGACACTTGGCTTCCACATCAGCTCGACGACGACGTGGCTCGAGTTCTGATGCTCACTGGCATTCTGGGCCACGGCGGAGCAAGCGGAGGTGCGCAGTAGGTAGCTGGTGCGACGATGAACTCAACAATGCACCCATGGACGTAAGGGGATGACGGAGTTGGCCGGTGGCGAGGTCGAAGCGACGGAGGCGCATGGTCATCAAAGGAAATTGGATTCCAGTGATGCTCCTGCGACTTCAAGATGACGGCGGTGTAGATATGCTCCTTGCGATCCTGATGGTGGTGATGATGAGGCTCAAGGTGCATCGACGGCGGAGGAACACATCGACGAGGTTTTCGGCAGCAGCTTTTCTTCTCCGAGCGATTCCAACGGCTAGGGCTTGGGATTTTGGGCAACGACGGTGCGGTTGGGATGCGAAGGCCAAGGGCTACCTCCCGCTTTATAGTGTGGCGGTCGGGAGAGTCCCTGGTGCGAATGCCAAGAGATCCGAGTGTCGGCGGAGTCCAAGTCGTAACCGAGTTGGAGATGATAAACAGTGTGTCGGTGGGGCCCACATGTTAGCGATAGTGGCTAGGGTGAGTTTGCGTTGGAAACGACACGTGTGTGGCTGACAGGTGGGGTCAAGGGCGCAGCGAGTGGGGAGAGAGGAGCGAGGCAAGGCGAAAATGTCTTACGTGAGGATTGGGTGAAATTTGGAGAGAGAATGGGTCGGGGAAATAAAGATTCAGTCAAAGGATTTCCTAAGATTTTAAATAGCTTTTTTATTTTAGAAATACCAAAAAATCGAAATGTAAAATTGAAAATAGCAAATGAACTCGAAAAATTTCAGAAAAATCTGAAAAATATTGCCAATCACAAAGAACTCAAATAAAATAGTTTTGGATTTAATTGATATTCATATTAGTCACATTAAATTGTTTTGACTTTAAAAGTCCCTTTTAAGCTTTATTAAATTGAAATAAAATTCAGTAAAATTTTCCAAGGGACTAAACTACTGAAAAAGGGTTTTAAAACTTAGAAGATTAGGATGTTACACTATAGCTCCAACCAAGGCTGCAAAGAGCTGGCGATATGGCGTTATATCGTCAAAAATAGCCGCGACACTAAAATTTCATACAAATATCATAATTGGTGACTTTGTCGATTTATCGTGTTTATCGGCGATATATCGTGTGGTGTCATAGCAATACACCAATATAAAAGGTTAAGTTCTGCTTGTAACCCTAGCCACTTCGGCTCTCCTTGCTCTAGTCCGACGACTATTGTTTATCTTCTTCTACGCGGATGCTCATTGTAACGATGTATTGAGTTTGCTTATGTTAGTCTTACTATTGATAAAAATTAATCTTATGTAGAGTAGATGTATCATGTACGTTCTATTAATTATTTTCACTACGCAAAATTTTGTGAAAATGATCTTATAATCGTATTTCTTTTAACGTTTATCGGCCAATATATGGCGCTATGTAACGAAACGCTAAGCGGACCGCCGCTCAACGCCGATGTACCCTATTTGCAACCTTAGCTCCAACCTAAGATTCCAGCTGGTACACAGGGGCAGAGCCCAATAGGCCCACCCAGTGTCACAGGACACCGGGTCCAAAAAACAATTAGCAGAGATTAACTTTTTAGTACCATGTGTGTGTACCCCAAGCAAAATAGCGTGTGCCCGGACTTAGGCCCACGCGTGATCGCGCCAGCTGACCTCCACGCGGACGTCCGCGGCTCCACACGCCCACGCACCACTCGGCATGCACACGCGCCTGACGCTGCAGACACGCCTCTGACGCTTAGCCGGCCCAGCGAGCCAGTGCTGCTGCAGAGGCGAGAATAGAAGAACATGAACAGCCACCGCCCGCCCCTCTTCTCGCCTCAGAACTTCAGAAGTCAGACGGTCAGACCTCACCTCAGTCGCCTATAGCCCTGCGCCCCTGCCACCGTGGTCCCTGGACGCCGTCCCGCCTGAGTTGGGGCCTGACCCGGAGACCTTGTCGGCCACCGGACATCGAAGCTTCTTTACCAGGTAATCTCATGGCTTCTAGTTCTTTCCGTATCCTGTTGAGTGTTGTAGGCTTGTAGCTCCATCCAAATATCTAAATCCAATCATCATGTATATATTAATATGTGGTGTACGCACTAGGTAGTAGGCACTACCATTAGTACGTAAAGATTAATAGATTATATATTTTAATATTTATATGGTACTATGGTCTATGGAGGAACTGAGCGTACTACTACTACCATTAGTTGTGCATATATTGATATATACACACACGCGAGATTAGTTGTGGAGAGGCAATGAAACAACGATCACCAACCAAGGGATTGGAATTTGGAAAGATAAATTAGGTATTAATTCTTGTCCTAATTTCCCCCGATTCTTCCAATTTCTTTCGAGAAATGGAGATTTTCAACTCGATGAATGATGATTGTTGTTTTCTTCATCAAATGTTAGGGTTATAACTTATAAACTTGAAATGTAGGGTTTCATAGTGGATCGTGACCCGTGATCGTAGGCAAAAATTGCACATGATCGTGACCCGTGTGCAGTGTCTATTGTGCTCAATCAATGTCAAGTAAGTAAAAGCACCTATCCACACGTATGTTTGATGCTTGTAATTTATTATTCTTGTTGTTGAACATGGCAATTGAGTAATTGACAACATCTAATTGAGGTTTCAAATAATTGGGAAATGACAGGTAAATTTATGGAAAAGTTCCTGAAGAGAAAAGCACTCGATAGCACTACTAATGCTAGGAATTCACCTACAGAAGTTATCAATTGGGAAGAGGAAATTCAATTTGATCCAGGCAAAAGGAAAATGATAGATGACTACCACCCTAATCAAAAAGATGTGGTGAGAAGAAAGTACTTAGATAATGGGCCTTGTCAACCTCGTACTTATGATTTTCCATATACACATTTTGGGGATAAAAACAAAAGGTTTAATCCTGAATGGTTTGATGAGTTTGGCAGTTGGCTTGAATATAGCGAGTCCAAAGATAGGGCATATTGTTTTTGTTGTTTTTTTGTTTAGGGACCGCAACAAGAAAGAAGCTGGGTACGAGGCATTTGTTATAAATGGTTGGAATGGTTGGAACAAGAAAGCTAGACTAAAAGAGCATGTAGATGGTGTGAATAGCGTTCACAAACAAGCATTGAAAAATTACGATGATTTGTTAAAAAGAGAACAACACATTGATGTTGCTATTTATACACAAAATGAAGCTTCGAAGATGGCTTATTTTACTAGACTAAATGCCTCAATTGACATTGCTAGAGTGTTATTGAAGCAATGATTGCCTTTCCGGGGCCATGATGAGTCGAAGGAGTCCTACAACAAAGAGAACTTCTTGGAATTTTATGAGTTCTTAGCAGAGCATGATTCAGCTTTAGGCAACGTGGTGGGTAAAAATGCTGCAGGTAATTGTCTTATGGTGTCTCCTCCCATACAGAAGGAGATTGCTCATTATTTTGCAAAGGACATATTGCATTCTATTCTCAAAGAAATTGGGCATGATGTGTTTTGCTTGCTTGTTGATGAGTCTAGAGATGTCTCTTGCAAAGAACAAATGGCAGTGGTCTTGCGGTATGTTGATAGTTGTGAAATTATAAAGGAGAGTTTTGTTGGTTTTGTTCATGTGAAAGAGACAACTTCTGCCTACCTCAAGTCTTCTATTGATTCTCTATTTGCAGGATATAAGCTAAGTTTGAAGCAAGTTAGAGGCTAAGGATATGATGGTGCTAGCAATATGCGATGTGAGTTCAATGGCTTGCAATCATTGATTATGAGAGAAAGTAACACAACTTATTATGTCCATTGTTTTGCTCACCAACTTCAATTAGTAGTTGTGGCCGTTGTAAGAAAGCATAAAGGCATTAGTAATTTATTTAGTATGATTTCTCTCTTGTTGAATGTGGTGGGTGGATCTTCGAAGAGGAAGGACATGATTCGAGATATCAACCACGAACAAGTGCACAAAGCTTTAGGTTGTGGGCTACTTCAAACTGGGATGGGATTAAATCAAGAGCAATGTCTTCAAAGAGCCGAAGATACTCGTTGGAGTTCTCATTATAAAACTCTTAAGAGTTTGGTTGACTTGTTTCCAACAGTTGTCACAGTGTTAGAATTTGTGGAAGAAGAAGACAAGGACATAACAAATAGAGATCAAGCATTGGGTCTACTAGTGTACTTTCAGTCATTTGATTTTGTCTTTTATTTGCATCTCATGTCGACTATCTTGATAATCACAAACACCTTGTCACTAGCACTTCAACGAAATGATCAAGACATTGTGAATGCCATTAAATGTGTGAAATCAACTAGGTTGCATTTGGATGAGCTTAGAAGAGATAGGTGGGAATCTGTCCTAGGTGAAGTGTATGCCTTTTGTGAGAAACATGGTATTCCTAAGTTGGAAATGGGAGAAGCTTATGTTAATCCAAAGAAGCAACGGCAAAGAACTGGAATTACCAACAAGCATTATTATGAAGTGGATTGTTTTAATGATGTTCTTGATTGGCTACTTCAAGAGCTTGATAGTCGCTTCAACGAGACAACCTCTAACTTGCTTGTTTGGTCAGCCGCTTTGAGTCCAAGAGACTCATTTCTTGATTTTAATTTGGATAATTTGATGAGCATTGCTAAACTTTATCCCATTGATTTTGATTTTGGGAGAATTGATGGACCTTAACCATCACCTTTGCCTCTACATTGCCAATGTACAAGCAGATGATAGATTCTCCAACATACAGACTATTGGCCAACTTTCTCAAAAAATGGTGGAGACAAGGAAACATCTTTGCTATCATTTGGTTTATCGACTTTTGAAGCTAGTACTAGTATTGTCTGTCGCCACTGCCACAATTGAGAGGTGTTTTCAGCCATGAGAATTGTGAAAAATTATTTGTGCAATCGCATCAGTGATGATTTTATGAGTGATAGCCTAATTTGCTATGTGGAGAAAGAAGAAATGAAGAAAATTACCAATGACGCCGTGGTTCATCGTTTCATGAACTTGAAAGAACGTAAATACTAAAAGGTATTGTATTTACTTTCATTCGATCATTCTACTTTTTTACTTTATAATTTTAATTCATTTTGTTCTTTTTTTATAGGTCATTTAGGTCGGATGATGTATTTTGCCAATGCCGACTATCTTTTGTTCGTGATTTCACCCTTAGTTGCTTCACTTTTCTACAATTAACCAATATTACAAGTGAGTTTCTTTATCTTGGTAAGCATTTTGATCGCTACTCCTTTATCATTGTACATGTCATTGGTTATGTTGAATTATCGATGCTAAAAGTTGCCGGATACATTACTATTTAGTACTATATTGGTTGAAAATTATATATGTTGTTATATGTATGATAAAATAGTATACCCCGATCATTTTCGTTCTAGTTCCACTCCTGCTGGTACAACTACATCGAATTTATCTCAAACTTATCTTACGAACGGTTTGAGATACAAGGTCGCTCCAGCTCGACTCTTGCATCCCTATTGGAAAAGGACACGATTCCAACCGATGCTGGCACGATCGCCGTTGATTAGAAGTTGGAACATTCAACAGTTACACCTGGCTGCAAGCTACTGACATGGACACAGGAATATCACAAACATAGACACATTTGTCCTCTCTTCTCCGAAGGAAATGCGAATCAAATCCTTGAAGCCATTTCACTCGTGAGAAGCTCAGATTATCACAATTTTACTTTCAGTTTCATGCGAGAAGTTAATCCACAGAGACAACAAGTAGCAAAGATACAGTTCGTCGGATCAGAAGCAGGGCCATGCGATTCTGCAGTCTGAAACTCTGAAGACGCGCAAACTATTCAGTTTCAGACGGGCGCACGCATGAATCACGCTAGAGTCTTCAGCAAGAAGAGACGGTGAATATAATCTGCACTTCCTGCCGAAAAGAGGACACATGTATGTAAAGCATACAAAACTTTCGACGGAATAGAATAAGAACATTTGGACGAGGGAAGTTACAGTACTAAGTGACACCATACAAACTATCCTTACGTGCCATATCTGGCTAATCAAATAGAGACCAAAATATTCCAAGCGATTGCCTTATACTAGTTCAGACGATGGTTATCTAGTACACCTCTTTTTTTTAAAAAAGGGTTATAAATCTTGAAACAAAGTAATTAGTATTGGGTGAAGATAAATATGTATAAGGAGCAACTAGTGCTCGGACGTACGATGAGATGTTTTTCATCGTACGCTCCGATGCAACAAAAAGAAAGAACATGTGCAACATTTTTTTCAATGATCGTAACAAAAAGGATTGTTCGTACTGGATTTCAAACTATCAAAGAAGAGGTGGTGGGGAGGGTGCAACATATCAAAGAAGAGGATGCAACATCTCATAATCTCATATGCAATATTTCAAAGAAAAGGATGGAACATCTCAAAAATCAGATGCAGCATTTCAAAAATTGTTCGTTTGGTGACGTTAGGACTGACCGGTGCCATTCGGATTGGTGGTTCGGATGGTCCGATCGGAACCAGACCCAAGAATGAACTTTGAAGGTTATGTACTCTGCAGGCAATGATGCGTTACGAATGCTCTGTACCTTTCATCAGGCAATATCAGGCAATGTTGCAATGTTTGACTGAGATTTAAATCAAAACCACCTACTTTGACCAGTGCGCTAAAAATAGCAAATAAAATCCCAAAAATCTGAAATAAATTAGAGAGGTTCCTGGGACATCCTAGTACTCAAATAAAATCTTAAACCTCACTGTTCAACAATTATTTGCTTATTTTTAAATTCAAATTTAGAATAGGTTATTGAATTGAGTTTGAATTTTCTGTGGGTCCAACTGAGTTCCAAAAATTTGGAAAAAATATAATTATTCATGATAAATACTATAGTATTTGAATAAATTGTTTCCCATATAACTTTATAAACATTTGTTTCTGTTTTCTTTTGGAGCTTAAGTTTGAGTTGGGATTTTAATCTTTAATTAAGATTTTTCAAATGCAACAAAATATGTAAATACTTCAAAATCAAAATACAAGCTGATGAGATGCATACTAGTTTTCATTAATTAATTTGAGAATGTGACAGTACCCAATCAACAGGTATAAAAAGAATTAATTCGTGATGCATCATTGCCTGCAAAGCTCTGTACCATTCATCACTACCTAATTGACAAACTACCTCATCTGTACCTTTCATTGCGCTGAGATGGTTCGTGACGCATCATTGCCTGATATTGCCTGATGAAAGGTACAGAGCATTCGTAACGCATCATTGCCTGCAGAGTACATAACCTTCAAAGTTCATTCTTGGACTCATCCACTGATGGGAAAGGCACAAAGCTTGAATGAATCTAATAAAAGTAAGCACAAGTTGACAAAACAACATTATCTTCTGTGAATAAGGGCCTGTTTGGATGCTTGCCTCATGGTGCGATAAATTTTTTTTTGGCCAAAATTGTGGCATGCCACAGTTTTTATGGCAAGCAAATTCTTGGTCTTAAGTGTGGCAAGATTCAGCAAAAAAATATGTTTATAACATGTGAGATATGGTGCTAACTGCTAAGGAAGCGTGCCTCACCACAAGTTAGAGAGCGAAACAAACACTAGCTAACAAAGCCAAACATGACTAACTTATTTGTGGCGATGATCTTACCCATGACTAGCAAAACGAGCTGGTCGTCGGTCCACCGATTGGATCATGGATGGCAGCTAGCCGGCTGGCCTCCGCTATCGTCTTGTTTGGACGAGACACACAACATGCCATGTGTAATCTTAACCGCAGATTGCGATGGGCACAGCACAACCTTGTCTGAGCGCACTTTGTCTTTGTTTGCTTAATGTAGAAGAAAGGGATGGGATTACGGGGAATAATAAGCGTCGCACAAAATTGTCACCACTAGTGTTGATTGATTGACAAGTGTGCCTGTGGGCTGTGGTACAGGGCGGATTGTGGATTTAGAAGGCGACGTACATGCGTGCTAGTGAGTGTTGCTAGTGAGTGTTACTCCCCGTCTAGAAATACACGGCATTTTTAAAAACGTGCGGTTAAACTTTTATAACTTTAACTAACAATATATAAAAAAAAAACTATTTAGATTGATAGTGAGAGAATAATATCATTAGATTTGTCATGATAAATATTTTCATAATATAATAATTTTGCAATTTTTTACGAACACAATCATATGAAAAGTAATGGTCAAAGTTGGATATTAGAGACCGTGCCAATATCCAAACATCATACATTTTTGAACAGAGGGAGTACAAATTTCTCCATGGAATTTCAAGCTTGGCTGAATGCGCAATTCGCTAAGAGAAACAGCCAAATTATAATAGGTATATACACCTCTAGTAGGAAAAAAAATGGCTATATTGAGAGAGATTTTTTGCACTGAAAAATGGCTATTTATTTCTGGTGCGATTTTGTCAAGCTTCAGGCCTACGTTTTGCAATCCCACGAAGTGCAAATTCTATCTTGTTTACTTCGTGTTATTTTAATACGACCCACGAAGTGTAAATTCTGTCTTGTTTACTTCGTGTTATTTTAATACGTAACATGACGTGTAATCTTAATCTGTAGGACCGCAGATTGCGATGGGCATAGCACAACGTTGTCTGAGTGCACTGGGTCTTAGTTTGCTTGCTGTAGATCCATCCATCAGTGGTTGGCAAAAGAAAGAGGAAGAAGAAAGGGATGTAATTATGGGGAATAAGAGCATCTAATGGTCAAAGGTGGATATTAGAGACCGTACCAATGTCCAAAACGTCATACATTCTTGAACAGAGGGAGTACAAATTTCTCCATGGAATTTCAAGCTTGGCTGAATGTGCAATTCGCCGAGAGAAACAGCCAAATTATAATAGGTATATACACCTCTAGTAGGAAAAAAATGGCTATACTGAGAGAGATTTTTTGCACTGAAAAATGGCTATTTATTTCTGCTGCGATTTTGTCAGCTTCAGGCCTACGTTTTGCGATCCCACGAAGTGTAAATTCTGTCTTGTTTACTTCGTGTTATTTTAATACGTAACATGACGTGTAATCTTAATCTGTAGGACCGCAGATTGCGATGGGCATAGCACAACGTTGTCTGAGTGCACTGGGTCTTAGTTTGCTTGCTGTAGATCCGTCCATCAGTGGTTGGCAAAAGAAAGAGGAAGAAGAAAGGGATGGAATTATGGGGAATAAGAGCATCTAATGGTCAAAGTTAGATATTAGAGACCGTGTCAATATCCAAAACGTCATACATTCTTGAACAGAGGGAGTACAAATTTCTCCATGGAATTTCAAGCTGGCTGAATGTGCAATTCCCCGAGAGAAACAGCCAAATTATAATAAGTATATACACCTCTAGTAGGAAAAAAATGGCTATACTGAGAGAGATTTTTTGCACTGAAAAATGGCTATTTATTTCTGCTGCGATTTTGTCAGCTTCAAGCCTACGTTTTGCAATCCCACGAAGTGTAAATTCTGTCTTGTTTACTTCGTGTTATTTTAATACGTAACATGACGTGTAATCTTAATCTGTAGGACCGTAGATTGCGATGGGCACAACACAACGTTGTCTGAGCGGACTGGGTCTTTGTTTGCGTGCTGTAGATCCATCCATCAGTGGTTGGCAAAAGAAGGAGGAAGAAGAAAGGGATGGAATTATGGGGAATAAGAGTATCTAATGGTCAAAGTTGAATATTAGAGATTGTGCCAATGTTTAAAACGTCATACATTCTTGAATAGAGGGAGTACAAATTTCTCCATGGAATTTCAAGCTTGGCTGAATGTGCAATTCGCCGAGAGAAACAGCCAAATTATAATAAGTATATACACCTCTAGTAGGAAAAAAATGGCTATACTGAGAGAGATTTTTTTGCACTGAAAAATGGCTATTTATTTCTGCTGCGATTTTGTCAGCTTCAAGCCTACGTTTTGCAATCCCACGAAGTGTAAATTATGTCTTGTTTACTTCGTGTTATTTTAATACGTACTTTTGTTGGAACATTCATCTGATCGAGTTGAAAACTTTGTGATATGCGTACTGATCCAACAGAACAGTTGGGCGCGTTAGGCGCATCAAGTAACCAGCTAGTTAAAGTAGAGTGCTGTCAAAAAGACTAGCAAATTTAGAAGAATCAGGAGCCTACACAATATTTTACACCACACATTGATGCCTATTTATTTGGAAAGAAAATGGTGGTTAGGAGGTCAAATTATTCTCATGGCCGGGTCCCCAAGGAAGCACATATTTGATATTCCCCTTTGGAAATTTCCAAATCTACCGTGTGCCAATTTTTGTGGCCATGCGAGTAGAGAATTACGATAGCCAATGCAAATTCATGTTTCATTGGACAGTTCTTTCCAGGTGCGCATGTTTATCTTAGACACGAGTAGTTCTTAATGTAATCTTGGATATTTTGTAAGAAAAAAAGAGAGTAATATAGCATGCATAAACTTTTCTTCTCGAAAAAAATTGGACAGTTCTTCGGGCCCACTATATTCTAGAATGCATGAAATCATGGCATCCGGATTCACTGGAAAATTGAACTAAAACACTACGCAATGAAAATTTCAGATCCGATGTTTGGGAGTTGTTTGGGATGGTGCAGCATGCAGGTCCATCAATCCCAGAGGAGAAGAGGTGACAACACCCTAGACTAAGAAAAGGTTACCTTTCAAAAAACAGAAAAATAGGGGGAGGGGGCAGTGGCGGAGTCAAGATTTTCGGAATGAGTGTTTAAAGTTAGCAAAATATCGTCTAATGGAAAAGAAAGATCCGCAAGCAATAGCAAAAAAATGTTCATCCTAGAGACAACATCTCAAAATAATTTAGAGAAATCATAAAACAATTAAGAAAAAAATACAATCTAACTCACGATACTCCAAGCCTTCGAAGTGCTAGCCCGCTCGCCACGTGCTCCTCCCTCGCCCGCTGTGAGCCACATCCCACTCGCCTTGGGCCACCGTGAGATGCACCCTGGTCCCCACCGCCATGCGCTCCCTCCCCGCCGTGTCCACACCATGCCGCCGCGCGCTCCTCCCGGCCATGGCCATGCCCCGCCACCGCGTGTGTCGCCCCATCATGACCACACCACGCGCCGCGCGCGTGCCCCGTGCGAGAGAGAGAGAGAGAGAGAGAGAGAGAGAGAGAGAGGGGGGGTTAGGTTTGGGTTTGGGTTTGGCATCATGGACATGTCGGGTTGGGCCAATAGTCCTGATTTGCTGACAGGCGATGGCCTGTTTGAGGAGGTGGACGGTATAAATGGGTCATTGGGCTGCAAAGCTTGAGTTTGAATTGGGGAAGTGAAGGTGTGGGGTGGACTGATATCGTTTAAAAGTTGAAATATGGAGTTTTTTTTTTGCCTAACTATTAGTATATATAGCTAATATACTTACTATATAATGTTGTTGGCAATAAAAATTGGGTGTACATCTATACAACCATGTCCCTAGGTTCGCCCTGGGGAACTAATAAAAGGTTCATATTTGGGTCCTTAATGTTAAATACAAGATTTGATTGGATGAGATTGCACATTTTTTTATCTAGTGAAGTCGATGGAAATTAATATAGCATGTCTAAACCTGAAAATCAATAACCTCTGCAAATTAAGCAGAATACGTCTTGTCAATAAATTCAAAAGAAAAAAAGGGGAACATGCAGCCCATGGCCTAGTGGTCCCCTCCCACTCACCCGGTTGGTTTGAGTGTCCATCTTCTTCTTTAGGTCATGTACAATAGGTTTATATTAGCTGTCTATAGCCTCTGCTACGTAGGATTTAAGCTGATGTGGGCGAAAGAGAATAAATAGAGAGAAATGTGCTGTTTACAATCTTGTAGCCGACTGTATCACTAGAACCAAGGAAAACATTAAAAAATTGTGTGCTGTCTACAATCCTGTAGTCGACTGTATCACCACAACCTATTATATGAGTTGTCTTTAGTGCTATCTACAAGTGACAGGGATAAATGCTATAGACAGTAATTATATATACCATTATACATGTCTTTAGTGAACGCTAGGGCTCCTGGCTAATTTTGTTTACCTTTTAAAAGAAAGAAAAGGAAAAGAAATGTTTGTCAAGCGGCAACTTATATTTTCTTGTGATGTAGCTGGCCACTTGTTGTACGCGTAGATCCAGCTCACCATCCAGCACGTCCTTCATGTTTTGGACCCACTTCTCTCGTTTCCAAACGAACGACACTGCAGCTATATCTATCTATAGATCCTCAATTTCGACGGGTGGGCCCCGATCTGTTCTTCAGTCGTGTCCGTTGACTAGTAAACTCTGAACGTTAGTCACCACTAGCAATAATTAAATTACTGTTGTGTGCCATCATGTTCGTATATTTCAGAATTTGTATCATCTATGTTCTACACTGAGATGATCAACGTTACTAGTATGCTGAGGACAGAGTTAAGTTTCACTATTAGAACAGGTACAATAGTACAGATAACTGTTGTCTATAATAAATCTTCATATTATCTCGTAGCAAAGACTAAAGGCAATTTCATATAATGGGTTATGACGATCTGATCAATTTCTGAATTGTAGACAACACACAATTTTTAATGTATTTCTTGGTTCTAGTGCTACAGTCGGCTACATAATTGTAAACATTATATTTCTCTCTCTTTAACCTTTTTTATCTACATCAGCTTAAATTTTACATGACAGAAGCTATAAATAACTTATGTAAATCCATTGTATATGACCTTAGTATGCACAAGAGTATCTAGATTGATTACACGCAAGTAAACTTGTCCATTGTGGCCAACATAGATGACCAAGGCTGGTTAATCACTGGTATTAACTTTGGTGGTGGGTAAACTGTAGTTTATTCGGAGTGCATTTCATGGTTTTGAATGATTAATCTCTGCCATGTTTGGTTTGAAAAAACAGTTTATTTTACACTCGCATTTTATGATTCATTAGTTTCTTTTTAACTCGGTGCACACTGGTAGTTACAATATATAGTACCATATAAATAAAGTATAAACAAAGACCAGAAATTGTGTGTAACATCCTAGTTTTCAGAGCTTTTTTGAATTTTTTTTTAAATAAAAAGAACCATTTTGTTTTGATGAGAATTCAAAGCTTAACTTGAGATTTTCAGAATTTGCGTGTTTAAAATGATTAACCCGAACTTCAACTAACCCTAAAGTTTAGTTTTTTTGGTGTTACTTGAGCTCTCTGGAGCTATCTCTTCCTTTCTTTGTTAGTTCTGCCCTCCTCTTAGCTCAGCCCTTTCTTTCCAGACCTCCCTCTTGTTTGACCTCGCCAGACCTCCCCTCGCATTGTATTCGGATTCCTTTATTTCAGACCCCATCTTTGATTGGCTTGAATCTTCTTGGTTTAGACCTCCTTAGGTCTAGACCTCCTCTCTAGTTTCTCTTCGGTTTTGACCTCTCCTTTGGGTCACAATTACCCCTAAGATGTCCTAAGCTTAGGTTTGTTTCAAATATTTTTTATCTCTGAAATCTAAATTTTGGATTGAACTCCCCCTTCTGGACCTCTCTCTTGTTTGGGCAATCCTTTATGCCCAGATCTCCCTCTTGCTTGGCCATCTCTTGGAGTCCAGATTCCCCGGTGTCTGGAACTCTCTTATGAGTCTAGACCTATTGTGTGTCTAGACTACCCTTGTATTTGAACCACCTCTTTGTTGGTGTGAATCTCTTCAAGGTTTAGACCTTCTTGCTGCCTGGGCATTTCTTTTATGACCAGACCCCTCCCTTGCTTGGACACCCCTTTATGCCCAGACCTCTCTCATGTTCATTTGGACCTCCCTGTGTCCACTTGAACTTCCCTCTTGTTCACATAGACCTCTTGTATCCACCTAAACTTTTCGTGTATTCCTAAGGACTTTCTTAGTCCTTCATCCTAGCAGTCAGGACCTCTCCGGGTTCATCCTGACCGCCAAGATCTCCCTTTGGATTTATCTTGACCATTGAGACCTCCTCTGTGTTGGTCTTGATCGTCGAGATCTCCTTGATCTTCTCTTGACCATCGAGATCACCTTTGAGTTTATCCTGATCATCAAGACCTCCTTTGGAACACTTTCCGTGGATCTCCTCCGTTGGATCCCTCTCCTTTAGAAACCTCTCCGTCCAGACCTCCCTCGTCTGGATCTGATGGTCCAGACCTCCCCTTCGTTTGGATCCAAGGGTCCAGACCTCCTTTGTTTTGTCCTCCTCTGGTCCATACCTCCTTGGGCCTAGACCTCCCCAAGTGCTTGGATCTCCTTAGGTCCAAACCTCCCTCTTTGGGTCTTCTCTGGCTTAAAACCTTTCCATGCCTACGCCTTCCTCATGTTTATTTGAGTCCCTTCGGAACCCTCTTGAAGTTTTTATGTTCACCCGGACTCTCTCTTTGCTTTGGTCCATGTAACCCTCTCGGGAAATTCCTTTCTCTGCCAACACGGTGTTACCGCTCCTAACTCGCGGTACTACCGTTTCTCGGGGTCTCTCTGTGGACCTCCTCGTGTCCTTGAGCCTCCTGGAACTCAATTGGACCTCCCTTGATCAAATCTGACCGCTAAAGACCTCCCCTTTAATCTCTTCTGTTGGATTCCCTTCGGGCTTGGACCTCCTCTGTCTTTTGCACGGTCCGATCCAGCGTCCCGTGTCCTCCAGGACCTCCCTATTTCCTCTAGGACCTCCCCTTCCCTTATTTGGACCTCCCCATGTCCTTCGGACCTCTCTCTTGGAGATCTTAACCGTCCAGACCTCTCCTCCTTTGCAGATCTGGCCGTTAAGACCTCCCCCTTGGAGATCTTAACAGTCCAGACCTCCTCCTTGTAGATCTGGCCGTTAAGACCTCCCCCTTGGAGATCTTAACCGTCCAGACCTCCTCCTTTGGAGATCTGGCCGTTAAGACCTCCCCCTTGGAGATCTTAACCGTCCAGACCTCCTCCTTGTAGATCTAGCCGTTAAGACCTCCCCCTTGGAGATCTTAACCGTCCAAACCTTCTCCTTTGAGATCTTAACCGTCCAGACCTCCTCCTTGTAGATCTGGCTGTTAAGACCTCCCCCTTGGAGATCTTAACCGTCCAGGCCTCCCCTTCTGAGATCGTGACCGTTCAAGACCTCCTCCATCGATTGGTTCCTAACCCTCCAGACCTCCCCCTTGACTCAATCCAACCGTCAGGACCTTCCTTGCGGGTGAGGACCTCCTCTTGACCTCTATAGACCTACCCTTTTGCATTTGATCTTGGCCATTGGACCCCTTTTTAGAGATCCAACCATCAGGACCTCCCTAGTGGGTGAGGACCTCCCCTTGTTCTCTGTGGGACCTCCTCAAGGTCTCCGCAGGACCTCCCTTCGGGTCTTGACTGTCCCACTTTGCAGTCACACCCAGTTTTCTTTTATCCTTTGACTGTGTCCTTGTGCAAGGAAGTCTTCCCCCCATTTAATGCATGTTGTATCGCATTAAATGCCCCCACTTTTGCAGCACCCGTGACATGCTTTTGTCACATCTCTTGCCTGCCCTCATAGTCCTTTCTACCAACTCCTGAACACCATAGTGTGGGAAAGCTCCAGGACTCCAGCTATATATAGCTTGGGCAGCCCTTCCTCTCTCATTCCTCATTTTCACTCTCTGGCTCAACCGAGCATACCTTAGACCTCCCTCCAAGTTCTTGGACCTCCTCTCTTGAGTTGTGAACCTCCTCCAACAAGCTCCCTGGACCTCCTCCTGACCTCCCAACCTCTCAGTTGGTTTTATATTTTGAGTTTATTTGAAGTTTCTTTGGATCTTGTTGGAGCTCTCTTTGAGTTATTTGGTTTTCACCGTGTAGATCACGAAGGCCGTGAGGAGCAAGAGTTCCTAGAAGTAGAAGAAGCTCAAGATTGCGAGCAAGGCAAGTTATACTCTTGATCATGTTGCACCTATTACTTCAAGATACTTATGTTGATTTCAAAGGTGTATGCATACTTACTTTTACTAAGATATTTCAATGCCTATCTTTCGGTTCATAGCTATGCCTAGTTCCCTTGTATGGCCACTGTTTATGTTGAACCAACTCCATTGTCACCCTAGATAAAAATCTGGTTTTTGCAATAGTAAGGACCAAAGGCTTTTGAAAAATGAATGTTTAGTCTTGCTTAGACCAAAATCTTGATTTGGGAAGCTTGGGCCAAAAATATCACTTGTTCAAATAATTTGGGCCATGGCATTGGTGTGTCATGGGGATTTTACCAAGGACCATGGCATTGGTGTACCATGGAGGCTTGAAAAGCAAAGCAATGGAAAATGGATTTGGATTTGGGTGGCACTGGGTGTTTGGTTGGTGCAAGTCTATGCACAGGGGGTCGTGTGATCCGACGCCCCAGGGTTGAGGTGGCCGCCCAGGTCAGTTAAGGACCGGTCTGCGAGTGTATTTTTGCTATGCCTATAATGGGCTATGCCACAACCGTGCAACCACATGTCTCCAGAGTGGGGCGTGAGACCTAGCCGACTAATTTGCAGAGTTCCATCATTGTTGATCCGGCTGGGGTGTGGGTGATCTTTTATGGCCTGTCTTTTATAACTATGTAATTCCCACTGGCTCAAGAGGGGGCCCTAGTAAGGGGCGAAACCTTAGAGTGGATGGACTATGGTGGAATGATGCATTGTAAAGGCCTTGTCACGTGCTCTAGACCTCTTACCATCGGCAGTGAGAGGTGGCAACGATGTTTGCCAAACAAACTAGAGAAGTCGTGTCATGTGGGTAAAGTGTACAACCTCTGCAGAGTGTAAATCTATTCGAATAGCCGTGTCCACGGTCATGGACATGCTGGCAATGTCACTCAAAGTTAGATCTTGGTTTTGGGTTTCAAAAAGGTTTGTGAAAAGTGGTTTTGGATTGCTATCCAAATGGGAAACGGGGCGGGAAGCCATGTGTCAGGAGGGTATCCTTCACACAATGTGATGAATGTTATCCAACTGAAAATGAAATTTGCAAAAATGAATTTTAGTTATTGTATAACTGCCTTGAAACTTAATACTTGTATTTGAAACAAACTTGGCTTTACGCAAATCAACCCTAATATGCCTTTCTTTGATATATCCATTATGCATGTCATTCTGTTAATTGACGGGTGTAACTTGCGAGCACGGTTGTTGTGCTCACTCTTGCTTAAAACTAATTTTGAGCAGGATGGAAGCCTTAGGAGATCTTGCTGTGGACCAAGTGGTCCTAGACCGACTAGGATGCGCCCTTCAGCCGATTGCCTGTGGTGTATCTGGTGGCCTATTGTTTATCTTCTGCTGTGTTTTGGTTGAACGGCTTGTAAGCCTCCCCTTGTAATCAACTTTGTTGATATTAATAAAACTTTTGTTGAAGTTATGTTACCACTGAGTATGTTGTGAAGAGCTAGCAGTTGATCCTTGGGACTAGCTCGGTTCACATTGAGGAGCATGGGTGATCCCAGTCCTCCACGACCACTCTTGGGTCTGGTCGTGGGAGGTCCTGGGGTAGCCTCAGCCCTCCACGACCTCCCCTGGTCTGGCCGTGGGAGGTCTTCGGGCTTGCTTCTTGGCTCCACGACCTCCTCAGGGACTCTCCTAGGACCTCCAGGCGGTCCGGTTGGACCTCCTGGGCGGTCCTGGAGGACGTCCGAGAGGTCCTGCTGGCTTAGTTATGGCTCAGTTAGGCATGTCCCATACTAGGCGTGTGGTCGTACAGTTATGGCTCAGTTCAATGGCGCACAAAGTTAAGTTCTTAATTGACCAAAACGAGACTGCCCCATTTCTAACCAAATTACCAATATTCATATTTTCCCAAGCACGGAGTTCCACCATATCACAATTCTTTTCACTCACCTTAGTCTAAATCTTTTCCCACCCTATTGGTTAAGTGCATCACATGCCATCAACGAGTAACAACATACATCACATAGTTTTAATACAAAGTTCTATAATCACTTAGTCAAGTTTAGATTTTTGCAACTCAAAATGATATCAATAACCCGTTGCATGGCTAAGCAGACTATTCATGTCTAACCAACCCACGTTGGTGCTATAATAATACCAACTAATAATTAATCAAGCTAGGGTAACAAAAGATCATGGTAATACAATGAGCAAAGTGGATATAATAAAATGAGTGAATAGCTAATCCAAAAATATTTAAAGAATTAAACACTTGAAGTAATATGCAATAATTTGAATCAAAGTAGTTTTGAAGAACTGGGTTCAATATGGTCAAAGGTACAACTTGCCTTGAAATAAGTCTTGATACTGGTCTTGAGCTTCATCAATTCTTCCTTCCTCGAAAGCTCCCGAAGTATCAACGTCTACTCACAAACGAAAGTGAAAACTCAACTAAATACTAAACAGAGCAACAAATAAACTCCAAAAATAAAATAAAAATCTCATGAAGGTGGGGCTTGAATTTAGATGAATTTAGAAACTTGAATGAGTTCAATCGGAGTTCATATGAGGAAGAACGGACCCTCAGAAGGTTTAAATATAAGAAAAAGAGAAAGAAAACACTATTTTGAATTTTCAGAATTTTATTTCCAAAGGAAATTCTGAAATATTGCATCAGCATGACGTCAGCAATAAATTTCAGAATTAAAAGAAAATCCAGAAAATAGGAAATAGAGGTTGACCTGTGGGACCCATAGTCTATGGACCGGGTCCATGGCTCTGGTCTATGGCTCACGGGTGCATGGATCAGAGGACCGGACATGTGGGATCCACATGTCAGTAGGTGGGTCTACTGTGGACCAAGTCCATGTGGACTGATTCTGATGCGGTTGTGGTTAAGGCTGACACGACATTGACATGGCGGACACGTGGGCACGAAGCTGAGGTGGCACTGACATGGATGACACACGGCTGACACTTGGCTTCCGCGTCAGCTCGACGATGGCGTGGCTTGGGTTCTGATGTTCATCGGCATTCTGGGCCATGGCGGAGCAAGCGGAGTTGCGCAGTAGGTAGCTGGTGTGACGATGAACTCAACAATGCACCCATGGACGTAAGGGGATGACGGAGTTGGCCGGTGGCGAGGTCAAAGCTGCGGAGGCGCATGGTCGTCAAAGGAAATTGGATTCCAGTGATGCTCCGGCGACTTCGAGGTGACGGCGGTGTAGATATGCTCCTTGCGATCCCGGCGATGGTGATGATGAGGCTCGAGGTGCACCAACGGCGGAGGAACAGAGCAACGAGGTTTTCGGCGGCAGATTTCCTTCTCCGAGCGATTTTGGCGGCTAGGGCTTGGGATTCTAGGCGAAGACGGTGCGGTTGGGATGCGGAGGCCAAGGGCTACCTCCCGCTTTATAGTGTGGCGGCTGGGAGAGTCCCTAGTGCAAACGCCATGAAATCCGAGCGGCGGCAGAGTCCAAGTCGTAACCGAGTTGGAGATGATAAATAGTGTGTCGGTGGGGCCCACATGTTAGCGACAGTAGCTAGGGTGAGTTTGCGTCGGAAACAACATGTGTGTGGCTGACGTGTGGGGTCAAGCGAGCGAAGCGAGAGAGAGAATGGGCTATCTTAAAAATGTCTTTGGTGGGATTGAAATTTGAAATTTGGAGGAGAATGGGTCAGGGAAATAAAGATTTAGCCAAAGGATTTCCTAGGATTTTAAATAGCTTTTTTTATTTTAGAAATACCAAAAAATCGAAATGGCAAATTAAAAATAGCAAATGAACTCATAAAAATTCCAGAAAAATCTGGAAAATATTGCCAAGCACAAAGAACTCAAATAAAATAGTTTTGGATTAATTGATTTCAGATTAGTCACATTAAATGTTTTTGACTTTAAAAGCCCTTTTTAAGCTTTATTAAATTGAAATAAAATTTGGTGAAATTTTCCAAGGGACTAAACTACTGAAAAAGAGTTTTAAAACTCAGAAAATTAGGATGTTACACTATAGCTCCAACCAAGGCTGCAAAGAGCTGGCGATATGGCGTTATATCGTCAAAAATAGTCACTACTATAGAAAAGGTCTTCACAGACGGTTCAAAAACGACATCATAGACGGTTTGTGAGCCGTCTGAGTTTATGGGTCAGTGATGACATGAGGTCATCACAAACGGTTTTCGAACCGTCTGTGATGCATACTATCACAGATGGTTATTAATTGTAACCGCTCATGGTGTATCTTGTCATAGAGCGATTATTAACTCGTAATCGTCTATGATGTATACTTTCACGAGCGGTTATTAACTTCGTAAATGCTCGTGATATTCGACTATCACAGGCGGTTTATAGATGGAACCGTCCATGATATTCGACTATCACAAACGGTTTATAGATGGAACCGTCCGTGATATCATATACATCACAGACGGTTTATAGATGGAACCGTCCGTGATATCTTATGCTTCACAGACGGTTTGTCCTAAGGAACCGTCCGTGATATCTTATGCATCATAGACGGTTTGTCCTAAGGAACCGTCTGTGATATTCTTTTTGTATTGCTAAATCTATTTCCGTTTATTGGCTAGCCTCAGGAAATGCTAGCCATGCCCTCTGAAACAAGCAGAAACACAACAAGTACATATCCAATTCACATTCAGTTTAGAAACAAGCACATCCAATTGACAATCATTTCAGAAACAAGCACATCTATTTCATAAATCAATTAACTCAAGTGAACTAAGATTAACCATTTATGAACAAATATACACACATGTTCCATAAAGTTCAATCTTATCCCAATCAAGTTCAATCTACATTGTGGAACTTAACTTTTGGGCTTATGACCTCACGCATCAAGAAGGCCACAAACTGTCTTCGAATGCGTTCGAGGTGGGCCTGTTCCAACAGAGTTTCAGCGATGGTTGCAACCTGTCGCTAGGAAGATTAAAGTCGTGCATATATAAATTAATAAGTAAGAAATAATTGTTACAAGATTGGCAAACCTGAGGATCTTTGGCCATCGGGGAACTGAGGAGTAGTTCCATGTTGTGGCAAATATAGTATCCACAGGTGTTACCCGGCGGCTGCTGGTGGCACTGCAAAAATGGAATTGGTTAGTTCGAGAGGCATTACTATGAAGTGTTATATAAGATTAATGTGTACTAGCAAATACTGGGAATTTGAAATCGTGTCAGGGGTTCACTCCCTTGCATTTCCCTCCCTTTGCATAGTATGTGATGAACGACCTACGTGATTCCAAAAACTTAGCCTTAGCCACTGCAAAGGAAGGAAAGACTACAATAGAGTTATCAATGGAGGAAATGTGTTTACCTGTCGATTAAGTTTTTCACAACTGTGAAGTTGTTATTAGACCTCTTTAGCGAATCAAGGTATCTTAACTGGTTCCATTTTGGTATAATTACAATTAGAATCCAGTGGTACCTACACAGGTATGCCGCCATGGTCATTAAACCTAAGTTCGTGTTGCTTATAAAGTACAAATAAACAAGTATAGCCACTAGTGCAGCACTTACCTTGGTTGTAGGGCAAAAGTATGAAATCTTTCTTGCGGTGATCCAGCAAAAACATTGCCATGTATTCCTCGACGAAGGTTGCATTGGCGTTGATGCATTGCTCAGAGACCAAGTGTGGATCGAGGAAACCTACTGATAGTTTACTTGATGTGGTTTATACGATCATGTATCTATATATATGTACAAAAGCTAGAAGTTATATATGACGTTTATCGGTATTACACGAACGTAGACCGTGATTGTACACACTTATAGTGTCCAACATCGCATGAGTGAGACGTCGAGGGAGTCGAGGTTGAAGAGTAAGAACAAGTCATCGAAGGTCACCGTGAAGACACAGTCTTGAAACTCGTGGTTAAAATGAATTTTCCTGAACTTAACGGTGACACTTGAGCACCGTTGTACACCCGTCTTTTTGGCCTGTTCCATGTACCATTCATGCAATCTTTGGGAAGCCAATCCCAGGGTTTTGATGTCCTCTTCCAGGATGACCAACGGCTCGCCATGCACGAATTTCCGGGCCAACGGCAAGAAGGGGATATCATCGGGCTGCTTCGATTTTCCCTTGCCTCCTCGCTTTTTAGAGGTCGACCGGGCACGAGGTGTAGATACATCTGATGTACTGGGTCCTTGCCGTATTGGTACAGGTAACTCTGGTGCAAGTAGCTCTGTTGCAGATACTTCCCATGAAGTTGACACCGGTGCAGGTAGCTTCGGTGCAGATACTTCCCGTGAAGTTGACACTGATGCAGGTAGCTCCAGGCAGATGTCTCTCTTCGGTCACTAGATGAATGCTCCAATGGCTTGCCCTAAAGTCATGACCTCGTCGTTTGGGGGCATCTCCAGCTAGATGACCTTGAAATTGGCATAAACATCGTCCACATTCACTTTTACGAAACACAGCGCTATATTTACACCGTGCAACAAGGCCCCGACACCGGATGGATACGCTTGGCCCCAAGCAGCATCTAGGGCATTGGAGGCACATCTCACTTGGAGCTTGCACTTCGTAGCCACCTACATAACGATACAAAATTAGCTACTCCAACAGGCCTATCAATGGATCGAGCATTCCAGGGATAATAATTATTACCAAGATGTCATCAACAGAAAATATGTTATCGATTTCTAAGTTATGGTTGGACGCAGCGATTACTCGGACATTTGGAAATTTGGCTAGCACGATGGCGGTGGGGGCTTCCAAGCGATTTGTGAGGATGCACGAATATCCTCTCGTCGACATCCGCATCTCTTCTCGAGGATGCACGAATCTCTCTCGAGTCAGTGCTTCGGCGCTCGATTTTGGCTCTCTTCCTACTCCGGTACGCCCCGGAGTTCACTGCGAATCTATCTTTCCATAGAACATAAAGACCAATGCCTCTCGTGCGACCTGAATGCTCATTGTTTCCCAGGGCTTTGGAGAGCATATCTCTCTCCCTGTCTGCCTGGAATGAGCCTTGGGAAGATTATGCAGTACTCAGCTCTTGCTGCAAGAGCCCAACATGTTATTTCACTTCCTATGAAATTATCGAGTAATTACAAACTAGGTAGTTTGATATCTTACCAGGCGCCGGGACACTTCCTCGTCTAAGGGGTTTGGAAAGGAGATGGCCCCCGAAGACGTGGCAGCTAACCTTGCTCTTAGCCATGCTCGGGCGCGCTCATCAGAGATCTCAGCAAATATGAGTGAGGCATCCAACCGTCTTGCATGCTTATCCTGATCTCTCCATTGCAGGAGTTTACCCGCATACCCAGTGGTGCCGAGTCTGTGGGGGTGCGTGTTTTTTGCCTAGAGGGCCCTGTGCGCCTCACTTTCACTCCTAAAATCATTTGTCATCTTCTTCACCATAAAGTCTTCCCAGTACTCCTCTACGAATAGATACTTCTGGTAGGGCGTCAGATCCTTCTCCACATAATTCTTGATAAGCGTGTTCTTGAAGTTCCTCCACGCTTTGCACGTCGCTAGCAATGTGTATCGTTGTACGGAGGCCTGGTGTTCTTCCGGGATCAGGAACGATTGTAAAATTTCCGTCACCAGCGCATCTTTCTAATCTTTGGTCAAGTCCTTCCATGAATTGTAGGTGATATTGACCCATTGGCGTGCAACTATTCCGACCGTTGTCCGAAATGCAGACGCTGCTCGGTAAGGACTTAGAGGGGCCCTAGACGCATCGACTCTCGTGATGGTAAATCGGCCCTTGGGCCTTTTCAATATTCATCTTTCCTTGCGCTTGGATTTTCCAGAGGACAGCACATCAGACTCATGAGGCGACGATGACGTAGAATGAGCGGATGACATCTTCACGAGAAATAGAAGTTCTGACACACATGAACATATTATCATAAGATTCTCTATGTGTATGGGTATACACACCTATTAAATGACATAATTGACATATAAACATGTAAATCCTCCAAGTCAGGCAATAACACTTGATCTACTGATAGAATAGCATGTATTATGAATTGGATCACAGAACCTGGAGGTTCAACCAATTAACCAACTGAAAGTAATAGACCAAATGCTAAAGGTCATTCAATAGTAGTAAGCATTCCATTCCAATTAGAGCTCAAAACAATTTCAGTACAAGACAATTATCATCACAGAGCATTCATCTCAAGTCCACTACACCCCATTGCAATATGAACATATCAAATGCAAAGGGGTAATTAAATTGAAATGTTGTGATACTCACAAAGCAGATGGCAATCAAAGCCACTGAGCTATCTGAGCAATGTGTGAGGGGAAGGGGCATCGGGGTCGGCAACTCGGCATCTATTACCTTTGGGCGTCGAGGGGAAGGATGAGCAAGGAGCACCGGAGCAGCAGGGCGACGTCGAAGGGGAGGCGCGCGGGGCTCAGGGGGAGGAGGAGGCGAGCTTGGGGAGGAGGGGCACCGGGTTCGGGGAAGCGGTGGCTCGTGCTCGGGGAGGAGGTGGCGGGCTCGGGGGAGGAGGCGCGCCAGGCTTGAGGAGGAGGCGGCGTCGAGGACGGTGGTGACGAGCTCGAGGAGGATGCGGCGACGGGCTCGAGGAGGATGGATGTTAGAGAAACTTAATCATTTGAGTGGGGGTGCGGCAAACCCTAGAGTCGCATATAAATAGGGTTGTACATCATAGATGGTTCCAATAAATAACCGTCTGTGATACTTATGTATCACAAACGGTTTTTAGATGAAACCATCTTTGATACCTGATGTATCAAAGACGGTTTCATCTAAAAACCGTCTGTGATATCTGATGTATCACAGACGATTATTTAGATGAAATCGTTTGTGATATATGATGTATCACAGACGGTTCTTCAGATAAAACCGTTTGTGATAGATAATCACAGACGGTTTGTCCTAAGGAACCGTCTGTGATATTTTTTTTATTGCTACATCTATTTCTGTTTATTGGCTAGCCTTAGGAAATGCTAGCCATGCCCTCTGAAACAAGTAGAAACACACCAAGTACATGTATACATCCAATTCACATTCATTTCAAAAACAAGCACATCCATTTCACAAATTCAGATATGATACATTCTCATATACATAAATGCAAATTCAGAACATATGACACATAAACATTTCATTCATCATTCCACTTGCTTATCTCCTTTAAAAATTAGCCCTTCATGATGATCGCCACGTATGTAGCTAGTTTCGTCACGTTTTTCGTCCTCGACCCTTATGCCGTTTTCGAAAGGTGGCAACTCGTCAAATTGATTGTATTCTTCCTCGTCTACTATATTCTCAACTCTGACAATCCTCCTTTTTCCATGAAGAACTATGTGGCGTTTCTTATTTGCCTGGTCGGTTACATAGAAGACTTGAACAACTTGGTTAGCGAGTACGAATGGTTCATCTTTGTATCCGACACGTTCTAGGTCCACGGTAGTGATGCTGTACCTGTCGACCTTCACCTGTGGGAGATGGACCCAACGGCACCGAAATAGGAGAATCTTGAAAAGCACGTAGTCGACCTCCCAAATCTCCTCTATGAACCCATAGTAGGAGCTCCTCAACCCATCGGTACTAAAAGCATCTATGTGGACACCGCTATTCTGGTTAGTGCTCTTTATATCCTGAGCCTGCGTATAGAATGTGTACCCATTTATGTCGTATCCTTGCCATGTCACAACTGTAAAGGTTAGCCCTCTTGCCAACCATGTCAATGTATCACTTGACGATTTCCTAGCGAGTCGCTCCTTCAATCATTGGTTGAACCGACTGTTGTGCTGTCTCGTAATCCAAACATCCAGCCACTCCGGATTCTGTTGTCGAAGCATGTCCTTGTGCTGGTCGATATACGGGGACACTTTAGTCATGTGTTGCAAGACCGTGAAATGGGCTTGATCATACACTCTCATCTCTGGAGTGATTGCTTTCCTTCCGATGGTCTCGATACCCTCGAGCCTCCCCTCATGGCGAGATCGAGGCACACCTATTGGTTCTACCTGAGCCATGTAATCAACGCTGAACTTAATGACCTCTTCGGTTGTATACCATTCGACGATGCTGCCCTCCAGCCGAGATTGATTCCGTACATAGGACTTGAGAATTCCTATGAACATCTCGAACGGGTACATGCTACGTAGGAACACGAGCCCGCACATCTTTATCTTTCTCACAATGTGAACAATGAGATGGACCATGATATCGAAAAACGACGGAGGGAAATACATCTCAAGATGACATAGAGTCGTCACCACCTCATCCTACAGAGCATCTAGTCCTTCGGGATCGATGAGCTTCTGAGCAATTGTGTTAAAGAAATAACACAGCTTCATGATTGTCTCTCGGACCTTGATCGGCAAAACACTTCTAATTGCAACAGGGAGCATCTGTGTCATCAGAACATGACAATCATGAGACTTCGTGCCAATTAACTTCAGATCTCCCATCGAAACAAGTTTCTTCATGTTGGCAGAGTAACCAGAACTTTCACACCATGCAAGCACTGGCACAGTTCAGTTCTCTCGCCCTTGGACAGAGTGTAACAAGCAGGGGGAAGGTACGTTCGTCCTTTAATGGTCTTTGTCGGTGCTAACTCAGGTCTGATGTCCATATCAACCAAGTCAAACCGTGCATTGACACAATCCTTTGTTTTGTCACGAATGTTTAGTCAGAGACCAATCAAGTTGTCACATACATTCTTCTCTACATGCATAACGTCGATGCAGTGACAAACTTCTAGGTGCTCCCAATAAGGTAAGTCCCAAAATATTAATCACTTCTTCAGATGTTCTTCTCACGGGTCCTCGATTTACGTTTCTTTCCGAGCACAACATCTAAATCCTTAACCATATCATAGACATCTTTTCCGCTTAAATTCCTTGGAGCTAAACTGCCCTCCTTCTCTCCGTCGAATTGTTTCTTCATTCTGCGGTATGGGAGAGCCCTCCGGAGGAACCTACGGTGATGCATGTACACGATTTTGCGTGAGTGCTTCAGCCACACACTCTCGGCATCATCTAAGCAGTGAGTACATGCTTTGGCCCCTTTTGTACTTTGGCCTAATAGGTTAGCAAGGGCGGGATAATCATTTATAGTGTCGAACAACAAGGAGCGTACAGTGAAGTTATCTCATTTGTACGCATCTCATACCTGTACCCCTTCGATCCACAATATTTTTAGATCTTCCATCAATGGTGCTAGATACACATCAATATCATTCTTAGGTTGCTTCAGCCCTTGGATAAGTATCGACAACAAAATATACTTCCGCTTCATACACAACCAAGGAGGAAGGTTGTAGATACAGAGAGTCACAGGCCAAGTGCTATGTCGGCTGTTCATATTACTGAAAGGATTCATTCCATCTGTACTCAATCCAAACCTTATATTTCTCGGTTCCGCACCGAAGTCTGCAAACCTTCTATCGATGTTTCTCTATTGGGTGGAATCAGCAGGGTGTCTTAGCTTTCCATCCTGTTTACGCTCCTCCGAGTGCCAACGCAGCAGTTTTGCCTCCTCTGGGTTCGCAAAAAACCGCTTCAAACGGGGAATTACAGGAAGATACCACGCCACCTTAGCAAGAGGTCCTTTCTTCACCTCGATTCCCTCGACGTCATCTGATTGATTCTCACGCTTGTATCGGGATACGTTGCACACCGGACATATATGCATTTTTGTGTACTCTTTACGGTAGAGGATACAATCATTCGGACATGTATGTATTTTTTCTACTTCCATTCCCAATGGACAAAGAACATTCTTGGCTCTATAGGTGGTTTTTGGCAACTCGTTTCCATTCGGAAGCATGTTCGCTAAGAGACCTAACAGCGCTATGAAATTCTTGTCGGACCAACCATTGCTTGCCTTCAATTTCAGCAGTTCAAGCACGGATGATAACCTTGTGTATTCTGGCTTGCAGCCCGGGAACAAAGGCTTCTCCGAGTCCTCCATCAAGCCCTCGAATTTACCAAACTCTCACTCACTATAGTTCACTTCTACATCACGAAGCATCTGATCCAGATTGTTATCGCGCAGCCTATCTAAATCGGAACCACAATCGACATCATCCGACGACATATCGTTGACTTCGTCAGCGATGTCGTTATTACTACCTTCCTGTATAATCTGCTCTTCACCGTGAGTGGTCCAACGTGTATACCCCTTTTTGAAACCCCTTCGAATCAAGTGTGCTTCAATCTGCGCTCGGTTCTTAAACATTTTCAGATTCTCGCAGTCAATGCATAGACAGTACATATATTCCGCGCTCTTATTCAACATATCCTCCTCGGCAGCTCTTGTAAAAGCAGACATGCCATTAATGTACTCGTCACTCACACGGTTCTTAGCGTACATCTAGCTTCGGTCCATCACATGGTTCGTATTGAAAACCCTAGAAATAAATAAAAGGTGGCTTTTCTCATTTTTACATTTTTCCAGATTTTATTACCTTACATGTGGGCCCTACTTGTCAGTGGCTCATCTTTTTATTTCATGATTTTATTTATAAAATCTATGGCGGTCCCACATGTCATGGACTCATTAGTTTATTAACTAAATGATTAAAAGCAGTAGGATTTGAAGCTCAAATTGGGCTCATGGGCTTCACTAGCGATTTTAGCGTAAACACTCAAAACTACTCAAATTAAAGGATGTTTAGGCTCCAGTAGCTCACCTCGATCACGAGGAAGGTATCAATGAAGTCGACCAAGGCGGCTGGTCGTCTGTGATTAGAAGTTGGAGCATTCAACAGTTACACCTGGCTGCAAGCTACTGACATGGACACGGGAATATCACAAACATGGACACGTGTCCTCTCTTCTGTGAAGGAAATGCGAACCAAATCCTTGAAGCCATTTCACTCGTGGGAAGCTTAGATTATCACAATTATACTTTCAGCTTCATGCGAGGAGTTAATCCACAGAGACAACAAGTAGCAAAGATACAGTCCATTGGATCAGAAGCAGGGCCATGCGATTCTGCAGTCTAAAACTCTGAAGATGCGTGAATTATTCAGTTTCAGACGGGCGCACGCATGAATCAGCAAGAAGAGACGGTCGAGGCGGGATTTGGGCGGAGTTTTCGGATGGCGCCTTGCCTCCTACCGCTTGTGAGGCGCTTCGGTGCTTTCGAAATTTGTCTGGTGGCAACGAATGAGATGGAGATTTGCAGCGGAGGTGGTGCGTCGCGTCCGCCATGGTGGTGTGTTTCCAGTCGCACGAGGTGGGGATCTAGGGTTTGGATGCGTAGGAAGCGGAGGTAGAGGTGGTCGCGACCATAGGAGATTTCGAGCTGGTACTGAACTATGTGAGGCGAGGGAGGGGCTGTGTGCTACTGCTACTACTCTCAACGGGGAAGCGGAGGAATTTCTGAAGATGAGAAATGAGGATTGGGTGAGAGGGACACTGATACTTGTGGATAGGAATACCCGAAGATGAAGCGTCTGATGGTATCAGACGTCAGTGAGCTAGCGTTATCGATATGGATATCCTAAAAAAACAAATCAAATCAAAGATTTGCCCTATCTATATATATATATATATATATATATATATATATATATATATATATATATATATATATATATATATATATATATATATATATATATGGTATGGTATGGTATGGTATGGTATGGTGCTCACAGAGATACGTACTCCACTTCTTATATACCACTTAAATTGTATGATGATACATTTTATCTATTTAAGCATACTCCAATAATGAATATAAGATACCCCAAAGTGAGTTCCATGATAAAATTCATTAAAGTCCACTTTTTATAGCCAAATTTATGTGTATACTTCTTTTATATATGAAAAGAGGTATATACCAAAAAAACAAAGGACTCCAATGAAAAATTTTCAATCAAGTCGCGTTGGTGTATCTTATAATTGGTATTTAAGATATCTTGAAAGTGATCTGTAAGTATAATATGTGCGTTTAAGTGGTATATTGAAAGTGAAGACATACCCCTGAGAATCTGAAAACGGATGTCATATATATATATATATATATATATATATATATATATATATATATATATATATTGATTTATTTTTTATAGGTTGGTATATATTTGACATCACCTAATATTAACTAATTTGTTTTAAAATTCGTAAACTTTGCCCCAAAAAGTGTACCGAAGCAAAGCTTTAAAATTCGTAAACTTTACCGAAGCAAACCCCCCTCTTGTCCGCTGCTAATTTTACATCCAAATCAGATGAGAAAGCACAAAAAAGTGGCAAGTGGCAAGTGGCAATCTGGCAAATCCATTCGCGAAGACTTAGACTAGGTTGGTCTTTCACCTTTGTCTCCTTCCACACGTGTCTCCTTATAATGGCCTATTTAAGCTCCCACCTCACCATGTCTTAACCTCAAAGAACACACCAAATAAAATGGCAATCTACAATCCTCTCCTCCTACTCCTCTTCCTCCTACTATTGCTTACCTCCAATTCCAGCTCCCAATCGATGGCGCAGCCGAACGCCGCCGAGTTTGCCATACTCCAAACCATCAAGAATGAGTGGGGCAACCCTGCTGCACTCAGCTCATGGAGCACCAGTAACTGGACTGGTATTACCTGCGACAATAATGGCCAGGTCACTGCCCTCTCCTTCCAGAAATTCTACATAGCCAAACCAATCCCAGCCTCCATTTGCAGCCTCAAGAAACTGACGTACATAGACCTGTCCTACAACAACCTCACCGGCGAGTTCCCCACGGTTCTCTACAGCTGCTCGGCTTTGCAGTTCCTCGATCTGTCTAACAATGAGTTTGCCGGCAGCCTCCCAACCGACATGGACAAATTGTCCTCGGAGATGCAGTACCTCAACCTGTCAAGCAATGGTTTCATCGGCAACGTGCCGTCGGCGATTGGGGGGTTTCCGAAGCTCAAGTCGTTAGTTCTTGACACTAATCGCTTCAACGGGAGCTACCCGCCAGCGGCCATCGGCGGCCTGTTGGCGCTCGAGATGCTGACGCTGGCGTCCAACCCGTTCGTGCCGGGGCCTGTCCCTGAAGAGTTCGGCAAGCTGAAGAAGCTGGCGTACCTGTGGATGTCGGGGATGAACCTGAAGGATGAGATCCCAGACAGCCTGTCGGCGCTCACGGAGCTCACGCTGTTGGACATGTCGCAGAACAAGCTGCAGGGCGAAATCCCCGAGTGGGTATGGAAGCTTCAGAAGCTCCAGTACCTATACCTGTACGCGAACCACTTCACCGGCGGGATCGGGTCGGACGTCACCGCCGTCAACATGCTGGAGCTCGACCTGTCCATGAACAAACTCACAAGACCGATACCTGAGACCATTGGCGTCATGAAGAACTTGAGTCTGCTGTTCTTGTACTACAACAACATCACCGGGCCGATCCCGGCGAGCGTCAGTCTGCTCCCGAACCTCACCGACGTCCGGCTGTTCAATAACAGGCTCTCCGGACCCCTGCCGCCGGAGCTCGGGAAGCACTCGATGTTGGGCAATTTCGAGGTGTCCAACAACCACCTCTCCGGCGAGCTCCCGGAGACCCTCTGCAACAACAGGCAGCTCTTCGACCTCGTGGTGTTCAACAACAGCTTCTCGGGCGTGTTGCCAGCGAGCCTCGGGGAGTGTGACACGCTGAACAACATCATGGCGTACAACAACAACTTCACCGGGGAGTTCTCAGAGAAGATATGGTCGACGTTTCCCAATCTGACCACCGTCCAGATACAGAGCAATGACTTCACCGGCACTATGCCGAGTGAGATATCCTCTAAAATCTCAAGGATTGAGATGGGGAACAATAGGTTCTCTGGCGCCGTCCCAGCTTCGGCCTCCGGGCTGAAGAGTTTCAAGGCGGAGAACAACCGGTTCTCCGGTGCGCTACCGGCAGACATGTCGGGGCTCGGCAACCTCACCGAACTGGACCTCGCCGGGAACCTGATTTCCGGGTCGATTCCAGCGTCCATCCAAGCATTGGGAAGGCTGAATTTCCTCAACCTTAGCAGCAACCAGATATCGGGCGCGATCCCGTCGGAGATCGCGTTACTGCCGGTGCTCAACATCCTGGACCTCTCCAAGAACGCTCTGTCGGGCGGCATACCGCAGGAATTCAACAATCTTCATCTCAGTTTTCTCAACCTCTCGTCCAACCAACTTGCCGGCGAGGTCCCCAAGTCGCTGCAGACCCCGGCGTACGACTCGAGCTTCGTTGGAAACCGTGGCCTATGTACCACGGTGAACATGAACATGACCCTTCGGGCATGCGGTTACGGCAGCCATGACAAGCTCTCGACGAGCTTAATCATCCTGTTCTCCGTGCTCGCCGGTATCACACTCTTTGGCGCCGTCACTATCGGGTGGCTCATCGTCCGGCGGCAGAAACAACGGCAAGACATGGCCATGTCCATGTGGAAGATGACGCCGTTCCGAGCTCTGGACTTCTCAGAGTGCGACATACTCGCCAAGCTCCGCGACGAGAACGTGATCGGCAGCGGCGGCTCTGGCAAGGTGTACCGCGTCCCCCTGCGCGGCAGAGGTGGCGCCGGCATGGTGGTGGCCGTGAAGAGACTATGGAGCACCAGAAAGTCGGACGCGAAGCTCGACAAGGAGTTCGACTCGGAGGTGAAGATCCTCGGCGACATCCGGCACAACAACATCGTCAGCCTCCTCTGCTGCATCTCCAGCGAGGACACGAAGCTGCTTGTATATGAGTACATGGAGAACGGCAGCCTCGACCGGTGGTTGCACCACCGGGAGCGCGCCGGCGCGCCGGCGCGGCTGGACTGGCCGACGCGACTGGCTATCGCGATCGACGGGGCGAGGGGCCTCAGCTACATGCACCACGAGTGCGCGCAACCGATCATTCACCGCAACGTCAAGTCCAGCAATATCCTGCTCGACCCGGGCTTCCGCGCCAAGATCGCCGGCTTCGGCCTTGCTCGCATTCTCGTCAAGTCCGGCGAACCCGAATCATTGTCTGCCATCGACGGCACCTTCGGCTACATGGCTCCAGGTAAATCACAATCCAAGAATTCTTCAATTCTCAAACTTGATTAAACATGGCATTTGAATTTCCTCCCAAACTTGAGCGAATGTTGTACGTATGGTTTGGTTGCAGAGGAGTTATTTAGGGCAAAGGTGAACGAGAAGGTGGACGTGTTCAGCTTCGGCGTGGTGCTGCTGGAGCTCACCACCGGGCGGATGGCGAAAGAGGGCGGCGAGGAGTGCTGCTGCCTAGCGGAGTGGGCCTGGCGACGGTACAAGGTTGGTGGCTCGCTGTACGACGCCATCGACGTGGGCATCCAGGACAGGGCCATCTTGGACGACGCCGTGGCGGTGTTCATGCTCGGGGTGATCTGCACCGGTGACGACCAGAAGATGCGGCCGTCGATGAAGGGGGTGCTGGACCAGCTGCTCCGGTACGACCGCACGTCTAGCGTGGCCAGCGCGTGCCGGGACGAGTACGGCCACGGCTAGGCGTCGCGTCCTGAGGCAAAGAATGACGGCCAGGGGAAGAGCACGCCGGGCAACGGAGTAGTGTGGAGTGGCGACGAGGAGGATAGCGGCAACTTTGTGACGCATCCCGTTTAAAGCAACCGGCACATACGTTGATACATACACTGCAGGAGGGTAAGCTCGTAGCACAGCATGATGACCAGCTATTCGTCCAATATTGAGATATCAACGCAGCAAGAGACGAGGAAGGGCGTCACAACACTCTCATCATCTTGACTGCTATTGTATATGTTGTATCTGCATGTGTCCATGCGCTTGAGTATTAGTTTGCATGTTAGTTTGTTAGCTAGCTCTGTGAGTATGTTATTGCATGCAGGAGCTGCTAGTTGAGGCCGCTAGTAGTGCATGCGCGTGTGGTAGTTGGGCGAGTGGGCCAAGTCTCCAGGAGCTTATGGCGTGGAGATAGGCCACCACGGGTGTGTTGCGTGTGCATAAGTACTATTGTTCTTGGCATTGTTTCAGTGAGAGCGATGGATTAAAAACACAAGAGAAAAGCCGGTGCAAGTTGAGTTGGTGTTGGAAAAATTCTCTCCATATGTCCGTGTTCCTCGTCTCCCCCGTAAAAGTGTGTGTCCATGGAAAATTGGTGTGTTGATCTAAGACTAAATTAATTACAACTAAATAGTAATGTCTAAATTAATTACGACTAATTAATTACAACTAATTAATTACGACTAATTAACTACGACTAATGCATAAGAGAAAAAAATTATCTCCTCTTGATGTTGACCTTTCTGTACTAATACGGTCCTAAGCACCGCTCTAAACACTCTTTAATCGACAGTGAAACCGGAACTCGCTTACCCGCTAAATTCTCTCTGTCCCTCTACGCCGAGCGCGAGAACGAGAATGAGAGCGAGAGCGAGAGCGCTTTATAGCTGTGCAATCGCAATTTCTGCCGACCTCGAAGCGATGGGAGGGATTCGAATCCCCTCCTGCGTGCTGTTTTTTTTTCATGCGGGAGAAGCCTTTGCTTGCACGGGGGCATTGGTGTGATGGATGGGATGGAGGGAAGGGACCGGAGGGAATCGATTCCCTCCCACGTGGGCGCTGGCGTGCACGAACAGGACAGAGTCGTGCCCCAGGGGCACTGCACTCGGTGAAACCGTGCCCTAAGGGCACTGCGCTCGACAAAACCGAGCCCCAGGGACACGGACTAGGGTGTTTTGACCTCTAGGGGCATGGCATAGCTAGGCCCGGCCGCCAGGGGACCAGATTTCACACGTGGCGCGCGATGGGAAGTCTGTCCCCTAGGGCACAGTGGAGGTGGAGTCCGCCCCCCTAGGGATCAGACTTTGCTAGGTGCTGACCGTCGATAGCTCTGTGGTGCTATTTTAGCATTACGACCGGAAGATGGCTAATCTATATCTATACTAATTGGGGGCTCTCCTAGAAACCCTCATATTAATCCTAGAAGGTAAAAAGTTAGAAATTCCCACATTAATCGAGGAAAAAGAAAAATGCTAGAAATTCCCACATTAATTAGAGAAAAATGGAAAACCATCCAATTTAGCATGTGGTACAACCTGCGGCTTGGAAATATTTTTTTAGCCGGCAGATTTATTACAGTGCCTTTAATTGTTGTGCTTTCCGTATCAAACAAGTAGTTCTCTCTCCTTAACAAACATGGAGTCCGTTGTTGCTACGCATCAACACATGGAAGGTGAGAAACATTAAAACACTCCAATCTTTTTTGTTTTTTTTTTCCACCGTTGTAATCTACAGCTTGCATCAACAATAGAAATATCCATGTCTTTTAACATTGTACGTTGAAACTAAAGAGTTCGAATAGGAGGGATTAAAAATTATTTATAATAAGTACAAAATCATGACTGTACTAACATTTATATTGTTAAACTAATTATTGGTATTTTTTTTATAAAGTTTGACTCGCGAATTATGTGGGCGCCTTATAAAAAAACAAACGGAGTGAGTAAAACTTCTGTGGCATAGAAAAACATCGTTTAAAATATATAGCATGTGTGGATGCACGGGCTAACGACTAGTTTTATTAATCACGACACCTGCTGTGCTATAATAGCTAAAAACTCAAATCTCGCCCATGCGTGGCCGTTTGATAGTCTCGTGCACTGGGCTCCCATTAAATTTTCCTAAAGTTTGCGCGGCAAGTTCCAAGGGCCTGTTTGATTTTTTACCCTAGATAGCCCTACCAAAATTTTGGTAATGCCAAAACCCAGACAATACCAAAAACCGAACAAAAAAATTATGTTTGGATCATAGCCATACCAATTTATGGGCAATGCCAAAATTAATGTGTTTGGATTGTAGCCTTGCCAAAATTTACTAAAATTGTAAGTATGACGTGTATTGGTCTTTGTCAACGCGTATTGGTCCAACACAATTGTATGGCTCAATCCTAGGGTTTGAGAAAATATAGCAACCATTAGCAAATTAGAGTTCCGGTGATATAATAGCACCGAGTGAACTTGTCACGTACAAAGCAAATATCTACAGGTGATTGATGGGAAATAAATTAGGATAGTAAATTTGGAAGATTGACACCAATCGTTTATACAGTTTCAATTCGTGTTTAGAAATTAACACGTACCAAACCAGGTACGATGAACATAACTCCACTGAAGTCGTCGGACCAGTGCCCATCTTCTGCTTGCAGAGAAGAGAACCGAAAGGAAAGCCTGGAGCAGTCACGACTCACGAGTACGAGTACGACCGGCGGCTAGAAATTTCGGCGCTAGAAAATAGAAATTGTGTCTCGTCTCGGTGACCGACGGCTGGAATTCTAGAAGACTGAAGACCTGCTCGCGCCCGCCCGCCCGCCCGCCCGCCCGTATGACGCACACCCGCTTAGCTGCCTGGGCCACGTGCCCTTGCCTTCGGCTGCCGTTTGGGCCACGAGATTCACTCGCAGCTCGCTGGCTGGGCGCCTGGGCCGCGCGTTCGCTTCGGCTGGTCCTGCTGCACACCCAGGCGGGAAGCTGGCCCACGCACGGACGCGCCGACGCGCACGCTCTGAGTTCGCCGATGTCCTTCGTTTTGGCCAACGGGTGTCCAGTATTACATGAGAATATGGGAGATATATATATATATATATATATATATATATATATATATACACACACACACACACACACACACACACACGTATACTCCCTCCATTCGGTACTTGACTTGAAAGCTACACGACATCATGTATTTAAAATTGGAGGTAGTAACTATTTTGGATCCGGTGTCCTGTGTACCCTAATGGGTCTTCCTAGATCCGCCCTTGATTCTCTAGCGGAAGATTGCAGTGCATTTCGCTCGCCATATGCTCCACTCTCCATGCATGTGTAACAAGTAATTAATGTTCATATAATTTCCCTTGATTTGATGGAATCCGGATCATACGCAGAACGGCAGAGGTCCGCAACGTGAACAGCATTTTCACGAGAGTGAATGTAACGTTATGTTTGTTCTAGAGTTCTTGCTAGTTTTTTTTAAAAAAAATCAAAAGGAACCATTTGGTTTATTTGCCTGTTCAAGCTTAATATGGTATTTTGGAATTTGGAGAGTTTAGATTGACCTAACCAAACCTGAACTAAGTCCCTTGTTGGTGTTCTCTGTTGGTTGGGGTTCTTCGTTGTTCTTTGGTGTTCCTTGGTTTGGTTTCCTCATAAGCTTCTCTGTGTGCCTCTTGGTTTAACCTCTCTTTAAACCGCCTTTTTTGGTTTGAATTTCTTTGAGAGTAAAACCTCCCTCTCCGTTTAAATATCATTCTTTGTTTAGACCTTCCCTTGTTTTAGACCTCCTGCTGAGGATCAAGCTTGGGTTTGTGTTTCAAAACCCCTTTCGATTTCTCAAAGCCAAGTTGGCTTTGTTTCCCTTCCTCTGGACCTCCCTCAAGGATGGTTTAGTTCGGGTTGCGGTATTACCACCATCCCTCTAGCGGTCGTACTGTCCGTTCGAGTTGCGGCACTCTACTTTGGTTTTACCTTCTCCGTTCCGGTACTTCCGACCTCCGGTCATACCGCTGTGGTAGTGCCGGAACTACCGCCCTTGTTAAGACCTCATTTGAGCCTTTTTGGACTACCCTTGCCCGTTGGACCTCCTTAGAGTCGAAAGGACCTCTTTTGACTCCTTGAAGACCTCCTTTGCGTCCTTGTGGTACTACTGCTGTTCTTATGCGGTCGTACCACTTAGGTTTAACCTTCCCCGCCTCAGGACCGTTGATACTTTTGATGGCCCGATCTTGAGGGTGCGTTCGGGTGGTCCGAACGTCTCCCTCCTTGAGAGCCATCCGATCTGTATCGGACGACGCTAATCTAGTGAGGCCTCCACTCGGTCCAAACGGCCCCTTTGCTTGGCCCTGTTCGATCTTGATCTAACGACCCGAGCTTTCCCCGTGTATCCTTGTTTCCGCGGACCTCTCCCTTGTTTTGATCTTAACCGCTCAGACCTCCCCTTGTTCAGATCTGGCCGTTAGGACCTCCTCTCTAGAGATCTTAACCGCGCAGACCTCCCTTTGTTCAGATCTGGCCGTTAGGACCTCATCTCTGAAGATCTTAACCGTACAGACCTCCCCTTGTTCAGATCTGACCGTTAGGACCTCCCCTTGGGACATCTTAACCGTTCAGACCTCCCTTTTGTTAGATCTGACCGTTAGGACCTCTCATTGGGAGATCTTAACCGTTCAGACCTCCCCTTTGTTAGATCTGACCGTTAGGACCTCCCCTTTGGAGATCTTAACCATTCAGACCTCCCCTTTGTTAGATCTGACCGTTAGGACCTCCCCTTGGGAGATCTTAACCGTTCAGACCTCCCCTTTGTTAGATCTGACCGTTAGGACCTCCTCTTTGGAGATCTTAACCGTTCAGACCTCCCCTTTGTTAGATCTGACCGTTAGGACCTCCCCTTTGGAGATCCAACCGTCAGGACCTCCTCGCCCTTTTGATCTTGACCGTAGGGCCTCCCCTTTGGAGATCTGAGTGTTAGGACCTCCTTTTGCGTCTTTGGACCTCCCGTCCAGGACCTCTTTGTAGTGTTTTGGACCTCCTATCCAGGACCTCCCATCCAGGACCTCCTTTGTATGTCTAAGGGACCTCCGTTGCGGGTCAGGACCTCCCCCTAGAGGTCGGGACCCCTGGTCTTTTGCGAAGGCCACCCTTGTGGTGGGGACCACCTCTTTGACTGGTGGTGCACCCTTTTGACCGGCCCCACTGGTCAGGCTCACCCACCTTTTATCATTCTTGTCGCCTCGAAACTTTGGGCGCATTTAATGCATGTCGGATCACATTAAATACCGTCACCTCTGAGATACCTTGTTTTATTCTTTTAGGACATACTTTGTCCTAGCCTTGTCCTGGCCAACTCCGATCATTTACACGTTTTGCCGAGCCCCTCTTTGTGCTCTTCGCCAACCTTGGCTATAAATAGCCTGGGCAAGCCTTCCTTTGTCACCTTTGACTCATTTCTAACTTCTTTGACTGGGTTTCTCCATGCTCAAGTCCTCCCCTGGAGCTCTTCGAAGCTGAGCTGTGCTCCCGGTTTATTTGTTTCTTTTGGTTGAAGTTTTGCTTAGGTTCTTTTGAGTCTTTAAGTTCTTTTGCCTAGTGCCGGTTGCTTATTTTGGTTTTTGCGATTGTGTAGATCCTGTGTTGGAGGAGGAGCTCTTGGACCCAGTACCTTCTACAGAAGATTCACCACTGCTTGACTGTAACATCCCAAAGTGCTGTTACCAAAATAAAAATAAATAAAGATATTATTTTATTGAATTTTCTAGCTGTCGAAGTTCTTTCTTGATTTTCTGCAATTTAAAAAGAGTTTTCTTTGTTACAAGAAGAGAAAAGAAAAATTAATTATTTGATTTCTTGGTTTTAAAGTCAAAATGAAATTTTTTGGAATTTTCTGAGATTTTATTGGATTTAAAGTGAAAAGTAAAATTTTAATTAATTTACGGAATTTTCGAAATTTTAAAAGCTTTTACCTAATTATTTTAAAGCCCAAATAATTTATTTTCAAAATTAAAAGTCAACTTTAAGTTGGTAATAATTTTATTAAGTCCAAAATAACTCTAGAAATTTTTGAGAATTTTTCTAGAATATTTGGACTTTATTTGCTATGTTCCAAAATCTATTCGATTTATTGCTTAAATCTTTAATTTCGAAAATAAAAAAAAATAAATATTTTATTCCCATCGGGTCACCCATCCACTATTTACTCCCGTGACCACTCACTTAACCATGCACGTATTGCCATCTATGCCTTCTTATTTCTATTAACTATAAGCCCCCTTTATTCACTTATACCTTTCTTTCTCTCTCTCCCTCATCTCATCTTCTTCCTCCCGTGAGTGCTCTCTGTGTATTTCTTTCCAACCGAGCTGCATAGTGTGTCTTCATGGCAGCGCCTCCCCACGACCTCGCCAAGCGCTGACCTCACCTCCGGCCACCACGACTGTCGCGGCACCGCCCTTCCCAAACCACTGCCACCTCCCTCTCTTCCTTTCTTCCCTATTGCCTTGTCGAGGCAAAGCACACGACTTGCCGCCATTAGAACCTGCACAAGCTTTTCAAAACCCCAAATTTCTCAATCATTCTTCACGAAATTTGTGGCATACAAACCCACACATCATGCCTCCTCCAATCCGGCCATCAATTCTTCCCATAAACAATTCAATTCCGCAAATTGCGCTCCGTCTGTTGAAGCTCTTGGCGTCGTTCTCCTCCTCCGGCCTCCTCCGCCCCTATAAAAGGAGCATGAGGTGCCCTCATTCCTCCTCATCCTCTCTCCCGAGTCTTAGCTCCTCTCTCGCTTTCTCCTAGCCGCAATCCAAGTTTTGCTCTCAGCGGCCGACCCTCCTTCCACAACCATTGGTGCCCTCGTCGGTGGAGCTCCTCGTCTTCGTCAACTCCATTGACATCGCATAGCGTCGAGTACTACGGCTGGGCACATCCTCGTCACCGAGCGCCGCCATTTCCTCCATGGCCGAAGCTCCAGAGAGCTTCTGTTCAAGAACATGAACAATTTCGACGACTTCGGACGATCGGATTTCGACACCGTTTGAGAACAAAGATTAATCAAGCAAGGCAAGTTACACTCTTGACCATATTTGCACCCATTATTTTAAATTATTTAATTTCTGTTTTAAATTATTATTGCATGTGTATTTATATTCAAGTAATTTAAATCCCTGTTTTAAGCTTTATAGTTATACCCAACTCCTATGTATAGTCATTTATTGTCGGTATAGACCGTATGAAGAACCATTCCAAATGTGATATATATATTGGAGGTAGAAAGTGAAAATATTGGATTATAAGATTTCATGATCATTGAATATCGGATTATAGGAATAGTCTATTGATAAATATTGCAAAGATGGAATTTGTCGGAAACTGAATTATAGAGACATATATTGAATGTTTGATGGAATAACTTGATCATTGGGTAATAACTTGATCATTGGGTATCAGATTATATGAAGGCATGATTCTTAGATATTGATTATACAGTTACATAATTGTGATTGTTGGATTATAGGGTAGAATAATTGTTGGAGATTGAATCATAGGAATGTATTATTGACAAATGTAGAAATAAGTGATCGATGGATATTGAATTGTAGAAATAGTTAATTATTGAGATTGGACTATTAAGATTGAATTATAGAAGTAGTCATGATAGAATATTGATGGGCTTGGATGTTGGATTGTAGGATTAGCTCTTGGTGGGATTTTAGAAATAAAACTTGTTTAGATTCTAGGAGTAGATAATTGTTGATAATGGATTATCGAGGAATAGATTATAGAAATAGATAATCATTGGATATCGGAATATCAAAAATTATATTACATAATCATCAGATTGTTGGGTGTTGAATTATTAGAAATAATTCATTAAGGAATAATGGATTGATGGACGTCAGATTATAGAATTAGAGCATTACTGAATGTTGGATCGATGGAGGTCAGATCATAGAAATAGACTGATATAGTGGATATTAGACTATTTAATATTGGAGTATAGGATTACATAATTGCTGGAGTTTGGATTATGGGATTATGAGCACAGTACGGATGGTTTACTTACTGGTCTCGTACTTGACAAATCTTGAATATTGAATCCCTCATACCTTGTCGCCCTAGATAAAACTCTGGTTAATACGATAGTGTTAACAAGATGCGTTTGATTGAAAAACTTTATGCTTAGCAATGCTTAGATCCAAAAAGTATTTGATTTGGGAAATTTAGCCAATGATTCAAATCTTGTTTAAAATGAAGCTATGGTATTGTTTTACCATGGACTCTTGGAAATGATTTTGAAAACAAAATAAAATCAAAAGATGGTTTGTACTTGGGCGAAATGGATGGTTGGTGGGTGCAAGTTTATGCACGGGCTCAATGCAGCGAATGGTTGAGGCCCAGGGATTGTTTTGGAAGTCGCCCAAGTCAGTTAAGGACCGGCACGAGAGCCGCTTTTGCTAAGCCACAATCGTACTACCACATGTCTGTATGGGCGGGACACAGCTAACTAATTTGCAACGTTTCAATGTGGTTGTGCCATCCGGTTGTGTGGGTGTCGCGAAGACTTATTGTTAATACTCACATGGCGCAAGAGGGGGTTATCGTTTGGTGCGAAGCCTACGATAGCGAAACCTTAGCAAGGCATAACTACGTTGGGATGATGCATTGTAAAGGCCTTAGCACGTGCTCTAGACTGCTTACCTAAGGTAGTGAGCGGTGGCATCGACGGATGCTAGACAAACTAGAGAATTCATGTCATGTGGGTAAAGCTGTACCACCTCTGCAGAGTGTTAAGAACTATTCGAATAGCCGTGTCCACGGTCAAGGACATGCTTAGCAAAGCCACTCAAAGTTAGACTTTGGTTTTGTTTGAAAAGATTTCATCAAATGGATTATGCAAATGGGAATTGGGCGGGAAGCCATGTGATAGGAGGGTATCCTTCACCATTCATGTGTGAATATTATCTGACTATAAAATTGATTTATAAAATGAATTTTAGCTATAACATAACTGCTTTGGAACTTAGTACAAGTATTTAAAGAAAATGTTGCTTTATGCAAATCAACCATATTGAGCCATCCTTTGTTACATCCATGTATGCATGTCATTCTGTTATTTGACGGGTGTAACTTGCGAGCACGGTGGTTGTGCTCATACTTGCTTTATGCAAACAAATTTCAGAGGAGAAGGACTTCACCTCGGTGTGGATCTCGGCGACTAGGGCTATATCGATCGATTGCTCGTGGCGAATTAGCTGGACTCTACTACGACTTCTTCATTTTCATTGTGTTCTTTATTGTTGGCATGTAAGCCTCTTTTGTAATAAACTCATCGGTTATTAATAAAGTTATCGATTTATGGATGTTACCACATTTGTTTACTGTGTGAACTAGCTACTGATCATGGGACTAGTTCAGAAATGCACAGAGGATTTGGGAGTGTTAATCCCGGGTCTTACATTGACGAAGGCAAGTCACATCCCTTGATCATGTTGAGCCTAGCCTTTTAAATATATTTTGCTTTACTTTAACATGCATGGCTATTTTTATATGAAAATGTTTGGGCAGTAGCTATTCTTCCTCACTTGATATTATGCCTCCTTTGGACTTGTTGCTGGACATGTTGACATGACCTCCTTTGGACACCTTAGATTGGGTATTTTAGTTGGTACCGCTTGGTATTGCCAACATGGGACCGTAAGAGTATGCTTAGCCTTGCTGTAGAACCGTGTGTCTGGTGAATCATGCCTCGTCAATTAATAATCTTGACTAATGATCTATGGAATTTGTGGTTGGTGCCACTGTTAAGCAACTATGGTGGGATACCGTATGTTGTGTAAGCTGTGGTGCGAGACCGCTTTGTTAAAATTTGGTTGTGCCAGGACCTGGTGGTCCTTTGGCCAGGGTTAATCACCAAAATGGTTTTTTTTTTGCTTGGGCAAGAAGGCCGGGAGTGAGAAGTGGGTGCTTTGCACATGGGGTTGTGGAAGTCTTGCTTAAGCACAACTAAGGACTTAACTTTGTGATATGTTGATCTGGGCCGATCAGTGCAACCACAAGATCACTTTATGGGGGTGGTCTGGGCTGAATAATTAGCAATGAGCTGACTCGGTTACTCATTGTGGTTGGTAGCGTGGTATTTGGCGCAAGAGGGGGCACCCGATAACCCGGTAGGGGGGAATTGCGAAACCTTAGCGGGCAGCTCTGAGTCAGTTCAAAGCTTTGTAAAGGCCTTGCCGCGCTCTCTAGACTGCTCACCTTCGGAGGTGAGCAAGGGTCTTTCCGGAACCCGTCCCGCTAGAGAAATCGTGGATTGTGGGTAAAGTTGTACACCTCTGCAGAGTGTAAAATCTATTCGAATAGCCAAGTTCTTGGTCATGGACAATGCCCAGTGAAAATGGTGCAAGGGGTAGCTTTTGTGAAATTTGTGTTCCCTGGGCACTTCTGCGAGAGGCAGTGGCTTTGCTTCGAAGAGACCTTGGCCGGCTTTAGAGGGGTCATAGCTGGCTTGAGATGTGGTCCAGGGGCTGGGTTTGAGCTCTAGAGTTGGTGCTCTAGAGAGGCCTTGGGGAGAGGTCCTAGCTATGGGTGCAACTAGACCTTCCCCAAGTGGTTTGGATGTGAGTTGGTGCTCACTCCCTTCTTTTCAAACAATTGTAGTTATGTAATATTGTTTTTAACTTGTTGCCTTACAATCTATTATGTTATTTACTGTCAAATATTGCTTTGTGCAACTAACCATACAGCTCTCCATTGGTAAGCCATTGCATGATTATTAATTGCATAAATGTTCCCCTGTGATTTGTTGAGTACATTCAAAGTACTCATGGCTCTAAGCCCTGTGTCAAAGCAGTGTATGAAGATGACCAAGTGCAAGGAAGTTCAGACCTCTTTGAAGAGGATTTCTTTGATGATCCCGCTGCCTAGGACATCCTCCACTCGACAGCCTGTGGGCTTGCCGGTTGGCATTTATGCGTTTTGGTGTTTTCGGCTGCCGAGGTTCTTTTGTTGTCAGTTTGTAAGCCCAAGTAGCAAACCTTCTGTAAACAAGTTTGGACCATAAGGTCTTGTTTAATACTATGTTTAATTTGTCTGCTTCATCTCTTGTCTTGACCTTGTGGTTGTGATCGTACCGAAGTGATTCTATGTGAGCTAGCATCTGGTGTCCTGGGACTAGCTCGGTGCACAGAGGCAGGAACTCTAGGTGGTCCTACGGGATTTTCCTGAGAGTCCCTGTCAGACCTCCCCTCAGGTTTTGCCGTGCGGTACTACCGCTGCTCTTCTTGCGGTAGTACTGTCTGTTAAAAAAAATGGTCCTCCTGGACTCCCCTGCATATCCTGAGAAGAGGTCCTCACAAAGGTGGTATCAGAGCCCTGGTCGGCTGTAGGACGGGACCATAGGTAAAAAGGTCATTTTAGTTTTGATTCAAAAACTATTTTCTAAATCAAACCAACCTTAAAACTTGATTGGTGGTTCTTTCCTCGTTCTGATTCTGTGCTGTTCTTACCTTGTCTTAATCCCTTCTTATCTTTTCTTTAGTTCTGTGATCTCACCTTCCTCCGAGCTAACACAGATGTCTTCGCGTGGCAAGCATCCGACATGCCCGGAGTCCCTAGGGAGGTGATCGAGCACAGGCTAGCTTTACGGCCTGACAAAGTATTTGTAAAACAAAAACTACGGAGATTTGCCCCTGATCGATGAGATACTATTAAATCAGAATTAGACAAGCTACTTAAAGCAGGCTTTATAAGAGAAGTCGACAACCCAGAGTGGTTGGTTAATCCTGTAATGGTTAGGAAGTCGAATGACAAATGGCGTATGTGCGTAGACTTCACTGATCTTAATAAAGCTTGTCCAAAAGATGATTTTCCTTTACCTCGTATCGATCAGTTGGTTGATTCTACTGCAGGTTGTGAAATGTTAAATTTTTTAGATGCATGTTCTAGATACCACCAGATCAATATGTATCTAGACGATGAAGAAAAGACCGCATTCATTACACCATTTGGTATATTTTGCTATGTCAAAATGCCATTTGATCTAAAAAATGTCGGCGCTTCTTTTCAACACTTAATGCAATCGACTTTTTCATCTCAACTAGGCCGAAACCTGAAAGCCTATGTTGATGATCTAGTCGTTAAAAGCATCAAGAGACTTAATCATATCACTGACCTACAAGAAACATTCGACAACCTCAGAAAGCACCGCTTAAAACTCAATCCTGAGAAGTGTGTGTTCGGAATCTCTTCAGAAAAATTGCTTGGATTCTTAGTATCTATATGAGGAATCGAAGCAAATCCCGAAAAGATAAAGGCCATTCTCCAAATGTGCCCTCTGACCACAAAGAAATAAGTCCAGAAACTCACAGGGTGCATGGCGGCTTTAAGTCGTTTCATCGCACGACTAGGAGAAAAAGGACTACCTTTCTTTAAACTTCTAAGGAAACATGTAGGTTTTGAGTGGTCAAATGAGGCAAACGTTGCCTTTGAGGATGTCAAGAGGTATCTTACGAGTGCTCTTATTTTGGTTTCTCCGATGCCAGAAGAGACGCTCTTAATTTACCTAGCTGCCACGCCACAAGCAGTGAGCGCAGTATTGGTCGTAGAACGTGAAAACGTACAGCGACCGGTTTACTACGTTAGTAAAGTTTTACACGGGCCTAAGGAGCGTTACCCTCAGGTCCAAAAACTTCTATATGCCCTCCTCATGTCTTCGAGGAAACTGCGGCATTATTTTCAGCACACAAAATAGTCAGACTGCCCGAGTTTCCCTTGGGAGCGATCCTCGAATAGGGAAACAGCGGGACACATGGCAAAATGGTCAGTCGAACTTGGGGAGTTCGACCTCTATTTCATGTCCCGGACGGCCATTAAATCCCAGATCTTGGCAGGCTTTGTCGTCGAATGGACAAATCTGAACACATTCAGATCCCGAAGACGATTCCCGACCGATGGGCGATGTACTTTGACGGGTCACTTACTTTAAGTGGCAAAGGGGTGGGGTGGTCTGGTATCTCCTAGGAGAGACCTTAAAATATGCCATACAATTAAACTTTCAGGCCACTAACAACGTGGCGAATCTGAAGGTTTGCTAGGCGGCATACGAGTTGTGAAAGCTCTCGATTCACCGACTACTCGTGAGGGCAGACTCTCAACTAGTCGTGAATCAAGTCGGAAAGAGTAATGATGCTCTAGCGACAATGTCTCGGTACTTATTGGAAGTCGTAAGCTAGAAAAGCATTTTTTTCGATTTGAGGCACAATTCATCCTCGAAGGATAATTTCTCATGAGACCGGCTTGCTCGAATGGCTTCTTCCGATCTGTAGTACCAAAAGGAGTCTTCTTGAAACAACTCTAGAAGCATCCTGGTTGAAGAACCAGAGACACCTCCTATTGAGATAGCCTCTCTAGAATACGAGGATACCTGGATGGCTCCCATCTACGAGTATCTTCAGAAGGGTTCCGTACCCGAAGACGATCCCGAGGCAGATCGCTTATACCGATAAGCCAAAATGTATACTTTGATTGAAGGAGTCCTCTATAAACGAGGTACTCAAGGGGTGCTCATGCGATGCATTCCGCAGAGCGAGGGATTAACACTCCTTCACGACATACACGGTGGCATCTGTGGAACTCATGCTTCCTCTGAGAACACCGGGTCTGTAAGGCCTTTCGACAAGGTTTCTACTGGCCAACAGCCCTGTATGATGTCAAAGAGTTGGTTAAAAAGTGTGTCCAATGCCAGTTTCATAGCAAGCAAATACACCAACCAGCTCAAGCATTACAAACGATACCTCTGTCTTGGCCTTTTGCGACCTGGAGTTTTCATATCCTAGGACCGTTCCCCAAAGCTCCAGGAGGTTTCGAGTTCCTTTTTGTGGCTATTGATACGTTCACAAAATGGATCGGTTGAACTCAGGCGGGATAACAATGTAGCGACAAAAGCGGTTCATGATGAGATGCGTAATTACTCGATTTGGAGTTCCAAGTCGAATAATCACAGATAATGGTAAACAATTTTCGAGCGCAAAATTTTAGAAATTTTGCGACGAGTTGGGTACCAAGTTATGTTATGCTTCTGTTGCCCATCCCCAAAGCAATGGGGGCAGCCGAACGTGCAAACGGCTAAATAATGCAGGGAATTAAAACCCGAGTCTTTGACCAGCTCATCAAGCGCTCGGGGGTTTGGGTACAAGAATTACCCTCCGTATTATGGGCACTTCGTACGACTACTAGTTGGGCTACAAGTGAAACACCCTTTTTTCTAGTCTTCGGAGCCGAAGCCATGCTTTCTCTGGAACTAAAGATACGGTCAACACGAGTCGAAACTTTCAATGACTCCAACCAAGAACAACTTCGAGCGGATAACATCAACCTGCTCGAAGAAAGGAGAAATCAGGCCCTAATCCGTTCAGCAGTCTACCAACAAGCCCTGCGCAGATACTACGATCGTAAGGTCCAACCTCGCATGACCTTCTTTGTGGGTGACTTGGTATTGAGGCTCTGCCAATCCAAGTCTAATCGGAATAAACTTTCTTCCAAGTGGGAAGGTCCTTACATAGTGGTCGAAGTTACACAGCCACGGTCAGTATGATTGGTAATGGAAGACGGCCAGGTTCTCTCGAATTCTTGGAACATCGACCAGTTACGCAAGTTTTATGTGTAACAAACCATTCAGACAATAAAACTTCAGGTTCTCTCTACCTCTATTGTCTATTTTTGAGTAGTGCTTTCATAATCTTTCGACTACATTCCAAACACCCAGTTTTCTTTACCTTTGGTCGAAGGCGAGTAACATCACCTAGTCGAAGCCTCTCCTCTCTGCACGTGGTCCTGCCCACTAGAAGGAGCTTTCTAGTGTCGACTCGTTACTCACTTTTGCTACCAATACAAAGAGCTCGAGTTCTATTTGGTCGAAATATTTTTAAAGCCAGCTCTTTTCCACCTTAGTTTATTTTTTTAGTTATTTTAAAAAATACTCTAAGCAGGGTGCACTTTCTTAGATTTATTCAACCGCTTTTGGTGTACTCGTTCCGTCCCAACTGGTCGGAGGAAGAAACACATCTAGTCGAACTCTCTCCTCTCTGCACGTGGTCTCGCCCACTAGAAGGAACTTCCTAGCATTGTTTAGTTTCCTACTTTTGCTACCAGGACAGACCTATCGAGTCCACCAAAGAAGGACAAACGAATTTTTTAAAGTCCTCTAGACGTTTGCCTAACTCAAGTTGCCGTTCTCGATTTAATTAATATGATCGGAGATGGTAATATCACCTAGTCGAAGCCTTTCCACTCTACACGTGGTCCTGCCCACTAGAAGGAACTTCCTAGGGTTGATTCATTACTACTCTTTTGACCAGTGCATGACAATCGTGATAAAAAAAACTACAAGTTAATCAAACCTCTCTGTTTTCAGAAACCCTTTTAACACTATTTACTTAGTTTATCTAAATAAACTAAGCAAATAGTCGGGGGCTAGGATAAAGTTACTAATTTGACTTCAATTCTTAGTCTTTTGTTCGTCAATTATCTTTTGAGTTACTAACTACTCGACAAGATAATTTATAGGAAACAAGATGGATTATATATTACATCAGCAAAAGCTTGTTTTCACAGGTTTTTATTACAAACTACTCTGAAGAAGGAGATCGATTGCATCTCCTCCGAGACCTTCCTACCGATTGGTGCATTTCTTCAATCAAGCGACTTATACGCCTCAGGCGGTCGAAGTCGGCGTCGATTGGTTGCACATTAAGACTGGGGTCATGAGCTTTAAGTTTTGCCAATACATAACTTATTGCACCTTCGACCGCCTCCTTTATCGAGTTAGCTTGGTTGGCCTTCAGGGTGGTCACCAATTCTTACAAAGTCCCGACTTGTTCCCCCAATAGTACTTATGTGAGCAGCTATCACATCTTCTGGAGTTTTTCCCTCACAACGCAGCTCACCAAGTATATTGTTCAGGAGCATGATGTTGTCTTGAAGACTAATCTTCGTCGACTTCATCTTCTGTTGGTTATGAGTCGAAGCCTCGTGGAGCTATTTATTCTCGACTAGTTGCTCTGAAAGGGGTAAGACTAGTCAAGCAAAAATAATTCCTAAAAGAGGAAAAAACTAGTTCACAGGTAAAGAATTCCTTACCTACTAGTCTAGAATTTAACTTCTCAATTTCCTTATTATGGGAAGCAATGGTCTCAGCATGTCGCTTCTCCCATAATTTGATGTCCTTTGTGTTTTCTCTGGCGATGTGGAGGGTCTTGTTAAGGATCATGGTTTTTTCTTGATCTCTAGTTTCGAGCCTTCCCAGCTCGAGCTCAAATTCTAAAAAGAAATGAGAGTTAGAATAAGAAAAGAACTCGTGAAGGACTACAGGTAAAGAACTACTTACACCTTCGCTAATGAGATCTCGACCTTTCAATCTCTTGACCTTTATCTTTGGCGTCGAGGAATCTCGTGAATGACCAAAGTTTTATCTTTAACCGATTTGGAGCCTTCTCATTTCGTCCTCTTTTACGAAAAGAAGTAAGAGTTAAAAAGGTAAAGATCAACAACATAAGCAGTCTTAAGTTCAGCACTTACTGTTTATCTCTCCCTGCAATTTTTGAGCTGTAGAGTTATTCCTCTTAAAGCTTCTTCAAGAGGTCTTCTTTCTCTTCCCTTAGCTTTCTCGTCTCGTCTTTTTCATAATCGAGTGAGTCAGCCAAGGTCTTTTCGTCACTATTTAACTGGTCGTAAGCCTTTCTACGACTAGCACCTAGTCGTGAGTTTTTCCACGGCAAACCCCATAAGCACTATATAAGTGGTCAAATAAAAAACGACTATGAATAACGGTGACTTACCACCTCTCTTTGTTCTTCACATTACGCTTTTTTTTTGTCGTAGCTCTACAAGTTGTCGGTGATATTCACCTTGGTGGCAATTTGTTCTAGAGCTTTCGCAAAAGAAAGACAGTAAGAAGCAAGGGAAGGCCGCACATATAAGTATCCTTAAATACTTACATTCATGGTCGTCCAAGCAAACATCGAGAAAACCATCGTTGGACTCTTCAGCTTATCTATCTTCGCGACTTGATTCCACCAAACCTTCTCGAGATGCTCGTTATCAAAAATTTCCCCTCTGTTGGGAATATCTTTGGGATGAGGGACTCGATCGCGAGACCTAAAAGCAGAAGACCCCACGATGGAAGCAGGCCCAAAGAAATTAGAACAGAAGTTGAAGTACTCCTCGTCTTCTGATTCTGTAACTACAGCTTCTTTTTGGAGACCGGGAGGTACGTCTGCAACGACTTCCTTCCCGACACGGTGGTTAGATACATCACCACCCTGGCCAGAGGCTTCTACTACTACCTCTGCTGCCCCCACGACCACCTCAACGGTCGTAGCAACTACCTCAGTGGTTGTAGCAACCACTTCAGAAGCCACGACTTCCTCCGCCACTCGAGCAGTGGGTGATCCTTCGACCACTCCTGTTGTCATCTCTCCATCCTTTGGAGAAGTGACAATAGGCTTCTCAATAGAAGCATCCTCGAAATTTGAAGGAGTCGAGCTAAAGCAACAAAAGGAAAGCATGTTAAGTTGTGAAAAGCAAAAGGTAAATGTTGTTCTTACACTTTAGTCTTTCTCACATACCTCTGCACTCTGGACTTAACCAGAACTTATGAGTCACCTTCCCAATGTAAGATTTCTTGACTTCTTTTCTCGACCACGCCCCGTCGAGTTCAAGTTGATGGATAAGCTTGGCCACGACCATGTCTGGTCGTGGATTTTGAACAGGAGCCACCTCTCTGATCTCCTGACTTTTCGGATGGCCGAGATCAGTCTCGACCACTCCGAGATCGGCGCTTCCCTCGACCACAGGTTCTGCTGGAGCAGCATCGTCCTTCACAAAAGACATAAAGTCCTTCCAGTTCTCCTTTTCTAGGCGCTTGACAAAACTAGGAGAGGCAGAAACTGCGAAAGTTTTCTTGTCATAATAGAAGGGTACCTTGGCCTTGCGGGCTTTGCGCTTAAGAGGTTAATTTGCTTCAACCTCTTGACTTCAAATTGTTTCAACCTCCTCGGCCATTCTGACCATGTCTGCAGCAGATTTTGCAGAAGATCTGGTCGAAATAAAAGAACTTGAGCTTGCCCCTCCCTTGTCGGCGACTTTCATGAGTCGACGCTTCTTAGACGGAGGAGCTAGACTTTTTTCCGTTGTCATCCCTGCGCCGATGGTTATCAGTTCGACCTCTTGGTCATCCTGACGATTTTCCATGCCTACTTTCTGTAAAAAAAATAGAAAAGAAATACTGGCCAGTCGTAACATTTTCTACGACCAGTATCCAGTCATAAGTTTTTCTACGACATTTCCTTGATCGTAAGGTTTTCTACGATCACTACCAAGTCATAAGTTTTTCTACAACAAACAACCAGTCATAAGTCTTTCTACGACTCTAAAGTCCTAAGGATAAAATCAACGCTTGATTACCTTTAGGCGCTCCATCTTCTCTTCTGTGAATAAAACCGCAAGGATTTGAGGAACCGCCACTCCAGGTGGCAGAGATTTCTCACAAACAGTTTGACCCGAACGTCGATCTCTGCTTGTGAAAGATTTGTGCAAACAGATAAGACATTCATTAGACCACTTTGAGAAAGACCAAACTGAGAGCTAAGTCAAAGATTCACTTACTCTCCTCATAGTCCCTAGTCGGGCCTTTTGGCCCTGTGTACCTCCACATAGGAGGTACTCGTTTCTTTAAAGGGCTAATTCGACGTGTGATGAAATCCTTCACCACATGCCATCCGGTCAGTCCCTCCTCTTTCAAGTCCTTGATGGCTTGAATGTAGGGAGCAATCCAAACAAGATCCCTGGGAGTCGAATCCCAGGAAGAAATCTTCTCGGCAGCCTTCCCCGTGAAAATAAGGCTATCATCTTGGGTGGTTTTCCAGTAAAACCACCTCTTCCTCCATCCCGGCCACGAAGACCGGGTAAACATCTGAATATACTCCTTCGACTTCCCGTCATGGAGCTTCAGACCACAACTCCCAGCAATCCCAGATTGTCGAGCCATTCCATAAAAATATTGAAAGAGCTCGAGGTTTGCTGGAATTCCCAGGTATGCCTCACATAGATACACAAATACACTTAGCATTGTGATGGAATTAGGACCGAGGTTCACTAATTCCACCCCAAAGTGCTCGAGTACGAGTGTGAGAAAAGGGTGAGCAGGCAATCGAAGGCCACACTCACAATATGCCTGGAAGACAGGGATTTGCCCAATCTCCCCCGACGGCCAATGCTGCCCAACCGCTGTAATCCACTTCACAAGAACCTTCTCTGGAATCTTCCCGGCGTCGACCAAGGCTTGGATCTTCACCGCATCCATCTCTGACTCGGCCCACTCGGAAACTGTTTCGGCTATCTCTCTTAGAGGGGGGATGTTTTGGATTAAGGAAGGTCTTAGGAGAAAGCACAATTGGGTTGGTGGCGGAGAAGGCAAGAACTCGATGAACAGCGGGAGCGATTTGGAGAAAAGTAGAAACCTAAGTCTCACCCCCAATAAGTATTTATAACCATATGCCTGGGTTGAAAGTGTGGAAACCCAAGGGTTGCCACCGTTTCGGGCACCGCTCCAACAGACAGACATATAAAAGTCGATTGCGATTCTCTAAGTTTGTCTGTCCAAGAAAATCAGGTTCGTTTTTACACCTCAAGCAAAATTACTTTCTTGGCCAAGCCTTTCTAGCCAAATGAAATATCAATCGGAAAGGTTTTACTTCCGATCACCATACTACGACTATTTGATAGTCATAAGTAACCTTCTTGGCCAAGTATATTCCTGGTCAAAGTGATGTACAAATGTCGAAGATTTTTTTCCTTCGACCATCTCTCCACGACCCTCTCGTGGTCATAAGACCATCTACGACTCCTTTACCAAGTAAGTTACTTTTACTTAAAGCTGGGGGGGCTAGATGACAAGGATCTAATAATCCTCATTTTATCATTTATCTATAATTCTTATTATGGGTAAATATGATGTCATGTGGTCCCTAGGTATACCCCTTATATTTACAGGTGGTCGTAAGTTCTTCTACGACCACCCCCATAGTCGTAAGTCTTGCTACGACTACCTTATGGTCGTAAGTTCTTCTACAATCACTATCCAGTTGTAAGTTATTCTACGACTACCCCATGGTCGTAAGCTCTTCTACGACCAGGTCAACTACGACCACCTTATAATCAATAAAACCTACAGACGAGTGGGTCCAATTGATTAAGGAATCCAAGTAGTCAACATATGCTATTATTCTACGGAGTAATAGCACGTAATACCCCATTATCTCTGACAAGTAACTGCCAGACGGCATGAAGGAGTTAACACTCTGGTGATTACTGCAAACATGCGCCCGTTGCAGGACATGATGAGGCGCCTCTTCACCTGGAGAAACGGCTAGTCCTTCACGACTATATAAAGGCGGCGATCAGAGAAGAAAGGGAGGGCAATCAGAGAACACAGCAAGCAATTGGGAAGACAGGCACTATCTTCTGTAATAGTCTTAGTCTTTTCTTCCGATTGTACAAGATACACTCAATTCCATACACACACAGGAGTAGGGTTGTTATTCTCCCAAGAGAAGGCCTGAACATGTATAAAAATACCCATGTCAATCTCTCTGCGTGATTCCATTCTAGGAGACCCCCCGAATCAAACAATCTTTACGTAAGATCGGTTCTAAAACACCGACAGACCTCTTCACAGGCTTCTTGAAGAGATCACCAGACACGACTCCTCTAAGTCGTCTAGGTGACAGCAACCTCGAAGAGTAACAAGCAAGCCTCTTGCTTGACCCTCACCAAGTGCTACACAAGCACAAGTGGACACTCAATCCACCTCTAGATGGAACACATGCAACTATAGACCTCCATTCCTGCTCAAAATATGCAATACATGCATAATTGAAAGGAGAATCTCACACTAGCTCAAGAGAATGAAATAAGGTGCCAAAAGACTATCCCAACCGGCCGCAAGAGAATATAAATACCCGCACCTCCAAAAACTAGCCGTTGGGGGTGAAAATAGTTGAAATCATAGAGGAGCCGGCCCTACCGTCAACTAATGGCCGGTTAGGCTGCTCTCATAGACCCTGAACAGACTGGCCTTCCAATAAGAAAGGAACTCAAAAACATTCTCTTTGGAAGAAAAAAAATGACTGTCATACAGAGCCCGATTAGACCAGAGACCCCGGTCACACTGGCGAGCAACACTGCAAACAAAATTTTCAGTGGCACCAACAAACAATTTCCATTTTGTTTACACTATCAAGAAGGTGCCTACCACATATTTACACCAGGAAGGTTTGGTTATTGACTACAAACAACTTTAATCGCTCCAAGGCACAATGATGTCGCAAGAAACATATACGAGTAGTGGGGGCTGGCCACAACCGATCTACGAGGAGGTTGTTTCTACCTTTATTCATGTTAGTCCTGTGGCATATTTGGAAGGAAAGAAACAGATATTTCAACGAAAGGCGTTACAATCTGTCGAGTCGAGGAACACAATAAGAGAAGAAGCTCATGAGTGGATTCTAGCTAGCGCACATAAATTAGGGAGACTATAGGCTAAGTAACATTTTTGTTCTTTCTATCCTTTTCTTTTTTGTTTTTTGTTTTGTTTTTGTTTGCTTTTGCTTTGTCCTGGTTTGTTGGCTTAGGCCTAATTTGCTCCTTCAATGAAATTTAGCAGGCTCCAGCTACCTTTTTTTAAATTTTTTTTTGTTATATCATCGCAACAAGATGCACCAAGAAACTAACTGGGAGGGCATATTTAGTGCATCTAACTTTTGGTACACCACCGTGCACCCTCTTCAAAACACGATACAAATAGTCACGAATTTTTTTTAAAAAAAGATAAGTCATGATGCAATCAAGTATCCTGTAAAAATTCAACTTAAAATATGACTTATATTAGGAGAAAAAAGGGAAATTTTTAGTGAATAGTAGCATTGTCCTTTTCTTTTAGTTTTGGATTTCATTTTCAATAGGATTTGTTTTCTTTGTGCATTTCTCTATATATAGATTGAATTTAGATTTGAAATTTTGTGGCAGGATAGATTAATTTTGTGTCAATGTTGTTGTGAGAACCTGGGGTATTTAACTTGTAATACTTAACCATTAAGATGATTCAAGCATTACAAATCAAATATCTCGACTCTCGGTGTATATGTACTTCCCAGAATGCAATACATATACCCCATACAAAAATTATGCATCAATTCCATTCAACACATAGAACCGAAGTACAACTAAGCAATTCAAAAGACATACAATATAGAGTTATTACAAAAGGGGCCGACCGGCAAAATAGCAACTAAAGAGTTAGATAAACAGCGGAAGCATACATCCATAAGATGGTGATAAACAAAAGCCAATTAGTGTGCCTTTAACCCACAAGGCAACCAACCGGGCCACCAACCTAGTCATCGAAACCAACACACATCTCGCAAAAGTGGATCCCTTGGGGATCAACTTCCTCCTCCGCAACAATTTATTAAGCATAACAAATGAGTACAAAAAATGTACTCGCAAGACTTACGTGTAGAGTAACAGGCCTATACATATGCTACATACAAGCTTATTTAAGTGGAGGAGGCTCTAGACTCATTTTTAGCATAAAGCAAGTTTTCATTTGCAATAATGTAATAGATTTAAAGCAGTTTTGCAATATGTTTTTATTTGACAAAAACAGTGAGATACAAGGATCAATAATAACAATACATCCTGGAAGTGGCTAACCCAATAGCCACCACAACAATAGCATGAATTCCCCATTCATACCACCCGCATCAAGTTTTAATTAAAATTCCAAAATGTTGAGTCTAACTCCTGCGAATCCAATCCCAAGCGTGTCCATAACCTAGGATGAGGCTATTCGAATAGTTTATACCCTGCAGGGGTGTACCAATGTACCCACATGCTAGACCGCCTCTTATGCCACTAGATTAAGTACACTTCCTTTGGTATGCCGGCAAGGCTAAGTCCTACGAGACATTTCCAATATTGTGCATTAACTACGAGTCGCCCATATGGGAGAAAGCCCCATACGTTGATGCGGAGTCATCAAAGATACTCACATCCTTATAAAGGACGATGCTCCTTGCAGTGGATAACCTCCACCACTGCTCACCCAAACACACACAAGTTTCTTTTTCAACACAACGCACACAACCACCATGCGACCCGGAGCCAACACACGCCAAAGTACTAAGTCAAGAGAGGTTCCATATGCCTCTCATGTGGTTAGCACGCAATTATGCTTGGTTTTGGTGAAACAAGATGTTCGGTCCTTGTTGACCTGGGCAAGACATTCACACACCCAATATCCCACCATCCAACCACTTGCCCAAGTCTAAATCATTTCATTTGCACTTTTAGTTTTCAAAGAAATTTAGCACAAGGTGCTGATCATAGTGTAATAAAATGATTTGTGTGATCAAAGTTATCGACTAAGTCGATAACCGCCCAACTTTACCAGTAGCTAAGCATTTCTAAGCATGACACCGTAAAGACATTAAAAGAGCATAATTAAATCACCGGGCTCTAATTCACCAGCGATATTAATAACTTATGTTTTGTGGCAGGGGATAACAATTTAAGGGCAACATGCAATAGAAATAGCTACCTCTAATCGGGAAAATTACTTTGACACAAAAGCATGCATACATACAATTTGTAAACAAAGTATTAGACTTGAAAGTAATGGGACATTTATGATCAAACTGCTTGCCTTGCTGGGGATGACTATCTTGCTGCAGAGGTTCATTCTCGAATACAATAGGATCGTTGGAACCTACCGAAAGAATCGAAAGCACAATAAGAATGAATAATACCGAAAAGACCCAAAAATTCAAAGTCATCCAAAAATCATGAAAAATTCACAGAAGGTAGATCATGATTTTAGGTGAATTTAGCAACAATAATCAATTGATTTGGATGTTCTATGCAAAAGTTATGACAGTTTGAAAGTCAGTTTTCTGGAAAATCCAATTAAATTGCCACCGGTTACTGTTCATCCGAATTAATTATTTTGGTGAAAATTTCCAGAGCAGTGGTGCACTTGAAATTGTTATGGTAGGCAAAGCACCACATGAGATGAACAATGGAATTTGATTCACCTCATTTGGAGCTACGATGAATTTTCTATGATTTTTTAAAGTTATGATAGTAGTGTACAAAACATTAGTAAAATGAGATTTTTAGTAACAGCAACATGTTCAAAACCTATTTTACAATAAACTATACTAACAGAGGATTCCAACAAAGTTGAGTTTACTCAATTTGGAGTTACAGAGAAATACTTATGCATTTTCGAAGTTAAAGCAATTTGTAGTGCAACAATATTACTAATCCTAAATTAATTTTGCCAAAGTGTTTTTTGTAACAGTAACATGGTTCCATCCATTTTTATATTAAAGTACATTTAAAAATGAAACTAACAAAATTTGAATCATCAATTTTGGAGCTAAAATGAATTACTTATGCAATTTTGAAGTTTAACCAATTTTCAGTTCATAAATAAAGCATTTCAGATTTCATATAAACATAAAATACTTTTTATACCCAGTCTATCCTAGCCAAAGTCACTGACTAGTGGGGCCTAATAAATAGTGTTCTTTTTCATTTTATTTCCAATTTTAATTAAGCACTGACATGTGGGGTCCACCAGTCAAACTCACGGTTCATGAAATAGTGTGTGGACCGACGGTCTATGGAACAGTGCACCGGTCTATGGACCACCTAGTAGTTTACTGTGCACTAATGGCCTCGGGCCCACCTGTAAGTGACTCAAGGAATCAGCTAAACAATGATTTCCGACAAAGATACATCATTAATTACTAATCATCGTCATTAAATCTTAATAACGCAGCTACAGTAACTGTTGGGAAATCCGACAAACGGAGCTCCCGCTCTGCCCGCTTGCACGACGGCTTGCCGGCGCAGCGGTGCACGGCCACGGGGTCTAAGACCCGGGATGGGGTCCTAATAACCTAGCACATCTAATGGTTCCGGTGGAGAGCTCCATGGCGGTCTGTAGTGGCGGCGCACCGGAGTAGGGCGGCGGGGCTGAGATACGGCAACTGTGGAAGTGATGCCCCGATGAGTAAATCGTGCAAATCAAATGCTCCTAAGCTACTAGAAGGTCCTAGGAAGCTCACCCGAGTGTTGGAGAGGTCGGGGGAACTCTGAGGTGACTCGACGTTGATAATGGCCGCGGCGGCCGACAATGGAAAATCTTCCAAATTCGAGCGTCCCTGAGATGAAATGAGGAAATTGATAGAGGGGTTTTCTTAGTTGTGCAATGAGACTTGAGATGACGCGCAATATTTAGGTTAAGACTCACCGAAGATGAGGTTAGCGCAAGGAGGGTCTTCGGGGCGCGCTCTAGTGCTGCCCAGGGCGCGAAGAAGAATCGAGGGCTACACGGCAATGCAAAAGCTGGGGTTAGCTAAAATGGAAACGGCGAGGGAAGTAGGTGCTGGGGGACAAGTCGGTGGGGACTTTACCTGTGAGGAACGCTCACCCGAGCTTCCCTCTCCTCAGCCACCGAGAGGAGAAGTGAGCAAATTGGAGGGGGAAGAGGGGGTTTTGAGCGGGGAAGGGGATGGAGGAAGAGGCGGCGTTACGCAGAGATGCACCCGGATAGGTGGAAGAGGGCGGTTGCTCACGGCGTGACCAGGCGAAGATGGAGGCGCGGCAGAGCGGCGCGGGCGCGTGGCGCACAACTTCTGTGCATTGCAGCAGGAGGTGGACGAAGGAGATGACAAGTGGGGCCGCGGCGTCAGCGACATGAACGAACGGTTGCGACGAAATGGACTCGGCCGATTTGGGGTCGCACGATCAGGAATGGACGGTCAGATCTCGCGGTGAGTCTAGATAGTCGAGCAGTTGCCTGATCGAGGTGTTGGTGAGAATCGGACGGCTGATGACGTTTGGTTCCGGCATGGTGTAGCTAGGCGGCTAGGTCGAGACGGGTGGCTCAGGTCGGAGGAATAGTGCTGAGCCCGAAGTTTAAATCTGATTTGACCAACTAGCAAAAGGTTTGACCGGGGTTCTAAAATTAGAAATAAATTTCTAAAAATTCTGAAATAAATCAGGGGACTTCCTGGGACAACCTAGTACTCAAATAAAATTTGAAAATCTACTGTTCAAGATTTACTTTGTGTAATTTAAATTCCAACTTAAAATAGGTCTTTGACTTGTGTTTGAATTTTCTAGAGGTTGAATTTGGTTCCAAAATTTGGGAAAAATTATATTAATTCATGATAATTATCTTAGTATTTGAATAAATTATTTCCAGAGGATTATCACAAGTTTTTGCTCTTGCTTTCTTTTGGAACTTCAATTTGAGTTGTATGTTTTCTTTGATTTCAACAACTTTAATGCAACAAATTATGCAAAAACTCCATAAAACCAATGCATGTTCAAAAGTTTTTAAATTCCCCACATTTTTAATACATTTGAAATACAATCCCAAGATTTTGGATGTTACAGTTGTCAAATTTTTTCAGAATTTTTCATGAGTATTCGCATCGTGTTTTAAAGATTATTTATAGGGATGCATCAAAAGATAGGATGCACTACATATTTTCCCAATTAACAGGAAAGACCACATACATACGTGAGTTTTTGGCACTTATAGTACCTTTAGCGTAGTCAATAGCTGTCACATCCCCAAGTTTATACATGATAATTAGTATGCATCTTATTAGCATGTATCATGATCTGAAAACTTCTACATAATTTATTGCACTAGGAAATTCTCAAACAAATATTAAACATACACTTCAAATCTAAACTCCAAACAAGAATAGGAATAAAACCTTATGTTAATCATATGGAAATAATTTATTCAAATACTATAATAATTTTCATGGATAAATATGATTTTTCCAAAAAATTTGGAACTCAATTCAACCCTCAAAAAATTCAAACTCAATCCAATAACCTGTCTCAGGTTTGGATTTAAACTTTACAAAATATAACATGAACAGTAAGGTTTAAGAATTTTTATAGGAATTTGAACAACTCAGGAACACCTCTGATTTATTTCAGAATTTTAGGATTTTATTTGCTATTTCTAGTAGCTCGGTCAAAGTGGAAGATTGAAAATTAATTCAGTCAAACACTCTTGACTCAAACCCAACCTAAACCCACTGTTCAGACTCGGGTCTGACCCACTCGAACTGATCTAACCAAATCAACTAACCGCACCACCCTGGTCGGTCCGAACAGCCCCTTATGAGCGGACCGTCCGATCTTAATCTTGTGGCCTTAACGCGCCCGTTCGATCGGACCACCCGAGCCACTCACTGTTGCTCCGACCCGGACCCATCGCGTCGCTTGGTTTGACTGGACCGTCTCGCCGCACCTGTTCACTCGCAGTCGCTGCCAGCGGGCCCAACCGCGCCAGTGCCTTCTCGTACCTCGGGCAGAAGCAGCGCGCCACGCACAAGACACGCTCTACCACGGGCTCCGTTAACACGAGCGACGCCGTCACCCACTGCCTCTCCCGACCACTCCTGGAGTTTCTCCTTCTCACGCCGTGACCATTCCCATCCTTGCACAAGGATAAGACTCCCCCTTCACCCCCAATTCTCCTCATCCTTCCTCTCGGGGCTGAGGAAGGAGGAGCTTGCATTTGCTCCGTTCTTTAGTAAAGTCCAAGCCATCAAGTCTCCGAGCTCCTACTTTCCATGCCTTTTTCATCTTAGCTTAATTGAGCCCTTTTCATTGCTTGTAGATCACGAACCACGTTCATGCCCTCGCTGTCTCCAGAGAGCGCCCCGAAGGCCACCCTGGTACAAACTTGGTCTTTAGTGAGTTTGACCTCCCTTTTTGTGCGTCACTTTATGCCTTTAGGTATAAGATTCAGTTCCCCTAAATCAATTTTGATATTGCTTCACAGGGACTTTTAGATTTCGAGTTAACCCCATTTTCGGTCGACGACCCTACTCTTTCCACTTCAGTTGATCTAGTAAGCCATTTCCCGATTCCATGCAATGTCACCATCTACTAGCTTTACTCAAGCTTGCTTCACCACCTTTTGTCAGTTTCCTTGCACAGTTTGTCTCCTCCTCGTGAACCAATGCTGCCGCCATAGCCGTCATTGGCGTTGAGCTGCTACCGAGCTTCACCAGCCCCTCTACAACTTTGGTAAGCCTCAAGGTACCCTCTAGTAGCTTCAGCCTTGTTTGGTTTGCTCAAAGACCCATCGAGGCATCGTTGCATCTTTTGCCGTTCAGCTCACCGCCGCTCGTCGCTGGCTAGCCGCCGACTCAGGCTGTCTCTGCCACTGCAACTACCACCATTAGGTGTGCATTAGTATTAGAAACTCAATCCTGCCCTTGGCCGGCGTCGCCGTGGCCGGAGTCGCCGGTTGGGCTCTGGCGAAGCCAGTGTGCGTGTTGTCGGAATGGCCGACCGTTCCTGTAGCAGCATCATTTAGGTCAACCGTAATGATTAGATCTTAATTGCAAGATCTATGTCGGAAATCAGGTTTAACTGAGTTAAGGTTAGGCTTGAGTCTATGACATGTGGGCCTCATGGCCGATTTAGGTGATAGTGTAAATTTGTGAGATGCGTTTTCCTTTAAGGAAAATGTATTCCCTATAAGCTTATTTAGAAAGTACGTGTTTGTCATAGGGAGGCGTCTTTTAGAGAGTACGTCTTCGACGTCATTCTTGGCTGGGCTAGGTCAATGTTGACCAAGTCAACCCTTGACTTGGGTCCCACCTGTAAGAGACTGCGGCTAGAGTAGACCTCGGAGAGAAAAGTACTAGATGAGTATAGAAATTCTGAAATGATTTATTTACAAACTGAAAATGTGAATAACTTCAAAAATACATAACTAATTCATCTCAACTCCAAAATGGTTGAAACCAGTGCTAATAATTTTCATCTTTAATAAAATTAATTATAAATTTGGTTTCAAACTTGTCTCTATAGCAGAGACTATAATTTTGGAAAAGTGATCCATAACTCTATTATTTTTACAATAGAGAAAGTCTGATCATTTTGAAAATGCATAACTAATTCTTAAAAACTCCAAATGAGATGAACCCAGATATGTTGGACTTGTAACAATATTCTCTATTTATCTATATAATCCTTGTATTCCCTACTGCTCTACAAATTTTGGCCAAATAATTAAATTGCATGAACTTTAACTTATTGAAATCTGAAATCTAAACTGCTATAACTTTCACATAATAACTCCAAATAGAATAATTCTTTCACCTAAATTCATATAAAATCATAAAATAGCCACTATAGAAAAATCATGAATTTTTGAGTATTTTAATTTTTGAGGTATTTCTCGGTGTTTATCGATATCGTTATTTCTCTAGATTCCGAAGCAATTGATATTGACTCGTACGCTACTGAGAGTGAGCAATTGATCTACCAGCAAGGCAAGCATCATTTGAACTTTCTTTTGCATCATATTTGATCCCAATTTTTTCATAAGTTAGTGCAATGATAATTGCTTGCATGCTTATTTTGCTATGTCGCTATTTTTTGTGATGTGTAGGTAGTTATATCCTATTCATTGAGGTTATCCTTGAATTCATTCCAATATAAACATGCTTAAGTTAGGTTGTGTGAAATATATTCTACGAGTTTGCTTAGCCATGCAAGTCTAGATACGGTAGATTGATTGTCGGGAATAACCCGACAATTATGGGAATAACCCGACAATCATGCATTTTTGAGCATTTTGAATTTTGAGGTATTTCTCGGTGTTTATTCGGTATTGTATTTATATAGATCCCGAGCCTATCAATATTGACCTATACGCCATCGAGGAAGAGCGGCTAAGCTTCCAAAGAAGGTAAGCATCATTTGAACTTTCTTTTGCATCATATTTGATCCCGTTTTGTTAAGTTAGTGCAATGATAATTGCTTGCATGCTATTTTGATTATATCGCTATTTTTGTGATGTGTAGATTCGTTATATCCTATTCATTGAGGTTAATCTTGAATTATTCCAGCACCTCCTGCTTAAGTTAGGATTATGTGAAATATGCTATTTGAGTTTTCTTAGCCATGCAAGTCTAGAAACGGTAGTTTGATTGTCGGGAATAACCCGACAATTATGGGAAACATTCACTTTCTCACTTTCTTTTTATTTCAGATCTTCGTATATATTTTATGAGATAAATTTTATCTTTTTAAGTGAGTTTTGGGGTCTGGACAACTGGTCGCTAGTGAGGGTGACTTCGTGCACGAGATCGGGTATGTGGTTGTCTTGTTCGGACCATTAAGGACCGAACTTTGGTACCTACGATTCAAGTAAAATTCATGCTATCACACGCGGTATATGGGTGCCGTTTGGTCAAGTAGGGCCGTTTGGTCAAGTAAGGGGAATGTTTTATTGCTTAGACCGCAGGTGGTGTGAGGACATAGAGACCGTGAAATCCTATGTTCCTTAGGAACCCAGTGTGATATATACTGTGCAAGGGAGCACGATTACTTATGTTGAGGAAAACCAACATACTAACTACCTCACACTGGCCCCTCCGACACAACGTGCATGCCCGCTTAGCATTTTCTATATGCATGTGTACTAAGTTGGGGTTCATCTTGCATGGGTGGTCTAACTCAATGGGATTTTCTTGCTGAAAAATACTGAATCTCGATTTCCCCGACCGACATACCTAAGGAAGTGTGTCATTATCCGGAGACTTACGGGCTGATCGAGTCGTATGGGTAAAGTAGTACACCTCTGTAGAGATAAATCTATTAGAATAGCCGTGTCCATAGTTATGGACGATCGCTTGAGTAAGTGGCTGCTATCGTTAGTTTTCGAATTAAAATTTGTGGGTACAACTCGGCATTCGGTATGAACGGGTGTTCATGCACTTTAGTTTATCAAAGTGGGCTGCCACTTTGGTGTTTGTTTGATTCATTTGTTTACCTTTTTGTTACTTTATCACGTGATTTACTTCTACTTCAAATCTGTTTTTTAAAATGGCAATTGATAAACTAGTATGTGTAGGTTGGAAAATTGTTGCGTTTTCCACAAAGCTAAAGCCACTAATGCCATCATTTGAATGTCCTCTATGCATAACTAATTTTATCTTTGTGTAAGACTTGCGAGTACAACTTTGTACTCAATCCAGCTGCAATGTTTCAGGTGAGGAAGACTTTGAGCCTGATGAGCTCGTTAGCACTGATTTAGGCGACGCTAACAAGTAGTGCTGTCATTTAACTCCCAGTCGGTTGACGATGGGTTATGGGGCATACCATGCTGGACTTTTGATTTATTTACTTGCTTCCGCTGCTATGTTAAGTTCTTATTTGAATTTGGCCGGTCGGCCACTTGTAATAGTTGTAGACTTGAACTACTATGATGTATGTCTTTTGAACTATCAATGTATGAATGATGTATGGATGTGATCAATGTTGTATGTGAGTTTGGGCATGTTGGTCGCTGATCTTGGGAGCCAACATAACCTCATGCTCGCTGTTCATGGGTTCCATTTTAACTCACTAAGTGTGGTCTTTGATTCTTTAGAGAACCGATAATCATGTAGTACTTGCAAAGGAGCGGTACACATGATCACCGGGGCTCTAGTTTCAGTAAAGACTTCTCACTTAGATGGATTTAACTTAGAATCCATTTACCTGGAAGCCCAGAGTTATCTCCTTAAGGTCGGGCAGGCCTCGGTCTTACGGAAATAACCCGAGGGCTCCTACAGCGTTGGTATCAGAGCCATACTGACTGTAGGTTAGAGATAGCATGGGCGTTAAGTTTAGCAAGTCCTTGGTCAAATTATTTTCAAAATTGTTAAACTAATTTGAGAAAGCTAAGTTAGGAATCTCTTTTATTCCTCATCCATCTTAGTATCATTTCTCACCTTATTCTTGTTTCAATTTACAAAACTAACTCATCTTGCCCTTCTTGTCCTTAGAAGAATCCTCCGTACCTTGTTAAGGAGACCCACGCGGAAGATGTGGATGGATACCCGGCACTAGTTAGAGACATGATGTGGAGAGCAAACTTCACATATCAGACGGCTTACTCCATCTACCGTCAGGACAAAGGGCTGGGAATGGAAGACTATTAGGCCGTGATCCACATCATCGCTAACTGAGTTATGGGGAGAATTCAGTACCATTTTTAGGCTCATGGCCCTTCCGAGGCCATGGCATTTCAGGAAGTGGCTCATATGGCTATGAGCCATCTTCGTTATGATTTAACGGAGTTGTCTTAGCCACCATATGACTATTTTCCTATGCAAGCGCATGGCGTGGATGTGGACACTTTTGCTAGAATTCAGTACGAGGAAGATCCCCAAGTGAGGCAACTAGCAAGGTTGGTTCATATCATGAACCAAGTTCACCTTTGCACCATACGTGAGCTATGGGAGACCCGACATCGCCTCATAGCAGCTCAAGGGGGCCTATTGCACCTATATAACTTGGGGCTCGTGGACTGTCGTGTTGTATACGGCGCAAACGAGGTTTCCCCGTATGCATCTGCACCATAGGAGTTTCGACATCCTGAAGTGGAAAATCATGTTATTGATGAATGGTCACCCTTGCGCCTCACTAATCCAGAGGACCCTGATGATACGGGATCCCCAGGATACCATCTTCTAGACGAGTTCCCGGTGAACTTCGATCGGGAAGATAGATAGATGTTAGTGTAGTGAGCTCGCTGTCCGAACATGTGTCCAGCGAGCATGTATCTTTAGATTTATGTAATAGGCTAGTCGTGTTGAACTTTGGATGTTTCTTTACAAGAACTTTTGTTTCAGGCAGTTACCATTCGCCTATGGGCTTATATGAATGTAATTGTACCGAAAAACTATGAATTGAGCCTAGGGGAACCCCGGAATCAAACAATCTTTATGTAAGTTCGGTTCTAAAACCCCGACAGTTGGCGCCGACCGTGGGGATCTTCAAGTCATCAGCTTTCCTTCGTTTGTTCCAACTCTAATGCTCTCATGGTAGGAGAGTGGAACGAGGAGAACTGATTGGACCTGGCCGATTACGCAGATATCGACATGGATGTCAGTTTCGACTACGAGCCAAGTAGTGCATCATCCGATGGTGATGTTGCCACCGGAGATCATTCTCCAGGAGACCATACCACCGATGGAGTTGAGAAGGGATCCTTATCCCCCACAACGATACATCCAAATGAGGAACTAGCTTCCTTAGAGGGCAAGGGTCCATTCGACCACAATGAGGACTGTTTCATGGCAGGGTCAGAGCATGGCAAGGGTTCCCCCTCCAAATGTTCAGGTCCATCTGATGCAGTCCGACTTGGCACGACAAGTCTTGGAAGTCGTAATTCCGGATCTCCATTAGCATCTGGTGATCCTCTCTCTCCGGTTGGCCCAGCCAAGGATACGATCGAACACGCTTTTCCTGCGGGTTCGACCATCCCAATGTAGGGCTCGTCTATGGACAGGGATGGCTATAACCCGAAATTCCCCTTCCTGTAGGGGTTTACTCCAAGTCACCAGATGGTGTCATTCGACTACTCCTCAAGTAAGGAGGCCTCAAGCGCAAGTGGAGATCATCAACCGGAGGTCTTCATCCTTTCCTCAGGTAGCAATAACTCTCCTAGAGGTAGGACCGAGGACGCTTACCGACGATCATACCCTACGACCGCTCGTGGCAATGGCAAGGACACCTTCGGCGATGAACAGAGTCAATACTCTGATAAGCGTGCGGGAAATCCTTGAGATCATCACACTTCACTAAGGCAAGCTCAAGGATCAGGTATGGACGATCCTGAAACAACCCGACGGGAACAAATTGCAGCTCCGAGAAATCTGCCTGGCCACGCTCAATACCAGTCAGAAGAAGCTCATGAACTTCAACATATCAATGATCTGCTCGAGAACCCATCTCGAGAACTTGCCCGGGCACCTGGCTACGACTACTTCGCCGAAGAGATGGCACGAAGGCTACGAAGCACGATGAGCAAGCTCGAGCGCCCCCGCTGACATCGTTCTGGAAGTCGTAGCAGTGCGACTCCACCAGCTTCTAGTCGTTCGAATAACTCACCGCATGGAGATCGCCGCAAGTTGCATCGTTCCCCAAACCAGAGAAGGGTTCCTCGAACGCCTGATGATCAAAAAGCTCTTAGGAGATGTGATCATTCGCCACTCCGACCCAGAGGTCTGCAACAGCAAACAAAATACGAGAAGTATTACCCTCGTAGGATCGAGACTTATCATAAGTCAGATTCACCCATTGCTGGGTATCGTCATGTACGATCACCTGGCGACATCAACTCCTCTTTCTTGCAAAGGAGGTGTTACAATGTAATTATCGGATGTCAGGCTTTCTCACCCGACCTCCGAGCAGTTCGCTGGCCACCTCAGTTTCGACCAGTGAACATGGAGAAGTTTGATGGATCTCAAAACCCCATTGAATTTTTCCAGATCTACACAACCGTTGTACGAGCAGCAGGAGGAGGAGAGCATGTAATGGCAAATTACCTTCCTACTGTGCTCGAGGGATCCGCTCGATCGTGGTTGTTAAATCAACCACTCGAGTCAATTTATTCATGGCAGCATCCCTGCGACCTCCTACTGGCCAATTTCTAGGGCACCTACCATCGCCCTGGGAAGGAGGACGACCTGCATAGGATGAGACAGAACGACCATGAGACTCTACGCCAGTTCATTCGATGCTTCAGTCAGGTTCAAAATTCCATTCCTGAGGTTTCTGATTCTTCTGTCATCAGAGCTTTCAAGTAGGGAGTCCGTAGTAGAAGGATCACAGAGGATATCGCCTTAAAGCCTCTTGCTACTGTCGCCGAACTGTTTAAGATGACCGATCGATATGCCACCGCTGCTGAAGCGGTCGAGTGGAACAACACTATCGATCAAGATGATAAAGTTCCTCAAGAGATAGGCGAAAGTGGTAAGAAGAAGGATAAGAAGGCCAAGAAATCCAAGAACAAGGCAAAGGGCCAAAAGCTTCAAGCCAATAGTTCCAAGGAGGTCTTGGCCATGAGCGATAAAAACCCTCAAGGCTCCAAGCCATACTCTAATCGAGGCAAAGGTAAGCGCCCCGAACGGAAGAACAACAAGTCTAGGTGGTGTCCTTTCCATAAAAAGGAAGGTCATGACCTTCTCAATTGTCAAGTTTTTTAACGAAAACTCGAGGACTACTACAACGGCAAAGGACCACTTCCTATCCTCGAAGAGGTAAGGCAAGCCAGTGGTCGTACATAGTCAGACAACAATGAGGAGATGCCATTTCAAGATCCTGAGCATACCATCGAGCACATCTTTGGGGGATCATCGACATACAAGTCAAAGCGATAGTTTAAGGCTGTCGAACGCGAGGTAAACTCCATTGACCCTACTCTTGTTAATAAGCTACCGAAGTGGTCGGAAGTCACCATCTCCTTCGAGAAGGTTGACTGCCCAATCCCTTCCACTCGACCAGGTCACTTTTCGATCGTGGTCGAGCCCACCATCAACAACTGTCGAGTAAATCGACTGTTGATTGATGGTGGTAGCTCGTAAACATTATGTTTATAAGTACCCTGGACGATATATAAGTACCCAGGACAAAGGTAAGACCGATACGATACTCTTTTCATGGTATTGTACCGGGGTTTTCGGCCAAACCCATGAGCCAAGTTTCTCTTCCTTTAACATTTGGTTCATCAAGTAATTTCAGGACAACCTTTGATGTGGTCGATTTCGATACGGCATATAACACCATACTCAGACAACTAGCTTTGGCAAAATTCTTAATGGCTACTCATTATGGGTATCAATGTCTTAAGATGCCTGGTCCCAAAGGAGTAATTACAATTCACTGTGATAAGAAGATGACGCATACGTGTGACCGTCGATCCCTCGAGATGGTTGGTCAGATACCAACTCGAGAAGAAAATAAAGGGTAGCCTTCGACCAAGCAGTCGAAGCCTAAAGCTGCACCTAAGCCGAACGACCAAGTCAAAGAGGTTCCCTTGGATCCATAGGAGCCCTCGAAGACTGTTCACATCGAGGATACTTTCGACCCCAAATAGGAAGACACTCTCATCGCTTTCCTTCGGGCAAATGCAGATGTCTTCGCGTGGCAAGCATCTGACATGCCCGGAGTCCCCAAGGAAGTGATCGAGCACAGGCTAGCTCTATGGCCTGACAAAGTACCCATAAAAAATTATGGAGATTTGCCCCTGATCGACGAGATGCTATAAGGTCAGAATTGGATAAGCTACTTAAAGTAGGCTTTATAAGAGAAGTCGACCGCCCAGAGTGGTTGGCCAACCCTGTAATGGTTAGGAAGTCTAATGGCAAGTGGCAAATGTGTGTAGACTTCACTGATCTTAATAAAGCTCTTGCAAAAGATGATTTCCCTTTACCCTGTATCGATCAGTTGGTTGATTCTACTACTGGTTGCGAAACATTAAGTTTCTAGACGCATATTCTGGCTACCATCAGATTAATATGTGTCTAGAAGATGAAGAAAAGACCGCGTTTATTACTCTATTTGGAACATTTTGTTATATCAAAATGCCATTTGGTCTAAAAAATGCTAGTGCTTCTTTTCAACGCTTGATGCAATCGACTTTTTCACCTCAACTAGGCTAACATTTGGAAGCCTATGTTGATGATCTAGTCATAAAAAGCATCAAGCGACTTAATCATGTTTCAGACTTGTAGGAGACGTTCGACAACCTTAGAAAGCATCGCCTGAAACTCAATCCTGAGAAGTGTGTGTTTGGAGTCTCTTCGGGAATATTGCTTGGATTCCTGGTCTCTATACGAGGGATTGAAGCTGTGAGGACCCCCGGGTTATCTCCGTAAGACTGAGACTAAGCATGGTCTTAAGGACATAACTCTAGGGCCTCAAGTAAATGGATTCAAACTTAACTCAATCCCAGTGAAAGGCTTAACTACAAACTAGAGCCCTGATGTCATGCGCGCTGCTCCTCTGTGAGCACTACATGATTGTCGGTTCTCCAACAAGTCAAGCACTACACTTAGTGAGTTAAATAGGAAGCCATGAACAGCGAGTATGCAATCATATTGGCTCCCAAGATCAGCGACCAATATGCTCATACTCTCATACAACGTTGATCACATCCATATAACAGCATACATAGATAGTTCAAAAGACATACAACATAATAGTTAAAGTCTACATCTATTACAAACGGCCGACCGGCCAAATTCAAATAAGAGTATTAAGTAGCAGCGGAAGCAAGTAAATAAACCAAAATATCTAGCATGGTATGCCCCATAACCCATCGGCAACCGACTGGGAGTTAAATGATAGCATTACTCATTAGCGTCGCCAAAATCGGCGCTAACAAGCTCAACGGGTTCGTACCCTTCCCCACCAGAAATTGTAGCAACCGGGTTGAGTACAAAGGTACTCGCAAGTCTTACACAAATAAAAATTAGTTATGCTAGAGGTTGTTCCAAAGGATGGCTCATATTGGCTTAGTTTTGCAAAAGAGACGCAACAATTTAGAACCTACACATACTAGTCTTTCAAGTGCCATTTTAAAATCAGATTTGAAGTAGAAGTAAAGCATGTGAATAAGTAGTAAATTGAATAACAAATGAATCATCCAAATAACAAAGTGGCTGTCCACTTTGATACAACAACATACATGAACATCCCATTCATGACCATACCAAGTTATAACCACAAGTTTAATTCCAAGTCTAACAATAAGCAGCCACAAACTCAAGCGGTCGTCCATAACCGCGGACACGGCTATTCGAATAGATTTATACCCTGCAGGGGTGTACTACTTTACCCACACGACTTGATTAGCCTGTAAGCCTCCAGATGCCTCCGAATATAGCATACTTCCTATGGTATGCCGGCCGGGTAAACCAAGACTTAGTATTTTTCAGCAAGTTGATATTATTGAGTTGAATCACCCATGCGTGATGTAACCCCACTTAGGATAGGCTATACCACCTACCAACCAAATGGACACGCAAGTTGTATTGGAAATACCGACCCAATTAATAAAGCTTAAATAGGGCTCACCCTCACAATAAAGAATTGCAATCGGCACCCTACGAAACATATATGCGATGGAACACATATAAGCCCTCACACCACCAGTCATCAACTCAACAACACCAACCCCTTACTTAACCAAGTAGCGCCCATACGCCACGTGTGATAGCATGAGTTTTGCTTGAACCGTAGGTACCCAAAGTTCGGTCCTTAATTGTCCAGACAAGTCAACCACTTACCCAAATCTCGTGCACAAAGGCACCATCACTAACCACCACCTGTCCAGACCCAAAGCTCATTTAAAATGACAAAATTTAACTTATAAAATAGATATGAAGATCTGAAACAAAAGCATAAAGTGGTAGTTGTGTTTATCCCATAATTGTCGGGTTATTCCCGACAATCAGCTACCGGTTCTAGACTTGCATGGCTAAGCAAACCCGAATAATATATTTCAACCATCCTAACTCAAGCATGTGGTACTGAAATAATTCAAGTATAACCTCAATGAATTAGGAGATAACTAATCTACACATCACAAAAATAGCGACATTATCCAAAATAGCATGCAAGCAATTATCATTGCACTAACTTAACAAAACTGGGATCAAATATGATGCAAAAGAAAGTTCAAATGATGCTTACCTTGCTGGAAGCTTAGCTGCTCTTCCTCAGTAGCGTATAGGTCAATATTGATAGGCTCGGGATCTATATAAATACAATACCGAATAAACACAGAGAAATACCTCAAAATTCAAAATGCTAAAAAATGCATGATTTTTCTACAGTAGCTAAATCACGATTTTAGATGAATTTAGGTGAAATAATTAATTCATTTAAAGTTGTGGAGTGAAAGTTATACTAGTTTGAATTTCAGCTTTCGATATGTCCTCTTTGAGTAATTTAATTATGAGGTCAAAATTTGTAGAGCAGTAGTGGGAAAAAGGATTATATGGATAAATAGAGGATATTAATACAAGACTAGAACAGTTGAGTTTTCCTCATTTGGAGTTTTCATGATTTAGTTATGAATTTCTAAAGTTATCAGCATTTTCTTTTGTAACAAAAATAGTGTTAATGGATCATTCTCCAAAATAATACTCTCTACTATAGAGACATGTTCGAAACCAATTTTAATATAAAGTTCATTAAAAATGAAAATTATCAGTAGTGGTTTCATCCTTTTTGGAGTTAAAATGAATTAGTTATGTTTTTTTAAAGTTATATATATTTTACAGTGTGCAAATAATTCATTTTCGGATTTTCTAACTCATTTATTCCCTTTTGCACCGGCGCTGTGCTAGCCACAGGTGATGACAAGTGGGACTGATGAATAGTTCATTTTCCTTTTTAACTCCGATTTTAAATATCGCTCTGACCGGTGGGTCCCATTGTCAGTGACCCGGTCCACGGGACCTGGTCCACGCACACGCGCGCATAGCGCACGGGGTTTAAGGGTTAGGCCCACCCGTCAGTCTCTCTGTTGCGTTCACTTATCCCCCCTGTTTTCTGTGCATGGCCCCACTTGCCAGTGACAGATCTAGTCGGCTAAGACAGCGCTTATTTTCTTAATCCAATCATTAGCATTAATGACCGTCATTTGTCGTAAACGGGACAGCTACAGTAGCTGCCCGCGTCCGACAACAACCCCGCGCGGTTGCCCGGCGGCTCGCCGGTGCTACGTGCCACGGCGGAGCCGGCCAAGGCCCGCTATCGCTTCGCATTAGTGCTGCGCACCTATGGGTGGTGGTGGCGACACCAATGGTGGCCTGTACCGGCGGCTAGCCGGAGCTAAGCGGTGACGGTTCTACAGCAATCGTGCACATAGCAAAAGAGAGCTCCGTAGCGTCATTCAAGCGGGTGCCTGAGTCCTAGGGACTAAGAGAAAGCAACCTGAGCGACGAAGGGTGCTCGGGGAAGCTTGGAGTAGGCCGGGGTTGCGTCGGCACCGGAGAAGAAGGCGGCGACGGCATGGCACAAGCGGAGAGGTCGATCTGGTGAACCAAAGAGGAAGTGAGTGGTCGGAACATGTTAAAGGCCAAACAAGGATGCTAAGAGAGCAATGAATCGAAGAATGGCTTACCGAAACCAAGTGGGAGATGAAGGGTTGGTCCAAGGCCGAAAATGGTGCAAACCCCAAATCACCGACTCCCTGTCGTGCATTACTCAAATTAATTGAGGGGAAAGCTTAAAGATGTTCTAAGGCGCAAAGTGGCGCGCTTAGTTGAGGATAATACCTCTCGAAGACTAGGGTTGACACAGAGAGGTCTTCGGCGCGCGCTCTAGAGCTTCCAATGGCACCATTGTGGTCCGGGAGCTACAAGAGGAACCAAAGTCCTAGATTAGCAAAAATGGAAAGGGGGTGAATCATAGAGTGACTCGGTGCGGACCGTTGGATCTCAGAAGGACGGCTCGGATTAAGAAGAGGGGCGCTCAGGTCATTCCGAAGAGGTACGCGATCTAGGCCGATGAGGTTCCATCCAACGGCTCACGCGTGGTGCAGCTAGGGGGTTGGGTTGAGTCAGTTCGCTGAGTCGGACTCGAGCCCGATGAATAGTGCAGTCGGTTAGGGTTTAGGGTTTGATTGATAATTAAAATAGTTTCTCCACTTTGACCTGAGTGCTAAAATTAGAAATAAATTTCCTAAAATTGTGAAATAAATCACAGGGGTTCCTGGGAAGGTCTAGTGTCCATAAAAATTGTTGAACACTACTGTTCATGATATAATGTCTATAATTTAAATTCAAACTTAATGTAGGTTATTAAATTATGTTTGAATTTTTAGGGTTTAAACCAGTCCCAAAATTTGGGAAAAATTATATTAATTCCTTATAATTGCTCTAGTATTTCAATAAATTATTTCCAGAAGATGAACAAGAGTTTAGGTTCTTGTTTTTCTTTTGAAGCTTATAATTGAGTTGTAGGTTTAACCTTGTGTAAGATTTTCCAAGTGCAATAAATAATGCAAATGCTTGAAAACAATGATGCATGCTAATGAGATGCATAGTAAACCTCTTTATTAATCTAGGGATGCGACAGAAGCAAATCCCGAAAAGATAAAGGCCATCATGCAAATGCGCCCTCCAACCACGACTGGGAGAAAAAGGACTACCTTTCTTCAAACTTCTAAGGAAGCACGAGGGTTTCGAGTGGTCGAAAGAGGCAAATACTGCCTTTGATGATGTCAAGAGATATGTTACGAGTGCTCCTATTTTGGTTTCTCCAAAACCAGAAGAGTCACTCTTAATTTATCTAGCTGTCATGCCACAGGCAGTGAGCGCAGTACTGGTCGTAGAGCGTGAACACGTCCAACGGCCAATTTACTACGTAAGTGAAGTTTTGCACGGGCCTAAGGAGCGTTACCCTTAGGTCCAAAAACTTCTCTATGCCCTCCTCATGTCTTTGAGGAAACTACGGCATTATTTTCAGGTGCACAAGATAATTGTGTCGTCTAAGTTTCCCTTAGAATTGATGCTCGAGCAGAGGAACGGCCGGGACACATGTCTAAATGGTCAATAGAACTTGGGGAGTATGACCTCCATTTCGTCAACTGAACGGCCATTAAATCTCAGATCTTGGCAGACTTTATCGCGAATGGACAAATCTGAACATGTTAGGGATCGATGTAATACCCACGACCGATTGGGCGATGTACTGACGGATCACTTACTTTAAGTGGCTCAAAATTTGAAGGTCGATCTGGAATCTCCTAACGGAGAGACTTTAAAGTATGTCATTCAATTAAACTTTTAGGCCACTAATAATGTGGTAGAATACGAAGGTGTGCTGGCTGGCATATGAGCTGCGAAAGCGCTCACAATTCGACGACTACTCATGAGAGGAGACACTCAACTAGCCATGAATCAAGTTAGAAAAGAGTACCAGTGCTCTAATCTGACTATTTCTCGGTACTTATCGGAGGTTCGAAAGCTTGAAAAGCATTTTTTCGGTTTCAAGGTACAATTTATTCCTCGAAAGTATAATTTTCTCGCAGACTAGCTTGCTCGAATGGCTTCTTCCTGATCACAAGTACCAAAAGGAGTCTTCCTGGAGCAGCTCTAGAAGCCGCCTTTGGTGGAGACACTAGAGACAACTCCTATTGAGGCCGCCTCTCTAGAATACGAGGATACCTAGATGAATCCCATCTAGGTGTATCTTCAGGTGGGTACCATACCCGACGATGATCTCGAGGCAGATCGCTTGTCCCGAAAAGCCAAAATGTATACTTTGGTCGAAGGAGTCCTCTACAAACGAGGCACTCAAGGGGTACTTATGCGATGCATATCGCAGAGAGAATGACTAAACCTCCATCATGACAAACACAGGGGCATCTGTGGAACTCATGCTTCCTACAGATCGCTAGTCGGAAAAGCCTTTCGACAAGGATTTTACTGGCCAACAGCTCTCTACGATGCCAAAGAGTTGGTTAAGAAATGTGTACAATGCCAGTTTCACAGCAGGCAAATACACCAACCAGCTCAGGCATTGCAAACAATTCCTGTATCTTGGCCTTTTGTGATCGGGGGTCTCGATATCCTAGGACCATTCCCAAAAGCTCCAGGAGACTTCGAGTTCCTTTTTGTGGCTATTGATACGTTCACAAAGTGGATCGAATCCAAACCTGTGACTGGGATAACAACGGAAGTGGCAAAATGGTTCATGATGAGAAGCGTGATCACTCGGTTTGGGGTCCCAAGTCGAATAATCACAGACAATGGTAAGCAATTTTGGCGCAAAATTTGAGGAATTTTGCGGCGAGTTAGAGTACCAAGCTGTGTTATGCTACATTGCCCATCCCCAAAGCAATGGGGCAGTCGAAAGAGCGAAAGGCCAAATAATGTAGGGAATCAAAACTTGAGTCTTCGACCAGCTTGTCAAGCGCTCGGGGGTTTGGGGTACAAGAATTACCCTCAGTATTATGGGCAGTTCATACGACTGCTAGTCGGGCCACAGGCGAAACACCTTTTTTCCTAGTTTTTGGTGCCGAAGCCATGCTTCCACTAGAACTAAAGATCAGGTTTACAAGGGTTGAGAGTTTCAATGACTCAACCTAAGAACAACTTCAAGCGGATGACATCAACCTGCTCGAAGAGAAGAGAAATCAAGCCTTAATCTGTTCAGCAGTCTACGAGCAATCCCTACGCAAATACTACGATTGTAAGGTCCAACCTCGTAGCCTTGCTGTAGGTGACTTGGTATTGAGGAAAATTCAATCCCAGTCTAATCGGAATAAGCTTTCCCCCAATTGGGAAGGTCCTTACATAGTGGTCGAAGTTATGCAACCAGGTTCGGTACGACTGGCAATGGAAGACGGCCGAATTCTCTCAAATTCTTGGAACATCGACCAGTTACGCAAATTCTATGTGTAATCGACCAACCCTACAATAAAGTATTAGGTTCTTTCTATCTTTATTGTCTTATTTCGAGTAGCGCTTTGATAATATTTTTGACCATACCCTGGTCGAAGGTCCGCCTACGACCAGTTCCTAGTCATAAGTTTTTCTATGATAATACACTGGTCGTAAGACATTCTACGATCAATACCTAGTTTATCTTTACATTGGTCGAAAGGATGGTAACATCACCTAGCCGAAGCCTTTCCTCTCTGCACGTGGTTCCGCCCACTAGAAGGAACTCCCTAGCGTCGACTCATTCCTTTCTTTTCTGCTGCCAATACAAAGAGCTTGGGTTTAAAACATGGTCGAAATAATGTCAAGCCGACTCTTAGTACCTTAGTTTATTTCTTCATTCATTTTTGAAAAATAAATTAAGCCGAGTATACTTTTAAATTTGCTCGACTACTTTGAGTATGGCTTCGTTTTTGTTTTAGCAATTAGGAGGAAGATGCAACACACAGTCGAAGACTTTTCTCTCTGCACGTGGTCTTGCCCACTAGAAGAAACTTCCTAGTGTTGTCATGTTTCTAACTCTTGCTACCAGAGCGAACCTACCGAGTGCACTGGAATAAGTCGAACGAATTTTAAGGTAGTTCAGACGTTTGTCTAACTCAAGTTGACCGTTCTTGATTTGATTAATCTGGTCAGAGATGGTAACATCACTTAGTCAAAGCCTTTCCTCTCTGCACGTGGTCCTACCACTAGAAGGAACTTCCTAGTGTCAACTCGTTCCTACTCTTTCGACCAGTGCATGATAATTATGATCGAAAAACTATAAGTTAGCTAAACCTCTCTTTTTAAGAAAACTCATTTCACACTATTTACTTAGTTTATCTAAATAAACTAAGCAAATAGTCAGGGGCTAGGATAAATTTATTAACTTGACTTCAATTCTTAGTCTTACTCTCTTTTTTTCATACATTATCTTATGAGTTACCAACTACTCGACAAGATGATTTTTATGAAGAATGAAGGATTATATATATCAACAGCAATTTTTTTTTGTCTTTACAGGATGCAGGTACAGACTACTCTGACGATGGAGATCCTATTTGCATCTCCTCTATGACTTCCTCGCCAATCGACTGTATATCCTTCATCAATCGCTCCACTTCTGCTTCAGAGCAGTCGAAGTCGGCCTTGATGGGTTGCAGATTAAGACGGGGGTCATGAGATTTAAGTTTTGCCAAAACAAAACTTATTCCCTCTTTGACCGCCTCTTTTATCGACTCGGCTTGGTTCGTCTTCAGAGTGGTCACCAACTCTTGCAAAATTCCGACTTGATCACCAATGGCACTAGAGTGAGTAGTCATTGTGTTTTCACGAGGAGTGATCCCCTCAGCATGAAACCCACCGAGTACATTGTTTAGAAGAGAAATGTTCTTTTGAAGGTTGACCTTCAAGGACTTCATCTCCTCGATTACGAGTTGAAGCCTCACGGAGTCATTTTATTTCGACTGCTTGCTCTGAAAAGAATAAGACCAGTCAGATAAAATGACCTCGAAAGGAAAACAAAACCGATCACAGGTAAAGACTTGCTTACCTGCTAGTCGAGAATCTAACTTCTTGACTTCATCTTTGTGAGAGGCAGTGCCCGTTATATAGCACTCCTCCCACGATTTGACCTCTTGATCTTTTTCTTTGGCAAGGCAGGTAACCTCGTGAAGAACCAAGGTTTGTTCTTGGACCTCGGTTGTGAGCTTCCCCACTTCAACCTCTTTTTTTGAAAAGGAATAAGAGTTAGAGAAAGAAAAGATGGTCGTAAGCGGTCTTAAGTTCAGCACTTACCGTTTATTAGTCCCTGCAATTTCTCAATTGCAGAGTTTGCCTCCTGAAGCTCATTCAGGAGGTCTTTATTCTTCTCACTTAGCTTTTTCGTCTCGACTTTCTCAAAGTCGAGCGAATCAACTAAAGTCTTCTCATAGCTCTTGAACCTACAAGGGAAAAGAGTAGACGTCAGCATAAAACAAGCACTACTACAAAACAGGCTATAGTAGACGCCCCATCACGAGCGGTTCCTTTGGAACCGCGTGATAAATGGGTCACCCGACACTGCTGGTGGCGCGGTTCGACTATCACGAGATGGTATTTTTAGAACCGCTGCGTGATAGTCATCTATCCTGACGGTTGATGAATAGAACCGTCAGTGAATTATCCTGAGCAGTTCTATTAACAAACCGTGCGTGATAATCCCCTAATCCTGAGCGGTTTTTAGGTTACAACCGTGCGTGTACTATCCTGAGCGGTTGTTATGTAGAGCCGTGCAGTGATAGTTAGTTATCACAGACGGTTCTTAATAAGAACCGTTTGTGATATCCACATCCCTCGCTGCCAGGTTCCCTTTGCCGCTGGCTGGTCCATCGCCAGATCGCTGCCAGTGTTCCCTGACGCCGTGACGCTGCCGCCTCTCGCCCATCGCCGCTACCTCTCTGCCACTGCCGCTTTGGAGCAACCCGGCCCCCTGCCGCTAGCTGGCTCCACTTAGATCTGCTCCAACATACCTGCTGCTCCTCCTCAGACGCCACACTTCGGTACCGATGGGATGAGGAGCTCCTACTATGGGCAAATAGATATAGTAACTTCACCTCCAAACTTTTTTTTTCATTTTAGAATTTTTCATATATATAGCCAAACAACGTGGCCAGTCGCTTACAAAAAGATTAAAAAACTAGAAACCTATCTAGTGGCGGAGGTAGGCTACTATCTCTGTCTTCAATACTTCGTAGGCGGCGGCGTCGGAGGCGGACGGTTCATGATCGAACGAAGCCTGAAATGTGTCCACCGCTGACATGCTCGTTCGAGTGTCTCCCGAAGACCCTCGGACTGTTGAACCAAGAAGAATTGAGCCCATAGGCTCTCTTCTCTTCTTGAGGGTCTCGGCACGGTCGACTCGATACTTCTTTGCCTCGATTAGCGATCAAGTGACGGCAAGCCTCCCGAGGCGTGCAAGCGTCGTTTTGGAGGACCACGTCGATGACGCGATAAACTTCGCCGAAAGTGGGAGATCACCGGAAGACACGACGGAGGAGGATGTCAAGGCGGCGGAAGGTGGCGTCACCCGCCGGCAAATTCTCGGACAGAGGAGTGAAGATATTGTTGAAATAGTGTTCTTCAGCGCAAAGACGATTCAACGTCTGTGAGAGAGGTGCGTGTATGATGCGTGTCTGAAGAGGAGGCAGACCATTTCGTTTTTGTAGAAAGGGGATCAAGGAGAGGTTGTGTGAAATACATTGTAGAAGGGACACATCTATATATAGAACAAGTTCTAAAGCGGAGCAGGAGGCGAAGAGATATTTGGGGAGGCATGGCGAAGTTGGAAAATGAAGAGATGAAGCCGTGCCTTGTGTGATCGTGAGACGAAGAGACACATGCGGAAAATGAAAGCGAAGAGACACGCGGGAAAATGAAGAGTTATCGCGAGCGGTTCCGTAGTATAACCGCTCGTGAAAAGAATCACGAGCGGTTCTATTTACAAATAAATGCGTGATACGTTCATATCACGAGCGGTTCTATAATAGCACCGCTCGTGATAAATCCATATCCTGAGCGGTTTTATTAGAGAAATGCGTGATAATAATATCCTGAGCGGTTCTCGCCGAAACCGTCTGTGATATACTTTTTATAAGGCGGAAGCGCTAGGGTTTTGCTCTCACTTGTCACTTCCTCTCCGCCCCCTTAGGCTCTCGCGCTCGTTCGCCTCCTCTAGGGTTTAGGGCTCGCCAGTAGTTCACCGCCAACTAAGACCTCGGCGCCATGCCCCGACGATTAATGCCCCGACCTCGGTGCCGCCGCCCCGACCTTGGCGCCCCGACCTCGGCGCCCGTTCACCTCCCGGCCGTAAGCCCGGCGTCGCCGCCTCCCGACCTCGGCCGCCGTCCTCCTCCCGTGTCGGCCTCCTCCTCTGCACCGGCCTTCTCCCCGCGCCGTCCTCCTCCCCGTGTCGGCCTCCTCCTTGCACCGTGAGTTCTTGTGCGGCATCCTCTCTGTGAGTATTGCTCCTTTGTGGCAGTTCGGCTTTGTTGATTAGTGGGCTTTGTTGACATGCTCTGTGATGAACTCGTCTTATCTTTGAGATTGAATGTGATAGTTAGTTCATACTTGAGCTCTATTGTATTACTTGCTACTGTCAATATGATCTGATGTTAATTGGTTACTTTCGGTTGAGCTCATCGTTCTATTGCAAATTGATCAGTGGGCTTTGTTGACATGCTCTGTGATGAACTCTGTCTTATACTGAGATTGAATGTGATAAGTTAGTTCATACTTGAGCTCTATTGTATTACTTGCTACTGTCAATATGATGTAATGTTAATTGATTACTTTCGGTTGAGCTCATCGTACTGTTGCAAATTGATCAGTGGGCTTTGTTGACATGCTCTGTGATGAACTCTGTCTTATACTGAGATTGAATGTGATAAGTTAGTTCATACTTGAGCTCTATTGTATTACTTACTCTGTCAATATGATGTCTTGTTAATTGGTTACTTTCGGTTGAAAGCTAGTTATTACGATTCTTCATGTTCGGTTCTATTGAGAGTATTCGGTTTTAGTTGGTAATCTAATGACTAGTTTGTGATTCTTCTAGTAGTCTGTATGAGCTCATTCAACTTTTCATTTACCATCTGTTTTTGTGCATGCTTGAATCTGTTTTGTGCATGCTTGAATTTGTGTTTCACACAATTGAGATCATTTGATTAAGCAAAGTATTGTTTAGAGCTCATAGTTTGAATTTATATTATCATATTCATTTAATGAAGAGTATAGACAATAGGATTGAGATGGCAAAGACTTGTTCTTTAGCTACTCTCATACGAGAGCACATAATATCATCAATCAATATGTTGGAATAGTAATACGTACCTTTGTTAATCTCTAGACCTTTTATTGGTGAGATTTTAATCGAGCGGTTCTTATTAAGAACCGCTGTGATTCCTTTGCATTTCCTTAGAAGTTGGTGGATTAAGGAGTGTTAAATTCTTTAGGAATTATGCTTTAATGCTAATTAATTTTGTTGGGATTAATTCTGAAATTTTGCTAAAGCGCATTTTTACAACAATCCAAAAAGAAAGTTTAACTTGATTCTATTTTGTTTCTATGTTGGGATTAAACCTTTGCTTAGCATTTCCTTCGTCGATCATTTTACTTGATTCTAGTTCTATATCTTCATTAAAGGCTAGTAAATGCGTACATGAAGCATTAAACCTTTGCTTAGCATTTTCTTAAATCGATCTGACACACTTGAGTGTACCTTTGCTTCGTGCCAATCCTCCACGGCACGAAGCAAATGGTACACTCCAGTGTGTCGAGCTCGATGAACTAGGCTCGGGCAAAGATTTGTATCACTAGTTTCTATCTATACAAAGATCACAAGAGAAGCTGGTGGATTAAGGAGTGTTAGGAGTGTTAGAATAGAAGCTGGTGGATTAAGGAGTGTTAGGAATGTTAGTAGTCTGTATGAGCTCATTCAACTTTTCATTTGCCATCTTGATCTCTATCTATACAAAGATCACAAGAGAAGCTAGTGGATTAAGGAGTGTTAGAATAGGAGCAGGGAGGCGGTGAGCCCTAGAGCATTAAACCTTTGCTTAGCATTTTCTTCATCGATCCTGACACACTTGAGTGTACCTTTGCTTCATGCCAATCCTCCACGGCATGAAACAAATGGTACACTCCAGTGTGTCGGGCTCGATGAAGTAGGCTCGGGCAAAAGATTTGTATCACTAGTTTCTATCTATACAAAGATCACAAGAGAAGCTGGTGGATTAAGGAGTGTTAGAATAGGAGCAGGGAGGCGGTGAGCCCTAGAGCATTAAACCTTTGCTTAGCATTTTCTTCGTCGATCCTGACACACTTGAGTGTACCTTTGCTTCATGCCAATCCTCCATGGTATGAAGCAAATGGTACACTCCAGGGTGTCAACTTTCATTGCCATCTTCATCTCTATAGTCAACCTCTGTACTTCTTCCTGAGATTAATTGTTTCATATTTATGCTGGAATGTTAGTAGTCTGTATGAGCTCATTCAACTTTTCATTTGCCATCTTGATCTCTATAGTCAACCTCTGTACTTCTTCCTGAGAGCAAGTAAGTGAGATGGCAGAGGCACCGTCTTCGCCGCCACCAACGCTTGAGATGGAAGAGGCGCCGACGAGGCCGCCAACACTGAGCCCGCAGATGGAAGAGGCGCCGACGAGGCCGCCGTCACCGTCGACGGTAATGACATGGAAGCGAGATGGCAGAGGACAATTGAAAATGCCTACGGGCCAACTGGTCATCACGGAGGTCAGTGACTTTGGGGTCCCTCTGAGTCCCAAGAGATCAGCGGCGAGATTCTGGACCATCTGCGGGATACTTGCAAGGGAACGGGTCCTCATCACCACACCAACGTGGAAGGACCCGACGAAAGAAGTGAAAGCGCTACTGGGATGAACTTTTAGAAGTTCACTATTCCGAAGCACATGGCACAGCGTGTGACGGACGGCAATGCTCACGATGGGTAAATCGTGGAGGACCTTCAAGAGCATTCTTGTCACGGCACGCGTGAACACGGGTCGACGCCTCGCAAGCAAAGATGATTCTTGACGCGGGAAGCATGGGACACCTTGTGGCTATGAAAATGACTACCGAATTTAAGGAGCAAAGTGCGGCGCACAAAGCTCTCGAGACCACGAAACACTCACCCGGACGGACTCGGCACCCAGGTGCAGCGGGTAAATACGAGGAATGGGCGACGGAGAAGGAGAACCCGTTTCACGATCTCACGGACCCGTTCGCTAAAAGGTGGTTAAAAGCGAGGGCAAAAGTCTCGTCTTCGGCCAGCATCTCCTTCACAAACCCGGCAGACCAGGAAGTGTCCCAACGTGTGGTAAATATGTCGAACTACTAAGTTGTTAATAAGTCCACAACTTCATAGTGCCTATAATAACGTGATGACCTCTTGCAGCGTGACTTAACTGCCCAAGCTTCCCAAGGCTCCTTCCATGCAGACAGGGAGAAGGATATACTATCTATGGCCTTGGGAAACAAGGAGCACCCGTGTCGCACGCGAGGCCTTGGGGTTAACGTACCTTGGAGTCATGGATTCGCGGACAACTATCGCACGTATAGGACTAGGAAGAGATCCAAGGCGAAAGCACGACAACCGGTTAGTGCAGATGATTACTAACCAATTTCAAGAAATCGAGATGGCGGCATTGCGAGTCAAATGGATATAATCATGAGCCGTGATGCAAGCCGCCCCGCTAATTCGGGAGGCGGTCCTCCTCGGCGTCGGAGTGGCGTCGAGTCGCAAGATAATTGTGAACATGACGACGTCCGATTCCGATAGAGCGACATCAAGGTAGCGTACATCTATGGAATGCACCAAAGATAGACCTATAGGGCGCCTTAGCTAATTGCGTGATCGTTTTGTAGGAGCCGACGCCTGTAAGCTCCAAGTGAGGATGGATGGGTCCTTTGTATTGAGGCGCAGGGATGGTGTATCCATACGAGGAAGGGCGGTCTGAAGACGGTGCCCGGTGGCACATGGTTATGCCAGGTCCAGTGGATATGGTACATGTCAATTTCGAGCCGTCCGTGAAGATTTGCCGAACGAAGAGATCACAACACTAGGGATGTCATCCTCTCTTTTATCCGATGGCCCAAGAAGGACATCATACTCGACCCAAAGAAGGTTGCGATCCGACACGACCATTCCTCTCCAACGGGACCCTCGATGACTCCACCTCATGTTTAGCCTCGAAGGCCACCTCTTCGATTCCGTGGAGAAGACGCCAAGGAACAAAGCAAAAGCGTGCCGTCGTATCGGTTCCTGAGTCGTCTCACAAGAAGATGCTGCCAATCGCTAAGGCCAAATCAAAATCGACGAACGTTAAGGCGCCTCCCAAGTCCGGGAAGTCCACGATACCCGGGAACTACATCATCGGAAAACCGTTGTGCTCCAACGCAGTATTAATGCACACTGGATATGCTTGTCAGGCTTTGCATGCCTGGTACTTGAACAAGACCCAAAAGAAGGGTTGCGATACTGGAATCACCGTCAGATACGAGGACAAGCATTTCTTCAACGGGACGAGGTACTTCGTCGTGGGCTTCAATGACTTATATGAACTATTCAACCTCGTTGGCCTCGACGTCTCGCTTCTACGATGTTGGACAATCGTAAGCGTACAATCAAGTTCTACATTCATGTAATACCGATAAATATCACAACTCATTGCTTATGTATAGATACATCTTTGAAAAATGTCAGGAATGGAAAGAACGGTGGGTTTTCTCGACCCACATGTGGTATCGTTGCAAACCATCCAACAAGACTAGATCTTCGATCGAGAAATACATAACGAGGTCATTGCTTCGTCGAGACGAACATGAAGTACATAGTGGTGCCCTACAACCAGGGGTAAGTGTCACTACTTGCTATACAAATTTCATTTGTACTTTATACACAGCACGAACTTAGGTTTACTATAGCGACATACATGAGTAGGTACCATGGATCCTTTTAGTTATTATACCTAAGAGGAACCATGTGATATACCTTGATTCCCTAAACCGCAACAAGCATGACTTGACATTCTAAGAGGAATACTCGAGAGGTATGCTCATTTCCTCCTTACATAACTCTATTGTACTCTTCATTCGTTTGAAATGGCCGAGGATAACTTTTTGAATCATGTAGGTCGTTCATCAATTATGTTGCCAACAAAGGAATATACGATGGAAAAGCGCCTAACTAACACAGGATGGATTTTTTTGATGCAGCGCTACAACACGATAATCCTATATCATACTTCATAATAACGCGTCTCAAACCGACTATACCTATATATGTAATTCTATTTTTGCGGGCCTTGAAGAAAAGATGATGAGTTATGTGCAATCTAAATGCGCTATCATATCGACTAATCCTTAGAGCTAGGAAGAAGGATCACGAGGTTTGTCAATATCGAAATAATTATTTCCTAATTATAAATTTAAATATATATAGTGACCACTTTACTCTAAATTGGTAGCTTATGTGTCTTGGATTTACAATGTGATTCACTCGTTGCGTAAAGAGATCAAGGACATTCGAGGGAAGCTCGCACCTTTATCAACACGTAAATCATTAACGAGAATGGAGAGTTTCACTCCGCTAACCGAGAGCATCACCCGCCGACACCTCTCCGCGTAAACAATTGTAATCCAGCTTGTAACTATAGCGACAATACTTGAACAAATGCGATCTTTTGTAATTTATTTTGAGTAATGATCACTTTTAGTTGTCAACAATTGAAATGAATCTGTTTTTGTGCATGCTTGAATCTGTGCTTGAATCTGTTTTTGTGCATGCTTGTTTTCAGAGGGCATGGCTAGCAATTCCCGAGGCTAGCCGAAAAACAAAGAATATTGTGGTCGTGGGTATGAGCTATCACGAGCGGTTTTTGGTTAAAATAAATGCATGAAGGAAATATCACTGACGGTTATAAAACCAAACCGTCGTGATCGCGAATATCACTGAGCGGTTCTCAAAAAAGCCGCTCGTGATATTCACAAATCCTGAGCGGTTTTTATTTAGAACCGCTCGTGATATTGCGTGATAGCGGTTTTATTTAAATCACGCAGCGCATTTTTAGTCCAAGTATGCGTGATACTAACCTTCACGAGCGGTTTTTAGTAAAACCGTGCGTGATATAAGGTATCCGACGGTTTTTACCGCTCGTGATAATAACTCGTTATCACGCAGACCAACAAACATAGAAGGTTGGAAGAAAATGTTCGTGATGACGGTTCGAACCGTCTGTGATGTGCCTTCCTATAGTAGTGAAGCGGTCGTAAGTTCTTCTACGACTGGAACCTAGTCGTAAGTTTTTCTATGACAATATCCTGGTCGTAAGTCCTCCTACAACCAGTAACTAGTCGTAAGCTTATCTATGGCAATACCCTAGTCGTAAGACCTCCTACGACTAGTACCAAGTCGTAAGATCTTCTACGACAATCCCTATAAGTACTGTGTAAGTGGTCGAAACATAAAATGACTACAAATAGCAGTTACTTAGCACCTCTCTGCCTGCTCGTAGGGTACCGCTTTTTCCTGTTGCAGCTGGACAAGTTGCCTGTTGTATTCGGCAACAGTGACAATTTGTTCCAATGCTTTATGCATAAAGAAAGACAGTAAGAAGCGAGAAAAGACATGTATGCGAATACCGAATGACAGGTACTTACATTCATAGTCGTCCGAGCAAATGAAGATAATACCCTCGTGGGGTTCTTCAGTTCATCAATCTCTTGAACTCGGTCCCACCACACCTTTTCAAGACGTTCATCATCAAAAACATCCCTTCTGTTGGAAATGTCTTGAGGGTGGGGAACGCGAGCATGAGACCTGAACGCACGTGATCGCATGACGGTAGCAGGAACGAAGAACCCAAAGGAGTGGTCAAAGAATTCTAACCCCTCCTCTTCTTCGGTGGTAGCAACATCAGTAGCTTGACCTTGGGGGCTGGGAGGATCATCCACAATGATTTCCTTCCCGGCACGGTGATTGAATGCTTCACCCCCATGACCAGATGCCTCCGCCACTACCGTCTTCGCTTCTGGCTCCACGACCACTCCAGTGGTCGTAGCCACTTTGGCACCAATGGCACTTTCCACCACTCGGACGGTGGACGACCCTTCGACCACCGCCACTGTCATTTCTCTGGCCGTCAAAGAAACAACAGTGGGTTCCTCGACAAGAACATCCTTAATGGTCAGAGGAGCCGAGCTAAGATCATAAAAAGGAAAACACGTTAGGTGACAAAAAGCAAAAGGTAAATGCTATTCTTACACTTTTGTCTTTCTACATACCTTCGTGTGCCAGACTTGATCTTGAATTTGGAAGAAACCTTCCCTAAGGAAGATTTCTTCGACTTCTTCTCAACCATGTCTGGTCGAGACTCGAGTTGAGGAACGGCCACGACCACACTAGTCGTCGGTCTTAAATGAGCACCACCGCTCCTTGAGCCTCCTGGCTCTCTGGATGGTCGAGACCTGTCTCGACCACCTCAAGGGAAACACTATCCTCGACCACAGGTACTGCTGGTGCAGCAGTTTCTATCACAAAAGACATAAAACTCTTCCAGTTTTTCTTTTCTAGTCGCTTGACAAAGCCACAGGAGGCAGAAACTGCGAAAGTTTTATTGTCATAATAGAATAGTACCTTGATCTTGGGTGCTCTGGGTTTGAGAGCATTGATGCTCGCTTTGATCACCTTTGCCTCTTCTACGGTAGTCATGTCCACAGCAAATTTCGCAAAGGGTGCAGACAAAGTAGTGGAGCTCAAACTTACGCCTCCCTTGTCGGCGACTTGCACGAGCTGACGCCTCTTGGCCTGAGGAGCATCTGCTTGCTCTGTTGCCGCGCCAATGACCATCAGTTTGACTTCTTCGTCGTCCTGACAGTTTTCTATGCCTGCTTTCTGTTGAAATCAGAAAGAGAGATATTACAAAGCAGTCGTAAGTTTTTCTACGACCATCACCTTGTCGTAAGCTTTTCTACGACAACCCCCTAGCCGTAAGCTTTTCTATGACCAGTACCTGTTCGTAAGCTTTTCTACGACCAGTACCTAGGCGTAAGTCTTTCTATGACTATAGGATCCTAAAGATGAAATTAATTCTTGATTACCTTTAGGCGCTCCATCTTATCCTCTACGGATAGGACCGTCGGGATTTGAGGAACCACCACGTTCGATGGCGGGGGCTTCTCACAAATAAGCTTGACCCGAGCATCAACTTCCTCTTGTAAGAGGTCTGCAAGTGAACTTTCAATAAGCCAAGCTTAAAATCAACAGAAAGAAGGCTAAAACTGGAAGTTTACTTTCCCTCCTCGTAATCTCTGGTCGGGTCTTGCAGCCCCTAATACCTCCACATGGGATGAGCCCTCTTCTTCAGAGGGCTAATGCGGCGCGTGATGAAATCCTTCACCACATGCCATCTAGTAAGCCCCTCTTCCTTCAAGTCTTTAATGGCTTGAATGTAGGGGGCAATCCTACCGAGATCCTTGGGAGTTGAATCTCAGGAAGAATTCTTCTCGGCTGAATTTTCGGCGAAGGAGAGACTGTCCTCATTGGTCATCTCCTAGTAGAACCACTTCTTCTTCCATCTCGACCACGACGACTGGGTAAACATCTAAATGTACTTCTTTGACTTCCTGTCGTGGAGAATCAGACTACAGCTACCGGCGACTCCAGTCAGCTTGGATTCCATAGAAGTACTGGAATCCCTAGGTAGGTCTCATACAAGTACACGAACACACCCAACATTGTGATGGAGTTGGGAACGAAGTTCACCAACTCCACCCTGAAGTACTCGAGTACGAGTGTGAGGAAAGGGTGAGCGGGCAATCGAAGGCCACACTCATAGAACACCTAGAAGACAGGGATTTGCCCAATCTCCCCCGACGGCCAATGCTGCCCAGCAGCCTCGATCCACTTCACGAACTTTGTCTTCAGGATCTTCTCGGCGGAGACCAAAGCCTTGATCTTGGTCGCATCCATATCTAATTCGGCCCACCGAGAACTGGCTCCGACCATCTTTCTCAAAGGTCAGAGATTTGGATTTGGGAATATTTTAGGAGGATGCTCGATTTGGTCGACGGTGGAGGACTCAAAAGCTTGATAAACAGTGGGAGCGATTTGCGGAAAGGTAAAAAACCTAAGTCTCACCCACGGAAAGTATTTTTAACTGCACGCCTGAGTTAAAGACATGGTGACCCAACGGTTTCCATCGCTTCGGGAACCGCTCCAACAGACAGGTCTGTGAGAGTCGATTGAGATTCTTAAATTTGTCTGCTCGAGAAAACCGAGTCTTCACACCTCAAGCAAAATTACCTTCTTGACCAAGTTTTTTTGGTCAAATGCAATAGCAATCGGAAAGGTTTTTCTTTTGACTACAGTACTATGACCGCCTGGTGATCGTAAGATCTTCTATGGCCACCTTGCAAGTCATAAAGTTTTCTACAACCTTCTTAACCAAGTTAATTTCTGGTCAAATGAAACACCAGTCGAAGAGTTCTTCCTTCGACCACTATTCTACGACCACCTATTGGTCATAAGATCACCTACAACTCCTTTTTCAAGAAAGTTATTTTCACTTGAAGCTAGGGGGCTAGATGACGAGGATCTAATAATCCTCATTTAATTATTTATCTGTAATTCATATTATGGATAATAATGACGTCATATAGTTCTTGAGTATACCCCTTAATATTCATAAGCGAGAAGCCGGAGGTCGTAATTTCTTCTACGACCACCCTATAGTCGTAAGTCTTCCTACAACTACCCCATAGTCGTAAGTCCTTCTATGACTATGCCCTAATCGTAAGTTCTCTTCCGACTCCTACGATAAGTCTGAGGTCGTAAGCTCTTCTACAACCACCACCTGGTCGTAAGTTCTTCTACGACCAGTCTCTAGTCGATAGGGCTCACAGACATGTGGGCCTAGTTGATCAGGGAATCTTCTGTACCATATCTAAGGATATGAGCAGTCAATTACACTGTTATTCTTTGGAATAATGGCACGATTTAACTCTCTGTCATGGTGATAACTGCTTGGCGACGTGGGAACGTTACTACTCCCACAGTAATCTCCAGTAACGGCTCTACGATCTGAAGCATTAAGACGGCCTTTAGACTGGAGATACAGTAGCGCACTCTGAGTACTGTATAAAAGGCTGAATCATCAGAGGGTAAGGGGGGGCAATTGAGAGCAATCAGGAGCACAAGACGCAACACTCTAGTCTTTCTCTTGATCTTATAATCTAGCATACTCAATACATACACACAGGAGTAGGGTTGTTATTCTCCCAGGAGAAGGACTGAACCTGTATAAAAATCCCCGTGTCGTCCCTCTCTGCGTGATTTGAGCCTAGGGGAACCCCTGAATCAAACAATCTTTACGTAAGTTTGGTTCTAAAACATCGACACCACTGTTCATCAAGTTCTTGCGTTCTCCGCCACCGACCATATCATGCCCCTCCTGAAATCTTTCCAAATCCAAATCTCCCTTTCTTGAGAAAAATGGTTGGAGCCGCTTCCCAATGGGCCGAATTGGAGATGAATGCGACCAAGATGAAGCCTTTGGTCGCCACCGAGAAGATCCCGAAGAGGCAGTTCGTGAAGTGGATTGAGGCTGCTGGGCAGCATTGGCCGTCAGGGGAGATTGGGCAGATTCTTGTCTTCCAAGCGTACTGTGAGTGTGGCCTTCGATTGTCCGCTCACCCTTTTCTCACACTCGTACTCGAACACTTTGGGGTGGAGTTAGTGAAACTCGTTCCCAATTCCATCACGATGCTGGGCATATTCATTTACTTGTGTGAGGCCTACCTAGGGATTCCGGTCGACTAAGAATTGTTCCAGTACTTCTACGGGATGACGAGGCTAACAGGAATCACCGGTAGCTGCAGTTTGAAGCTCCACGACAAGAAATCGAAGGAGTATATTCAGATGTTCACCCGGTCGTCGTGACCGAGATGGAAGAAAAGGTGGTTCTACTGGGAGACGACCAGTGAGGACAGCCTCTCCTTCGCCGGAAATCCGACCGAGAAGATTGCTTCCTGGGATTCGACTCCTAAGGATCTCGGCCAGATCGCCCCTTTCATTCAAGCCATCAAAGACTTGAAGGAAGAGGGGCTCACTGGATGGCACGTGGTGAAGGATTTCATCACGCGCTGTATTAGTCCTCTGAAGAAGAGGGCCCATCCCATGTAGAGGTACTCGGGGCCACAAGACCCGACCAGAGATTATGAGGAGGGTAAGTAAACTTCCAATCTTAGCCTTCTTTCTGTTGATTTCGAACTTGGCTACTGAAAGTTTACTATCTCTTGTAGATCTCTCACAATCGGAAAGTGACGCTCGAGTCAAGCTCATTTGTGAGAAATCCCGGCCATCCAACACGGTAGCTCCTCAAATCCTGGCAGTCCTGTCTGCAGAGGACAAGATGGAGCGCCTAAAGGAAATCAAGAATTGATTTTATCTTTAAGATCTTGTAGTCGTAGGAAAACTTACAACTTGATACTGGTCGTAGTAGAACTTACGACCAGGGTATTGTCGTAGAAAAACTTACGACTATATACTGGTTGTAGAAAGACTTACGATTAGAGGATTATCGTACGACTTGATATTGGTCATAGAACTTACGACCATGGTATTGTCGTTGAAAAACTTACGACTAGATACTGGTCGTAGAAAGACTTACGATCAGAGGATCGTCATAGAAAAAACTTACGACTTAATATTGGTCGTAGAAATACTTAAGACCGCTTGGTAATATTTCTTTTTCTGACTTCTACAGAAAGTAGGCATGGAAGACCGTCAAGATGACGAAGAGGTCGAATTGATGGTCATCGGTGCGGTGGTAGAGCAAGTGGATGCTCCTACGACCAATAAGCGTCGACTTGTGGAAGTCGTAGACAAGGGAGGCACAAGTTCAACCTCTGCTGCTCCGACCGGGCCCTTTGCAAAATTCGCTGCAGACATGGCTACTGCAGAGGAGGCAAAGGTGATCGAAGCGAGCATCAGTGCTCTCAAACGCAAAGCCCCCAAGATCAAGGTACCCTTCTACTACGACAATAAGACTTTCGTAGTTTCTGCCTCCCGTGGCTTTGTCAAGCAACAAGAAAATGAGAACTGGAAGAGTTTTATATCTTTTGTGAAGGAAACTACTGCACCAGCAGTGCCTGTGGTCGAGGGCAGTGTTGCCCTTGAGGTGATCGAGATGGGTCTCGGCCATTCGGAGAGCTAGGAGGATCAGGGAGCGGTAGTGCTCACTCAAGACCCACGACCAGGCGTGGTCATAGCTGATCACATTCCTCAACTCGAGCTTCGACCAGACCTGGTCGAAGAGAAGAAGCCGAAGAAATCTTCTTTAGGGAAGGTTTCTTTCAAATTCAAGATCAAATCTAGCACACGAAAGTATGTAAAAAGACAAAAGTGTAAGAACATTATTTACCTTTTTGTTTTTTACCATTTGACGTGTTTTCCTTTTTGTAGTCTTAGCCCAACTCCTCCAGCCCTTAAGGACGTTCCTGCTGAGGAACCCACTGCTATTTCTCCGACAGCTGGAGAAATGACAGTGGTGGTGGTCGAAGGGTCGTCCACCGTCCGAGTGGTGGAAGAAGTTACTGCCGAAGCAACTGCAACCACGGGAGCGGTCGTAGAAGCTGAGGCGAAAACAGCGCATGATGCTGCGGAGGGATCAGGCAAAGGCGATGGTTCGTCGGGCCATCGCGCTGGGAAGGAAATCGCCGTGACGTTCCTCCTGGTCCCCAAGAAGGAGCTGGCGTCACTGAATCAGAAGATAAAGAATATGTCAACTTCTTTTCTGAGTTCTTCGTTCCAGCTTCTATTATGGGGTCTTCAGCTTTCAGATCTCGTAACCGAACATAGGGAATATTTTCGACGACGAGCGTCTTGAAAAGGTGTGGTGGAATCGGGTTCAAGAGCTTGATGAACTAAAGAACCCTACAAGCGTACTCTGCATGTTTGCTCGAATGAGCATTAATGTAAGTGCTTGTTACCCAACATTTATATATGTGGTTTTTCTAGCTTCTCACTATCTTTCTTTATGCAGAGAGCTCTAGAGCAAATTGTCACTGTCACAGAGTACAATCGACAACTTGTGCAACTGCGACAGGAGAAGGCGAAACTCTACGAGCAGGCAGAGAGATAGTAAGTAACTACTACTCATAGTCATTTATGTTTCGACCACTTGCACAATGCTCATGGGGGTTGTCGTAGAAAAACTTACGACTAAGTACTGATCGTAGGAGAACTTACGACCAGAGGATTATCATATAAAAACTTACGACTAGGTACTAGTCGTAGAATGACTTATGACCATGGTATTGTCGTAGTAAAACTTACAATTAAGTACTATTCATAGGAGAACTTACGACTGCTTGTTCTATACTCATGTCTACTCTTTTCCTCTATAGGTTCAAGAGCGATGAGAAGACCTTAGCTGATTCATTCAACTATGAGAAAGCCGAGACGAAAAAGCTAAGCGAGAAGAACGAAGATCTCCTAAATAAGCTTCAGGAGGCAAACTCTGCAATTCAAAAGTTGCAGGGACAAATAAACGGTAGGTGTTGAACTTAAGACCGCTCATGACATTCTTTTATTTTTCTAACTCTTATCCCTTTTTAGAAAAAGAGGTCGAAATGAGGAAGCTCAAATCTGAGGTCAAAGAAAAGACCTTGGTTGTTCACGAAATTTCCCGTATCGGCAAAGAAAAAGATCGGGAGGTCAAGTTGTGGGAGGAGCGCTATGCAAAGAGCTCCGCCTCTCATGACGATGAAGTCAAGAAGTTAGATTCTAGACTAGTAGGTATGGAAGTCTTTTCCTGTGACTGGTTTTGTTTTCCTTTTGGGGTCACTTTATCTGACTAGTTTTATTCTTTTCAGAACAAGTAGTCGAAATAAAACAACTCCACGAGGCTTCGACTCGTCATCAGGAGGAGATGAAGTCGGTGAAGATCAACCTTTAGGACAACATTTCCCTCTTGGACAATGTACTCGGTGAGCTACGTGCTGAGGAGATCACTCCTCGTGAAGACACGATGATTGCTCACACGAGTACCATTGGTGAATAAGTCGGGACTTTGCAAGAGTTGGTGAACACTCTGAAGACTAACCAAGCTGATTCGATACGAGAGGTGGTCAAGGGCACAATAAGTTTTGTTTCGGCGAAACTTAAGGCTCATGACCCCAATCTTAATCTACAACCAATCAAAGCCGATTTCGACTGCTCTGAAGCAGAAGCAGAGCGATAGAGGAAATGCAATCGATCGGCGAGGAAGTCATAGAGGAGATGCAAATAGGATCTCCCTCGTCATAGTAGTTTGTACTTGAACCTGTAAAGACAAGTTTTGGTTATTGATATATATGATTCTTTCTTCTTCCTGCAAATCATCTTGCCGAGTAGTTAGTAACTCATAAGATAACGAATGGAAAAAAAGATTAAGACTAAGAATTGAAGTCATATTGATAACTTTATCCTAGCCCCTGACTATTTGCTTAGTTTATTTAGATAAACTAAGTAAATAGTGTGGAATGTGTTTTCTTTAAAAGAGAGAGGTTTAGCTAACTTGTAGTTTTTCGAGCACGATTATCTTGCATTGGTCGAAAGTGTAGGAATGAGTCGACACTAGGAAGTTCCTTCTAGTGGGCAGGACCACGTGCAGAAAGGAAAGGTTTCGACTAGGTGATGTTAACTTCTCTGACTAGATTAATCAAATCAAGAACGGTCAACTTGAGTTAGATAAACGTCTGGAGTACCTTAAAAATTCGTTCGACCCATTCTAGTGCACTTGGTAGGTTCGCTCTGATAGCAGGAGTTAGAAACAGGACGACGCTTGGAAGTTCCTTCTAGTGGGCAGGACCACATGCAGAGAGGAAAGACTTTGGCTAGGTGTTGTGTCTTCCTCCGACCAGTTGAAACGAAACGAGTGTATCAAAAGTAGTTGAGCAAATTGCAAAAGTATACTCTGCTTAGTTTATTTTTAAAAAATGAATGAAGAAATAATCTAAGATACTAAGAGTTGGCTTGAAAATATTTCGACCATGTGAGTTGAACTCGAGTTCTTTGTGTTGGCAACAAAAGGGAGTAACGAGTCGACACTAGGAAGTTCCTTCTAGTGGCAGGACCACATGCAGAAAGGAAAGGCTTTGACTAGGTGATGTTACCATCCTTTCGACCAGTGTAAAGAAAAACTGGGCGCTGGTCATAGAATAACCTACGACCAGGATACTGTTGTAGAAAAAACTTACGAATATGCACTGGTCGTAGGGAGACATGCGACCAGGGAATGGTCAAAAAATTGTCAAAGTGCTACTTAAAGTAAGAAAATAAAGATAGAAAGAACCTAATGCTTTATTTTAGGGTTGGTCGGTCACACATAAAATTTGTGTAACTGGTCGATGTTCCAAGAATTAGAGAGAATTCGACCATCTACCATTGCTAGTCATACCAAACTTGGTTGCATAACTTCGACCACTATGTAAGGACCTTCCCACTTGGAGGAAAGCTTGTTCCGATTAGACTGAGATTGAATTTTCCTCAATACCAAGTCACCTACAGTAAGGCTGCGAGGTTGGACCTTACGATCGTAGTATTTGCACAGGGCTTGCAAGTAGACTGCTGAACGGATTAAGGCTTGATTTCTCCTCTTCAAGCAGGTTAATGTCATCCGCTCGAAGTTGTTCCTGGATTGACTCGTTGAAAGTTTCAACCCTTGTTGACCTGATCTTTAGTTCTAGTGGAAGCATGGCTTCGGTAGTAAAAACTAGGAAAAAAGTTGTTTCACCTGCAGCCCGACTAGCAGTCATACGAACTACCCATAATACTGAGGGTAATTCTTGGACCCAAGCCCCCGAGCGCTTGACAAGTTGGTCGAAGACTCGAGTTTTGATTCCCTACATTATTTTGCTGTTCGCTCTTTCGACTGCCCCAATGCTTTGAGGATGGGCAACAAAGGCGTAACACAGTTTGGTACCCAACTCGTCGCAAAAATCTTGAAATTTTGCGCTCGAAAATTGCTTACCATTATCTGTGATTATTCGACTTGGGACCCCAAATCAAGTAATCACACTTCTCGTCATGAACTGTTTTGCAGTTTCCGTTGTTATCCCAGTCACAGGTTCAGCTTCGATCCACTTTGTGAATATATCAATAGCCACAAAAAGGAACTCGAAGCCACCCGAAGCTTTTGGGAATGGTCCTAGGATAATGAGACCCCAGGTCGCAAAAGGCCAAGATAGAGAAATTGTTTATAATGCCTGAGCCGGTTGGTGTATTTGCTTGCTATGAAACTGGTAATGTATATATTTCTTAACCAGCTCTTTGGCATCATAGAGAACTATTGGCCAGTAAAAACCTTGTCGAAAGGTTTTTCCGACCAGCGTTATGTAGGAAGCATGAGTTCCACAGATGCCCCCGTGTATGTCGTGAAGGAAGTTTAATCCTTCTCTCTGCGATATGCATCGCATGAGTACCTCTTGAGTGCCTCATTTATAGAAGACTCCTTCGACCAAAGTATACATTTTGGCCTTTCGGGATAAGCAATCTGCCTCAAGATCATTGTCGGGTATGGTAACCGCCTAAAGATACTCAAAGATGGGATTAATCTAGGTATCCTCGTATTCTAGGGAGGCTATCTCAATAGGAGTTGTCTCTGGTGTTTCGACCAGAGACGGCTTCTGGAGCTGCTCCAAGAAGACTCCTTTTGGTACTTGCGATCGGGAAGAAGCTATACAAGCAAGCTGGTCTGCGAGAAAATTATCCTTTCGAGGGATAAATTGTACCTTGAAACCGAAAAATATTTTTCATGCTTTCGAACTTTTGATAAGTACCGAGACATGGTCAGATTAGAGCACTGGTACTCTTTTCCAACCTGATTCACGACTAGTTGAGAGTCTGCTCTCATGAGTAGTCGTCGAATCACGAGCGTTTTTGCAGCTCGTATACCAGCCAACAAATCTTCGTATTCTGCCACGTTGTTAGTGGCCTGAAAGTTTAATTGAATGGCATACTTTAAGGTCTCTCTGGTAGGAGATTCCAGGACCACCCCAGCCCCCAAGCCATTTAAAGTAAGTGACTCGTCAAAGTACATCATCCACTGGTCGTGGGTATCGTACTGGGATCCTAAACAGGTTCAGAATTTGTCCATTCGGCGATAAAGTCTACCAAGATCTAGGATTTAATGGCTGTTTGGGACACAAAATGGAAGTCAAACTCCCCAACTTCTACTGACCATTTTTCCATGCGTCCCGCTGCTTCCCTGTTCTGGAGGACCACTCCTAAAGAAAACTCAGACGGCACAATTATCTTGCGCGCATTAAAATAATGTTGTAGTTTCCTCGAAGATATGAGGAGGGCATATAGAAGTTTTTGGACCTGAGGGTAACGCTCCTTAGATCCATGCAAAACTTCACTTACGTAGTTAACTGGTCGTTGAATGTTTTCACACTCTACGACCAGTACTGCGCTCACTGCTTGTGGCGTGGCAGCTAGATAAATTAAAAGTGTCACTTCTGGTTTCAAAGAAACCAAAATAGGAGCACTCGTAAGATACCTCTTGACATCCTCAAAGGAAGTGTTTGCCTCTTCTGAACACTCGAAACCCTCGTACTTCCTTACAAGTTTGAAGAAAGGTAGTCCTTTTTCTCCCAGTCGTGCTATGAAATGACTTAAAGCCGCCATGCATCCTGTGAGTTTCTGGATTTCTTTCTTCATGGTTGGAGGGCGCATTTGCACGATGGCCTTTATCTTTTTGGGATTTGCTTCGATTCCTCGTACAGAGACAAAGAATCCAAGCAATTTTCCTGAAGAGACTCCAAACACACACTTCTCAGGATTAAGTTTCAGGTGGTGTTTTCTGAGGTTGTCGATTGTTTCTTGCAAATCGGAAACATGATTAAGCCACTTGATGCTTTTCACGACTATCGTCAACATAGGCCTCCAAATTTCAGCTTAGCTGAGGTGAAAAGGTCGATTACATCAAGCGTTGAAAAGAAGCGCCATCATTTTTTAGACCAAATGGCATTTTGACATAACAAAATGTTCCAAATGAATTAATAAATGCAGCCTTTTCTTCATCTTCTAGACACATATTAATATGATGGCAGCCAGAATATGCATCTAGAAAACTTAATGTTTCACAACCAGCAGTAGAATCAACCAACTGATCGATACGAGGTAAAGGGAAATCATCTTATGGACAAGATTTATTAAGATCAGTGATGTCTACACACATTCGCCACTTGCCATTAGACTTCCTAACCATTATAGGGTTGGCCAACCACTCTGGGTGATTGACTTCTCTTATAAAGCCTGCTTTAAGTAGCTTGTCTAATTCTGATCTTATAGCATCTCGTCAATTAGGGGAAAAACTCCGTAATTTTTGTTTTACAGGTACTTTGTTGGGCCATAGAGCTAGCCTGTGCTCGATCACTTCCTTGGGGACTCCGGACATGTCGGATGCTTGCCACATGAAGACATTTGTGTTTGTTCAGAGAAAAGTGATGAGGGCGTCTTTCTATTTGGAGTCAGAAGTATCCCCGATGCGAACAGTCTTCGAGGGCTCCTCTGAATCCAGAGGAACCTTCTTGACTTGGTCGTTCGTCTTAGGTGCAGCTTTAGGCTTCGACTGCTTGGTTGAAGCCTGCCCTTTGTTTTCTTCTGGAGCTGGTATTTGGTCAACCATCTCAAGGGATTGATGGTCACACGTATGCGCCATCTTTTTATCACAATGAATTGTGATCACTCCTTTGGGACCTAGCATCTTAAGACATTGATACCCATAATGAGTAGCAATTAAGAATTTTTCCAAATTTGGTCGTCCGAGTATGGCGTTATATGTCGTATCAAAATCGACCACATCAAAGGAGATCTTCTCTGTCCTGGAATTACTTGGAGAACCAAATGTTAAAGGAAGAGAAACTTGGCCAATAGGTTTAGCCGAAGAGCCTGGTACAATACCATAAAAAGAGTATCGTACCGGTCTTACCTTGGTCCTAGGTACTTGCATCTCATCCAGGGTACTCGTAAACAGGGTGTTTAACGAGCTACCACCATCAACCAACACTCGATTTACTCGACAGTTGTTGATGGTGGGCTCGACCACGATTGGAAAACGACCTAGTCGAGTGGAAGGGATCGGGCTGTCACTCTTCTCGAAGGAGATGGTGACTTTTGACCACTTCGGCAACTTATTGACAAGAGGAGGGTCAATGGAGTTTACCTCACGTTCGACAGCCTTAAGCTGTCGCTTTCACTCATAAGCTGATGATCCCCCGTAGATATGCTCGATGGTGTGCTTGGGATCTTGGAATGGCACCTCCTCGTTGTTGTCCGACTGTGTACGATCACTGGCTTGCCCTACCTCCTCAAGGGTAGGAAGTGGTCCTTTGTCATTGTAGTAGTCCTCGAGTTTTCGTTGGAAAAACTGGCAGTTGCGAAGGTCATGTCCTTCCTTTTTATAGAAAGGACACCACCTAGGCTTGTCGTTCTTCCGCTCGGGGCGCTTACCTTTGTCTCGATCGGGATATTGCTTAGAACTTCGTGGCTCCTTGACGCTTACTGCCAAGACCTCCTTAGAACTGTTGGCTTGAGGTTTTTGGCCCTTCGCCTTGTTCTTGGATTTCTTAGCCTTTTTCTCCTTCTTGCTACTTCCGCCTACTTCTTGAAGATTTTTGTCGTCTCGATCGATGGTTTTATTCCATTCGACTACTTGTGTAGTAGATGCATATCGGTCGGCCATCTCGAAGAGTTCAGCGACAGTAGCCGGAGGATTTAAAGCGATGTCTTTTGTAATTCTTCTGCTATGGACTTCTTGCTTGAAGGCTCTGATAACAGATGAGTTAGAAACCTCAGGAATTGAATTTCGAACCTGACTAAAACGCCTGATGAATTGGCGTAAGGTCTCGTAGTCATTTTGTCTTATCCTGTGCAGTTTCTCCTCCTTTCTAAGGTGATTGTAGGTACCCTGGAAGTTAGCCAGTAGAAGGTTACAGAGGTGTTGCCACGAGTAGATCGACTCGAGTGGTTAGTTTAGCAACCACGATTGAGCGGACCCATTGAGTACAGTCAGAAGGTAATTTGCCATGACGCGCTCTCCTCCTCCTGCTGCTCGGACAGCGGTCGTGTAGATTTGAAGGAACTCGATGGGATTCTGAGACTCATCGAACTTCTCCATGTCCGTTGGTCGGAACCGCGGTGGCCAACGAACTGCTCGGAGGTCAAGCGAAAATGCCCTACATCCGGTAATCATATCATAACGCCTCTTTTGCAGGAAAGAAGGGTTGATGTCATCAGGTAATCATACACGACGATACCTAGTAGTGGGTGAACCTGACTTATGATAAGTCTCGGCTCTACGAGGGTAATACTCCTCGTATTTTGTTTGTTGTTGCAGACCACTGGGTCGGAGTGGTGAACGATCACCTCTCCTGGGAGCTTGTTGATCTTTAGGCGTTCGAGGAACTCTTCTTCGATTGGATCGAAGATCAGGAGAGTGTCATGACTTGTTGTCGCGTCAATCTCCACGCGATGAGTAGTTCAAACGACTAGATGTTGATGAAGTCGTAGCACCATGACTTTGGGGTTGATGCTGGCGAGGGTGCTCGAGTCTGGCTATCATGTTTCTAAGCCTTTGTGCAATCTCTTTAGCGAAAAGGTTGTAGCCGGGCGTTCGAGCAAGTTCCTGAGATGGGTTCTCGAGAAGATCATTGATGCGTTGGAGTTCTTGAGCTTCCTCCGACTGATAGTGAGCACGCCTAGGCAGATTTCTCTGAGCCGCGATTCTTCTCTGTCAGGTTGTCTCAGGAACGTCCATACCTGAGCCTCGAGTTTTCCTCAATAGAGTGTGAGTATTTCGAGAATCTCCTTCACGCTCATCAGAGTGTTGACACTGGTCATCATCGGAGGTGTCCTCGTCATTGCCACGAGGGGTCGCAGTGTGTGATCGTCGGGGACCATCCTCAGTCCTGTCTCTAGGAGAGTGATTGTCACCTGAGAGAAGGATGAAGACCTCCCGTTGATGATCTCCACTTGCGCTTGTGGCCTCCTCGCTTGAGGAGTAGTCAAAAGACACCGTCTGGCGACTTGGAGTAAACCCCTCCAGGAAGGGGAATTCTGGGTTATAACCGTCTCTGTCCACAGGTGAGCCCTGCAATGGGATGGTCGAACTCGCAGGAAAAGCATGTTTGACCCCATCCTTTGTGGGGCTAACCTAAGAGAGATGACCACCAAGTACTAATGAAGCTCCGGAATGATTGTCTCTAGGACTTGTCATAGCAGGTCGAACTATCTTAGACAGACTTGAACATTTGGAAGGAGAACCCTTGCCATGTTCTAGGTCTACCTTGGTGCAGTCCTGATTGCGGTCAGATTGACCTTGCCCTCTGAGGAAGCTGGTTCCTCGTTCGGACGTAATGTTGTGGGGAGTAAGGATCCCTCCTCAACTCCATCGGTGGTATGGTCTCCTAGAGAATGATCTCTGGAGGCGACATCACCATCGGATGATGCAATACTCGGCTCGTAGTCGAAACCGGCATCCATGTCGATATCTGTGTAATCGGCCAGGTCGAACCAGTTCTCTTCATTCCACTCTCCTTCCATGAAAGCAATAGAGTTGGGAAAAATCAAAGGAAAGTTGTGTTGACATCTGGGACTCTCGTCACAGAATGGACAACCAAGAATATAACAAAGGAAAATGGAAATTACTATCTATTCGCCAAGGGACTCAGAATGGTGAATGTGTATTGCAAAGAGTATGCTCTGATTACAGGAAAAGTGACTGTGAATACACGTGGATTAGGGCTTGGATGTGAATCTATGTTACAAGGGCACATAGGCCGGGCTATTTATAGTTTTACAAGAGTCGGTAGTTGGTTGCAGGGGTGCCTCTTCGCACCAATCGTCGCGTCTCTTCACGTCAATCGTCGCATCCCTTTGTGATGACTGTTATCGCTGATATCTCCACGTGTAGCTGTCACTACAACAAGACCAATCTATTCCCACACACACTACCAACACATATAACATATGTTGTAGGAAAACTCAACTGCAACACATATTCTCATGTTGCTACGACTCAAGTGTAGAAAGCTCCAAACATACTCAGCGCCTAGTATGTTACCACACTTTATAGTGTAAGTTACAACACTTAATAGACGTGTTGCTAGGTCAATGAACAAATTTTATGACCCATTTAATTACCACCTAATGTTACAGTACTGATAGAAATAAATTGGTAATTATAGTAGTAGGAATGATGGGCTAAGATACTTCGTTGTTCTAATTGTACTAATCTGCTTATTTATTTTTATAAAAAGTAATATGCATGCCATCATAATGTGGTTGTCTATTATCTCACCACGGTAGTTGTATCTAGGGGTGCAAATAGAGCGAATAGTTCTCGACCGACCGATCGAATAAATTTGGATACAATTTGGAGTGGTTTTTTCGGATATCCGGTTTTTCTGCTGGATTCAGATTTGGTCCGGTTTTTTTTGTCAGATATGGATTCAGTTTGGGAGTGAGCTATCCAATTTATTCTAAGCTATCCGGGAAGAAAATCATATCTATATGTAAACACTATTCGAACTGCCTGAGTGCTTGGCTAACCGTCTAACACAGCCCGACTAGCCACGAGGCCCCAACTTCCCGACGACCAGGCCAGTCGCCCACACCAGGTCTCCCAAATCCCATTCGCTCCGGCCCCCAAACACTAACCCCCACTGCCGCTGCCACCTCCCCTCCCCTCCCGCCTCAATCCTCATCTCTACCTCCCCTCACTCGCGCCCTCCCCCGCCGCCTCCCTCCTCCCTCGTCGCCGCCGCCGCCTCGTCCCTCCTCCCTTGTCGCCGCCGTCGCCTCCCCTCCCTCGCAGCGCCATCTACCTCCTGGCCTGCATCCTCTTCCGCCTCATCTGCCACCTCTAGGGGCTCAAGCTCGAGGACTTCGCCGGCTTGCTGCTAGTCGAGGCTGAGGAGGGGAGGACCGGGGTGGGGCACGTGCTCCGGGAGTACCTCGACATCCGCAAGCAGCTCAAGGTCATCAGCTACCTCTTCTGCAGGTTCATCGTCGTCGCGCTGCTCATCAGCATTGCCAGCCAGTTCACTTCCGTGCTCCTCACCACACGCCGCGACTCCGTCGATGACCTCCTCCACACTAGCGAGCTCGCGGTGAGCCTCGATTACTTAATTGCCCAGTTATTTAGTTCGGTTCTTGATCTTCTCCATGTGTTCAATTAGGCACAATTGGAAATGGCAATCCCTGATTAAGGAGGAAACTTTACATCATCTTATCTTAATTTAGACAGAACCAGTGCACCACCATCCATCCATCATCCTGCTCCCGCACAGTCGCACTCGTACAGAGCGCAGTCCTCCCGCACCTAGCATGAGTTTATTTATCGAGCATGAGTTTATTTATATTCTCCCAAAATTTCGTATTCCAAACATATATCTAGGCCTGGTAGTGGGTTGGATTGAAATGGGCGAAATGGGTTGGGTTTTAATTTGAATTGTCTTTGGATGGATGGAAACGGATTGAGACAGCTAATGGTTTGGTTTGGATTGGGGTTGCACTAAAAATGGGTTGGTTTGGTTTGGATTGGGTTAAGAATTTTTGGGTTTGTATGGTTTGGACCCATGGTTTGGAGTGGGTGGGTTGGAATGGGCTGGGTGGCTGACTGCCTTGTGAGTGCGTGAGGCCTCACCATGAGGGGCTAGTGTTCGTCACCGCCATCACCATGTTGTTGACTCCGTTCTCCTCCCAGCTCTCCGTCACTACATTGTAGACTCCCTCCTCCTCCCCTAGTCTCTGCCGACTCCTACAACGCCGAGGAGATCCAGATCCAGCAGGCCATCCTCCTCTCCCACGACTCCCTCCTCCTCCTCCGCTCTCCATCGCCGCCGGTTTTGGGTGATTGGGGATGGCACGAGCTCAAGGGTGGTTGATCTTTGCAGGTTTTGGGTGGAGGAATCTGGCCGGGAGGTCGCAATCCTCCCGCCTCATTTTGTCTAGTGCCCATTTTGGGTTGCCGCCTGATTGGGGTGGGTGTGCGGGGCCATGGATCGAGGCAGCGGCCAGGTGCTGTGTGGGTGTTGAGGAGCTGCGGATGAAGCGGATGGTGGTGTCGGATGAGTGCCTTGAGCTGCTGGCTCGATCGTTCCCACGATTCAGGGCCCTCATCCTTATCAGCTGTGAGGGGTTTAGCACTAATGGGCTAGTAGCTATTGCGAGCCACTGCAAGTGAGTATTCCTTTACTTAAAATTTTAGTTTGTTAACGGCATCATAGCTATCTAATTTGACATTCTAGATCTATGATTTACAATGGCAAGAATTGTGATTTGATCTGCCATGGTGCTTTCTTTTATTAGCTATGAGGCATCTTGCCTAGGTGTTGTTAAGTATGACTTGTTTGAAACTTATCTTGAAAATGTATTACCCTACTCTGTGCAATTAGAGTTGAAATGATCATAAGTACTCTTTCAGGGTCCGAATGATCCGATTGCATCCCAAAGATATCTTGAATTTCTTATCCTTCTTTGTGGTGCATGCAAGATACCCAATAATGGTATGCATCTACTTATCCATCTTTGAGTTTTGATGCATAGATGCGCGTTAATTCACTTGCTACTTGCCTAATTGTTCTAACTAACACAATGTAGAAGATGGCCCAAGCGAATCGAAGAAGAAGCGGCAGGCATAACCGCTTCAAGTCGCAAAGATCTGCATGGAGAAGGTTCAGGTTCGTTGCTGTCTTCAGGCATTTGTGCTTGTTTTGATGATCCGCAGAGCTGTATGCTACTTTCTAATCTATGATTCCTTGATTTACAAAAGGAAAGATAAAAGGTGCTATTTGGTTGCATCATAGGATATACATAAAAAAGTAAATGTGAAACTGTACCTAGCTTCATAGTTAATATCTTTGTTTGTAAACCTTCTTGCCTCTATTTGTTAATACTGGTTCCTGGTGGTGTTCTGGGTTACATTTTGTTCTTATTGAGAAAAGAGCAATATGTTTGTATATTACTTGCCATGGGGACAATCCTATTGAATGCACTGGCGCACGCCTAGCATAAAAATCACCATTAGGTACTCGATATTCAAGTTAAAAAATATGGAAGTAATGTGGTAATGTTCGATAAAATTTTATTTTGGGTAGTACAAGATAATATAATATCGGCTTCTTCAAAGCAAGAAGGTTAGGGCAATGAGCAAAAAATTGGTAAGTTGTTCATTTGTATTTGCCGATGGGGGAACTTGGGGTCCCATGATTTGGTTGCCTCTTGCTACGGAGCTTCTATATATTGCAAATTTATATGAACAACTTGTATTACCTTGTCTTTGGTGAAAATGGAGCGCGCCAAAGCCACGAAGTTGAAATATGAACTCAAAAACTAAAATCTTGTGCGGTGAAGGTCTTCCTTGATTGTTCTCGCTTGTGCATGGTAGTTCTACTTGAGACCGATGTTATGTGATACCTAACTGAGCCAATGAGGCAATGACATTGTGTTACTTCAAGTGGTCTTGCATAGTATTATTTTGAACTCTGGTGTTTTCTTGACTTCTCAATGTTCGCAATAGAAAATTTGTAATGGGGTCGATTACTTGCATCAAGTACAGTACTTAATAGCTAGCCCCATATGGGAACCATGTCTAGGAAATCAATGTAACTTTGCATGACTAAACACCATATTGCAGATTAACATATTGCAGATTATTGGAATATATCACATTTAGTTTTCAATGAAAAAAACTTAGTTGGCACTAAGCGCAATGCACATGATTAGATATCTAGTACATTATCTTTGGTGGGTGTGCTCTAGCCTAACGTGAATACTTGAACTACTGGGGTGGAGATGGGCTGAAATGGGTTGGGAAAGTGGGTTCAACCCATATCAAGAATATGAAGAAAATGGTTTGGGTTGGTTTGGATTGAATTGTCATGTGGACTGGTTTGGGTTGGTCCCTAAGGGGTGTAAATTGGTCTGGTTTGGGTTGAAAAAGTGGAGTGTGTTGTTGTGGATTGGGTTAGAAATGGGTTGGTTTCTCATCCATTACCAGGCCTACATATATCCATTACATTGATTGATCGAGCATGAGTTTATTTATATTCTCCCAAAAGGCACTTTGCTGTTTAAATATGATTTGTTGTGCCGTATTCGATGCAAAAAAATCTCATTCTAGTTCCATAGTTGCACTAGTACATGATTTTAGATCTAATATGATTTGAGAGCTGCTAAGTTTCTTTTGCAGTTAACTATCAAGATGATATTATATTTAAGCTTGTCAGTAGATGGATAAATCTATTATTAGCCAGTTCAACTCCAAATCTGAGTTTTACTCAAATAATTTAGATTTGATGAACGCTACTATAGTCAATAAAGTTACGTTATTTTGGCGATTGTATTAAATCTTTCACGACATAACATCGATTTCCATCTTTGTACTAACATGCATGTAATGTTTATGTTTGTTTTGAGGCTAATAACAACTTTTATAGCATTCTCGAATATTGAATCATTTATGTACTTTGTTTGATTATTAATATAAGCGAAATTAAATAGTATCAATTCATTTTGGTTGATTTTCTGTTTTTTAATGGGATAACAGAAAGTCTAGCTATCTTCAAATCCATAAGGATGGCTATGTCTATGTATTTCTCGTAGTAGTAACTAATTGAAATGTGCATTATTATGTAATGGATATATGTGTGGAATACTGAAATTTTGATTCTTTGCTACTTTTCTCCTAAACTTGCAGAGACAATCTCCTTTGTGTATGCAAGAGATTATCGAGCAAATTTTATATTGGGGTATTGCTCAATATACATCTTCATCGAACATTTGTGATCCCGAACAATATTCATGTCGTTACTTGTTGGAGCTCTTTTGGAGTGATTAAAGGTGGCATTTTGGTTGTCTTCATCGCCATAGCGGTGCCTCATCTCGCTATTTTTTTCCAAGTTCATTGGCAGACCTTTGGTTAATGGTTGTGGCCTGAAAAACTCGAGATATTTCGAATGAGGTAATCTTACGCTTTTAGTAACAAACTGACTCTGTATGTCCATTGGTCGGTTTTTCGCTTTTAGTAACAAACAAACTAAGATACTTCAATTTGTACAAGTCTGGCAACTACCACAAGATATATATAGTAAATAGTTAGCTCTTATTTTCATATCAATGTTTTGATATGATTCTACATCTTACCCATTATTACTTCTAGTTTGTAAACAATTGCAAATTAAACTAGTAGCTTAACTCGATATTTCTAACTGATTTTAGACAAAGTTCTTATATCCTCGTTCATGCGAGAAATGGATACTTAAATCAATTGGCTGAGATTGGAGGCAATACCGGGCAACACTAAAGAAATCTCTATTTAATGTGAAGAAGAAAAGATCTGTAGGCAATAGAGGGCAACACTAAAGAAATCTCTGTTTAATGTGAAGAAGAAAAGATCTGTGTTGTATAGGCGGTGCCTAGAAGATGTGGTTGAGGATCAATGGGTCGTACTTGTCAACCATTGGAAGTCAAAAAAAAGGGAAGTGTATACATTGTTGCTTCATATATATTTGTAACAATATGCCAATGTTGAAGAATGCATGTTGTAATTACATAACTGGTACTTTGCTTTATAAAAGGTACTTAGTGCGATAAACAAAAGAAGTCATGCAATGAGGAAGACAAACCATATGGTAGGGACAATGAGTTATGCTCGTTGGGCTGAGGACTTGGTGAGTCATCATATTTTGTTTTATACTCTAATCTATTTTTTTTAATATTGTTATAACTCCTATTGTTTATAGAGACAAAAAAATCTTGAAAAAAAACAGCCACATAAAGCGAAGGTTTAAATAGCGACACACAAAGAGAAGAGAAAACATAGAGATGATCATATGGTATGCTATATACAGATAATGCTTTTAATTTGGGTATGTTAATTTTAACTAGATTCAATTTATATCAGATTTACTTGCCCTACATTATATTTATATCCTTGCAATTTATTGTTATCCCTGCAGGTTGAAAAGATCAACAGTTGAATTACTATATTTGGATGTTTATCTCATTGATCGATGGATCAAGAAGCAAGGAACTTCATGAAGAAAAGAAAGTAGTAATTAGATTTTATATTTTAGAACTCAAATTTTACTCTTGTTCAAAGCTCTTGTGTTGACAACAAATCAGTTGTTTTTGTAATGTGGAATGATGTTAACAATACATATATTTATTTCCTTAATGCAATGCAATCTACTTTTTGAACATTGATCATGCTGAGTTGTGTTATATATTCTGCAATATGACATGCTTAATTAGCAAATAAATTTTTTTGTAGCAATTATAATTTCTACGTACATAGCACACAAATGAATCGTATTTTTCCTGTATACTAATTTGTGTTGCAATATAACAATTATATGTTGCTAACAGGTGTTAGCTATGTTTTGAAAACATGTGTTGTTACAAATAAAAAATTTGTGTTGTAACTTTGCAACACCTTTTCTTTTGTATAACAACACATAATTTGTGTTGCGGTAGACCTACCTTATAGCAACACGATCAACAACATCACTTATCATATGTGTTGCTATTCATCATAGCAATACATATTTGTAGATATAGCAGCATATACGCGTGTTGCTATAACCTAGTCCTGTTGTAGTGTGTTATTAACCACACGTGGGTAACCGCTTCCCAGGACCTCCTCCGCGGAGGAGGTGGTCCTGGAGAGGTCTTGGAGAGGTCCTAGAGAGCATCGTAGAGGAGGTCTAACTGGGCCTCTGGGAGAGTTTTTGGGGATGGTCAAAGAAAAGACTTTATGGGCCCACCTTCCGATTGCTTGATTGATCTTGGGCCCAGAAGATTAACTCAGGCCCAGTAAAAGTCTGACTTATCTATTAATAGCAAATAAAGATATACTCGGATAATTGACTAGTCAACAATCCTCGTCAGCTAGTCCCTCAACTTCAAGTAAAAATAACTAACTTGAAGAGGTTTTTTGACCAGAACGGGATTTGGTCAAGAAGATAGTTTTACTTGAGTTGTAAATAACTATTTCTCTTTAAGAAGTAGAAGCATTAGTCATATATATTTATGAAAGCAATTCCCGAAGGGACAAATATGTTTTAGTCTTCATTGATTTATTAGGAACAAACTCTAAAAAATCTTATCTGTCAGACTTCCATCTGGTTTATTTAATTCCACCATAAGTTGTTGGTTTATAAATAACCTCCAGAAAGGCAAGAAGAAGAAACATCCCTTTAGAAACTCTCTATCTTTTCCTGTCTCTACTTTATCGTAGACTACTTATTCTCAAACTCTTTTAGTTTGAGTAGATGGTGTATCATGATAGTAGAGATCATGAAGAAGATAGATTTTCTAGAATAAATTTGAATTTTTGAAAATCTTTATGTTATAATACCTGGATTTTATGCTTCCAAGGTTTTCAAGAAGTCAATTCATTCTGTGAAATCTTCAAAAAATTAGTAGAAGGAAAATCCTGATGGTCAGGTGATCTTCTCTTGAAACATACGTCAATGTAACTTCTATGTCAATGGATATGAGATGAGGATAACTTTTGAAAAAAGAAACAACTTTCCAAGTACCTTTCCTTACACATCTCTGACGCGCGGAACAACCTCCTTGACCGAACGTGACGTGTCGTGTCACCACCAATCGAGGTGCCATTGTTACATCCTTGAGGTAGTGGGTTTAAATGCACCAAGGGTATATATACGGATCTTTTACCTTTCCTTAGGCACGTTTTCACCCTAGTTGCTTTTCACTTTTCTTTTCACCGAGTACCTTTCATCCTCCACGAACCTTCGAAAAGAAGGATCTCACAGTCCGCCATTGAACCAAGGCAATGGCGGCATGGAAACCATCAATGCTGACAGCAGAGGAACTCTAAGGACTGGAGCAAGACAAGCATCTACCGGAGAAGGCTCTCATTGAGTGGCGCGCACCGGGGAGTGAGACTAAACCAAACCCTCCGACCGGTTTCACGGTACTTTTCGTGTCTTACTCCGAGTAGGCCTTCGCTTGCCTGAGAGTGATTTCTTGATCGAAGTTTTTAATCATTATGGAATTGAGTTGGTTCACCTTGTACCGAATTCAGTTCTGGTACTTAGTGTTTTTGCCCACATATTTGAAGTGTTTTTCGGGATAGCCCCTAGTCTGCATTTGTTTAGATTTTACTACCAAATCATTCGCAACAAGAAAGGTGTTGGTGCTTTGGGCTCTTTTTATTTTAAATTTCAAGATGCTAGTAAGAGGGTGTTCCCCTTATTGGCCACCAAAGATCCCAACCAGTCATGGAGCAAGGAATGGTTTTATTCCGAAGTTCCGAAAGGAAGTAGAATTACTTACAATCGCAATGCACCACTGGAGTGGTCCACCAAGAACCGAGCTGCTGACAAGAAAATTAAGCTCTCAGAGGATGAGAAGAGAGTGGTCCTGGTGATCAGCAACTTGGTAGAAGGAGGTCTAACTGGACGAAAGATCGTTCACGACTTCCTCAAGAACAAGATCTTCCCTCTTCAGAAGAAAGAAATACTATCTTGCAATTGTGATGTCCCTGAAAATGGTAATATTTTACTCATCTTTTTACTCGAACTGAATTTCATAGTTAAAGTAATGTAACTTTTTATTATACTGCTGCTCTCTCAAATGACAAGGTCCTAGCTAGGACCTCGGTCCTGTTAAAGGACCGGGTTCTAGAAAAGGAACCAATCAGTATAGAAGAGCAGCCCCCAAGCTTGACTGGGGCGACTTTATCACGTAGGAAAGATCGCACAGTAGTAAGTATTCATAGAAATTAAATAGACATAAGAAGTGAATTTACTCATATCTAATTTTTATGTTTCCAAACAGACGACATCAAAGAAACATCCCATCTCAGATGTCGGTGCGAGTTCTTCTCCTTCTTTAGCAAAGAGCACAAGGATTACTTCCGAACCTCTTGTTGCGTCAAAGAAGACAAAACTCACACCTGCTTCAACCTTAGCTTCTCCAAGACCTCTTGCTTCAGTTCCCACTCTTCCAAGATCTTCCACCCAAGAGGTATTGAAAACAAAAGTTAAGACTTCCATTTCTCGATATGTCTCTAACCCCCAGCCAATGTCTTCTATATCAACTTTCTTGGCTGGGGTGGTCCAGGGTGAAGGATCATCAGAAGAATCAGAAAATGAGGTCCCTCTTTAAAGGGTTCCAAGGTCAAGGACCTCCCTGGCCTTAGTTCCCTCTTCGTCAGAGCAGAGGAGAGGACCCACTTTCACTATTAATGATGACTTTATGTCACTCCTTAGCGAAAGCAGCTTTGAGATCGAGTAAGTTCTTTGATTATACCTTTATAATTTTGGTTTTAAAATGATTAACCTTCTCTTTTCTCTTCAGCCTTGATTTGCCGTCAGACCTGGAAAGGGGACAACTGACTGCTCAAGAACAATATTCACCACCAACTATATTGGTGACAGAGGAATCCCCTACAGAAGAAATTCTGCTAATGGAAGGACCTCCTAGGACCACTGTAGAAGTGGTCCAAGACGCCCTGGTGACAATTGCTGGGACATCCCAAGGTGAACCGCTGGACATGGAGGTCCAGACGGAGAGGTCCTTTCAAGAGGATCGAGTGGAAGAGGTGGTCCACGAGACCAGCCGTTCTCAGGAGTGCTCCATGAGACTAGCCGTTCAGAGGAGGTGGTCCATGAGACCATCGAAACACAAGATGGAGGCGATCATACCTTGGTAAGATTTTTATCTTGATAATCTTTCTTTGAATTTTATCAGTGTAAAAAAATGACTCATAGAATGTCTTAGGAGAGGCAGAGTACCAGTACTGATCCAACCAGAAAAGTTTTTTGTCTGGTTCAACTTGATCAACCTGGGGATGAGATTTCTCTGGAACGTTCACCTCCCAGAACCGAGAAGAAAGATCTCCAGAACCTAATGACATCTATCAAAAGGTGTTGGAGAGTCAATATTGATATGGTGGAGGAGATCAAAACTTTTGCAGAGGAAAAAGAGAAGTAAGTACAATAAGTCATTATTCAATCGTAAGATTCTACTTTAAATAAATAACTTATGCCTTTGTTTACTTCACAGGGAGTGTTTACTGGCGAAAGCCGGATAAGAAAATTCCGAGTGTGCATTTCAAGCTCTCAAATTAAAATTATCTGAGGTAGAAAAAAGATCCAATGAGAGTGCAGCGGTCATGGCAGAGAAGACCGAAGAGATCCACCTCTTGACCCAGAAGAATGAGAAGTTAGAAGAGATCCTGAACAGACAATCTAAAGAAAGTCATGATATCTTTGAATAGAACAAGATGCTCCTTAAGGAGAAAGAAGGTAAAGAACCTCTCTTTGTTTCTTATAAAGCATTTGATCTATTATATGTAATGCATGAGTTTTATTCTCTTTTTCTGTTCTTTCTCAGAACTAGAAAAGGCAAAAGAGGATCTTCAGAAGACCTCTTCTAATAAAGACCTTCAGATTTAAGACTTGAAGGAAGTGGAAAGACGGAGTCGCATTGCCATACAAGGGCTTGAAAAGAAGGTGGAAACCTTAATGAAGGTTGGCAAGGAAATTACCACAGTTACTGGAAACAGCTTTTCTCATATTTTAGCCTCTCTACGAGAGATCGCAGAACATCTGAAGGCTCCGGTAACTCCTCTTGCGACCAATATGACCTTGGAAATGATATCTATACTCAAATTAAACATATTCAAAAACACATACCTGCTATGAAGAATACCATTTATCAATCTTTGACAAAGGCAATGAGTCAAGATTTAAACTGAGTTTTATTGAAGATTGATCTCCTTTATGGGGATTCTGTCAATCTCCAGAAGCTTGTCCCTGCGCCCAAATTTAAGACAAAAGAAGTAGGTATTGCTGCTCAAGCCAAGATTACACCAGTGGTGACAGAGATCATCAGGAACATTGAAGCTGCTGCTCCTGCTCTTCCCTCAAGTATTCCTGGCTCAAGTGCTCAAAAGTGACATTGTAATGATATAGATGTTTTGTTTTAAATTATATGAGATAATGAAAAGATTTTGTGTATGATAATTATGATTATTTATCGAAGATTAACTGACTTTGTCTTGTAAATTAATTTTTTGTAAATTGAAAGTCATATATTTTACTATGTGTAGCCCCCTGCCTAGAACACTTTGTCCGGCAATGGGAGAAGTGTTTCATGCAAACAATTGTGCTAAGATGAGTATATCTATTACAACACCAATGATCTGAACCAGTGTGTATTCAGGAAGATGAAGTCAAGCTGTTGAGCTCTTATGCAATGAGAATTGGCTTACAAAAGAGGTCTCACACAGTTGTCATTTCCTAAATGTATACTGATGGTCATTTGATGAGTAAAGACACTGTGATTCATGAGCAAAATTGATCATTCACAAGCACTTACAAAAGATGGTGATCATGTATGTGAAATGATACGAAAAAGATTTATGCTGAAAAAAATCAATATATTCATAACATTAGAATAACAACTAAACTTATATAATATAGAAAAAAAATACTTATACATATAATTTTCGAAGATGTTCAATGTTCCATGTGTTAGATAAAACATGACCATCCTCCATAGCTAATCTAACTGATCCTGGCCTAGTGACAAAGACTACAGTATATGGACCCTCCCATCTAGAGGACAACTTGTTCAAGTTGGCTTGGTTCTGGATGTGTCTCAGGACCAAGTCTCCCACATGAAGTGTTATTGGACGAACCCTTCTATTAAAGTAGCGTCTCAGCCCTTGCAGATAGGTAGTTGATTTCAATAGTGCACGATCACGTCTTTCTTCTAGCATATTGATGCCATCTTCACGTAAATCTCCCTAATTTATTTGATCTAGGAGGTCTATACGTGTGGAACCTAGTTAAATCTCACTAGGTAGCACTGCTTCTGCACCGTAAACTAGTGTGAATGGTGTTTCGCCAGTTGCTCTACTGGTCTTAGTACGCAATGCCCATAAAACATAAAAGAGTTCTTACATCCAATTTTTTTAGCATGCCTTAAGGCGATTAAAAACTCTCTTTTTAATATCTTGCATAATCTGACCATTGGCCCTTTCTACTGCTCCATTGCTCTGTGGATGTGCCACAGAAGCAAAGTAGATTTTAATGCTAATTTCATCGCAATAATCCTGAAACACATCACTAATAAATTGGCTCCCATTGTCTGTGAAAAGACGACTGGGTATTCCAAATCTCGTAACAATATTTTCGCACAAGGAATTTCTTTGCTGCTGCAGCCGTTATACGAATGACTGGCTCAGCTTCTATCCACTTAGTGAATATATCGATGGCCACAAACAAGAATTTATACCCATTGGGTGCTTGCGGTAGTGGTCCGACTATGCATAAGAACACCATCTGCTCCCTTCCTGTACAATGATCCCTCGACCAGCTTGTATATGTGTGCTCTTCGAATTAACCTATCCTTCTGTTAAGGATCATCGGGTAATATCCCTGATGCTAGATAAGTGGTCAATAGTTTTATCCACTCCGCATCTTGCTCGATGACTCCGACCTCTGAGGTGGTCGAACCCATTTCTATTGAAGGTTTTGTAAGGTATTCGAGAAAAACACTTGTTGGAATAGGCGTTCGTGAGGAACTCAATTTCGATAACTAGTCCGCTAAGGAGTTTTCCTTGCGAGTATATGTTGGACTTCGAAATCCTTGAAGTGTTTTTCCAACTTCCTCACTTCACCTAGGTACTAAGCCATTATCTCATTGGAACAGCTGTATTCCTTTGATACCTGGTTTACAACTAATTGTGAATCTCCCTTCGCCAAAAGCCGACAGACTCTGAGGGATTTGGCTGCTCGAAGCTCGGCTAGAAGTCCTTCATACTCTGCCACGTTGTTAGTGGTAGGGAACAGAAACTGTATGACATATTGGAGTTGATCACCCTGTGGTGTTATCAATAAAGCCTCAGCCCCCAAGCCTTTAAGCTCGCAGGAGCCATCAAAGTACAGTGTCCAATGGTCATCCGGCCTTGGACTTTCTTGAGGTTGATCCTCGATGTTCGTTCATTCAGCCACAAAGTCAGCCAGGACTTGGCTTTTTACGGCTGTTCGGGTAGTAAAATGAAGATCGAATTCTCCAAGTTCTACTGCTCATTTGGCTATGCGACCTGTTACTTCTTGGTTATAGAGTATATTTCTAAGAGGAAAAGATGAAGGTACTGTAATTTTGTGAGATTGAAAATAATGCCTCAGTTTTCTGGAAGTCATCAAAAGAGCATAAATTAGTTTTTGGACCTCAGGGTATCTCTCCTTCGGTCCGTGTAAGACCTCACTTACACAGTAGATGGGTCGTTGGGACCCTCCTCTTTCCGCAATAAGTACTGTGTTGACCACATTTGGCGTTGCTGCCAAGTAAACTAGTAAAGGTTCACCTTCTAAAGGTGAAACCAATACTAGAGGATTTGAGATATAAGCCTTTAAGCCTTTGAAGGCTTTGTCAGCTTTTTCGGACCATTGAAACCCCTTATTACTCTTACGGATCGCCTTAAAGAAAGATAAACCATGTTCTCCTGATCGAGAAATGAAACGACTAAGAGCCGCCATTCGACCAGTTAAGGCTCGGACCTCCTTCACTATGGAAGGTGGTCGTAATTGTTTGATGGCTCGAATTTTCTTGGGATTGACTTCAATCCCACAAGAACAAATAAGGAAACCAAGCAATTTGCCAGAACAAACCCCGAAAGTACACTTTTTAGGATTAAGCTTTATTCCATGTTTATTTATATTTTCGAAGGTCTCTGCGAGATTTTTCAAATGATCATTCTTAGTACTACTTTTTACAACGAGGTCATCTACGTAGGCCTCTAAATTACGCCCCAGCTGACCGTTAAAGGTTTTCTACATCAAACACTGGTACATGGCCCCAACGTTTTTTAACCCGAATGGCATCTTGACGTAGCAATAGACACCGAAGGGAGTGATGAAGGCAGTCTTTTCTTCATCTTATTTTGCCATGCTGATATGATGGTATCCGGAATAAGCATCAAGAAAACTCATCAATTCGCAACCCGCAGTAGAATCAACTAATTGATCAATGCGAGGCAAAGGGAAGTCATCCTTTGGGTAAGCAATATTTAAACTAGTAAAATCTACGCACATGCGCCACTTACCGTTGGATTTCTTGACCAGAACCGGATTTGCAAGCCATTCGAGGTAATCAACCTCCCGAATGAAGCTAGCTTCAAGGAGCTTATTGAGCTCCGCTCTGATAGCTTCTTGACGATCCAAGGCGAAACGTCTCAGTCTTTGCTTGACTAGTTTTTTCTCAGGCTGAATAGCTAGCCTGTGCTCGATCACCTCTCTTGGGACACCAGGCATATCAGATGGTTTCCATGCAAAGACATCTGAATTGGCTCGGAGGAAGGTGAGGAGCTCGTCTTCCTATTTCTCACTTAGTCCCGCGCCGATCCGGACTGTCTTGGATTAGTCATCGGGGCTAAGTGGTACGACTTTTACCTCCTCATTGGGCTGAGGAGCAGCCTTGATCTTCACGGACTTCCCTGTTTTATCCTCCAAAGTAAGATCTTTTAGAGGCAACTAATCGACAAGTTCTAATGACTTACGATCACATGAAAGTGCGACGGCCTAGTCACCCTGCACCACAATCACGCCCTTTGGACCAAGGATCTTGATCTTCTGGTAGGCGTGGTGTGTAGCTATCATGAACTTTGTTAGAGAAGGTCTCCCCAAAATAGTATTATAGGCAGACTCAAAATCAACTACTTCGAAAGTAATTAACTCAGTTCGAAAATTAGTAGTCGTACTGAAGGTTACTGGTAAAACTACTTGCCCTATTGGTATAACCGACATACCGAGCACTATCCCATAAAAGGGACTTGTCATCGGTTTAATTTTAGAATGAGGAATTTGCATATCATCTAAAGTGTTTACAAATAACAAATCTAAAGAACTACCGCTATCTACTAATACTCTCCCTACTCTACAATTACTTATGGTATGGGAAACTACTAGTGGTAATTTACAAGAAGTAGACATACCTTTTGGGACGTCCTCCTTAGTGAAAGTCAGGGAGGTCTCTGATCATTTGGAGTATTCTGGACGACTAGGTGGGATTTCAATGTTGTTGACGTCCCTCCACGCTGCCTTGTACTGCCGCTTAGAGGTGTAGGCGGTTGAACCCCCGTAGATGACGTTGACGTGGTGATCCGTCCTTTGGAACGGCATTTTCGTGTCCTTTTCATGACCTTGGACCTCTGGTGGTCCGCAATCTTCTAGTGGGACAGGCATTGGACCTTTTCCATCGTAGTAATCCTCCATCCGCATACGCCAAGCACGGCGATTCTATGGAGGTCATGGCCAGGAACTTTATGCAATGGGCACCAGCGCTCATTGCTTCTGGATGTACTTGCAGATCGTGGGGTAGTTTGGTCGTTTAAACGACCTCCTTGCCTTCTTTTGGTCCAAGGACCTTTGTTTTTTTGTCGTAGGGTGGTTGCTGGTCAACCGCTGCGACCTCCCTAGTGGACTGCTTGGACCTCCCCTTTTCCTTCCTCTTGGGTTTTCCTCTGCTGCTCATGGAGCTTTCGGATTTCTTGGATTTCTTTTCCTTGACATCCTTGCGGCCTAATTGAGGAGGGGTGGTTCCCTTGCCCACCATTCGATTCCACTCCACTGCCTCATTGGCATCGGAGTACCGATCTGCCATGTCTGTCGGACCCGGGAGTAACACCCCAAATCCTCTGTGCATTTCTGAACTAGTCCCATGATCAGTAGCTAGTTCGCACAGTAAACAGATATGGTAACATCCATAAATCGCACAACTTTATTACTAATCAACAGAGTTTAATACAAAAGAGGCTTACAAGCCAACAATAAACAAACACAGCGGAAGACGAAGAAGTAGTGGAGTCCAGCTGATCTGCCACAGGCAATCAACTAGGGTAGCGGCCTAGTCGTCGAGATCCACACCAGTGGCAAAGTCCTTCTCCTTTGAAATTTATTTGCATAAAGCAAGTATGAGCACAACTTCTGTGCTCACAAGTTACACCCAATAACAAAGTTAATGCATGTATGGATGTAACAAAGGATGGCTTATAGGGTTATTTGTGCAAAAGCAATATTTGACAATTTAAATACAATACTAAGTTCAAAAGCTCCAATTTTTCAATAACTAAGATTGAGTTTTAGCTAAATTAATAAAGCTAGTGTAGGCACCAACCTAACACTAACATAAACACGGGCACCAACCCGGGGCTTCAACCCATAACTTTTCTCATGGACACCCATCCATGTCATAAACTATTTTATAAAACATTTTGAAAAACAAAATCAAAGTCTAACTTGAAGTGGCTTTGCTCAGCATGTCCATGACTGTGGACACGGCTATTCGAATAGTTTTACACTCTACAGAGATTGTACAACTTTACCCACAAGAGATAATCAACTTATACTATCCGCTCACACACTTTCGTAGGTGTGCGACTAAGTGATTATCACGAGGTCTTTACAATGTGCCATCCCAACATAGTTATGCCTCGCTAAGATTTCGCCCCCTTTGGATTGACCATCCACCGGGTTCTGGCCCCCTCTTGCGCCAGGTGGGAATGCATAAAAGTAGGTCATAATAGACACTCACACAACCGGATGGCACGACCACGATGGAATGTTGCAAATTAGTTAGCCAAGTCCCTCCCACACAAGACATATGGTAGTACGATGAGGCGTAGCAAAGGAACGCTTGAAGGCTAGTCCTTAACTGACTTGGGCAACTTCCAAAAACCCTAGGTCTCAATCCTTCCCAAATTGAGCCCGTGTATAAATCTGCACCCACCAACCATCCATTTTTGCCCAAGTCCAAACCATCATTTTATTTTATTTTTCAAAGCATTTGTAAACTCTCATAACACACCAATGCCATAGATACAATTTGAACAACATTTGATTTTTGGCTGAAATTCCCCAAATCAAATATTTCAGGTCCAAGCATGGCTAAGCATAATTTCTCCCAAAATATTCTAGTTCATACTATTGCATAAACGAGATTTTCATCTAAGGTGTCAAAGTAGATTTATTTCAATGTCAAGATTTTGATGTACAAAGGAATTAGGCATAACTATAATTTAAAAATAGGTATTTAAATTAAACTGAATAGAAATAAGCATGTAATAATAATTTAAACATAATTTAAATAATTTTAAATAATGGGATCAAATATGATCAAAGGTATAACTTGCCTTGCTTAATTAGTTGCCTCTCAAACGGCGTCGAAATCTGACTCTCCGAAGTCGTCGAAATCTATACGCGAAAATAAGCCAAATTCAAACAAAATTCAAATGAAGATTCAAATGATATGCAATTTGAATCACCTAAATCGGAGTTCGTATGAAGAAATACGAGCTCCTGGAAGTTTAAAACCTAAATTAAACCCTAATACAGATTTTTAAAGATTTCCCGAATTATTTTCCTAAAGGAAAATCTGATTTTCGACGTCAGTGCATGGGTGACACTAACATGCGGGACCCATGGTACAGTGCACAGGGGTGAGCACGCAGCTGAGTTCGAGGTGACGTGGTGCCACGTAGGCTCCACGTCGGCTTTTGTGCTGAGGAGGCGATGATGTCATCTTTGAGGTGGTGAGCCACGTCGACCCAAGAAAGCAGCTCTAGGGCTCGGGCTCATGGCGTTTCACGCCAGAGCGAAAGCCATGGTGGTACCAAACGAAAGGGGGTCACATGTTGATTCTAATGCCTACCTTAGATGCGAGCGGGCGCGGCTAAATTGTCGTCGGCGGCGTGCTTCGGTCGTCGACGAAGATGGCGATCCTGGGGTTCTCCGGTGAAGTGAGTGGGCACACCGTGTTCGCGGTGACATCGCGAAGCTGATGGCGTAGACGACGGGAGCGTAGTTGGCTCGTCGGCGGCGCAATCGGAGGTGGAAGCTCCCTCGGTCACCGGCGAAGAAACTTGAAATTACCACGCTAGAGAGGAGGGTGGTGATGCGTGGTGGTGCTGAGATGAGATGAGGGAGCCGATCCTGAAGCACCTATTTATAGGGCGCGGGCGAGCTCAAGGTGGCGTGAAGAGCACGAAGGCCGTGCAGGGTTGCTAGAGAAATTAAGGGAATTCGAGGCAGAGAAAGGAAGGGATGAGGCCAGGATGGACGCAGCGTGACGCGGCATCATCATTGCGCGCGAGATTGAGGGGATGCGGCCGGATTTGAGCAGGTTTGGAAAGCTTCTACGCGGCGTCCATGGCTGTCGGACCCAGGAACGAAAGATCCCGAACCCTTTGTGTTCATACACTAGTCCAGGATTTCCGGTGTACACAGTTACAAAAATGATAACATAACCATATCTCGCATTGCATTAATACCAAATTAGAGTTTGATACAATTGGGCATGAAGCCAAATAAAAGATTAAATAACACAGCGGAAGACGAAGAAGTAGTGGAGTCCAGCTGATCTGCCATAGGCAATCGACTGGGGTAGCGGCCTAGTTGTCGAGATCCACACCGATGGTGAAGTCCTTCTCCTCTGAAATTTGTTTGCATAAAGCAAGTATGAGCACAACTACCGTGCTCGCAAGTTACACCCAATATGGAATTGTAATGCATGCATAAGGTAAACAAGGACATTGGTAGGGTTATTTTGCGTAAAGCAGCAGTTTTAGTTTAAATAATCATATTAGATTTCAAGGCCATTTTCATACAGTATTTAAAATCATAATTTAAATGACAAATGTATAATATGGATAACCTCCAAGAAAGGTGATGGATATCCTCCAATCACAAAGGCTAACCGCCCAATTTTCCCACAGGACTAACCATCCTGAAAAACATCTGTTGAAATCATTTTAAAACCAAAAACAAGTCTAACTCAAAGTAGCTTTGCTAGCATGTCCATGACCGCGGACGCGGCTATTCGAATAGTTTTCTACTCTGTAGAGTTTGTACAGCTTTACCCACACGAGATAATTTGCTCTTTGAGTCGGCCAATCCACGCTTCCTAAGGCGTGTGACAAAGCAATTATCACAAGGCCGTTACAATGATCTACCTCAACGTACTCATGCCCGCTAAGGTTTCACCCCCTTTGGACTAACCATCCGCAGGTTCAGGGCCCCCTCTTGCGCCAGGTGGGACTATAGTCTAACCGACACCCACTCATACAAAATGGCACGAATATCTACGAGGTATCCGAAATTATTAAGCCAGGTCTTGCCCAAACAAGACATGTGGTGGTACGGTAAGGCATAGCAAGATGCGGCTCCAAGACCGGTCCTTAATCGACTTGGGCGTCTTTCAAAATCAAACCCTGGGTTTTAATCCTAACCAGATTAAACCCGTGCATAAACTTGCACCCACCATTCATCCGTTTCGCCCAAGTCCAAACCATTTTAATTTTATTTTAGTGAAAACCACCTTTACAAACTCTCTATGGTAAAACAATACCATAGATTTAATTTTAAACAAGTTGTAATGGATTGGCTAAATCCTCCCAAAATCAAAATCATGGTCTAAGCATTTGCTAAGCATTTCCAAACAATTTATCTATGGTGACAAGGGATGACATTTCAATATTCAAAATTGGCCATACAATAACAATTGGAATAACTAAGCATTTAAACAGGGTATTAAAATAATTGACTAAAAATATGCATGCAATAATAATTTTAAAAACTGAATTAAATAACTTTAAAATAGTAGGTGCAACATGGTCAAAGTGTAACTTGCCTTGCTTGATTAATCATTGTTCTTATACGGCGTCGAAATCCGGTTGTCCGAAGTCGTCGAAATCTATACGCGTAAACGATCCGAATTCAAATAACATTCAAATAAAATCCAAATAAAATCCAAATAAAATCTTAAAAAATTATTAAATAAATACTAAAAATATTAGATGACTTTAGATGAATTTAGGAGAAAGAATCAACGGATTTGGAGTTCGTATGACAACGAACGCAATTGTAAAAGTTTAAAATCTCAAAAATGAGATGCATGTGTATGCATGATGGATTAGCTTGCATGGCACTGTAGCTTGCCATGCAATGTGAATAGTAACCAAGCTCACACAGTGCATGGAGAAATGGCGACGCCGGGCGAGAGGAAAGGAGTGGCGACCGGCGAAGCACAAAAATGGAATGCCGGGAACTAGACGGACCCAATGGTGGTGGTCGCGTCATCGGCGGAGGTCCGGTGCTGCGGCGGCGTGCAAAATAGTGTCGGATGAATAGTAGCACCGATGAGCCGGGGGTGTTTCAGGGAAAAGGAAGGGAGCACTGTGTAGAACATTGCGGGACGAAGCCAATGGCGTGGACGATGTCATCGGGAAATCAAAAGCGGCCTTTCGAAATAGCGACGAAGGTAGTTGGACGCTTATGAAATTTTTTGCTTGTGGCGAGATTGAGGGCCGAATTCTAGGGGTATGAAGAGGAAGCCGAGGGGCACGCAGCGACATAGTCGGCTCGGGAAATGAGTGACCGAGGAGAGAGAACGGAGGAGAGATGTGTTGGAAGTGCACTGTTCATCGTCTTCAAACTACGAACAGGAAGCATAGCATGCTATTTTGTAGTTGAATAAAACAGAAGCAACAAATGGCTATACATCAGTACAAGAATAGCAAGCATCGAAACTAGATCAGTAAGCAGCTGATCATGTACAAAGGTATGAAGCAAAGACTAGATAAAAGAGTATTGTAGAATGTCTTCTTCCACCAAACACAGTACAACTGGAGCTCGGGTGCATAGAGAAAAATGGTGGCACTAGTGAAGTAAAAGAGGGGGATGGCTGGGGATAGGAAGAATGAGTGGATTACCCCGAGGCGAAGTTGTAGGAGGCGGCGGCGTGGTGAGAGGCTGTTAGTGGTGGCGGCGGCCTCAACAGTGCACGGGGCGGCAGCGCGTGCGGCTTGACGGCGGCGACGAAGTCTAGAGGCGCTTTGGCGAAGCGGAGGTGAGCACCGGGTAGGCGGCGATGTGGTGAAGCCGTTGGTGTAGTCGGGGTCGCCAGGGGAGGCTTGACGGCGCCGGAGATGATGAACGAAGGAAGCTCGGTGGCGCGGAGAAAAACTTCGATTCCCGTCGATTGAGTGGGAGAAAGGGGGAGAACCTTGAGGGGTTTTGATGCGGGTGAGAAGGGGCTCACCGTGCTCCCTTTTATAGGCCATGGGGAGGCCGGGACGTGGAGATCGGGTCGTGCGGCCATCACGGCGGTTATGGTGAAAATCCAAATAACGTGTGCGTGATGGAGAGGGAAACGGCCGAAATGAGGGAGGCGGAGATCGTGGGATTGAATGCCACAAATTTGGGAGGAATGGTTGAGCAATTCACGGGTTTTGAAAAGCTCCAACTACCTCTAATGGCGTCGGCTTGTTCGCTTTGCACGGAAGCAACAAGGAGAGGGGAGGAGAGGTGGCGGGTGGTGGAGGTGACCGTGGCGAGATTTGCCGGCGGGCGGCCGGAGGTGGTGAGGGTGGCGGCGGGTCGGCTATGGTGGTCGGTCATGGCTGCACGGTTCGGTTGGACCAAGTAGTAACAGAAGGAAAGTTTCGTGGGGAAGATGAATAGGAGGGAGAAACAAGGGAATAAAGAAATAAAAGGTTTACTTTCATTAATAGGTTGCACAAGGGAATGGTGGCAGCTCATGCATGTGGCAAGCATGTTAAGCGTGCTCACGGATGGCAAAATTAGGATGGGTGACGCTCGGGAAGTTCGGCCCGTGTGGAAAAGAAAAAAAAAGTACTTTCTTTATTTTATTTTTTTCCGATATACTGTAGCAGGTTACGGACGGTCCGAACAATTCATAGCATATGTTCGGACTGGTCCAAACTTTTTTATTTTTTTTATTCGAAAAAAATAATGCCGGTTAAGCAATAGTCCAATTAGATTTTTAAAGCAAAGCAAATAGAGTCCAAACATTCACAAAAATTCCTAGAATAATTTTGGACTTAATAAAATTATTTCCAACTTAAAGTTGGCTTTTATTTTTGTAAATAATTTATTTTGGCTTTAAAATAATTAAGGAAAAGCTTTTAAAATCTAAGAAAATTCCAGAAATTAATTTTTCAACTTTAACTCAAGTAAAACTTCAAAAACTTTAATAAATTTTACTATTGACTTTTAAAACTCCAGAAATTCAAATAAGGCAAACAAACTCTTTCAAATTCCAGAAAATTCAATAAAATAATAATTTTATTAATTTTAAATTGGTAACAGAACTTTGGGCTGTTACAATGGCAAGCCGAAGGAAAGCGTCAGAGACGAAGAAGGAAAGAAGACAACCCTGTAGCAACTGGTCCCACATGTCAGTGATGGCAGCAAATAGGAAAGTGAAGGGTGATGCGATGGTCGTTAGATCTAAATCAAACGGTCCACGTTGAGTGCAATGTTCGGACATCCGAATGTTTCATCGAAATCAGACCGTGCGTTAATGATCCAACAGTTGAAGGGTTTGGAGACGTAAGCGCGCGGGCGAGCGGGCTGATTGGGTTGCGTGCATGTGGAAAAGTCTTAGGCTAAGGAGGAATTCGGCCCAAACATTGTTTGACGAATTTTAATTGGTTTATCAATTTAAATAATCCTGATAATTAAAAAGGGTTTTAGAAAATAGCAAATAAATTCCAAAAATTATGAGAAAATTTACAGAAATTCTCAAAGACATTTTGGACTTAAATAAAATAATTCCAACTTAACTTTGATAATAGATTTTGCATAAAATTTAATTTGGCTTTAAAATAATTAAGGAAAAGCTTTTAAAATTCTAGAAAATTCTAGAAATTAGTTAAATTTTTATTTTTCAACTTAAATCAAATAAAACTTCAAAAACTTCCATAAATTTTACTTTTAACTTTTAAAACTTCAGAAATTCAAATAAAGCAATGCAACTCTTTCAAAATTCAGAAAATTCAATAAAATAATAACTTTATTAATTTTTATTTTGGTAACATAACTTTGGGATGTTACAATGTCGAAAAGTTCCGACACAGACCTGGGCGGGTTGATGTTGAGGTCGTCCGTGAACCTTCGATATCACATTGCCTGTTTAAAAGCTCGAATCACAGAGTCGTTAGAAATATTTGGGATAGTATTACGAACTTCTATAAAACACTTTACAAATTGTCGTAGATTTTTCTCGGGGGTTTGGCGGAGCCAATGTAAATCGTCCTCCTTTCTCGGTTTTGCATAACAACGTTTAAAGTTGTTTTGTAATGCATTACAAAGCATCTCCCAGTTATATATGGATCCTTCAGGTTGGTTGAATAACCAGGTCCTGGCGGAACCTTTTAAGACTGTAGAGATATAATTTGCCATTACCTTATCGTCACCTCCAGCAGCTTGGATGGCGGTAGTGTAGACTTGGAGGAACTCCGACGGGTTTTGTGTTCCGTCAAAATTCTCCATGCTCCCTAGCGTGAATTTCTCTAGCCAGGTGACGTCCCTCAGTCTGGAGGAAAAGGCTTTGCATCCTGCATAAGGTCCAATACATTATCATGTATTACGATGATTATTACGACCAACAGGAGATCTAGGACGTTTGCTACGTCCTGGAAAATGGGTGCCACGCTCACCTTGGTCTTGAACATGACGGCCAGGTGCATCATAATTTTGACTCTACCTTCGACGTCCAATTGAGGACCCCTCTAGGTGTGAGTCTGTTTGGGAAAGCTCAGTTGGTGATCGGGCAGAAATGTTCTTCGCCGTATCTTGTAGTTCATGTGTAATTGCACGCATTACTTGCACTCCTTGCTCCAGAGTCAATCCTTCCAGAGGACGTGCGATGGCGCTTGCTAAATAACGAACGCGCTCTGTAGGGGAATCCTCCTGCATGGGGGTTGGTAGGGCATTTGAATCTCTTACCATCGTTGCCCGCGGTGGTGGCGTATGCATCGCCGTTAGCGGCGCCCTCGCTGAGGAGCCAAGGGCATCTCGGTAGTAGAGGTTACGAACCTGCGAGATGTGCGCTTGTGTGGCGGCACGTATCTCGCCCTCCTCCTCCCCCCCGGTGCCCTCCTCCCCGCCGGTCTCACCCAGATCCAAATCCAGATCTGGATCTAGACCTCCCCCATACCGCCTCCTCCACCTCCCTCCTCCGCGTCGCCTCCTCCTCGGGCTCTCTCCCCCGGCGCCAGCTCCACCTCCCTCCTCCATGCAGCATCTTCCTCGGGCTCTCTCCCGCGGCGCCTCCTCGGGCTCCCTCCTCCGCGCCGCCGCCTCCTCGGGCTCTCTCCGAGCCGCTGGTGTTCTCCCCCGAGCCACTGGCCTCTTCCATCCTCTCTGGCTCTCTCCTCCCTCAAGCCACCCATCTCCCACTGGCGGCAGCGGCGGCCCAAACCCTAGTCCTGGATCCCCAACTCCTCCTCCCAACTCCCCCTGAATCCCCAACTCCTCCTCCCAAATCCAGGCCGCCCGACGCCTCCAAGCCACCCTGACGCCTCCAGGCTGCCCTGACTGTCCCTAAGGCCGACACCCTCTCGGGATTTGTGTGCTTGGTAGCCCAAGATTTTGCCAAATTGAGTGTTATTGATAGCTTCATGCTTGTTTGCTAGTACTGCTGTAACATCCCAAATGTATAATTAGGGTTAATCAAGTATAATTATATGTGTAGAAATTAAAACTTTTTCTCACATCTTGAAAAACCCTAAAATCTCATCTGATTCTTGTCCAAGAGTTGTGTAATCCAAAAACACAAAGCTCTTGTTGACCAAAAATCAAACTCATTTTCCAATTATCTTAAATCTTGTGCCAAACATTTGGAATATATTTTCCTTGGTCCCAAAAAACTGATATGGGGCCCCTCTGAAAAATATCACAAGTTGTAAAACTAGTTTGATAAATTTTGGAGGTAAAACAATCCTTTAAACAACCTTCATGAATTTCCTGAGAAAAATGCATTGCATAATAACCTCTGGAAATTTTATGCAAGGTTGATCCCATTGTCAGCAAGCTCCAGTTAAAATTTCATCAAATTTGGAGTTCAATTGCTATCTCAAATAATTCTGCTAAGTTTCAGCTCTTAAAAACTAAATTTAAAAGCCTACACTGTTCCTTGGGCTAGCCATGTTCAAAGCTGGTCCAGCCCAACCGTGTCTGCACCTCAGCAGACCTCATCTCCACCTTGATCAGGTGCAGCCCGTTGGATTTACATCCAACAGCCCTCGCACCTCTCAGCAGACCTCATCTCCACCTTGATCAGTCGCGCCGTTGGATTTACATCCAATGACCACGACCTCCTCCGCATGGTCAACACCGCAAGGACCTCCCCACCTCATCAGGTCGTAACCGTTGGATCAAAGATCCACGGTCATGACCTCCCCTATGTGTTAAACTTCAAAGACCTCCTCGCGCTGTTAAACCATCGCAGCGAGGTCATCCCACCTTATTGAGGTCGTAGCCATTGGATCAAATCCAACAGCCACGACCTCCTCCTCAACATACTCAGTCAGGTCCTCCCACCTGCGTGAGGTCACAGCCCTTGGATCCAAGATCCATGGCCCTGACCTCCTCCTCTCAACCTAAACTAAACACACCTCCCACCTAACCAAGGTCGTAGCCGTTGGATCAAATCCAACAGCTCACGACCTCCCCGCGTTATCAAGCACTCACAACCTCCCCCATCTTTTGTTGTGCACCGTTAGATTAAAATCTACGGTCACGACCTCCTTTTTGTCTCATGCGCACCAGACCTCCCCAGCGCACGTGAGATCGTAGCCCTTAGATCGAAATCTAAAGGTCCTGACCTCCCTTGCCTGTTGCGCATCATATCAGACCTCCCCATCAGGTCAGTGCCCTTGGATTTAAATCCAAAGGCCATGACCTCCCCTCATGTCTTTTTGATCGCGTGCGGTTAAGTCCTCACTGGAGGTCCGCACCGTTGGATGGAGATCAACGCTTTGGACCTCTGTCCCTTTTCCTCACGTGCGTTTAGCGATTGAAATCGGAGGGCCACGACCTCCCACCTTGATCGTGTGGTGGGACCTCCTCCCGGCCACTTAAAACATAACGGTTCAAAAATTGGATCCGATGGTTAGGACCTCTCCCGTGTCTTATCCAACGGTCACCAAGACCTCCCTATTCTTCTCCTTCCTCTGGCGCGCATGCGTGCTCGAGCGGTGGAGTGTCACGCGCCAGAGCCTCTGTGCACCTTTAATGACTCTTTGCTAACCGCATTTAATCTTTGGTCGACCTTCCGCCTCTCATGTCCACTCAGACCTGCCAGTTGTCACCTTTGTGTCTTGTCCACCCCATGGACCAACCCGTGAGCTAAGCTCACCATGGAGCTTAGCCCCAGCTCATAACCTTCACCTCAGGCTATAAGTGTCCACTCGAGCTCCCCGTTGGCTTCCTTTACACACTTGGAGCCTGTCATACCAGTGTTGGCTGAGCTCTTCCCTCACTCACCTCCTCTCTTGTGGCTGCTATTGTTGAAGTCCTTGGAACTCCTCAGTGACTTAAGGGTTCCAGTGGCTCCCTTCTTCAACCCTTGCTCACTTTGTGCTCCCCAAACCTTCTGGAAGTTAACCCTAACTTATTTTGTTTGGGCATTTTTGAGAGGTGGACAAAGTGAGCTTGAGCCGGTGCCGTGAGTCAAGCTTCATTGTCTTCCCCAACTCCGGCCATCACCTCCACGACCTCAAAGATCTTAGGACCTCCGGTAACTCCTGGTAGTCCTTTAGTGCTTGGCACCCTTATGAATGAATGTCGCGGAGCTTAAGTTTTGGCACCGGCTTGAATGTCGCATGAGCTCCTTTTTGCATTTTGTCGTTTGGTCGTATCGCCTTCGTTGTCCTCTCGGCTCGCCCGGCGTTCAAAACGTCGCCGCCGTTGAGAGGAGGTCCTTTGGGTGCGCATGGTTATTGCGGACCAACGGTATCCATGGATCTCATGGCGAGGTCTACATCGCCGGCGATGACCACATCTTTGCTTTCGGGTTTTGTCGACACAACGGCGGCGTCGTTGTCATTTTAGGACGAAATCCTCCATGTTTAATGCGCTAATCATGTGTTCCAATCATTGTAATCATTGGATGTCTTAACGCCTTTAATCCACCCTTTAATGCGTGCATTTAAGACCTCCGTAGCGGACCTCCTTGATGTCAGTAGCGCATTTATTCATGTCAGCGGCGGCTTGAAGTTAAAGCGCTGGTGCAGGACCTCCATGACCTCCTCCAAGGAGATCTGGAGCGTCCAAGACCTCCCTTGCCTAATCGTGGCCGTCCAGACCTCCCTGGAGGTCTGTGACGTTAGGACCTCCCTTAGGACCTCCCCTAGGTTATCTCAGCCGTTCATGACCTCCCCGGGTAGATCTTGACCGTCAAGGTCCTCCCTCGGACGATCTGAACCATCGAGGACCTCCCTTGGAACATCTGGACCGTCCAGGACCTCCCCTGTGAGGTCCTGACGATGTAGATTTTCCTCAGGGAGATCTTGATAGTTTGGACCTTCCTTTGGAAGATCTCAACCGTTGAGGACCTCCCCTTTAGATCTGGTCCGTTCCGGACCTCCTTCCTGTGTTGTGGTCCGTTGGATTTCCCATCTACGGCCACGACCTCCCCCTCACCTCGCGCATGTGAGTTGCTATGAGGTCCAAGACCTCTGGACCTTCACGTGCGCGAATGTGATGTTCTCCTGGGAGGTCTTGAGCCGTTGGATCTGAGATCTGTGGCTCACGTCCTCCCATACCCTTGTGAGTTTTAGAAATTCCAGTGAAGTCTTAGTTATAGACTGAAATAAGGTATAGACTTTAGAATTTCATATCTCTTTCATTTTAATTCCAAATGAGGTCATTCAAATTGTGTTAGCTCTGTCTTGAACTTGACTTTAATCCAAAAATGATTGTAAGTTGAGTTCAGCTCCAGAGCACAGTTTGCCATTAGATTTTAAAACCAACTTTAAAATGTGCACTTAAATCAATGCTTAACTTGTAAAATACATAACTAATGCTCTATAGATTATTTTTGGGTGAGACCAACTTTGCTGGTTTCCTCTCTTAGTGAACTCACTGTGAAAATTGGTTTTGAGCATGTTGCTGTTAGGAAATTGAGGACTTGTGCATTATAATTTTGTTCAAGTTCTTGTTTTTGAAAGATTATAGAAAGTGCAATATAGCTCCAAATGAGGTGAACTCAATTGTGTTATTCATCTCATGAGGTGCTGGTTTTACAATAAAAATCTCAGCCTCACCACTTTTCTAGAAAATGTTGCCTCATAATTAAATTAGTGAATAGTGCAGTTTGGTAATTTTTAGGGCTGAGCAGAATTGTTTTGCTCATATCTTTTGCATTGAGAATCCAAATCCATTGGTTCTTGTTGCAAAATTTCCTAAAAATCGTCCTCTTGCTGCTGTAGAAAATTCAGAGAATTTGGAGTTCGTTTGTTGTGCTGTCTTTGTTGTTTTTCGTCGTTCTTATCGGTTCTTTATCGCTTTTCCGTTAGGTTTCGACATTTGTGGTGATCCCGAGAGCGACCCTCTGCCACAATTTGAGCAACAGCAACAAGGCAAGCAGTTTGATCATTTCCATCATTGTCCCATTACTTTAAAGCTTAATATATTGTTTTACTTCTATGTATGCATGCTACTTTGTGTTAAATGTCGCTAGCAAGCCTATAGTTGCATAATCTGTAGGAATTGTTCATCCTCTACTACCATGAGCCTAGGTTATTTGCTGTGGTGGGAGCTCGTTGGATGAGCTCTTATCACTTAGTAGTTTCGATGTAAATTGCTTAGACATGCTTAGTTATCGGTAGTATTGGGCGATCATCGACTTAGTCGATGGTCTTGATCACTCAAAATGATTATTACTCCTATATGTCCAGCACTTGTGCTTTGATTAATTTGTAAAATCAAAACTGAAAATAAAAGATTGATTTAGACTTGGGCATATTGGATGGATGGTGCGGTTTTTGGATGTGGTGGTATGCAGGTCCCTAAGGACCGAGTACTTGGGTCACTAAGCCAGCGATTTGGCGTACTAACCACGCGAGGGCATATGGAACCCCTCTTGACTAAGTACTCTAGGAGGTGTTAATTATGAGCGAGCTCGGTTGGTGTGTTTTCAAAAGCAAATGTATATGTATAGTGTGGGAGGAGCATTAGCTTAGGGAAGGTTGTGATGTCTCCTTCTCCCGTGGGTTGTGCAGCTCGTAATTAGCATTCATCTTTTGGAAAGGTCTCGTAGGACTTAGCCGTGCGGCACACCTTCTAAGTGTGCGTAAAGGAAAGGCGGATCGGCGTGTGGATGCAGTGGTACACCTGCAGGATAAAACTATTGAATAGCCTCGCCCTAGGTTATGGACATGTTTGGTAAGGTCGTTCAAGACTAGACTACAACCTTTAATTAAAACTTGACATGGTTGGTATGAGCGGGAGTTCATGCTATTGTTGTGGTGACTTGGGTTAGTCACTTCGTGATTGTTCTTGTTGTTGTTATTATGTTATTATCTCGTTGTTACTTCAACATTTAAAAATGCTTTGTCAAATTGCCTTCAATCTATTATGTTATTGCAAATAAATGTTGCTTTATGCTAAAATGAGTCCAAAGCCTCATCCACTTAAATAAAGCTTGCATGTAGCTATTTATAGTTCTGTTATCTCACACGTAAGTCTTGCGGAGTACTTTATGTACTCATCGCCCGTGGTTGTGGCAATTTTGTGGCTTTTGTTGCAGAGGAAGAAGGAGAGCTCCAAGAGCCTCTCTTTTGTGCTACGTGTTGCGATTTCTTGACGACTAGCTTGGCGGTCGGTCAGATGCCTAGGGTTAAGGCACACCGATTGGCTTTGTGTTATAGCCATCTTTATGGCACTTTTGCTTCATTGTTATCTTTGTAGATTTGTTGCTATTTGGCCTAAGGGCCTCTCTTTTGTAATAGCTATTCCTTATTAATATTAACTTCTGGTTTGTTGCTTATGTTCTATGCGTTGTATGGAATTGATACATTCTTTTGTTGTGAGGTATGTATACTACATTCTGGGAAGTATACATCTCTCGAGACCGGGTTTATTTGGTTGATAATACTAGGGTCAATCGGATGACTAAGTATTATGAGCCTAATAAACATCGGGGTCTCACAAAAGTTGGTATCAGAGCCGTTATGACCGTAGTAACGCAAGCCTGGTCGTCCTTAGGATATTTTGAAAACCTATTTTCAAAGCATCAAATGAGTTTTGAAAGCTTAGGAAATTCTCGGATTTTATTCCTTACCTATCTTAGCTTTCTCTTCTCATCTCACTCTAATTTGAGTTTTAAAAGTTGTTTTCCTCTCTTCCCTTCTACAAAATAGATGTTATCGATTAACACTGGGTTTTGGGAGAACCAATGAGATTGGCAAATTGAAGTGTGAGCTGCCCGCTACAAGGTTTTGAAGTTCTGGAGTCGGTGATTCGACAAGGAGCTTGGATGCGAAATCTGGACAGCAAGCATCAAATTTCCGGACAGCAGTCTCAAAGGTGTCTAATTAGGATAGATAATGAGAGGTTAATCAACTAAAACTTGTGGGAATAAAAGGGTAAGATGTGATACTAGTTAGCTAAGTATCTAACACTTATTTCGCTGCATTAACCTTGCTCTCTAATAGTTTTAGATCTCATCTTACAATCTGATTTTTGATCTTCTCGACCAATTACTCGTTCATTCAATACGGGTTAGTTGAGTTGAGAAGTTGAGCCTTGCTTTTGGAGTTTCTTGGCTGTTTTTAGAGTCTTTTAGAAGCTTCTAAAGTTGATTTACTCGCTGTTTTGGCTTTCGTTTGGGGTGATATTCCATTCCCCTAGTCGATCGCTTTTGCTTTCTTTAAGGCTTTGTTTTCGGATCTAGTTGCTAACCAAAAATTCCTTGTAACAGGATGGCCGGACGCCTTTTCGTAGCGGCCAAGGCGATCCACTGGTCCGGACGAGGAGCTTCCTCCTCCTCCGACCATGGCCGAGGTTCTTCTTCAGATCGAGCGCAACCGCGCGGATGACAGGAGAGTTCTACTGGACGTCATCGCGCGCAACACCACAGCACTTACCGGAGATTCAGGATCTGGGCCAGGGAATGCCCATCAGCCGCGTGGAGGACTCGCGGAGTTTCTTCGTACTCAGCCCCCTACCTTTTCCCGGTCTGAGGACCCTTTGGATGCGGACGATTGGCTTTGTCTTGTGGAGCGTAAGCTTCGCATCGCGCAGTGCCAGGAGCACGAGAAGGCGCTGTTCGCGTCGCACCAGCTGGAGGGTGCAGCTTTGTCATGGTGGGAGAGCTTTCTCGCCATGCAGCCCGCAGACCACACCGTCTCTTGGGAGGAGTTTCAGTCGCCTTCCGTCGGGCTCATATCCTGCCGGCTTGATGGAGATCAAGAAGGGAGAGTTTCTTGCGCTCAAGCAAGGCGAGCTCACCATGGAGTATGTCTACGAAGTTCAACCATCTAGCTCGTTATGCTCCCGAGGACGTGGCCACCGATATGGCTAAGGTGCCAAGTTCAGCGTGGCTTGTCCGAGGAGTCAAGGACAAGCTATCCATTGTCGACTTTCCGATTTTCAGACCTTGGTCGACAAGGCCATTGTCGTGAGCATGCGGCTCGAGAGCTTATGGACTCCATAGCGCAAGTGGGAGGCCCATAAGTCATCCAGGCGGTTCCTCCGCCCCTCGCCGGGCGATCTCGGGGTACCACTCTCACTCTTGGCGCCCGAGGTCACCGCCTCGTTCCTCGTCCTTCGCAGCCGTGTCTCGATCCACGCACTGCGAAGTCGCAGAGCGGCCCCGCAACCGGTGCCGGGTCACATGTTTCTCATGCAACGAAGGGGCATTATGCGAACCAATGCCCTAAGAAGGCAGAGCGACCCCTCGCCCTAATGGAGGACGCGGGCCAGAGGTGGTGCGGCTCAGACGGAAGATCGTCCGGCTACCCAAAGGCGTGGGTAGTGGTCGCGTCAACGCCATCACCACAAAGGAGGCTCAGAGGCACCCGACGTCGTGCTAGGTACACTTTCGTTAACTCTCATCCCGCCATCGTTTTGTTTGATTCAGGAGCATCTCATTCCTTTGTTTCTGAGTCTTTTGCTGCTATTGGAGAGCTTCTTTTCTCTCCATTGTCGGTCCCGCTTACTCATTCGCTCTCCGGTTCGGAGTTGAGAGCCGAATCTGAGTGTAGGGATGTCCCTATCGAGATCGGCGAGGTTTCTTAGCAAACCTTATCCTTCTCCATTCAGCGAGTCTTGATGTGATTCTTGGCATGGATTGGTTGTCCCAAAGACATGGGGCAAATCGATTGCGCCAGAAGCTCATCTCTATCTAGTCCCTCCGTGGCGAGGTTCGCTTTACGAAGTCGCTAGATCCGCATCTCTTCGCTTGAAGCGAAGCCCGCTCTAGATATTAGCGAAGTCCCAATAGTTTGTGACTTTGTTGATGTCTTTCCCGCTGATCTTCCAGGGATGCCACCCGTTCGAGACCTCGAGTTTGTCATTGAGTTGGCTCTGGTACCGCCCCTATCTCAAAGAGGCCTTATCGGATGCCACCGAACGAGTTGGTAGAATTGAAGAAGCAGTTAAGTGAGCTGCAAGAGAAGGGTTTCATTCGCCCTAGCTCATCTCCTTGGGGTTGTCCAGCAATCTTCGTAAAGAAGAAGGACGATACTTTGCGATAAGTCGCCGATTACGCCCACTTAATGAAGTGACGGTAGAAGAACAAGTATCCATTGCCCGCATTGACGATCTCTTCGATCAATTAACCGGAGCTCGAGTTTTCTCCAAGATTGATTTGAGAGTGGGATATCATCGAGTTCGGATTCGCCCGAGGATATTCCAAAGACGGCGTTTCTACTCGCCACGGCTTGTACGAGTATTAATCGTCATGTCGTTCGCTTAACCAATGCTCTCGCCTTGTTCATGAACCTCATGAATTCGGTATTCATGGAGTATTTGGATAAGTTTGTCGTGGTCTTCATCGATGATATTCTTATCTATTCCAAGAACGATGAGGATCATGCCGAGCATCTGAAGCTTGTGTTAGGCAAGCTACGTGAGCACCAGCTGTACGCGAAGTTCAGCAAGTGTGCGTTCTGGTTGAAGAAAGTGGCTTTCTTAGGCCATATTCTTTCAGCGGGAGGCATAGCTGTTGATCCTAGCAAGGTCACCGATGTTCTTTCATGGAGTCCGCCCACTTCGGTCACCGAAGTGCGGAGTTTTCTTGGTTTAGCGGGATATTATCGCCGCTTTATCGAGAACTTCTCCAAGATCGCAAAGCCAATGACGGAGTTGCTCAAGAAGGACAAGAAGTTCTTGTGGTCTGATGCTTGCATGGCAAGTTTCCATATACTCAAGAAGCGTTTGACCACCGCTCCCGTTCTTGTTCTTCCTGATATCCATCGCAGCTTCGATATCTTTTGCGATGCTTCTCGTCGAGGCCTCGGTTGTGTCCTTATGCAAGAAGGCAAGGTAGTGGCCTATGCATCAAGGCAATTGAGACCTCATGAACTCAACTACCCTACTCATGATTTGGAGTTGGCTGCTGTGATTCATGCACTTAAGATTTGGCGACATTACCTAATCAGAATCGTTGTGAAGTGTATTCAGATCACAAAGCCTCAAATACTTGTTCACCCAACCCGACTGAACCTCAGGCAAAGGAGATGGTTGGAGTTGATCAAGGATTATGATATGGGTATTCACTACCATCCGGGCAAGGCTAATGTCGTTGTCGATGCGCTTAGTCGCAAAGCGCATTGTAATGCCTTAGTGCTCAAGGAGCATTCGCCCTCTCTTCTCGTGGCATTCCAAAGCGCCTCAACTTGGAGATAGTTGAGCATGGATCTCTCGCTGCCATGGTTGTGCAACCAACCTTGGTGGATCGGATCAAGTCCGCCAGCGATCGGATTTGGGAATGAGCCGCATTAAGGCAAATGTCAAGGCGGAACGACCAAGTGCTTTTCTCGAGGATGAGCATGGTGTTGTGAGGTTCGGCAGCGCCTTGTGGTTCCAAAGGACATGGAGTTGCGGAATTTAATCCTCCATGAAGCCCATGATTCGCCTTTATCCATTCATCCCGGCCACAAAGATGTATCAAGATCTCCGCCAGAGATTTTGGTGGACCCGAATGAAGAGGGAGATCGCGGTTCGTTCTTAAAGTCGACGTGTGTCGCCGTGTCAAGGCCGAGCATCGGCGTCTCTTTGGATCGCTTCACCTTTGCCAATTCTCGAGTGGAAGTGGGATTCGATCGAACGGATTTTATCACGGTCTACCCACGCCCCGAAGAAGAATGATGCCATTTGGGTCGCCATCGATCGATTGACTAAGGTGGCACATTTCCTTCCGCCAAGACCGAACTTGGGTAGGTCTTTTGGCGGAACTCTATATCGCTTTGATCGTGAGTTTGCACGGTGTGTCAAGACGATCGTGTCGGATCGTGGATCCTTTTCACGCCTCGCTTTTGGCATAGCTTGCAAGAGGCCATGGGCACTCGTCTTGCTTTCAAAGACGGCATATCACCCCAAACCGATGGTCGACCGAGAGGGTCAACCAAGTTTTGGAAGACATGCTTCGTGCTTGTGTCCTTTCCTATGGGAAGCATTGGGAGAAATGCTTGCCATTCGCCGAAGTTTTCTTATAACAACAATTTTTCAAAGGCGGTCTCGGCATGGCACCATTTGAGGCCTTGTACGGAGAAAGTGTAGAACCCGTTGAACTGGTCGAGACGGTGAGAGACCTCTCTTTGCCCGGACTCAATCAATGAGGCCGAGCGCCAAGTCCAAATTTTATTCGTGGCGTTTGCGCACAGCTCAATCGAGCAAAAGAGCTATGCGGACCGCCGTCGACGTGAGTTACGTTTTGAGCCTAATGACTTTGTTTATCTCAAAGTCTCTCCTTTGAAGGGCCATCAACGTTTGGCCAAGGGCAAGTTAGCTCCTCGATATGTCGGTCCCTACCGCGTTATCGAGAAGAAGGGAGCTGTTGCCTATAAGTTGGAGTTGCCTACTGCACTTGAGGGGTACATGATGTTTTCCATGTGTCCCGGCTTAAGAAGTGCCTCCGTGTTCCAACCGAGGAAGCTCCGTTGAAACCCTCGATGTCCGTGAAGATTTGACCTATCGCGAGCACCCTGCTCGCAGACTCGATGAGTCCGAACGAAGGACAAGGAATAAGACCATCAAGTTCCTTAAAGTTCAAGTGGTCAAACCATTTCGAGGATGAGGCTACTTGGGAAAGAGAAGATCGTCTGCGTGCGGACTATCCATCTTTCTTTCTCGAGTGAGCCAAATCTCGGGACGAGATTTTGTAAGGGGAGAGATTTTGTAACATCCCAAATGTATAATTAGGGTTAATCAAGTATAATTATATGTGTAGAAATTAAAACTTTTCTCACATCTTGAAAAACCCTAAAATCTCATGTGATTCTTGTCCAAGAGTTGTGTAATCCAAAACACAAAGCTCTTGTTGACCAAAAATCAAACTCATTTTCCAATTATCTTAAATCTTGTGCCAAACATTTGGAATATATTTTCCTTGGTCCCAAAAACTGATATGGGACCCTCTGAAAAATATCACAAGTTGTAAAACTAGTTTGATAAATTTTGGAGGTAAAACAATCCTTTAAACAACCTTCATGAATTTCCTGAGAAAAATGCATTGCATAATAACCTCTGGAAATTTTATGCAAGGTTGATCCCATTGTCAGCAAGCTCCAGTTAAAATTTCATCAAATTTGGAGTTCAATTGCTATCTCAAATAATTCTGCTAAGTTTCAGCTGTTAAAACTAAATTTAAAAGCCTACACTGCTCCTTGGGCTAGCCATGTTCAAAGTTGGTCCAGCCTCAACCATGTCAGCACCTCGCCAGACCTCATCTCCACCTTGATCAGTCGCACTGCTGGATTTACATCCAACAGCCACGACCTCCTCATGATCAACACCGCAAGGACCTCCCCACCTCATCAGGTCGAACTGTTGGATCAAAGATCCACGGTCATGACCTCCCCCGTGTTAAACTTCAAAGACCTCCTCATTTGTTAAACCATCGCAGCGAGGTCATCCCATTTGTTGAGGTCGAGCCGTTGGATCAAATCCAACACCACGACCTCCTCCTCAACATACTCAACAGTCCTCCCACTGCGTGAGGTCATAGCCCTTGGATCCAAGATCCATGGCCCCGACCTCCTCCTCTCAACCTAAACTAAACACACCTCCCACTCTAACCAAGGTCGAGCCGTTGGATCAAATCCAACGACTCACGACCTCCCCTGCTATCAAGCACTCACAACCTCCCCATCTTTTGTTGTGCACCGTTAGATTAAAATCTACGGCCACGACCTCCTTTTTGTCTCATGCGCATCAGACCTCCCAACAAGACGTGAGATCGTAGCCCTTAGATCTAAATCTAAAGGTCCTGACCTCCCTTGCTCGCTGCGCATCATATCGAGACCTCCCCATCATCGTCAAGGTGCCCTTGGATTTAAATCCAAAGGCCATGACCTCCCTCATGTCTTTTTGATCGCGTGCTGTTAAGTCCTCACTGGAGGTCCGCACTGCTGGATGGAGATCCAACGCTTTGGACCTCTGTCCCTTTTCCTCACGTGCGTTTCATGATTAATGAAATCGGAGGCCACGACCTCCCCACCCTTGATCGTGTGGTGGGACCTCCTCCCACCACTTAAAACATAACGGTTCAAAAATTGATCCGATGGTTAGGACCTCTCCTGTGTCTTATCCAACGGTCACCAAGACCTCCCCTATTCTTCTCCTTCCTCTGGCGCGCATGCGTGCTCGAGCGGTGGAGCACGCGCCGCCAGCCTCTGTGCACCTTTATCACTCTTTCTTGACCAAGATTTAATGCCGGGTCACCTTCCCTCTCATGTCCACTCAGACACCGCCAGTTGTCACCTTTGTGTCTTGTCCACCCTATGGACCAACCGTGGGCTAAGCTCACCATGGAGCTTAGCCCCACTCATAACCTTCACCTCAGCTATAAGTGTCCACTCGAGCTCCCGTTGGCTTCCTTTACACACTTGGAGCTGTCATACCAGTGTTGGTCGAGCTCTTCCCTCACTCACCTCCTCTCTTGTGGTCGCCATTGTTGAAGTCCTTGAACTCCTCGGTGACTTAAGGGTTCCAGTGGCTCCTTCTTCAACCCTTGCTCACTTTGTGCTCCCCAAACCTTCCGGAAGTTAACCCTAACTTATTTTGTTTGGGCATTTTTCAGAGGTGGACAAAGCCGAGCTTGAGCCGGTGCCGTGAGTCAAGCTTCATTGTCTTCCCCAACTCCGGCCATCACCTCCACGACCTCCCCAGCATCTTAGGACCTCCAGGTAACTCCCCTGGTAGTCCTTTAGTGCTGGCACCCGCATGAATGAATGTCGCGGAGCTTAAGTTTTGGCACCAGCTTGAATGTCGCGCGGAGCTCCCTTTTTGCATTTTGTCGTTTGGTCAGATTCTTCGTTGTCCTCTCGGCTCGCCGGCGTTCAAGGCCGTCGCCGCCGTTGAGAGGAGGTCCTTTGGTGCGCATGGTTATTGCGGACCAACGGTATTATTGATCTCGCCGGCGAGGTCTACATCGCCGGCGATGACCACATCTTTGCGCTCGGGTTTTGTCGGACACAACGGCAGCGTCGTTGTCGTTTTTAGGACAGAAATCCTCCATGTTTAATGCGCTAATCATGTGTTCCAATCATTGTAATCATTGGATGTCTTAACTGCCTTTAATCCACCCTTTAATGCGTGCATTTAAGACCTCCAGCGCGCGGACCTCCTTGATGTCCAGCGCGCATTTATTCATGTCCAAGCGCGTGCGCGAGTTAAGGCGCTGGGTCTGGGACGTCCAGACCTCCTCCGAGGAGATCTGGAGCGTCCAAGACCTCCCCTTGCGCAATCGTGGCCGTCGAGCACCTCCTCGGAGGTGCTGTGGACGTTAGGACCTCCCTTAGGACCTCCCTAGGTTATCTCGGCCTGTTTATGACCTCCCGGGTAGATCTTGACCGTCAAGGTCCTCCTCGGATGATCTGAACCATCGAGGACCTCCTTGAACATCTGGACCGGCCCAGACCTCCCCGTGAGGTCCTCGACGATGTAGATTTTCCTCAGGGAGATCTTGATAGTTTGGACCTTCCTTTGGAAGATCTCAACCGTTGAGGACCTCCCCTTTAGATCTGGTCCGTTCCGGACCTCCTTCCTGTGTTGTGGTCCGTTGGATTTCGCATCTACGGCCACGACCTCCCCTCACCTCGCAAGCATGTGAGTTGCTATGAGGTCCAAGACCTCTGGACCTTCACGTGCGCGAATGTGATGTTCTCCTGGGAGGTCTTGAGCCGTTGGATCTGAGATCTGTGGCTCACGCCCTCCCATACCCTTGTGAGTTTTAGAAATTCCATTGAAGTCTTAGTTATAGACCTGAAATAAGGTATAGACTTTAGAATTTCATATCTCTTTCATTTTAATTCCAAATGAGGTCATTCAAATTGTGTTAGCTCTGTCTTGAACTTGACTTTAATCCAAAAATGATTGTAAGTTGAGTTCAGCTCCAGAGCACAGTTTGCCATTAGATTTTAAAACCAACTTTAAAATGTGCACTTAAATCAATGCTTAACTTGTAAAATACATAACTAATGCTCTATAGATTATTTTTGGGTGAGACCAACTTTGTTGGTTTCTCTCTTAGTGAACTCACTGTGAAAATTGGTTTTGAGCATGTTGCTGTTAGGAAATTGAGGACTTGTGCATTATAATTTTGTTCAAGTTCTTGTTTTTGAAAGATTATAGAAAGTGCAATATAGCTCCAAATGAGGTGAACTCAATTGTGTTATTCATCTCATGAGGTGCTGGTTTTACAATAAAAATCTCAGCCTCACCACTTTTCTAGAAAATGTTGCCTCATAATTAAATTAGTGAATAGTGCAGTTTGGTAATTTTTAGGCTGAGCAGAATTGTTTTGCTCATATCTTTTGCATTGAGAATCCAAATCCATTGGTTCTTGTTGCAAAATTTCCTAAAAATCGTCCTCTTGTTGCTGTAGAAAATTCAGAGAATTTGGAGTTCGTTTGTTGTGCTGTCTTTGTTGTTTTTCGTCGTTTTATCGGTTCTTTATCGCTTCCGTTAGGTTTCGACATTTGTGGTGATCCCGAGAGCGACCCTCTGCCACAATTTGAGCAACAGCAACAAGGCAAGCAGTTTGATCATTTCCATCATTGTCCCATTACTTTAAAGCTTAATATATTGTTTTACTTCTATGTATGCATGCTACTTTGTGTTAAATGTCGCTAGCAAGCCTATAGTTGCATAATCTGTAGGAATTGTTCATCCTCTACTACCATGAGCCTAGGTTATTTGCTGTGGTGGGAGCTCGTTGGATGAGCTCTTATCACTTAGTAGTTTCGATGTAAATTGCTTAGACATGCTTAGTTATCGGTAGTATTGGGCGATCATCGACTTAGTCGATGGTCTTGATCACTCAAAAATGATTATTACTCCTATATGTCCAGCACTTGTGCTTTGATTAATTTGTAAAATCAAAAACTGAAAATAAAAGATTGATTTAGACTTGGGCATATTGGATGGATGGTGCGGTTTTTGGATGTGGTGGTATGCCTAGGTCCCTAAGGACCGAGTACTTGGGTCACTAAGCCAAGCGATTTGGCAGACTAACCACGCGAGGGCATATGGAACCCTCTTGACTAAGTACTCTAGGAGGTGTTAATTATGAGCGAGCTCGGTTGGTGTGTTTTCAAAAACAAATGTATATGTATAGTGTGGGAGGGAGCATTAGCTTCCGGGAAGGTTGTGATGTCTCCTTCTCCCGTGGGTTGAGCAGCTCGTAATTAGCATTCATCCTTTGGAAAGGTCTCGTAGGACTTAGCTGCGTGCGGCACACCTTGGAAGTGTGCGTAAAGGAAAGGCGATCGACGTGTGGGTACAGTGGTACACCTGCGCAGGATAAAACTATTCAATAGCCTCGCCCTAGGTTATGGACATGCTTGGTAAGGTCGTTCAAGACTAGACTACAACCTTTAATTAAAACTTGACATGGTTGGTATGAACGGGAGTTCATGCTATTGTTGTGGTGACTTGGGTTAGTCACTTCGTGATTGTTCTTGTTGTTGTTATTATGTTATTATCTCGTTGTTACTTCAACATTTAAAAATGCTTTGTCAAATTGCCTTCAATCTATTATGTTATTGCAAATAAATGTTGCTTTATGCTAAAATGAGTCCAAAGCCTCATCCACTTAAATAAAGCTTGCATGTAGCTATTTATAGTTCTGTTATCTCACACGTAAGTCTTGCGGAGTACTTTATGTACTCATCCGCGTGGTTGTGGCAATTTTGTGGCTTTTGTTGCAGAGGAAGAAGGAGAGCTCCAAGAGCCTCTCTTTTGTGCTACGTGTTGCGTTTCTTCGACGACTAGCTTGGCGGTCGGTCGATGCCTAGGGTTAAGGCACACCGATTGGCTTTGTGTTATAGCCATCTTTATGGCACTTTTGCTTCATTGTTATCTTTATAGATTTGTTGCTATTTGGCCTAAGGGCCTCTCTTTGTAATAGCTATTCCTTATTAATATTAACTTCGGTTTGTTGCTTATGTTCTATGCGTTGTATGGAATTGATACATTCTTTTGTTGTGAGGTATGTATAACGCATTCAGGAAGTATACATCTCTCGAGACCGGGTTTATTTGGTTGATAATACTAGGGTCAATCGGATGACTAAGTATTATGAGCCTAATAAACATCGGGGTCTCACAACTGCTATCTCATAAAAATGTAGTAGCTTGATGCTTGTTTTGCCAAAAATGAGAAAATTTGAAGCAACTGGTGCCTCCTGGGAATAGACATCTGGGAATTGCAAATTGCCAATGATAGGTTAATTTAGTAGGATACTCTACTGACTTGACTTGCTGTAACATTCATGAATTGCATCTTGAGGATGTTTTGGCATGCAATAGCAACATGAATGTACCAACATCATTAGTAAAGTTTTATTTTGATTTTTGAATGGAACAATAGCAAGTCCATTTCATGGTGGTGCACTCCTATATTCCTTATTGTTCTCAAACATTCAAATTAAGCCAACACAAAATTTGAATGGAACAATAGCAAGTTTTATTTTGATTTTTGAATGGAACAATAGCAAGTCCATTTCATGGTGGTGCACTCCTGTCATCCTTGGTTGTTCAGTAGTCTTTCCATTAATCCCTTACCATGTCTTTTTCAGATACTTGAATAAGGATATTGACAATCTATACATGATCTGAGTGCATCAATCTGTGATTTGCTGTGAATTGTTGTGATCTGAGTGCATCAATCTGTGAATTGCTGTGTCTGAGTGCATCAATCTGTGAATTGCTGTGAATTGTTAAACAATGACTATGAGTTGTATTCCAACTTTAGTTACTTGCATCACTGATGAAACCACTAGAAAAAAAACTTACTGAGTATTACTGTGAATTGTTACTTCTTTATTTTTGGGGGGTATGTGTGAGGGTGGGGGTGCCTAACACTACCGATGCTGGTCCCAAGCCTGAAAAAAAGTGAAGGGGGCATGAATTGTCACTTATTGTAATAATTATTTATGTAATCATTGTTTGTAATAATAATTTGTTGTAATAAATGTTTATTGTAATAATTGTCGTTAAATACATTAATTGTGGTTTATTGCGTTTTTTATGGTATATTGTCATTAATCGCGGTCAATATCGGTAGTTCTCATCAATTATGTTAAATATTGTTAAATATCGTTAAATATCGTTAAATGCCGTTAAATGTCGTCAAATATCGTTAAATGTTGTTAATTGCGTTAAACGGAATCAAACAAGTCATTACTGTGATCAGGGGTATTTCAGACATTTCACATCTCAGAAGCTGCAGCCAGCCTACCTAAAAGCCAGACAGTCAAACACCAAATCGAAAAAGCAAATTGCTCAAAATTTACGACCAAAAAGCCAAGAAGATAAATAGAAGTCTTTAAAAAGCACACACCAAACAAACAGGGCTTAAGTTTCAGATGGCTTTCTGGATGGCGCAAGAGTTTCAAATTTCTTCTCTAGCTTCTTCCTCTTCTCATCCTTCCCGGATCTGCACACGGCAACAACAAATCAAAAAAAAACAAATTGCTCCTTGGATGGTGCAAGAGGGAGGTAGAGGAGACACACTTCTTGGATAGCTGCGACTCTTCGCGGACCTCACTGTCATATGGATGTCGTTGCTCATTGCAAGCAGCCGGTAGCTACGGTTCCTCCCTACCGCCTGGAGAGAGTACCATCAGCTTCTCTGCAAGGCAGACCTCACCCTCTACCTTGCCTTGTCACATCAACCAACGAATCAGGTGCTTGGAGGAGACGAATCGGGGGAGACTCAATGGCGCCACCGCCGACAGTGGCTATGGGAGGCGGAGCACCAACTGAGAAGGAGGTGGAGCACAAAGTCGAAGTTGAGTGATGGGATGGGGAACCTAGGGGCGCCATAGCAAAGAGGCATCACTCGATTCATCGTTGCATGGCTGCGAGTTGAGATGATGTAGTTGATGCTGAGGGCTTTAGTGGGCTATGTGTGCACCCTCGTCGCGGCTCCCCATCAAATCCTCCGCCCCGTGCGCCACTGCAACACTACTCTGTGTGCGTCACGTCACGAGTTGAAGGCTCGAAGGTGTACGGGGATACAGATGGGGATAAGAGGATGTGGGTTATGCGAGCTAAATTGTGGACTATGTGGGCCACCACTAAAGTCTATTTAAAAGAGAAGCTAGCTCACGGGAAGTCCACTTACTGTTTATTGTGGGGAAGATTTAGTGGGCTCACCGGACAACCCGCGCCTACTTGCACCCCTAACTATAGGCATGAAACCTCTAATTCCATCCAGTGGTCAGCAGTAATTGTCTCTTTAGGATCTCCTCCACTCATGCAGTTCATGGCAGATCAGTCCTGTAATAAATAGATTGGCACAAAACAGCAAATCACAAAACAAAAAAAAATGCAGCAGGATTCTTAGTACAATACATGCCTCAACTATGCTCTCTGGCCTCTAGGGCACATCCAATTTGTTGAATAATTGTGGATATCATGGGGATATGCCCATGACCTTAGCATGATGAAACAATTGGCAATGTTGCTTTTGGTTTGAAGTTTCATGCGTTTTCGGCAAAATTAAAAGGATGATCTTTAGTCTTTTTGGGATTTTGGCTTTGGAATAGATTGAGTTTATAGGCTATAGTGCATATGTGTTGCATGATGCATGTTTTCACTAACGTGGGTCAAGTTGTGAAGAACTTGTTCCCGGATTCGTGTTTGCTTGTCTATTGCTGTGCAGGTGGCTTGCAGGTCAACGACGATCAACGGCGAGGTGGATCGGGACTAAGCTTGGAGAGCTGAGGTCCAGAACGATCATGGATGCCGGGTGAGGTCAAGTGACTCAAGCGTGGCGCAGAATGGACAAGGATGACCGAACGGGCAGTTCGGTGCGACTGGTTGCTCAAGCGGTGCGGGGGTCGGTGCAAGTGCCAAGGTGGTCCAGTGGGAACCGGATGGGAGAGACTTGCCGACACGATGAGAGCCGCTGGATCAACCTACACGTGGCGAAGCAGGCGATTGCTTCAGCAGGATTAGACTTGGTCTTCGGAAAAGATCGAGAATGGGTATTTTGGTAATTTTACCAAATACCGCTTTGGTGACCTAATGCCAACCCACGGCGCAAGACGGTGCGTCAAGAAGTGGATTAGGTCAAGAGAAGTGAAGACGACGCTTTAATTTGCGTGCGTATGTGTTCTGTTGATGTTGGGCCCTAATGGAAGCCCATTAGGGTAAATCTTCTAGAAGGTTTTTTTAGGGTTAGAGGCTACCCTATAAAAGAAACAGTAGAAGGGAGTGATTGGTGCGCCCGTGAGAAAAGTAGAAAAAGAGGAGCTGGCGGCGGCATCCTGTAGAGGGTGAAAAATCTGGAGAGGGTGCGGCGCCCTGGAGTGCTCCCGATAAGAAAACCTTGGCGGCGCTCTGCTGTATCCGCATAAATTGGTTTTCCCGGCGGCGCCTGTTTGTCCGGCGAAAAAAAATAGAGTTTTTTTTTTGGGGCGGCGGCCGCTTCCTAGGGAGAAACGAGATGTTCTAGGCGGCGGCTGTAGTTGGCCTCTCCACGCAAAAAGAAGACTGTGGCGGCGCCTTTGTACCAGAAAAATTGGAGGTCTGGGCGGTGGCTTGTCCTACCAAATAATAGGCTTGAGGCGGCAGTAGATTGGACTGTTTTTTTTTCTTCCCTGGTGTGTGAATGGATTGCCCCTCGGCTGCGGATGTAATGATTGCAATTTTTGCTTCATGCATATGAGTGAAGTGCCGTGTTATTTCATTATGTTGAGATCTGGTGGTTTGCTATTTGGATCTGTGGTTTTGATTGACCTGAGTCTGCATCTGTTAATTGCTGCGGTTGTAGTTGCTTGCCTTTTCTGCCTCATGCGTTGAGTTGTCTGGTTGTCCCTGTTTCAAGAATTTTTTATTCGGCTGTCTCAAGAATGCAAGTGATGCCTTGCTGTGCCCGCAGAAATCGGAGTTTCCTGGCGGAGAAACAGAAGTCCTGTGCGGCCGTTGCTTAATCAAGTAATCGCAGCTTCTTGCCTCATGTGTGTAAGAGGACTCATTCGCTATTTTTAAGTTCTGCTTTTTGCCTGCTTGTCTAATCTAGAGATTTTGATCCAGTGAATGGTCTGTTTATTGCTAGTGGATGAAACTTGAATGCTTAGTTCTATTGCTATGGCTGCCATCAATGATTCGACTGAGTCTGTGGTCTTAATTGCTGTGCGTCTGCAGTTTTAGTTTAGACTATTGTTTTGGCTGCAGTCTCTCTTGTGCTTGCTGTTAGCTCGGTTCTTTGCGGGTTAATGCGGCACATGGTGTGTATGTGACGGCAAGATCAGAGTGTCGTGCACAGCCTTGAAGGTTCACGAGTATCATCTTTGTGATGACTTATGTTGTTTTCTGTGCGTGAGATGATATCAGAGATTTGGTTCGGTTTGTGCATGACCAGAAAGAGAATATTCAGAATCTTGATGTATTCAATCTCGTCCACAAGTTTTTTGTTCTAGCCATTAGTTTATTACTAGTTAGTACCTTTTTGGTGGTTACTTGTGCTCACTTGTGAGAGGATGCTTTGGATTTTGTGCATACGGTGTGAGATGTTTTGGTCTTTTGCTTCAGGGTTTGATCAGATTCAACACAGGATCCGCTGTGCTCAGATATCTGATCTTCATAGCTTTTATAGCTATTGGAGTGAAAGTAGTATTGAGTTTGATCGAGGAAAATTAGAGAAAGCGCCTATTCACCCCCTCTAGTCGCCTTTCAGGGCCCTACAATTGGTATCGAGCCAAGTTTGCTCTTTTGTAATCTTAACCGATCTTTGAGCATGGCGACAAATATGAGGACTTGTGAGCGCTTCCTTGCATCTTGTCATAGTTCTTTTACCAATGGTATTGGTCGTAACAAGATATTTGAATGTATGATAAGTCTAATAGCGATGGAGGAGGAAGTCTCCTGTGATATCTGTGGCAAATCCTTTTGTTTTGATTGTCCTAGTTTCAGGGATGAGTCACTTTTAGAGCCCAAGGAGAAGAAGCCCAGTGGCGTATGTGCAGCAGCAATTGAGGATGAGAATGATGAAGAGCATTTCGAGGATGATCATGATGACTCTTATGAGGACGATCCCCTACTCAAGCTAAGCAAAGTGAGCAAAGAAAAACTCATTGATGGCTTGATTTCATATGAATACAAATTACATGCTCTTAGGAAGAGAAAATGAAATTGCTAAAAAGAGAAAAGGGTGATTTGTCTCATGAGCTTGCCGAATTGAAAACCTCCATGAATACTTATGATTCATTGCATGTAGACATGGAGAACCTGAATAACTCTCTTGCATGCCTAAAAGCTGAAAATGAATTATTGAAATCAAATGCTTCTATGCCATGTGATTCTTGTATTGCCTTACATCATGAGCTTGACATTGCTAAGTTAGAAATAGGCAATCTTAGATCTATGGGTAGAAATGATTGTAATTCTTGTGTAGGCATGCTTGCTGAAATTGAGAAGCTTAAATTGACTAATTCCATGCATCTTGAGCAATTAGAAAATACTAGGGCTGAGATTATTGAAATTGAACCTAGGCCTTGTAGCATGTGCTTAGAACATGAAAAATTGCTTAAGGATGGTTTAGTCTCTTGCAAGAATTGTGCTTGTTTAGAAACTGAAATTGATGCTTTGAACTGCATGCTTAATTCGAAAGCATCATTAATTTCTTGCACACCTTGCATTTCATTGAAGAGCGAGGTTGAGTCTTTGTGCGATGATATGAGCGCCAAATCATGTGACTCTTGTATTTGCCTACACTCCGAGATTGATGTTTTAAAGATCTCTCTTGCTTCTTTACATTCGGAGTTGAAGTCTTCTTGTGCCAAATGTGAGTCACTTGATGTTGGTTTTTGTGGCATCACTTTGGATAGCTCTTCTTTGGTGAGTTCGACTCTCATGGACTCTTCTTGTGTTGTCTAACGTATTTCTAGAGACAAAGGTGCTTCTTTCTCAAATGGTACTAAATCTTCAAAAGAGAAGTACCATTGCACCTTTTGTAAGAAAAATGGACACACTCTTGAGTTTTGCTTTCGCCGTTTGAAACTTGAGTATCGAGTGCGTCGTCGTACCTCTAGGAACACACATAGTCTTTCTCATGGCATGTGTGGGTCTAGTGCCGATGCGAGGACGATTTGTGATGTTAGTTCTTCCAGGACTTCTTCTTTGAGCGACAATGGTGCTTCGTCCTCTCGGACCGTGTCTACTAGTAGACCTTTACACCATTGCTCATTTTGTGGGAAGAATGGACATCTTGTTGACTTTTGTTTCCAGCGTGCAAAACAGATGCGTCGAGCTCATGCTTCTAAGTCTCCTAGTGGGCATAGTCTTTCTCATGACATGCACACTAAAGAGCCAAGCACGAAGACTCGATTTGTTGATGGCTTCTTTGACATCTTTTCTAGTGGTGTCGGACAGCATCGTGGACATGGTTTGCATAGTTTTGGTTTTGGTCCACGAGCTGCCCCAAGGAAGGATTTCCGCCGTTGTCCAAGAGGTGGACCCCGTTTTGTTCATCGAGGTACACACCCACGGTGAGGATGTGTGAGTTCTTTTGATGTTTCTGTTGGTTCTCTTCATGGTGCTTTCAAGCAAGGCCATTGCCGCTTTTCTAGAGATGGACCTCGTTTTCCTCATCGAGCTGTCCACTCGCAGCGTGCCTCCAAGGATGAGATTGGATCTTCTTGCATGGACCATCATTTGCATCATGCTAACTCACATAATGGTTCGACTGCCTCTGGTGGTGGTGTGTCCAAGGTTTGGGTTCCCAAGCATTCGCTCTCTAACCCTTCGGGACCCAAGACTCGGACACCTTGCCTCTCTGATGTGTAGGTACCAAGAACGCGGGTTGGAGAACATGGACTTAAAGATTCCGATCTTTTGCTTCATCACATGATCGGGTCACTTGATGGTTCTCCACCTCAACGATGGCCTTCAAGAGGCATGTGCTTTCATAATTGGTGCTTTCACATGTATGGTGAGCTATCCTATACCTTCATGCCTTTATCTTCATGATTATTCATACTTGACATGTTATGCTTGTCTTTGTGCTCACCTGTACCATATTGGCATGTTTTTCTCTTATGATATCTTTCATCATGCTTTTACCTTGCTTGTACTTCCATGTATCATATTGTTGTTCTTAATTTCCATGGGTGTATGAGCTTGGTCTTGTCATCATGAGCTTGTGCTGTCTTGTACCCTTATTATCTTACTCATGTTGATTCTTGCTTATGTATCCATGTTTTAAACTGTTGTTCATTGCTTCCATGGGTATATAAGCTTGGTCTTGTCTTCATGAGCCTGTGCTATTTGTACATGATTTATCTTGCTCGTGTTGATTTTTGCTGTATGTATCCACATGTTCACTTGATATCCATGTTAGCATGCATCATTCATGATTTGTTCTTAAAATGCTTTATGCTTACATTGTTATTGTGCCTTACTGTTAATTGTGGATGCATGAGTCTTGCCATAGCTTTCACTAGCATGCTTTACTTTCGACTGTATATATGATGGGTGATATGCTATGTGCATGTTTGCTTGCTCCTATGCCTTATTGTGGACTTAGAATAGGTTGAGCTTTATCATATCTTGGATAGCATGTGCTAAAATTGTCTTGTCTATCTCCATGCTCATGTCTTAAATTATTGATTATATGCTTTTATGAGTTTTGGATCATTTGCTGCTATCCTTGCTAGTCATGTGTCTTGGTACTGTTTCCCTAGATATTGTTTCACTAACCCAGTACCAAGGCATAGACTTTTTCTATCTCTTTGGTGTAGTCTTTCAGCTGAGAAGAAGAACATGTGGTCCAACAAGTGTTATCACCTCAAGCTGTTGGTTCTGCTTCATTTGTGCCTTCAATGATGGCTATCACTTTTTGGAGACAAAGGAATTTGAGATGAGGATGATGGGTGAGCGCAACTACCTTCTGGAGCTTCAAGGAATGGATCTTCATCCATCATGACTACATCTCACTGCCAAGCAGTGCGACTCAGGTTCGAGCTTCCATACCTTTCATTTATGTATGGTATCCCTAATCTACCTTGCATAGCATCTGTTTTGTGTCAGGTGTTGGGCTTGTTGTGTTCAGGGTTGATAGGAAGCTCTGTTCTAGCACGTGTCTTTTCTAGGCACTCTTCTTATCCCTTGGTTTTCTAGGATGCACTCTTCTCACAGCCTAGGTCGAGCTTGTTTCCCAGTCACTGGTCCTTAGCAGGTTTTTGAGTTGCCTGTAGGTCTTTTTAGTGATGGTGTTTCGCTCCCTAGCTTTTCGAGTTGCTTTCCCTAGAGATCTTGTGGAATTTGAAGTCCTTATGCTAGTTTTTGTGGAGTCCAAGGCACTTTTGGTAGATCTCCTCTCAAATCTTTTAGACCCAACAAGGTTTGCCACCTTGAGAAGTGAGTTAGGGATAATTTATCCCTATGGGTTGGTTTGAGGGGGAGTTGGTTCCTTTCTGGATCTTTTCTGATACCTTCTTCAAGTGGTATTTTCTTTGGATCCTTTTGATCTTTTTAGGCTTTTAAGTCTTTTTGCATTCATTTTTACCATAATGCATTTTACAATTCAGCAACTTGCATTGTAATATAACCTGGTGGAGCTTTGATTATTATCCATGTATGACATGTTTTCATACTTTATACCCTGCCATGTCTTGTGCTAGTTTCCTAGACTTCTTTTATGGCTTTTTATGTATAGCTTAGCTTTTACCATGCTAGCTTTATTATCTGTAAGCAAACTGAATCATAATATGACTTGTTGGATCTTGTGACTAGTTTTGCTTTAGTGATCCTCTCATGATTCATGTCATGTCATATAGGCTTAATTGAGTCTTGAACTTATTCTGAGTTGTAACTTGAGCAATGATAATTCTTAAGTCAAGCAAATGAAAAAGAGCTTTTTTGTGCGAAAAAACTGATTTCACCAATTCTTTCTCATGAGACGGCTTGCCATTGCACTAGGCATGAACTCAGGGGGAGTTTTGGATGACCCAGACTATTCTCTTAAGCTTTTGTTGCTTGGGATGGTCGCAGTGAGGCTTGAGATCTAGCACAATGCTAAGAAAACAAATTGGCAATTGGTTGAAGCTTAGAAGGCAGATGTGGATGGCTCCTAGTCCAAGACTTGCTTTACTAAGATAAAACCAATCATTTTCAGCAAAGTGCTCAATGTGCTAAATTCTAAATACTTGATCAAATTGTTTCAAATCTGAATGCTCAAACTTGACTCTTTTTCTAGGTTCTGGCTCAATTTAGCTTATAGACATGGCCTGACTCTTTTTTGGATACATTTAGTTAAACTGTGATCTTGAGCACCTTGTCATACAGTCGATTCATTTAATCTCAGATTATTGCTATTTTGGCCTTAGCTTTGCTGTACATGTTTTGCCATAATTGAACATAGTGTCTTCACATAATATGGCTTGGTGTAATACTTGTATAGTCTTCTTGGATAATCTTCATGGCTCCTTTTGCTCAAGTTAAAAAAAAAACAAAAAAAATGAAAAATTACAAAATTGCAGCCATTCCACTACATTTATGCTCTATTTTCTTCCATGCACCTTGATGAATCCATTGTCAAAGGGGGAGAAAGATTGGTCAAAAATGTTGTTTTAGAGCTTTTCTTCTCAATGATCAAAGGTCAAATAGAACAATTGTTCTTTCATATGGACCTAAGTGAGATTTTTGGCTTTTCTATGGAAATTGAAGCTTTTGTGCTTTCTTTTGCCTTATCTCACTTACTTATGCTATTCTGAAGCCAGCTTGGTCATTTTCTTTGCTTTTTCTTGCATTTGGACCAAGTTGTGCCTTTGCGCGAAAACTACGAGTATTTTTCTTTTCAAACTCCAAAACTACATTTTCTGAGAAATTGCCAATGTGTTCATCAAGGGGGAGATTGTGGATATCATGGGGATATGCCCATGATCTTAGCATGATGAAACAATTGGCAATGTTGTTTTTGGTTTGAAGTTTCACGCGTTTTCGGCAAAGTTAAAAGGATGATCTTTAGTCTTTTTTGGATTTTGGCTTTGGAATAGATTGAGTTTATAGGCTATAATGCATATGTGTTGCATGATGCATGTTTTCACTAACGTGGGTCAAGTTGTGAAGAACTTGTTCCCGGATTCGTGTTTGCTTGTCTATTGCTGTGCAGGTGGCTTGCAGGTCAACGACGGTCAACGGCGAGGTGGATCGGGACTAAGCTTGGAGAGCTGAGGTCCAGAACGATCATGGATGCCGGGTGAGGTCAAGTGACTCAAGCGTGGCGCAGAATGGACAAGGTTGACCGAACGGGCAGTTCGGTGCGACTGGTTGATCAAGCGGTGCGGGGGTCGGTGCAAGTGCCAAGGTGGTCCAGTGGGAACCGGATGGGAGAGACTTGCCGACACGATGAGAGCCGCTGGATCAACCTACACGTGGTGAAGCAGGCGATTGCTTCAACAGGATTGGACTCGGTCTTCGGAAAAGATCGAGAAGGGGTATTTTGGTAATTTTACCAAATACCGCTTTGGTGACCTAATGCCAACCCGCGGCGCAAGATGGTGCGTCAAGAAGTGGATTAGGTCAAGAGAAGTGAAGATGACGCTTTAATTTGCGTGCGTATGTGTTCTGTTGATGTTGGGCCCTAACGGAAGCCCATTAGGGTAAATCTTCTAGAAGGTTTTTTTAGGGTTAGAGGCTACCCTATAAAAGAAACAGTAGAAGGGAGTGATTGGTGCGCCCGTGAGGAAAGTAGAAAAAGAGGAGCTGGCGGCGGCGTCCTGTAGAGGGTGAAAAATCTGGAGAGGGTGCGGTGCCCTGGAGTGCTCCTGATAAGAAAACCTTGGCGGCGCTCTGCTTTGATCGCACAGAATTGGTTTTCCTGACTTTTGTTAGCCTAAAAAAAAATGAGTTTTTTTTTTGAAGCGGCGCCGCTTCTGAGAAACGAGATGTTCTAGGCGGCGGCTGTAGTTGGCCTCTCCACGCAAAAAGAAGACTGTGGCGGCGCCTTTGTACCAGAAAAATTGGAGGTCTGGGCGGCGACTTGTCCTACCGAGTAATAGGCTTGAGGCGGCAGTAGATTGGACTTTTTTTCTTCTCTGGTGTGTGAATGGATTGCCCCTCGGCTGCGGATGTAATGATTGCAATTTTTGCTTCATGCATATGAGTGAAGTGCCGTGTTATTTCATTATGTTGAGATCTGGTGGTTTCTTTGTTTGGATCTGTGGTTTTGATTGACCTAAGTCGCATCATTAATTGTTTGCAGCTTGTAGTTGCTTGCCTTTTCTGCCTCGTGCGTTGAGTTTCCTGGTTGTCCCTGTTTCAAGAATTTTTTATTCGGTTGTCTCAAGAATGCAAGTGATGCCTTGCTGTGCCCGCAGAAATCGGAGTTTCCTGGCGGAGAAACAGAAGTCCTGTGGGGCCGCTGCTTAATCAAGTAATCGCGGCTTCTTGCCTCATGTGTGTAAGAGGACTCATTCGCTGTTTTTAAGTTCTGCTTTTTGCCTGCTTGTCTGATCTAGAGATTTTGATCCAGTGAATGGTCTATTTATTGCTAGTGGATGAAACTTGAATGCTTAGTTCTATTGCTATGGCTACCATCAATGATTCGACTGAGTCTGTGGTCTTAATTGCTGTGCGTCTGCAGTTTTAGTTTAGACTATTGTTTTGGCAGTGATCTCTCTTGTGCTTCTTTGTTAGCTCGGTTCTTCTTGAGTTAATGCGGCACATGGTGTGTATGTGACGGCAAGATCAGAGTGTCGTGTACAGCCTTGAAGGTTCACGAGTATCATCTATGTGATGACTTATGTTGTTTTCTGTGCGTGAGATGATATCAGAGATTTGGTTCGGTTTGTGCATGACCAGAAAGAGAATATTCAGAATCTTGATGTATTCAATCTCGTCCACAAGTTTTTTGTTCTAGCCATTAGTTTATTACTAGTTAGTACCTTTTTGGTGGTTACTTGTGCTCTGCTGTGAGAGGATGCTTTGGATTTTGTGCATACGGGTGTGAGATGTTTTTAGTCTTTTGCTTCAGGGTTTGATCAGATTCAACACAGGATCCGCTGTGCCTGTATACAGATCTTCATAGCTTTTATAGCTATTGGAGTGAAAGTAGTGTTGAGTTTGATCGAGGGAAAATTAGAGAAAGCATCTATTCACCCCCTCTAGTCGCCTTTCCGGTCCTACAATAATCCTTGATGACTGGTTATTGCATTTGCTGGTTATTGTTTTAGTTTCTTGTAGCAGTAAATAGTAGTAGTTTCAGTTTCTTGCTTGGCATTGAGATGCCACACGCCATGCCGCACGTTGAGTGAGTTCAGTTTCTTTGCATGGCTGAATGATGCTGCATGAAATTGTAGCATTGATGTTTTGCATGCTGCTAGTTTTTGTAATGTAGCGTTAGAGCTAGTTATTAGTGCATGAAGTGTAGTGAGCAGTTACTCATATTGGCTAGTATAAATAAGAGAAGAAAAGAGAAAAAGCTGCAGAAGTTTTGGGCAGCACCAATTCCTCTCATGAGTTCATCATCTTCTTCCAGCCGAGTGTGTTTTTGTTTGTCCGAGTGATTTTCGCATTGAGTGGAAGCCGACGAGGCCAATAATTGGTATCAGAGCTTCGTGCTGTCTTGCCTGTGAAGATGTCGCGCTCGGAGTCTCCATCACGTACCAGGACCCGCGTCGAGGATGACGCGAGTAGCGGAGGCACTGGCCACACACTGGTGGTACTACTGCACGAGGGAGGGAGTTGTGACCCTCCAATACCCCATGCTCACGGACAGCAATTATGGGGTACGGGCGGTGAAGATGAAGATCATCATGCGTGCGCAAGGAGTGTGGGCGGCAGTGGAGAGCGAAGAATTGATCGATGAGAAGAAAGACCAGATGGCCCTCGCCGCCATAATCCAAGCCATGCCAGAGGCCGTTGTAATGGCCATATTCGAGAAGGAGACGACAAAAGAGGCTTGGGACGCGCTTAAGGAGATGCACATCGGCGAAGAACATGTGAAGAAGGCACGCATTCAAACTCTCAAGAGGGAGTTTGAGCGTATCTACAAGGGGGACTCGGAGAAAATCATTGAGTTCACCTTGAAGCTCACCACCATGGTCAACGAGATACATGCTCTTAGTACCAAGGTGGAGGAGAGTGCTGTCGTGGAGAAGCTCCTACGCTCCGTCGCCGACAAATTCCTACCGATTGTCGGCACCATTCAGCAATGGGCGATGTATCGGCGATGTTGGTGATGGAGGCCATCGGACGCTTGAGGGCGTACGAGGAGAGCTTGAAGGATTGGCAGTGTGACAAGGAAGAAGGAGAGCACCTGTTGCTCACGTGTGCCGAGTGGGAGGCCAAAGCCGCCAAAGAGAAGAATGGTGGGCGCTACGGTGGCTATGGTTGTGGCCAAGATGGCAACAAGAAGAAGCACCACGGAAAGTTCGATAAGTCGAAGATCCAGTGCTTCAATTGTCGAGAGTTCGGTCATTTCGTGTCTGAGTGTGATGAGCCGAAGAAAGGACGGGTGTATCTCACCAACGTCCAAGACGACGACGAGTTGGCTCTCCTAATGGCTGTGGCATGTGAACATGCCGCGGACGTCGTCATGCTGAAGAAGGAGGAAGAGGAGGAGTGGCTTGCACGCGCCAAGAAGAGGGAGCAAGGCGGTGACTCCTCCGGCGGTGACATGGGCAGCGATAGTGGTGGTGTTGGACCGAAAAGGCGACTACAGGGGGGTGAATAGGAGCACAATCACTTTTTCACCAAGATCGGATTCAACACGAATTTCACTTCAGTAGCTACGGAAGCTATGAAGATCAATATTCAAGTACAGCAGAAGACATGTATTGAATCTAATCCAAAACCCCAAAGCATAAGATCAAAAGCTCAAATCACAGAAGCTGAGCGGTCTGACCGATTTGTATACGGCGGTCTGACCAGAGCCTTGAGCGGTCTGACCGCTACCACGGGCGGTTTGACCGGCTGGCTGAAGAACAGAGAGAAATAGCCCAAACTAAATCTGGTCGGGCGGTCAGACCAGCATGCTGAGAACGTTCTGACCGATTTCTTCCAGAACAATAAAAACAGCCCGAAAACCGAAACTCAAAACGATCTAACTTTTGATCTATCAGGCCAAACTCCACAAAACTTAAGACACGCCTTCCCTAAGATATTAGGAACCTATTCCAATCAAGGATCGCATAGATCCATACCAAAGTTCCTATCTTTTTTCAGATTGAACGAATTGTGCTCCAAAACCGAGTCAAAATCGAAATTTGATCTAGAGACTTGCTTGTGGGTGATTGATGATCAAGATGATCCTAGATGTGTTCCCACATGTCACAGCAAGCTAGATTAAGGCAAGAAACTAAAGAAAAACTCATAGATCAAGAAAAGCCCCAAAATCAACAAATAGAAAGGAAGAATACTAAAGGACTTAGCTTGTGAAATTTGGTTGGATTGATTTGAGATGGACGATTGTTGGTTTACAGCTACTTCATCTAGGAGGACAAAGCTCACCACGTGAGCACACACTCAATCCAGACCCTAGAAACCATAGCCCTCCTCTATTCTCCTCAAAACCCTAAAACACAAAATAGGGCAACAAATGCAAGAGCTCAGGGCTACTGGACAGCCCCTCTTCCATTATATAGTGGAGGCTAGCATCTAGGGAATATTCTATTAGGGCACCCATTAGACCCAACACACAAATGGGTTAACACACGCATGCATCTCAAAGCACCGTCTTCGTCTTCGCTTGACCTAACCACTTCTCCAAGCGCCGTCCCGTGCCGTGGTTTAGCCAAGACCAACAAGGTGGTTTCACACACTACCCATTTTCCGGTATAGAGCAATTTACCAAAATGCCCCTCTACCGACCTTTGGCGATTCCTTCGCCTCGAAGCATCTCCCATACTCCGTCATCATCCATGTGGCCCCAATGACTTCCCGTCAAGCCTCTCACGCGTCCGGATCCCATCGAACCGTCCTCGCTTGCAGCTGGGACCAAGTCACTTGGCGCACCACATGTCTCACCATAACTGCACCCGGCTTCCTTGACCGTTCAGGACCTCAGCTCCTCCCTGAGCCTAGTCCCGGTCCACCTTCCCGCTGCCTGTTATGTTCATCATCTGTAGCTTCTGCTCCAGTTCCTTGTCTTCTCGGCTTGTAAGCACTCCGTTAGCCTCAGTCATCTTCCAGCACCACCTCGATCTTTCTGGACCTCGGTTCTCCCAACCTAGTCCCGACCTAGTTTGCCTCACCATGACCTAGGTCTAGTGTCCTACAACCATCACAAACAAGCAAACCGTTACATAGCACCACACAATATGCACAAACATCAATCCACATAATTGATGAGGCATGAGCACATACTTTCACAAAAACCTTTACTCAAACTTTGCCTTCTATGGTTCTTGTCCATCTTGCTCCTTGCTTGAGTCCAACCATCTCACTCGACATCCATGACCGTTCTGGACCTTGGTTCTCCTAACCAAGTCCCGGTCCTCCTCGTCATTGACCATAGTTGACTCCAAGCCACCTGCACAACAATAGACGAAGCAACCATTTTCAGGCACAAGTTCTTCACAACTTGACCCATGTTAGCCAAAACATGCATCATACAACATCTATGCAATTAAACCCATGATCTTGACCTAACAAAACAATCATCGCTACCGAGTTGGCCGATGAACAAGCAAAAACCGGTCAGATCGCCACTTTGGCCGGTCTGACTGCCCCCTGGCCGGTCTGACCGCCAGTTCATGACTTAGGCAAATTTCCAATCAGGAAACCCGAACCTTCTCTGGAAATTTCAATCGAATAGAACTTTTCACTGGAAGCTCTAAAAATTATGAGACCAAGTGCAGTAAAATCCTCTATCTTGCCTACACCCTCTATTTTTGGCCTAGCTCAAAAATCCAAAGTCACCTTAATGGCCGGTCTGACCGCTCAAGGGTAGCCGGTCAGACTGCCACACTAGCCGGTCTAACCGTCACCATGGCCGGTCAGACCATCAGTCACCAAACCTGAAAAACAAACCGAGGCATGGTTGGTCTGACTGCTTCCATGGCCGGTCAGACTGCTAGAGGCCTAACAGCAGCTGAACCTCGCTGAAAATGGGTGATTCCGCAAACCCTCAATGCCATTGCCAATTGTCTCATCATCCTAAGATCGTGGGCATATCCCCATGATATCCACAATGTCCCCCTTGATGAACACATTGGTAATTTCTCAGAAAATGTAAGTTTGAGGTTTGAAAATGAAAATGCTCAACGTTTTCGCACAAAGGCACAACTTGGTCCATTAGGAAGAGCGGCAATGGAAATGACCAAGCTGGCTTCAGAATAGCATAGGCAAGGAGATACAGCAAAAGAAAGCACAGAAGCTTCAATTTCCAGAGAAGTGGCAAAATCTCACTTAAGGTCCATATGAAAGAACAATTGTTCTATTTGATCTTAGATCATGGTGAGTCCCCAAGAATTGCAATTCAAGTTCAGAAATGGCAATAAGATCAAAAGAATGCAATTTAAATGCTCCCCCTTACTATGATCATCATTTTTCAAGAGAAATTTGCATTATTCTCTATTTTCTCCAAAAAGCATTTCTTCTCCCCCTCACATCCAGAAAGCTCTTTTTTCAACATTTTCGCTAAATCTTCTCCCCCTCTGACAATGGATTCATCAAGGAATCACGCTTTCCTCTCATCCAGAGATGACAAGAGCAAAAATAAGGGAGAAGCATAAGAAAGAGCATGCATGAAATGCAATGGAGTGGCTTCACTTTTTAATTTTTCAATTTTTAGTAAAAGAAGCTTCGGAGATTACCCAAAAGAACAGGCTAGCATTTCTATTATCACTCAAGACATATCAAGCCTGAGACAGCTAGCAAGATCATGATAAGACATATATAGCAAAGCTAGGCTAAAGAGCTCAAAATATACCTCTTGTTGTTGGATTAAATTAAGCAATGTTTCAAAATTAGCAAGTTCAACAACAGGTATCCTAAAGTGAGAATGGCCTTGTCAGAATGTCAATGTGAGATCAAGAAGCTAGCAAAGACCATTTTAGAGACAAAAGGTTCTAAATTGAATCATTTTGCTCAAATTATTTCAAAAGCCCAATTTTCACAAGAAATTTCATTTCAAGTTGATTAAAGGTCTATCTTAGTAAAGAAGATCCTGGACTAGGAGCCATCCACAATCTCTTCCTAAGCTTCAACCAATTTTGACAATTTGTTTTCTTGGCCATGTGCTAGATCTCAAGCCTTGCCGCGACCATCTCAAGCACAAAAAGCTTAAAAGAATGGTCTAGGTCATCCAAAACTCCCCCTGAGTTCATGCCTAGTGCAATGGCAAGCCATCTCATGAGAAAGAATTGGTGAGATCAGTTTTTCGCACAAAAAGAGATCATTTTTCATTGTTCACAAGAGCAATTTTAGATTCTTTAAGAGAACAAGAAGCTCCAGAAATGCTCAATTCTAGATTCAAGATCTAGCAAAGCAATTTTGACAGGGCTAGTGTCACAAAAGGATCACTAATCGTGCAACTAGCTAAAAGATCCACAAATTGCAATTTTCAGTTCAAGTTATTTAAAAGTTCTAGCTCATTTAGCAAAGACATTGCTGCACATGTAAAAGCATGATAATTCTAGCAAGTCATAGAACTAGACACAATCTTGAGCAAGCATTGAAATACTAAACCTCAATAGGGTAATAAGCAAAGCTTCATCAATTAAAAGACAGAAGCAGTAAAGCTTATATTACAATGCATCTTTTTGTGATTTTCAAATGTATGCAATACGATACAATGAGATGCACAAAAGGCTTAAAAGCTGAAAAAGATCAAAAGGATCCGAAGAAGATACCACTTGAAGAAGGTATCAGAAAAGATCCAGAAAAAATTCAAATGAACAAGAAAAGTCCAGATGAACAAGGAAAGTTCAGAACAGAACAAACTCCCCCTCAAACCAACCCAAAGGAGTAAATTACCCCTAACTCGCTTCTCAAGGTGGCAAACCTTGTTGGGTCTAAAGGCTTGGTGAGGAGATCTGCCAATTGAGCCTTGGACTCCACAAAAACTAGCACAAAAACTTCAAACACCACAAGATCTCTAGGGAAAACAACTCGAAAAGCTAGGGAGCGAAATACCAACACTAAAAGGCTTGTAGGTAGCTCAAAAACCTGCTAAGAACTAGTGACTGGGAAACAAGCTCGACCTAGGCTGTGAGAGAAGTGCATCCTAGAAAATCATGAGATAAGAAGAGTGTCTAGAAAGGACACGTGCTAGAACAGAGCCTCCTACCTACCCTGACTCAACAAGCCCAACACCTGATACGAACCAGATGCTATGCAAGGTAGACTAGGGATACCATACACAAATGTAAGGTATAGAAGCTTGAACCTGAGTCGCACTACTTGGCAGTGAGATGTAGTCATGATGGATGAAGATCCATTCCTTGAAGCTCCAAAAAGTAGTTGCGCTCACCCATCATCCTCATCTCAAATTCCTTTATCTCCAAGAAATGATAGTCATCATTGAATGCACAAATGAAGAAGAACCAACAACTTGAAGTCATGAACCACATGTTCTCCTTCTCAACTGAAAAGACTACACCAAAGAGACAGAAGAAGTCTACGCCTTGGTACTGGGTTAGTGAGACATTATCTAAGGAAACAGTACTAAGATACATGACTAGCAAGGATAGCAGTAAATGATCCAAAGCTCATAAAAGCACATAATCAACAATTCATGGCATGAGCATGAAGATAGAAATATCAAACGCAACACATGCTATCCAAGATGTGATAAAGCTCAAAATATCTTTATTCCACAATAAGGCATAGGAGCAAGCAAGCACATAGCATATCACACAACATACATCCAGTCAAAGGTAAAGCATGCTAGTGAAGCTATAGCAAAGCTCATGTATCCATAATTAACAATAAGGCACAATACCATGTGAGCATAAAGCGTGTTATAGAACAAATCATGGATAATGTACGCTAACATGGATATCAAATAAGCATGTGGATACATACAGCAAAAATCAAAACGAGCAAGATAAATCATGTACAAAACAGCACAGGCTCACGAAGACAAAACCAAGCTTATACACCCATGGAAATAATGAATAACGATCTAATACATGGATACATAAGCAAGAATCAACATGAGCAAGATAATAAGAGTACAAGACAGCACAAGCTCATGATGACAAAATCAAGCTCATACACCCATGGAAATAAAGAACAACAATATGATACATGGATATATAAGCAAGAATAAAGGTAAAGGCATGATGAAAGATATCAAAGGAGTAACACATGCCAATATGAAACAAGTGAGCACAAAAACAAGCACAACATGCCAAGTATGAATAATCATGAAAGAAAATGCATGAAGGTATAAGATAGCTCACAAAATAGGTGAAGGCGTCGATCATGAAAGCACATGCCTCTTGGAGGCCATAATTGGGGTGGAGAACCATCAAGTGTCCCAATCATGTGATGAAGCAAAAGACCAGAACCTCTTAAGTTCATGTTCTCCAACTCGCGTTCCCGGTACCTACATATGAGAAAGGTAAGGTGTCCAAGTCTTAGATCCCGAAGGGTTAGAGACCAAATACTTGGGAACCCAAACCTTGGACACACAGCCACGAGAGGCAATTGAACCAATATGTGAGTTAGCATGATGCAACTGATGGTCCATGCAAGAAGATCCAACATCAACCTTAGAGGCATGCCGCGAGTGGACAACTCGATGTGGAAAACCAGGTCCATCTCTAGAAAAGCGGCGATGACCTTGCTTGAAAGCACCATGATGAGAACCAACAAAAGCACCAAAGAAACTCACACATCCTCGCGCGTGGGTGTGTTCCTCGATGAACAAAATGAGGTCCACCTCTTGGAAAATGGTGGAAATTTTGCCTCGGGGCAGCTCGTGGGCCAAAACCAAAACCACGGAAACCAAGTCCACGATGCTGTCCAACACCACTAGAAAAGGTGTCAAAGAAGCCATCATCAAAGCAAGTCTTCGTGCTAGGCTCTTTACTGTGCATGTCATGAGAAAGACTATGCCTACTAGGAGACTTAGAAGCATAAGCTCGACGCAAATGTTTTGCACGCCGAAAGCAGAAATCTACAAGATATCCATTCTTCCCACAAAATGAGCAATGGTGTAAAGGTCTACTAGTAGACATGGTCCAAGAGAACAAAGCACCATTATGGCTCAAAGAAGAAGTCCTAGAAGAACTAACATCATGACTCGTCTTCGTATCGGCACTAGACTCACACATGCCATGAGAAAGACTATGTGTGTTCCTAGAGGTACGACGACGCACTCGATGCTCATATTTCAGACGGCGAAAGCAAAACTCAAAATGTAACCATTCTTCTTACAAAAGGTGCAATGATACTTCTCTTTTGAAGATGTAGTGTCATTTGAAGAAGAAGCACCCTTGTCTTTTGAAATTCGTTGAACAACACCAGAAGAGTCAAAAGAGTCGCACTTGCCAAAGAAGAGCTACCCAAAGTGATGGCACAAAAACCAACATCAAATGACTCACGTTTAGCACAAGAAGACTCCAACTCCGAATGCAAAGAGGCAAGAGAAATCTTGAGAACATCAATCTCGGAGTGAAGGCAAATACAAGAGTCACATGACTTGGCGCTCATATCATCGCGCAATATCTTCAAAGACTCAACCTCGCTCTTCAAGGCAATGCAAGATGTGCAAGAATTTAATGATGCTTTCGTATTAAGCATGCAATTCAAAGCATCAATTTCAGTTTCTAAACTAGCACAATTCTTACAAGAGACTAAACCATCATTAAGTAATTTTTCATACTCTAAGCACATGCTACAAGGGCTAGCTTCAATTTCAATAATTTCAGCCCTAGCATTCTCTAATTGCTCAAGGTAAAAGGAATTAGTCAATTTTAATTTCTCAATTTCAGCAAGCATGCTGTAACATCCCAATTTTCAGAACCTTAAAAATCATTTGAATAGTTGGTAAGGAGAAAATTCACCATTTGGATTTATTTGCATTTAGTTCAAAAGCTTAAACTTGGACTTTAGTAACAAAACAATTTAATATGAATAATTCCAACATGAACAATAGTCAAAACTATTTTATTTGGATTCTATGAGCTTGGATATATTTTCTAGAATTTTATGGAATTTTTCCAAGATCATTTGCTATTTTCAATGCTTATTTGAATTTACGGTATTTTCTTAAAAAGAAAAGGCTAATTTAAATCTCCAAATAGTGTTGGGCCGAATCTCTCCGGCCCAACTTCCTTTTAATGTGAAGCCCAGCGGCCCGTCTTTCCTTGGCCGTCCGATCGCGAGCGGACGACCAGATCTCGCCGCGCGCGCGCCCGCCTCCCGTCTCGCTGCCAGGTGGGCCCGCCTTGTCGGAGCCGTCTTCCTCGCCGCTTTCTTCTCATGGCTTGCCTGACATAACCGCCATGGCGGTCAGCGAAGCTTCGCGCAGGCGCCTCAACCTCCCGTTCCCTCGCGTGTGCGACGACCTCCACGACCACGCCGCCACCCCGCAACCCCTCTCATCCCGGCGGTTGCGCCCACGTTCCGCAACTGCCGCCGCCACGACCTCCACGTAGCCACGCCGCCTCGGAGCTCCCCGGCCCCTATAAAAGGCACCCCCGGGATCGCACCGCCCTCCTTTTCCCAAACCCCCAACTCACTCCTCCTCCCGAGCCCTTGAGCCGCCGTAGAAGCTTGAGGACCTAATCTCGCCGCCGCTTGCTCCGACGAGGAATTGCGCCGCCTCCGTTGCCCCCGCGTCGTCGTCGCCGCCACCGTTGGACTCGCCGTGTCGCCGCGAAGCTGGTGCTCGCCTCGCCTTCGCCGGAGGAGCCCTCTAGCGCTGTCGCCGTCGAGCCCGTACCACCTCCTCCGCTCCGACCTCGCCGCCGGTCGCCACCGTCGTCTTCTCGCACCAGTGAGCACACCCTCGAGATCCCCGTGTTCCCCTCTATCTCCCTGTACCACCCATTCTCGCCGGCGAGCCATCGTTCAGGACCCTTGGTTCCGTCTTGGCGCCCTCGCCGCCGCCCACGTCGGCGTCGGCTCGGCCCGTGCTTGCGTGTCCGCCCATGTGGCGCGTCGGCGCCGCGTGCGCCCGCGTGAGTGCTGCGTGGCGATCGAGCGGCCGGATCGATGGCTCGGTGGACTTGGTCGCTGTGAGCGGGTCAGCGACATGTGGGTCCCACATGTCGATTAATTCTTTAATTCTTTTAAATTCCGGAAATCCTTCGCGAGCGTCACCTTGCGCAATAATTAGAATTTCCTTTAGAAAAACAATTCGGGAAAATTGTTAAATAATGATTTAGGTTTAAATTTGTAAAATTCATAACTTTTGCATCCAAACTCCAAATTGGGTGTTTCAAATTTCTAAATTCATATAAAATTAAGATCTAGCTAATCAAACCAAAATTATTTAAATTTGATTTTGTTTAAATTTAGAAATTCATTTAAATTTCAAGAGTTAGGTTAAAACTTGTAAAATTCATATCTTTTGAATCCTAACTCCAAATCCATCCATTCAAATTCCTAAATTCGTCTAAAATCCAGATCTATCTACTGGAGCTTTTTATTTATTTTATTGGAGTTATTTGCTTCTGGTTTTCATTTAGTTTGTTTGTTTGTGTGGTTTGCGAGTAGACTTCGATTTCTTTGGAAGAGTTGAAGAAGAAGGACCTTTCCAAGACCAAGATCAATTCCTAGATCCTTTTCAAGGCAAGCTATGCCCTTGACCATTTTGCTTCCCAGTTTTATAAAAGTATTTTAATTCAAATTCAAACATCTTAATTCAAGTATTTATTTAAAAGCTTTTGGGTGCGATTATTAAATCAAATTGGTATGCCTCCCTTGTGTAATTGTTATGCCTTGATTCCTTGTCACCCTAGTTGATAATTAGTTGGTTATCTTGTAGAACCAACGTGGGTTGGTTAGTATGATTAGGCGCTTAGCCATGCCACGAATCATTTGTCATGTAGATTGCTATATAAATTTGACTAAGTGAATATGCAACTATGTGATAAAAGCTGTGTGTACTATGTGTCTTTGTGGCATGTGTTGCACTTAAAACCAATGGGGTGGTAAAAGGATTTGAACCGAGGCAAGTGGTGGGAAGCTGTGTGAAAGGGTGGGTGTGTGGCTGTGTGGACTATGTGAACTATAATAATCTGTGTGTCTGTGTGATTTGGTTAGCTTGTGGAAGTCTTGCCTTGGTCAATTAAGGACCTCACCATGTGCTCTTTTGAGTGAGCTCTGACGACCACATATGCATTGTGAGGCAGGCCTAGCATAGTAAGATAAGGTATCTGAAATGCTTTGTTATGATTAGTGTTAGCTACACTAATTGTATCTGTGGGTAAAGTGTACAAACCTCTGCAGTGTAACTTAATCTATTGAATAGCGCGTCATGATCATGGACAATGCTCGGGGATTTGACACTAGGGGTAGATTTTCATAAAACTGTGTGGGAAGGGAGCTATGTGAACAAATCATCTAGCTATGTGAATAACTTTGTTAGAAATTTGTGTGTGTCTTTGTGAAATAACTTGTTAAAATTATTATTGTCTATTTGTGTTACTGTCTTTAATCTATTGAATTGTATTCAATTGCAAAAGTTGCATTTATGCAAAAGAGCCCTGAGAATGCCTTCCTTTGTAAAAAGCCGACATATGTATATATTTGCATTTACGTGGTGTGGCTTGCGATGCAGTGTGTACTCACGCTTGTTTTAATGAATCAAGCGGAGGAGTCTTCACCGACATTTGAGGGCGAGTACATCGAAGGTGCTGATCGTGAGGTCTTGATCGATCGGTTGCTGTGGCGAATCGATGGGGTGCCACTACCGTTTATGTTTCATTGCCGTTTATTTCCTATGTTATCCTGCGTGGCTCGAGATTTGTAAACTTCGACCTTGAGGTCAAAACCATTATTGTTAATCAAAGTTAACCGTTTATGTTATTATTAAGCTTGTATGGAATGATTGCCATCTTTGTTGACCTTTGTGCACTAGCATGATCTGAGGCTAGTGCATTAAACCTGAAGGTCCCGAACCGTAGTTTTGGGTCCCGACAAAAGTAATATCGAGCCATCTTGTTGTAAGTCTAGACCTTAGTTAGATTGGCGTTCAGTGTCCAAATTATTTTCTAAAAGAAAATTAACTTACAAGACTAAATGAATTGCTTAACTCCTCTTATATCTCTCTTGACTCATCTATTGCTACAATTTCTTTCCTCTCCCATTTGTTTTAACGTGGTTCTTACCTCTTATGCTGTCTTGACAGATGCCTTACCTTGAGACCTTTGGAGATTACAGCGGAGGACTTGCCGCTTGGTGTGGAAGCCGCTGCAGACACTTGGAGGCTTCGATTGCCCAATGTATCGTGGCGGCAAGTACATAGTCAGCGGACAAGATCGTGGTGTGGTCTCTGCTTTGACGGTCTCGCCGGAGGAACACTAGAGGCGACCGACCTTTGGACATCTCGGTCGGGAGGATCACCTTCACGCAAGGAATCCAGAGTCATCACGCTTGGCCATACTTCGAGTCTGCCACATCTCGCGGAAGAAGCTGCAGAACACCGTCTTCGCTACCATCGAGCGCGCCGGGGAGCTATCCGCGCACTTTCCGTCTACAAGCGGGAAGGCAATGCCACGATGGTGCATCGGCACGATTCACGGTGCTTTCGGGAGTCGCTGGAGATGCCGCCACCGAGTGAGGTGCGCCTATCGAACTGGGAAGAAGCGAGAAAGGATCGCCGTGCTAGAGCACGCTCTCTACGGTCGGCATGAGCTAGAGGGCGATCAAGAGGAAGATCGGAAGAACCGGAAGAAGTCGAAGAAGATCCGGAAGAGATTCGGAGGATCGGTAGAACTGCCTGCCCGGAGGAGCCGGCGGTACTGCGCCAAAGACCGCGCTGCTCTGCTTGCACGATCCGAGGGCATCGAGAACCGATTCGCGAGATGCGGCTCATTTGAGTATACACCGGCGGGGCGTCGCCGTGGCTTTGGAGGCTTTCTCGAGGAGTAGTTAGTTTAGGTTCGATCTAGTCGGGCTTAGCGGTTTCCCTTTTGAGTCGCCCTTTAGGCGGTAGCTTGTGTGCTTAGGTTCGCTTTATTTCCTGTGTGCAAGTGTGAGTGCAAAAGCCCTTAGGCATTTGTTGCGACCATGCTATTAAGCTATTAATGAAGATTATTTCATTGAAGTTCTTGAGTTTGTGTTTGTTGGGTTTAATCTACTTCCCGTCTAGTTCTTAACTCATCTTGTGCTCTCTACCTTATCGACCCATGGAACCTCACGGATGGTTCGGACTCGCCATCACCGCAAGTGGATCCGGAGCCCAAGGATCGGCGGGCAATGAGCAAACCCCTCACAGAGTAGTGCCACCCCAAGCACCTCCTATTGACTTCGAACCAGAGCTTTCATGGCGGCACAAACTCGGATGATGTATCACGATGATGAACGGATGCGGACCATGAACAACAACAACAACATCAACAACAATCGTCGGGGAGGAGCCCGATCGCTCATGGTCATCGGGGACCATCAAGTTGGTGAATTCATGAGGACCCGTCCGCCAACTTTCTCTGGACATGTCACACCAAGAGAGGCGATGATTGGCCAGCGTGATTGAGAGGAAGCTGCGATCACCCAATGCGGCGATCATGAGAAGGTTTTGTATGCCACCCATCGGATGGAGGGCGAGGCTGGCGAGTGGTGGGAGAACCTGCTTGTGACACATGGAGCACCATGAGAATATCACTTGGGAAGAATTCTCCATGACTTTTCGCGATATCATGTACTGAAGGCATTATGGATCGAAGAAGGATGAGTTCGCGCTCTCAAGCAAGGGACCATGTCGATGTTGACTATCTGAATAAGTTCTCCCAACTAGCTCGCTATGCTCCGAGAGGATGTCGCTTAAGCGAGGTCTCGCCAGAGTCGCTTCTTGAAGGATTGAACTTCGTGGTCGCAAGTCGATCGCTTGCCCACACCTTCCGGACTTTCAGAGTTGGTTAACAAGGCATTGGTTATGGAAGACAAGCGCAAGGAATTGGAGGACCACCATAGCGTAGGATGATTGACAAGGAAGCCATCACCACAACAATGAGAGGGCAAGAGTAGTGCCACAGCCGGTTTAATCGTGTCGGCCGCAGAGTTCTTCGGGACACTGCACCGCCTTGACACCTCGTCCTTTTGTTGAGAATTCTCGCAACCCTACACCAATCAACCCCACCGAGGAACAACAACCGCAGAGTGAACCAAGAGTGTGTTACAATTGCCGTCGGCCGGGCATTTGCTAATCGGTGTCCTCGAAGGAACTATCACTCGGTCGCTTCAACCTTGGAGCAACACGCCAAGACCCCAAGCAGAACAACCAAGGAGTTTCTCGAGGAACGATCAACCGGAGGCGCCTCGATCCATTGTCGAGGTCGTGTTAATCCGTCACTTTGGAAGGAGCCCAGAAGCACCGGGCGTCGTCTTGGGTAAGTTCCTAGTGAATTCGATACTGCTTGATTACTGTTTGATTACGGAGCTTCGCATTCGTTTGTTTCGGAGTTTTGCAACCAGAATAAATTGGAAGTTATGCATCTTAAGCGTACTCTGTTAGTCGATGCGCTGGAAGCGAGCTAAGTTCTAATGTGGGTTGTTTAGGGGCTAAGTTACTCATAAGTGGAGTTGAGTTTCTAGCTAACCTAATTATTCTAGACACCCAAACCATAGATGTCATCCTTGGCATGGATTGGTTAACCAAGCACAAAGCCGTGCTAGATTGTGGCGAAGAGCCGTTACAATCGAGGATACCAAAGGAAACAAAGTGGAGTTCCTAGCTACCTCGGTCGCGTAATGGGCATTTGATAGTCAACGACTGAAGACCGTCGTATTTGGAAGATGTGCCGATCGTCAAGGAGTATCGGATGTATTCCCGGAAGAGTTACGGGGAATGCCACCGGATCGTGACATTGAGTTTGTCATCGATCTAGTGCGAGAACAGCACCCATCTCGAAGAGACCTTATCGGATGCCGGTACCGATGAGTTAGTGGAAATGAAGAAGCAAATAGAAGAACTCTTGGAGAAAGGTTTTGTGAGGCCTAGTTAAATCGCCATGGGGAGCACCAGTCTTGTTTGTCAAGAAAAGGATGGAAGCATGAGGATGTGCATCGACTCTGGGTCTCAATGAAGTCACTATTAAGAATAAGTACCCATTGCCTCGGATAGATGATCTGTTTGATCAAATGAAGGGAGCGGAGTGTTCTCGAAGATCGACTTGCGATCGAGGTTACCATCGATTGAAGATCATCCCAAGGATATACCTAAGACCGCTTTCTCAGCGGTATGGACATTATGAGTTCTTGGTCATGTCCTTTGGTGCGACTAATGCCCTGCCTATTTCATGAACATGATGAATAAGGTATTCATGGAGTATTTGGACAAATTTGTAGTTGTATTCATCGGCGACATTTTGGTTTACTCCAAGTCGGAAGAAGAACATCTTTGAACACGAGATTAATCTGGAGAAGCTCGGGGAGCATCGGTTGTATGCTAAGTTTAGCAAGTGTGATTTACGGAAGAAGGAAGTGGATTTCCTTGGTCATGTAATGGCAATTTGCAGGAGAATGTGATTGATTGATGAAGGTAAAAGCTATATTACATTGGGAACTGACCCAAACCGTCACTCGATTCGCGATTTCTTGGGATTAGCGAGGATATTATCGCCGTTTCATTGAAGGATTTTCATCAATTGCTAAACCTCTTACGCAATTGTTGAAGAAAGAAAAAAGTTTACGGACTGACTTGTGAAGGAAGTTTTCAAGAATTGAAGAAGCGTTTGACTTCAAATTGATCTTGATTCTACAGATATTCATAAGGATTTTGATATCTATTGTGATGCTTAGCGTCAAGGATTAGGATGTGTCCCGATGCAAGAAGGAAGAGCGTAAACTACAGCGTCAAAGCGATTAAGACCGCACGAAGAAAATTACCCTACCCATGATCTAGAATTAGCTGCCGTGGTACATGCTTTGAAGATTTGGCGTCATTACCTCATCGTGTCGGCTGTGAGGTATACACAGACCACAAGAGCTTGAAATATATTTTCACTCGATCGAGATCTGAATATGAGGCAGAGGAGATGGCTAGAGTCGATAAAGGATTATAATCTTGGAATCCATTACTATCTGGTAAGGCCAATGTCGTTGCGAGATGCTTTGGTAGTAAGAGTCCCGCAATGCTCACGGAAGTGAAAGAGCCTTGTTGAGAACTACAAGAAGAATTCGAGTGAAGCTAGAAGTAGTGTCTGAAGGATTAAGTAGCAAACTTGGAAGTCGATCTACTTTGGAGAAGCGGATTCATGGCTTCGGTAGAAAGACTCGAGTTCTCAGACATTAAGAAGAAGATGCGAAGGGAAGTTCAAGGACTTCACGGTGGATGATCGAGGATATCTTGTGGATCAATGGGCGTATCTGCGTTCGAGATATTGATGGATTGAGGCGACTAATTTTGAAGGAGGCCCATGACTCAAAGTATTCGATTCACCCTGGTAGTACTAAGATGTATCGGGATGTTAAGAATAGGTTTTGGTGGCGAATCTGAAGCGAGACGTCGCGAGTTAAATCGCCTTGTGCGGCGTGTGTCAAAAGTTAAAGCGAGCATCGAGGCGGCCAGTCTGTTGCAACCCTTGAAGATTCGAGAATGGAAGTGGGAAGAAATCGGAATGGATTTCATTGCGGTTTACCCAAGACTCACTCGGGTTACGATTCGATTTGGGTAATAGTGGATCGTTTGACTAAAGTTGCCCATTTCTTACCAGTCAAAACCACGTTACTCGGGGAGATCGTCTGGCGAAGTTGTACATGTCAAAGATTGTCGGTTTGCATGGTGTACCTAAGAAGATAGTGTCGGATCGAGGATCTCGAGTTCACCTCGATTTTGGCGAGTTTGCACGAAGCCTTAGGGACTCACTGAATTTGATCTGCGTATCACCCCGACGGATGGAGCCAGACCGAAAGGGTTAACGGATATTGGAAGATATGTTGAGAGCACGTGCTCTAGCAAATGCTACCCGTTGGGATAAGAGCTTACCATATCACGAAATTCTCGTACAACAACGGTTATCAAGCCGGTTTGCAAATGTCACCGTTTGAAGCTTTGTATGGTCGTGCTTGCGAACCCGTTGAGCTGGTGAAGCAATTTGAGCGTCATGATCTTTGGTCGGATATTATTCAAGAAGCGAGAAGAGCAAGTGTCCATGATCGAGAGAGACTAAAGATAGCTCGATCGAGGCAAAAGAGTTATGCCGATAATCGTCGTCGTGATCTCGATTTGAGCGAAGATTTTGTGTATCTCGAGTTCGCCCCTGGGTGTGAAAAGGTTCCATGCCAAAGGGAAGCTTGCCCCTCGGTATGTTAGTCCGTTCAAGATTTTGGATCGCCGTGGAGAAGTAGCTTATCGGTTGGGCTGCGCGAGCCGCTAGCGGAGTCCATGGCGTCTTTCATGTCTCTCGATTGAAGAAGTGTCTTCGTGTCTTGGGAAGAACAAGCAGTTAGAGTCAATTGAACTAAAGAAGACCTCACCTACAAAGAGCAACGGTCAAGATTACGGATGTCACGAGCGTCGAACCGAAGCAAGGCGGTTCGTTTTGCAAGAGTGCGATGGAGTCACCACTCAGAAGGTGAAGCAACGTGGGAGCGTGAAGAAGAGTTGAAAGACGAGTTCCCCAGCCTTTTCTCCAGCTAGCCTGAATCTCGGGGTCGAGATTCCTTTAAGGGGGGGAGGTTTGTAACATCCCAATTTTCAGAACCTTAAAAATCATTTGAATAGTTGGTAAGGAGAAAATTCACCATTTGGATTTATTTGCATTTAGTTCAAAAGCTTAAACTTGGACTTTAGTAACAAAACAATTTAATATGAATAATTCCAACATGAACAATAGTCAAAACTATTTTATTTGGATTCTATGAGCTTGGATATATTTTCTAGAATTTTCTGGAATTTTTCCAAGATCATTTGCTATTTTCCAATGCTTATTTGAATTTCTGGTATTTTCTTAAAAAGAAAAGGCTAATTTAAATCTCCAAATAGTGTTGGGCCGAATCTCTCCGGCCCAACTTCCTTTTTCCGCGCGGAAGCCCAGCGGCCCGTTTAAGATCATATGTCAACAAGACATTTATAAGTTTTTCTTTGCTCACCTTACTTAGCTCGAGTAGGGGATCGTCCACGGAAGAGTCATCATGATCATCCTCAAAAAGCTCTCCATCATGCTCATCCTCTATCGCTACACAACATATGTCAATGGGCTCCTTCTCCTCAGGCTCCATGCGTATCTCATCCCTGAAACTAGGACAATCAAAACAAAAAAGATCGCCATAAATATCACAAGAGAATTCCTCCTCCACCACCAACATAAATATTGTACGTTCAAGCGTCTTGTCACGACGGACATCAATGACAAAAGAACCACGACAAGATGCAAAGAAGCGCTCACAAGTCAACATACTAGTCGCCACGCTCAAAGATCGGTGAAGATCATAAAAGAGCAAACCTTGCTCTGAAACCACTTGTTGGACCAAGAAGGCGACTAGAGGGGGGGTGAATAGGAGCACAATCACTTTTTCACCAAGATCGGATTAAGCACGAATTTCACTTCAGTAGCTACGGAAGCTATGAAGATCAATATTCAAGTACAGCGGAAGACTTGTATTGAATCGAATCCAAAACCCCAAAGCATAAGATCAAAAGCTCAAATCACAGAAGCTGAGCGGTCTAACCGATTTGTATACGGCGGTCTGACCGGAGCCTTCAGTAGTATGATCGCTACCACAGGCGGTCTGACCGTCTAGCTGAAGAACAGTGAGAAATAGCCCAAACTAAATCTGGTCGAGGCGATCGAGGCCAGGCGTCTTGGAAACAGTCGACCGATTTCTTCTAGAAACGATAGAAACGGCAGAAAACCAAAACTCAAAACGGTCTAACTTTTGATCTATGAGTCCAAACTCCAAAAAACTTGAGACACACCTTCACTAAGATATTAGGAACCTATTCCAATCAAGGATTGCATAGATCCATGCCAAAGTTCCTACCTTTTTCAGATTGAACGAAGTGTGCTCCAAAACCGAGTCAAAATCAAAATTTGATCTAGAGACTTGCTCGTGGGTGATTGATGATCAAGATGATCCTAGATGTGTTCCCACATGTCACAGCAAGCTAGATCAAGGCAAGAAACCAAAGGAAAACTCGTAGATCAAGAAAAGCCCCAAAATCAACAAATAGAAAGGAAGAATACTAAAGGACTTAGCTTGTGAAATTTGGTTGGATTGATTTGAGATGAATGATTGTTGGTTTATAGCCACTCCATCTAGGAGGACAAAGCTCACCACGTGAGCACACACTCAATCCAAACCCTAGAAACCCTAGCTCTCCTCTATTCTCCTCAAAACCCTAAAACACAAAATAGGGCAACAAATGCAAGAGCTCAAGGTTGCTAGACAGTCCCTCCTCCTTTATATAGTGGAGGCTAGCATCTAGGAAATATTCCATTAGGGTACCTATTAGACCCAACACACAAATGGGTTAACACACGCACGTATCTCAAAGCGTCATCTTCGTCTTCGCTTGACCTAACCACTTCTCCAAGCGCCGTCCCGCGCCGTGGTTTAGCCAAGACCAAGAAGGTGGTTTCGCACACCACCCCTTTTCCGGTATAGAGCAATTTACCAAAATGCTCCTCTACCAACCTTTGGTGATTCCTTCGCGTCGAAGCATCTCCCATACTCCGTCATCATCCATGTGGCCCCAATGACTTCCCGTCAAGCCTCTCACACGTCCGGATCCCATTGAACCATCCTCGCTTGCAACTGGGACCAAGTCACTTGGCGCACCACATGTCTCACCATAACTGCACCTGGCTTCCTTGACTGTTTAGGACCTCAGCTCCTCCCTGAGCCTAGTCCCGGTCCACCTTGCCACTGCCTGTTATGTTCATTATCGGTAGCTTCCGCTCCAGTTCCTTGTCTTCTCGGCTTGTAAGCACTCCGCTAGCCTCAGTCATCTTCCAGCACCACCTCGATCGTTCTGGACCTCGGTTCTCCCAAGCTAGTCCCGATCTAGTTTGCCTCACCATAACCTAGCTCCGGTATCCTACAACCATCACAAACAAGCAAACCGATACGTAGCACCGCACAATATTCACAAACATCAATCCACATAATTGATGAGGCATCAGCACATACTTTCACAAAGACCTTTGGTCAAACTTTGCCTTCTATGGTTCTTGTCCATCTTGCGCCTTGCTTCAGTCCAACCATCTCACCCGACATCCATGACCGTTCTGGACCTTGGTTCTCCTAACCAAGTCCCGGTCCTCCTTGTCGTTGACCATAGTTGACTCCAAACTACCTGCACAACAATAGACCAAGCAACTATTTTCGAGCACAAGTTCTTCACAACTTGACTCATGTTAGCCAAAACATGCATCATGCAACATCTATGCAATTAAACCCATGATCTTGACCTAACAAAACAATCATCGCCACCGAGTTGGCCGATGAACAAGCAAAAACCGGTCAGACCGCCACTTTGGCCGGTCTGACAGCCCCCTGGCCGGTCTGACCGCCAGTTCATGACTTAGGCAAATTTCCAACCAGGAAACCCAAACCTTCTCTGGAAATTTCAATCAAATAGAACTTTTCACTAGAAGCTCCAAAAATTATGAGACCAAGTGCAGTAGAATCCTCTCTCTTGCCTACACCCTCTATTTTTGGTCCAGCTCAAAAATCCAAAGTCACCTTAATGGCCGGTCTGACCACTCAAGGGTAGCCGGTCAGACCGCCACACTGGCCGGTCTGACCGCCACCATGGCTGGTTAGACCATCAGTCACCAAACCTGAAAAACAAACCGAGGCATGGCCGGTCTGACCGCTCCCATGGCTGGTCGGACCGCTAGAGTCCTGACAACAGCTGAACCTCGTCGAAAACGGGTCATTTCGTAAACCCTCAACGCCATTGCCAATTGTCTCATCATCCTAAGATCGTGGACATATCCCCATGATATCCACAGGTGGTGACAACCGCCGCAAGCCGAAGTGTACCGAGCAGGCCCACTTGACGCAAGCCAACGACAATGAGCATGTGCTTCTCATGGTGTGGGTGTGCACGCTCACCGAGGCATCCGTGGGCATAGGTACTGACATGGTGCTCAACGAGGTGTATGCGCAAGTGCATCTAGGGCACAAGGAGGATGCCCATGACGACGCTTGGTACCTAGACACTGGCACCAGCAATCACATGTTCGGGTGTCAGGCAAGCTTCGCGGAGATAGACGAGGGCGTCACCGGCTCTGTCAAGTTCGACGACAGCTCAGTGGTGGAAATACGCGGGTGTGGCACCGTCCTATTCACTTGCTGGAATGGGGAGCACCTTGCGCTGACGGGGGTGTACTACATCCCACGACTGCGTAGCAATATAGTGAGCCTCAGACAGCTCGACAAGAATAGCTACCAGATGCTCATCCAGGACAGCGAGCTCACAATCCGCGACGATAGCGTCGCACACTTGCTCGGGTAAACCGCACTCGCAACCGGCTCTATGTGCTCACCCTCAGCATTACCTGACATGCGGCGGCCTGCGCGGCGATGGCAATGAGTGCAAGCGGCTAGGGTGTCTTGATCGCGCGAGGCGCGCGTGGCACGACGGACAGCCGTGGTGCACGGGCGAACACGTGGCACGACGTCAGGCCGGCGGCCAACGGCGTGAGCGTGGCGTGGAGGGCGCGACGAGCAACGCACAAGGATTGGCATCATCAAGAAAGTGCATCAAGGATTAGAGGATGTTTGTTGAATAATCCTTGATGAGTGATTATTGCATTTGCTATCAAGGATTAGAGGGTGTTTGTTGAATAATCCTTGATGACTGATTATTGCATTTGCTGGTTATTGTTTCAGTTTCTTGTAGCAGTAAGCAGTAGTTTCAGTTTCTTGCATGGCATTGAGATGCTGCACGTTGAGTGAGTTCAGTTTCTCTGCATGGCTGAATGATGCTACATGAAATTGTGGCATTGATGTTTTGCATGCTGCTGGTTTTTGTAATGTAGCATTATAGCTAGTTAGCGCATAAAGTGTAGTAAGCAGTTACTCATATTTGCTAGTATAAATAAGAAAAGAAAAGAGAAAAAGCTGCAGAAGTTTTGGGCAGCACCAATTCCTCTCGTGAGTTCATCTTCTTCTTCCAGCCGAGTGTGTGTGTGTGTGTGTGTTTTTTGTGTCCGAGTGTTTTTCGCATTGAGTGGAACCCGGCGAGGCCAACACAATTTTGCACCTGCATGGTCTTTAGAAACCACTTCAAGCACATTGTCCGAGTGTTTTTCGCTGAGTGGAAGCCGGCGAGGCCAACACAATTTTGCACCTGCATGGTCTTTAGAAACCACTTCAATCACATTGTTCAGCGACCCTAACCCAGATCATATCAAAATAGAATCTTAATTTGGGTGGAAAGAATGTATAGGAAGCAAAGTCTATCTGTCTGAACGTCACTTCAAATCACTTCACTCCCACTTAGGTGTACATTCTCAGCAAAGGACCTTCCCAGTAAGCGCTTCTGCCCTCTCGAGAAACTCAGCGCAATTGCTACTTGCCAAGTTTTCAATTCCCTCAACCTTTGTTTCATCCTTCTCAGTCAAACACTATAATGTTGTCTGCATTGCCGTTGTTCGAACTGTGCCATTTTCAACATTTGACATTAAGCTGTCAGGATTGCCGGTTTCATCAAGCAAACAAACTGTTTCCACTGCTTCACAGCTGGTGCCTGATGCTGAAGACTCCTCAGATCCATGTGGTGAACTAGAGCAATTCGTTGGTTCGAAATGTAAATCGTCATGCGACAGAAAATTCTGAATTCCACTGCAAAGTGCAATGGGATCTATTTTGACTGTGCTGTAACATACGATTTCACTGACACTGTTTCCATATTGAGGTGGAGTTCCCTCGAAAGTTGGGCTTGCTGAAGCCCTTTTAACAGACTTGTATGATTCGACATGACCAACTCCATCAGAATCGTGCTTTCTCTTAAGCTGGCCCTCCAAAGATCCAGTCACTGTGCCATCTTAAGTGCCATTTTTATCAGACTGACCTTGCTTCTCTGCATGCATTGGTGGACAAGGTTTCTTGTAACACTGTTCAAATACATAAGAGGGGATCTGCTTCTTCCGGACAAGGGTAACAGCTAGATCCATCCCGGACTTCCACAATGTATACATTCCGATTTCATGCATAAACTCATCTACTGTTCCACGAATATCAAATTGTTGACCACGAATTTTCATCCCCTCTTTCCTTGATAAGCCCATGTAGGAGGCACAGTGTGCACACTGTATTGAAGGATCTGCATATTCACATGGGTAAGGATGGCACTGCAGCATTCCTTTAGTATCTCGCTCGATCTGCATTTCAGAGAGACAAATTCCCATGAGATTTTTTATTCTGCATTATCTAACATAAAGCTGCTTTTAATGTATGTTTCAAATATATCATCATAAATAGTAACTGCAGTTAAAGTCATGCTGAGGAGCAAAAGAACTGAAACAGTACAGTAACCTTAAAGTCAGCTGTCTCAATCGAGACTCAACCCATCCCTTCCAACGCCGGAGACCATCGTCATCCGCAACAATGTCAACCACCAGATATTTTGTATATGCCTCAAAAAATTGGAAAGGCTACAAAGCAGTCCAATTGGCCTTATTCAGCTCAATTTCCTGCATCAAAGATAGGCAATGAGGCCATATCCAGAACACTAGCTCTGAGATGTAAACTTATAACTTTTGAGGCATAAATATTGCATACCTATCGGGACCTCAGATATACAACTTCGGGACCCTCTGTGTATTCTGAACTAGTCCTATAATCAGTAGCTAACTCACACAGTTGCAACATTGATGTAATCATATCCATACAACAAACTATAGATGAAGCAGACAAATTAATATTATTTAGTAGCAAAAGGACCTTATGGTCAAGTCTTACAACGTTTGCCACGCAGAGCTTAACAACAAAAGGTAACTTGCAGTGGGAACCAAACATCTTGTGAAGGCCATCCGACATGCCCACAGGCAATCGAGTAGAGGACGCGGCCTAATTCGCATAATCTTCGAAGTAGCCTTCCTCATAGAACTCGGTGTTCCCTGGTTCTTCTTCGGCGACTGATCAACATATGGCGCAAAGCCGTGAGTACTTATCAAGGAGACATAATGGCAATTAGGTAATCAACATATGGCGTAAGCAGTCTAGAGCGCGTGACAAGGCCTTTACAAAGTTCTGTTTTGACTCGGTTCTACTCGTTAAGGTTTCGCCTTACCAGCCCCCTTTTGCGCCACTTAACAACCCAAACAGAACCGACTCAAAGCATTGCTAATTAGTTGTCCAGGTCTACCCCATAATAGACTTGTGGTCGTACGGTATGACCCAGATCAATAGCGCACAAAGTTAAGTCCTTAGAGACTACTCAGGCGAGGCAACCACATCCTAAATTCATCCCCTTTACTGCACAATCACTCGTCCGAGTATAAATCATTTTTGGTTCAACCCAGCCAAATGGCAACCCTTGCCATGGCACAACAAATTTTATCAACAGTGGCTCCGCCACAATTCTATATATCATTTAGTCAAATTCATTCTTTCTTTAAGTATGTGATCATGAATCCCATCGTGACTAAGCATGACTAAGCATAATATGACCCATGTTGGTAGTACAATAATATCCAACTAATAATTAACCATCCTATGGTGTCCAAAGATTTATGTCATTTAAGGGTACATGTCATTCTCAATTTATCAAGGAGACATAATGGCAATTAGGTAATTAACTATTCCCGAAACCATTTTTATACAACTAGCCATGCATGTTTATATCAAACAATATACTTTTATAAATTGGGTACAACATGATCAAAAGTCTACAACTTGCCTTCCTTGAAAAGTTGAGATGCTTCGGTCGTCGGGTCCACAAATTCTTTCGAAACACCGGAATCTATACGTGCGAACAAAGCCAAATGAATAAAACAATTCCAAATAAAATCAAATAATTATCAAATAAGCACCAATAGAAATATAATGAATTTAGAAATTTGAATCACTCGAATCGGAGTTCGGAGATAACGGGCTCCCAGAAGTTTGAAAACACATAAAATGAAGAAATCTGGATTTTCGGGAATTTTTGGAATTAATTTTCTAAAGGAAAATCCATTTATTGCATCATGCTGATGTCAGCAGGGAATTTTAATTTCGGATGAATTATTTTTCAAAAGAAAAACCCAGAAATGCCACGTCCCGAGTGATGTGGGCGCCACGCCAGTTGGAGGTCGACGTGGCGTGACTAAGCGCCACGATGGCGCCACGTCGGCGCCCGAGATGTGGCGGCTCGGCTCGATGGCTCGCCGACGAATGGCGAGGCGGCGGCAACAAGGGCACCCGGCTAGGGGAACGGCTGGCTAGGGCTCATGGTCTTGGGGGCCAGCCGTGAAGAGGTGGTCGGCGGCGAGGTGGAAAAGCGGCGGTGGTAGCGACCGAAGGTGGCAGTGGCGCTCCGGTGAGCTTCCGGCGATAGGGAGGCGCGCACGGGGGACGGCGGTGAGCTGGCAATGTCATTGGTGAAGATGCGGGCGACGGAGGAGGCTCGTCGGTGACGCTAGATGCGGCGGCGAGGTTTCGTGAAATATGGCGCAGAGAGGGCGAGGGAGGGTGAATCGGGGGGAAGGGAGAGGGGCTTGCGGGCTTCTCGGAGCTCCATTTTATAGAGCTCGGGGAGGAGCAAGGGAGGGGGTGGCGGCATGGGCGCACGAGCGGTTCCGACCGGCGCAGGACATGGACGTCCAACGGGAAAAAGGGGTAGGTGGAAGGGAGGAAAAAGAGGGCAGCGGGTGCAGCGATGATGGGCGATGACGCTGTTAGGAATAGCAACTTGTATTTCCAGGGGGCCAATGGGCCAATATATATACACAAAGTACATAAGGTGAATATGCAAATAACCCCTCATAACAATAGGGAATAACACACTATACATATATCTCTAACACCCCCCCCCCTCAAACTCATGGTGGATCAACAACACTGAGTTTGGAGAGGTAGAAGCCGTGCTGTGCTCGAGTCTGGGCCTTCGTGAAGAAATCCGCTATTTGAAGCTCTGAAGGCACATACTGAAGAGCAATCACCTGATCATGCACACAAGACCTCATGAAGGAAGCATCAACACCAATATGCTTGGTGAGCTCATGCTTTACAGGGTCACGTGCAATACTGATAGCACCTGCACTGTCTAACAAGAGAGGAGTCGGTGTAGTGACAGAAGCACCAAAATCCTCAAGTAACCACCGTAGCCAAGTAATCTCTGTTGTCAAGAGAGCCATAGCTCGCAACTCAGCCTCTACACTCGAACGGGACACTGCAGTCTATTTCTTCGTCTTACAAGCAATGAGAGAACCACCAAGAAAAACACAATAAGCAGAGATAGACCGGCGATCAGAGGGATCGCTGGCCCAAGTAACATCCGAATAAGCCTAAAGCTGTAACAAACTGGAGCATGGAAAGAAGAGACGGCGAGAGATAGTCCCACGAAGGTATCGTAGAACTCGAAGAAGGTGACTGTAGTGGACCTGAGTGGGAGCTGAAACGAACTGACTCAGAACATGAACTGGATAAGTGATATCCGGACGAGTAACAGCAAGGTAGATAAGACTCCCAACAAGATGATGGTAGCGAGTCGGATCAGAAAGAGGCTCGCCATCAGAGAGTCAGAGGTGAACATTGAGCTCCATGGGAGTCTCAACAATACGCTGATCAGTGAGAGAGGCACGATCAAGAAGATCCTGAATATACTTCTCTTGGGACATGAAGAAACCATGTGGAGTGGAAGTAACCTCAATCCCAAGGATTAACGAAGAGGACCAAGATCTGACATAAGGAACTGCTCACTAAGACGAGCCTTGACAAAGGCAATGTACTCAGAATCATCTCCCGTAATGATCATATCATCAACATACAGAAGAAGAAGAGTCCGACCACGAGGCGAAGTGTGGACAAAGAGCGCAGGATCATGATCACTAGCTGAAAAACCAGCAGCAGTGACCACAGAGGAGAAGCGCTCAAACCAAGCACGAGGGGCTTGCTTAAGGCCATAGAGAGAGCGACGAAGGCGACGGACCATGCCCTTAGGAACAGAATACCCAGGTGGCGGATGCATGTAGACCTCCTCACGCAACTCGCCATTAAGAAAGGCATTCTTGACATCAAGCTGAGAAACAAACCAGTGGCGAACAGATGCCACCAAAAGAAGAGTGCAAACAGTGGTCATGTGGACCACAGGAGCAAAAGTCTCGTCGTAGTCACGACCATGCTCCTGCCGGAAGCCGCGAGCAACAAGACACGCCTTATAGCGCTCAAGAGAGCCATCAGAGCGAGTCTTAATCTTATAGACCCACTTACACGTGATGGGATGAGAGTGAGATGGAAAGGGAACAAGATCCCAAGTACCAGTACGCTCGAGGGCAGCAATCTCCTCGGCCATGGCATGCTGCCACTCAGGGTAAACATGACATCCCAGAGGAGACAAGACGCAGTATTTGCACCAGCAAAGGCAAAACGGGCAAGGGGCCGAATCGACTGGCGATCGTGGAGAGCGTAGCGAGGAGAAGATGACCCATCAGGGGAAGATGGAGCATCAGAAGAAGAGGGAACATCAGGAGAAGATGGCTCATCTGGAAGATCCTCAATATGAGGTCGACGAGTGTAGATGAGTGTAGTGGGGGAGCCTAAGGAGCCACAGGAGACGAAGCAGGCGGCGACAACAGCGGAGAGGCCACAGGAGGAATATGTGGAGACTCGGTGGGACGGGTGGACGAGGGCAAGACAGATATAGGTGTATCTGGAAAGGTCAAAAAGGACAAAGACTCCACAGAGGAAGCCGAATGAGAGGTAAGACGTGGATAGAAGGGACGAGACTCGTCGAAAGTCACATCCCGAGAAATCCGCATCCGTCGACCAATAGGATCCCAGCACCGATAGCCCTTGTGCTCGCCTTTGATCCCGTAAAGACACACTCAACGGTGATCGAGTCGGTTCAGTGCGTTCTCGAGGGGCGAGGAGCGAGCAAAGCGCAACCAAAGCAGATTTAAAGGTAGAGTAGTCGGGAAGAAGACCCGAGGCGCTCAACAGGATCGCACGAAGAAGCGTAAGAGGGCTAGATGTTGACGAGATAGGTGGCGATGGAAACGACCTCGGCCAAAAGTGAGGTGGAATAGAGGCGGCAATCATCAGTGCACAACCCGTCTCTAGGAGGTGACAATGCTTACGCTCAGCTACACCATTCTGAGCATGAGCACGGGACAAGAGAATCGAAGCGAGAGTGCCTTTCGACAAAGAAGGCTGTCAGGCAGTAACGAGAGGTACTCGCCAGCAGAATCAGCACAAAAGACACGAATAGGGGTGGAGAACTGTGTGTGAACCATAGTGACAAATTGTTTATAGATAGACAAGGCCTCACTACGAGAAGACATGAAATATATCCAAGTGTGGCAAGAGAAATCATCTATAAATATGATATAATATTGATGACCCCCTTTCGAAACAAACGGAGCCGGACCCCAAACATCTGAATGAACAAGATCAAAAAGACGATGAGACACAGACTCACTATGAGGATAAGGAAGCTGAATCTGTTTACCTAACTTACAGCCGTGACAATCTAAAGACACGTCTCCTAAGACAGACCCCAGAAGACCACGACGAACTAAGGACGACAGACAGAGATCCACACAGATGGCCAAGACGGTGATGCCCTTCTTTGGAAAGATTTGGTAGACAGAGTAGAAGAAGCGAGAGGCGCGGCAATGACGGGCGTGGAAGGAAGGTGAAGCAGATCAAGCTCCGAGAGACGCTGTGAGTCAAAGCGCCGAGGCTAGAACCAACAGAGCTCCGTGTGGCGGTCTGAACACAACAAGAGTCGAGTCAAGAATGACCCGATAACCAAGGTCGATGTCCCAGCAGCAGAAAGAAGTCAGCATGGTAAGGCGAGGAACATGAGCAACTGAAGGAACATGAAAAGATGAGTTGCTAAGAGATCCTCGACCAGAGACAGAAAGAGATGTACCATCAGCAGTAAGAATACTGACAGGAGAATCAAGAGGTGTAATGAAAGACAGAGTGGAAGGATCAGGAGTCATGTGAAAAGATGCTCCAGAGTCAAGAATCCACAGGAAGGTACCTGACTATGTAGGGGGTGGTTTCTCGGTGCGAAGAGTCGATGGCGTAACTCGAGAACTCCGCCGAGGAGAACACAGAAGCGGCAAGCAGGCATCGAAGTCTTGCTATCTCGCCTTTCGATGAGAAAGCTGCCAAGAAGTCGATGCAGACGTCGATGTAGAAGCACTAGTGCCAGTGCTAGTAGAAGAATGGCGTGAAAGATGCCGCTTCTTCTTATAGCACTGGACTCAATGTGGCCGACCTTGTCGCGATGGGAAGCGTGAGAACAGCCACCTCGGATGGAGGGCGGCCACCACCGCCTATGGCGGCCGTGGAGGAGGCAATGTCTTTCAAGCGTGGCAGCGGTGTAGTGTAGACAAGTGGACAAGCGGCAGAGGGGAGTGGCATCGAGACCAGCACCACTCAGGCGAGTCTCCTCCGCGCGTATCTCGGTAAGAGCCTTCAGGAGAGTGACACGAGGGTGGCGTGCAAGGAGCTGGGCACGCCTCTGCTCGAACTCAGGACGAAGGTGAGTAAGGAACTCGTAGACCCGCTGAAACTGTGTCGGACATCTGCCTAAGCAAAGACGGACAGAGCAATAATAACAGAGGCGGAGAGAGTCCGGTGACGCCTTGACAGCAGAGCTCTGAGCGTAAAAAGCATCAACAGTAGATCACCCTGCTGAAGAGAGTGCTCCTAGCGGACCACGGACAGGTACAAGGCATCACCAGAGGGCTCGAGGCCGACGAAGGTGAGTCCACATCCGAAAGCGAAGGAGTCCCACAACCTCGTAAGAGAGGCGAGGTGGACACTGGCGATGAAGACAGCAGCAGCCCAAGCGTCGTCATCGTACCACTGAGTGTAGGAGGTTAGTCGATCCTTGTAGGAATCCAGAGCCTCCAGGTAGGCAGAGGTAGCCTCATCATCGACAAAGCCGGTGACCTCAATGACAACCTTAATAAATTTGTCGAGCCATGACGCGACGAGCATAAACTCCGTCGAAGGAATAGGGCAAGGCGGACAGGTGACATCGCTAGAGAGGACGCCCTAGAGACGAAGACCACGCATGTGGATGCGCATGTGAAACATGAAGTCGGTGTAATTAACACCATCGAAGATCACCGGGCAGCGAGGGAGGGAAATGGTGCCCATTGGTAGGCGACGCTGGACGGCGCGGCGACCAAGACAACGAAGTCTAACAAGCAACGTTGGACGGCGCGGTGGTTAGAACAACATTTTTTTTCTTTTTCTTTTTCTTTTCTTTTCTTTTTTTTTTGCCGAACTTGTTAAAAAAAAGAGACTTCGGCTCGGCCCACTAACCATAACCCGCCAGAAGCGCTAAGGTTGCTCTTCAGCCCGTGGCGGCCCGATGATGAGGTGGCGGCGGTGGCTTCCCAGTAGCGATGAGAAGGCGACAATGGCTTCTTGCGCGATGAGGAGGCGGCGGGATCGACGCGGCGATGGCGGCGGCTGCCCCGGTGCGATGATGAGGCGGCGAGACTGACGATGGCACGACGAGTCCGGTGACTGATCTAGAGGCTCAAGGTCCGCGAGGCGACTCTGCTCGAGTAGGTCGGCATGGCGGCGGCAATCACCGAGGAAGATCACCAGCGCGCGGCCCGAGGTAGATCGCTGAAGCGGCGGCGACCAAGCGATAACCGGCTCGGCGATGGCGGCGGAGGCATCGGTCAGGACTTCGGCTTCCCGAGCGACGCGAGCGTGATCGTCAACGGCCAGCCATCGAGGGGTAGCGACTTCAGCGCTGAAGGAAGGGAAGCCGATGGCGGCTAGGGAGGAAGCCGGCGGGCGGCTAGAAGCGAAGGAGGACGAGTTGCACGTCCAGGAGAGGTAAACCTAATTGGCTCTGATACCATGTTAGGAATAGCAACTTGTATTTCTAGGGGGCCAATGGGCCAATATATATACACAAAGTACATGAGGTGAATATGCAAATAACCCCTCATAACAATAGTGAATAACACACTATACATATATCTCTAACAGACGCGATGCGGCAGGGAGTGGGCGAGGGTCAGGTGGCGCAAAAGCCAAGACTGCAGTGTTGACGTCTGTGACATGGGGTCAAGAACTGCCGGGAAGACGATGACCAGAGGGCCGACAAAGTGAGCCCTTCTATCACGGAGGCAGGCTAAGCAATGGCGAAGACAGACAATTTGAGCCGTCTTGCAAAAAGCGGGGAAATGGGCCGAGAGATTCGGCCCAAGGAGAAAGGGAGGAATTAAAATGCATTTTCGAACTAAAGAAATTCTAGAAAACTAAAAAGGCTTTTAAAAATTAGAAGATAGTGTCCAAAAATTCTAGAAAAATGCACAAAAATTCCTTGAATTATCTGAAACTTAATAAAATTATTTTCAACTCAACTTTAGCTTATAATTTTGTAAATAAATTATTTTTAACTTTGGGACAAAAAGGAAAACCCTTTTTAAAATCTAGAAAATCCAATAAAATACTTAAAATAATACTTTTGACTTTAAATCCAAATAAAACTTAATAAAACCAACTTTTGAATTAATTAAAGTTTGATTAATTCAAATTAAACTGTTTTTTATTTCTAAATTTCAAGTTAAGCTTTAACAATTTAATAAAATCAAATGGTTACTTTTTAAATTTGAAAATTTTCAAAAAGCCAAAAAATAGGGATGTTACAAACCTATACCACTTAAAGGGAATCTTGACCCTGAGATTCAGGCTAACTAGAGAATAGATGCGGAAACTCGGCCTTCAGATCCTGTTCACGCTCCTAGGTGGCTTCCTCTTCAGTGTGATTGCTCCACTGAACTTTGCAGAAACGGATGATCTTGCTTCTTGTTACTTGCTCTGCCACTTCTAAAATCTTGATGGGTTGCTCCTTGTAGGTAAGATCTTCTTGCAGATCAACTGCTTTTAAAGGCATCTGCTCTTCTAGTACACGCAGACACTTCTTCAATTGAGACACATGAAAGACGTCATGCACATTGGACAACTGGGGCGGGAGCTCTAATTTGTAAGCAACTTCTCCTCTCTTGACTAGAATTGGAAAGGGTTCGATGTATCGTGGTGTGAGTTTCCTACTTACTCTAAAGCAACGCATTCCTTTGAGAGGTGAAACCTTCAGGTACACGTGATCTCCAGGTGCAAAAGCTAAATCTCGATGACGGTTATCAGCATAAATTTTCTGTCTAGTCTGAGCGGCTCTCAGCTTTTCTCTAATTGACCTAACTTGATCTTCGGCCTCCTTCAAGAATTCTGGTCCAAGCATTTGTCCTTCGCCTGATTCAGTCCAATACAAGGGTGTTCAGCACTTTATCCCAAAAAGAGCTTCGAATGGGGACATCTGCAAACTTGATTGGTAACTGTTGTTGTATAAAAACTCTGCATAAGGTAGCATTTGATCCCAATTGGTCTAGTTCTCTAGAGCGCAGGCTCTCAACATATCTTCTAGGATTTGATTTACTCTTTCTGTTTGACCATCTGTCTGAGGATGGTAGGCTGTACTGAAATTCAAATTAGTGCCCAAAACACTATGCAGCTTCTGCCAGAATCTTGAGGTGAATTGGGATTCTCGATCCAACACGATCTTCTTTGGTACCCCATACTGACATACTATCTTTGCCATGTACAATTCTGCAAGTCTGTCTCCTGAGTAGGTGGTCTTGACTGAGATGAAGTGAGCAACTTTTATGAGGCGATCTACAATTACCCAGATAGAATCATAGCCAGCTCTAGTTCTTGGCAGACCGGTGATAAAGTCCATGCCAATTTCTTCCCATTTCCATTCATGTACGTTCAAAGGTTACAAGAGTCCAGCAGGTCTCTGATGCTCGGCTTTAACTCGCTGGCAAATATCACATTGTGCTATATACTCAACGATCTCACACTTCATGCTAGGCCACCAATAAAACTCTTTGAGATATTGATACATCTTAGCGCTTTCGGGGTGAATGGGATACAAGGTTTCATGAGCTTCCTTGAGTATTAACTGCTTAAGTTCCTTCTGATCCGGTACACAAATACGTTTATCAAACCACATGACGCCTTGCTCATCTTCTAAAAATCTTAGGGATTTTACCCTTCTTCATGTTTCTCTTGATTTCCTTGATATCTGCATCTTCTTCTTGACCTTTCTTGATCTAATCTTGAAGAGTTGGTTGCACTTCCAGAGTAACTAAGTAACCTTCTTCAACTAACTCAAGCTTGAGCTTCTGAAATTCTTCGTGCAGTGCTGGCTGACTTTCCTTGATCATCAGAGTGTTGTAGTAGACCTTTCTATTTAAAGTGTCTACTACAACATTAGCTTTGCCTGATGGTAGTGGATTTCCATATTGTAATCTTTGATCAGCTCCAACCATCTTCTTTGCCTCATATTAAGATCATCTTGAGTGAAAATGTACTTCAATCTTTTATGGTCAGTGTAGACTTTACAGTGATTACCGATGAGGTAATGGCGCCATATCTTCAAAGCATGCACTACGGCAGCCAATTCTAAGTCATGAGTAGGGTAGTTTGCTTCATGAGGCTTCAACTGATATGAAGCATATGCTACTACCTTCCTTTCTTGCATCAGGACACAACTGAGACCTTGTCATGATGCATCACAGAAAATCTCGAAATCTTTCTGAATATCAAGCAGAATCAACACTGGAGCGGTGGTTAAATGCTTCTTTAACTCTTGAAAACTCTGCTCACATTCTGGCGTCCAAGCAAATATCTTTTCCTTCTTCAGCACTTGGGTGAGGGGTCTTGCTATTCTTGAAAAACCTTCTATAAACCGGTGGTAGTATCCTGCCATACCAAGGAAACTTCTAATCTGAGGCACTGACTTGGGTGACTCCTAGTTGAGCACATCCTTGACTATACCAGGGTTGACGGCGACTCCTTCTGCAAACATGACGTGTCCCAAGAAGGTAACTTCCTTCATCCAAAACTCACACTTGTCGAATTTAGCATAGAGTTAATGATCTCTAAGCTTATTCAAGACCAAGCGAATGTGCTCTTCATGCTCTTCTTCACTCTTAGAGTATACTAGAATATCGTCAATAAAGACAATGAAGAACTTATCCAAATACTCCGTGAATACTTTATTCATCAAATTCATAAAGTAAGCCGGGGCATTGGTCAATTCAAAAGACAGGATCGTGTACTCATACAGTCTATAACGGGTTGAGAAAGTTGTCTTGGGTATATCCTCCTGGCGAATCTTCAACTGATGGTATCCTGATCTTAAATCTATCTTGGAGAACACTTCGGCTCCCTTTAACTGGTCAAACAAATCATCGATCCTGGGCAGAGGGTACTTGTTCTTGATGATGACTTCATTGAGTGAGTAATAATCCACACACATCCACTGGGTACCATCTTTCTTTACAACAAAGATCACTGGGGCTCCCCAAAGCGAAGAACTTGGCCGGACAAATCCTTTATCTTACATTTCCTCGATCTGCTTCTTCAGCTCGACTAAGTCGTCAACCAGCAAATGGTAGGGTCTCTTAGAAATGGGTGTGGTTCCCAGGACTAGATTGATGACAAACTGTAGGTCCCTGTCCGGTGGCATTCTAGATAGGTCATCAGGGAAGACATCCGGAAATTCTCTGACTACTAGCATATCTTCCAAAGATATAACACTAACACTGCAGACTAATGCTCTATCATGCTTTTCTGTGGAGGCTTCAAACTTTACCTTGGTTCCAACTGGATTGATCAAAGTGATGCTCCTACCACCACAATCCAAAATTGCTTAGTGATTAACAAGCCAATCCATACCCAAAATCACATCTAGGGACTTGGTGTCGATGATTATGAGGTCGGCTAGAAATTCTACCCCTTCTATGGTTACTTTTACTTCTGGGCAACCTTGGTTCGTACTCAACTCCGAACCCGGGAGATTGAACCAATAAAGCAATTTTAAGAGTTGAAACCTCTAACTGATGCTTTACCGCAAAAAATCCGAGAAACAAACGAATGCGTAGCTCCAGAATCAAACAAAACACTAGCAGGTGCTGAATTTACCAGGATCTTACCCAGCACGACGTCCAGGCCTGTCTAGACTTCCTCCACTGTGACATGGTTCACGTGGCCTCTCCCAAAAGGCTGAGGGGTCTTGGCTGGTGCAGCTGGAGTCTGAGGTGCTCCACGTCCAGCTCTTGGCATGAGGGTTTTGGTCGGGGTAGCTCCCAAGTTGAATCTGACAGGTGATGGACCTTGCATCTATAGGCAGTTGCGGGCATAGTGTCCTAATTGCTGACAATTGAAACAGGTGATTCCTGCGGCATGATTGTTATTTCTTGGCTACTGGTTGTTGGGGTGGTTGTTGTTGCCGGGGCTGCAAAAACCTGGAGTAGCGGGGCAAGGTGCTGTTGCAGGGGTCCTGAATGCAATAGGAGGAGCAAAACGGGCTGGGTGTTGTGCATTCATTCTGGCTCTCTGCGGATGACCTTGATGAGCACCATGCTGCATCATCTTTCTCTTACGGGACTCTTCAAGCTCGCGACGCGACTCTTCTATGAGCATAGCCTTGTTTACTAAATGCTAGAAATATGCATAGTCATTGCCAACAACTTGCACCTTTAAACTGGGATTGAGTTCACGCTTTAAACGCTTCTAACGTGAATCATCCGTGGCAACGTCCTCTTGAGCATAACGCGAGAGTTGAGTGAACTTGTTGAGGTATTCACTCGCTGACATGTTTCCTTACTGCAGCTCACAGAACTCGTTCTTCTTCATTTCCACCTTTCCATCAGGAATATGAGAATGGCGGAAAGCTTCTGAAGATTCAACCCAAGTGATGTTCTAGTGGTTTTCATGGGCAACGCAGTAGTTCTCCCACCATTTTGCGACGGTGCCTTCCAGCTGGTGTGTAGCGTATAGAACTTTCTCGCGGTCGTCACACCGAGTAATGGCGAGCTTCTTTTCAATAAATATGACCCGCTCGTCTGCGTCAAGGGCTCGGAGGATTTGGAGAACGAGGTGGATGGGTCTGTCGTCAGAGGGCACCAAGGGTGCCCGCACCCTCGGATCGTCGGGAATACCGGGTGCGGCCGTGAGGATCTTGTGCATATGTAAATCTAGCCTGTATAGTGTATGTTAGGGCAAATGTTCCTCAAATGCCCTTTCTCTCTATCTCGCCTATGGGGGCAAGAAGGTAAATGTCCCTTCTTGCCCCCTATAAATAAAGCCCCATGGGCATGTAATAAGGGGATTCTCTCATTCCAACACATATACAATACTATTCATACATGGTATGCTTTGGCTCCTCTCCATCCAATCCTTCACCCAAGACAAAGGGTACGGAGGGTCCCCGTACCCATCTGTCTAGTCTTTTAGCTACGACAGTTGGCGCCGTCCGTGGGGACCGAACAAGAAGCTGCATGAGAGGAGCCGAAGGCATCCAGCACCTTCGGCAGACAAAAAAATCTTTTTTCGCCGAAGCCCTCTATGGACCTTCGCCACTGCTGAAGCCTCCCTCGCCTCGGCTCAGTCCAAGATTACTGTGAAGCACCATGAGCCGCCTCTGTCCGAAGGTCACCAGGAGCCCTCTTGTGCTCCAGCCGCATTGACCTTCGGCCACCTGCGAAGCAACCGCGATGGCCTCACTCCAGGCGAAGGCCATCGGAAGCCCCCTCGTTGTCCAGCCGCCAGGGGCCTCCACCTTCGCGACCACCAGTGACGCCACCACGAAGACCTCGCTCCAGTCCGACGCCCCCGGGTGACCCTTCGTCCTGACGAAGCCTGCCAGCCCAAACTTCCGGACCACCTCGCCACTGGTGCCTCCCGTGCTCTGGCCTCGGACGCAAGCCTGGGGCTTCCGGAGGGGCTACTAGGGCCTACCTTCGCACACAACAAGGAGAAGAAACGAAGCAAATCAATTGGCAAAAAGCAAAAGCATGGGAGCAAGAGAAGGTAGGCACACAGTACCTTCGGACGCCATCGCACTTGGAGCCTTCACCGCCCGAAGCCTCCTCGAAGCACCTGGAGCCCCGTGGGCTGTCTCCGCCTTTGCCAGCCGGAGCACCCAGTCGCCACCATCGCACTGGGCGGCCCTGAAGCCTTGGGAATTCATCAGACACGACCTCAGTCACCATCGACATCAACCTCTTCGCCCGCATGCCGTGCTCCTCGCCAAGGGAGGTCTCCATCTTGGTGCGCCTCACTGGAGCACCCCGATCCGAGACAATCGGCCGCAGCATGCCGGGACCCGAGGCTCGGCTGCTGTAAAGCCCCTACCCCTCGGCCTGACCAGGTCGTCATTTGCGCCCCTCGCGAGGACCACCTCGCCGGGAGTAGCTTGGGGAGACTCTTCGCCTCCGGAGGAGCCCCGGGAACATTCATCGCCGGAGCATGGAGCCCTCCGGGACCCTTCGTCGCCGCAACCTGGAGCTGCCTCGAGACTTCACCACCCGCACGCAGCCAGGGCGCCCCAGGAACCTTCATCGCCGGAGCACGGAGCCCTCCGGGACCCTTCGTCGCCGGAGCCGAGCAGCTCGGGGAGATCTTCATCACCTACGGGAACCCTGGGACCCTTCGTCACCACACAGGACCACGCCCGCAAAGACCACCCACCGCAAGACCTCTTCTGCGCGAAGCCTCGTCTGGCCACTTCACAGCAGCATCCTCGAGGCCGCCGCCACAGCCTTCGGGGCACCTCCGCCGCTGGAGAACTCACCCTCCGCACCCGGGGAACCCCTTCGCCACTTCCGGAGGCACCCCCCCTTCACCTGCGACTCCGGGGACCGACACCTCGCAACCTTCGCCGCAGATCCGAAGAACCTCCGGAGCCACCCGAGGCCAGCTCTTTCGGAGGCCACTCGCCACCAGGCATCGCGCGAGGTCCCTCTCCTGGAGCAACTCTCGGACCACCTCGAAGACCCGTCGGCGTCACCCATCTCCCGCTCCGGAACTATCGCTCGTGGGAGCATCTCCACCTCGGGCCGCCACCGTTGCCGCTTCAGCGTCGCCAGCTTCACCCTCCGAAACAACCTCTCCGGGAGCAAGGCACCGGCGACCATCTGGAGCAACCCCCAAAGCCCCCAGCTGCGCGTCCTCGGGCCGCTTCGCTACCGGAACCGCTCGGGTTGACCCTTCGTCGCCGGAGGACCACCGTCTTTGCCGACACCGCCTTTGCAAGCTGCGGGACTGCTCCGGCCGCCCAGGAGCCTCGGAGACCCCTCAAGACATCGATTTGGAGGCAAGGCGATGGCAGCGGTGATGCGCACAAGGCTGCTTCGACCACACCAAAGAAAGAGAGCCCTTGGCGGTTTGAGCCCTCGGTGGCCTTGAGCTCGGCAGAGAAAAAAAGGAGATGGCCTTCGCAAAAAAAAGCCAGGGACCTTCGGCCGATTTTAGCCCTTTGGTCAGTTTTGGGCTTCGACCGATTTTAACCCTTCGGCTAATTTTGGCCTTCGCTAAAAAAAAGCCCACAAGGATGGCAACGTCAATAAGTCCATCACCGTGGCAACAAAGACGCCGCGCATGGCCATGAGCCCCGGTGCACGCTAGCTCGCTCTCCGGAGTGAGCAGCGAAAGGCCACAAGGATGGCAACGTCAATAAGCCCATCACCGTGGCAACAAAGACGCTGCGCATGGCCATGAGCCCCGGTGCACACTAGCTCGCTCTCCGGAGTGAGCAGCGAAAGCCCACAAGGATGGCAATGTCAATAAGCCCATCACCGTGGCAACAAAGACGCCGCGCAAGGCCATGAGCCCCGGTGCACGCTAGCTCGCTCTCCGGAGTGAGCAGCGAAAGCCCACAAGGATGGCAACGTCAATAAGCCCATCACCGTGGCAACAGAAACGCCGCGCATGGCCATGAGCCCTAACACACGCTACCTACATCTCACTTTGCCCTAGTCGCTTCGAGGCTCCGCCTCGACGACTAGGGAGTCTCCCGCCGCGAGGGCCTCGCCCCGGCGGAGACACCTCATTTTGCCTAGTCGCTCCGAGGCTCCACCTCGGCGACTAGGGAGTCTCCAGCCGCGAGGGCCTCGCCCCGGCGGAGACATCTCATTTTGCCTAGTCGTTCCGGAGGCCCGCCTCGATGACTAGGGGGTCTCCCGCCGCGAGGGCGTCGCCCCGGCGGAGAGACACCTTTTTTGAATCACGCTCAAACGCGCACCCTAGTAGTTCCGGAGGCCCGCCTCGATGACTAGGGAGTCTCCAGCTGCGAGGGCCTCGCCCCGGCGGAGACACCTCATTTTGCCTAGTCGTTCCGGAGGCCCGCCTCGACGACTAGGGAGTCTCCCGCCGCGAGGGCGTCGCCCCGGCGGAGAGACACCTTCTTCAAACCGCGCTCAAACGCGCACCCTAGTCATTCCGGAGGCCCGCCTCGACGACTAGGGAGTCCCCCGCCGCCAGGGCGTCGCCCCGGCGGAGAGACACCTTCTTCAAATCGCGCTCAAACGCGCACCCTAGTCATTCCGGAGGCCTGCCTCGATGACTAGGGAGTCCCCCGCCGCGAGGGCGTCGCCCCGGCGGAGAGACACCTTCTTCAAATCGCGCTCAAACGCGCACCCTAGTCGTTCCGGAGGCCCGCCTCGATGACTAGGGAGTCTCTAGCCGCGAGGGCCTCGCCCCGGCGGAGACACCTCATTTTGCCTAGTCGTTAGGAGGCCCGCCTCGGCGACTAGGAGTCCGCCCATGAGGCGTCGCCCTACGGAGAGACCTTCTTCAAATCGCTCAACGCGCACCCTAATCGTCCGGAGGCCCGCCTCGACGACTAGGGAGTCCCCCGCCGCGAGGGCGTCGCCCCGGCGGAGAGACACCTTCTTCAAATCGCGCTCAAACGCGGACCCTAGTCGTCCCGGAGGCCCGCCTCGACGATCGGGAGTCTCCCCCTTGGCGTCGCCCGGTGAGACACCTTCTTCAAATCGCGCAAGCGCGACCTAGTCGTTCGGAGGCCCGCTCGGCGACTAGGAGTCCCGCCATGAGCGCGCCGCCGAGCGTCGCGCGCCGGCTGAAACGCCCTACCCTACTTTGGAGGCCCGCCTCGACGACTAGGGAGTCTTCCTGGCAGAGAGACCTTGCATATCACGCTCATTCGCTCAAAGCTCCATTCGTTCCGGAGCACCTCCCTCGCATAAGTTTTCCCCACATAAACCATTTTCCGATATCACAAGCCCTCATTCACAAATCCAAGCTACTCTCACTCTCGTTTAACACAACCAAAAGACCACCACTAGCTAAGGCAACATAAGAAAGCAAAGCAAGCTCAACTAAGCACCACCGACTTCCCAAGAACACCTACAACCGAGCAAACCAAACCACAACCAAGCCTCCCCCTCACTATAAAGCATTAGGGCTCCACGGAGCCCTATCCTAGAAGTACAGGGGACGGCGCGAGGCTTCGCCTCCCCCTCGCTACAAAGCAGTAGGGCTCCCCGAAGCCCTATCCAAAAAGTATGGGGGACGGCGCGAGGCTTCGCCGAGCCCTCGCTATAAAGCATTAGGGCTCCCCGGAGCCCTATCCAAAAAGTATGGGGGCTACAGGCGAGGCCGCCCCCTCGCTACAAGCAAGAGGGCTCCCGAGCCCTATCCAAAAAGTATGGGGGCGGCGCGAGAGCCGCCTCCCTCCTATAAAGCATTAGGGCTCCCCGGAGCCCTATCCTAAAAGTATGGGGGACGGCGCGAGGCTTCGCCTCCCCCTCGCTACAGAGCATTAGGGCTCCCCGGAGCCCTATCCAAAAAGTATGGGGGACGGCGCGAGACTTCGCCTCCCCCTTGATACAAAGCATTAGGGCTCCCCGAAGCCCTATCCTAAAAGTATGGGGGACGGCGCGAGGCTTCGCCTCCCCCTCGCTAGCTTCTGGGCTCTCCAACGAGCCCAAGAAAAGAAAGTTGGGGGACGGCGATCGGCTTCGCCTCCCCCTCGCTACCTTCTGGGCTCTCAAACGAGCCCAAGAAAGTAAAGTTGGGGGACGGCGATCGGCTTCGCCTCCCCCTCGCTAGCTTCGGGCTCTCAAAGCAGCCCAAGAAAAGAAAGTTGAGGGGCGGCAATCGGCCGCCTCCCCTCGCACCTTCCGGGCTCTCAAACGAGCCCAAGAAAAGAAAGTTGGGGGACGGCGATCGGCTTCGCCTCCCCCTCGCTAGCTTCTGGGCTCTCAAACGAGCCCAAGAAAGTAAAGTTGGGGGACGGCGATCGGCTTCGCCTCCCCCTCGCTAGCTTCTGGGCTCTCCAACGAGCCCAAGAAAAGAAAGTTGGGGGACGGCGATCGGCTTCGCCTCCCCCTCGCTAGCTTCCCGAGCTCTCAAGCAGCCCAAGAATGTAAAGTTGGGGGCGGCTATCGGCCGCCTCCCCTCGCTAGCCACAGGCTCTCAAAGCGAGCCCAAGAAAAGAAAGTTGGGGGACGGCGATCGGCTTCGCCTCCCCCTCGCTACCTTCTGGGCTCTCAAACGAGCCCAAGAAAAGAAAGTTGGGGGACGGCGATCGGCTTCGCCTCTCCCTCGCAAGCCTCGGCGACCTCAAGCGAGCCCAGCGATAACTTCTCGGGCAACCGGGCAAAAACCCTTCGCACCCCTCTAAGGCACGAGGAAGCTTGACCAGGAGCGGCCAAAGGGGGGACGGTACTAGGCTCCCAACAGGAGCATCCCAAGCGGCCACACCAGAGAAATAATCAAAATTTGAAGACAGCAGCGACTGCCATGGCACACGCGCTCCGCCACTACACGCCGCCCACCTCGAGACCAGCGCCTCGGGGTGGCGGCTCTGCTCCGGTTTCGCCTACCGCCCGCCTCGAGGCTATGGCCTCAGCCAGGCGGCTCGACTGCCGCCCACCTCGGTGGGGCGGCCGCTCCGGCCGCCCGCCACGCCTCGGCTATGGCCTCGGCTGGCGGCCCGATCGCCGCCCGCCGAGGCTCATGCCTCGGTGGGGCGCCCCACGTCAACTTCTTCGGGGTATCCGACCGCCGAGGGGCCGGGCGTCACGATTCGTCCGCTCGCCCTCGGGATCACGGATCATCCTCGCGACCTCGGACCACGCAGATTTAGGGAGTTGTCGATGAGGGCACCAGGGTGCCCCGCACCTCGAATCGTCAGGGAATACCGGTGCGCCGTCGAGGATCTTGTGCATATGTAAATCTAGCTTTGTATAGTGTATGTTAGGGCAAATGTTCCTAAAATGCACTTTCTCTCTCTCTCGCCTATGGGGGCAAGAAGGTAAATTTCCCTTCTTGCCCCCTATAAATAAAGCCCCATGGGCATGTAATAAGAGGATTCTCTCATTCCAACATATATACAATACTATTCATACATGGTATGCTTTGGCTCCTCTCCATCCGGTCCTTCACCCAAGACAAAGGGTACGGAGGGTCTCCGCTGTACGGAGGGTCCCTGTACCCATCTGTCTAGTCTTTTAGCTACGATAAGTCCTTATAAATTCTGCCAGCTTTGATTGAGGAAAAGCTGGTGGTGGCGGCGGTGGTGGTATGGCAGTTGCTTGGTTGTTCTGATTCAGTATGGCAACTAGAGCAACAGCGGTCTAATTCTATTAAGTCATCATTTGGTTCATATTCTGCATCATTGCGTTCATCAACTGTGTTTAGGCTGCCATAAACTGACCCAAACTCTGATTTGCTACGGCTACCAGGGGAGGTGGGGTGGTGGCATAAAGGGATCCACTGGTTCATCTTGACTTGCCGAGTTGCGGGTCTGAACCATCTGCACAAATCTTCTCGGGCTTAAAAGATTGAGGAGAAGAAAGCATAATAGGGAAGAGAGAAAAGCACAAAAGACGAGCGAGAACAAGGGAGAAGATGGAACAACCTAATCAGGGAAAAGTCGGTTAAACCCGAAGAACAAATAGCTGGAAAGCTATTAAGAAGTAACAAAAACTCAAACAGAAGATCCTATCTATCGGACTAAACGATACTGAAACTTAGAAGGGTAACTTAGATACAACACTTTTAATCTAACTTAGATGGATGGTCGGCTTAAAGCAAAGCTCGATCCTATAGAGATTACTGGGATGAGAGGGTCACTTAGAAACAAAGTTTCAGAAGGGATACGATAAAAGATCTTATGGATAGTATGGGGAAAGATTAGAATAAGATGAGAGGAGAATAGAGTAAGATGGGAGAAGAATACTATTCAAGTTAACTTTGTTGGTTTGTTTTAGAAAATAAATTTTTGAGGCTTTCGACTAAAACGACCATGCTAACTATGGTGGCGTCCTACAGTCGATATGGCTCTGATACCACCTCTGTCGGGACCCCGGATATACAACTCCGGGATCCTCTGTGCATTCTGAACTAGTCCCATGATCAGTAGCTAGCTCACACAGTTGCAACATTGATATAATCATATCCATACAACAAACTATAGATGAAGCAGACAAATTAATATTATTTAGTAGCAAAAGGACCTTATGGTCAAGTCTTACAATGTTTGCCACGCAGGGCTTAACAACAAAAGGTAACTTGTAGCGGAAACCAAATATCTTGTGGAGGCTATCCGACATGCCCACAGATAATCGAGTGGAGGACGTGACTTAATTCGCATAGTCTTCGAAGTAGTCTTCCTCGTAGAACTCGGTGTTCCCTGGTTCTTATTCGGCAACTGATCAACACATGGTGCAAAGCCGTGAGTACTTTAAAGTACTCAGCAAGTCGTAGGGAAATGTATGCAAGTAATATTTATGCAAGGCTTGACAATGGTAGCTTTATAGCTATTTTGCAGCAGGTAATATTGACAGTAAATACAGTAAGTAGATTGTAAAACGCAATTTAAAAGATTAATACATACGTAATCAATTTTCTTTGAAACAACTAGTGAACACCTCGTTCACGTCCCAACCATCAACCAATACCAACTACTCAGATCCATCCAACCCATTCCAACATTTTTTTTAATAAAAATCTACCCCTCGTGTAAAATCATCAGGCATTGTCCATAACCGGTGGCACGGCTATTCGAATAGTTTTACACTCTGCAGAGATTGTACAGCTTTACCCACATGACACGACTTCTCTAGTTTGTTTGGCATCCGTCGATACCACTGCTCACTACCTTAGGTAAGCAGTCTAGAGCGCGTGATAAGACCTTTACAAAGTTCTGTTTTGATTCGGTTCTGCTCGCTAAGGTTTCGCCTTACCGGCCCCCTCTTGCGCCACTTAACAACCCAAACAGAACCAACTCAAAGCATTGCTAATTAGTTGGTCAGGTCTACCCCCTATTAGACTTGTGGTCGTATGGTACGACCCAGATCAATGGTGTAGAAAGTTAAGTCCTTAGAGACTACTTAGGCGAGGCAATACCTGACAAATTTTATTACCAAACTGAAATTGCTCCATGATAACCCTCAATGTTCTAGTTGAAACATTGTAACTAGAGTTCATGCATGGGTAGGCTGGAGTAATGATGGGCATAACATGGGATCTATCACGAGGATTTTTACTTGGATCCCATGCAGAAAAAACAAGGTCATCATTCTCAATGTCACAAAGTATGACTGGATTCGGCCACTGCCACTGGGTAAAAACTCTGAAGAATCTTGAAACCAGCATACTTGGCACAGCATTAGGATAGAGTTGGCAGACACGAGCAACCAATAGGGCCCAGTTGACACCCCCAAGAAAACCAGTAACCTAACATGGAAAACCGTTGAATATCATCATGGTTCATTTGTAAAGATAAGCTCTTTCTTTGAAGGTGGTGATTTTGGTCCGATCACAAACACACATTCAAATGGATAATAGATGATAAAACCAGGCTTACATTAGAATAAACACCCCTTTTCTTTGCCCAGTACTTCAAACATCTGTGTTGTCCGGAAGTTCTACAAAGCATATATTTTATTATACTGACATGGTAGAACTGTATAAGACAAAAAAAGATGATGATTCCTTGGTTAAATAGCCTCAGCATTTGGAACAAGTTGAAGAATCTGGTCTGCCACCCTGCACCCATTAAGACTTCGAACAGTTGCTTCGTCGATATCACAAAGCCCAGATCCTTGAGATGTCAAAATCCTGCAGCGGTACATTAAGAATTAATGTACCTCTTTAACAACATTGTGTGCGCGTGCTCGTGAAAGAGAGCAAGATCCCAAGTTAACTTGCACCATGAATTATCTATACTGTTTACGACAGCAAAAAATAGAAGAGAGAGGGAGTTCGGGTGAAATAAACTGTTGAAGTGTTGCATTAGAGGCTGTGCAACCTTTCTTTCTCATCACCTCGAGACTGTTACCAAATGATTGCCATCTAAGTTAAAGTAAATATTATAAATCTCCTTCAACGGGACTTTCACAATGGCAGACTTACATGATCAACACTTTAGGGGCTATAACCATTTAAAAAGGTCTTTTTATAATTGCCCAAAAATAATTGCGTTGTGCGATCATTAAAGGCCATAAAAGTGGGGAAGGCAACCAACAGAAGATAGCTTGAGCAGTCTAAAACACCATCTCAAGCGCATGGTATACTCGGTATGCGGATATTCATCCAACAATAATAGAATTATTACAACTTAGAACTTACAAGTGTAACAAAAACATTTGAGATCACACACTAATATTCTATGAATTGCAAACTTACCGGTGGTATTACTGAAAGAGATACACTAGCATAGAGAGGGTCAATTGGTATTCCACGAAACTTAAATTTCATAACAGGTACATGCGCATCAGGTACAGGTTGCAGTTCAGTCACTTCTTCCATTTCTGATAACATGCCATGTGTTGTGACAAAGAAATCCTCCTGCAGAAATAGTAATATTAGCATCCGGCATGAAGACTTATGTAATCCATTGACAGTAAGCAACAAAAAGAAGACTTGACCTCTCGGTTCACGTATGAAGGCCCAACACATAGGGTATCAATATCTGCTCCAGGCCCATGAACCTAATAAAGAAGTTATTTCAAAGCACGCAACGGAAAATTGACCGACTAGGAAAGTATTTACTATGAAAAGAAACCATACTGTAACAGCGGCTTAACAAAAAAGTTCGTAAAAGAACACAAAATCTAGCTAAGCATGCTTTCATTGTTTCTTAAGAAAAATACTGTTATGTTATTTGACAGGTGCACAAACAGACTTGCTACACAGGAAGTACTGGCAAATAACCCACTACATTGTAGAACCCCCTGTTCATGTGAGTTACCACTTACCACTGATAAACAGAAATGGCACCCATCTAGATTTTGGCAGTTTAATAATAGGGAAAATTGCTCTCATAATACTCCTTTTTTCCGACTTTGCAAACATACCACTCAAACATCCCATCTTATCTTACTGAAGTAGCACTATCAAACACTTTGGACGATTTTGACCCTCCCACCTTCTTCTATGGTTAAAAGCCTCCCAAGCCGGCAGCAGAGTCCCTGTATTCCCCCTCTCATGCAGTCGTGCTCCTTCCCTGTAACACAGGAGCTTGCCGCTGGCTTGGGGGCTTGCTGCCACCATTCCTCCCCACTCCCCTCCCCCAAATCATCTTTTTTTTATCTCTCTGATTCAAACCCAACTGCAGAGAGTGACAAACAATCCTCCACATTGCAGCCATCGAGCGATGGAGTGTGATGAAAAGATGGAGCCAGGGACGATCTGCAGAGGACATGTCACTTTGGATGCCTCAGTGCAAGCAATCGACGGGCGGAAAATCTGACTTGTACTCTGTGCTAGTAGATGGTGCCGCACCCTTCTCCTGGATGTGATTCACGGTGAGGGAGCTGGGGGGAGTAGGAGAGCTAGGGAGTTTGGATAATCAGGTGGAGTTGGGGATGGAGATGACCTACAACATATGGAGGGGAGGGAGGGGATTTCCATGACCTCAAGGAGGGAGGATTGGAGGCGGGATGTCCATGGATAGCGTCTGGGCCGGGGCGAATAAGAGGAAGGGATCCGAAGGGATGGGAGAGGTGGGGGGAAAAATGTCCATAGTGCTACTGAGGCAAACTTTGTCCATTATTGAGTGCTATTTGAGCAAGATGGGAAATTTGAGTGGCATGTTTGCAAAACTAGTGCTATGAGAGCAAAATTCCCATAATAATATGCATTAGGTTTCTATCTGTGCTACACATGATTGGAAATGACTCTCAGCAAGTTATGAGATTATTATTGCACTTAAATACAATATTTCAGAATATTATTTCAAAAAGATGAAAAACCTTAAACCTCATCAACTGTACCAATCTTCTCTGGAAACCAGGAATTGCTAGCTGTCAGGTTTCCTTGCAGAGAGGGACCTGCCATCAGCCAAGCAGTGTCTGTCGTAGTACCAGAACTGCAAAACGCACTAAAACAATCCATAATGCACACGCCAACACACCTCATCGCCTCCAAATTCCTTTATTCAATTCTTGTGTGGATCCCAAATTTGTAATTCAGGATCTACTGTGTGAAATTATGCTATTATCTAGATAAGTAGATAGCACATACATATAGATCGTTGATTTATTCACATACATCGCACTCACATCATAATAGTGTACTTTATTACGTAAACAGACTATACGACCACCTGTCCTACAAAAGGGGGCAAGAAGGCCAATATAACGCACAGAGTGCTTTAACACAGAAAGTAGGGATACGAGCAAAAGCAGAAAGCATAAGATGGATCTATTCACTCTGCACATAGGCAAGCGACTAGGCGTCCTGGCCTAAGCTCCTCCATCGTCTTCGCCATCTGGTCCTGATGGCACGAAGTATGCATGGGGGTCTTGATCAAACGGCTCTGGATGTTATTTTATAAGCAAGCATGAGTACACAACCGTACTCCGCGAGCCAACATACAGAATGCAGTTATTATATATGCAAGGCCAATCAAAAGAAGGTTCTTGGTTGTTTTGTTCACACAAAGCTAAGTTTGAATTAGTATAATTAGTAAGCAAGTCCTAAGATCTAGCATTTTTACGGACACAAGTTTTTAGTAAAATTGAGTTTTTGTTATAAAATACTAGTGCAGGCTCCAACCTCCTATACCATTGAGTGGCTCTATCCACCCAATGCACATGTTCTTTTTCGGGTTACATCTCGTACTTCTCACTGGTCCTCAACCAGGTCGTCTTAAATCCCTAAGCTCCAACCCATCTTTTCATCCCACCCAAAAATGGTTTTATGAAAATGAAAGTTACTTTAAGCAAATTCTCGGCACCGCCCATGACAGTAGGCACGGCTATCTAGATAGTTTTTCACACTCTATAGAGTCCGTACACTTTACCTACAAGAGAATCAACTTATAATGCTCGTCTTAACATACTTTCACATGTGTGCGACTAAGATGATTGTCACAATGCCTTTACAATGCCCAACCTCAACGCAACCCCACCCGCTAAGTATCACCTCTTTGGGCCGCATCCCCGAGAGGTCTCCCACTAGCACCGTGTAGTTTTCCTATGGCTCCTACTCATACCCACGCTACACACCCACCAATGGTGAAGTTGCGATGAGGCAAACAAATTAGTCAGCCAGGTCGTACCCATTATAGACTTGTGGTTGCACTGTTTTTACCCGAGAAGTCATCACAAGATTCGGATCCTTAATTGACTTAGGCGATACTTCCCCATACCCACTTTGTCGTGCTCTTTCCAGCACCCGCCACGCTTTCTAGCCACCCAAGTCGAAATCTGTTTTTTTTTTGTTTTCTTTTGTTTTGAAATACTTTTCTAGTCAACATACCAGCCAGGCTCTAACCTCGACCACCCAAATCCAGTTTCAAATTTTAAATGATGTCGAGACAAATCATTGCCCGCATACCAATTAGGGTTGAAAAAATAGCTCGAGACTCGCGAGCCAGCTCAGCTCGAATCAAGCTCGACTCGGCTCGGGCTCGAAAATTATCAAGCCGAGCCAAGCTCAACTCTTGGCTCGCAACTTTTTCGAGCCGAGCTCGAGCGTCTCAACCGGCTCGTTTGCTTCCTCCGCCGGCCAGTCCTCCCGAGTACTCCCAACTATTCCTCCAAAATCCTAAATCCTCCCGAGTACTCCCGACTGTGTATGTGCGGTGTGCCCCCAAAATCCCGAATCCCCCATGGCCCCATTCCAGATCGAATCCACCTCCCGCCCCCCGCTGCCGCCCCCCGTCCTCCTGTTGGAGATATGCCCTAGAGGCAATCATAGAGATGATGATATTTCATTGTATCCATGATTTGATAAATGTTCCTTGAATATTACCTTTGTGTTGATTAACAAGTATGTGACTTGTTTGTGAAACTCTTTACTTATATGGTTATTCTAAAGTTGTCTCTAGTCGGAGTTCATGTGAGGACACACGTGAATGATGGATTAGCACATGTATCGGTTGATGACCATGTTTCACAGGTCATAGACATGGAGATGTCAAACCAATAATGTGGACACATGTTTAGAACATGGGGTTGGACCGACCCAACATGAGACATAACAATTATACTTATGGTTCTCTCTACACAATGTGTACGCCTTGTCCTTAGACACGAGATTGTCGCATGTACTTGAGATGTGAATCGACCTACTTAGGGGCTATCAAACGCTACTCGTGAATCGGGTAGTTATAAAGGTAGCTTCGGGTTTGTCATGAAGCATCTTTGCGAGGCATGGTCGGTCGAGATGGGATTTGCCCTCTCTACCGAGAGAGATATCTGGGCCCTCGGTGATCGGATCGAAATGCATGGCCATGCTACTTAAGGTTAAGAGTTAACCTAGTAAGGGATTAGGATCATAGGATCGAGATAGAGTGGTCGACTTGGAGCTCGGCCAGAATATCGTGAGGCAAAGGATTGGCATGTACATAACGTTGTGATGGTTCGTCCGATATAATCTTTGTGTACATTTAGGAGTTGGCACGTCTTGCTAGAGGCCGCTACCAACTATTGACTAAGTATGTATACTCGCGTCATGTCTAAACATACGTGAACCTATAGGTCACACACTTAGAAATTTGAAGCCTAATTCGGATTGGATCCGAATTAGATCAAGCATTAGGTCCTAATGGGCCTCTATTAGTAGAAGCCCATTGTAAGAACGTCTATAAAAGGAGGGCAAGGCGCCTGAGATTGGTGATGAGTTTTTCGTGACATCCTCAAACCACGCCGCCACCTCCCACGCCCTAGTCGCTCGCGCGGATCTAGTAGTCCGGCGTCGTCGCTTCCTCCGTCGTGTGGATACCTTTGGGCGCTTTTGCATCTGTGGCGTTTGGACGAACCGCAAGAGAGAGGCAGACGTGGGACGCCGCGACGAGGACGAGGAAGTAGTACGACTACTCTACCCGACGTCTTTGCATCAACTTAGTACGACTACTCTGCCCGACGTCTTGCATCAATTCGCGCTCTTGGCGTCTAGTGGTAAGACCGTGATCTATAAGCTGCAGTGATCTTGGTTTCTGGTAGAATTTTTATTAATTTGCGCTAGTGTAGCCTACCCGTAGCCCTTCACCCCGATCGATCGTCTGTATTGCTTGCCGGTCGTCTGCGCCACCGTCCCTCCTCCCGTTCTTCTCCTTCGCTGTAGTCTCGTCCCGGCTACTTTGCTGCTCACTGTGCGGTCCTCTCTGACGCTCCTCTTCCCCATGGCGCCACCTCTCGCCGGGCTCCTTACGCCGCGCCCGCCCGGCTCGGTGCCAGCTCGGTTGCCCTCGCCTTTCGCCAATCCTGCCGCCTGCAGTCCATAGCCCTTTCTTGCTCCAGCACGGCCGAATGGCGGCGCCACTACCTCCACCGACTCGGCGGCTCGGTTCCTATTGGCTGTCTGCCGCCCTGCCGGCCGGCCTCACACCGGCGTTGCCTCCCCGGTCCTCATGCGCTTGGATTAGCCCCGTGGCAACTAGACTTGATGACTTCTATGGTTTCCCCCTTTCCCTTTTTCATTGACGTCACGGCGACTTAGTGACGATCGGCCAGAGTGTGGTGGTGACTGGTGGCGACGTCGGGTGGCCTCGGTATTTGCAGCATGTGCAGTGGGGAGCTAGAGTTCCCCATCGCCTTGTAGCGATGTGGCGTGGAAAGAGCTAGGTTAGTGTCCTAGCTCTGATACCATGTTATGAATATTGTGTGTATATTCAAGAGGGCCTAATGGGTAATATATATAGGAAGTACAAGGGGGTTTGCCACATACAAATAAGGACTCCTATTCTAACAACTTTCACTTATTCTTAATCAGGCCCATATGTCAATCTAATAGAACTTCAATTAACTCAGACCTAATCACTCTCGTGCCCTAACGGCATCATTATGGCAACAGTAATTACGACCTACAGTGCATCTTCCCTATTTAAACCGGAGCAGGGGAGCTCACGGGTCACACTTGCCGCCGACGAGCAGGGGCTATGAGAGTGCCTCGAACCACCCAAAATGGGATCCCATGGGGCGGGCAACCACACTGGTGCCGACATCGAGGGCCACAATGGTCCCTAGAGGCGGCGGCGCTCGGACCCAAGTGACGATTACACGCCGGCGACGGCCTAAGCTAAGAAGCGTGCACATGAGCATCTACGAGATGCTAGGAACTCACTAATACAGAGGATGGCGACGGAGGCGGCCGATGGAGGCCTAGCGTCGCGGACCCGAGGCGGTGCGGTGAACTTCACAAGGTAGCGGCAACCAAGGCAAAGGGAGACGCAATCAACCACTAGGAGAGCTCAAGAGAGGTGAGGTGGTGGTCGAAGGGAGAGGAATCGGGCCGAAGCTTACCAGGTGGAGTGCGGTGGCGAAAATGGTGGGGTTGACCGGAAGCGATGAAGATGAGGTCGCCGGCAAGCACCTGTGAATGAAGAGGAAGATTGGGTGAGGGGTTTTGAGCCTCGTGTCCTGGAACACATGGTGACGCACACAGTAAGGGGAGAGGCTCACCGGAGCGGCGGGGAGGCGATGGCGACGCGGTGGCCAGCAATGGCGCTTGCGCCTTTTTCGTGCGCACGTTCGGTGGAGAAGAGGGGGGAGTAGAGTGGCCGAGGAGGGCGAAGGGAGTCCCTGGGCGGCCATTTATAGGTGAGAGAGGGATGGAGAGCCAATGGTGGAGGCGGACCGATGGGACGGTGTGGCATCGAGGCGACATGGGCACAACAACTTGGAGGGGCAAGGGCTGGCAACAAGGTGATGGCACCATGACGGGAGTGACACGGGCAACAAGAGGGGGAGGACGTCCTCGTGGCATGGCCCGAGGTGGGGCAGCTGTGGTGGTGGGGGAGGCGAGGACGGAGCAGGTGGGGAGGTGCTCTCGGGCGTAGAAGGAGAAGGAGAAGGAGGGGGGGGGGGCAAAACGGGCCGAGGCCAGAGGGAAATGGGCCTGGCGCGTGCGGTGTGGGCCGAGGCCGAGAGGAAAACCAGGAGGAAAAGAGAGAGGAGAAAAGGAAGAGAAAAACAAAAGGTTGGTGGGTTGATTCATAGCTTTGACCTAAATCAAAGCTTAGAGGTTTTTAGGTGATTCTTTTGTATTCTAATTTTAATCTTGGATTTGAATTTTAGTCTTTAACAGTATTTTGTGCGTGATATTCTTAGTATAATTTCTTTTTAATTGACAATTTGCTTGCGGAAAAATCTCCATGGCAGAACTGCAACTAAAACAATCTTCAAAAGCCCGAAAACAAGTCACAAACCGGCAATACACAAAAAGTTTTTAAAAATCCCAAATTTTCCACATCGGGATCTTTGGATTCAAATTTTGGGGTCTTCATCTTGTCTCAATGATAATTCAAAGTGAGTGATTGATTAATTATTCTGGTATATCATTTAATCGTCAATTCAATAAAAAGTACAGACTTGAAAGTAGTTGCTAGTTATAAAACAGCAAACTAATATGTTCTACTCGAACAAAACACAAAACCAAGTCTCCGCAACAACCGCACTTCCACTGTTCCACTACTGAATAAAAGGAGAGATGTATCCATGGGACTAATGACTCAGGCAATTTTTTGGTGACTAGCCGAGTATCAGTGCGTTGCAGCAGATCTCAAATAAATATATATAAATTATAAACTTGAAAAACCAATATACATAGGTAATTATCCCTATATCTAAAAGTTGCATACATAATTTGCATCCTATCAACAAGCCACAAAGAGTCTTATTATAAACCACATGCGTAGATGATCTAATTGTCCATAGAAGATCCTTATAGTAACATATGTATATATGCACGTATCTACCCGCAAAAGATTCCACCAACTCAAGAAATAGAGAGGTAGATGACAGACTTATCATCATCACCAAGTGCTTTTATAATAATAAAGATATTGATTCGTGGTGCTTGATTGACATTGGTAAGATATATCGGGAAGATCGATGAACTGTGCACTTTCATTGGCGAAAAGGGACACGGTGTAAGTGATAAAAGGGGAAAAAAAAGAAGCAGTTACCCCCAATCGGTAAGATCCAAAAGTGAAAAGGAACCCAATCGGTAAGATCCAAAAGTGAAAAGGACTGCATTTGCCTCTCCAACCATTTGCTCATCATATCCTTTCTGACTAGTTAACTGCTTCACCCATTCCTTGACTATCTGCAAACTCATAAAAAAAAAAGCACAGGTTACATTAAACTGAAGGCACAGAAAAAGACCTGATAAAAAAAAGGACTGGCATTTCTTTTTTTAAAAGAAAAAGAAAAAAGAAACAGAAACGAAGTTAATCTACATTCTCATGTGCAAGTAGTGAAAAGACATACTGCACACCAAAAATCCTGCGAATATAGTACACAGAGGAAGCATTAGCAATTGGTAGATCATAGTTATAAACACCGTTATGCAAGGCAAATCTTTCGATTCAAAAATGCTGAAACAGCAACCACACAAGCACATGTACCCAATGCTACCACAGCAAAACCCGGCAAGACAGTATACAAAGCCCAACTAGTAAGTAGAGTTAAAAAAAAGGCCAACTAGTAATTATGTATTGCCCCCTTCTAAGTTCACCTCCTAAGTTTCATAGTATCTGATTCTAGATATCAAGTTCAGTTGGGTTAACAAGTAAGTAACTGGTAGCTATTTATTGCAAGTAAGACAGGAAGTAAGGAATTACCCGATCAATCTCCCAGAGCACCTCCTCCCGTTTCGCAGACTCCTCCCCCTCGTAAAGGCCCGCTTCAACCAAGAACTGCAATCAAGTTTCCGGCGACACAAAAGGCATTATCATCACTATGAAACCCAGTCATGCTGCCAAAGTTGCAGAACATAAGCAATTTAACAATGGAGATAACCTTCTCCAACTCGGTCGTCTTCTGGGGATCAGCCACGGTCGGCCTGGCCAGAGATAACGGCGGACCCGTGCCGCTGTACCGCTTCGGGGACGACCGAGAAACCACCCTACCGGTGCCAACAGATCCCGCCATTGAATCGCTCGAAAAGCGCAAATTTCCCCGGGGACCCGACGGAACCACGGCAAAATCGAGTCTTCTCTCACGAAATCAAGCAAACGGCAACTAGTTCCTACCCCCACGGATTCAAACCAACCACTCGATTCGCTCGTCCAATCACGCCATGCTGGTCCAAGCAAACCACTGGATGGAACCCTATCCCGCTAAATCCCACCGCGAACTCCCCGGACATCCCGACGGGACGAATTCCTCGTGCGAATAGCGAAGCGGAGCTACTCGGAGCAGCGGTGGCGGTGGCGGTAGCGGCGGCGGAGAAGGAGGAACCCTAGGCGCGGAGGAGAAGGGAATCGGGAGAGGGATGGGTGGGTTCGTGCACGCGCGTGCGCTGTGCGTTGTGTTCGCGGAAGCAGAAGCGGAGCAGGGAGGCGAGGCGCATGAACAGTTTGGTTGGAAGCTTCGCGAGCTCCTGTGCAATTGCGCATTGATGGCGCGAGGGATTAGATGTCGCTATTCTTTTTTTTTTCTCCTAGAGAACAAACGAATTCCAACACAAGTTCTGCAAAAAGAATGCCGTGTTCGGAAAGAAGAACCTAAAATTCAACAGATTTTAGGGAAATCCGAAAGAGATTTGGTTATTCATACCTAATTTTTTTGAAAGTTTACGGTCACACGGGGAGCAATCAATAGATTCATATATGTTTACCGACATCAGATTCGGAACCCTGGCTGTAGTTAAGAGTGACAACCATCAGAAGAGAGTGATTAAGCATGAGATGTCACAATAGCGTAGTATTACAAGCTATATAAGCTACACAATGCAGCGTAGTGTAATTGTGATTTGAATCTTGACTAACATTGATAGCATTTATAGCATGCAATAGGACAATCGACGTAACCATGATGAATCAAGACTATAGCATGATGTTGAGTAGCACGATGATGTAAGGCTGTGTATCTTTGAGCTTCCACGAAGACAATCAATATGGGGTTTTGCAATAAGTTCTACAATTTAACGACTTCAATTTCCCCGAGCAACTCCTGCCAAGAAGTAAGATTCTATGTTTTTGACACCTTGGCTTCGGAATTGTCTAATCTGTAGAGGTGGGAGGTCGCTAGAAAAAAAAAACATCGATGCAGCCGTCGCCAAAGAGGAAGCTGTTGTCGAAGAGCGTCATTAGCATTAGCATAAGGGCATATACAATGATGTGATATCAGCCGTCTATAAGCTTTGTCATGTAAGATTTTTGCTGACATGAGGAGAGGAGGAAAGAGAGTGTAGCTGTCTGTTCGTGAAGAAATGATCCAACGCATGAAATGAGAGCGTATAGACAGCACAAAACATCATTGTATGAATTGTTGTTTATAACAAACACTTTTTTCATGTCATAATTAAAAGATTGTGGGGTTCCAGAGAGAAAATCTATTATAGAAATTGTATTTAGTTTTATCTCTATATGACATAGAGAAGTATATAGATATAGTTATATCTACTGTTATACATAGTCTAAGAAGAAAGCGGTAGCACTCAGCAACTGTTTACCATCGAACCATTTTGACGCGACGAAAGGCTATCACAAACCCGGCTGCTTGCACAGGTGAATATGTGCGAGCTCTCTCTTCCGTGCCGGCTGCTACCCAAACGGCCATAGCCAGAGCCCGATCCGTGCCCGACCTTCCCACTCGCGAAGTCGCACCCGCCGCAGCAGGCCACCAAGCGGAAACAAGTCGGGGTCGCTCACCAACCTCGCCAAGCGACGAGGCGAAGAGCAGTAGTAGAACCGGAGGAGCGAGGGGAAGAAGCCGCCAAGAAGATCGAGGAGGACTAGCAGCTTGTCTAGGGGAGGACGGAGGGGGGAGAAGCCATGGCCGCCAGGAACTTCCCGATCCGGTCCCCCAAGGAGGAGGAATCCAACGCCGCCGTCCGAGGTAATTGACAGGCTCTAATCGTTTTCTGAAGAAAACTAGTAACTGGATGTTCCCAGATTCGGAAAAACAAGCAGAAATGGGGAAAGGGTTCTACCGAGAGAGCCAATCTATTACGAGACCTAACTACGACTCAGAATATGCTTTTTCGATGCCTTTCTTTCATCATACCGATCAGGTCTTATACCCGAACGGATTCACAGTTTACAAGCCAGATACAGTCAAAAGTTTAAAGTTTATCTGACAATGTGTTATGTGTTATGGTAAATAGTACTGCGAGAACGTGAGTAATTGAAACTCATCCGTTGGATTCTCTTTTACCGCGTCTAATGTTGCATCTTGTCCGTTCCTGCCTTTTGAGTGGAGTCGACGAAGCGGTATGAAGGTTGCCGACTCTCCACCTCCAGCGTAGCTCTTCTTCTCTTCAGTGCTTCTGAATTTTTGGTATCTGACAATACTCCCTCCTGAAGAGAAACCTTGTCCTCAAGGTTTAAACCAAGGAAAGGTCTTCTGAATAAAAGGTACATCCTCCCAAGTAGCATCATCCGGTGCCAAATTAAGCCACTGAATCAGCCATTGCGCTGCTACTGCATTTCCCCTAGGGACAATTCTCCTGCTCAAGACAGTAATCGGTTCAGTCTTTACCTTGCCGTCAACGCTAACCAGTGGGAGATGAGGTAAAGGTACTGCATTCATTCCCAAGTGCTTCTTTAATTGGCTGACATAGAACACTAGATGAATTGCTGAATCCTCTGGAAGCTGCAATTTATAAACAACTCTTCCAATCTTTTCTATCACTCTAAATGGTCCATAAAATTTAGCTCGCAATTTGAGAGATCCTCTTAGACCAAAAGCATTTTGCCGATATGGTTGCATCTTCAAATATACCATATCCCCCACTTGAAATGTTCTCTCTCTATCAGCATACTGTTTAACTTTGTTTTGGGATTGTTGTAGATTGATCTTCAAATCTTTCAGCATTCTCTCTTTTTCTCCCAAAGTGACACGAGCTTCTTCTGAAAGGGTACCGGCCAGAGACAACTCTCCTACCTGAGGAGGAGCATAGCCATACATAGCTTGAAATGGAGTTACCTTGAGTGCCGTATGATACGATGTGTTGTACCACCATTCTGCCATTGTTAACCATGAATACCAGTTCTTTTGTTCCTGGAACACCATACACCTCAAATATACTTCTAGGCATTGATTAACTCGTTCTGTTTGCCCATCAGATTGAGGGTGATAAGAGGTGCTGAATATTAGAGATACCTTGAGCGATTTAAAGATTTCTTGAAACAATTTACTTGTGACGATTCTATCCTGTCCGTAATGATTGCAGTAGGCATTCCATGCAATTTGAAGATGTTATCCATGAAGATGTGTGCTACTTGTTGTACCGAATAGGGATGTGACATTTCTAGAAAGTGGGCATATTTTGTCAACCTATCTACCACCACTAAGATGACATCTCTATTGTTTGATTTGGGTAATCCTTCTATGAAGTCCATCGTTATGTGAGTCCACACCATTTCCGGTACTGGTAAGGGGTCCAACAGGCCTGGAGGATGCACATGCTTAGATTTACTCAATTGACACACTGGACATTCAGCGACATACTTCTCCACTTGCCTCTTTAACTTAGGCCAATAGAAGATCTTTTTGATCCTATGGTATGTTACTCTGGATCCCGAATGCCCTCCAATAGCTGACTTGTGAAGTGAGTCCAACACCTGTTGCCTCATGTTGCCTTGTTCTCCCACATAAATTTTATGTTTGAACCTGATGATTCCTCCCTCTAGTGTCAATCTAGGATCTGAAGTTGTCTCGGAATGTAAAGCCTCGAGTATCTTGGTTACCTTAGGATCCTCAATGTAGCTTTTCTTTATATCCTCTACCCATTCTGGCCTAACACATGTGATTGCATTACAATTACCCTCTTGATATCCACTCTTGCTATCTCTCCTGGATGGCGCGTCGGCCACTGTATTCTCTCTCCCCTTCTTATACTCAATACTATAGTCGAACTCCAGAAGCTTTAATAGTAGTTTATGTTGGATCCCCTCTGTCAACCTCTGAGTTGTCATGAACTTTAGACTTGTTGATCTGTTCTTATGACTAGTGGGTTACCCAACAGGTAATGCCTCCATTTTTTAAGTGCCTCCAAAATAGCTAAAGCTTCTTTTTCATAGATTGACTGTCCAGCAGCTTTGATGCCCAAAGATTTACTATAAAATGAAATGGGTCTTCCAGACTGCATGAGCACCACCCCTATCCTAGTATTGCAAGCATCAGCCTCAATGACAAATGGCAAGGTGAAGTTAGGTAAAGCTAGTACTGGACTTCTTGTCATTATCTTTTTCAAATTTTCAAAAGCCTCATCTTGATCTTTTCCCATTGGAATCCCTCTTTCTTGAGCATATTATGCAATGGTCTACAGATTCTCCCATAATCCTTAATGAATCTCCTGTAGTAACCGGTTAATCCAAGAAATCCCCTTAGTTTGGAAATACCCTCAGGCTTTGGCCAAGAAATAATATCAGTGATTTTTTTAGGATATGTAGCTACTCCATTCCCAGAGATAATGTGCCCCAAATATTCAACCTTTTCTTGAGCAAATAAACACTTACTCAATTTAGCTGTCAGCCTGTTCTTCCTCAAGATTTCCAGAGTTTGTTCCAAGTGTGGAATGTGCTCCTCCAAGTTCTTGCTGTACACCAAGATGTCGTCAAAGAATACCAATATGAATCTTCTTAAATGTGCAGCAAAAATGCTATTCATTAGTGTAACGACCCAACTCTAGGGCACCCGAGAGGTCCTCCTGGGTCTCTAGGAAAGTCCGTTAGGACCTCCCAGGAGACCCCGAAAAGGGCCTCTTGGTTTGTCCACCAAGATCTCCCAGGAGGTCCAGTAGGACCTCCTGGAAGTCCAGGAGAACAAGCTTGAGGTGGTCGTGGAGCCAGGGAGCATCCCCAAAGATCTCCCACGGCGGACGGAAGGCGTGGAGGTTGAGGTCATCTCGGGACCACTGCGACCCACCAGAGGAGGTCGTGGAGGACTGAGACCACCCCAGAACCACACACGCACAAACCTGAGGATGGTCGGGGAGGTCTGGGAGCTCTCCAAGGTCCTCTATGTGAACTGAGCTAGTCCCAAGGATCATGGCTAGCTCTTCACAGCAACAATAGTGGTAACATACCAACAACACAAGCTTTATTGATAATCAAAGGGGTTGTTTACAAGAGGACTTACAAGCCAGCAATTAAAATACAGCAGAAGGATAAACATATAGGACCACCCGATAAACCACAGGCAATCGGCTGGAGGCATATCCTAGCCGGCCAGGACCTCTAGGTCCACCGCGCAGATCACCCAGAAGCTCTCATAACCTGCTAAAGACAGCATCAAACAAGAGTGAGCACAACAACCGTGCTCGCAAGTTACACCCGTGGATTAGCAAGATGACATGCATATCAGGATAGTCAATGGATGGCATAATATGGTTGATTTGCACAAAGCCAAGTTTCTTTCAAATACAAATACTAAGTTCCAAAGCATTATACAATAAATAAAATTCATTTAGTAAATCTGTTTTCAGTTGGATAACATTCATCAACAAGTTGGTGAAGGATATCCTCCTGTCACAAGGCTCCCCGCCCAAAACCCCGTGGGATAGAAATCCCAAAAAAGATTTAATAAATATTTTCTGGAAACCCAAAACCAACATCTAACTCTAAGTAGCCTTTGCCAGCACGTCCATGACCGCAGACACGGCTATTCGAATAGATTTAACTCTGCAGAGGTTGTGCACTTTACCCACATGACATGATTTCTCTAGTTTATCCGGCATTCGTCAATGCCACCTCTCACTACCAAAGGTAAGAGGTCTAGAGTTCATGACAAGGCTTTTACAATGCATTGTTCCACCACAGCTCCTCCTTGCTAAGGTTTCACTTTCCTATGGATAGAAACCCATGAAAGCCCCTCTTCACCGATGGGAACGATGGGTTATAATAGACCATTGGCCATAAAAGACCTCCCACACCTCCAATGGAACAACTTGTGGTAGAACTTTGCAAATTATTCAGCCAGGTCCCACGCCCCATTCTGGAGACATGTGGTTGCACGATTGTGGCATAGCCTATTATAGGCATGGCATTGGTCGCTCAAAGACCGGTCCTCAAATGACTAGGGCGACAAACACAAACCTTGGGCACCGGCCATAGAAATGGCATGGTCCCGTGCATACACATGCACCATCCAAGCAACCAGTTCGCCCCAGTCTAAATCCATTTTTCTTTCCTTCGCTTTCCCAGCAACATTTTCATCCTTCCATGATAACCCAATGTCATGGTGAAAACATTTAAAAACAGTAATTGGTCATGATGGTAAAGATTTCCCCCAAATCAAGTATTTTTGGTCTAAGCAAGACTAAGCATATGTTTTTTTCAATTGCTCCTGGTTCACACTATTGTATCAACCAGATTTTGTCTAAGGTGACAACAATTTGGTTCAATGTCAAAGTTGGCCATATGAAGGAAATAGGCATAACTATGTGTTTAAAGACAGGTATTAAAATAACTTGGTAGAAATAAGCATGCATAATACCTTGAAACAGAACATAAGTAAATTGAAATATTGGGTGCAATATGATCAAGAGTGTAACTTGCCTCTTGCTTGATAGCTTAAGAATCTACTCTCTCTCACAGTTCTGGCTCTCTGGAAACGTCAAGATCTACACGGTCAAAAGAACATATTCAAACCAAGCTCCAAATAAAGAACCAACAGAGATCCATGCAAAGAACCAAAAGAACCCCAGAGGAACCCCAAAACTCAACCAACGGAAGAGTACTTATATTAAGATTAGGCTCCTAGGGAGAAGTCCAAGCTTACCGGGAGGAGAGGGTTCTTAGCAAAAGACCCCAAAAAGAGTGATCTTGGACAAAAGAACAGAGAGGCCTTGGAAGGTGATCCTTGCACATGGCCGAAAAGGTCCAGGAGATGTTCTCTATGTAGAGATCAGAGAGGAGTTCCTCACATAAAAGCCACAGAGATCCGAAAGAAATCCAAGAGAGAAAGTCCTGGAAAGGGCACAACCAATTATTGTGGTGACAAGAGCAAGAACGAGCGATGCAGAAGAAACTTACCAGGGATGAGCAAAAGATAACAGTTGAAGGGGAGGTCGTGGAACCAGAGGCAGCTGAGGCTGGCGCCCAAGCTCCAATGAAGTTTTCAACGGTGAAAACTTCGCCAAACGAGGCCCTTGGCGGAGGTCTGGGTAGTGGAGCTTCACCACAAAGCCACTGAGCAAGAGCCAGATGAGCCAAATGCGCAAAAGGTGAGGAAAAGAGGCTCCCTGGCTAAATATAGCCAAAGTGGTGAAGGAATTATTAGATGTATACGTGTCCAGGATGACATGACAAATGGGTCAAAGGTAGGTGAGTGACAGGGCAGGTGCCACCACCAAAATGGTGAAGGACAAAAGGACAATGTATGCTGTTAAAGGAGGAAACAAGGAAAGAGAACGGTGTGCCACTAAGTGACCAAATTCAGTGTAAGGGCCACGTATATGGCTGTATTTAATGCGACATGACATGCATTAAATGCACAAGGTACTAATGTGGTGGAGAAGCGAGAATGGGTAAGGCGGCAAGTGGGTCGATCAAACTTAGAAACAACCGGGTCAAGGGAGGTCTGACATAAGGAGGTTTTGAGGAGGTCAGAAGGGCTTAGGAAGTCCTAAGATTAGAGGTCAGGAGGCTAAGAGGTCCAATGAATGGGGAGGTCCAAAAAGGCGCAAGGAGATCTGGGCGACAGGAGGCCCTTGGTCAAGATCAAAAGCAGGGAAGGTCTGACGATTAGATTTCCAAAGGAGGTCCTATTCCACGAGAGAAGGTCAGGACATGAGGAGGTCTGACGGTCGGGATCAACAAGAGGAGGTCTGGATGTTAGGATCTCTTGAGAGGAGGTCCTCTGAGCTCAATAAAGGTCTTGTGAGGAGGTCCAAAAGACAACAAAGAAGGTCCGAACCCAAAAGGGGTCCAAACACAAAAGAAGGTCTAAGCATAAAGAAGGTTTAAACCTCAAAGGTTTAAATACAAAAGAGGACTAGACCCCACGGGAGGTCCAAACTACAAAGGTTCTAGATCTCAAAAGGAGGTCTAAACTACCAACGGGTCTGAACCTCCAGGGAGGTCCAAACCATGAAGAGTGAAGGTATTCGAGGAGGTCTTGACGCTCAGACCTCAAAAGGAGATCCTGGACGGTCAAGATCTCAAAGGGGAGGACCCAAAGGGTTCAGGAGGAGGTCCTGGAAGGCAGGAGGAGGTCCTGCGAACTCAAGGAAGGTCCTCACCCACGGGGAGAAGGTCCAAGCACAGAACCGGAGGTCCTAACCACAAGGTGGCCTCAACCTGCAAGGAAGACCCTTGCAAAGAGACTGGGAGGAGGTCTTTTGGCAAGGAAACCCAAAAGACTCAATATCGGGGAGGTCTTACGGACAAGAGGTCCAAAAGACCTGCTCACGGGAGGTCCGAAGATCGAGATTAAGGGAAAAGGGAGGTCTGTTGGTTAAGACTAGAGCGAAGAGATCCGAATGGTTCGAGACTAACAGGAGGAGGTTTTAGTGGTTGAGATCTACACACAAGGGAGGTGCGAGCGGAGGAGATTCAAGGGCGAAGTTCAGGCGAGGAGATCTGTGGTCAAGATCCTGAAGGAGGTCTTGGCGTTCGAGATCAAAAGGAGGAGGTCGGTGGGCTAAGATCTCCAAAGGGGAGATCCAGGCAAAAGGATTTCAAAGGAAAAAGGATTCTGGTGGAGGGGATCCACAGAAAGTGGTCCGACCCAGATTTCAGCGGTCAGGATATCTCAAAGGTGACCTCGTTAGTCAAGAGGAGATCAGAGGAGGTCTTGGCGGTCAGGATGGTCCCAAAAGAGATCCTGGCGGCCAAGGGGGAAGTGCCAAGGGGGTTCGAGTGAACACAGAAGGTTCGAAGGCACACAAGAGATCCAATGGAATACAAGGAGGTCCCAACTGAAGAAGGGTCTGGGCATAAGAGAGTGCCCAGGCAACAAGGGGGTCTAGACTTAGAAGAAGTCTGGACAGGAAGGAGGTCTGAACCAAAGAGATTCAAACCAACAAAGAGATCCAAAGTGATCCAAACCAAAGGGAAGGTCTGAACACACAGAGGGTGCGAGGCGAAGAGGTCTAGACTTAGAGAATACCCAAATAATAAGGGAGGATAGCTCCAGAGAGCTAAAGCAATACCAAGAGAATCAAGCTTTGGATTAGTTGAAGTTTAGTTTAGTCATTGTAAACACTTCAAATTCTGAAATTCTCAAGTTAAGCTTTGAATTATCATCAAAACCAAATAGTTCTTTTTATTTTGAAAATTTTCAAAAAGGCTCTGAAAATCAGGGTGTTACAATTAGGGCTTGAAATGTTGCAGAGGCATTGCTGAGGCCAAAAGGCATTACTGTGTATTCATAGTGTCTCATATGAGTCTTGAAGGCAGTTTTGGGAATATCCTCCTCTGCCATTCTTATCTGGTGATAGCCTGATCTAAGGTCAAGCTTGCTGAAAATTGTTGCTCCATAAAGTTCATCCAACAGATCCTCAATGACTGGTATTGGAAATTTGTTCTTAACAGTGAGTACATTCAATTGTTGATAATCCACACATAGCCTCTAACTCCCATCTTTTTTTCTCACCATCACCGCTGGAGAAGAGTAGGGACTGAAGCTGTTTCTAATCTCTTCGGATTCTAACATCTTGCTTATGATTTCCTCCATGGCCTCTTTTTGATGGTGAGGTACTCTATAAGGTCTCAGATTTGGAGGGGTTGCTCCACTCTTTAAATGAATGTGATGATCACAGCCTCTAGTTGGAGGTAGTTCATGCAATTCTTGGAATACATCCTCATACTGTCTCAGGATTTGTCCAATCCTATAAGTATACAGCTCTTGGCACTTACTCTCTCCGATCTCCATTTCCTGCACCTGGATTAGATAGCCCATCACTCTTTTCTGTAACATCTTTTGCAACTTCTGATGATCAATCATGAATGATTTCCTAGGGACAGTGTGATCCTTGAAGGTAATAGTGTTACCCTTTTGTGTAATTCCCAAGGTTCTTTGTTTCAAATCAAGGCTAATAGGACTGTATTCATATACCCAGTCAACACCTAATATAATGTCATAACTCTTGAGCTTAATGAGTTTGAATGCATTGGTGAATTTAATTCCCGTACTTTATAACACATTGGAGCTACTATTGCATCTGAGATTAATTCCCCTCCACCAGCCACTAAGACTTTCCTGGCTCTTGTCGACTGCATAGTACAGCCACTCTTCAAAGCAAAATCATAGCTCATGAAAGTGTCTGTGCTGTCGCTATCCACCAGTGCTATAGCTTGCTTGCCCTCTATTTGAGTGATCAGTGAAAAGGTAATGGGTCCTGGGGTTCCCTTTACAGCATGTTCAGAAATTAGCAACACCTGCTCTTGATGATCTGTTTGTTCAGGGCTACTGGGTGTAGTTTTGTAAGCTCCCTTAGATTTCTCTTCCCCTTCTGGTTCATTCTCCAAGTCATCTTCCTGCTCTTCTTGCAATATGTGAATTGTTCTGCCCACCTTACATTTGTGTTGGTAATGCCAAGGTTCTTGACAATAATAGCACTTCTTCTTTTCTGTCTCATTGGGCTTTTGATCATTTCTCAGTATACCCTTTTGATTATTAACTTGAGGTCCCTTCTGTCCTTGACTTCTGAAGTTGTTACTGCTACCCACATTGAACTTGTTTCTATTGAAGCTTCCTTGATTGTTGTTCCTCTTTGCAATAACCGACTTCTCATAGATTCGTGCATACCAGTATGTCTCCAACATTCCCTGTGGTCTTTGCCCACTAACGTCATGTTTGATTTCCCCTCTTAGACCCCCAATGAAACAACTCATTAAGAAAGATTCTTGCAAATAAGGATGATCTCTCTTCACCAAAGACATACATTCTTCAAAAGCGGTCAATGTAATTTATTACCGCTATTGCCCCTTGTTTAATGTTTTGCAATTGTTCCTTTGCCTCATGAGCATTTACTTGAAAAATCTATCACGAAGCATAGCACAGAGGCGATTCGAAGTCAATACTTGCCATGGCACTCAATACCCTTGAACCGGTTAGCGACCACCTTACGCAAGTGACACGAAGCTAAGTTTACCCACTATTCAAATGGGGTTCCAGAAATCTCATAGAACTTCTCACACTGCTTCAACCAGCCAATCGGATCTTCTCCTGAAAACAAGGGAATCTCAAGCCTAGGTCCATTAATGATGGCTTCTGCATAGTTGGAATTAATTCTAGGATCTCGGTGATAATTATGCCTCTGAATTTCCTGTACTTGTACTCCTGGAAGCTACCCATTGGACCTAACTGTCCAGTAATCGGATTGTACTGATTTTGCTGGAAGAAACTATGACTCCATTCAATTCCATATGGGTTACCTTGCTGGAAATTGTTAGTGATACCTGTGGATACTCCTTGTCCCAACCTTTGTTGGTTCTCTACTGCTGCTGGTCTCTCCTCACTAGACATTGCTGGTGCTATGGTATTCAGTTCAATGGTAAACTGAACAGGCATATGTTCACCAGTGATGTTCATTTGTCCCCTTGGGTTAAGGATCAGCGGTGGATTCTGGGTTACTCGTATTTCCCCGATCCCTCTTCGCCCCTCAGCATCATCCACAGCATTAACAGGAGGCATATTAGTATGAGATTCTTGATGACTTACCTTACTAGTTGGTATGGTCGATTTGGTAGGGCAGATCCTCTTTAGGAAGTTCTTGATCTCTGTGATGTCTTCTCTTAGATCTGCCAACTCTCCCTTGATCGCTTGGATCTCAGGTTCTACATCAAATCCTTCCTCACCTTCTGTTAAATCTCCCTTGGATCTGGTCTTAACCATCTTCTTCACTTCTCACAAGATCGGGTGGAGGGATTTTACAGTAATACCAACCTCTTCCCTCTTGTCGATTCTACTGTCGCCTCTACCAAATTAATCCCACACCGAAGGCCGCCAAGCTCTGATACCTTTGACAGGCTCCAATCGATTTCTGAAGAAAACTAGTAACTGGATGTTCCCAGATTCGAAAAAACAAGTAGAAATGGGGAAAGGGTTCTACCGAGAGGGCCAATCTATTACGAGACCTAACTATGACTTAGAATATGCTTTTTCGATGTCTTTCTTTCACCATACCGATCAGGTCTTATACCCGAATGGATTCACAGTTTACAAGCGGAATCTGATCAAAAGTTTAAAGTTCTACAAATGAGTAATCGAGAGTCGACAATGTGTTATGGTAAATAGTACTGCGAGAATGTGAGTAATTGAAACTCATCCGTTGGATCCTCTTTTACCGCGTCTAATGTTGCATCTTGTCCGTTCCTGCCTTTTGAGTGTAGCCGACGAAGCGGTATGAGGTTGCCGACTCTCTACCTCCAGCGTAGCTCTTCTTCTCTTCAGTGCCTCTGAATTTTTGGTATCTGACAGTAACCACACCAAAACCCCTCTCCCATTCCAGCTCCCGGATCGATTCGGAAACCGAGGCGGCAGGCGCGGGTTCGATAGGTTTCTTGTTCTTGCGCATGGAAGGTGGAAATGGGGCTCGTGTCAGCCTAGATGCCTTGTTGCGTCCTTCTAGCCTCTGGGGTATGGTGGACGGTGTGAGATTTTTGGGACCTCGTTGAGGGTCGGAAGGTGCTTTCTTGATGGGGTTTTGATCCACCGATGGGTTACCTTTTCTTCTCCTCTGTTTTGGCGGTTGTAAGGTTGCGTCCCTCTAGACATGGCTGCCAAGATTATACATTCATTCGTATCCATCTCTTGATATGTTGTTCCTTGTTAATTTATTATGTTCCGTGGATTCTTCCCTTCTCATGTCTTAACATAACCCGCTTGTGAAGTTGTTAGGCGGTGGCGTGTATTGGTGAGGAGAGGGTAAGGGTAGGGGCAGAACGAGCCGAGCTCGGCGACCCGAGCTCGGCTCGGTACAAGCTCGAGCGAGCCTGAGTTGGGGTACCTGGGCTCGAGCTTGGTTCGGCCCAAGCTCGAGCAGGCTTGAGCTCGGCTCGAGTAAAATCGGTAATAGTAAAAAACATATATCAATTTTCAACAATTAGAAAAGCTCGGGTAGGCTCAAGCTCAAGCTCGAGGGAAGCTCGATAACAGTTAACATGCAGCAATTTTCAACAACATGGGAGGGCTATTTGAGCAATTTTCAACAAGATAGGAGGGCTATTCGAGAGAAGCTCTATAACAGTTACATTTGAGCTCGGCTCCTTAAGGCTCGCGAACTATTCGAGCTCGGCTCGTTAAGGCTCACGATCTGGCTCAAGCTCGGTTCGTTTGGAGCTCAAGCCTAGATGGAGAGCTCGAATAGTTCGCGAGCCTCAAGCTTTTTTTACAGCCCTAGGTAAGGGTCCGGTGGAATAGCTGGCGAGTTCCGATTATGCGCTTTCTGCCTGTGATGTTCAATTCTTGAGTTTTCTTGTCACAGAGGCCGTCCTGTTGGGAGAGTGAAGAACGCTGCAATTTCTGGTACCGTGGTTGCGGTTCCCACGGTGAGTAGTTGTTTCTCCACTTCCGATAGTATGTAGTTTATGCCCAAGTGCAACTTCTCCCTACAATATTCATATCTATGCTGATTATGTGATTATCCTGGGAAAATGTTTAGTGCCCTTGTGATATCCGCACCATTTGAGATAGTCATCTCCATCAAGTTTCTGTATTTCATTTTAAGAGTTTAGAATGAGAAATGAACTTCTAATGACTATTACGGACTAGTTACCACCCAGTTCGATTTTTGGCCATTTATCGGAACATGGAATAATTTGAATAGTTTGCTTGCATATATTCTGACTTCTGTTAAAATTTGTTCTGGTGCAGTTGGTTGGCTGCCGTGTCCTTCCGTGGGCTAAGGCTAATCTCAACTACACCGCACAAGCACTCATCATATCAGCAGGTACTATACTACTGAAAACCATCGTTGCTGATCCAATATAGTTGTTAAAAATTTATCGTTAGAATGACTTGGTGAAGATATTCCATTGGCTATAATCAAGGTTATTAAGTCGGCAAGTCAACACTACCCTCCTAGTGACCGACTTGCCGACTAGTCGCTGACTAGTCGATTGGTACTGTTCATATGACATGAATCATGAGCAACATAACAAGCACGACGTAGCTAACGTAAGTCCACGACAATAAAATAAGTCCACAAGCTTAGAGTCTGATGATGTAACATAAATCCACAACAATAACATGTCCAACTCTCATCTCTCAAAAGTCATTCATCTCGAACTCATCTAAATTAGTAGTAGCATCCATGTTATCTCTATCACCATTTTCGATTGTAGTTATACTCACATGTCGGCTGTCCCAAAACTTGATTGCACAACAGAGGCTTGGAACTCCTTGTCGGTTGTTGTCACACTCACGTTTTCATCTTCTCCTTCATCATCACAATCTAGGAAGAGTGGTATGCCCTTCTTGTACTTCCACAAAGCCTCTCGTATCTCTTTTATGATTGTTATTGTAGTCTTGGCATATTTTTGAATATCTCCAAATCCACCCGCAAGATGCTTCTTAAACCTTTTGATTCCTCCCGATATCTTACGGTCACAAAGTGAATATTGGACCAAATCTCGGTTGCCAATAACTGGCCAAAAGCCATACTTCCATTCCGGATCATTAGACTTAGCCTTCTGTTTTAGATCGGTCTTTGGATCATACATGACCTCGGAGGAAGCAATACTTGCACTTGCCATTTTTTTGTGCTTCTGCATTACAAGAATGTAATTAACACAGTTCTGTTCAAATACTGGGAGAATGAATTAAAAAGAAACAAGTCCATCAAAGTGTTGGCTCCAGATGTACACTAGCAGATGGACTCTATCAATATCCACTCTCTTGAGTTCCCTTCTCCCACACCACCCTCCTCGGCCCTCCTCCCCCCTCCCCTCCCGATCTCGGCTGACGATTTGATCTCCTCGGCCCCTCCCCCCCATGGCGACTCAGGCTCCCCTCCTCCCCCGGTGGCGACTCGAGCTAGGCCGGGAGGAGGAGGCAGGCCGCCAGGAGGGAGGAGAAGGGAGGAGGAGGAGGCCGAGAGGAGGGGGCCGGGAGGAGAAGGGCCGAGAGGGAGGAGGGCCGAGGGGGAGGTGGAGGCCGGGAGGGGAATCGGGATGGAGGCGGAGGGGCATACCTGGATCCGGAGCGCCACAGCCGTGACGGGGATGGAGGCGAGACGGTGGCCGAGGGCAACGGGAGTTGCTGTGAGCCTCCGACGAAGGGAGAGGGTGATGGCGACGAAGGCTGGTGGCGCGGTGGGAGCTGTCTCCGAGGGCGGCGGCTGGATCTGGAGAGTGAGCCCCCGACTCCCTCGATCTGGAGCTGCCTCCGAGTCACGCGTGAGCCCCCAACTGCTCTACCTCCCTCACTCCCTCTTATCTCTTGGACACTGCCTCTGACAGCCGGGCCTCACGTCCCTCCTCCCATGTCGCCCGACTTGCCGCCGCCTGGTCGAGTAGTCGACGGACAAGTCGATGACTAGTTGACCAGTCACCCGACTTGCCGGCGCAAGTCGAGTCGCTGCCTCCAGTCAGTGCTTCTCCGGTGACTTGTCAACTAGTTAACGACTAGTCGTCGACTAGTCGATGACTTGATAACCATGGCTATAATGTCATTAACTTATGCTGACAAGTGATTGTGACGGTGTCCAGGAGCCGTGGTGTGGATGGAGGTGCTGCTCAAGGAGGTGAACGGGGTGCGGCAGTAGGGCACAGGCAGGAGGATGGTGCTCGGCCGGTGGGAGGGAGAAAGAGAGAGAGAGAGCTAGGGAAGGAAGATTAGAGATACTAATCTTGCTTGCTCTATTCCATCCCCTACTCCCCTTTAAATAGAGTCTTACAAATATAGATTTCCAAATAAAGAGATCGGGAGGATCTCAATCTAATCTTTAAAGAGGTCGTAAAGATCTCAATTTAATCTTTCTAAACAAATCTTATCTTAAGGGTCTTAATCTAATCTTTCTAACTTGCAAGCAAAGAAAGGACGTGGGCCCTAGGCTGCTGCCGGCCGGGCTGTGCCCTTGTGGCGCCGGTCATACATCTGGCCCCACATGACAGTGACAAGTAAGATGGATGAAATACCTCTAGGCTCTAATTGTAAAGGAAGTAAGTGAAATACTGAAATGATGTTTCACTTTGAACAGGCTCATCAGATTTTAGGGTAGCAAACACATCGCTTTAGTCCAGACCAAGATGCAGCATGGATCGTTCTACTTAGAGTTGACAATAAATGCAACATGCTCGTTCTATATGTCTGGAGGTTATTGTTTATCAAAGGCCAGCTGTTTCTTAATGGATTTAAACTCTGCTTGACAAGTGAAGTATTTGAACAAGTATCAATTACCACCTTTCATCTTTTTGTTTGTATTAATTATTCCCTAATTTTAAAGTGCACATTTCAATCACTGCAACTTCAGCCAAAAAAATTATGCTCGATTCATGTCTGTTATGGCACTGAATGATCTCAGCCATTCCAATGAGTTTAGTAGCATTTGCTGGCAAGGATTTTCACAATAGAAGGTGCCATTGTACTTGTAGTTTACATTGACAAATGACAAGTAACTGTAAAAAACTGTTGACTATCTGTAACTCAAAAGACAATTATTTCTATTTGTCATGCATATGAAACACAAAATTGAGCGGAAGAACATTACTCCAAAAACAATTTTCCTGTTTATTTGACAGCCTGTGTCGCTGGCTTCTTCATCACCGCTGATAAAACCATTCTACGAAACGCAAGACAAAACAGCATCGGGAAGATTGACAAGTCGACTTGATCTGGAACTGTACAGATGAGAAGCTGTACTGATTCTCCAACCGTGGCCTAGGTTGATGGGAATGGCGGGAACTCATCTCCTCTTCTTCCATCCATGGATGGTGTTATGCAACAAAACCGGCAATTTCCAGTTTTAAGCTATTTTGAACCTAACCTGGCAGTGTAAATTAAAAACTAAAGAAGAGCTGTTGCCTGCTAGACCAGTGGATCCAGTTTGCTCCCAATTTAAAGTGAAATAATAGATACTGTTAAGTGTTAACAGCTGCTGATTTTCTATTAGTCAAACATTCTCTGGACAGCAATTTCAGACAAAAAAGGGCCAAAACCTAGTAGCATAATTTATTGCTTAATAGATGTTTAGGGGTTGTTTTGTTTGTTCCAAAATTTACCATAATTTGCGTTGAAATTTGGTCATCGATTTGGTTGCCCACAAATTGGCAAGAAGATGAACTAGGATCCAAATGTGAATAGAAGCTCGCCAAAATTTGGGCAATAGACCAAATGCATGACAAATCTGGTCAACAATGCAGGATTTCAGCAACCAAATATTGGCAAATGTTAACTGCAAACCATACAGGCCAACAGATGAGAGAATTTTCTCAATAATTTTACACTTTCACCTTTTTATGCAGTTAAGACTTCGGCTGAATTTTTTTCATAAATATCCACAGGGTTACCAATCTTAATCCTCCCAATTCAGCTGAATTCATTTCCATAAATATCCACAGGGGTTACCAATCTTAATCCTCTCAATTCTCCTCCATATTGGTGAGTGGCAACACAATTCTAACACCATTGCTGTTTGTGCTTATGGATCATCCACAAGGGATAAACATTCTTTCAGTGCCTGCCCTCTTCAACCATTAAACCAAAACTAGTCATGTGCCCGTGCGTTGCAATGAAAAATCAATTTTTGCATAGAATATATTGTTACAGCTCACCAATCTCCCTATTGTCATTCATAAGTTAAAAATTCCTTGTCTTGCAGCAGAGCCAATAAAGTTTTCTTACTGCAGGCTGACTAAACAACAATACAAAATAAATTTAGTACGTCAAACATATTCAGATGGCGAAAACAGGCAACTGGTCACAAAAGAATATGGAGATGTATTGATTCTTTCGGTCAGCATGAATCCTAACATAATTAAAAAAATATTGTGTTTAGAAAGTAAATTTGTTATTTACACAGTTTATTATCACAAAACATCAAAATATATATTGCTTAGGGCAACATGCGCTTCATTGATACTGCTTGTATGTTTTCCAACTGATTGCCTCCGTCAAGGAAAAAAACACCAACAGAGGTGAAACATGAAAAGTCTATTTGTTGTGTCTTGTACAGTGCGTTACATATATTATTGCATAAACACAACATCCATTCTTTCGCATTTGCAGATAGAAATGCCATATTGTGACCATCTTTTATCAAATATATGGGTTCAGATACTCTTTTATTGAGGGTGATTCTCAGAGTTGACTAACAATTTGAGACAGTATCACGCAAGTGTCTTGTGCAAATTATACTTTGAAACGTGTTGAAAGATTTCTTTTTTTATATATTCAATCCATCCCTACTCTGCTACTCATTCATATTCAACTGTTAATTTGCATCAGTTTGATACAAACATAGATGACCACATCTCGAAAGAAAGTCGGTTTTTAACACAAGCTGTGGTGCTCTTTCAATTACATTTCCAACAAATCTGATTTCAAAGACAACAAGAACTAAAGAGTTGTACAAAATACATCAATTCTCGTCTAACGATATCCGTGTTCGTCTCCTCGGTGCTTCCACCGATGCGGGATCTTTACGCCATTTAGTTAAAGAACGGTACCAACCATTTAACAATAATGTGTTGATTCTTTTTGGCGGGCAATCATCAATACCAACGTACATTGACACGAAGCAAATTTTGTGAAGCCTCGTCGTTTGCTCTTTTTGTTAATGAGCATGACATTTACATGTGATAAAGCGACATCTAACTATTGTGAAGAGCTAGACTGCAAGCTTGGTTTATAGAAAGGAGAGCAAAAGAAAAAGAAAAAAGAAAAATACACTTTTGTACCTCACCATGTCATTGCCATTTTGGTGATTTCACCATATCCTCCTATTTGAGTGCAGAATGATCATTGTGCAATGGTGTGTTGCGGTTCGATGTATACTAATAATGAGAACTTAGGAAGACACTTTATCGTGTTGAGAGAGGAACTCTATAATACAAGGGTACACTTCATGGACAGCCTACACGATAACACAGATCACAGTAAGTATCAAGGTTAGTAGGCGGAAGCAAAGACTGAACACTATCGAAAATCACAAAAATAGATTGGGAAAATAAATGGACACTTGCAAAGCACATGTCAACCTGGGAATACAAGAAAATTTTAATTGCCAATTTTTAGCACGCCAATAGCCATTTCTAACAAGGATATGCTCATTTAGAGCTGACATTTTTACTTAAAGATTTCATTTCCAACAAGGATTCTACTTTGATTTTGAGAAGTGCAAACCAGCTAAAGAACTATCTCACTAAACATGATCCCCAAGCAATTTCTTCAAGCAAAATTCACCATTGCGCGGACTCCCGGAGGAGCAGCAGCACGACGTGACCTATGGCTGGAGGTCCACACCACCACGGGTGCGGCCGATGTAAGAGGATGCGACGACGCCTATCCAGAGCTTCTTGGACCCCTTGGCGACGGCCTCCCGCGGGGCAGCTCAGCGTCACGAGATAGGCTCTGCGTCGAAAAGAGGTTGAGGGCCTCTGGCACGGTGGCCGACACTGCCCCACGTCCGCTCCGTGGGAGGAGAGCCAGATGTGGAAGTCCTATAGCGTGGATTTCGAGGGTGCGGACTCTATGGCAGCACGGTGAGAGAGGGGAATCGATGTGCTTTGAGATAGGTGAGTGGGGTGGGGAGATCATGAGGCAGGACCATGACTCCACGCGGCTCACAGTGTGTCGCCGCCATTGGTGTGGGGGAGAGGAGAAGCCGTCGTGCGTGCTGGTGTTGGAGGCCGTGAGCGTCTTGCAGAACATGTGCGGCATCCGCACGAAGAGCTTCTTAACGATCTCCCCGTCCTCAGCGTCACTACCGCTCCTGTCATCCGTCCCTTCACGCAGCCGCCTCGCCACTTCCTTCACGTGTCAGAAACAGACACCCGAATAAACAAATCAGGCAGAATCTTAACCAAGGCACACAAATCAAGTTGAATCGAATCGAATGTTATTGCATGTTGTATTGTTCGTACCTCATTCTCGATGACCAGCGAGAGTTGTGCATAAACCTCATCCATTGCTGCATCCTCCTGCAAAGCGGAAGCATATACAATCAACAAGCCGCTCACTCGAAAAGAAAATCACACAAACAAGTTCAAGATGTCGAGTCCCCATCTCGGAGAGACCGAGGATCCCTTGAACCTGTGCGCTACTTCTCCTACTTAACACCGAATGGACCTAGCACCTAAAGGATGACCCATGGAATCCATGGATGCACTTCTTGCATAGCCAGCGATTCCCTCGAAACATTGCTCCTAGTGAAGAATCCTCCATGATCTTGCAAGCCCATTTTACGGCTACAAAGAGAGGTATGACTCTGCCGGAAAAAGATGAATTTTCACATCGGTTACAACCGACCGGGAAGAATAGGAACCAAACAATGAGTAGGACAAAGAGATAGATTTGGTGTATATTTGTAGGTTGTATCTGGACCAATCACATCACAACACACAATTATACAAGGGTGTGGATAATCTTTTCAAAATTACATATCCCTTTATCTAGTCAATCTCAATAAGTTTATAGCGTGTTAATAGTGTCCTCCACAGAATGTTAAAGAAAAAAAGAGAGAATAGCATAGCATGGTTATGTTGTTAATAAGTCGAGTTTTTAAAGGTACGAAAGAACTTTGATAAACTTTTCCTTGGACAAACAGATGGGTACAAGATACTGATAATGTAGTGTACACCAAGTGGAAATTGGAAAGGAACAAAAAGGAGCGAAGACAAGAACGACTAATTAGTAAGATCAAAATCCGAAGAACGACTAATTCATGGAATCATCCAAGAATTTAATTGAGGATCTAATAAGTGAAATAAGTACAGACAAGAACACCTCTGCAGCTCGGAAGCACCAAGCCGGCGCACGCACATGGAGAGTGACGTCAACCACCTGGCAGAAGATGTGGGGCATACATGATTGTAGTAAGCTTGAAGCATCTTCAGAAATATCTACACGATAACAAGTGTTCCATTCCGTTCACACACAAAAAGGTGCTCCGTACATTCAATATAAAACAGTTGGTTGTTTTCGAAGATCAGAAAGCATTTGGACAAAGAGAATTACAAGGCACGAACCTTTACTTCAGATTTTGAGCCTTTTGGAGGGAATCTTGTCCATACTTTCTCCTTCAGGTCAAAAGCTGATGACTTGAGATCAAGTGTAATCAGACCTTGCTTTCCTACTGCATGTCTGTTGCCCAGACAAGATAATTAGCGCATGAGCAAAATTTATCTTCAAATGTTAGAAAGAAATGGCATTCTAGTGTGAGAAGAAATATTTCTACTTAAGAGCAAAAATATGTAATTGCCAAAGTATGCTTTTGCCCAAAGTAGCGCCCTATTTCTTACTGTGTTACTCTGTATGACTTCATGTCAGGAGTTCGAGATGATGACAACAATCCAGCAAATGACATATTGTTGTTGACAAATTCGCAACAGAAAGGTGAATCTCTTGTACCATTATGATCCACAACCTTTGTTGGTTGAAATGCCCATTTATGATGGCTTTCCAAGCGTAAGTTCTCCAAATGAAAATCATATGGCTGAGATCAAATTTAGGCGAAGCTCGTGGTTTGTGAACACATCAACTTTCCACCTGCATCCATCCCCACCTTTGCTTTTCGATTGAAAGGCCTACACGGTGTTATCATTCCTTGCCATTTGAATGGAATAGCAGAGGCAGATCATACGAATCCTCTCTTATAAGTCATCACATTCCAATCACCCACCATTATTTCAGCTTTGGACCATTAATACAAGAATACAGATTAGGTGTGGATTGTCTGACGTTTCATGCTTCCTACGCATGCAGACAATTTTTTAAATCTCGTATCCAAAGCAGTAGGGGATATCAAACCATTTGTCATTCGTCATTGAAAAGGCTAAAACCTTTTAGATAACCGTGGGACCAGGATGATCTAATCTCTTGTAACAAAACGTTAACTCCCTAACCAAATGCAAATTTGTCTTTACATAAGATGAAATACCCAATTAGCATACATTGCCTAAAATTAAATAATCCTTCAACGAAATGGACAATTCACAATTCACGCATCCACATCAAGGTTGGATGGAGAGATGGCCAGAAGGTAACCAAGAACCATTGGAATAAAAAAGCGAGAGCGGCCAAGAAATGCACGATGCCAAGGCGAGGTTGAGCATAAGCTCGTAGTTCTTGTGCCCTTGGCGATGGTCTCGCCTGCCGCCGCGCCCATGACTGCTGTCGGCGTCGTGCGGCCTGTCATTGGCGCCCCCACCTCACCGTCATGGCGCGCCCCACCTCCTCCTCCTCACCGTCGACCAGACCGGCGCCTCGCCTCGTCCCCTCCGCCTCCTCCACAATGCCGCACGTGGTGCCCCCATCCAGAGAGCCCCCCACTCCCACAAACTCGGATCTTTTCAAAGTTTTCTCTCTCTCTTCCCACCCGGAAGTTTTGTTCGGCCTGGACATCGAGCTCACCCGCCTGTTCGCTGCCCTCCAAGCTGAGGTGTGCTCTCGGCTCTCTGTCCTTCCCAACTCGCCGCCGCCGCCGGAGCAACGCGGCGAGAGGACGGGGGCGGCGCGACCGATTGGATGGTGGCGGCGCGGCGAGAGGTCGGGGGAGGAGTGGTCAGCGATTAGACGGGGGCGAGGGTGTTGGTGGGCAGACAGCGCGGCGGCGGCAGGGGAGGAACTGTTTTTCTGAGTGGGAGGCGTGAGAGGAGTGGGTGGTAAGTTGCTCTCCACGCGCTTGATTTGTTGCGGGATGATCCCAGCCGTCCGTTGATTGTTGATCGGACGGATGCGAACGATGGTGGGAGAACGGATGACGGTAAACTCCAATATTTAAGTAGTAGAGATTCGCAGCAAAGCATTTCACTCCACAAAAATCAAATGGTTCTCGTAGCGGTATTAGGCGTAATTGCACACCAAACATTAAAACTTAAAAGTACTTTAGACTAGTTTTGCCAAGGCATATGGGCCCGATCTTTGAAAGGTAATATCCACAAACCTCAAGGGAGACAAATCTCAAGTTTAAGAACTTGTCCGAACTATCGATCTTTGATTCAGGTGCCTTTCCTTCCGTTCTTCCCATAAATAAGCGCACCGTAAAGAATCAAATACCACAAATGATCCTGCACCACATATTGACCACAAAGTGTGATTACGAATTGAAAGACAAGCAGAATAATTTTGTGCAAAAGGCCAATGGTAGTCATCACTTCCATTCCTACTCAGTTACAAAATAGATGCTGCTTTGAGACATCGACATGGTATGCAATACACACCTTTGGCATTACTTTTTATAATTATTAAATGCTAAAAAATTATAAATAATATAATTATATGAAAGTACTTTTGATAAGAAATCGATCATTCTAATGTGAAAAATCTAAATATTGTTGTGTATATTAGTGGTCAAAGTTTTAAAAGTTTTTGACAAAGACGCATTCTAAAATGACATCTCTTTTGTGCAAAAGTGGCAAAAGATACCACTCTTCCGAAATAGATTTACCTTTGAATAATGTCTTTCAGGTCCACTATGACTTCCCTTAAGAGAATCCATGTGTAATATACATGGAACTTTAGCGAGATCTTTGTGTCGCCCTCAGAAGCAAAATAACAGAAAGTAAAAGTACTACTTGAAAAATGTCGAAAGTATGAATTTCAATTTATGTTCATGCCTTCAAATGTCTCCACTTCACCAGATAACAAATAACAATTAAGCTCCAATGCAAGCCGCAATGCAGACACACAATTAATAGTGTACAAAGATTACGATTGTACCAACATTAATTTTCATTGTCATAAGTTTCTTACTTGAAGTTCACTGGAATAAACAGAAAATCCTTCTCAAATAGGTTTATTTTGCGGGTCCACTTGCGGACACGTAAGAAAGTTGCTCGACCTTCCGGATGCTCCTTGTTTCCTAGGGCCGCAGAGAGTATATCTCTCTCCCTGACTGCTTGGAATGAACCTTGGGAAGATTGTATAGTACTCAGCGCTTTCTGCAAGAGCCCGACATGTTATTTCACTTCCTACAAAGTTATCGAGTAATTACAAACTAGATAGTTCGATATCTTACCAAGCGCTGGGATACTTTCTCGTCTGCGGGATTTGGAAACGAGATGGCCCCCGAAGATACGGTAGATGACCTCGCTCTTAACTAGTTTCGAGTGCGCTCATCAGGGATTCCGACAAATGGCGTGGAGGCGTCACAACGGTTTGCATGCTCATCCTAATCCTTCCATTGCAGGATTTTACACGCATACACAACGGTGTTGAGTCTATAGGGGTGCGTGATTTTTGCCTGGAGGGCCTTGTGCACCACACTTTCACTCCTGAAATCATCTGTCGTCTTCTTCGCCATAAATTCTTGCCAGTGCTCTGCCACGAACGGATACTTCTGGAAGGGCATCAGATTCTTCTCCATGTATTGCTTGACAAGCGTGTTCTTGAAGTTCCTCCACGCTTTGCACGCCTGTAGCAACGCGTATCATTGCACGGAGGCCTGGTGTTGTGGCGGTATATCGAACGATCGAAAAAATATCCTCCAATAGCTCACCTTTCTGATCTTTGGTCAACTCCTTCCAAGAATCGTAGGTGATCTTGACTTGTTCCCGTGCAACTATTCCGACCGTTCTCCGGAATGCGGACACTACTCGGGGAGGATTGAGAGGGGCCCAGACGCATCGACCTCCGTGATGGTAAATCGGCCATCGGGCCTTTTCGATATTTCTCTTCTTCTATCGCGCTTGGATATTCCAGAGGACGACGCATCAGACGCATAAGGCGACGATGACGAAGAATGAGCAGAAGATATCTTCACAAGAAATAGAAGTTCTGATACGTATGAACATATTATCATAAGATTCTCTATATGTATGGGTATACACATCAATTAATAAATAATTGGGATATGTAGGGAAGAAATTAGGACCAATAAAATAACAAAATTGACGTCATGTGAACAAATGAGATCAGCACAAAGCTAAGATTTAACATTTTGATATTGCTCTCAGATGTAAAGTTACACAAGATTTAATCTTGGCCTTCTCGCTACTTTAGTCTATACTCTTCATTAATTCAATTTGACAATATTAATTCAAACTTTGAGCTCTAAAATAGTGCTTTACTTATCTACCGACATGATCTTTAAACAAAAGACAGCATATAATTATACTTTCGGCCTGGAGGTTCAACTAATTAATCAACCGAATGTAATAGATTAAATGATAAAGATCAATCAACAGTAGTAAGCATTCCAATTAGAGCTCAAGTTCAAACCCGATTATCAAAACAATTTCAGCACAAGACTATTATCATCATAGAGCATTTATCTCAAGCCTACCACACCCCACATTGCAATATATTCTAATAGCAGTATCAAGCCCACCACATTCTATTGGTTACCATTGGGCGTTGAGGAGAAGGACGAGTAGGGAGCACCGGAGCAGCAGGGCAGTGTCGAAGGGGAGGCGCGCTGGGCTCGAGGGAGGAGGAGGCGACGTGTGCTCAGGGGAGGGGAGGAGGTGGGCTCAGGGAGGAGGCACGTCGGGCTCGAGGAGGAGGTGGCGTTGAGGACGGCGGCGATGGGCTCGGGGGAGGAGGGAGAGTTAGAGAAACTTAATCGTTTGAGTGGGGGGCGCAGGCAAACCCTAGAGTTCGAATATAAATAAGGATGGACACCACAGACGGTTCTAAAGTAGAACCGTCTGTGATAAACAAACATCACAGACGGTTCCAATAAATAACCGTCTGTGATAGAGTATATATATCACAGACAGTTTGTTGATGAAACCATCTGTGATATTCTTTTGTATTACTAAATCTATTTCTGTTTAGTGGCTAGCCACAGGAAATTCTAGCCATGCCCTCTGAAACAAGCAGAAACACAATAAGTACACGTATACATCTAATTCACATTCATTTCAGAAACAAGCATATCCATTTCACAAATCAAATAACTCAAATGAACTAAAATAAACTATTCAGAACATATAACACATAAACATTTAGTGCTCTTTATATCCTGAACTTGTGTATAGAAAAAAAATAACTCAAAAAACTCACCCGGCCAATCCAAAGCCACTCTTGGGCGACATAGGAGGGAGAGGGGCAAGAGCCCCTCGGCCACAGCTTCCCCCCTCGCTGCAAGGGAGGGGGCAAGAGCCCCTCGTCCGTAGCTTCCCCCTTCCTCTTGCAGCTCTCCTCCCCCCTTCACTGTTGGATATGGCGGTGGCAAACGTTGTCCTCCGGCCCCCGCCGGTTCTTCTTCATCGCCGGCCTAGGATCTTGGCAAATCGGAGTCTCCTCGTCGTCCTTGACTCCCTTCCTCTCTGGATCTGCAACCTCCCGTCCCGTAGTCGTCATTGGGGCCCAGATCCGGGTGCTTCGATGGCAAGAAGTCACTCCGTCGTCGTCGCCCGCCCCTGCTCTCCGTGCCCCGTCCTGATCGACGAGGCGATGCTCCTGCAGCCCCGAGGTCCTCATTCATGGCAACAAGTCATTGTCGCCACCAGCCCCGGCCCTCTGTGCACTCGTCCTGGTTGACGGGGTGATTGCCGCCCCTGAGGACACCATTATCGGGCCTGGCCCGGGGCCTCGGGTTGTCATGGCGGCCGGCGATGGGGGTGCCTCCACCGGGAGGAGGGTGTCAGGACCGGATGTTTGAGCTCTCAGAATCAAATCGAACCAAATACTGGGCACGAAAACTAAAGTCGGCGCTGAACTTACCGCTTCGTCGAGTTCCTTTAAAGCAGGACGGAAGGTGTAGATTGCTTTTGCTGCTCAGCTGGACGATCCTGCGAACAAGAACGATTTCGTTATTTACTGCGACGTCAGCTGCTTTGTCTGTCATTCTGTTCATTTTAACCCCTAGCTATATGACCAGCGGAGGGTAATGAGAAGGCAACAAACTTCTGCATATTGATTCTGTTAGCTAGCTTAGAACCCTAGTTACTTTCCCCTTCTCTTCTTCCCTCACGTTTTCCTCATTGGATTCTTTGTCAAGGTCTTGAACTTCGTAACGACATTGGTATCAGAGCACACCTCACGGTCTTGGAGAATAGATCTGGTAGAACAAAGGTTGGAACAATCGAAAGATTGGCTGCTGTAAAATCCCGGAGTTTAGCCAGATCTGGAGAGGGGTGGAATCAGTTAAATGGTGGTAAGAACTCGTTCTCACGGATCGATTGAGGAGGAAGACCTCGAGATGGAAAACCGGGCAGAAATCGCTAAGATTCAGGAGAGACTGAGTGAGATGGAGACCTTGAAGACTGATGTGGCGGAGATTAAGGCATTGTTGTTCTCCAAATTTGGTCCTGCAGCAGCGTCTGATGGTGATGTGGGAGCGGTGGATCAAAGAAAAGGGTGGCCGACTCTCATGGAAGCAGCAGGTATGAGTTCCCAGTCTCAGTCTAAACACCTAGATCTGCCTTACAGTAAATTACCTCAAGTGGCTTCCGGATCTGTTCCAATCGGGAGAAATATAACTTGGAAATCGGAGCAGCAGCGAGAAGCTGGAATTCCAACACCATTTTTTGTTGAACCCAATACCATACTACCCAGTTCTGCTCCAGTGTTTTCACCAGCCATCCAAACCACAATTAACTCTGAGTTGGTGACCCGACTAGGGGAAGTCAAATGGGACAGCAAGTTCCAGTAACTGTGAATCCCGGAACGACACAAGGGTTCCACCAGGGAATGGGTGTGCACCCAAGTCCTCCATGGACATGGCAAACAGCCGTCCAACCTGCTACAGCCCAAGCATATTATCACCCAATCCTGAACATGAATCCAAGTCAGGAAACCGTTTGGAACCCGGGTGGCTCTATTGGAGGTATAGGATGGAACCTAAACAGTGGTGGACACCAATATGCCGATGCAGTGATTAGAGGACCCAAGTTAGAGCTACCATTATTCACTGGTGATGAACCGATCAACTGGCTTGAGCAATGTGGAAATTTTTTTGAAATGGCTGGGACACCCAGAGAACAGTGGGTTAATATTGCTTCGGGACACTTCACAGGAAGAGCTCACACTTGGTTTAAGGGTATTGGAATTGCTTGGCAAGCACTTAATTGGCAACAACTTTGCGCCATGATAGCTGACAGATTCGCAGAGGCCAGTGCTCATGAGGCTGTTGAAAGACTTCAAACAATGAAACACCTGGAAAATGTTGGCAAGTATATTGATTACTTTGAAAAAAGTGTGGAGCTAGTGAGAAGGGATCATCCATATCTACAAGAAGCCTTTTTATTGAGTTGTTTTATAGGTGGTTTGAAGGATGAGATCAAGTTTGGAGTGAGTATGCACCAGCCGAAAGGACTTCTTGAGGCATATTGGTATGCTAAATTAGAAGAGAAGGCAGTCTTAGCTAGAAGGTCTGGGTCATCTGGAGGCTTTAACCGAAACAGATCAGTCATCACTCCACTCAGGCAAGGACCAGTTAAAGGAAATATTGTAGAATCAAATGAAAGGGGAAGAACTATAACACAAGAGGGGAACAAGAGGACCTGTTGGCATTGTAATGAACCCTGGGTTCCGGGTCATAACTTGAAATGTAAAATCAAGAAAGCCCTACATGCTATATTGATTCAAGGTGATGATGAGGGAGAAGAAAATACTGAAGACATGGAGGTAACGAAAGACTCTGGATTTACAACAGCTCCTGGAAGTCCTGAGGAACTTGAAGAAGCTCAAGTGAATGCATAGCTATTGGTAATCTCAAGTCAAGCTCTAGCAGGAGGTACTAGTTCTGCCACTTTTACTTTGAGAACAAGGATTGGAGGAAAATCGGCAGTAATACTAGTGGACAGTGGCAGTACACACTCTTTTATGGACTATGAGTTCGCTATCAAAACTGAATGCAATCTTTTGTATCAACCGATTAAGAAGATAGCAGTAGCTGGGAGTGGAGAATTATGTTCAGAAGCAAAAACTGAGAAGATACCTTATGTGATACAAGGTTGTCACTTTGTTTCTTCATTTCAATTACTTAAGCTCAAAAGCTATTCCATTATTCTTGGGGCTGATTGGATCTACGAACATAGTCCTATTGGGTTAGATCTCAAGACCCGGGAATTAACTATCTGCAAGGAGGGACAAAATGTGATATTCATAGATTATACACTTCCGGACAAACATTGTTTAGTGGGAGTGACCCGGTTAGAGAAGATGATGAGAAAAGAGGTGTTGGGCTGCATGATTCAAATAAACTGGGCAAAGGAAGAAACCGAACTAGAGACAGATGAGTTACCTAAAGAAGTGCAGCAGCTACTGCAGCAATACTCTGATTTGTTCAAGGAACCGAAGGGCTTACCTCCAAAGAGAGAATGAGACCATAGCATTCCACTTAAAAGCAAGTCAGATCCACCTAACTTAAGACCTTTATCAAGAAGAGATGTCAACCCTCAAGTGAGTGAAGAAAAATGTCATGCTATAGTTACCATTATGCCCGAGTGGGTGGAAGATGTGAAAGGGAGTTATATCAATGATCCCCAGTATGTGAGAATGGTAACAAATGATCATCTTCAGTCTGGCATTGACAGTAGCTTTACCTTGGAGTCAGGATTAGTAAGGTATAAAGGGAGAATTTATGTGGGAGTGGGAAAGGACAGCTGAACCAAGATTGTGGACTCCTTTCATTCATCATCCATAGGAGGGCATTCGGGAAGGAGAGCAACATATCAAAGAATTAAAAGGTTATTCTATTGGCCTAAACTCAAGAGAGATGTGGAAGCATTAGTTGCTGATTGTCCGGTCTATCAGATTACAAAACCAGAACATATCCATATTCCTAGGTTGTTAAGCCCTTTAGCGATACCTGACATGGCATGGTCTCATATAAGCATGGATTTCATTGAGGGGTTACCTAAATCCCGAGGCAAGGAAGTGATTCTGGTGGTAGTGGACCGGTTAATTAAATATGCTCATTTCTTGTCCCTAGCACATCCATATTCAGTTCAACATGTAGTACAAGCCTTCATGGACAACATTTTCAAATTGCATGGGATGCTCATTGCCATAGTGACCGACCGTGACAGAATATTCACTAGACACTTGTTTCAGGAGATCTTTAAGATATTGAAGGTATCTTTGAGATTGAGTAGCGCTTATCATCCACAAGCAGACGGGCAAGCGTAAAGAGTGAATCAATGTTTAGAGGCATATTTGAGGAGTATGACCTTTCAGGAACCTAGAGAGTGGATGAATTGGCTCACACTTGCCGAGTGGTGGTATAACACAACGTACCATACTTCCTTGAAGGTCAACCCATTTCAAGCTCTATATGGATACCCACCTCCTCAAGTGGGAGAACTTTCTATCCCTTGCAATGTTTCGGAAGAAGCAAGAATCACTGTTGAACAAAAAGAACATATGTTGGAGCAGCTGAAATCGAATCTGCACAATGCCCAGGAGAGAATGAAGCATTATGCTGGTAAGTCCAGAACCGAAAGGCAATTTCAAGTGGGTAACATGGTCAACCTCAAAATGCAACCCTATAGACAAAATGCTTTTGGTATAAGAGGATCTCTAAAGCTTCGGTCTAAGTTTTATGGTTCCTTTCGAGTGCTAGAAAAGCTGGGATTGGTAGCTTACCGTTTGCATCTTCCAGAACACACCACAATCCATCCCGTTTTTCATGTGAGTCAGTTAAAGAAACATTTGGAATCACATGCAGTACCTTTTCCTGGATTGCCTCTGGTTGGTGAGGATGGCAAAATCAGAACTGAGCTCGTGGCTGTTTTGAACCGGCGCATTGTTCCCGCCGTAATGAGCCGGTGGCGCAACTGTTAATTCAATGGTTAAACTTGGGTCTTGAAGATGCTACCTGGGAAGACCTGTCATTCATCCGGAAGACATTCCCTAACTTCACTCCTTGAGGACAAGTCGAATTCCAAAGGGGGGATCGGGTCAGGATGTTCAGAGCTCTCAGAATCGAAATCGAACAGTATTTGGGCTGAAAAATCAAGTCGGTCTGAACTTACCGCTTCGTCGAGTTCCTTTAAAGCAGGACGGAAGGTGTAGATTGCTTCTGCTGCTCAGCTGGACGATCCTGCGAACAAGAACGATTTCGTTATTTACTGTGGCGTCAGCTGCTTTGTCATTTAACTGTAACCAAACTCAGTTGTTACTTTCACTCTTGAACTGCTGTCATTCTGTTCGTTTTAACCCCTGGCTATATGACCAGCGGAGGGTAATGAGAAGGCAACAAACTTCTGCATATTGATTTTGTTAGCTAGCTTAGAACCCTAGTTACTTTCCCCTTCTCTTCTTCCCTCACGTTTTCACTTCTGGACTGCTGTCAAGGTCTTCTGAACTTTCAGAACCTGACAGAGGGGTGCTTCAAGTGGGTTGCCGAAGTTGGGGACCTAGATGTCAGATCTGGTGGTGCATCGACCGGGAGGCCGTCTGGATTTGGACGCGAGCTCGCTCAGCGCCACCATATCTGACGTAGAGGTGAGGAGCACCAGGCCGCCGGTTTTCTACTGCTGCTACCGGCCATGGAGTTTTCAAGATGGCGATGGCATTGATAAACCTGTCGAGCGTCCTGACGACAATCCGGCCACGGGGTGCTCCCAAGATGCCGCATCCGAGAGCCTACCTTGCCACTGGAGCCGAAGCATTCTCGTCATCCTTCTTCTTCTCCAGATTGGCCGTCGTCTGCTGTCGAAGCCTACTATTGGAAAAGGTCGGGTCCCACCCTGCTGTTGTTGAAGGCTGGTCGTTGAAGAGGTCTAAAGAGTTATACGCTCATCTGTTGGGTTGTCCTGTAATGCAGACCGATCGTTGTGGATGCCCTATGTTTAACAGTTGATCCGGACCTAGAGGCAGGTCACCGTCGACATCACCGTAGGAGGAGGAGAGGAGCCGGCGCTGTCATCTCTTTTGTGTGTCGTCCACCGTTGTCGTCGAGCTAAGGGGTCGCTTCCCACCCACTACATTCTGTAGGCTTGATGGTCGTCTTGCTAGGGTGGAATGCTCGCTGTGGTTCTTCAGCCGCGGCAGAGCTTTGGTTCTCCAAGCTTTTGTTCTACTCTTCTCTCTCAAGCACTGTGATGGTCAACCTCTGCATCACTAACTAGACTATTAGAAACTTCAGCGTGTAAAGTCGATTAGCATCCGCTGTGGCTAGTTGGTGTTTACCCTAGCCTGTGTTAGGTTGCTTAACCAAGTGTTCAGAGGGGTTCGTTTCCCCTTTGTGGTGTTCCCCCATCGGGACAGAGACTGTTTTTTTTTCTTTATTTTTTCTCCTACATTATTAATATAATGGGCACCACTTCTCCATATTCGTTTCAAAAATAAAAACAATCATATATGGGACGGGAAGTGAGAGGGAGGGAGGGAGGGAGGGAGGGAGAGGGAGTTCGAAGGAAGCATACAGGTGGCCGATCTTGGAGTGGTCTCGGGTGAGGATGTTGTATCCGACGGAGAGGCGGGTGTCGGCGGCGACCATGCAGTAGTCGGCGCCGGCGATGGTCACTCACGTGTCGCTGTTGTTCTCGTATGGATCAAACCTCGCCATTGCCTTCCGCTCGGAGAGGAATCAGGAATCGACGATCACCTCGGGCTCTTTCTCTCTCTTGTGATCTCTCTGTGCTGCTCTTCCTCCGTCTCTCTTGGTACGAGTGCGGCGAGGATCAAAACTTGAGAAGGCTTCGCCTTTAAGGCAGACGAGACGCCGCGGGAGTTGTTCTGTTCGCGTGCTGCAAGAAATCCGGCTCGGTCGCTGCCTCGTTGTTGCGTGTTGACACAAGCTAGGGTCGTTAGTGGGCCAGCTGGGCCGTTACTTGGCCCACGAAAAAAAGATGGGCAAGCATGTTGGATTTTCTTGTTCTTTTTCTCGTGGGTGCAGTGGGCCTTGTGGACAGTTGATCGGACTAAGCCCAGGTCAACAAATGCATTTGCTTCAACTATTCTGTGGCCTGCGCGGTTCAGGAAATTAGGGTACAAATTCAGCATGAAACTTGCTATCGATTTGGATTTGTATTGAAGATTCAGATTGGATAGCTCAGTTTGACCTAAATGTGCCCTTCAGAGTTCGTACTGTCAATCTGTCATTGGATAGCTTCCAAGGCCTTCTCTGATCTCTCCTCAGCACACTATGTGAAGATCAGGGGCGATTCCAACGGGGGCTTCATCAAGCTTCAGCCTATCCTCCCCGCTGGCGTCGGACCCCTCCCCCCAAGCTCCGGTCGTCCGTTTAGCGACGAGACAACGAGGCGCCAGTGCGCCACCGAGGACGGAGTTGGGGCAGGGGAGCCACCGTGGCCCCATTGGTAACCGAAGGTGGCGAGGAGGTGAGGCGCGCGCCAATGCACCACCGACACCGAGGGAGCTAGGGCGGGGGAACCACCGCGGTGCCGCCTGTAGCCGGAGGAGGGAAGGCGGCCAGGCTGCCACGAACCCGATAAGTAGCACTGATGAACACCAATGAACAAGAACAGAAGGATTCAAACCAACACAATAATCAGTATTTGGGGATACAAACTAAGAAGAAGAGCAATTAGACTGGGAATCTAGAGAGCACGGGGGGATGGGAATCAGAGAGAAGAGAAGTGGGGAAGAAGCTAGAGTTTGGAGGTGTAGCAGATCGGGAGGAGGAAGAAGATGGAGAGCCAGCTATTCGTTCTTCGATTCCCTTCATCTGTTGCTCTTCCCTGCCCTTTGTAGTCCCATCTCCATAACCCAATTGTCTTCTGGCCCACGGCCCAATGGACGAAGTCCATTACAAGCAGGCCGGTCTGTGACATTCCTCCCTTCTTGAAATACGGCTTGACCCCAAGCCGCTGTAATTAAATGCGGGCATATGAACACGACGCCACCCGGATGCAATAACACTTGTAAATGTATGTCATGAACAGGTGTAGAGCATGAAGAAATCTGGCTACCCACAACAATATCACATATGAGCTGAGCTGAAGTCAAGGAAAAACCAATTTTCAGCCTACTCAGTATTAGTTACCTCTTCCTCTTGTGATGCAGAAATGGTCTAGACCATGTTAGTAAACTCTGCTCTGGTTTAGGCCTTGAAGCATCATAAATCCTTCTACCAGTGATCAGTTCCAACCAAAGAACACCGAAACTGTATATGTCCGATTTCATGGTAAGCTTACCACTCACCACATAGTCAGGGGCACAGTAGCCGTAGGTACCCATAACCCTAGTGGAAACATGAGTTCTGTCACCAACAGGTCCAACTTTTGCGAGTCCAAAATTAGAGAGCTTTGGACTGAAATCCTCGTCCAACAAAATATTAGCAGCTTTCATATCACGGTAAATGATAGGTGGATCAGCCACATTGTGCAAATATGAAAGCCCTTCTGCTACTCCAATAGCTATCCTCACACGTGTATTCCAGTCGAGTGGTTGCTTGCCAAGAGGCACATCAAACAGATGGCTCTCCAAGCTGCCGAATGGCATGCACTCGTACACCCGCAGCCTCTCATCCCCCTGCGCGCAGAACCCGACCAAGCTGACGAGATTCGGATGGTTGAGCACCGTCAGCATGAGCACCTCCACCAAGAACTCGTTCCTTCCTGCACACCATCCCGAGATAGCTGCTTCACTGCCACCATCTCTTCATCACTCTCCTGAAGCAATTTCATTAGTTCATCTTCCTCACTCTACACAGTTTCAAAATACTGTGCAGAGTCATGCTCAGTTTTTTGGAATCTGAAGATCACTTCCTCTTTTCTATCCTTCCGGTATAGCCACCTTGGTGATTCAGGCAGTGTCAACATAAGTATGAACTGAACCAGAGCAGGAACTCCTGCAATGCCAAGCATCCACCTCCAGGTTCCTGGTACCTTGCTGAAGGCCAGATCAATAAGATATGCCATGAACTGCCCTCTGATGATGAGAAGGCCATTTGTGCTCACTAGCACCTCTGATTCTAGCAGGGGAGGCTTCAGAAATGTACAGAGGTGCTGTCATGGAAGCCATTCCAACCCCAAGACCAACAAAGATCCTCCCAACAATGATAACTACAGGTGTTGGGGCAAGGGCCATGATCAAGGCACCTATAAAGAATAGGATTTCGGTGAGTATGATGGAAGGCATCCTTCCAAATTTGTCATCCATCACTGCCACACAACCTATCAACAAGCTCACTAAACATTTGTTCTTTAGGTGTTTGAGCCGGTGCACCATAGTATGAAAATTCGAGTACTTCAACATCACACCAAACACCTCCTAGACCCTCAAAAAATATCAAGATGGCATTAACTATCAGTAAAATGCCTTCAGCAATGCCCTTTACTAAAATGCCTTCAGCAATGGAGTTGAGCGTGCCATCCACATTAGTAACAGCAACATCATTATAATAACCAACTACATGACATACTGAAGTTCTTTGGCAAGAATTCTCAACATGGAGCTGAACATCCGAAGTATCTTCAGTAGGCCAGTTCTGTGAGGTGCACTCTCTGGTAGTATTTTCAGTGTGAATGATCTTAAATTCATTACCAATCGGCGCAAATTTGGTGCTCGAATTGATTACTGTTTCCGATTCAACATTATCTGATCCTACTACTTCTGGACTAGGTGATACTTCAGACATAATATGCAAAGCATCCATACTATCTTCCATGAAGCCTTCCACCTTTCTAGAACATGTAGATTGGGATTCTTGGTCTGAAATAAATGGAGAGCATTTCCGAAGAGATGAAGCATTCAATTCACCAATCAACTCACAATAGCTGGATGTTTTGTCAGATTTGCTGCATTCGCTGCTGATGACTTGAACTCCAGCACTGTTAGGAGGAGCATGTGCTGCATTCTCCTTTGTTTTGATCCCACAAACACTCGCGATGGCAATGTCCTGGCCACCGGGATCCCATGGCCTCTGCAATGCCGGCACACTAAGGATTTTTAGCAGAAGAGATGTCGGTTCAAAGACTTCTTCAAAGAGCAGTGATGTCTGGAGCTTGTTCACTGTGTTGATGGTGTCATTAATCATTAACTTCTCACCACGGTAATTCAGGGCGAGTAAACAATCTAGCAACGGCTTCATGCTTTCAGGTTTGTCACTCGGCTTTGAAGACAGGAATTTGGATACAAACTGCAGCCCATTCCCTAGGGATGAGGGCAGCGTCAGATGAGGTGTTGAGAGGTCAAGAGCTACGAAATCAACTTCTAGTGAGTTGTCATCCAGAGATTTCTCCAGCTCCTCCATGAGCTGCTGGTTCTTCAAGAGCCTCCTACTCTTCGATACATACCTATTACTGCTATGATCCCTCCCGGTGACAGAGGTGGCCGTCGATGTGGTCACCAACGGCGGCTTGTCATCATCTGAGGAGCTGTGTGTCTTCGTGGGCGTTACTTCAAGCACTTCTCGCACATAGAGAGGTTGTGCCTTCCCTTGCGAGAGAGGAACGACAGCGGCTGTGCCAATGGCGAGTGGGCCTGCATCCACGCCATCCCAACTAGCAGTGGTGTCAATCGAGCCCTCGGGGGCTGTGGCATCGGAGGAAGCCAAGGAAGACAATGGCCACCCGAGCCTGTTGTGCAACGTCTCCTTCACCTTAGTCACCATCTTGAAGCACCTTCTCTTCTGCTCGTCAGACATGGCATCCCAATCATAGCCCGGTGTAGGCGGTGAGAGTGGCTCAAACTTGGGCTTGTTGGTGCTAGCGGGATGCGTGTCAGGTGGCGAGGAACATGGAGCCTCAATGATGACCTCTGGGGCACATGCGAAGGCCACCACGCCGCACTACGCCGACTGAGTGGAAGCTGATTTTGTTGTCGGCTGCACCAGGTGAACGTTGAGGAAGCAACAGCTGTCGTAGACGCACCGACCATGCAAAGCATCTCGAGCTCGCTCTGCTTCCTGCCATGATCGGAGTTGTACCATGGCCTTCACCTGGTTGACTCTCTCGAACACGGACATCTTCTTTACGCTATACACCTCAAGGACTTGGTGTAGCACCTCCTTCGTCACCAGATAGAGCACATGGCTCATGGTGATGCAAAGAACGCCACCCATGGTCGCCTCCTGACGGCTCGGCATTTTACCGAACAGGTGGCGAGCGACTCCTCCACCAACGCCGTCACTGCTCGAATCAAGCCGCCGGTTGCAGCTACTGTCACCAATTCGTTCCCACACCATCACAGCGCTAAAACTCCCACGAATCGACGGCTCTAATACCAATTGTCACGAACCCGATAGAGTAGCACTGATGAACATCGATGAACAAGAACAGAAGGATTCAAACCAACACAATAATCAGTATTTGGGGATACAAACTAAGAAGAAGAGCAATTAGACTGGGAATCTAGAGAGCATGGGGGGCTGGGAATCAGAGAGAAGAGAACTGGGGAAGACGCTAGAGTTTGGAGGTGTAGCAGATCGGGAGGAAGAAGAAGATGGAGAGCCAGCTATTCGTTCTTCGATTCCCTTCATCTGTTGCTCTTCCCTGCCCTTTGTAGTCCCATCTCCATAACCCAATTGTCTTCTGGCCCACGGCCCAATGGACGAAGCCCATTACAAGCAGGATGGTCTGTGACACAGGCGCGCGTGCGCCATCGAGGACGAGGAGGGAGCTGCCGAGGTGGAGCAGGGGAGCCACAGGCCAGGGCCGGTGACCTCAGCCCTAAGCCGAGGCGGAGGAGCCCAAGAGAACCACCGCGGCAACGGACCTGCAAGCCAAACTAAAGCTTAAAAATTGAGAACACTGGGAGGCCAAATCGAAGGGAAAAGGGGCACAAATAGCACCGGGGTAGCACGGCTGTACGAGGATTCGGTTTTGATGGCTGGCGACGAGTTCCACCGTAGCCGGTGCGGCGGCAGTGCAGTCGCTGTGGGAGCAGAGAGATGGCCAGATGGGAAAAGAAGTAGTAGTAGCATGTGTGTGCGCGCGTACAGGATGAGGGGAGTGAGAGAGATGAGAGGAAGAAGAACGGTTGGGCACTTGGGCTGCCTCCCTGCCAATGGGTCTTGCGGGCCAAGCGATCGAGTGGTTGGGCATTGGCTGGACCAAGTGCAGCCCATAATGAAGTTATAGCTGAAGTCCAAGTCGACTTAGGCAAAATAATTACTTCGTGAAAATATTCGACTTCAAGAAATTTAACCAAGACATAAAGAAAACTACTAATACAACAACACACTATATGCTTAAAGAAAGAGGATATAGTCACGTCACCCACATCATCAAGCACCTATATAAAAGTTAATTCCTCCAATACAAGCATATCTTTTGTAGGCTCTTAGATAATTACATTATCTATTAATTATATATAGTTATATACATAAACACCTCTTAAGTACTGACCTCTTAAGTAATCGATGCTACAAAATATATACTTTATCTAGCCTATGTGTAAGAAAAATCAGTTTTTCTTTGCTAAACACCTCTTTAAACACGTACATGCTCTAATTGACCAAGAGGGCATACATATATGCGTCCAATGCATTGCGAATCTATGTGCCATTGTAGATTTGCAACTGAAGAATCAAGATATTTCAAATGCTCATGCACGTCTCCTAGGCTAATTAACTCGAGTCACTATACACTTACAGTGGCTACGTGCCCGGCCTACCAGTGGCCTCGTCTTCAGACCAAGAGCTTGAGTTTACGGCCGACGTCGTCCCGGCCTTGCATCCACCTCCGAGCTCATTGTTTCTCTTATAGTCCAATATCTAGGCGAGGTATGCAGCGCCTGTGTACTGTAGCACGCCAGCAATCACCACCAGAAATCCTGTAGTTCCCGAGTGCCTATATCTTTCCCGAGGGTCTGGACGAAAACACTCGAGAAGGTCCCGAGTGTTTCATAGGACACGGGGGACAAGAAGGCAACACTCGGTAAAATTTACTTTCCCGAGTGTTTTTCATAACACTCGAGAAACAAAATGTAATCCCGAGTGTATCAAAACAAAAACACTCGGGAACATTTTTTTCGGCCAAGCCCTTTTTTCCCTGCCGCGCCTTTTTTTTTTCCCGCAACGCCTTTTTTTGGCTTTAACCCTAAGTCCCGCTCGACGTCCCCCACTCCCAATCCATGATCGCCTCCCGTCTTCCTCACCCCCTTCGGCCCACTTCTTCTTGCCTGCTCCTCCACCACTGTGGCGGCGCTTTCTCCCTCCTCCTCCTCTCGAGCGATGCCCGCCTCGTCCCTGCTCCCGCGCTCCTCACTTGCTTGTTGTGGGAGCCTCCTCCCCGACTCCCTCCTCAGCCCGGCGCTCCTCCTCCTCCTCCCCTCCCGCGCCGCTTCCGTCTCTGCCTCCTGAGCACCGCCGCCTCCTCCTCCGGCCTCTGCGCCTCCTACGCCGCCCATGGAGGCCACCCACCCACCTCGCCGCCTAGGCCTAGCCCCCTCCTCCCTCCCCGCCGCCGCCGACAAGCGCCACCTGCTCGCCCCAATCTCCACCTCCGCGTTGCCCCTGCGGGTGACGGCCGCTCCCTCGCCTGTGATGGAGGCGGAGGATGACGCCGGGCGGGCGGCGGTAGTGAGGAGGGTTGCAGTGGCGGTGGCATGTGGCGCTGGACTGGGGCCGGGCACGGCAAGGAGCGGTCGGGCCAGAGGAACCGGAGGGCGGGCCTAGGGGCGCATGGGTGAGTGTAGAAGCCAGGAGGCGAGCACTGGGCCAAGTCGACGGCCCTGGGGGAGGTGTGCAGGCCAGTAGGGCGGCATAGGCCGCAGGAGGCCCAGGGAACGACAGTGGTTTGTCAGGGTTCTAGAGTGGTTTTGGTTGCCGGTTTAGTTGCCTAATTATGCTATTAGTTGATTCATACAGCTTGAGAGTTTGTAGATTTAGTGGTTTTCTCTGTGTTAGTCTTGTTTTAGTGTGTTGAATCGTATGTATTTTGTATGTTTTGCTCATAATTTCTGTGTCGCCCTTGTGATGTGCAGACCTACATGTTCAAGTACGACAGCGTGCACAACCAGTGGAAGCACAGTGACCTCAAGATCAAGGACTCCAAGACGCTTCTCTTTGGCGAGAAGCGGGTCACTGTCTTTGGCATTAGGTAGTACTAATATCACGGCTTCGTTGGAAGAGATGTGTTGAAGCTTGTCTGTGTTGAAGCTGTGAAACTAATGTTTGATCCATCGCAATTCTTGAGGAACCCCGAGGAGATCCCATGGGCCGAAATTTGGTCTTGAGTATGTTGTGGAGTCCACTGGTGTCTTTACTGATAAGGAGAAGGCGGCTGCTCACTTGAAGGTTATATCCATTTATGAGCTAGGATGGTATGGAGTCTATGGACTATGGATCATAATTTATGCTGACTATATGGAAACCAATGAATTTGTCATTTCTAGTAAAGAAATTGCTTATGGTGATGAAAATATTTTACTCTCATTTTAAGCTCATCCTTCTTCATGGCAGGAAGAATGTTTCTCAAATAGCAGGGTATAACTTTTACAGTTCTCATGCATCGATATATCATTTACTTCTCGGTAATGAACATTCCATAAGGCTCTGCAACATGGTTTAGCACCTAGTCTTGATATTAGAAAATAAAACTAGTTCAAGGTGGTTACACAAATGTTTCTTTTCTCTTGATTGACAGCTACCATTTGATTGCCGGCTGAGTGCGCTTGCGACAAATGGATTGTTTCATGCCTTAGGCGAGCACTGATTAAGGAGCTTGATTTGTATTATACTTAGTTTCAAACTTACGATTAATGTGAAGTGATAAGCAATGGTTACACAGGTTCACATTTTGGTAGTAGTGTTCAGCAGGGGCGTGTATGTGCATGTGCATGTATGTAGTTCAGTATGCACCTATGCAAGTATGCATGGATTCATAATAATATAATATGCTACATAACCACTACATTTATACATTAAAAGCATAAGGAGCTCACTATCATTGTATGTCTTGTCCTATCTGCAACACAAAGATCTGAGCTCATCCGTGCTACGTTGGCTACACTTCATGCTTTATCGCCCGTGTAATCTTCAAACTAGTGTGAAGCCCCCTTTCTTAAATTATGCCAGATCATGAGGGAAACACTGATCTATCTGTCTCATCTTAATCACGAGGATACTAAGCAACAGGTATGTCTTATACACGGATACTTCTTTATATTTTAAGAAATGCATGCAATAAATATTACACTGTGCTATAGTACCACACACATAGACTTAAATTTCTGTTATTCCAGATGTTGAAGAAATTGAGTAAACAATTAAATGGAGAAGACTGGAGTTGGAATAACCTCAATACTCTCTGTTGGGCCATAGGATCAATTTCTGGTTCTATAGTGGAGGAGCAGGTATGTACACTGTTACTCTATGATTGCCAGTAACATCATGTAAGCATTTGTTTCAATTCTCCCATGTTTAGGGTTCATTGGAAGTTTTTGAAAACGGTGGTCAACAAATTATTTCAAAGGCTCAGGTTTGTAACTATATTATTTTGTTTCAGTTATGGTTGATCTCTTTCAGTGGCTACACATTAGGCTCCTCCCAGACCTGCGCATGGAAGTTTAACAAACATTGACATTGCTGCTAGTATCACACATGGTCTTGATTGTTGTGTAATTGTGTTCCACTATGGAGCATGCATAATTTGCAACAGCGGAGATGCTTATTCAGTTCTATTGAAGTATTGAACCACTAAACTTAATTCTGTTACCTACGATTTGGTAGCGGATAAGAGTATTCAGTGCTTATCTGCATATCTGTTTAGGTCCGGATGTTGGCGGTGAATTTGGTCCTTATCGCCAGTCGGAGTGCAATTCGTTGTACAAGCAGTATGCCGAGAAGCTCACGGAGTCTGGTGCAGTTTATCGCTGCTTTTGCTCCAATGAGGTATCTTCCCCCCTCCTTTGATCTGCATGTACGTGTGATTCAGTGAAATGCGAGTTTCATGATCTTAGTTCCACATATGCGTAGGTTATTTTTTGTCTTATGAATAAGGGAGCCGACCAAAGTTCTATTAAAGTTCTTTTGGTTGCTTTGAGTAAAATGCTTGGTCTTTTGTGTTTCTTATGAAAAATCCAAAGTGATTTATCCCACCATGACCACTAAGGAATGTGTCAGTTAAAAATCCTGTGAGCAATTTGTTGATGTTATTTTGAGATAAATACTCTGTACCTGACCTGGTAGTAATTTTCATCGGATCAAATATTAGCTTGTTTGACAACTGTTGTTGTTACTTCAGGAACTTGAACAAATGAAGGAAAGTGCGAAGCAGATGCAGATGTACAACAAGAGTTAGAGAAAGGGACACCTTACACTTACCGTTTCCGTGTGCCAAAGGAAGGGTCATTGAAAATTAATGATCTTATTCGTGGCGAGGTAATGACTTAAAGCTCTAGAGCATAAGCTTTAGCACTACCAACATAATTCTCTTGAAAGGTAGAAAAATAGAACACTGTATTTTTTTTTCTTTGGGCAGTACAAAGAGATGGGCTATCTGCCTCAGGCAATGGTAAATTATTTAACACTCCTGGGCTGGGGTGATGGTACTGAAAATGAATTCTTCACTATGGATGACCTAGGTTAGCTTCTCAACAATTCATTCTATTATCTTCATTGGCTGATTCTTGAAAATTGTAATGACCATTTGTTTACCCATTCTCACTTTGGTGTTCTCTCAACTTTTAGTTGAAAAATTCACTATAAATCGTGTCAATAAAAGTGGAGCAATGTTTGATGCAACAAAACTAAAGTAAGATCCTTTTTGCCAAGTTTTTCTCTGGTTAACCTATCATTATTGAACTGTCAAAATTCTATGATCTACTCGAAAGATTCGGTGACTAATTAGTTGAACTTGATTTTGCTACCACTTACTCTTTAGTTTTTTAAGTCTTATATCTGGGTTTTATTCAATTATAAGATAACTACAACGAACTTAGTACTAGCTAGTTCAGAGGTTATTTTATGAACTTTAGACAAGCTGGGGAGTATCTCTACAAGTCCATATGTCAAATAAAGTTAGCTGGACAATGTTAAAAGTTCCCTTCAGGATGTCCAATGGATTAAGCTAGGAAGCATCTAGAATCACTTCATAATATTGATAGAGTTGATACATAAGCCTGATAAATAGAGTGATCTTGAATGAAATAGGTATGATGCACCTTTTCTTGTTTTCTAACCAGTAGTGTTTTGAAAGCACATCACATCATGATCAAACTTGTATACTGGGATCTACCCATAGCTACCGGCTACCACCACCGATCTCAAATTGCTATCCTTCTGATACTTTATTGGCATGTCCACTATTCCCTTTAAGTGCATGTGCTATATATCAACTTAATATCTTCTAGTCAGACCTTCAGATCTTGACAGGAACATTCACACTTAACATGGAAAATGATCTTTGTGCTTCACTAATAGATTTTGATAATGACCTGGGTTGTATATTTATGTAGGTGGATGAATGGACAGCATCTAAGATCACTTCCACCGGATGTACTCATCAAGAATTTTGAAGATCCCTATCTACTTAGATTTCATTCTGTGTAACCCGGCAAGGGATTATCCCTATCTGTGGCAAAGTTGATGTATTACATTGTACTTCAAACATTATGTCAATATTGTTGTCGAATTTATATATGTAATGATTTGTGCCTAATTGGTGGTATTTTTCTTGCTGTGGAATGTATACTCTGTTTCATTGCTGAGTTTCCTGCCAGTTTAAAATGAAATGCATTGTACGTACAAAATTGATGCATATATTGTTTAGGTATTTCCCGAGTGCCCTTAGTTGCCAAACAATCAGGAAAATCACGAATTTGCATGTGTGCTGGGTCGTCACGTGGCTAGATTTCCCGAGTGTAAATCTAAAAAATACACTCGGGACAATTTCCAACTTTCCCGAGTGTAATTATGAACACTCGGGAAAAATATTTTTCCCGAGTGTTCAGATTTACACTCAGGAAAGGTATTTCTCCCGAGTGTAAATCTCAGAACACTCGGGAAACCAGTTTTTTCCTCGACGAATCTATCCCGAGTGCTCTTTCCCGACGGCCAACCTTCGGGAAATTAGCTCTCGAGTGTTTTTGCTAATTTCCCGAGTGTTTTAGACACTCGGGAAAAACCAGGGTTCTGGTAGTGAATCTTTTGTGGCTAAAGAAATCGTCTTATCTATCCCTTAAATTTAGGGATGTTATCTTCAGTAATTTTCATATCAATATTCTTTAGGTTGGATTGTTATGATAATCTATTTCCTATATTAGAGATATGCTTCATGGGGGTCAGTCAAGTCATCACTATAAAATGGACAACATTGTATCCGTTATGATTAATCAATAAATAAACAAAGTTCTTAGTCTCTCCTCCTCTTCTTCAACTAAAAGCCTCAGAGCTTCTCTGACGTACGGCAGAAGAAGAGCTTTGTTGACGATTAGATAAGGACGAGTGCCTCATCCTCGATCTCCGGATCCGTACCCGACTAAAGACCACAGTTTCCGTCGGTGGCCACCATCGGTCTATATCGATCGAATATACGCACATGTTTCCGATTCCGCCGCCGTAATCAGCCGGTAAATAACATCGTTTTCAGCGCCCTTTTAATTTGCCAATAGATTTTGAGTAGTCACCTCAGTTTTAAGAGCATCTACAATAATCCACCTCAGCTGTTACTAAGAGGTTGCCACATCAGCTTTTGGATGATGTGGAGGAAAGAAGATGAGGAGAGAAGGTAAAATTGTTTCTACACGAAGAAACTATCAGATTGTTAATACCAAGACATAAGAAACAACCAAAAACTCTATTGGAGGCTTAGTTGTTACCTAAACACTCATTTTGTGGGTCCCACTGCCTACCAACAAACTTGTAGCAATTAAAGTCTTAGATACAAGCTTAAGAAACAATCCATTGAAATGATTGTTTCTTTTTATTAGATTGAGTATTCTCTCTCCTTTTAGTAACAAGCTAAAAAACAAACTATTATAGATGCTCTAAGTAGTCACCGACCGACCCTGCAAAAGCCCATGGTTTCATAATAGGAGTAGCTATCTTCTTTTTGGCAGCGTTGGAACATCTCGTCTGAGCGCACATTCAGTTCGGTCGATCGTTCTCCTATATTATGCACTGATCGTATATAATTAAAAACGATGTTAAAATCTGCCACTATCATTCATTAGTATCCAATTTGGTATCAATTGGTTCACTTGTGATTGGTTAATAAATAAGTTTTCAAGGACGTCAAAATTTCTTATGGTTTGACATAAGCTCTGTGAGTGTGAGAGAGAGAGTTAAAACGAAAAGAAAATAACAACTGTGCGGACAGGAGAAAGAGAGGACAAGTAAAGGACGGTTCTACTTATTCCACAGATATGGAGGTGGTAAGGTAAAGAGAGGTGCAGGTAGGCGGTAACCATGGTTGGAGCTAGCACTAGTACAAGCAGTTAGTAGTGGTGACTCCTCTTACCACATGCAGTGCAGCACACATCACCATATATAGTGTATGTTACTCGCAGTCTGATGAACTTTTTTTTTTATTTAATCTATTTTTTTAAATAGTTTAAAGATGGGTGACTATGCTACAGTCTCCTGAAAACTAAAAAAAATCAGTCACTTTTTTGAGCCATTGGATCACCATCCAATGACTTCTGTTTGTTATGTTGAAAAGTTCTAAAATAGACAAAATAAATCTAGGTGAACCCTACAAATACAAAAAAAAAATTCTAAATTAGACAAAAGTAAATCTAGATGAACCCTACAAATACAAAAAAAAAATCTAAACTAGACAAAAGTAAATCTAGGTGAATCCTACAAATAAAAAAACAAATAGAACTAAAAGTTTCAATAAAACTGTGCTAAAATTACACATCACTTGTTAGTGCAATTTTAGGTTTAGTGGTGTGCAATTGTAGGTGACTGGGTTTTAAACAAATTTCAGGCGATTGGGAGCTAGCAAAAGCGTTTAAAGATAATATCTCTCTAACTTTATTTTCAATTCTGACCCCTTTGGCCACACCACAACGCGTAGCGTGGTAAAAGCACGTTGTTACGCCACGGATCTCGGCATGGCAAACAAGTGATGTTACGCTACTCCTCTTTGCGTGACAGGACTTAGCAAAAAAACAGGCGTGTGTTGCCTCGGAGGGCTATCATGGTAGATTTGGTCACGTCGCGGCCGATGGCGTGACAACATATTTTAGTCACGCCACGGGTCATAGCGTGACCAAAGATGTTAGAATTGAAAATAAAATTAGGGAGATTATCTTCAAAATATTTTTAAAAATGGATTAAAAATTAAAAAAGCTCCAGTCTGAGACAAACATAAATTTGGTAAGTAAAACATAAATTCGGTAAGTAAAGAAAGAAAGCATACTTCACGTCATGGATAGAGAATAGAGTAACTAAAGGGACAGGTTTCTTTTGCTAATGAGCATGCACTAGCTAGCTAGTTAAAGTAAATTATTAAGGCGGCCGGCTCATCAGCTGGGACACTGTCACACGATGGAGCTGAGCTGTTCCCGCGTTCTGGCCACTCGAAGTGACAGGGATCTGAACCCAAGTGCTAACTAAGTGCATGCCTCCTTTTCCAGAGAAATTAAAGAAAGAAGATTCTGCGCTTTTGTTGATCCAAGGCAACTCCCAAACAATCGCCTCCACATCTGAAATGATTTTTTTAATTATTTTGTTGCTGCCTCCTTGATATCCTTCTTCTCCCAATGCACTGAGACTAGAGGTTTGGCGCATCACTGAGATCCAATAAGAACCTTCACCAGTGGCAAAAAGAGGAGAAAACGGATCGAGTATAGACGGATAATAGTTTTGCTATTTTTTTTCTCGGATATGGATACAAATATGAATATTTTGGATACGAATATGAATTATGTCGAATACAAATGCGGAGTAAATACGAATCGAAACGAATACGGTCACGAATATTTTCGGAACATGATAACCCCTTAAATTGTACGCTAGAAATTAATGGAAACATATAACTAGTTTATTTGATCCAAACATTCATGAATTGTTCATATTTTCAGTAACCACATATAACATTGGCACTTGTAAGCTGCATTAATTAGTTCATCACAAACATAGCACTTAGTATACCACATTTAGCTCATAACTCATAAGTCATCACACATTCACACTTAGTTCATCACATACATAAAACTTAGTTCACACTTAGTTCATCGTACCTAGTTCATTAATGGCATACATAGTTCTAAGTGGATATATGTCTCAAAAAATATACATAGCAGTACACTTAGTTCATCATATATTGTAACAACCCAAAATTTGTTTAGTTTAAAAAGAAAAATTAAGTTAGATTAATTAATTTAATTTGTTGGTTTCATTTGAAGTTTATTCACTGTTGAATAAAATTTCTAAAGTCCAATTCAAATCTCAAATTCCATCTTAAATTGGTAGTAGAGAGATGAAGGGAGAGCTCTGGAAGTAGAAGGAAGAAAGAGACAAGGAAGAGAAGAAATAGGCCTGGCATAATCCGAATAATTCGTATTCGTATTCGACGGATACTAGGACTACTGTATTCGTATTCGTTTCCAACATAAAAAATCCGTATTCGTTTTCGATCCAAGAATTATCCGGGAAAAATCCGATCCGAGACAATCCGAATTCGTTTTTGTCCAGATTGGTCAGAAACTATCTGATTCGTATTCACCCCTAGTAGCAAAGCAAGGATGAAAATGGAGGGCAGGCTCAAAACCTCAAATGACTAATCTAATTTGAGACAAGCATAGTGTTGTATTATTGTGAAATCAAATTTATACATGAATTAAAGCAAAGCAAAGAGGAAAAAAAGAGAAATACAATTATGTACCTCACTAATGGAAAGTGCGTCTCCAAAACATATAAACATGGTACCAGATGGTAACGACCTGTACATCAAAATTAATGACACGATAGCAAATTGTGCTTAAATGATCATGAACATTCAAAATAGCAAATTGTACTTAAATGAATATTCAATAGCAGTTGGATAAAGGAATAAGCTAATGGGAGCTGAAGAAAGTCAACCGACTGCTCCATGAGTCGGCTTATCCCCAAATCAATATATCATCCAGTTTAGTTTAGAAAATAACGTTTTGATGCAAGTATTAGGAATAATAGTTCGTGAAATAGTTTTTAGCGGAATTAGAGTCATCATCAATCGAAATGATCAAAGGAAGACTTGCCTCAGTTTTCATAGTCGAGTTTGGACTTTGTTTTGGGCCATAGGAGGTTTCTTTCCCTTCCTGCAGTTTGGCACATATATCGAGACTCAATAGGGTCGAAATTTAAGAATGTAGTAGATCTACGTAACTGTGGCTTGTATCCTTGCTATGTCACAACTGTAAATGTTGGCCCTTTCGCCAACCATCTCAACATATCACTTGACGAGCTCCTAGCGAGTCGCTCATTCAACCATTGGTTGAACGGACTATTGTGTTGTCTCGTGATCCAAACATCCAGCCGCTCTAGATTCTGTTGCCGAAGCACGTCCTTGTTCTAGTCGATATATGGGGACACTTCAGTCATGTGTTGCAAGATCGTGAAATGGGCTTGAGCATACACTCTCATCTCTGAAGTGATTACTTTCTTTCGATGGTCCCGATACCATTAAGTCTCCCCTCATGGCGAGATCGAGGCACACCTATCGGTTTGACCTGAGCCATGTAATTGACGCTAAACTCAATGAACTCTTTGGTTGCATAACCTTCGACGACGCTGCCCTCCGACCGAGATCGATTCCGTACATAGGACTTGAGAATTCCCACGAACCTCTCAAATGGGTACATGCTACTGTGGATATCATGGGGATATGCTCACGGTCTTAGGATGATGAAACAATTGGCAATGGTTCTTAAAGTTTGTCAAATCTTTTGTTTTCAGCAAAGTCGGGATTTTCGGTAGTACCGACAAGTAACGTGTGGTATGACCGCAATGGTAGAGAGGTAGTACCGCAGTGCGGTAATTGTAAGGACCCGACCCGAGAGCACCCGGAGGGTTCTCCCGGGACCACCCAAGAGGGTCCAGCCGAACCACCTAGAGGTCTGGGAGGTCCTCCAGGACCACCCAGGAGGTCCTCTAGGGCCACCCGGACGTCTCGGCCTCTGTGCTCAGAGCTAGTCCCAAGATCAACATGCTAGCTCGCACAGAATTTACAATGGTGACTTCACATCCATACAACAAACTCAAAGATGAAGCAGACAAATTCATATTTATAGACAAAAGACCTTACGGTCAAGCTTGTTTACAGGGGGTGCCACACAGGGCAAACTATAAAAAGAAACACTTGCAGCGGAAAGCAAAATACAACGCGGGCCACTCGGCGAGCCACAGGCTATCGAGTGGAAGACGTCCCCTAGTCCACGAGGTCTTCAATGAACTCCTCCTCATAGTGCTCGGAGCACTCGGGGAGGTCTTCAGCTGCTGATTAACCAGAGGGCACAAGCCATGAGTACTTTGAATGTACTCAGCAAGCCATGGAGAAAATGGATGCAATAACATTTATGCAAGGCTTGACAAAGAAAGTTGTATGGTTAGTTTGCATAAAGCAGCATTTATTGGAAATACAGTAGGTAGATTGCAAGGCACAAGTTGAAAAGGGTAATACATAAATAGACAAGTTCTTTGAAAACAGCACACGATCACCCGGGTCGAGAGCAAAACCACACGAAACCAACCACAACTTTTTAGAAAGTTCTACCCCTTGCGTGAAAGAACCGGACATGTCCATAACCGAGGACGCGGCTATTCGAATAGATTTTACGCTCTGCAGAGGTTGCGCACTTTACCCACAAGACACGAAGTCCTCTAGCTGGTTGGGCACCCGTCGATGCCCCTGCTCACTTCCTTTGGTAAGCGATCTAGAGCTCGTGACAAGGCCTTTACAAAGGTCACCTGAGACTTGGTTCTCGCTCACGAGGATTCGCTTTGGGGCCCCTCTTGCGCCATTCGACCACCACTTACGTAAGCGCATCGGGACCTCGCTAATTAGTTGGCCAGACCACCCCACTCTGGACTTGTGGTTGCACGGGAATGACCCAGATCGATGGCGTACAAGGTTAAGTCCTTAGTTGGATGCTCAGGCGAGACATTCCACAACCCAATGTGCACAAGGCACCCACTACTCACTACCACCCACTCGCTCGAGCATAAAATATTTTTCTGGTTCAACACGACCAAATGACCACTCAGGTCACAGCACACAAATTTTAACGAAAGTGGCATTGCCACAATTCCATAGCTCATTAGTCAAGATTATCATTGTTGGGTTCAACCCAGCTAGAGAACCACCCAGTCCTAGCACACAAAATTTAGTTAAGGTGACAACAAATGTCGTAGCCTCACACAGGGCCACACTTCATTTTAATCAGTTACATCGGCTGCTACTACACAAGCCACAACCGGTGCGCTAGGGGTAAGCTAACAATGATGATTCATGGTGAGAACGACGTCTAATACAACATGACTAAGCAATAATACGCACCCTTGTTGGCATACAGAGACATATCCAACGAAGATAACCCATCCTACGGATTTCCAAGGGTACATGTAAACATGTTGCATTAAAACATATCAAGGAGTAATACTGGCAAGTGGTGCTTAGCTACTCCCAAAACCATTTTTCTATAAAACTAGCCATGCATGTTTATAGCAAAACAATATACTTTTTGAAAAAATGGGTTCAACATGATCAAAGGCCTATGACTTGCCTTCGCTGATGAACTGAGGGTCTTCTGCTGTGAAGGCCGGGTCCAGGAAGTCTTCACAACAATCGGGTCCTATACGTTTTCGAAAAGAGCCAAGTCAATAAAACAAACCCACAAAACTCCAACGAAGAACTAAATTAAAGCCAAAAGAAAGACACGGGCTCAGGGCGAAGATAGGAACTTGATCCTTAGAACCGGAGCTCCTACCGAAGATGAAAAAGCTATCCAGAAGGGCGGTTCGAGGTTCTGGGAAACTAAAGGAAACAGGAGGCCTCTCTGGTGCTTTATATAAGCACGGGGAGGCTTAGAGAGCGGGAGACAGTGCAATTAATGCTCATGACAGGAGCAGGTAAAGGAGGTGACAAAAAGATAAAAGACAAGGTATGGTGGAAATGATAGCATTAATTGCACGAAGACTTTTCTCCCCCACGGTACTGAGACCTGAGAGAGCGGTCTCACAGAAGAGGTGGTCCTTGCAAAAAGACCAAAGAGGAGGTCGCTACCTAAAAGGGTGGTCCTTGCAGAAGCCAAGGAGGGTGGTCTTTGCAAAAAGACCACAGGGGAGGTCATGACCGCCAGGGTGGTCACGACAAAACGCCAAAAGAAGGGAGGTCGCGGCCTCAAGGGTGGTCATGACCCAAAAGGGTGGTCTTTGCAAAAGACCAAGAGGGTTGTCTTTGCAAAAGGACCACAAATGCGGGGAGATCCAAACAAGGGGAGGTCTGGACGGCCAAGATGATTCCAAAGGAGATCTCGACGATCAAGACCAACATAGGGGAGGTCTCAACGGTCAAGATGAAGCCAAAGGAGATCTCGAAAGGAGGAGATCAACCTGAACGATGGATTCCGGAAATCAAGGATGTTTGAAACACAAACCCGAGCGGAGAGTACCTCGGGGGTGGTCGTGACCCAAGGGGAGGTCAAAACCAAAGGAATGTTCAAACAGAAAAGGAGGTCTAAACCACGAGAAGGTCTGAACAAAGAAGGTGGTTTAGATCAAAAAGAGGTCTAAACCTCGAACAGAGATTCAAACCAACAAAGGGGTCTGAAGAGATTCAAACCAACAAAGGGGTTTGAAGAAGGTCTGGACGAAAGAAAAGTCCAAGCAAAGGCACAAGGGGAGGTCCAGAGAAGTCTGAACGAACCGAGAGAGAGGAAAGCAAGACCAGAGCTAGATCAACTCCAATTAAATCGAACTTAGGATTGGTTGAAGTTTGATTTAGTCATTTTAAACACTCAAATTTCTGAAAGTCTCAAGTTAAGCATTGAACTCTCATCAAAACCAAATGGTTCTTTTTATTTTGAAAACTTTTTAAGAACTCTAGAAAATTGGGATGTTACAGTAACACTAGCCTTTAGTTGGCGGTATGGATTTTTCAAAGAACGTGTTTTCTTGGATTTTTGGTCTTCTGTGAGAATTGGTATGACCGCGGTTATTGGAACGGTACTACCGCAGTGCGGTAGTACCAGTGATTACATGACGGTAGTACCGATTGTATTCTGAATGTCGATCGACTTGGTGAATTGGTTTTTTGTTAGGTCAAGTTCATGGGTTTCAGTGCATATATGTTGCATGATGCATGTTTTGACTAACGTGGGTCAAGTTGCGAAGAACTAGTTCCCGGAAACGATTTCTTGGTCTATTATTGTGCAGGTTGCTCGGAGGTCAACGACGGTGAACGGCGAGGATGATCGGGACTAGGCTTGAGAGCTGAGGTTCAGAACGATCGAGGATGCCGGGTGAGGTCAATGGACTCAAGCATGGCGCAAAATGGACGAGGATGATTGAACGGGCAGTTCGGTGTGACGAGCCTGACCCTGTGCGGCTGGGAATCCTTACTGACGTGCTTTGCCCTGGTGTGTCTGTGCTCGTGGCACTCCGAGCACCTGTTGGTGCTGCCGGCATCTTTGAAGTCGTATAGAGAGTACATGTCCTTACCGCCTTGCTGTGAGAGATCCATGTCATTACGAAGCATCTTACTCTTTCTTCGACCGCGTTGCTTGTTCATCATTGCTATGTCGAGAATGTATTCCTCCCCCATATATGGTGGCCAATGCGAGGGATCAAGGTAAGGCTCGAATCTCTTCTCCCAAGTCCAAATCGTGGCTAGCTTCGAGAATTCTGGCGCAATGAAGGTAAGGTGACTTACACCGTGCATGCGACAAGCAGTGATGACGTGAGAGCATGGGACATGCAGCAACATCGGGACCATGCAAGTACAGTCTCCTGCAGTCAGGTTCACTCTATAGTTTCGGCCACTGTAACGCTTGCCCCCTATTGATGTGCCCCTAGCTACCCTAACGGCGTATATATGCAAAGTGGGATCGTATTCCTTCGTCTCCTGATTGCATGACTCGGCCTCCACGATAGTAAGGTGCTTGGCAGCAGCCGCACCCCAACGCTGGTCGGCATTGTATGCATCCCTTGCTCGGGTCCACTGATCCACAAAGTACGAGTTGGTCTTTCAAAACGAGTACTCCAAGATAGCAAATACTGGCATCGCACGGATGCCCTTAATAATGTTGTTGAACACCTCCGAGATGTTCGTTGTCATCATTCCATACCGACAGCCATCTTCATCGTATGCATGTGCCTACTTCGCCTTCTGCTGCAAGACCTCGTCCAACCATAAGTTACCCCGTTCGTTGGTCAGTCCCCTCAACTCCGTCAACTTGACCTGGAATCCCCTCTTCTCCAAGCATCCGCACAACATGTTGAACTTTTTGGTGAGATCTTCCCTGCTGCATTACTTAAAGAAATTAGCTGCTAAATAACACATGCACCACCTATGCAGCACATCTGGGTGTCCGTCAAGTCTGGTCTTCACATCGTTCAGAATGCCACGGTGCCTGTTCGAGATGATGCAAACTTGTCCTCTACTTTGAAACATATCCTTTGAGTACATAAAACTTGTGTAGTTCATATATACTCATATTGCTTTATATTAAATTATTTGCAATTGTGTTGTGGGACTAATGTGTGTGCTAAGATGTTTTCAAGGCTTAGTCCCAGAGTTTGATTGAAGGCATGAGAATAAAATGCAAAGATGATAACAGATCGGCATGGCTCAAGACAAAGGAGTCGTGCATTGCATTTGTTTTGCTTCTAGAAAAGTCTTCAGTAAAAATCGGTATGACCGCATTTGGTAAGTGATACTATCGATGTGCGGTAGTACCAGAGTTCTTTTGGCGGAACTACAAAGACGCAGATGCGACCGCATATATTTCGAAAGCGAACTACCGCACACCGGAAGTTCTGAATTTTAGTTGGCGGTACGTTATCTCTAGAGTGGGCCAGTTTTGGACCTCTAAGGGAAGCGGTAGTACCGCCCTATGTGAACGGAACTACCGGAGAGCGAAACTACCGCATGATCAACGGCGGTAGTACTGCACCTTTCTGCAATGGCTTGTTAAGAAGGATTTATTGCAGGTATATCTTGGTAATTAATGTTAATCATTGTGGGACTAACATTTTTCATGAGTTGGATGAATAGGTTATGTTCCATGTTAATGGAGACTCCGAATGGCATCATGAGTTGATTGTTATCAAGTCAAGATTCAAGAAGAGGATGCATCATATGTTGATGCATATCAAGATCTCGAAGAGGAGATGATGATGAGTTAATCATCAAGTCAAAAGAAGACCCATCATGTGTTGATGGAGGTCAAGTAAAGGATGCATCATGGATTGATGCATGTCAAGACGATGACCCGGACTTAAAGTGAAGATGTGCGTCATCAAGCTTCAAGAAGATGCTCAAGGCAAAGGTATGACTAGCTAGGGCTAAGAATATGTTTCTAGTCTTTTACCGGTCTTGGTGTCTGGTTGGAAGACCAGATTGCTAGTATAGATTTGCCGTACTATTAAGAAGGGTCTTGTCTAGTAGCTTAAGTCTCATCATGTGTTGATAGCTCAATTTTGCTTGCTCTAGCTCTCCGTGGCATGATACTATTATTTGCGAATGTGTTTTGCAAATAGCCGAGACTCATGCATTTAATCCTTGTAGCATGTGACTATACTTAGCAAATGTGTTTTGCAAATAGTTGAAGTCCATATACCTACTTCTTGTGGCATGATCTAAGTTTGCAAATATATTTTGCAAATTTGTTGAGATTCATGCATTTTCCCTTGGCATGGTCTAAGATTGTTTGTTGCTAATACTTTGGACTTAGACCATGGTAGTGGCTCTTTGGAGTTGTGCTTTTTTTTATTTGATTAAATGTGTTTGAGATCAATCAAATAAGTTGGTTGTGTAGCCCTCTGAATCAGCTTTCCATAGAGTCCAATATCACTCAATTCCGACATCGGAGTCAAAAGTTATGACCTTTTTACCGAGTGTCATCTGTGCTGAAATTGGGCTGCGAAACTACCGCCAGAGAAAAGCGGTACTACCGCAGAACGGTAGTACCGGCCTTTGTACTATGGTACTACCGCACCAAAAAATTTATCGGCTAGTTTTTAAGCCTTTAATACACCATTTCCGACCGTTGAGCAAAAATCAGTAGTACCGGGGTTACAATGGCAGTACTACCGTATTTTGGCTGAATTTACTAATTTCCGCTCTCAACGGCTAGTTTTTATATGTGGGCTATAAATACCCACCTTGGTCAGTTGAGAGACAACCTTTGGCATCCCATTTCACTCACTTGAGCTAGTGTGAGGTTCTCATCTCAATTGTGCATGTGTTGCACCTTGTGAGCAAGGAGAGAGGTCTCTAGTTGCATGTATTGCATCTAGAGGTGGATTTCATATCCACTTGAGCTTGTGCATTCGTTGCTCGTGGTGAGAGCCAAGTAAGGGGCTTGGCTTATTACTCTTAGTGTTTGCCGACACCTAGACGACGTGGAGGCGTCGTGGACCGGTGATCTTCTCAAGAAGCTTGTGAGAAGGTCTGGCATGTTGTGAAGGTTGGAGCTCACCTACCCGGAGCGGGAAAGAGCTACCACTAGTGGAATTGAGGTGTTTGGCTTAATTCGTGGAGCCGGTCCAATTAGTTTGGACTTACCTCAACGTGGATTAGGGGAGACCGGCAAGTCTCCGAACACCATGGTAAAACATCCTTGTGTCATTGTGGTTTGTTTCTCTTGTATTTTACTTTGCGCAATTTACATTCCTAGAATTAAATTGCTTAGATGTCTTTGTATGTATCATTATCAATAGTCTAATATTGTCGGTGCACTTAGTCAAGACTAGTTGATTTATATTTTAATTGAGCAAAACCGAATTGATTTATAATTCCATTTAAAACTCGGTTTTAACCAAAAGATTTTAAAAACTGCCTATTCACCCCCCTCTAGTCGGCCTCCTCGATCTTACAGAGGAGGACGGCGCGGGGGAGGATGCTAGTGCGGGGTCGAGCTCCGGCGTAGGGGACCGGCGGGACTCGATCGACGGCGCGGCGAGGATGGATTTGGTGAGGAGAGAAGTCGAAGCGGTGGGGACGAGCTGGGGAAAAAAGTGAAGAACTGGAGCGGTGGCCGCACTTAAGTCACCCACTGTCACGCCAAGTCTCAGAGCGTGACAAGACAACCTTGTCACGCCATGGGATATGACGTGACAGATGCCACGCAAGCCCTCCACGCTGGCACGGCGCGCGATCGAGGGCTTGCGTGGCATCTTTTGTCCCGCTGCTTCCGGTGGCGTAACAGAACGTTTTGGCCACGCCACGTGTGGTGGCGTGGCCAAAGGGGTCAGAATTGAAAATAAAGTTCGCAAGTGGTTAACTTTAAAATAAAATTAAAAAAAGATTAAATAATAAAAAAATTCTGCCAGGGACTGCTTGCTAATATTCTACATGTTCAAGGTCCCTTTTGTAAGTCTCAGGGTGGTTGTGCCGGCAATCCTATATTAATGGCCTTCGTGGCCATATTTCCAAAAAAAAAAAAAAAAGCTCAGAAGTCTGGATAGAGATGAATCATATGATATCCATTGCGGCATGTGGGTTTGTATGATTGTATCCACAACGAAATTACGTACCCAATCAACAGGTACAAAAAGATGTACCTAATTGACAAAGCATCTCAGTGCTAGCTCCGCCAAGAATATACTACTCTAATTTGGCATTCGACCTTCAAAGTTCATTGTTGGACTCATCGATCCACTGATGGGCAAGGCACGAAGCTTGAATGAATCTAATAAAAGCAAGCACAAGTGCACAAACAACATTATCTTCTGTGAATAAGGGCATGTTTGGATGCTTGCCTCATGGTGCGATAAATTTTTTTTTTGGTGTATGACATGTGAGATATGGTGCTAAGGAAGCGTGCCCTCGCCACAAGTTAGAGAGCAAAACAAAATCACTAGCTAAAAAAAGTCAAAACAGGACTAACTTATTTGTGGCGATGCCCATTACTAGCAGAACGAGCTGGTCGTCGGTCCACCGATTGGATCATGGATGGCAGCTAGCCGGTTGGCCTCCGCTGTTTTCCATGGCCTCTATCGTCTTGTTTGGACGAGACGCACAACATGCCATGTGTAATCTTAACCGCAGATTGCGATGGGCACAGCACAACCTTGTCTGAGCGCACTGGGTCTTTGTTTGCTTAATGTAGAAGAAAGGGATGGGATTATGGGGAATAATAAGCGTGGCACAAAATTGTCACCACTAGTGTTGATTGATTGATAAGTGTGCCTGTGGTACAGGGCGGATTGTGGATTTAGAAGGCGACGTACATGCGTGCTAGTGAGTGTTGCTCCCCCCATCTAGACACACGGTATTTTAGAAAGCGTGCGGTTAAACTTCTATGACTTTAACTAACAATATGTAAAAAAAACTATTTAGATTGATAGTCAGAGAATAATATTATTAGATTTGTCATGATAAATATTTTCATAATATAATGATTTTGCTTTTTTTTACGAACACAATCATATAAAAAGTAATGGTCAAAGTTGGATATTAGAGACCGTGCCAATGTCCAAAACGTCATACATTCTTGAACAGAGGGAGTACAAATTTCTCCATGGAATTTCAAGCTTGGCTAAATGCGCAATTCGCCGAGAGAAACAGCCAAATTATAATAGGTATATACACCTCTAGTAGGAAAAAAATGGCTATATTGAGAGAGATTTTTTGCACTGAAAAATGGCTATTTATTTCTGCTGCGATTTTGTCAGCTTCAGGCCTACGTTTTGCAATCCCACGAAGTGTAAATTCTGTCTTGTTTAGTTCGTGTTATTTTAATACGTACTTTTGTTGGAACATTCATCTGATCGAGTTGAAAACTTTGTGATATGCGCACTGATCCAACAGAACAGTTGGGCGCGTTAGGTGCATCAAGCTAAGTATCCAGCTAGTTAAAGTAGAGTGCTGTCAAAAAGACTAGCAAATTTAGAAGAATCAGGAGCCTACACAATTTTTTACACCACACATTGATGCCTATTTATTTGGAAAGAAAATGGTGGTTAGGAGGCCAAATTATTCTCATGGCCGGGTCCCCAAGGAAGCACATATTTGATATTCCCCTTTGGAAATTTCCAAATCTACCGTGTGCCAATTTTTGTGGCCATGCGAGTAGAAAATTACGATAGCCACTGCAAATTAATGTTTCATTGGACAGTTCTTCCCAGGCGCGCACGTTTATCTTAGACACGCGAGTAGTTCTTAATGTAATCTTGAATATTTTGTAAGAAAAAAAAAGTAATCTAGCATGTATAAACTTTTCTTCTCGAAAAAATTTGGACAGTTCTTCGGGCCCACTATATTCTAGAATGCATGAAATCATGGCATCCAGATTCACTGGAAAATTGAACTAAAACACCACGCAATGAACATTTCAGATCCGATGTTTGGGAGTTGTTTGGGATGGTGCTGTAGCATTCTAATTTTCAGGGTTTTTTTTAAATAAAAATAACTATTTGATTTTTGTTAAAATTGCTAAATCTTAACTTGGAATTTTAGACAACAAAAATAATTTAATATGAATTAATCAAACTTCAATTAATTCAATTTGGTTTAAATGGGTTTTCTGGTATTTAAAGTCAAAAACCTATTTCGACCACCCTCTCGGTTTCGACCAGACCTGCCTGTCAGCCCCCCTGCTCACCTTCGCCTCACTCCCGTTGCTCGCCCATGCCGCCCGTGTGCGAGCTCGTGTCACCGCCGCTGCAAAGTCGTCGCCCCGGCGCGAATCCCACCCCTTTTTCCCTCGGCGACGTGCGCATTAAATGTCATCACCTCGCCACACTGCTTCCCCACTTGTCTCCTCCCCACCTGCCCCCATCCCCTCCCTCACCTGCTCCAAGCCCGTGCCATCCGGAGCTCCGCCCATGCTGCGAAGCTTCTCTGCTACTCCTCCTTCCCCATTAAATAGCACCCCAGGACCCCCCTCGTCCCCCTCTTGCTTTTCCCTCGACTCTCCCTCCCTCTCTCGCCCTCGTTTCGCCATGCTTCGAGTTCGCCTCACCTCCTCTCTCATTGGTGCCCATGCCTTGCCATCTAAATCACCTGGGCCAGGCCACGGCCAGCCATGGCCGCCTCATGGTGTTCGCCATTCTCGTCTGGCCACGCCCGATCTGTGCCCCTCCTGTAGTCGTAACTCCTTCCAACCAGGTAGTCAAAACCCTTCCAACCACCCTGAGCCCTTTCTCATTCACCCGATTTCATTTCATCATTTCTTGAGTTTTCAAACTTCCGAGAACCCGTTCTCCTTCGTCCGTGCTCCGATTTGAATAACCAAAATTTTAAATTCATCTAAATTCAGTACCTTTCTTTTAGTTCTAGTTTGGTAATTTTTAGATTTTATTTGAAATTGTTTTATTTATTTGGCTCTTTTCGCACGCATAGATTTCGGCATTTTCGAAGAATTATTGGACCCGACGATCGAAGCAATTGAAACCTTCAACAAAGGCAAGTCATAGACCTTTGATCATATTGAATCCATTTTATAAAATTATATTGTTTTATATCAACCTGCATTGCTAAGTTTATAATAAATGGTTTTGGGAATAGTTAAATGCCTAATTTGTCATTATGCCTCCTTATATAATTGTAAATGACATGTACCCTTGGACACCATAGGATGGTTAATTTTAGTTGGACATTATTTTAGTACCAACATGGGTATCATATTTATGCTTAGCCATGCTTTAGTTATGCGATGGTCTCTCGATCACCTGATTCAATACTAATAAATTTGACTTAATGAAATATAGAATTGTGGCGCGGCCACTATTGTTAAAATTTGTTGTGCCATGGCAAGGGTTGCTGTGAGAACCCAGGGTATTTAACTTGTAATACTTAACCATTAAGATGATTTAAGCATTACAAATCAAATATCTCGACTCTCGGCATATATGTACTTCCCAAAAATGCACTACATATACCCCATACAAAAATTATGCATCAATTCCATTCAACACATAGAATCCAAAGTACAACTAAGCAATTAAAAGGACATACAATATAGAGTTATTACAAAAGGGGCCGACCGGCCAAGTAGCAACTAAAGAGTTAAACAAGTAGTGGAAGCGAACAGCCATAAGATGGCGATAAACAAAAGCCAATTAGTGTGCCTTTAACCCACAAGGCAACCAACCGGGCCACCAACCTAGTCGTCGAAACCACCGCACATCTCGCAAAAGTGGAACCCTTGGGGTTCAACTTCCTCCTTTGCAACAATTTAGTAAGCAAAGCAAATGAGTACAAAAATGTACTCGCAAGACTGACGTGTAGAGTAACAGGCCTATATATTTAGCTACATGCAAGCTTATTTAAGTGGAGGAGGCTCTAGACTCATTTTCAGTATAAAGCAAGTTTTCATCTACAATAATGTAATAGATTTAAAGCCATTTTACAATCTATTTTTATTTGACAAAAACAGCGATATACAAGTAACAATAATAACAAGACATCCTGGAAGTGGCTAACCCAATAGCCACCACAAAAATAGCATAAATTCCCCATTCATACCACCCACATCAAGTTTTAATTAAATGTTGTAGTCTAACTCTTGTAGAGACCTCACCAAGCATGTCCATAACCTAGGACGAGGCTATTCAAATAGTTTGAACCCTGCAGGGGTGTACCAATGTACCCACATGTCAGACCACCTTTTTGCCTCCGGAATGAGCACACTACCTTTGGTATGCCAGCACAGCTAAGTCCTACGAGACATTTCCAATAGATGATGCTAATTAAGAGCCGCAACCCAACAAAGAGAAAGACACATCAGCCAGCTCAAGCCGATTTGCTGATGTTCCCCTCCTATCACAAACATTTCTTTTTACAATCACCAACCAGCTCATAATTAACACCGCCCAAAGTACTTAGTCAAGAGAGGTCCCATATCCCTCTCATGTGGTTAGCACGCAATAAGCGCTTGGCTTAGTGTCCAAGATGTTCGGTCCTTGTTGACCCGGGCACTATTCTAGTCACACCCAAAAGATCACACCATCAACCATTGTGTCCAAGTCTCAAATATTTTATTTTCATTTTCAGTTTTTGACTTTACAAAGTAACAAAGCACAAGGTGCTAAGCATAATGATAATAATAATTTTGTGTGATCACAGTTATCGACTATGTCGATAACCGCCCAATTCTACCGGTAGCTAAGCATTTCTAAGCATGACACCGCAAAGACAATAAAAGAGCATAATTAAATCACCGGGCTCTAATTCACTAGCGATATTTATAGCTTATGTTTTGTGGCAGGGGATAACAAATTTAAGGGCAACCATGCAATAGGAATAGCTACCTCTAATCGGGAAAATTACTTTGACACAAAAGCATGCATACATACAATTTGTAAACAAAGTATTAGACTTGAAAGTAATGGGACATTTATGATCAAACTGCTTGCCTTGCTGGGGATTACTTTCTTGCTGTAGAGGGTCACTCGCGCAATCAATAATTTCGTTGGAACCTAGCGAAAGAATCCAAAAGCACAATAAGAATGAATAACATCGAAAAGACCTAAAAAAATTCAAAGTCATCCAAAAATCATGAAAAATTCACAGAAGGTAGAGCATGATTTTAGGTGAATTTAGCAATAATAATCAATTGATTTGGATGTTCTATGCAAAAGTTATGACAGTTTGAAAGTCAGTTTTCCAGAAAAATCCAAATTAATTGCTACCGGTTACTGTTCATCCGAAATAATTATTTTGGTGAAAATTTACAGAGTAGTGGTGCTAGGTATAGCACCACATGAGATGAGCAATGGAATTTGATTCACCTCATTTGGAGCTAAGGTGAATTTTCTATGATTTTTCAAAGTTATGAAAGTAGTACACAAGTTACATGCAAAATAGGATTTTCAGTAATAGTATCATGCTCACAACCTATTTTACAATAAAATGCACTAGTAGAAGATTCTAACAAAATTGAGTTTACTCTTTTTGGAGTTACAGAGAAATACTTATGCATTTTTGAAGTTAAAGCAATTTTTAGTGCAACAATAATACTAAACCTAAAGTAATTTTGCCAAAAGTGATTTCTGGAATAGTAACATGATTCAACCCATTTTTATATTAAAGTACATTTAAAAAGGAAACTATCAATATCTGAATCATCAATTTTGGAGCTAAAATGAATTACTTATGCAATTTTGAAGTTTAACCAATTTTTCAGTTCACAGATAAAGCATTTCGGAAATTATATAAACATTACATACTTTTTATACCCAGCCTAACTTAGCCCTACACACTGACCAGTGGGGTCCCCCAGTTTCTTTTCTATTTCAATTAAAATCCTAAAGGGAATCTATTCTTACAGGTGGGACCCGTGTGTCATAGGCTCGGTCCACATGCATAGTGCATGGACCGAAAGCCAAGAGCTAGGTCCACGGGTGCACCGCAGGATTAATATGCACTAATGGCCTCGGCCCCACCTGGAAGTGACTCAAAGAAGCAACTAATCATTTGCTTTCCGACCAAGATACGTCATTTATTCCTAATCATCATCATTAATTCCTAATCAACATGACTCTGATGGTCGTCAAGGCGTGCGCAGCGCGAGCAGCGTGGTCATGAAGTTTCCTATGCTCGCCGGTGAAGTAGGGCACGGCGGCGCGGGTGAGTGGTAAAAACGGAAAGCCCGCGACCTCGCGCACCCGACGGCGAGACCAGTGGTGGCCCGACAACTGCGGTATGGCGTGCTATAGCGGCAGCGGTGCTCTTATGAACATGGCACATCATGGAAAAAAACGCGCATGAAATTCAGCGGCGATGAGCAACAAAGGAGGTTCAGAGACTCACCACGATGACCCGGAGGTGGAGAGGCTGCCGAAGTTGAGCCGGCGACAAAGAACAGCGGCGGCGGCGATGGTGCTACCGAGGAGGGGTCGATCTGGTGAAGGAGACAAAGAGTGAGTGGTAGGGAGAGCTTAAGTGAGGCCCAAAGTTGGTGTGCAAGCAAGGAATTGATAAGAGGCTTACCACGCCGGAGACGAAGACGAAAGGGGTTCTTGCGGCCGAAAAGTTGGAAAACTAAAATTCCCGAGCTCCTGTGGACGATTGATGGAATTAGTTGAGGGGAAACCTTCCTCAAACTGAGCGACACAAGATGACGCGAAAAGGTGATAGAATGGCTCATCGGATCAAAAGTTGACACGGCGGAGCAACTTCGGGGCGCGCTCTGGAGAAGATGGTGATACTCTTCGCGTTCCAGGACCTACACATGAAGGCAAGCGCTCAAACCAGAGCACAAAGGGGCGGTGAGGGACGGAGAAGGAGGGGGGCGCAAAGGAGTGGAGCTCACCTGAGTAGAGCGCAGGAACGAGCGTCTTCTCCCTCGGCCACCGAGAGGGAGAATGGCGAAAAAAGAGGTGTGAGAGGAGTATTAAGCTCAAGCGTTGACGGAGATGGAGGCGGCGTGAGAGGGCGACGCAAACCATTGGGTCTCGAGGGCGGTGGATTGACGCCGTTGACGGAGACACGCAGAGGTGCACGGCCACATGGCGCTCGAGCTCTGCTCGCGCCCATGCGCTTGCCAGCGAGGGAAAGAGATGAAGCTAACAGGAGGGGCCCACGGCGCAGTGACACAGCCGCGAGAGAGAGAGATCGCGCGGAAGGGATCGAGGTGGGCCGTTGGATCGAGATCCAACGGTCGACGTTGTGCGAGAAGTTTTATAACTGGCCGAAGCGGTACGCGATCGTGATCGTTGATTGCCCATCGGATGACTGCATGCGATGCACGGTTTTAGTGGGTTTGGCTGAGTCCAGTCAAAACGGTCGAACCCGAGTCTGGTCCGGTCGAAGGAATAGTATTTTCTGATTTTTGTTCAAAAGGCTGAGAAGGTTTACAAATTTTTAGAGAGAGTTACAAAACTCCAAAAATTCTAAAATTTTTATGGGAGCTTTTTGGATTAGAGGACGACCTTGTATAATTTTTCCAGAAATGTTCATGCACTGCATTTTTCTCCAGAAAATTCACAAGAGGCTGTCCTAGGGGTTTGACCAGAATTCAAATTGGTTTGACTATCTCTTTTAAAATAGCAAATAAAATCTAAAAATTATAAGATTTTTCAGAGAGGTTACTAGGATGATCTAGAAACTAGGAAAAATATTTTCAAAGGATTATCACAAGATTTGATCATGGAGTTTTTAAGGACAACAACTTCCGTCAATAGAAACATCGATCTTGGAAAATAGGAAACCCTAGGAAAAATTCCCAGGAAATTTCAAATGACATCATGAGGCATCAAAAGTTTTAATTTAGCCTCATTTTATACATTTGAAACATACACCATTGTTTGGGATGTTACAGTTGCCATTTGGCCGGGTTGAACCGAAAATGATTTCATATTCAGGCGAATGATCGTGCAGTAAAGGGGAAGAATTTTGGGATGTGGTTGTCTCGCCTGAGTAGTCACTAACACTACTACAAAAAGGCTAATATTAGACGCCTCATCACAGACGGTTGACCAAAATCGCTCAGATTAAATACAATCATAGACGGTTTTGGTTTACCGACCAAATGCGTATTCGGGCCGCGCTAAAACCGCTCGTGAAGAAGTAATATCACAGACGGTTTGTGTTGAAAACCGTCGTGAAGTATCACGACGGTTACAACTAAGAACCGTCTGTGATACTTAGTAGTATCACAGACGGTTCTTGTTCAGAACCGTCTGTGATACTTCACAGACGGTTTTCAACACGAACCGTCTGTGAATTCCCGTGCTCATCACAGACGGTTCGTGTTGAAAACCGTCTATGAAGTATCACAGACGGTTCGTATTAAAAACCGTCTATGATACATATCTTATCACAGACGGTTTGTATTAAAAACCGTCTATAACTTGGAATTTTCCTTACACTCTGATTTTACCATGGATTCAAATTACTAACGCTCCGATTTTACCATGACTTGAAATCACTAACACCATGGTAAAATTGCAGAGTAAGGAAAATTCAAAGCCATGGTAAAATTGCAGAGTAAGGAAAATTCAAAGCCATGGTAAAATTAGAAAGTATGGAAAATTCAAAGCCATGGTAAAATTGCAGAGTAAGGAAAATTCGAAGCCATGGTAAAATTGCAGAGTAAGGAAAATTCAAAGCCATGGTAAAATTGTAGAGTAAGGAAAATTCAAAGCCATGGTAAAATTGCAGAGTAAGGAAAATTCCAAGTCACGCAGGCGGTTCTTAATAAAAAATGCAGTGATAAGATATATATCACGAGCGGTTTTAATACGCAAATGCAGCGATAAGATACATATCACGAGCGGTTCTTAATACGAACCGTTTGTGATAATATCTTATCACGCAGCGGTTCGTATTAAGAACCGTCTCGTGATATGTCGTCACAAACGGTTTTTGTATGAAACCGCTCGTGATTCGCAGCGTGGGAGTTTGAAAATTTTGAACGCGGCGGAGGCAAAATATTTTGGCGCTGTCCTTATATATTAGACACAGCCTTGTTTTCCATCAGTCTCTCCCTCTCTCCTCCCCACACCGAGCTCCAGCGACCACCCTCGATTCCCCGTCGCAGTTCAGCGAGGAGACACAACCGACGATGACGATGAGGAGGGATGCGGAGGAGCTCCTTGTCTACCGGAAGGTACGTGTACATCCCCATAACATACATAATTTGTTGGCTGTTTGTTGTAAAGAAAATTATCTTAATTTTGTGTTACCTAAGGTCGGAACGCCGCTGGAGGTTTTCAATCGTCTCTCCTTGCCGACGAGCTTGAGTCGAACTCGACGACATGCAAGAACATCTTGTGATATGCTGGTGAGGTACAGAGAGGAGCTCACAAGACCAATCCAAGAAGCCGATGAGTTCTTCAGGAGCTTGGAGGCATAGATGGTTTCTAGCTAGTTTAACTTTGTAACTTTATTCTTTTTTCCCATTCGGAGGGGACGCTAGAAACCTTTTGGTTTCCATTCCTATAATGTGTTTGCCATCAGAATTTTAATTGGATTTTAGTTGTCTTGCTAGAGATTGCATATGAAAACTACGGTCTAGCACTTGATTGGTTTGGCTCAAAATCCGATTTTTTTTTTGCAATGGAAAAACTATTACGATTTGTTCGAACAAGAACCGCTCGTGATAGTATTATCACGAGGCGGTTCTTGTTCGTAACCGCTCGGATAGCATTTTCACAGACGGTTCAAAAACCGTCTGTGATGACTCATATCATTACAGACCCATAAATTCAGACGGCTCACAAAACCGTCTGTGATGACGTTTTTGAACCGTCTGTGAAGACCTTTTCTGTAGTAGTGTAAGGACTTAACTTTGTGCACCATTGATCTGGGTCATACCATACAACCACATGTCCAGGATGGGGTAGACCTGGCCAACTAATTAGCAATATTTTGGTTCGGTTCTGTTAAGGGTTGATAAGTGGCGCATGAGGGGGCCCAGAATGGCGAAATCTTAGCGAGCAGAACCGAGTCAAAACAGAGCTTTGTAAAAGCCTTGTGATAATCACTTAGTCACACGTCTTCAGAAGCGTGAAATGCCTGACATTATAAGATGATTATCACTTGTGGGTCGAGCCGTACAACATCTGTAGAGTGTAAAACTATTTGAATAGCCATGTCCTCAGTTATGGACAATGCCTGGTGATTTCACACGAGGGGTAGATCTTCTTAAAATGTTGGAATGGTTAGGGTTGGATGGAATGGTTGGGAAGTGAATAGGACGTTCACTAGTTGTTTCAAAGAACATGATTACTTATGTATTAATCTTTTAAATCGTGCTTTACAATCTACTTACTGTATTTACTGTCGATATTGCTTTCGCAAAATAGCCATAAAGCTATCCTTGTCGAGCCTTACATGAATACTATTTACATACATTTCCCTACGACTTGCTGAGTACTCTAAGTACTCTTTGCGCCACTTGTTGATCAGTCGCCGAAGAAGAACCAGGCAACACCGAGTTCTACAAGGAAGATTACTTCGAATACTACGTCAATTAGGTCGCGTCCTTTGCTCGATTGCCTGTGGGCATGTCGGATGGCCACCACGAGACGTTTTGGTTTCCGCTGCAAGTTTATCTTTTGTTGTTAAGCCCTGCGTGGCAACCTCTGTAAGACTTGACCATAAGGTCCTTTTGCTGCTAAGTAATATTAATTTGTCTGTTTCATTAGCTATTTTGTTGTATGAATATGATTTCATCAATGTTGTAACTGTGTGAGCTAGCTGCTAATCTGTGATTAGTTCAGAATACATAGAGGGCTCGGGTCTAGTGACTCGGGGTCCCGACAGGTGTGCGCAGCATGCAGGTCCATCCCAGAGGAGAAGAGGTGACAAAACACCCTAGACTAAGAAAATGTTACCTCTCAAAAAAAAAGACGGGGAGGGGGCAGTGGCGAAGCCTAGATTTTCTGAATGGGTGTTCAAAGTTAGCAAAATATTGTTCAATGGAAAAAGAAAGATCCGCAAGCAATAGGGAAAAAAATGTTCATCCTAGAGACAACATCTCAAAATAATTTAGAGAAATCATAAAACAATTAAGAAAAATTACAATTTAACTCACGATATTTCAAGCCTTCGAAGCGCTAGCCCGCTCGCCATGGCCACACCCCGCCACCATGTGGCCCTCCCCTGCCTGTTGCGAGCCACACCCTACTCGCCTTGGGCCACCGTGAGATGCACCCTGGACCCCACCGTCTTGTGCTCCCTCCCCGTCGTGTCCACACCACGCCGCCATGCACTCCTCCCGGCCATGACCATGCCCCGCCACCGCACGTTCCCTGCCCACCACGAGCCACGCCACCCTGCGCCCGCTGCCACGAGCCCCGTGAACAAGAGCGAGTGAACGAGAGAGAGAGATTAGGTTTTGGGTTTGGGTTTGGCATCATGGACATGTCGAGTTGGGTCAATAGGCCTGATTTGCTAACGGGCGATGGCATGTTTGAGGAGGTTTGAGGAGGTGGAGGGTATAAATTGGTCATTGGGCTGCAAAGCTGGAGTGTGAATTGGGGAAGGGAAGGTGTGGGGTGGACTGAAATCGTTTAAAAGTTGAAATATGGAGTTTTTTTGCCTAACTATTAGTATATATATAGCTAAATACTTACTATATACTCTTTTTTTGCAAAACAATTTGGGTTTACACGTGTACACCCATGTCCCAAGGTCCACCCTGGGAACTAATAAAAGGTTCATATTTGGGTCTTTAGTGTTAAATATTTGATTTGATTGGATGAGATTGCACATGTTTTTTATCTAGTGAAGTCGATGGAAATTAATGTAGCATGTCGCAATGACCTCTGTGGAAATTAAGCAGAGTACGTCTTGTCAGTAAATTCAAAAGAAAAAAAAGAGAACATGCGGCCATGGCCTAGTGGTCCCCTCTCACTCACCCAAGTTGGTTTGAGTGTCCTCCTTTAGTGAATGCTAGGGTTCTTGGCTAATCTTGTTTACCTTTTAAAACAAAGAAAAAAAAAGATGTTTGTCAAGCTGCAACTTATATTTCCTTGTGATGTAGCTGGCCACTTGTTGTACGAGCATGTCGTACTCTACAGTTGTTTGTCAAATGGTTCAATCAAATCTAGTTGATGGACTTGCATGATAGCTGTAGCGCGGTTGATGTGTGTCGCGCTCTAGGACAGCGATACATAGCACTATGCTCTCTGTCGACCAGGGACATACATCACATCGCCCTGCATGGTTCCTAATTTCCTGGGTTCCTAATTTCCTTGTACGGTTCAATTCTTATTGGCACATGTAGCACATCGATGATCGACGTTGCGAGGGATAAGAAGGTAACAGATCAACCCATTCCGTTTCTGGAACCAAACAAGTGAGATTGGTCTGGTTCCTCGGACCAAACACTCTGCAGCTCCTATATCTATCTACAAATTTCGACGGGTGGGCCCCGATCTGTTCTTCAGTCGTGTCCATTGACCTGTAAACTCTGAACGTTAGTCACCACCAGCAATAATTAAATTACTGATGTGTACCATCATGTTCATATCTTATAGAATTCTGTACCATCTATATATATTCTACACGGAGATGATCGACGTTACTAGCATGCTGAGGGCAGAGTTAAGTTTTGCTATTAGTATGCACAAGAGTATCTAGATTGATTACACGCAAGTAAACTTGCCCATTGTGGCCAACATAGATGACCAAGACTGGTTAATCATTGGTATTAACTTTGGTGGTGGGTAAACTGTAGTTTATTCGGAGTGCATTTCATGGTTTCGAATGATTAATCTCTGCCATGTTTGGTTTGAAAAACACAACTTATTTTACACTCGCATTTTATGATTCATTGGTTTCTTTCACTACCAGAAAACATGTATTTCCCGAGTGTCTATGTATTTCCCGAGTGTCTGAATAAAAACACTCGGGCAGATCCCAAGTGTTTCATAGGACACTCGGTACAAGAACACTCGGTACAAGAAGTAAACACTCGTAAAAGAAACTTTCCCGAGTGTTTTTCATAACACTCGGGAAATAATATATAATCCCGAGTGTATCGGAACACAAACACTCGGGACTTTTTTTTCCCATCGCGCCTTTTTTTTCCGTCCGCGCCCATTTTTCTTTCCGTCGCGCCTTTTTTTTTCCATCCGCGCCTCTTCTTTTCCGGCCACGCCTCTTTTCCTCTAACCCTAATCCCACAGCCGCCTCCCCCCTCCTCCTCATTGCCGCCGCTCCCCCTCCTCCCGAAGGGCGGCGGCGCCGCCCCCTCCTCCTTCCCCTCCCGCGCCGCCCGCCTCCTCCCAAGACCGCCGGCCTCCCCGACGTGGCGCCACCACCACCACCACTGGCGCCACCGCCACCTCCCTGCTCCACCCACTCTCGGCGTGGCTGGGGCAGCCTTGCCTCGGCTTTGGCGGGCCGCCCATCTGCCGCCACCTCTCGGCGCCGATCACGCCGCCGGTCTCCCAGCTCCCCTACCGCCCGGCCTTGCCTTCCTACGCCCGTGCTGCCGCCTTTCGGCCGTCGCCCGGCTCGGTCCAGCCGCCCGCGGCTCCTCTCCCGCTCCTCGCAGCTCCCCCAGCCTCCTCCTCCCAGGCGCGGCGATGGGCAGCGGCTGCCTCTGGCTCGGCTCGGCCTCTGGCGCCTCGCCCACTCGCCAGCTCGGCCGGCTTCATTGCTCCCTGAGCAGACCCCTTTCATTTTTGTTTTACTTTCATTGGTATATCGATTTCCCTTCTTGATGTGGCTTACGCTTGTTTATGCATGAAGAGGCGATGGATGTGGGTTGCTAGGTGATATGCGTGGTGAATGTTGTGTTGATGCGGCTACCACCGCCATGGTCAGCCGATGTTTGCATCGAGGTGAACCTCGTTCTATTCTCTCCATTTCCTCACGCCTGTGATGCATATGTGATGAATCGAGAGATATATGTATAGATGCTACTATGAGATGATCTATGGGTGAATGATGAATATGTGACAAGGTTGTTTATTATCCATGTACAACTTTTCTTTTGGATCACAAGGTTATTAGATGACCAATCTAGAGATACATAGGCACCGCCAACAGAGGAGAAATCGATTCTCTTTTATCCCTTTATTGCTTGTTTCTAATTTCTCGTGTTGGATCCCCATGCTTTTATGATTGGATGAACTTCACTTCATCGACTTAATGTTGTATTGGCCACCAAGGAATTGATGATATGTCATTGAAGGTATGTTTTCATAACTCAAGCGAAGTTTATTTCTTTTACCTATTTTTAATATGTTTCTAAATATAGTTTCCAAGAAGAAACTATTTACACATTTTTGTTGAACTCGAACAACTTTGCTATCAGATGACCTATTTTGCTTAGTTATTATTATCGCTAATTTTGGTTGGTATTTGCAGATACGAATTTTCTCGCACTACACGAGGATAGAGCTCTACTTGGATATTAGGAGTGCAATTGAAGACCATGTTTGGGTTAGTAATAAATTATAAGCTTTTCATCTGTTTTTTACACGTATGTTTGTAATAAATGTTCACCCTAGTTCTTGACCTGAATGAAACTCTTGTGTACTCTAATTGGCAGGTACAGTGAAGAAGATATGTAGTCCTGTTATTTAACCTAATCTTTGGATATGATGCAAATGTGGCACTAGGAATAAATCAATATTGCTACACCTTATAGTTTACGTTAAACATGTTCCAGTAGAAGTAACATTTGGATCATTGTACTCTATTATATTGTAATACCACACTTATAAAACACAAACATAATGTTTTGATTCACCATCTAACACTGTAAAACTTATGAATTGTGCTATATGGACTATATGACAGTTGACAAATTTTCCTTATTGTAATGTACATGTTGGATATGATACAAAGTTTTTCATTTTCATGAACAAGTTATTTTCATCTTTGTCAAACATGTTAGAACGATGTGGGTTGTATTGTCCAAAATGAAGCAGATGGTAAGTTGTTCTTAACCTTATTTGAATGCAGGCTGTTATGTAATACCCTAACTTCTATAAATATTTTGTTATATGTGTAGTATGTTGAACCTGTATGTTTCAGCAATAGAGTGCATTCCTTGATGTTTGTTTACACAATCCCTCCTGAATAGTGAATATAATCCATTTTGTATTTTTATACCATCTCCCTTCTATCATATTGTTTTGAGGTATGTGCTCCTAAATAAGTATGGGAAGCCTATACCCAAGGATGCATGTAAATGAACAAAGACATTACTACAGGTTTTGTATTGTAAATGAACAACAGTGCCTTTATTATATACAATTTTTTTTATTGTTAGGCATTGCAATGAAACTGTGCCATACAATTTTTTTAAAATGGTCATGAGTCTAATCTGTGAGGCAATGAAACTTTGTTGCCATTTCATATTGGTGCTTACTTACGCACATCAGCCAGGTGTGTGATATTGTCAAATAATTATTGTAATTGTATCCCTATGTGGTGTTTATTGTAATTGTATTAAAGTTGTTGTGCATGAAGATGTGAGGTCATTGAGTGTCAGGTTGTCACATATCTTTTAGAAATCTCATTTCCTTGTACTTTTGGTTCTACTGTTGAGGGAAAAACTTACTTAATGTGATCTCCTTCACTTCTGCTTTGCGACTTAACAAGATATACTTGTTTTATGATACTGATTTAATGATAGAAATAAGTGTACCATGCTGGCTGATTATTTGTTCTCCAATTTCAGTGTTCCGATAGTTCACATGCTTCCATCTTGCATGCCAGTAATTAATCCCTTGCAGGTGAGTAGCAATCTTTAATAGTCACTTGGCTATGTTGATGTATCCATGCTAATTTGTTTTATTGAAAAAATAGGACATAATCCAGCAAGGTGTTAACGTTCTTCAACAAGTACCTGCTCGACAATTGACCATACATATAGATCGGTTATCGAGCATGTTTAGGTGGTGACCTCTCATTTATACATTTGCCTATCCAAATTTTGGTATTGTATTAAATCCTCCAAATTATTATTTATTTATGAATGCTAATAGTTTGAATGTTATTTACACTCAGATCATGCCCTTGTTTTGCTTTAGATTTGTTCTTTTCACTTTTATGGAGAGCATTGATGTACTTTGCCTAGCTGCCTTATAAATGTCTCCTGCGCAAGCTATCTTACAAGTCTAATTCAGACACTTTTCAGCCATACGATACAGCTTCTCATAACTATTCAAGTAACTATTCCTGCTTTTCATCCCTATGTGCAGTTTAGACACTCACAGTTTATGGTGTATCTCATAAAGTTTATGGTGACGTTGTGTTGGATGTGCCAATTAGAGTTCAAAGGTGATGGTGTTATCTTCTAACAATAACTAATGGTCGATGCCATACTTTTTTAGCATTATTTTTCTGTTTTAAGTCTGCGTTGTTGTGTCCGTGTGTTTCATTGGAGATTGGGAGGATTGCGTAGCCAATTGATCTTATGCATGGGTCTACATACTTTGCATACAATTATTGCCATGTCTCTTTTTCCCTTTGGCCATTTGGTAAAAGATACTATGTATGACCTGATTCGAAGAAGTTGCAAACATTTGTAATTGGCCCTTACTCCATCAGGGATTCGGATTCCCAACTCCCACTTGATCCTTAGTATTTGCTCCCTATAGATGCTAGAGCATTATTTATCTCTTTATATCCTTAGCTTAAACATAATATTGTTGGTCATTGTTCCAAAGACCTTTGGACAACAACTATTTTTCTTATTATTTTTAATGTTTAATATCTTGTGCAACCGCCCATTTATAGGTCCTCTACGTTATGGGTATAATTGTTGGAATATTGGTGGCTATGGTTTTCATGATCTTGTCTAAAATCCATAGTTTTCATAGATAATGACTAAGGAACGATAGTTTTCTTGGTTGGTCTCAGACGTCATTGCTTGTTTCCTTTCCTCAGTATTTGCAGTGTTAGTTGTGAATGCCGATGTGTTGTATTTGTTTGTAGGACAAGCTGAGCCTCCCCTGAATCTTCCCCGATGCCACCCAAGGTACAATTATACAAAGATCTTCTATATTCACAAACTTGAATTATTACGTTCTTATTTTTGTACTATTTATGTAACAAAATGCTTGTAGAATGTGTTCTATGACATACAGTTGACAACTACAATTTCGTTTTCCATTTTATTTCATATCCATAAGTGGCAACTGATAATGTGTAAGCTTTCTGCCTTTTATTATCTAGTGGCAGCTGCACCTTCACTGCATGCCCTTAAAAGTCGAAGAATAAGTTGACATTGAAATAGCGTATCAAAATTCCTTGTAAAATGGACAAAGATATGATTGAAGAATAAGTTGACAATCTCAATTCTCAAGTTCTCAAGGCATAAAAGATATAACTGAAGCACATAACTAACAATGGACTCAAACAATATCTTACCACTATAATTGAAGCTGCATACATTGCACTAGCTTTCATATGTATAAGCTTGGATCTGTCTGGAATTAACAATGGATTCAAACAATATCTTACCACTATAGTTGAAGCTGCATACATTGCACTTTCAAGATGCAGCAGTTGTTTCCTCAAAAAAGGGTGCAGTTGTTTCTAGTGCAACAAAATTGTGCTACTCCACGTTTGTATATACATGTGCAATTGATACATATTTTTAACAAGAAATAGTACATAGCCCAACTTTTCATATGGTTTCCGTCACTTGGAGCTACTAGCTTTTGTACACTCTTGTACACACTTGGAGCTGCTAGCCCAACAAGATGCAATTTCGTCACTGCTAGCTCTTGTACACAAAAACAGTTTCTCCTGTATCTAGCTAGAATCATATGTTGCTATGACCACCTCCGCACACATTTACTACAATTGCAATGGTCCTGTGACATTGTTGTCAAGAACCACCGCTTGCTTCTAGATGGCAAAAATGACATTTAGTGTTGGCCCCCATTTTTTTTTTTTTCTAGCTAATCACACATTGCCCATCTTTTTCTCTTAATTTGTTCTTGAACATCCGCTCCTCTCATCTCGATCATCGTTATTCACATTGTCTATGTTGAGCAAGAACTGAATTGTTCTCTTCATGACAATGTAGTGGCCTGAGTTAGTGATGAAATTCAATTGACCTATATACCAACCAGTTCAACTAAGGAAGTAGCTTATGGGCTTAAGGCTGCTAGGGACTCCGGGGCGAGAAGAAGCAATTCCCGCATTCCTGTTGATGCTTCGAACTGTTATATGTATCATATTGCATCTTATGCTTAGATTTTCAAATTTAAACTCGAATGTTGTGGATGTCAAATGATATATATATATATATATATATATATATATATATATATATATATATATATATATATAGGAAAATGGTATGGTACTGAGTACGATACTCCCACCTCTCATATACCACTTAAATCGTATGATGATACCTCTTTATCTATTTGTGCATACTCCAATAATGATTATAAGATACCTCAAAGTGAGTTCCATGAAAAATTTCATAAAATTCCACTTTTTATAGCAAAATTTGTGTATATACTTCTTTTATATATGAAAAAGGGTATATAGCAAAAAACAAAGGGCTCCAATAAAATTTTTTCAATCAAATCGCATTGGAGTATCTTATAATTGGTATTTAAGTATACTAAAAATGATAAAGAAGTATAATATGTGCGTTTAAATGGTATATTGGAAGTGGGAGTACATACTCCTAGAGTACTTAAACGGTGTCCTATATATATATATATATATATATATATATATATATATATATATATATATATATTGTGAGCTTGGGAATTATGTCAATATTGTTGAATAGATATGTAATGATTTGTGATATTTTTCTTACTGTCGATTGTATGGTTTATTTGATTACTGCATTTAAAATTAAATGCAAAATTGGTGCACCATGTTTGACATTCACTTCCGAGTGCATTGTTTGACGTACACTCGGGGAAATTAAACTTTCCCGAGTGTAAATTTCCATAGTTTCCCGAGTGTTTACACTCGGGGCAATTTTTTGTCCCTCATCGGGCGGAAACTTTCCCGAGTGTAGCTATTTGCGGTACACTCGGGAAAGAAAATGTCCCGAGTGTAAATGTCCATAGTTTCCCGAGTGTCTGCACTCGATACAACATTCCGTTACGGGGCTTAAGCCGCTCGGACAACTATTTTCCCGAGTGTCATTTGTTTCCCAAGTGTAAATATTTGCACTTGGTAAAATTGTGTTTCCCGAGTGTAACACTCGGGAAACGAATTATTCCCCGACTAAACTCTCCCGAGTGGGTTTTCCCGAGTGTTGACCTTTGGGAAATAGTTTCCCGAGTGTTTTTGTGCTTTTCCCGAGTGTTTCAGGCACATGGGAAAATAGAGGATTCTGGTAGTGTTTTTAGGGAATTGCTATATAACTTCTGACAGTTTTTTGAAGCCAAAACTGTCACTTTTCTGTTCGTTAGATGTGCTGTAAGATTCATGTTGTTGATGCGCTGTAACAAAAAAAATCATAATAGCTGAATTTTCATTCGCCTGATATGCTTTGAGATTTGCACTTTTTCCCATCTGATGAATTAGGTCCAAATTTATTATGATTTTTTATTCGGAACATAACAGGTTCACCACATTGCCGTATTTTATTGGTATATAATTTTATTTTTTTGTCTTTGTTTTTGCTCAACCGCTCAAAGTACATGTGAGATTTTGAATCATATGATGGAAATATGAGTTATTAAGACTTTCAAGAATAATTACAGTGACCAAGAACCAAAATTACATAAATAATTTACTGTAATTTATGTATAATAAAGTTGTAAATAAACTTTTAAAATGTGATAGTCTTTTAGAAAGAAAATACCAAATTACGTGGTAGACAGCATCTTCTTTCTAACTCGAAGGCACACCGGTAGTTACAATATATAGTACCATATAAATAAAGTATAAACAAAGACCGAAATTGTGATCTTATCGTATTTTATGAAACGATAACATATTATAAGATTAATAAATAAATTATTTTAAATATAATTTTATATAATACTATCAATGTATAATCACCCATTAAGTTCTAATCATGTAAGCGCCGCATACCAATTATTCGCTTGACGGCACCCTGCTCTCCAATGAGCACGTCCCGTTTGTTTTTTTACTACATTGTATCTTTCATTAAAAAAACGCTTTCATTATTTTTAGTGGTTGATTAGTTTCAAAATCAGTGGTCATGTATCCTGAGGACCATATGAAAGTTCAAAATGGCACTTATTTTTTTGACAGAGTGTGTTTTGGACCACTAGAGGCCAAAATAATTCCAAGGTACAAATTCGATACACATCGACAATTATTTTAGCACTAAAATACCTCTTGAGATCCTTTTAAAAAAATATCTTGAGAGTTGCTGTGGTCCAAGTGGGGAACATATCTGGTGCACATGGGTGCTTTGGTGGACATATGCACATATGCGATCTGACCCCTCAATTCACAAATCTACGGCCGAGATCAACGATGCAATCCCCCTCGCAATTGAAACACACTCGGTTTAAGGGAGGAGGATTGCATCGCTGATCTCTCGAGATTTGTGAATCGAGTGGCCAGATCGCGTATGTACATATGTCCACCAAAGCCCCTATGTGCACTAGATATGTTCCCGTCTAAGTGGGAGCCACCGCATTGGTGGGGTCCACAGATGCTTACCAGTATTAGAGAAGACTTTGAATCGACTTTTTTAGTTCTGATAAGACAATGATAGGTGGACAAGCACTCACGGGCCAACTGCTAACAAATTGTGTATGTTTTGGGGATATACACGTACCTTCTGGTAGTCTATCTCTTGCGACAGACATGGAGCTCCTGCGCATCCCTCCTCCTCCTCCTTGTCGGCTGTGTCTCCTCGCCGAACCACGCCGGAGAATCGAGGGTGGTTGCCAGAGCTCGGCGTGGGGAGGAAAGAGGGAGAGACTGATGGAATACAAGGCGGGGGTGGGTATATAAGGATAGCGCCAAAACATTTCGCCTCATGCGCAAGCGTTCAAAAATTTCCATGAATCACAAACGGTTTCAAACAAAAACCGTCTGTGATGAGCTAGTATCACAAACAGTTCATATTAAAAACTGTTTGTGATAAGTATCTCCTAATTTTATCCGACTCTGTGATTTGAAATGACTAACTCTGTGATTTTATCATGGCTTGAAATCACTTATCACAGACGGTTTTTGTTCAGAACCGTCTATGGTGAGGACAGGAAGTCACAGATGGTTCTTGTTGAAAATCGTTTGCAGAACCGTCTGTGATACTTCACAGACGATTTTTAACACGAATCATCTGTGATATTACTTCTTCATAGACAGTTTTTAGCACAGCCAGTAATACAGACGGTCGCTAAACCAAAACCGTCTGTGATTGTATTTAATACAGACGGTTTTGGTCAACCGTCTGTGATGAGGCGTCCAGTATTAGCCTTTTTGTAGTAGTGCCTTCTCGTGAAACTCCTCATCGAAAGCAGGTGAAGACTCCTCCACTTTAGATGAATGATTACAACAAGACTGAGTACTCCAAGTACTCAACAAGTTGTACAACAGAATGCAACTATAGATGATGACTTATTCAAAAGGAAATGACTTCTATGGTTATTTTGCAAAAAAAACAATATTTGCAATTGAATACAAATAATAGATTAAAAGCGTAATTTAAAACAAACAAACAAACAATATTAGTTTAACAATTATTTTCACAAAGGACATGAAGCCTAATCAATTTCTTTCAAACAACCATATTGTCGGACCCGGGAACGAAAGATCCCAAACCCTCTGTGTTCATACACCAGTCCAGGATTTCTGGTGTACACAGTTACAAAAATGATAACATAAACATATCTCGCATTGCATTAATAGTAAATCAGAGTTTAATACAATTGGGTATGAAGCCAAATAAAAGATTAAATAACATAGCGGAAGTAAAAACAGTAGTAGTAGGCCAGAACGATCCGCCACAGGCAATCGTCTGGGCGAGCCTAAGCGCTTGTCCTCACCATCCTGATAGTAGTCTTCACCTGAATAAAGATATTCAGCAAGAATGAGCACTACTACCGTGCTCGCAAGTTACACCCAATATTGAATTGTAATGCATGTATAAAGTAGACAAAGGACATTGGCAGGGTTATTTTGCGTAAAGCAACAGTTTAGTTTAAATAATCATATTAGATTGTAAGGCCATTTTCATACAGTATCTAAAATCATATTTTAAATGACAATTGTATAATGTGGATAACCTCCAAGAATGGTGATGGATATCCTCTTATCACAATGGCTAACCGCCCAATTTTCCCACAGGACTAACCATCCTGAAAACATCTGTTGAAATCATTTTTAAAACAAAAACAAGTCTAACTCAAAGTGGCTTTGCTAGTATGTCCATGATCATGACGCGCTATTCAATAGTTTTCTACTCGCAGAGTTTGTACAACTTACCCACACGAGATAATTTGCTCTTTGAGTCGGCCAATCCACGCTTCCTAAGGCGTGTGACAAAGCAATTATCACAAGGCCGTTACAATGATATACCTCAAAGTACTCATGCCCGCTAAGGTTTCGCTTCCATTGGACTAACCATCCTCCGGGAGCCCCCTCTTGCGCCAGGTGGGACTACTGTCTAACCAACACCCACACATACAACATGGCACGAATATCTATTAGGTGTCCCAAATTATTAAGCCAGGTCCTACCCATACAGGACATGTGGTGGTACGGTAAGGCATAGCAAAGGAACACTCAAAGGCCGGTCCTTAATTGACTTGGGCGTCTTTGAAACCAAACCCTGGGCTTTAATCCTAACCAGATTAAACCCGTGCATAAACCTGCACCCACCATTCGTCCGATTCGCCCAAGTTCAAACCATTTTGATTTATTTTAGTAAAAACCACCTTTACAAATTCCCTATGGTAAAACAATACCATAGGTTCAAGTTTAAACCAATTTGAAATGATTTGGCTAAATCTCCCAAAATTCATAAACATGGTCTAAGCATTTGCTAAGCATGTGAATATTTTCCATAATACTTTATCTATTGGTGACAAGGGAATGACATTTCAATAATCAAATTGGCCATACAATAGACATTGGAATATCTAAGTATTTAAACAGGGACTTAAAATATTTGAATAAAAGTATGCATGCATTTAATAATTTAAAAACTGAATTAAATAACTTCAGAATAGTAGGGGCAAAATGGTCAAAGTATAACTTGCCTCCGCTGAAGTCTTGAAATTCTAAATCTTCAAAGAATCAAATTTTAATCGTCAGAGTCTAAACGTGAAAATACGACAAATCAATTGAAATTCAAATAAATTCAAAAAGACAAATTAAATTAAGTCCAAATGAAATAATTTTATTTTATTTAGCTATATAATAATTTTCTAAGATTTTAGCAATTTGAATCACCCAATTTGGAGTTGGGATGAAAAAGATATGAATTTTACAAGTTTAAACTTAAATCAGAATTAAAAGGATGTCCCTAATTATTTTTCTAAAGGAAATTCTAATTATTGCGCAAGGCTGACATCAGCCCTGGGATTTTTGGATTTTAAATAAAATCGACAGGTGGGCCCCACGTGTCATAGACATGGTTTATGTGGACCAAGTTCACGGGTTTAGGTTTTAGGGGGTGTTTGATGTGGCACCACATAGGCAGCAATGGGCGACGTGGCGCCCATGTGGCGTGAGGTGGCACCACGATGGCATGTGCGTGGCCGTGCCACGTCGGCGAGGATGGCGATGGCGCTGGGACCGATGGTCGCCAGGCCACAACAGCATATGGCGGCAAGGCGAGGTGCGCATAAGAAAGAGGAGGAGACGGCGAACTCGAAGCTCTCACCCACTCGACGAGACGAGGACGAGATGGCCGTGGCGAGGAGAAGGCGGCGGCGGGTTCGACGGCAAGGGCGCTGTGTTCGATGGGTCTTCGCCGAATATAAGCGGCGCACTGGCGAGGCGTTGAGGCGGCGACGGCAGCGGTGAGGTCGGGGTGGCCGGGGACGGCTTGACGGCGCCGGAGAAGACGAGAATTTGAGGTTCGGCAACTTGGAGAAAAACTCGAAATTACGGCGATTGAGAGGGAGAGGAGAGGAGAGACTTGGGGGGGGCGTCTTGATGCGGTTGAGAAGGGGCTCACCGTGCTCCCTTTTATAGGGCACGGGAGCGGCCGGGGGAGGAGATCGTGGGTGGCGTCGTGGTGGCCACGGCGGTTGGGCTCGTGGGCGAACCGGGCGTGCGGAGTGGGGGCGAACATGTGGAGTGGGGGCGGTTGGGGGCGTCGGGTCGTGTGCAACCGCGCGAGGAAGCGGGAGTGGGAGAAGGTGGCGGTTGCGAAGCTCCCGAGTGGGCGGAAATGGCGACCGTGCGTTTGGAGAAGAAAGGGGGAAGGAAGACAACCTGCGGGCGGGCCCACATGGCGGTGGTGGGTGCGGCTGACGGGTAGGGCTCGCGGTTGGGAGAAAGAGGAGCCTTGGGTCGTGTTTTAAAAGTCTTGGTCAGATGGTTCAAGACGCGTTAATCTGAGATGGGCCGAAGAGGAATTCGGCCCAAGACTTAATCGGGAATTGAATTGATTTAACCTTTAAAATAATTTGATTAATTCATTTTGGCTTTAGAAAATAGAAAATAAAATCCACAAATTCTAGAAAAATTCACATAAATTCCTAGAGTTATTTTGGACTTAATAAAATTATTTCCAACTTAAACTTGGCTTTTAATTTTGCAAGTAAATTATTTTGGCTTTAAAATATTTAAGAAAAAGCTTTTAAAATTCTAGAAAATTTCATAAATTAATTAAATTTTTATTTTTCAACTTAAACTCAAATAAAACTTCAAAAATTTAATAAATTTTATTTTTGACTTTTAAAATCTCAGAATTCAAATAAAGCAATTAAACTCTTTCAAATTTCGTAAAGTCCAACAAAATAATAACTTTAATTAATTTTAAATTGGTAACAGAACTTTGGGCTGTTACACATATGAGATTAAATCATGCAGCTGTCTCTTCCCAAATGTTTTATGAAAATCTACCCCTCATGTAAAATCCTCGAGTATGTCCATAACCACGGACATGCCTATTCGAATAGATTGATTAACACTCTGCAGAGATTTGTACACTTTACCCACAAGATATAACCAGTGTAGCTAGCACCAATCATAACAAAACCTTTTTGAAACTTCATCTTGACAATTGACCCTCTCGATGTGTTTACCGTCGTACGAACCCTAACGGAGTGCTTTGGTCCGACGCACATCGTTGGACTTAGAAACGATGAATCGCTCATAAATGTGACCCGCCTACAGTAGTACACACCTCTACCCTGGCACATAGTCTAACCTACATGCCTGAGTAGTCAATGCCAAGATTTTGTAGCTTACTAAGTTAGGCATGTCCCATACTAGGCGTGTGGTCGTACAGTTATGGCTCAGTTCAATGACGCACAAAGTTAAGTTCTTAATTGACCAAGACGAGACTGCCCCATTTCTAACCAAATTACCAATATTCATATTTTCCCAAGCACGGAGTTCCGCCATATCACAATTCTTTCCACTCACCTCAGTCTAAATCTTTTCCCACCATGTTGGTTAAGTGCATCACATGCCATCAATGAGTAACAACATACATCACACAGTTTTTACACAAAGTTCTATAATCACTTAGTCAAGTTTAGATTTTTGCAACTCAAAATGATATTAATAACCCATTGCACGGCTAAGCAGACTATTCATGTCTAACCAACCCACATTGGTGCTATAACAATACCAACTAATAATTAACCAAGCTAAAGTGACAAAAGATCATGGTAATACAATGAGCAAAGTGGATATAATAAAATGAGTGAATAGCTAATCCAAAAATATTTAAAGAATTAAACACTTGAAGTAATATGAAATAATTTGAATCAAAGTAGTTTTGAAGAACTGGGTTCAACATGGTCAAAGGTACAACTTGCCTTGAAACAAGTCTTGATACTGGTCTTCAGCTTGATCAATTCTTCCTTCCTCGAAAGCTCCCGAAGTATCAACGTCTACTCACAAACGAAAATGAAAACCCAACTAAATACTAAACAGAGCAACAAATAAACTCCAAAAATTAAATAAAAATCTCAGAAAGGTAGGGCTTGAATTTAGATAAATTTAGAAACTTGAATAGGTTCAATCGGAGTTCGTATGAGGAAGAACAGACCCTCGGAAGATTTAAATATAAGTAAAAGAGAAAGAAAACACTATTCAGAATTAAAAGAAAATCCAGAAAATAGGAAATAGAGGCTGACATGTGGGACCCATAGTCTATGGACCGAGTCCATGGCTCTAGTCTGTGGTTCACAGGTGCATGGATCAATGGACCTGACATGTGGGATCCACATGTCAGTGGGTGGGTCTACCATGGACCAAGTCCACATGGACTGACTCTAATGCGGTTGCGGGTAAGGCTGATGCGGGACTGACATGGCGGACACGTGGGCTCGAAGCTGAGGTGGCACTAACATGGATGACACACGGCTGACACTTGGCTTCCACGTCAGCTCAACGACGGCGTGGCTCGAGTTCTGATGCTCACTGACGTTCTAGGCCACGGCGAAGCAAGCGGAGGTGCGCAGTATAGCTGGTGCGACGATGAACTCAACAATGCACCCATAGACGTAAGGGGATGACGGAGTTGGCCGGTGGCGACGTCGGAGTGATGGAGGAGCACAGTCATCAAAGGAAATTGGATTCCAGCTATGCTTCAGCGACTTCGAGGTGACGGCGGTGTAGATCTACTCCTTGCGATCCCGGCGGTGGTGATGATGAGGCTCGAGGTGTACCGACGGCAGAGGAACACAGCGACGAGGTTTTCGGCGGCATCTTTTCTTCTCCGAGCGATTCTGGTAGCTAGGGCTTGGGATTCTGGGCGACGACGGTGCGGTTGGGATGCGGAGGCCAAGGGCTACCTCCTGCTTTATAGTGTGGCGGCCGGGAGAGTCCCTAACACGAACGCCAAGAAATCCGAGCGGCGGCGAAGTCCAAGTCTAACCAAGTTGGAGATGATAAATAGTGTGTCGTTGGGGGCCACATGTTAGCGACAGTGGCTAGGGTGAGTTTGTGTCGGAAACGACATGTGTGTAGCTAACGGGTGGGGGTCAAGGGCGCGGGCGAGCGGGGGAGAGTGGAGTGGGCTGCACGCAAAAGTGTGCTTGTGAGATTCGGTTGGGTTGGAGGGAGAATGGGACGGGGAAATAAAGATTTAGCCAAAGGATTTCCTAAGATTTTAAATAGCTTTTTATTTTAGAAATACCAAAAAATCGAAATGGCAAATTAAAAATAGTAAATGAACTCAGAAAAATTCCAGAAAAATCTCAAAAATATTGCCAAGCACAAAGAACTCAAATAAAATAATTTTGGATTTAATTGATTTTAGATTAGTCACATTAAAAAATTTTGACTTTAAAATCCCCTTTTAATCTTTATTAAATTGAAATAAAAATCGGTGAAATTTTCTAAGGGACTAAACTACTAAAAAGAGTTTTAAAACTCAAAAAATTAGAATGTTACACTATAGCTCCAACCAAGGCTGCAAAGAGCTGGCGATATGGCGTTATATCGTCAAAAATAGTCACGACACTAAAATTTCTTACAAATGTCAAATTGGTGACTTTGCCGATTTATCATGTTTATAGGCGATATATCGTGTGGCGTCATAGCAATACACCAATATAAAAGGTTAAGTTCTGCTTGTAACCCTAGCCACTTCAGTTCTCCTTGCTCCAGTCTAACGACTATTGTTTATCTTCTTCTACGCGGATGCTCATTGTAATGATGTATTGAGTTTGCTTATGTCAGTCTTACTATTGATAAAAATTAATCGTATGTAGTGTAGATGTATCATGTACATTCTATTAATTATTTTCACTACGCAAATTTTTGTGAAAATGATCTTATAATCATATTTCTTTTAACGTTATCGGCCAATATATGGCGCTATGTCACGAAACGCTAAGCAGACCGTCACTTAATGCCAATGTACCCTAGTTGCAACCTTAGCTCCAACCTAAGATTCCAACTGGTACAACTACATCGAATTTATCTCAAACTTATCTTATGAACGGTTTGAGATACAAGTTCGCTCGAGCTCGACTCTTTTTTTTAAGGGGGAAAACCCTGCTTTTATAGAAAGCAAATCAAAGTCTTACAGAAACGTTCAAAAGGCTGGGATTATCAGCTTACAATTTCGGGCACATACAGCCAAACACATCATCCCAATGCAAAAAACCAAACATCAAATAGAGACAAAAGAGATAAAGCTTTTGATCCAATCTTCAACATACGCCAGGAAGGAATCCAGAGCAGATCGATCAACCCCTTTGATGAGAGCTTGCCATTGTTGCAAACAAGACATAAGTTTGAAAATCACATCCATAGGTTGTTTAGGGAAATGCTTCTCAATCGCCATTTTGTTTCAAACTTTCCACAGGATCTAGGCAAGAGCTGCAAAACTAAACAAAGCAACATTATAGTTATTAGCCCCCTTTCCTCTCTAACCAGTTCATTTGGAAATCATCTAAAGAAGTTGGAATACGCTCCCAACTTAACACCTCCTTCACACAAATCCAACTAAATTTAGCCAAAACACAAGAGAATAAGACATGATCAATACTTTCTGTACTTCCACAAAGAATACAACTTTCGGCCCCTTTCCAGCCTTTAGATCTAAGTTGGTCAGCAGCTTGAACTCTGTTAAGGTAGCAAAGCCACACAAAAAAATTTTACTTTCAAAGGAATCTTACTCTTCCATAGCTTCTGCAATTTCCTGCTGATAACACCCCCCAAACAACAGCTGCTTGTACAAAGAGTTGACAGAGAAAGCACCAGATTTTTCAAAGCACCAGATAACTTTGTCCCTATCCCCATTCAGCTCAATGTCCATAAGTAGGTTTTTCAAAATATTCCAATGTAAAACTTCCTCTTCCCCAAAATGTTGAGTGAACTTAATCTTCCAAACATTCTCATTATAACAAGCGGCCACACTGTTATTAAGAGAATGACAGATTCTAAAGAGTTTGTCAAAACAAACCTTCAGAGAACAATTACCAAACCACACATCATCCTAGAGAGAAATATTACACCCATTACCAACCTGAAATCTGGCACCCATTTTAAACAAAGTGTTCACTTGTAACGCCCCGACCTGGGGTCACCCGAGAGGTCTTATAGACCACTCAAGAGGTCTAGCAAGACCTCTCGGAAGGTCCTTCAAGACCACCCAGATGTCTCTAGGGTGAGCTCGAGACAGCCACGAGATGACCCTTAGGTGCCATGGCCTGACCCAGGGGTGGTCGAGAGACCAAGCCCGGGGAGGTCGTGGAACCAGAGGTGACCCAAGTCCTTCCACGACCAGACACGAGGGAGGTTGTGGAGGGCTGGGATCAACCCAAAGACCTCTCACGACCGGACCCGATGGTGGTCGTGGTGGTCAGGGATCACCCCATGGTCCTCTGTGTGAACTGAGCTAGCCTAAGGATCAACGGCTAGCTCTTCACAGCATACAACAGTGGTAACATACATCAAACGTAAGCTTTATTAACAACAGAGTTGATTACAAAAGGGGGGCTTACAAGCCACCAAACTAAATACAGCGGAAGATAAATGAGTAGACCACCTGATACATCACAGGAAATCGACTGGAGGGCGCATCCTAATTGGCCAGGACCTCTAGATCCACTGCGAAGACCTCCTCAAGCTTTCTTTTCCTACTCAATAAGAATATCAAGCAAGAGTGAGCACAACAACCGTGCTCGCAAGTTACACCCGTCAAATAATAGAATGACTTGCATAAATGCATATCTCAAAGGAAGGCATAATATGGTTGATTTGCATAAAGCCAAGTTTATTTCAAATACAAGTACTAAGTTCCAAGGCAGATAACAATAATTAAAATTCATTTTCTAAATCTCAGTTTTCTGTTGGATAACATTCATCAACAAGTGGTGAAGAATACCCTCCTGCCACAAGGCTCCCTGCCCGAAACCTATTGGATAGAAATCCAAAACCAATTTATCAAGTCCTTTTGAAAACAAAACGAACATCTAACTATGAGAGGCTTTGCCAACACGTCCATGACTGTGGGCACGGCTATTCGAATAGTTTTACACTCTGCAGAGGTTGTACACTTTACCCTCATGACATGATTTCTCTAGTTTGTTTGGCGACCGGCAATACCACCACTCACTTCCGAAGGTAAGTGGTCCAGAGCTCATGACAAGGCCTTTACAATGCATCCTTCCACCGCAGTCCACCCCCACTAAGGTTTCGCCCCACCCTGCGAATAGAAACCCGCAGAGGTCAAGGGCCCCCTCTTGGGCCAGGTGGGAACAACCAAGTCATGAAAGACAGGCCATGAAAGACATCCCACCTCATCCACAGGATTGACCGCGATGGAACTCTACAAATTAGTCGGCCAGGTCCCGCCCACTCAGGATATGTGGTTGCACGATAAGGCATAGCCCATTATAGGCATAGCAAAGTTGTCGCTCGCAGATCGGTCCTTAACTGACTTGGGTGACATCCTCAACCCTAGGGCATCGGATCACACGACCGCCCGTGCATAGACATGCACCAACCAAACAACCAGATTAGCCCAAGTCCAAATCCATTTTCCTTTGCTTTGCTTCCCAAACACATTTTCAAAACTCCATGACAACCCAAGGTCATGGCTAATCATGTAAAACAGCAGTTGGTCTTAGATGGTAAAATTTCCCCAAATCAAATGCTTTTTGGTCTAAGCATGACTGAGCATAATGTTTTCAAATGATCCTGGTTCACACTATGGCATCCACCAGGTTTTATCTTAGGTGACAACAGAGTGGGGTCAATGTCAACATGGTCCATACAAAGGATTTGGCATAGCTATGAATTTAAAACAGGTATTGAAATACTTAACATAAATAAGCATGCAATAATCATTGAAACATAACTTAAATAATTTGAGATACTGGGTGCAATATGATCAAGAGTGTAATTTGCCTGGACCGAAAGCTTGAGGAACTAATTGGGAGAACTTGGGCTCCCCGAAGAGTCGCAATCTACACGAGACAAAACAAAGAAAAATCAAATAACAGCCAATAAGATCCAAATGAACTCCAAACAAACCCAAATAGCAAAGAACAGAACAAGATGAACTAAGAAAGGGCTCTTAGGAGGAGGTCCAACGGAAAGGAGGAGGTCCACGGGAGGGCGGTCTTTGCAAATGACCGAAGAGGGTGGTCTTTTGCAAAGAAGCCAGCAAAGACCAAGAGGGTGGTCTTTGCAACAGATCAAGGAAGGTGGTCTTTGCAAAAGACCAAAAGGACGGCAAAGACCAAGAAGGTGGTCTTTGCAAAAAGGGAGGTCCTGAGAGGGTCCTGAGAGAGCAAAAGGAGGTCTCGGAGGAGGAGGTCCGGAGGAGGACCCAAGAGGGTTGTCTCTACAAGAAGACCAAGAGGGCCGTCTTTGCCAAGGGAGGTCTTAGAGGAGCTCAAGGAACGTCCTAAGGAGGATGTCCCGAGGAGGTCGAGGCGGTCTTTGAGGAAGAGATTTTTAGGAGGTCCTCGGCGGGTCATGTTCGCAAAATGACCAAGAGGGTCGTCTTTACAAAAAGACCAAGACGGTCATCTTTCGCAAAGAGGAGACCCTCGGGAGATCAAAAGAGGAGGTTCGGCAAGGCTACGACTACGCGAGGAGGTCATAGAAGGAGTCAAGGGAAAAGGGACAAAGCACGGGGATATTCACCAAGGCCGGGAGGGAGGTAGAAAAGGAGGGGGAGGAGGTCGAGGGCTCGGCGACGACGGTTGAAGGTGACACTGGCGCTCCGGTGAACTCCTTCGGCGGCGAAGTGGCGGCGCCAACTCTGGTGATCTTCTTGTCGACGAGGAGGCGACGGGACCGCCTCAACGGACTCCTTGGCGCAGCTTCAAGCACTGAACAAGATGGAAGAGAGCTTGAGAGCTAAGTGGCCAAATGTGAGGAAAGGAGGGTTGCTCAGACTATTTATGGCCAAGGAAGAAGGAAAGAGAGTCACTGAGACACTTAGTGACCCACAAGTCAAAGACAGGTGAAGGACAAGACAAGGTATGGCCTGAAAAGAAAGAAAAGATGGGGTAGGTAAAGGAAAAGACAAAAAAACGGAACACACGGTACCACAGCAGTGACCGCATTAACTGCGCAAGGACTTCTATGGCGGAAGGAAAAAGGAGGCGAGCGAAGCTAACAGGTGGGACCAGTCAACAACACAGGTGAGGTGGTCAAACCAAAAGAGTGGTCATGACCAAGGGGGAGGTCGTGACCAGCAAAAGTGGTCTCGACCGCAAGGGTGGTCTTTGCAAAAAGGACCAACAAGGGAGGTCATGACCACATAGGTGGTCGTGACCAGAAAAGGTGGGTGGTCTTTGCAAATGATCACGCGGAAGTCCAGAGGACGAAGAGGTCCAAAGGATAAAGAGGTCCTGAGAAAATCCCGCAAAGGTGGTCTTTGCAAAAAGACCCCGGGGTCCAGACCACAGGGGTGGTCTGACCCGCAAAGGTGGTCTTTGCGATAGACTAGAGGTCCTGACGGTCAGATCAACTCAAAGGGAGGTCCTGATGGTCAGATCAACTCAGAGAGAGGTCCCGACGGTCAAATCAACTCAGAGAGAGGTCCTGACAGTCAGATGAGATCAAAGGAAGTCTCAAAAGGGATGGGACATTCGGATCAGCCGAACGTGCCATCAAGATCGGGCCGTCCGATACAGATCGGATGGTTTCAAAGGAAGGCGCGCAGCTGAGCCACACGGGGAGGTCTTGGCCCTTAGATCCAAACGAAGGGAGGTCTGGACCATCAGATCCAAACGAAGGGAGGTCTAGGCGGAGAGGTTTCAAAGGAAGAGGGATCCAATGAAGGAGATCCACAAAAGATGGTCCAAAGGAGGTCTTGACGATCAGGATGAACTCAAAGGAGGTCTCGACGGTCAAGACCAACACGGGGAGGTCTCAACAATCAAGATGGAGCCAGAGGAGATCTCGACGGCCAAGCCCAACACAGGGGAGGTCTCAACGGTCAAGATGGAACCAAAGGAGATCTCGACGGTCAAGACCAACACAGGTGAGGTCTCAACGGTCAAGATTGAGATCAAAGGAGGTCTTGGCGGTCAAGACCAACATAGAGAAGGTCTCAACGGTCATGATGGAACCAAAGGAGATCTCGATAGTCAAGACCAACACAGGGAAGGTCTCAATGGTCAAGATTGAGATCAAAAGAGGTCTTAGCGGTCAGAATGAACCCGAGGAGGTCCTAACAGCCAAGATGAAGGGCCAATGAGGTCCTAACGGATTAGGGGAGGTCCAAAAGGATACAGGGAGGTCCAAAGGGACACAGGGAGGTTCAGATGAACACAAGGAAGGTCCAAGTGAAGAAGGAGATTTGGACCGAAAGGAGGTCTAAACCACAGAGAGATCCAAACCAACAAAGAGGAGGTCTGAACCACAAAGAGATTCAAACCAACAAAGAGATCTAAATACAAAGGTAGTCTAGACACATAGGAGAGTTCTAGACACCAGGAGATCTGGATCCAAGGAGATGTCCAAACAAGGGGGAGGTCTAAATCAAAAGGAGGTTTATACCTCAAGAGAGGTCTAGGCGCAGAGGAGATCTGGATATAAGAAAATGTCCCAACATGATGGAGGGAGAGGGGTCTAGGCACAAGAGCTGGACAAGGGAAGAGCAGAACCTACAGAGAAAGGGAGATACTACTCCAGAGTTCGAACAACTCCAAATAAACCAAGCTTTAGGATTAGTTGAAGTTTGGCTTAGTCATTTTAAACACTCAAATTCCGAAAATCTCAAGTTATGCTTTAAACTCTCATCAAAACCAAATGGTTCTTTTTATTTTGAAAATTTCAAAAAGGCTCAGAAAATTGGGGTGTTACAAACCTACCCCCCTTAAGGGAATCTCGACTCCAAGATTCAGAGAGGCTAGAGAGAAAAGGTGGGCAGCAAAGGGTCTTCGACTGGAACCGCTGCTTGATGGCTAGCTTCACTGTCTGCTGCTTCTTCGGACATTTATTGGCGTAATGTCCCAACTCTCGGCAATGGAAGCACATGACACTTGCGGCAGGGGGGAACTTCTTCCGATGCTAGTCTTGGACAGGAAACTTGGGGATGCAAGAGCTGATCGGGTGGTTCACTGTCACATCTTAGGGTATTGGGAAGCCCAAACTTCTGTACTTTGGCAATTGTGACAAAATCCTTCTATTGTTCTTTCTCCCTGCGGCTGGTGTTATTGTTGCGATTAGGGTAGCTTCTGGGATGCTACCCACTGATGTCTTGTTCTGGAGAGATGGTCCTTCAATCACACGAACTTTGTAGTTTCTCCCATTATCTTGCACTTGTCCTTCCATCTTCCTCTTGTGACCACTGTCCTGTTGCCGGCAAGGTGCTTGCGACTTAAGTGTTTTTGGATTGGTCTTGTTAAAACTTGGCTCCTTTGCTTCTTGAGATAGTCTGAGAGGTGAACCCATGGTCCTGCCTGACTTGACTTGATTGGAGGTGGCTTGATCAGTCACACACTATTGCTGGTCTATGGGGGTCGGTGATATCTTCAAACAATCCTTGTCTTCATGACTCGAGCGCTTGCTTGCCACTTGGTGGGGTGTCTTAGGTTCTTCTGAACTATCCTTCGGTGCTGAAGTTTCTTACGGTGCCAAAGATGTTTGCAAGGGGCACTGTTTGACAAAGTGCCATTCTTTACCACAGTAGTTACAGACCTTAAACTGGATCAACTCCCTCTGGGAACAGCTAGTAAAATAGTGCCCTATGCTGTTGCAGTTAGCACAAAGATTGTCTTCTCTTGGCTTTCCTTTTTGGGGCATCCATAAGCGAAGTGCCCTTGTTCACCACATCTGTAAAAGATAACAAATTTCTAGGGGTGGCGGCCTGCAAGATGGGAGCGACTTGCATCTTCACTACAAGAGGCTTCCGGTGGCTTATCCTTGGGCAGCTCATCGCAAGGGTGCTCTTCAGGTGCTACAAAAGTTGAGGCTAAGGAGGTATTGCTGGCATCCATTTGTTGTATTAACCGCTGCATCAGCTGAATCTGGGTGACAAGAAACTGATTCAAATTCTGATGGGTTTCTGCTGTCAAACTTTGGTCTTCATCAGCACTGGTGCTCTGAGGAGCTTTGTAGCTAACATTGCTTCCATCTTCATTCACCATCTACCGGGTGCTCCAGGGGGTTAGGGGAAGAGACCAAGGGTAGGTAAGAATCAAAGGAGACAAAGAGGGAATAGAGCAAACAACACCCCAACAAGGAACCAACTCAAGAGCTGCAAGAAGGACTAACAACTCAACAGCATTCTATTAATCGGCACTTACCAATTTGTGAGGTGACTCAGTACACAGAAAGAGTCTAGGCCGATAAAGCTATAGGGCTGGGCTGACGAGGCGATCCTCAATCTTCGGTCTTCAAGAAGGTCTTGCATGATGTTCTTGAAAAGTAGAGACTACAATGCTTCCTTTCTTTCAACCCTCTCTCTTCAGGAGCCACTTGTTTCAACCATGTGCTGGGTACTAGCTAGGAGCTAAGAATCAAACTTCCCACCCTTGCCAGATCCACAACTAGAATTATTGAGATCCACCAATTCACATCTGTTGGAATCACCCAATTAGAAGAATTCAATCATCCAACCAGGATCACAATCAACTGAAAAGGCCTTAAAATCCACAAACCTTCATTACAGAGTCTCCCAAAAGACTTCTTAGTAATTCATCGGTTCAAATTTGATTCACCAGATCATTTCATCGCCATCTATCCAGCAGTTATTTGATAAAAAATCAATATCAGCAAGGTATCCTTCAAACATATTCCAACATTCAACAATCCAACAATTCCAGAATCTGAACAAGACATATTTCTATAGTCCAGTCAAGATTCATTTCAGATCCACATTCTCTATTCAATCATATCCAACTAAATCCAGTGTAACCCACATATTTAATTCAAGGCTTCCAATCGGCATTGTAATCTGCTCCAGATTTAAGAGTATTTAATTTATCCTAATAATCGAATCAAAACTTCAAATCCTTATCTTCTTCATGATCCATCAAAACTTTCTTGCAAGATCAACTTCTTGCTTGCACCATCTGTACAATCCACTATTCTGATTCTCTTTAATCCATTTATAATCATAGCATATCTGCCAACATACTCCAGCTTTCACAAGACTTCTATCAATCATCAGAAACCCTCAAAATCTTTACTTTACAAAATCCACTTCAAGGTCCTTGATTCACAAAATCAGCCTTAGCAAAAATCCTTCAAAGCTACCTAACTTGGCATCCAATGCACAGGTTAACTCACAAGGGCAGCTTCCAAGAGCTTTGTAGGGCTGAACCAACTGCTCCAATCTTCCCGGGGCATCCAGAGCTTGAGCACGAAGGGTTCAGTCCTATAGAGGTTACAAGGGAAAGAGGATCCATTTGACCTTATAAAATGGTGACAAGAAGGAAAGCAAGGAAAGATAAGAATTAAGATAAGAAAGAATAGCAAAAGGGAGGTAAGAACAAAAAGATGAAAAAGATAAGGAGAGCACAAGTTACTTTTCTTGTTATACAAAATAGGTTTTGAAATTCTACTGCCCTTCTACTAGGTTACGGCCTGCAGTCAAGATGCTCTGATACCACTTTGTAACGCCCCGACCTGGGGTCACCCGAGAGGTCTTACAGACTACTCGAGAGGTCTAGCAAGACCTCTCGGAAGCTCCTTCAAGACCACCCAGATGTCTCCAGAGTGAGCTCGAGACAGCCACGAGATGATCCTCAAGTGCCACGGCCTGACCCAAGGGTAGTCGAGAGACCAAGCCCAGGGAGGTCGGGGAACCAGAGGTGACCCAAGGCCTCCCACGACCAGACCCGAGGGAGGTCGTGGAGGGCTGGGATCACCCCCAAAGACCTCCCACGACCGGACCCGAGGGTGGTCGTGGTGGTCAGGGATCACCCCATGGTCATTTGTGTGAACTGAGCTAGTCCTAAGGATCAACAGCTAGCTCTTCACAAAGCATACAACAGCGGTAACATACATCAAACGCAAGCTTTATTAACAACAGAGTTGATTACAAAGGGGAGGCTTACAAGCCAGCAAACTAAATACAACGGAAGATAAATGAGTAGACCACCCGATACACCACAGGCAATCGGCTGGAGGGCGCATCCTAATCGGCCAGGACCTTTAGGTCCACTACGAAGACCTCCTCAAGTTTTCTTTTCCTACTCAATAAGAATATAAAGACAGAGTGAGCACAACAACTGTGCTCGCAAGTTACACCCGTCAAATAACAGAATGACATGCATAAATGGATATCTCAAAGGAAGGCATAATATGGTTGATTTGCATAAAGCCAAGTTTATTTCAAATACAAGTACTAAGTTCCAAGGCAGATAACAATAATTAAAATTCATTTCCTAAATCTCAGTTTTCAGTTGGATAACATTCATCAATAAGTGGTAAAGGATACCCTCCTGTCACAAGGCTCCCTGCCCGAAACCCATTGGATAGAAATCCAAAACCAATTTATCAAGTCCTTTTGAAAAAAAAAACCAACATCTAACTGTGAGAGGCATTGCCAGCACGTCCATGACCGTGGACACGGCTATTTGAATAGTTTTACACTCTGTCGAGGTTGTACACTTTATCCACATGACATGATTTCTCTAGTTTGGTTGGCGACCGGCAATGTCACCACTCACTTCTGAAGGTAAGTGGTCTGGAGCTCATGACAAGGCCTTTACAATGCATCTTTCCACCGCAGTCCACCCCCATTAAGGTTTCGCCTCACCCTGCGGATAGAAACCCGCAGAGGTCAAGGGCCCTCTCTTGAGCCAGGTGGGAACAACCAAGTCATGAAAGATAGGCCATGAAAGACCTCCCACCTCATCCACAGGATCGACCGCGATGGAACTCTGCAAATTAGTCAGCCAGGTCCCGCCCACTCAGGACATGTGGTTGCACGATAAGGCATAGCCCATTATAGGCATAGCAAAGTTGTCGCTCGCAGACCGGTCCTTAACTGAGTTGGGCGACATCCTCAACCCTAGGCCATTGGATCACACGACCCCCGTGCATAGACATGCACCAACCAAACAACCAGATTCGCCCAAGTCCAAATGCATTTTCCTTTCCTTTGCTTTTCAAACACATTTTCAAAACTCCATGACAACCCAATGTCATGGCTAAGCATTTAAAACAGCAGTTGATTTTAGATGGTAAAATTTCCCCAAATCAAATGCTTTTGGGTCTAAGCATGACTGAGCATAACATTTTCAAATGATCCTGGTTTACACTATGGCATCCACCAGGTTTTATCTAAGGTGACAACAGAGTGGGGTTCAATGTCAACATAGTCCATACAAAGGATTCGACATAGCTATGAATTTAAAACAGGTATTGAAATACTTAGCATAAATAAGCATGCAATAATCATTGAAACATAACTTAAATAATTTGAGATACTGGGTGCAATATGATCAAGAGTATAACTTGCCTGAACCGAAAGCTTGAGGAACTAATTGGGAGAACTTGGGCTCCCCGAAGAGTCACAATCTACACGAGACAAAACAAAGCAAAATCAAATAACAGCCAATAAGATCCAAATGAACTCCAAACAAACCCAAATAGCAAAGAACAGAACAAGATGAACTAAGAAAGGGCTCTTAGGAGGAGGTCCAACGGAAAGGAGGAGGTCCACGGGAGGGCGGTCTTTGCAAATGACCGAAGAGGGTGGTCTTTTGCAAAGAAGCCAGCAAAGACCAAGAGGGTGGTCTTTGCAACAGATCAAGGAAGGTGGTCTTTGCAAAAGACCAAAAGGACGGCAAAGACCAAGAAGGTGGTCTTTGCAAAAAGGGAGGTCCTGAGAGGGTCCCGAGAGAGCAAAAGGAGGTCTCGGAGGAGGAGGTCCGGAGGAGGACCCAAGAGGGTTGTCTCTACAAGAAGACCAAGAGGGCCGTCTTTGCCAAGGGAGGTCTTAGAGGAGCTCAAGGAACATTTTGAGGAGGATGTCTCGAGGAGGTCTTTGAGGAAGAGATTCTTATGAGGTCCTCGGCGGGTCATCTTCACAAAATGACCAAGAGGGTCGTCTTTGCAAAAAGACCAAGACGGTCATCTTTTGCAAAGAGGAGACCCTCGGGAGATCAAAAGAGGAGGTCCAGCAAGGCTACGACTACGCGAGGTGGTCGTACAAGGAGTCAAGGGAAAAGGGACAAAGCACGGGGATACTCACCAAGGCTAGGAGGGAGGTAGAAAAGGAGGGGGGAGGAGGTCGAGGGCTCGGCGACAACAGTTGAAGGTGACGCTGGCGCTCCGGTGAACTCCTTCAGCGGCGAAGTGGCGGCGCTAACTCTGGTGATCTCCTTGTCGACGAGGAGGCGACGGCACCGCCTCAACGGACTCCTTGGCACAGCTTCAAGCACAGAGCAAGATGGAAGAGAGCTGGAGAGCTAAGTGGCCAAATGTGAGGAAAGGAGGCCTGCTCAGGCTATTTATAGCCAAGGAAGAAGGAAAGAGAGTCACTGAGACACTTAGTGACCCACAAGTCAAAGGCAGGTGAAGGACAAGACAAGGTATGGCCTGAAAAGAAGGAAAAGACAAAAAAAAGGGAACACACGGTACCACAGCAGTGACCGCATTAACTGCGCAAGGATTTCTATGGCGGAAGGAAAAATGAGGCGAGCAAAGTTGACAGGTGGGACCAGTCAACTACACGGGTGAGGTGGTCAAACCAAAAGGGTGGTCATAACCAAGGGGGAGGTCGTGACTAGCAAAGGTGGTCTTGACCGCAAGGGTGGTCTTTGCAAAAAGGACCAACAAGGGAGGTTATGACCACATAGGTGGTCGTGACCAGAAAAGGTGGGTGGTCTTTGCAAAAGATCACGCGGAAGTCCAGAGGACGAGGAGGTCCATAGGATAAAGAGGTCCTGAGGAAATCCTGCAAAGGTGGTCTTTGCAAAAACACCACGGGGTCTAGACCACAAGGGTGGTCTAACCCGCAAAGGTGGTCTTTGCAAAAGACCACAGGTCCTGACGGTCAGATCAACTCAGAGGGAGGTCCTAACGGTCAGATCAACTCAGAGAGAGGTCCTGACGGTCAGATGAGATCAAAGGAAGTCTCAAAAGGGATGGGACGTTCTGATCAGCCGAACGTGCCCTCAAGATCGGGCCGTCCGATACAGATCGGATGGTTCCAAACGAAGGCGCAGAGCTGAGCCGCGCGGGGAGGTCTTGGCCCTCAGATCCAAACGAAGGGAGGTCTGGACAGAGAGGTTTCAAAGGAAAAGGGATCCAACGAAGGAGATCCACAAAAGATGGTCCAAAGGAGGTCTTGACGATCAAGATGAACTCAAAGGAGGTCTCGACGGTCAAGACCAACACGGGGAGGTCTCAACGATCAAGATGGAGCCAGAGGAGATCTCGACGGTCAAGACCAACACAGGGGAGGTCTCAACGGTCAAGATGAAGGCAAAGGGAGATCTCGATGGTCAAGACCAACACAGGGGAGGTCTCAACAGTCAAGATGGAACCAAAGGAGATCTTGACGGTCAAGACCAACATAGGGGATGTCTCAACGGTCAAGATTGAGATCAAAGGAGGTCTTGGCGGTCAAGACCAATAGAGAGAAGGTCTCGACGGTCAAGACCAACACAGGGGAGGTCTCAACGGTCAAGATTGAGATCAAAGGAGGTCTTGCGGTCAGGATGAACCCGTCCTGACGGCCAAGATAAAGGGCCAATGAGTTCCTAACGGATCTGGGGAGGTCCAAAAGGACACAGGGAGGTCCAGATGAACATAAGAAAGGTCCAAGTGAAGAAGGAGGTTTGGACCGAAAGGAGGTCTAAACCACAGAGAGATCCAAACCAACAAAGAGGAGGTCTGAACCACAAAGAGATTCAAACCAACAAATAGGAGGTCTGAACCACAAAGAGATTAAAACCAACAAAGAGGTATAAATACAAAGGTAGTCTAGACACATGAGAGTTCTAGACATCAGGAGATCTAGACCCAAGGAGATGTCCAAACAAGGGGGATGTCTAAATCAAAAGGAGGTTTATACCTCAAGAGAGGTCTAGGCGCAGAGGAGGTCTGGACATAAGAAAATGTCCCAACAAGATGGAGGGAGAGGGGTCTGGGCACAAGAGCTGGGCAAGGGAAGAGCAGAACCTACAGAGAAAGGGAGAGACTACTCCAGAGCTCGAACAACTCTAAATAAACCAAGTTTTAGGATTAGTTGAAGTTTGGCTTAGTCATTTTAAACACTCAAATTCCGAAAATCTCAAGTTAAGCTTTGAACTCTCATCAAAACCAAATGGTTCTTTTTATTTTAAAATTTTCAAAAAGGCTCAGAAAATTGGGGTGTTACATCACTCTAGATAAACTTTTCCAGAATTGAGATCCTTTCAAAGGATTAACTCGAGCTCGACTCTTGCATCCCTATTGCAAAAGGACACGATTCCACACCGATGCTGGCATGATCGTCGTTGATTAGAAGTTGGAACATTCAACAGTAACACCTGGCTACGAGCTACTGACATGGACACGGGAATATCACAAACATAGCACACATCTGTCCTCTCTTCTCCAAAGGAAATGCGAATCAAATCCTTGAAGCCTTTTCACTCGTGTGAAGCTCAGATTATCACAATTATACTTTCAGTTTCATGTGAGGAGTTAATCCGCAGAGACAACAAGTAGCAAAGATACAGTCCGTCGGATCAGAAGCCGGGCCATGCGATTCTGCAGTCTTCAGCAAGACGAGACAGTGAATATAATATGCACTTTCTGCCGAAAAGAGGAGACATGTATGTAAAGCAGACAAAACTTTCGATGGAATAGAATCAGAAAATTTGGACGAGGAAAGTTACAGTACTAAGTGACACCATACAAACTATCTTTATGTGCCATATCTGGCTAATCAAATAGAGACCAAAATATTCCAAACGATTGCCTTATACTAGTTCAGACGATGGTTATCTATCGGGGTATGCTTCGGTACACTTCTTTTATAAAAAAAGGTTTATAAATCTTGAAACAAAGTAATTAATATTGGGTGAAGATAAATATGTATAAGGAGCAACTAACGCTTGGACGTACGATGAGAGTTTTTTCATCGTACACTCCGATGCAATAAAAAGGAAGAACATGTGCAACATTTTTTCAACGGTCGCAACAAAAAGGATTGTTCGTATTGGTTTCAAACTATCAAAGAAGAGGTGGTGGAGAGGATGCAGCATATCAAAGAAGAGGATGCAACATCTCATAATCCCATATGCAATATTTCAAAGAAGAGGATAGAACATGTCAAAAATCTAATGCAGCATTTCAAAAATTGTTGCAACAATCACAACAAAAAGAGGAAACATCTAGAAACACCTTGTTGCAACTTGAAACAATGGTGCAATGTGAAGGACTGCAATAAAAAGTTTACTCTTGTGCAACAAATCAAACACACTGTTGCAACAAAAAATACCTCTTGCCGCAACAATACAACAACGCCGCAACAATAAAAAATGTTCCATGTAACATTTCGAGCCAACTGTTGCGACAAAATTAACAAACTCCTACAACAAACTTACCCAGATGAAAATGTCTAGCACATTGCAACAAATCCATCACCCTGCACCTCCTGTTCCTCCCCTGTAGGCGCAGCATCAGATCCACCCCCTCCCCTCCTCCTCCTCCTCCCGCACCGCCACAAACGGCACTAGCATCACTGCTCCCTTGGCGCCTCCTCATCCACGGCTTCCCCCAACCGCTACCGCCACCTCTGGCGAACTGTCGGGGTTGATGGGGGAGACGCGACCCAAGGAGAGGATCCAATGGGGTTGATGAGGCCCGCGAGCTTGGACGACGGTGAGCTGTGGAAGGATAGCACCGAGGCGGGATTTGGGTGGGAACTTTCGGACGACGCTGGCTCCTCCTACCGCAACGGGGAGCGCCGGTGCTCGGGGCTCTGCGGGGTGGCAACAAATGAGATGAAGATTTGTGGCGGAGGTGGTGCGTCGTGTCCACCATGGTGGTGTTGTTCTAGCTGCACGAGGTGGGGATCTAGGGTTTGGATGCATAGGAGGCAGAGGTAGAGGTGGTCGTGGCCATGGGAAATTTTGAGCTGGTAGTAAGCTATGTGAGGCGAGGGAGAGGCTGTGTGCTACTGCTACTGCTTTCAACGGGGAAGCGGAGGAATTCCTGAAGACGAGAAATGAGGATTGGGTGAGAGAGACGCTGATACTTGTGGATAAGAATACCCGAAGATGAAGCGTCTGATGGCACCAGACGTCAGTGAGCTAGCATTATCCATATGTATAACCTAAAAAACAAATTACATCAAAGATTTGCCCCTATCTAATATTGAAGATATATATATATATAATGGTATGGTACTTCTGGGAGTACGTACTCCCACTTCTCATATACCACTTAAATCATATGATGGTACCTCTTTATCAATTTGAGCATACTCCAATAATGATTATAAGATACCCCAAAGTGAGTTCCCTGAAAAAAATCGTTAAAGTCCACCTTTTATAGTGAAATTTGTGTATATACTTCTTTTATATATAAAAAGGGTATATAGCAAAAATAAAAGGCTCAGATGAAAAAAAAAATAGTCAAATCACATTGAAGTATCTTATAATTGGTATTTAAGTATATTGAAAGTGATAAAGAAGTATAATATGTTCGTTTAAGTGGTACATTGGAAGTGGGAGTATGTACTCCTAGGAGTATGAAACGAGCGTTATATATATATATATATATATGGAAATGGCATGGTACTCCTAGCAGTACGTACTCCCACTTCTCATATATCACTTAAATCGTATGATGATACATCTTAATCAATTTGAGTATACTCCAATAATGATTATAAGATACCCCAAAGTGAGTTTTATGAAAAATTTCATCAAAATTCACTTTTTATATCAAAATTTGTGTATATACTTCTTTTGTATATGAAAAAGGGTGTATAGCAAAAATAAATGACTCAAATGAAAATTTTTCAATCAATTCGTATTGGAAGATTTTATAATTGGTATTTAAGTATACTGAAAGTGATAAAAGAAGTATAATATATTCGTTTAAGTGGTATATTGGAAGTGGGAGTATGTACTCCTGGGAGTACGAAACGAACGTTGTATAATCTTTAAATTGATTTATTTTTTATAGGTTGGTATATATTTGACATCACCTAATATTAGCTAATTTGCTTTCAAATTCGTAAACTTTTCTAAAAAAAATTTGTACCGAAGCAAACCCCCCCTCTCTCTCTCTTATCCGCCGCTAATTTTAGATCCAAATAGTGCTCAATAACGCATTGTTCCGACGCGACGACTTTGACTTGTCTCCTTCCTCACCTTTGTCTCCTTATAATGGCCATATTTAAGCTCCCTCCTCACCATATCTTAACCTCAAATGACACACCAAATAAAATGGCAATCTACAATACTCTCTTCCTACTCCTCTTCCTCCTACTATTGCTCCCCTCCAATTCCAGCTCCCAATCGACGGCGCAGCCGAACGCCGCCGAGCTTGCCATACTCCAAACCATCAAGAATGAGTGGGGCAACCCTGCTGCACTCAGCTCATGGAGCGCCAGTAACTGGACTGGTATTACCTGCGACAATAATGGCCAGGTCACTGCCCTCTCCTTCCAGAACTTCCACATAGCCAAACCAATTCCAGCCTCCATTTGCAGCCTCAAGAACATGACGTACATAGACCTCTCCTACAACAACCTCACCGGCGAGTTCCCCGCGGTTCTCTACAGCTGCTCGGCTTTGCAGTTCCTCGATCTGTCTAACAATGAGTTTGCCGGCAGCCTCCCGAACGACATGGACAAATTGTCCTCGGAGATGCAGCACCTCAACCTGTCAAGCAATGGTTTCATCGGCAACGTGCCGTCGGCGATCGGGGGCTTTCCGAAGCTCAAGTCGTTGGTTCTTGACACTAATCGCTTCAACGGGAGCTACCCGGCAGCGGCCATCGGCGGCCTGTTGGGGCTCGAGAGGCTGACGCTGGCGACCAACCGGTTCTCCGGTCCGCTCCCGGAAGACATTTCGGGACTCGGCAACCTCACCGAACTGGACCTCGCCGGGAACAGGATTTCCGGGTCGATTCCAGCGTCCATCCAAGCATTGGGAAGGCTGAATTTCCTCAACCTTAGCAGCAACCAGATATCGGGCGCGATCCCGTCGGAGATCGGGTTACTGCCAGTGCTCAACATCCTTGACCTCTCCAACAACGCTCTGTCGGGCGGCATACCGCAGGAATTCAACAATCTTCATCTCAGTTTTCTCAACCTCTCGTCCAACCAACTTGCCGGCGAGGTCCCCAAGTCGCTGCAGAACCCGGCGTACGACTCGAGCTTCGTTGGAAACCGTGGCCTATGTACCACGGTGAACATGAACAATGACCTTCGGGCATGTGGTTACGGCGGCCATGTCAAGCTCTCGACGAGCTTAATCATCCTGTTCTCCGTGCTCGCTGGTATCACCCTCTTTGGCGCCGTCACTATCGGGTGGCTCATCGTCCGGCGGCAGAAACAACGGCAAGACATGGCCATGTGGAAGATGACGTCGTTCCAACCTCTGGCCTTCACAGAGTGCGACATACACGCCGAGCTCCGCGACGAGAACGTGATCGGCAGCGGCGGCTCCGGCAAGTTTTACCGCGTCGCCCTGTGCGGCAGAGGCGGCGCCGGCATGGTGGTGGCCGTGAAGAGACTATGGAGCACCAGAAAGTCGAACGCGAAGCTCGACAAGGAGTTCGACTCGGAGGTGAAGATCCTCGGCGACATCCGGCACAACAACATCGTCAGCCTCCTCTGCTGCATCTCCAGCGAGGACACGAAGTTGCTTGTCTATGAGTACATGGAGAACGGCAGCCTCGACCGGTGGTTGCACCACCGGGAGCGCGCCGGCGCGCCGGCGTGGCTGGACTGGCCGACGCGGCTGGCTATCGCGATCGACGGGGCGAGGGGCCTCAGCTACATGCACCACGAGTGCGCGCAACCGATCATGCACGGCAACGTCAAGTCCAGCAATATCCTGCTCGACCCGGGCTTCCGTGCCAAGATCGCCGACTTCGGCCTTGCTCGCATTCTCGTCAAGTCCGGCGAACCCGAATCATTGTCCGCCATCAGCGGCACCTTCGGCTACATGGCTCCAGGTAAATCACAATCCAAGAATTCTTCAATTCTCAAACTTGATTAAACATGGCATTTGAATTTCCTCCCAAACTTAAGAGAATGTTGTACGTATGGTTTGGTTGCAGAGGAGGTGTTCAGGGAAAAGGTGGACGAGAAGGTGGACGTGTTCAGCTTCGGCGTGGTGCTGCTGGAGCTCACCACCGGGCGGGTGGCGAAAGAGGGCGGCGATGAGTGCTGCTGCCTAGACGATTGGGCCAGGCGACGGTACAAGGTCGGCGGCTCGCTGTACGACGCCGTCGACGTGGGCATCCAGGACAGGGCCTTCTTAGACGACGCCGTGGCGGTGTTCAAACTCGGGGTGATCTGCACCGGTGACGACCCGACGATGCGGCCGTCGATGAAGGAGGTGCTTGACCAGCTGCTCCGGTACAACCGCACGTCATACGTTGATACATACACTGCAGGAGTGTAAGCTCGTAGCACAGCAGGATGACAAGCTATTCGTCCAATATTGAGATATCAACGCAGCAAGAGACGAGGAAGGGCGTCAACACTCTCATCATCTTGACTGCTATTGTATCTGTTGGATATTAATCTTGATTGCTATTGTATCTGCATGTGTCCATGCCGTGAGTATTAGTTTGCATGTTAGTTTGTTAGCTAGCTGGCTCAGGTAGTGTATGTGTGAGTATGTTGTTGCATGCAGGAGCTGCTAGTAGTGCATGCGCGTGTCGTAGTTGGGCGAGTGGGCCAAGTCTCCAGGAGCTAATGGCATGGAGATAGGCCACCACGGGTGTCTTGCGTGTGCATAAGTACTATTGTTCTTGGCATGTTTCAATGAGAGCGATGAAATAAAATGATTCCAATTTGACTAGACAGTACAGATCGTCGATTATTTGTATTGACTCTTTCCATACAAATGATTCCAATTTGATTAGATGTACTCCTATATGAGTTTTTCCCTCCTATTCGTATACACTACTACAGAAACACTAATATTGGACGTCTGATCACAGACGGTTCATCGAAACCGTCTGTATTAAACACAATCTCAGACAGTTTTTGTTTACCCACCGTCTGTGTTATTCATATCACAGATGGTTCATGTTTAGAACCGTCATGAAGTATCACGAGCAGTTACGACAAAAACCGCTCGTGACATTACCTAATATCACAGACGGTTTTTGGTCGAACCGCTGTGATATGACCCTTCAGACGGTTTTTGTTAAAAAGCGTCGTGATAATTAATTCATCACAGACGGTGCGGTACATATATAGCTCCCGCCAACATGAGTCTTCTTGATCTCCATCTCTGGCGCCACGGTAACCACGGAGATCTCAAGCCGGTGAGTCCATCGCCACTCCGTGCCGGTTTGAGTATCGCCTCACCTCATCGAGCCCGATCGTGTGGTCCATTTCAGCTATTGTCGCCGAGGAGCTTGCCGCCGTCGCCTGTTCACCGATCGACGACCACCGCCTTGGACCTTCCCGACTTCATTGACACCTTCCTCGTGATCGAAGTGAGCTCTTTGAGCATAAACATCCTTTAATTTGAGTAGTTTCAGGCGTTTACGCCGAAATCGCAAGTTTCAGGCGCCGCCAGGACATCACCGTCGGTTAGCCTCAAAGCGACCTTAGGGCCCCGAGCCACGACTATTAGCAATGCAATGTCACCCTAAGCCCAATTTGAGCTTCAAATCCTACTGTTTTTAATCATTTAGTTAATAAACTAACGAGTCTATGACATGTGGGACCGCCAAAGATTTTATAAATAAAATCATGAAATAAAAAATGAGTCACTGACAAGTAGGGCCCACATGTAAGTTAATAAAATCCAGAAAAATATAAAAATGAAAAAAGCGTAATTAAGCCTCAGAAAATATGCTTTCGAAGTCACCCTTTTATTTATTTTCAGGGTTTTCAATACGAACCGTGTGATGGACCGAAGCTGGATGTACGCTGAGAACCGTGTGAGTGAAGAGTACATTAATGGCGTGTCTACTTTTACAAGAGCTGCCGAGGAAGATATGTTGAATAAGGTGGCGGAATATATGTACTGTCCATGCATTGACTGCGAGAATCTGAAGATGTTTAACAACTGAGCGCAGATCGAAGCACACTTGATTCAAAGGGGTTTCAAAAGGGTTATACATGTTGGACCGATCCACGATGAAGAGCATATTATCTGAAGTCAATGATATGCATATTATACAGGAAGTCAATGATATGCCGCCGGATGATGTCGATTGTGGTTCCGATTCGGATAGACTGCACGATGACAATCTAGATCAGATGCTTCGCCATGCAGAAGGGAACTATGATGAGAGGGAGTATGTTCAATTCCGGGGCTTGATGGACGACTCGGAGAAACCTTTGTTCCCGGGTTGCAAGTCGGAATACACAAGGTTGTCATCCGTGTTTAAACTGCTGAAATTGAAGGCAAGCAACGGTTGGTCCGACAAGAGTTTCACGGAGCTGTTAGGTCTCTTAGCGGACATGCTTCCGGAGGGAAACGAGTTGCCCAAAACCACCTACAAAGCCAAGAATGTTCTTTGTCCATTAGGAATGGAAGTAGAAAGAATACATGCATGTTCGAACGACTGTATCCTCTACCGTAACAGTATACAAACATGCATGTATGTCCGGTGTGCAACGCATCCCGATACAAGCGTAAGAATCAATCAGATGACAACGAGGGAATCGAGGTGGAGAAAGGACCTCCTGCTAAGGTGGTGTGGTATCTTCCTGTAATTCCCCGTTTGAAGCGGTTTTTTGCGAACCCAAAGAATGCAAAACTGTTGTATTAGCACTCAGAGGAGCGTAAGAATGACGGAAAGTTAAGACAACCTGCTGATTCCGCCCGGTGGAGAAACATCGATAGGAGGTTTGCGACTTCAAAGTAAACCGAGGAATATAAGGTTTGGATTGAGTACGATGGAATGAATCCTTTCGGTAACATGAGCAGCTGACATAGCACTTGGCCCGTGACGCTCTGTATCTACAACCTTCCTGCTTGGTTGTGTATGAAGCGGAAGTATATTTTGTTGTCGATACTTATCCAAGGGGCGAAGCAACCTGGGAATGATATTGATGTGTACCTAGCACCATTGATGGAAGATCTAAAAATACTGTGGATTGAAGGGGTATATGTGTGGGATACGTACAAACGAGAGAACTTCACTTTACGTTCCTTGTTGTTCTGCACCATAAATGATTATCCTACCCTTGCTAATATGTCGGGCCAGAGTACAAAAGGAGCCAAAGCCTGTACTCACTGCTTAGATGATACCGAGAGTGTGTGGCTGAATCACTCGCGCAAAACCGTGTACATGCGTCATCGTAGGTTCTTTCGGAGGGCTCACCCATACCGCAGGATGAAGAAACAATTCGATAGAGAGAAGGAGGATAGTTCAGCTCCAAGGCATTTAAGAGGAAAAGAGGTCTATGATATGGTTAAGGATTTAGATGTTGTGCTTGGAAAGGGATGTAAATCGAGGACCCGTAAGAAGAACATATGGAAGAAGAGATCAATATTTTGGGACTTACCTTATTGGGAGCACCTAGAAGTTCACCACTGCATCGACGTCATGCATGTAGAGAAGAATGTATGTGACAGCTTGATTGGTCTCTTACTGAACATTCGTGACAAAACAAAGGATGGTGTCAACGCACGGCTTGACTTGGTTGATATGGACATCAAACCTGAGTTAGCACCAACAAAGACCTATAAAGGACGAACGTACCTTCCCCCTCCTTGTTACACTCTATCCAAGGCTGAGAGAACCGAACTGTGCCGGTGCTTGCATGGTGTGAAAGTTCCGTCCGGTTACTCCGCCAACATGAAGAAACTTGTTTCGATGGAAGATTTGAAGTTAATTGGCATGAAGTCTCATGATTGTCATGTGTTGATGACACAAATGCTCCCTGTTGCAATTAGAAATATTTTGCCGATCAAGGTCCGAGAGACAATCATGAGGCTGTGTTATTTCTTTAACACAATTGCTCAGAATGTCATCGATCCCGAAGGACTAGATGCTCTGCAGGACGAGGTGGTGACGACTCTATGTGATCTTGAGATGTATTTCCCTCCGTCTTTTTTCGATATCATGGTCCATCTCATTGTTCATATTATGAGGGAGATAAAGATGTGCGGGCCCATGTTCCTACGTAGCATGTACCCGTTCGAGAGGTTCATGGGAATTCTCAAGTCCTATGTACGGAATCGATCTCGGCCAGAGGGCAGCATCGTCGAAGGTTATGCAACCGAAGAGGTCATTGAGTTCTGCGTCGATTACATGGCTCAAGTCGAACCGATAGGTGTGCCTCGATCTCACCATGAGGGGAGGCTCGAGGGTATCGGAACCATCGGAACAAAAGCAATCACTCCAGATATGGATGTATATGCTCAAGCCCATTTCACGGTCTTGCAACACATGACTGAAGTGTTCCCGTATATCGACCGACAAGGGCGTGCTTGACAATGAATCAGTGCGGCGGATGTTTGGATCACGAGACAACACAACAGACGGTTCAACTAATGGTTGAAGGAGCGACTCGCTAGGAGCTCGTCAAGTAATATACTGACATGGTTGGCAAAAGGGCCAACATTTACAGTTGTAACATGGCGAGGATACGACATAAATGGATACACATTCTATACGCAGGCTCGGGATATAAAAACACTAACGAGCAGCGGTGTCCACATAGATGCATTCAAGACCGATGTAAATGAGGAGCTACTACTATAGGCAAATAGAGGAGATATGGGAGCTCGACCACGTGTTTTCAAGATCCCCTATTTGGTGTCGTTGGATCCATCTCCCACGGTGAAGGTCGACAAATGCAGGCGTCACTACCGTGGACCTCGAGCGTGTCGGATACAAAGACGAACCATTCATACTGGCTAACCAAGTTGTTCAAGTCTTCTATGTTACCGACCCGACAAATAAGAAGCGCCACATAGTTTTTCATCGAAAAAGGAGGATTGTCGGAGTTGAGAATGTAGTGGACGAGAAAGACTACAATCAATTTGACGAGTTGCCTCCTTTTGAAAACGGCATAAGGGTTGAGGAAGAAGAACGTGACGAAACTAGCTACATATGCATCGATCATCATGAAGGGCTAATTTTTAAAGATTAATTGAACAATGTGTGTATATATATGTACGTTCTGATGAATGGTTAATTTTAGTTCATTTGAGTTAATTAATTGATTTGTACTGTGAAATGAATGTGATTGTTTCTCAAATGAATGTGAATTGGATGTATATCGTGTACTTGTTGTCTTTTACGCTTGTTTGAGAGGGCATGGCTAGCATTTCACGAGGCTAGTAGAATAAACAAAACTAGATATTAACCAATACAAAATAATATCACAGACGGTTTGAGCTACGTGAAATGCTAGCCATGCCCTCCAAACGGTTGTTTAAGACAACAAGTACACGATATACATCCAATTCACATTCATTTGAGAAACAATCACATTCATTTCACAGTACAAATCAATTAACCAATGCCGAGTTGCCGACCCCGACGCCCCTTTTCCTAACTATTTCTATCAATAATCTGTCATGGTCCCTCATGATAATTGTACTTGTTTTAGAAATTTGTATTTGTTCTAGTTAGTTATTCATATGGTATTTGTTTTGATACTGGTACTGGAATATATTGCAATGTGGTGTGGTGGGCTTGAGATGAATGCTCTGTGATGATAATAGTCTTGTACTGAAATTGTTTTGATAATCGGGTTTGTACTTGAGCTCTAATTGGAATGCTTACTCTACATCTGATAGCAATATCAAAATGTTAAATCTTAGCTTTATGCTGATTTCATTTGTTCACATGATGTTCTATTTCTTGTGAAGATGTCTTCCGCTCATTCTTCGTCATCGCCGCCTCATGTGTCTGATGATGCACCATCCTTTGGAACAATATCCAACCGCGGTAGAAGAAGAGTAATATCGAAAAGGCCCTGGGGCCGATTTACCATCACGGAGGTCGATCAGTCTGGGACCCCTATCAATCCTCACCGAGCAGCGTTCGTATTCCGGAGAACGGTCGGAATAGTTGCACAGGAACAGGTCAGCGTCACCTACGATTCGTGGAAGGTGGTGCCCGAACAACTGAAAATTGCTGTGCTGACGGATATTCTCAAATCGTTCGAGATCCTGGCAGAACACCTAGAATCCGTGCAACGACACGCGTTGCTACAGGCGTGCAAAGCATGGAAGAACTTCAAGAGCACGCTTGTCAAGAACTACGTGGAGAAGGATCTGAGGCCCTTCCACAAGTATCCATTCTTGGAAGAGTCCTGGGCTGAGTTTGTGGCGAAGAAGACGACAGATGAATTTAGGAGTGAAAGTGCGGCGTACACGGCCCTCCAGGCAAAAAACAAGCACCCCCACAGACTCGGCACCGCTGGGTATGCGAGTAAAGCCCCGATATGGAGGGATCAGGAACAGCGGGCAAGCTGTTCGAATGTCTCCCCGTCATTTTCCGAGATCACTGATGTGCGCTCCCGATAGTGGTTATTTGCGAGGTTACGTATTGGGCCTACGGGGGAAGCGTACTTTTCAAACCCCGTAGACCAGGAAGTGTCCCAGCGCTTGGTAAGATATCGAACTACCTAGTTTGTAATTACTCCATAACTTCATAGGAAGTGAAATGACATGTCGAGCTATTGCAGGTAACACTGAGTGCACAATCTTCCTAAGGTTCATTCCAGGCAGACAGGGAGAAAGATATACTCTCTGTGGCCCTAGGAAACAGTGAGCATCCGGGTCGCACGAGAGGTGCTGGTGTTTATGTTACATGGGAAAAATGGTTCCAAGCGGACTCCGGATCGTACCGGAGTAGGAAGAGAGGCAAAGCCGAGCGCGATGCAAAGCTACGAGAGGAGATTCGTGCATCCCTCAGAGATGAGCTCACTGAAAAAATTAGAGATGAGGTCACTCAATCCATCAGAGAGGAGATTCGTGCATCCCAGCAAAAGCAGATGGAGACCTTTGAGGAAAGGATTAGGGGATTGTAACTCCCAAATCAGTTGCAAGCCCCTGCCCCTACTGTGCTAGCCAGCCCTCCAAACTTCCGAGTAGCTGCGCGTCCAACCCTAACCCTACCCCAATAGGTGACGATAGATTTCCCGTCGATGACATCCAGGTAATAATTATTATCTCTGGAATGCTCAATCCATTGATAGGCCTGTTGGAGTAGCTAATTTTGTATCGTTATGTACGTAGGTGGCTATGAAGTGCAAGCTCCAAGTGAGATATGTCTCTGTTGCCCTAGATGCTGCTTGGGGCTAGGTGTATCCATCCGGTGTTAGGGCTTTGGTGCACAGTGCAAATCTAGCGTCGGGTTTCGCAAAAGTGAATGTGGACGGTGTTTGTGCCAATTTGAGGCCGTCATTGAAAATTCCCCAAACAATGAGGTCATGACTCTAGGGCAAGCCGTTGGAACATTCATCCAGTGGCCCAAGGAGGACATCTGCCTGGAGCTACCTGCTCTGGTGTCAACTTCACGGGAATGTCCTGCAACGGTATCAAGTCCACGGACTGATCGACCGGCTACTTGCACTGACACGGCAAGGGCCCGCTGCATCACATGCATCTACACCTCGTGCTCAGTCGACTCTTGTGAAGTCGACCTATACAAAGCGAGGCAGCAAGGGCAAATCAAAGACGATCGACTTCTGTCCTGATATCCCCTTCTTGCCATTGGCCTAGAAATTCGTGCTAGACGAGCCGTTTCTCGAGAGGTTAGACAGCCCTACCCTAGGACCGAATTGCACAGCATTGCATACATGGTACATGGAACAGTCCAACAAGCCGGTTGATCAACGACGCTCGGGTTTCACCGTCAAGTTCAAGGAGGATTATTTTAACCACGTGCATCAAGACGCTGTCTTCACGGTGACCTTCGACGACTTTTTCTGTCTCTTCAACCTCGACGAGCTCGACGTCTCACTCATACGATGTTGGACACTGTAAGTGTGTACAATCACGGTCAATGTTCGTGTAATACTGATAAATGTTATATATAACTCCTTGATTTTGTATATAGATACATGATCTCTGAAGCCGAAAGAAGGAAATCACCGGTAGATTTCCTCGACCCACACATTGTCTCCGAGCAAAGCATCACGACGAATGCAACATTCGTCGAGAATTACGTTATAGATTTTTTTCATGGCTCGCCGCAACAAGGAATTCATACTTTTGCCCTATAACCAGAAGTAAGTGTTGCACTACTAGCTATACTTGTTGATTTGTACTTTATAAGCAACACGAACTTAGGTTTAATGACCATGATGACATACCTGTGTAGCTTTCGCTGGATTCTAATTGTAATTATACCAAAATGGAAATGGGTAATATACCTAGATTCCCTACAGAGGACCACTCACAACTTCACAATTATCCAGAATTTAATCATCAGGTAAACACATTTCCTCCATAGAAACTCTATTGTAGTCTTTCCTTCCTTTACAATGGCTAAGGCTAACTTCTTTGAGTCACGTAGGGTGTTCGACGTGTTACATGCTAGAGGATGGAATATCAGGGGAAAGATGTTGTCACATGATCAAAAATTCCCGGTACTCGCTAGCTAGTACACATTAATCCTATATAACACTTCGTAGTAATGCCTCTCGAACTAACTAATTCTATTTTTGCAGTGCCACCAGCAGCCGCCGGGCCGCAACATCTGTGGATACTATGTTTGCCACAACATGCAACTACTCATCGGTTCCGCGATCACCAATGATCCTCAGGTTTGTCAATCTTGCAACAATTATTTCGTATATACTTACCAATTTATATAAGCACGAATTTAATCTTCCTATCGACAGGTTGCAACCATCATTTAAAGCTGCGTTGGAGCGAAGCGAGCTCATAAAAGTTCGATCATACCTTGCGTCATTCCTGAACAGTCAGGTCATAAATCCAGATGGGAGTTTCCACAATGTAGATTGAACTTGATTGGGATAGATTGAACTTAATGGTACATGTGTGTAAAATGTACATTAATAGTTAATTTTAGTTAATTTATTTGTGAATTGGATGTGCTTGTTTCTGAAATGAATGCGAATTTGATGTGCTTGCTTCTGAAATGAATGCGAATTGGATGTGCTTGTTTCAGAGGGCATAGCTAGCATTTCCTGAGGCTAGCCAATAAACAGAAATAGATTTAGCAATGCAAAAAAATATCACAGAGCGATGCAGTAGATGCAATAAATGCGTGATAGTCGACTATCACTGACGGTGCAGATGAAACCGCTTTGTGATAGTCACTATCACGCACGGTTGCATATCTGCACTGCGTCTGTGATAGTCGACTATCATAGACGATTTGTAGATGAAACCGTCTAGGATATTATGTATTACAGACGGTTCGAAAACCGTCTGTGATGACCTCATGCATTACTGACCCATAAACTCAGACGGCTCACGAAACCGTCTGTGATGGCGTTTGTGAACCGTCTGTGAAGACCTTTTCTGTAGTAGTGATACATGCATGGCACGTGAATAACACACACGCTTACACGCACGGCTACTTCAAGGTGTTAATTTTATAGCTCATTATTGGCATGTCTATGAATACCGGATAAAACCCTATTCTCATTAATTTTTTAGACTTTTTTTGCATGAAATAAAACAGCAGTTTACAAATTTTCAAGGGTTTTTTCTCCGTGTACGATATATTCCATGTTATAATCTAGAGAAAATTCCTTATTTGCCATGCAAAGTTACATGGTTTCCTAATCTGTCATAAAAATGATATTCCCTTCGGTGCCAACGTAGCAAATTTGTTACCCTCCTGTGCCATCGCCGTCAGCGCCGTTAGGCCTAGTGGTTGTTAGCCAAAAAAAAAAAAGTTGACAGTATTTTCACAAAATTCTCGTCTTGCCCTCGTCTTCTGCATTGTCCCATCTCTCCTCTCTCGTGCCCACTGGATGCCACGGTAAGATCAAGAAGGCCGACTAGAGGGAGATGAATAAGCACTTTTAAAATTCTCTTTGGTCAAAACCAGTGTTATGTGTGGAAGCGTAAATCAAAACAGTTTTGCACAATTAAGACCTAAAATGTCTAGTCTCAACTATGTGCACCAACAATCTAAGTTTACGTCAATGTTTGCAATTCTAGGATGACAAGCCATCAATTTATTTGTAGAAATGTAAATTGCACAATACAAATGAGCACAAGGAGGCAAACCACAAGATGACATACAATCTTTTTGCCATAGTGTTTGGAGACTTGCCAGTCGAATTGGATCGACTCCACTAATTAAGTCAAGCACTTTGAATCCACTAGTGGTATCTCTTTCCCCTTCTGGGTAGGTGAGCCTGAACTTCACAACCACAACGGACTTCTTCACATGCTTCTTGAAGAGATCACTGGACACGACTCCTCCAAGCCGTCTAGGTGACAGCAACCTCGAAGAGTAATAAACAAGCCTCTTGCTTGACCCTCACCAAGTGCTACACAAGCACAAGTGGACACTCAAACCACCTCTAGATGGAACACAGGCAACTATAGACCTCTCTTCCTGCTCAAAATGTGCAATACATATATAATTGAAAGGAGAAGCTCACACTAGCTCAAGAGAATGAAATGTGGTGCCAAAAGACTATCCCAACCGGCCACAAGAGAATATAAATACCCACACCTCCAAAAACTAGCCGTTGAAGGTGAAAATAGTTAAAATCATAGAGGATCCAGTCATACCGCCAACTAATAACCGGTCATACTGCTCTCATAGACCCTAAACATACCGGCCTTCCAAGAAGAAAGGAACTCAAAAACAAGCTCTTTGGAAGAAAAAAAAATGACTGCCATACAAAGCCTGGTTAGACCGGAGACCCCGGTCACACTAGCAAGCAACACTGCAAACAAATTTTTTAGTGGCACCAACAAAAAATTTCCAAGAAGGTGCCTACCACATATTTACACCAGGAAGGTTTGGTCATTGACTGCAAACAACTTTAATCGCTCCGAGGCACAATGATGTCGCAAGAAACATATACGAGTAGTTGGGGCTGGCCACAACCGATCTACGAGGAGGCTGTTTCTACCTTTATTCATGTTAGTCCTGTGGCATATTTGGAAGGAAAGAAACAAATATTTCAACGAAGGGTGTTACGATCTGTCGAGTCGAGGAACACAATCAGAGAAGAAGCTCACGAGTCGATTCTAGCTGGCGCACATAAATTAGGGAGACTATAGACTAAGTAACAGTTTTGTTCTTTCTATCCTTTTATTGTCTGTTTTTTGTTTTGTTTTTGTTTGCTTTTGCTTTGTCCTGGTTTGTTGGCTTAGGCCTAATTTGCTCCTTTGATGACATTTAGCAGGCCCCTGCTATCTTTTTAAAAAAATGTTATATCACCGCAACAAGATGCACCAAGAAACTAACTGGGAGGGCATATCTAGTGCATCTAACTTTTGGTACACCACCGTGTATCCTCTTCAAAACACGATACAAATAGTCATAAAAAAATTCAAAAAAAAAAAAGATAAGTCATGATGCAATCAAGTATCCTGTAAAAATTCAACTTAAAATATGACTTATATTAGGAGGAAAAAGGGAATTTTTTTAGTGAATAGTAGCATTGTCCTTTTCTTTTATTTTCGGATTTCATTTTTAGTAGGATTTTTTTTTTGCGTTTCTCCATATATAGATTGAATTTAGATTTGAAATTTTGTGGCACGATACATTAATTTTGTGTCAATGTTGTCAATTTTTTTCGAATTTTTCATGAGTATTCGCATCGTGTTTTAAAGAGTATTTATAGGGATGCATCAAAAGATAGGATGCACTACATATTTTCCCAATTAACTGGAAAGACCACGTACGTACGTGCGTACGGTACAGTACACGTAGAGCAGAGTGAGTTTTTGGCACTTATAGCACCTTTGGCGTAGTCAATAGCAATACTAGCACTCTCTCTGCTGTATTTGCAAGAATGACACCAAATACCGCACCCTAGGGGGCCGAACACTCTCTGACGTGCCACTAGGGGACAACAATACTCTCTTTCTCTCTCTCACAGTGCCCTGGGGACGGTTTTCTCATGAGCCACATGGCGCGTCCCCCGATGTACGGCTAAAAGTATTAGTCCCCTAGGGGCACGGAAATAGCCCGTCCGGCCCCAGGGGCGTTGAAATACGAAAAGACTGAGAGTTATAGGAATTTCTAAATCTAGCAAAGGAGCTCCAAAAATTATGAATTTTTTTAAGGCTTCTGACACAGTAATTTTTCCAGAATTTATCTCTTCTGATTTGTTTCTCGAAAATTCCTTTAAGTCTAATGTTTGTATGCAAATGAAAAAATTGATTTGAGGAAATTTTAAAAAACATGCTCGAAATATTTTCCACATTTATTCTCAGTATAATTATCTCCTTTACGGAGGTAAAAAAAGATGTAAATATTTTCACATATACCAAAATTGTCATTTCGCAAAAAAATTCGCATGGTCGGCTGCCTGGCCCATCCCTGCTAATGAGAGCAAACTTTCATTGTCGAGCAGGGGGTATTATCACATGTGATGAAATCATGTCAAACAATATTTTTTTAAATGAAATCAACTAATTTTATTTCAAAAATGTATTATCACATGTACCAAATAGTTGTAATTAACTAGGGGTATCCATGCCCCTGAGGCTGGACTAGGCCATGTGTTGCTTGCCATTTTATCACAAAACTCCTCCACACATCAAACTACTATGAGTAGTACTAATCGTACTACTACTTTTACTATCTACAATTTTTTGTTTTATCTGATCTGATCACTCGATTTGTAACATCTAAAAATTGTAAACTTGAGATAATTATACTGGGAATAAATGTGGAAATTATTTTGAGCATATTTTTTAAATTTTCCTCAAATCAATTATTTCATTTGCATACAAATAGTAGCCTTAAAGGACTTTTCGAGAAAAAAAATCAGAAGAGATAAAATTTTGGAAAAATTACACAAGCAAGTACATTATCAGGAGCCTTCGCAAAAAAAATTCATAATTTTTGGAGGTCATTTGATATATTTAGAAATTCCTATAACTCTCAGTATTTTCGTATTTCCACGACTCTGGGGCCGGTCGGGGTATTTTCGTGCCCCTAGAGGATGGCAATACTCTCTGCCGCACCCCTGAGGGCCGGACCCGCCATGTGGAGCCGCGAGGGAAAAACCATCCCCAGGGGCACGGCAGAGAGTATTGTCGCCCCCCAAGGGTGTGGTAGAGAGTATTGTCGTCCCCTTGGGGCACGGTAATAGACGCGTGGCGGCACGGGGAGAGTCCAGCCCCTGGGATGTGGTATTTGATGTCATTTTTATAAATACAGAGAGGGGACCATTATTGCTATTGACTGCGCCAAAGGTGCTGTAAGCACCAAAACTCGAGCAGCGCTCGCGGAGAGGCAAATACACAAAGTGCGGCATGGACTGGGCTGGCAACGGCCGGCCGGCATAATAGACAAATGGGGCCAATAGCACAGCAACTGCATACAAATGTTTTGCATGCTCTCTCTATTACGTCCTGTACGTGTCACTCACCATGTCAATCGGATGGGTACATACACATGCGTCAGTGGAAAAACGTGTATCCGTACTTTATGACGTACGCAAACTCCCCTTGACATCTAGCATGTGTAATAGTAGGACACACGTGTGTGTGGTGTCACCGGGTGTGCGTGAGTGTGCGTCCTCTATCGTAATCTCGCAAGGAAAGAAGAAAAAGGCAGCCAGATCAGCAGAAGGGCAATTGAATTGGATGCACGCTGTCCGTTGTGCTACAGAGTTGAGGAAGATGGTAGCCGTGTTTTTTTCAAATGTAAGTACAGCAGAGCTGGGTGGTGCGAATTGCTCTTGGAGCATACACGGTTGATTCTTGCTGACTGTACTTCGCCAAAGCAAGCCCTGTTCACGATGTGGCATCAATCTGAAGAAAACCAAGTAAAAATAGTGACCTTTATCTAGTGTCTGTGGAATGCGAGAAACGGAGTAAACGCAGGCCAAATTCTGAAACCGATTACAGAAGTCTGTTTCCAAGCTCAAAGATATGCTTCAGAATTTCTTGAAGTCCTTGGGAAAGTTCAGAAAGTGCATGTACGTGCAGACATCCCATGGCATGCACCAACGGATGGATTTCTGAAGAGTGACATTGATGGAGCTTCTTTCTCTGAAGATACCAGGAGAGGAGGATGGGGTTTTATAATTCGAGACTCTGACGGCCAAGTCCAGGGAGCACGTGCCGGCAATATGATTACAGCAAATAGTGCTTTTATGCTGAAACTAAGGCTTGCCCTCAGGCTCTGCAGTTTGCATGTGAAGCTGAAATGGGAAGGATTGAGATCGAGACAGACGCCATGAACCTAAAACATGCTATTGAAAGCTCTGACCAAGACCTATCAATCTTGGGAGTTCTCTTTCGGGAGGCCAAGTTCCTGCTTCTTTCTCAATTCTTAGATTTCAAAATGTTGTATGGTCCTCGTTCTTGTAACAGTACAGGGCGGCCGATGTTATGGCAAAGTTTAGTGTAAATTTGGAACGGGGCACGGTGATGTTATGGGCGGACTCGGTTCCATCTTGTGTACGTACTCTCTCAAGTGGCTACCGATTCTGCATCTCAGCATCGTCATGATCATCCTCATTAGAAGAAGATGATAAGCAGCCGCCAGCCAGCCAGCCTGCCTAGCAAATTAGAGTGGAGTATTTTTGCCATCCGACATGCACCAAGGAAATCCATGGACGGCCGTTTCATCTTGCAAGTTGCAATTACGCGGCCATCTAGCTACTGCAATGTTAATTCTGATCGGCTCCCTAGCTAGCCTCTACAACAAGGCATGCATCACATCACCGACGGAAGTCGACGCACGCACAAGCTGTAGTACTTACTGTTTGCATCAATGCCCTGACATGACTAAGTGTTGCATACGCTTCTTTCAACAACAAAAAAAAGTATTACATAAGCACTTGTAGTGCTTTATTGCAGTCAAGCACCTCGGTTTGTCACCTAAGTATTCTTTTAAAGCAGTTTGTCGCCTATGTAACCAAAATAATTTCCTCAAAGGTTCTCCTTATTCACCCATATCATCATGGAACATCAAAGAAAAAGTAGTCAATCCTGCTTGTTACTGTTAGGATAGTTGCGGAACGCAGATAAACTATACAGAATATTCATTATGACAAATTCTGCGTTATCGCCATAAAACATCTGAAGATATTGGAGGTAAATCTCACTAGCTAGTCAGATTTTAGGCTAATGAGGCGGCAAAGCATTAGAAGAACTTTCAGGTCCAGAGAGGTTTAGTATTTACTACTAAACTTTATAAACCTGGCAATTAACATAACCTTAATCCTGCAAAACTGACTTGTAACTTTCAACAAACCATTACACTTTGTCCATTTAGGCAATTAGGCTCCTTAGGAGAGCAATCAAATGAGACTGTGTATCAAAATTCAACATTTGTAATGACCGATAGAAAGATGATTTTTTTATGAAATATTATTAATTTAAAAGATTATTAAAAAAATAAATAGTCAATTTTTTTTTACAAAACTAGACGTCTGTCGTCAATTGAAATAGCGACAGGCTAGCTCTCTGTCGCCAGTTGAATTGGCGACAGGTCCCTGTCGCCAATTCAACTGGCAACAGAGAGCTCTGGGTATTCAACCGGCGACAGGGATCTTTTTTATTTTAAAATTTTAAAAAACCGTCATTTCAAATGGTGATAGAGATCCCACAAGTCACTGTCGTCATTCCAAATGGCGACATAATCTCCCCTATAAAAGACCTTTAAAACCCAAAAATTCGGATAAAACTCACTTTTATTCAGAAAAAAGAGAAAGAGGGGAGGGAAGGGAGAGGAGTAGAGGGGAGGAGAGAAGCAAGCGTAGCACTGCCCGTTCGGTCGCTTACCTTTAAGGTAATTTTTTTTAACCGAATATATTATATAGTTTTAGATGTACGGTTATGTAGTGTAGTATGTTGTATATAATCCTTTTCGGTGGGTAGTTTAGTTTTAGATATGTGGTTAATCGTGGAAATCTTATTTATTCCACAGTGCAGTGCGTAGAATATGTGGTGCTCAATGTTTTGTAATATCACTTTGATTTGTAAAAAAACTAGGTGTTATGACGTTGTGCTGAATGTTATGTAATATCAGTATGATTTATCCACAAAGTATGTGACAACATTGCGCTGAATGTTATGTCATTGTGATTTATTGACAAAAGATGTTATGACGTTGTGTTGAATATTACGTAATATCATTGTGATTTGTCGACAAAAAATGTGCTCGAAAATAGTCAGTAGAAATTTTGATTTATCGACAAAAGATATTATGACGTTGTGCTGAATGTTATATAATATCAGTGTAATTTGTCGACAAAATATCTGCTTGAAATACCCAGTACAAAAGGAGTGGAGAGAATTACAAAATGGCGGTTTTCCAAATTTTAAAATATAAAAAAAGATGCATATCGGTAGTTGAATTGTCGACAGGGACTCTAGGTACTGTTGAGCCTCCTGTCGTCAGTGGCTAGGCCCCTGTCGCCAATTGGAATGGCAACAGCGACAGGTGCCTAGTTTTGTAAAAAAAAATCGATTATTTATTTGTGTAATTATCTTTTAAATTAATCTTATTTTTAAAAAATTCATAAAAAGATAGTCATAAAGATGTCACTTTCTCGATTACGTAGTTTCTTCCCAGCTATGAAATTTCTATCCATCTTACAACATAACTAAAAAATTGTACTTAAGCTCAAGAATCAAATGTATTTCTAGTAAAGTAACAAATCTTGGTGAAAAAGATAGCAGTAGCAGATTTCTGCATTCACCTCCTCAAGCTGAAAGCAGTAGTAGCAGGTTCGGCAAACAAAGACATAATAAGTTTCAGATGGCTTTTTGGATGGCGCAAGAGTTTCAAATTTCTTCTCTAGCTTCTTCCTCTTCTCATCCTTCCCGGATCTGCACGCGGTAACAACAAATCAGAAAAAAAAAACAAATTGCTCCTTGGATGGCGCAAGAGGGAGGTTGAGGAGACACACTTCTTGGATAGCTGCGGCTCTTCGCAGACCTCGCCGTCGTCTGGATGTCGTTGCTCATCGCAAGCAGCCGGTAGCTGCTGTTCCTCCCTGCCGCCTGGAGAGAGTACCATCAGCTTCTCTGCAAGGCGGACCTCACCCTCTACCTTGCCTTGTCACATCAACCAACGAATCGGGTGCTTGGAGGAAACGAATGGGGGGAGACTCAACGGCGCCGCCGCCGATGGCAGCTATGGGAGGCGGAGCACCAACTGAGAAGGAGGCAGAGCAAAGTCGGAGCTGAGTGATGGGATGGGGAAACCTAGGGGCATAGCAAAGAGGCATCGCTCGATTCATCGTTGCATGGCTGCGAGTTGAGATGATGTAGTCGATGTTGAGGGCTTTAGTGGGCCATGTGTGCACCCTCGCCGCGGCTCCCCATCAAATCCTCCGCCCTGTGCGCGGCTGCAACACTACTCCGCGTGCGTCACGTCGCGAGTCGAAGGCTCAAAGGTGTACGGGGATAGAGATAGGGATAAGAGGTTGTGGGCTATGCAGGCTAAATTGTGGGCGGTCTGGGTCGCCACTTAAATCTATTTAAAAGAGAAACTAACTCACGGGAGTTCACTTACTATTTATTATAGGGCAGATTTAGTGGATTTATTGGACAACCCACACCCACTTACACCCCTAACTACAGGCATGAAACCTCTGAATACATCCGGCGGTCAGCAGTAATTGTCTCTTTAGACTCTCCTCCACTCATGCGGTTCATGGCAGATCAGTCCTGTAATAAAGAGATTGGCACCAAACAGCAAATCACAAAAAAAAATGCAGCAGGATTCTTAGTACAAGACATGCCTCGACTATGCTCTCTGGCCTCTGGGGCACATCCAATTTTGCACCTGAATGGTCGTTAGAAACCACTTCAATCACATTGTTCAGCGACCCTAACCCAGATCATATCAAAATAGAATCTTAGTTTGGGTGGAAAGAATGTATAGGAAGCGAAGCCTATCTGTCTGAACGTCACTTCAAATCACTTCACTCCAAATCACTTCACTCCCACTTAGGTGTACGTTCTCAGCAAAGGACCTTCCCAGTAAGCACTTCTGCCCTCTCGAGAAACTCAGCGCAATTGCTACTTGCGAAGTTTTCAATTCCCTCAACCTTTGTTACATCCTTCTCAGTCAAACACTTTAATGTTGTCTGCACTGCCGTTGTTCGAACTGTGCCATTTTCAACATTTGACATTAACCGGCCAGGATTGCCGGTTTCATCCAGCAAACAAACTGTTTCCACTGCTGTACAGCTGGTGCCTGATGCTGAAGACTCCTCAGATCCATGTGGTGAACTAGAGCAATTCGTTGGTTCGAAATGTAAATCGTCATGCGACAGAAAATTCTGAACTCCACTGCAAAGAGCATTGGGATCTATTTTGACTCTGCTGTAACATACGATTTCGCTGACACTGTTTCCATACTGAGGTGGAGTTCCCTCGTAAGCTGGGCTTACTGAAGCCCTTTTAACAGACTTGTATGATTCGACATGACCAACTCCATCAGAATCGCACTTTCTCTTAAGCTGACCCTCCAAAGATCCAGTAACTGTGCCATCTTCAGTGCCATTTTTATCAGACTGACCTTGCTTCTCTGCATGCATTGGTGGACAAGGTTTCTTGTAACACTGTTCAAATACATAAGAGGGGATCTGCTTCTTCCGGACATGGGTAACAGCTAGATCCATCCCGGACTTCCACAATGTATACATTCCGATTTCATGCATAAACTCATCTACTGTTCCACGAATATCAAATTGTTGACCACGTATTGTCATCCCCTCTTTCCTTGATAAGCCCATGTAGGAGGCACAGTGCACATGGGTAAGGATGGTTAGAATTAGAACCTTATTTATAAAGGCTCATTCATTCCTAAAATTTCAAAGCTTGTATGGATTAGTCCCATACTGCCTAGTCAAGCGGTGGGAGAGCAATTTATAAAGTGGAGTCCTTGACACTCCTTGATACATGTCATGAGGTGACATGAGAAGGACTACAGCTAAAGTCACACACACGTACACACGCGCGCGCGTTTATTCGCGTGGCAATCGCGCGACTTGTGACTTGTGAACGTGTCGTGAACCAAATCCACCTTTCTTTTGCTGACCGTGCATTTCTCTCTATCTCTAGTCAAAAACATAGACCAGTATGATGCTATATGACTAGTGAGAGTTATACCTTAGACCACTCTTGAACCTCCCTTGGAGATTGCTTCGGATCACTCCAAGAGAGTGTGGAGATCCTTTTGGACCTCCCTTAGATATTGCTTCAGACCACTCCAAGATCTCGAAGCTACAGACCAGTGTGGTCGGAACACTGTGGTCCTCTTGACCTCTTCGGGTGATCCTCTTGGACCTCCCTTGGAGAGTTCTTCGATCCACTCCAGGATCTCGAAGCTACAGACCAGTGTGGTCGAAACACTGTGGTCAAAATAAAGTGGTCAAAACACAGTGGTCCAAATAATGTGGTTGAAGCAATAGATCAGTGTGTAATCAGGATCAATGAACACTGCTTAAATGACCATTAATTGGTTTTGAATTAGCAGTTACTAGTGTTTTAATGTGTGCTTTATTGAGCAGTTACTAGATAGTAATTGGCTCAACCCTTCAAAACATCTGGAGGCGTCTAGACATGCAATTTTGATCAATTCACTTCCATTGTTCCAAATTCTTTCTCTCTGTTCTCTTGTGTTGGAGGGTTGTGCTGTTTGAACCAAGCCATCCCTTCTCCTCGGCGTGCACCGGGAAGGAGGGTGAATGGTATCTCTGAACCATTGCCGCAGAGTTCACTTGCACGGAGCGGCAATAAGGTTTCTGGACAGCGCATCTGTGTGACCGCTCGCTGCACTGCGACGTCTACGATCTGCATTGCTTCTTGTTCTTCATCACGCTCGACTGTAAGTTGGTCTTACGACCAGACTTTTCTATTATAAATATTTTATTGTATATATTTAGAAGTGCAATAAGTAGCCTGATGTTAATATCGAGTTATGCATCACTAGTTATTTGTGATCTTTGACTTATAATAAAATCTAGAACTAAAATGTTGTCCACATTTCCAACAAGGATGACATTGCAGCGTTCCTTAAGTATCTCGCTCAATCTGCATTTCAGAAAGACAAATTCCCATGAGATTTTTTATTCTGCATTATCTAACATAAAGCTGCTTTTAATGTATGTTTCAAATATATGATCATAAATTGTAACCGCAGTTAAAGTCATGCTGAGGAGCAGAAGAACTGAAACAGTACAGTAACCTTTAAAGTCAGCTGTCTCAATCGAGACTCAATCCATCCCTTCCAACACCGGAGATCATCATCGTCATCCGCAACAATGTCAACCGCTAGATATTTTGTATATGCCTCAAAAAATTGGAAAGGCTACAAAGCAGTCCAATTGGCCTTATTAAGCTCAATTTCTTGCATCAAAGATAGGCAATGAGGCCATATCCAGACCACTAGCTCTGAGATGTAAACTTCTAACTTTTAAGGCATAAATATTGCATACCTGACAAATTTTATTACCAAACTGAAATTGCTCCATGATAACCCTCAATGTTCTAGTTGAAACATTGTAACTAGAGTTCATGCATGGGTAGGCTGGAGTAATGATGGGCATAACATGGGATCTATCACGAGGATTTTTACGTGGATCCCATACAGAAAAAACAAGGTCATCATTCTCAATGGCACAAAGCATCACTAGATTCGGCCACTGCCACTGGGTAAAAACTCTGAAGAATCTTGAAACCAGCATACTTGGCACAGCATTAGGATAGAGTTGGCAGACACGAGCAACCAATAGGGCCCAGTTGACACCCCCAAGAAAACCAGCAACCTAACGAATTTTTTTTTATTAAATAATCTTTTTTTAACTTTTATTTTAAAAGTAACCTCCGGCGCACTTTATTTTTAAAAATAACCCCTTTGGTCACGCCACCACCCATGGCGTGACCAAACAACACCGCCACGCCACCGTTTTGGGCAAACTCTTGTCACGCCATAGGTGGTGGCGTGACAGTGTTGTTTGGTCACGCCATAAGTGGTGGCGTGACCAAAGATGTTTTTTTGCGGACTTATCCTATAGTGTGACAAGAGTTTGCCATAGCGTGACAGTGTTGTTTGGTCACGTCATGGGTGGTGGCGTGACCAAAGAAGTTATTTTTAAAAATAAAGTGCGTCGGAGGTTACTTTTAAAATAAAAGTTAAAAAAAGATTATTTAATAAAAAAAGTTCCAACCTAACAAGGAAAACCATTGAATATCATCATGGTTTATTTGTAAAGATAAGCTCTTTCTTTGAAGGTGGTGATTTTGGTCCGATCATAAACAGAATTTTTTTTGAAAATAATATTTTTTAAAAAAATATTTACAAAACTAGGTCATCACTCCCAAAAATTGCAAAAATAGGTTCCTGTCAGCGGGGGCAGGTTCTTGTCGCCAGTTCAACTGGCGACAGGAATTTATGAATTTTTAAATATAGCAAATAAACTCTAAAAATTACAAAAAAAAATTTGAAGCATCCAGATAGAGTGTTATTGCTTGTGTAATGTTTTCATAATTTTATCTATTATGAATTTGTCAATAAAATTCTTTTAATTATACTATTTGTAGAATTTTTAAATATACAAAATTAGGTCCAAAAATTATGAAATTTTTGTGAACACTCCTTAAATAGTTTAATTGTTTGTGTATGTTTTAAAAAAATTATATGCTCTGAAATTGTCTCTAAAATTCTGAATTTAGGTTTCCGATACAGTGTACTTGATTGTGTACCCTTAATTTTTTAGATAATTTCAGAGCATATAAAATTCTGAAAAAATTACACAAATAATTACAGTATGTAAGGAGCGTTTATAAAAATTTCATAATTTTGGACCTGATTTTTATATTTAAAAATTCTACAAATAGTATACTTAAATGAATTTTAGAGACAAATTCATAATGGATAAAATTATGAAAAAATTACATAAGCAAGAACACTCTATCTGGATGCTCCAAAACAATTTTGTAATTTTTTTAGTTTATTTTCTATATTTAAAAATTCATAGATTCCTATCGCCATTGAATCGATTTACGTGAACTTGCCTCACTGATAGGTTCCTGCTGCCCAGCTTACGTGAACCTATTTTTGCATTTTTTTTTTTGAGATGATAACCTAGTTTTGTAATTTGTTTTTAAAAATATATTATTTCAAAAAAAATCATCACAAACACACATTCAAATGGATAATAGATGATAAAACCAGGCTTACATTAGAATAAACACCCCTTTTCTTTGCCCAGTACTTCAAACTTAAATTTCATAACAGGTACAGGTTGCAGTTCAGTCACTTCTTCCATTTCTGATAACATGCCATGTAGTGTGACAAAGAAATTCTCCTGCAGTGGTATTAGAACTTATTTTGAATTTTATTTTAAAGTTAACCCCGGCGCACTTTATTTCCAATTCTGATCTCTTTGGCCACGCTACGGGTGATGACGTGATAAAACAATACTGTCACGTGCCGGGATAAGTCTCCAAAATATCACTTTTTATCACGCCACTGGTTGTGGCATGGCCAAATAAGTGGCGTGACAAGAATTTGACTAGAAATAGGCTGACGTGACAATGTTGTTTTGTCACGTCATAAGTGGTGGCGTGACCAAAGAGGTCAGAATTGGAAATAAAATGCATCGGAGTTAACTTTAAAATAAAATTCAAAAAAAGTTTAATTAATAAAAAAATTGTAGTATTAGCATCCGGCATGAAGACTTATGTAATCCGTAGACAGTAAGCAACAAAAAGAACACTTGACCTCTCGGTTCACGTATGAAGGCCCAACACATAGGGTAATAATATCTGCTCCAGGCCCATGAACCTAATAAAGAAGTTATTTCAAAGCACGCAACGGAAAGTAGGTCAATTTTCCGTCCGGGGTTTGATCCCTAGCATCGACCTCGCGCGTCTCATTTTCCGAATGAATTTAGGAATAGTAAATACACGTGGTACGTTTAGTGGTTAAAGCACGTATCCGCGCTCCGTAGGGTTTAACCCTCGCTCTAGATTAGGCGTGTGTTAAAGACGCACCCACGTGTGTGTGAACGTGTGTGGTGTGTGTCTGTCCAACATGTACTCTCAACCGTCCGACGTGTACTCTCAAAAAAAAAGAAAGTACTTACTACGAAAAGAAACCAAACTGTAACAACAGCTTAACAAAAAAAGTTCGTAAAAGAACACAAAATCTAGCAAAGCATGCTTTCATTGTCTTACAAAAAATATTGTTATGTTATTTGAAAGGTGCACAAACAGACTTGCTACACAGGAAGTACTGGCAAATAACCTACTACATTGTAGAACCCCCTGTTCATGTTACCACTTACCACTGATAAACAGAAATGGCACCCATCTAGATTTTGGCAGTTTAATAATAGGGAAAATTGCTCTCATAATACTCCTTTTTTAAATTGCTCTCATATTACTCCTTTTTTTCCAACTTTGCAAACATACCACTCAAACATCCCATCTTACTGAAGTAGCACTATCGTTAACTTTGACGATTTTGACCCTCCCACCTTCTTCTATGGTTAAAAGCCTCCAAAGCCGGCAGCAGAGTCCCTGTATTCTCCCCCTCATGCAGTCGTGCTCCTTCCCTGTAAGGCTTTGTTTGGCTGGTAGGAAAATCTATCCATGGGAAAAACAATCCAAAGGGGGATTAGGTTAATCCCCCTCCCTCCACCCAATCCCCTCCCACCTTGGATCTAATCCCCTCCCACCCTGGATCTAATCCCTTGATTTGTTTGGACCAATAATCGGATTGGTAGGGATTGGTAGGGATTGCATATATTAAAAAATCTGAAAGCAAAAAAAGAATATAAAAGTGCAGAAAATTCAAAAAAATAGAAAATTTTCATAATCAGACCAGAAAATTTTAAAAAAAAAGTGCAGAATAAAGTATTTCATATTACAAATATTCTCATACAAAAAAGATGTCCACTGTCTAATATAATCACAAGATAAAAGTATTTGATATTACAAATAGTCTCATACAAAAAAGATTGCTCATCTAATTTCAATTCAGGAACTCCCCTTCAATCAGCGGATCATCAAGCTTTGCATTCAATGTTTTCCTGAAAAGAATTTGGCCACTAAACACAGATATTAAACTACTAATCATTTAAAATAAATAAACAATGTAGTTTAATCTATGATATTAAAAAAATATTATCTGCAGAAATAGCAAGAGCTGAATCTATACACAAAAAGTTGAGACAAATCTGTCATAAACATTTACTCGAGGAGAATCACAGAAGCGTAAATTCAGTTTAGCTATTATTGAATCAAATAATATATGGTAGTAGTCTAGTCTATGACATTCACCAAACCATGTTTACCAGAGCACAAAAGGAAAAGGAACTCACTGAGTGGATGTAGGATGCAGAAAATTGAACAAAAAATACTGCAATATCTTATAATGGTCATTCCAGCTTGCAAATACTCCCTTTGCAAGCTTCCCAGGGCCAGTTTCTCAGGAAGAATAATTGTTGCCATGGTAAGATTTTTAGTTAGGAAATAGGAACTAAGAAGGTGTCTCAAAAGAATATTTTGAACTAATTGACACTACATTTCTGCAAATATAATTTCTCACACTGAAGTTTCGACATAACCAAATGAAAAGCCACAAGACCAAAATCATGTCATATCATTCATTTTCCTTATGAACTATTCTTGTCCGTTCACACTTCACACTATTGTTTTAGCACCACGCCCAGGAGGATGCGCACACAGGCAAGCGCGTGTAGGCAACATTGTGGTCCATTCAGAAGGTTATAACTGATAAAAATTTGCAAAATGTATCATACATAATTACCAATGAAGGAATTTTGTCACTGTTGCAGATAAAATGAATTACCAGATGCACTGCAACACCACCTCGCTTTTTCTCTGAATTAAAAGGGAAGACTTGAAGAATAGAGGACTTTGATCTTGTGTCATTGAATCGCATACCAAGCTATAGAAATATGCAGATCATGGTCACCAAGAAGAAGATATAGAAAAAATTTAGGCTATGGCTACCAAAAGGCTGTACTTGTACCTTCAGCCCCCAAGACAGTATAGCCTTTTCGGTTGGTGATCCAGTCACTTCTGGATCTTGACCACCCTGCTGAGACATTTAATAAAAGTCAGTAGCCACCAAGCTGATCCATAACATGAGAAACAAATGTTTGGTTTCATGGATTGAAAAGCCGAAAAGGTGCATGTTACGTAAATGCCAAGTGGGAACAATCAATTGAACATCAAAGGGAAGTAAATCAATAGAAGTATAGACCGACCTCGGGCTCAAATATGCTTCCAGATGTATTCTGAGCAATTCCAAATCCTGCAGCTAACGAAAAGCTCAAGGGCAACTGAAAACTAGGTCAGGCTAAGACGGGACACAAGGTCCACTTCAAGAGCTAGCATATATTTCTTGTCAAAAAAACCCTGCATATACGTTTCTCATTTTTCTCTTCACAAACTGCCTAACAGTAGGACAAGATGATCAGTTCCTTTCAGGTTTTGTATTGCAATAAGATCGCTAGTGGTCAATAATATCTCTGCAATATGGAAATATGGATTTACGCTACCACTGCTAAAGAAACTGTGTATTGACAACGATCAATGACAAAATCGGAGCATTTTTTGGTGACAAATCGAGTCAAAACCAAACTCAAATTTGGGCCGTCATCTGGAAAAGCTATGATTATCTGATAAAGATATTAAGGATCATATCAGAATGTATATCACATCCACATTGATAATAAAAAAACTTCTTTTTTCCATTGAGTCAGGCGTACTCACATCATTGGAATTAGGTAGCTCCTGAAGCCTACTTTTCAGCAAGGGGATGCCACTCTCCAAACATGGTAAGACTTAATCTCCAAAGTAGAGTCTCTCCTGTTGTGTTGTTAAGCACAAGTTTGTTCGTGTTGAATTAAAAAAAGGAACAGGACAAGAAGTTAATTGGATAATATGGAAGAATTTCACTTACCTGCAAAGCATAATATCATAAATCACTAAACTAGAAGGTCCACCTCTTGATATCGGTTTTGGTGAGGAAACAACGGAGTGGAGAGGAGAGTCTGGTGGCGTGAGGAGAAGGGGAAAGGGCGGCGGAGTCGCCTACGTTAGGCAGAGCGAGCGGGACAAGGGGAAAAGTCGGCAGAGGGCAGAGGAGAGACGGGCGGCGTGGGGAAAAGGGGAAAGAGCGGAGGGGTGGCGGCACCTGGCCGCCTCCTCGAGGGCTCCGCGAGGCTGGATTTCATGGCGGTGCCAGGGCCGAGGTGAAAGGAGAGGGGGAGCGGGCCAAGTGACGGCGACGGCGGCACCTTGAGCAAGGGCGGCATCGGCGGCGCGGCGTAGGGAGCTGGGAGGCGGCCTGACTAGGGGCATCGGCGGCGCGGCGTAGGGAGCTGGGAGGCGGCCTGACTAGGGGCATCGGCGGCGCGGCGTAGGGAGCTGGGCGACGGCCGGCTATAGGGAAGCAGGAGGGAAGGGAAAGGATGCGCCTGGCTGGCTCCTCCAGGGCTCAACGACGGTGGATTCGATGACGCTGCAAGGGGCGGGGGGCGGGCGGCGGGGCCGGCATGGGCGAAGGGGAGGAGGGGGCGACGGGGGCAGTGCTGGCAAAGGGAAGGGGCGGCGATGGTGACACGGACGAAGGGGCCGAAGCGTTGTTCACGAGCATGGAGCAGACGCGACGCCGAGGAGGAGACGCGACGCCGAGCAAACCACGTCTCTGCGGGGAGTTTTTTCTCCCCGGGGGAACGACGTGGAACGAGCGGGGAATTCCCGATCCCGGGACTCATCCAAGCACGAAAACGGAACCACCCGGGAAAACTTCCCCCGCCGGGATGATCCCAGTGGATCCAACCCCGATCCCGGCCTTTCCAAACAAGGCCTAACACAGGAGCTTGCCGCTGGCTTAGGGGCATGCTGCCACCATTCCTCCCCATTCCCCTCCCTCAAATCATCTTTTTTATCTCTCTGATTCAAACCCAACTGCAAACTTTGTCCATTATTGAGTGCTATTTGAGCAAGATGGAAAATTTGAGTGGCATGTTTGCAAAACTAGTGCTATGAGAGCAAATTTCCCATAATAATATGCATTAGATTTCTATCTGTGCTACACATGATTGGAAATGACTCTCAGCAAATTATGAGATTATTATTGCACTTAAATACAATATTTCATAATATTATTTCGAAAAGATGGAAAACCTTAAACCTCATCAAGTGTACCAATCTTCTCTGGAAACCAGGAATTGCCAGCTGTCAGGTTTCCTTGCAGAGAGGGACCTACCATCAACCAAGCAGTGTCTGTCCCAGTACCAGAACTGCAAAACGAACAAAAACAATCCATAACGCACGCACCAACACGCCTCATCGCCTCCAAATTCCTTCTACTCGATGTGTTAGACTCCAAATTTATAATTCATGATCTATAATGTAAAATTATGCTATTTCCTGGATCAGTAAATAACACATACAGATACATCGTTGATTCATTCATATCATGATAGTGTACTTTATTAAATAAATAGATCGTACGACCAACCGTCTTACAAAAGAGGCCAAACAGGCAATATAACGCACAGAGTGCTTAAACACAGAAAGTAGAGATACGAGCGGAAGCAGAACGGGGCCAAGCAGAAAGTACCACGTTTTCTTGCATTAGTTCATTCTCTCTACCGTCCAATCTAAAACGGATAGTCTAGACCAAACAACATAGTAACCCTAAGAAAATAGCAATGCTACAGTGCATTGTGCTACGGTAGATGTGCCGCTTTTGTGCAATACCTGCTACAATCTCCTTGAACGAGCTGGCTAGGCTAGCAACCGACTGATGAAGACGCCAGAAGCATCAGTAGCAGTTTAGTTAGCACTTTCAGTAGCTGCCGACTGCGTCGTCAGTTGCGGGGTACCTTTCTGCTTTGGAGAGATCGACTTTCCAGCCAAGTGTCAACCTTTGCATGATCGTGTCTGTTACTCTGCCACAATGATCCGGCCACTTCTGGATCTCTATGTCGGACACATCCCGTCTTACAAAAGAGGCCAAGCAGGCCAATATAACACACAAAATATTTTAACATAGAAAGTAGAGGTACAAGCGGAAACAGAAAGTAAAAGATAGATCTATTCATTCTGTCCACATATAAGCGACTGGGGTCCCAGCCTAAGCTCCTTCATCGTCTTCACCATCTGGTCTAGATGCCACAAAGTATGCATGGGAGTCTTGATCAAACGGCTCTGAATGTTATTTTATAGAATTTTTGGCATTTGTAGCCCCCTGCTCTTCCCTTTTTGCAAAACTAGCCCCTTCCGCCATAATTTGTAGATTTAGCCACCCATACAGTGCACCTTCCTCCGGTCCTGGACACACATAATGCAGTTATTGTATATGCAAGGCCAATCAAAAGGGGGTTCATGGCTCTTTTGTTTGCATAAAGCTAAGTTTGAATTAGTATAATTAGTAAGCAAGTCCTAAGACCTAGCATTTTTACGAACACAATTTTTTAGTAAAATTGAGTTTTTGTTGTAAAATACTAGTAGAGGCTCCAACCTCCTATACCATTGAATGGCTCTATCAACCTAATGTTTATGTTCTTTCTCGGGTTACATCACGTACTTCTCACTGGTCCTTAACCAGGCCATCTCAAATCCCTAGACTCCAACCCATCTTTTCATCCCACCCAAAAATGGTTTTATGAAAATGAAAGCTACTTCAAGCAAGTTCTCGACACCGCCTATGACCGCGGGCACGGCTATCTAGATAGTTTTTTTATACTCTGCAGAGTTCGTACACTTTACCCATAAGAGACAATCAACTTATAATGTCCGTCTTGACACACTTCTATAGGTGTACAATGCAATTTTAAAATTTAGAACAATATAATTGCATTTCAAAAATAGGTGCAACATGATCAAAGTGTTGACTCACCTTGTTCTAGGTCTTGTTGATCTTGGTCTTGCTCGACTTGATGTTCTTCGGGAGCTTCGTCGTCTACATACGTGAAAATAACCAAAGTCCGAATAAGCACAAAAATATTCAAATTGCATTAAAAAATTCAAATGAACTCCAAAATGAGTGTTTACGGTTTGGTTGGGTAGGTTTTGAATTTAGATAAATTTAGAAACAAAAATAATTTGATTTGGAGTTAAAATGAATGAGAACGGACTCTCTGAAATCAAAACCCTAAATTAAATCTTGGAAAAAGAAAGGAGAGAGAATACTCTCAGGTGGGGCCATTGCAATTCCTTTTTCTTTTGTTTTATTTTCTAATTGGAAATTGCACTAGTGGATGACGGGTGGGCCTAGCATTTTTCATTTTGTTTTTATTTATTTTCTTTAAAGAAAATCCTATTCACTGACAGATGGGCCAGGTATCATGGACCCGGCCCATGGCAACAGTGCATGGACCATAGTCTATGAGCCACTGTGTGGGTCCATGGACCGGTTTACACTGTGCACTTGGAGTGGTGGAGCCCGCATGTCATTGACTCAGTACTTGATTTATTTTCTAATTGCTTTCACTTATTCTTAATCAGGCCCACATGTCAATCTAATAGAACTTTAATTAAATCAGTCCTAATCACTCTCTTGCCCTAACGACATCATTATGGCAACAGTTATTACGATCTACAGTGCAGCTTTCCTATTTGAACCGGAGCAGGGGAGCTCACGGGCCACACTTGCCGATGAGCGGGGCTATGGGGGTGCCTCGGACCACCCAAAATGGGACCCCATGGGGCGAGCGACCCCACTAGTGCCGACGTTGAGGGCCACGGTGTAGGATCAAGGATAACCGACTAGAGGGGGGTGAATAGGAGGTTTTTAAACTTTTTGACAATTTAACAATTTTAGCCAATTAACAACTTAGTATAAGCAAGATATAATTCTAGCTAAGCAATTTAACACAAGAATTAAGCTAGAAATGTAAATGCGGAAATAGTAAAGACTAGAAATAACCACAATTGAGACAAGAAAGTTTTTTCCGTGGTATCGAAGACTTGCCGGTCTTCACTAATCCACGTTGAGAAAGCTTGATCAACTCAAGCCGGCTCCACGAATTAAGCCTTCCCTCGATCACTAGTGGTAGCTCTTCTCCTCTTCGGATAGGCGAGCTCCAACCTTCACAAACGCCCGGGTCTTCTCACAATCTCCTTTGAGAAGATCACCGAACCAATCTCCAAGCCGTCTAGGAGACGGCAATCTCCAAGAGTAATAGAGCAAGAAATCTTCACTTGAAAGTGCTCTAATGCCACAATGATCAAACCCTACCAAATGCTCTTGGAAAAACATCAACTACCTTTGCAAAAGGAATTGAATGCTCTCAATGAGTTGGAAACAAAGCAAAGGGCTCAAGTGTGTTCAATGAGGTTCATCAAAGCCTTCTAGTCTGCGATGGGTGAGGTATTTATAGCCTCCACCCATCAAGACTAGCCGCCAGGGCACGAAATCCCCAAAAACTCAAAAATCCCGGTCGCATCACAGCAAAAGTCTTTGTTAGTCCGGCTGCGAAGAATGATCGGCCGATTCCTCTCTGAAACGTATTAAATGCACTGAGAAAATAGCCGTTACAAAGGGGTCCGGTCAGACCGCAGTGCAATGCACGGTTAGTCCGACATTCCAATACCAAAAACAGGAAAAAACTTGCTTCTGTAAAAAGCTGACCGGGCCAAAAATCCGGGACCCCGGTCAGTCCGAGACATACCCTACGGTCAGTCCAGCCTAAAGAAATTGCGAAGCAATTCTCAAAAACAACCTCTCTGGAAAATGCTGACCGCATCCATGACCCGTGATCCCGGTCAGTCCGGCCTTTAGCCGTCGGTTAGTCCGGCCCAGAGGATTTCCAGCAAAACCAAAAAACAACAACCTTCTAGAAAAAGCTAACCGTCTTTTTGGTCCAGCACACCAGTCGGTCCGGACATATAACATCGGTCAGCTCGGCCTCAAAGATTTTCAGCAAATTCAAATCAAGGCCAAATCAATTCAAATCAAATCCAAGATTAAACCAAGTATGATTTGAGCATTTGTGGCATCATTCATTTTCAAGGTACTAGATTCTTGAACCCTCTTTATAGTATGGCTATCTAACCTATAACCCGGTCTTCCAACCAATTCACCTAAGACCAGTAAAATAAAAAGAGTCCTAAACTATTGTACCTTGTCTTTGAGCCAAAAGATCTTCATGTAGTCCATTTGCATGCAAATCCAAGTCATCAAAACCACCAATGGGACTTAACCTTGTAATTACTCAATAAACACGTTAATCCCATATTCAGATATTATCATTAATTACCAAAACTATTTTTAGGGGCCTAGATGCTTTCACACGGTGGCCCCTAGCGGCGGCGGCGCTCGGGCCCAAATGACGATTACACACCGACGACACCCTAAGCTAAGAAGTGTGCGCATGAGCATCTACGAGGTGCTAGGAACTCACCGGTACAAAGGATGACAACGGAGGCGGTCGATGGAGGCCTAGCATCGCGGACCCGAGGCGGCGCGGTGAACTTCACAAGGAAGCAGCAACCTAGGCAAAGGGAGACGCAATCAACATCCGGGAGAGCTCAAGGGAGGTGAGGTGGTGGTCGGAGGGGGAGGAATCGAGCCGCGGCTTACCAGGTGGAGTGCAGTGGCGGAAATGGTGGGGTTGGCCGATGAAGATGAGGTCACCAGCAAGCACCTATGAATGAAGAGGAAGATTGGGCGAGAGGTTTTGAGCCTCGCGTCCTGGAACACATGGTGATGCACATGGCGCGGGGAGAGGCTCGCCGGAGCGGTGAGGAGGCAATGGCCAGTGATGGCGCTTGCGCCTTTTTCGTGCGCACGTTCGGTGGAGAAGTGAAGGGGGAAGTAGAGTGGCCAGGGAGGGCGAAGGGAGTCCCAGGGCAGCCATTTATAGACGAGAGAGGGATGGAGGGCTGGTGGTGGAGGCGAACCGATGGGACGGCGTGGTGCCGAGGCAACAGGAGGGGGAGGATGTCCTCGCGGCATGGCTCGAGGCGGGCAATTGTGGCAGTGGGGGGAGGGGAGGTGAGGACGAAGCAGGTGGGGAGGTGCTCTCGGGCGTAGGAGAAGGAGAGAGGGAGAAGAAGGGGCGGGGGGGGCAAAACGGGCCGAGGCCGGAGGGAAATGGGCTGGGCACGTGCAGTGTGGGCCGAGGCCGATAGGAAAACCAGGAGAAAAAGAAAGAGAGGAGAAAAGGAAGAGAAAAACAAAAGGTTGGTGGGCTGATTCATGGCTTTGGCCTAAATCAAAGTTTAGAGGTTTTTAGGTGATTCTTTTGTATTCTAATTTTAATCTTGGATTTGGATTTTAGTCTCTTAATAGTGCTTTGTGCATGATATTCTTAGTTTAATTTCTTTTTAATTGACAATTTGCTTGTGGAAAAATCTCCATGGCAGAATAGCAACTAAAACAAACTTCAAAAGCCTGAAAACAAGTCACAAACTGGCAATACACAAAAAAAAAAAAGTTTTAAAAATCCTGAATTTTCCACATCGGGATCTTTGGATTCAAATTTTGGGTTGTTACATCTTGTCTCAATGATAATTCAAAGTGAGTGATTGATTAATTATTCTGGTATATCATCTAATCGTCAATTCAGTAAAAAGTACAGACTTGAAAGTAGTTGCTAGTTATAAAACAGCAAACTAAGGTTTGTTCTTCTACTCGAACAAAACACAAAACCAAGCCTCCCCAACAACAGCATTTCCACAGTTGCACTACTGAATAAAAGGAGAGGTGTATCTATGGGGACTAAGGCAATTTTTAGGTGGCTAACCAAGTATCAGTGCGTTGCAACAGATCTCAAATAAACATATATAAGTTATAAACTTGAAAAATCAATATACATAGGTAATTATCCTTACATCTAAAAGTCGCATACATAATCTGTATCCTATCAACAAGCCACAAAGAGTTTTTATCACAAACCACATACGTAGATGATTAAATTGTCCACAGAATATCCTTATAGTAATATATACATGTATACACATATCTATTCATAAAAGATTTTACCAACTTAAGAGGTGAGAAGGTAGATGACAGACTTACTATTATCATCAAGTGTTTTTATAATAGTAAAGATACTGATTCGGTGGTGCTTGATTTACATTGCTAAGATATATCGGGAAGATCAATGAACTGTGCAATTTCATTTTCCCGAAAAGGGACACGGTGTAAGTGATAAAAGGGAAAAAAAGAATGAGCACAAAAAGAAGCAGTTACCCCCAATCGGTAAGATCCAAAAGTGAAAAGGGCTGCATTTGCCTCTCCAACCATTTGCTCATCATATCCTTTCTGACTAGTTTACTGCTTCACCCATTGCTTGACTATCTGCAAACTCATAAAAAAAGCACAGATTACATTAAACTGAAGGCACAGAAAAAGACCTGATAAAAAAAGGACTGGCATTTCTTTTTTAAAAAGAAAAGAAAAGAAAAATGAAACAGAAACGAAGTTAATCTACATTCTCATGTGCAAGTAGTGAAAAGACATACTGCACACCAAAAATCCTGCGAATATAGTACCCAGAGGAAGCATTAGCAATTGGTAGATCATAGTTATAAACACGGTTATGCAAGGCAAATCTTTCGATTCAAAAATGCTGAAACAGCAACCACAAAAGCACATGTACCCAATGCTACCACAGCAAAACCCGGCAAGACAGTATACAAAGCCCAACTAGTAAGTAGAGTTAAAAAAAGGCCAACTAGTAATTATGTATTGCCCCCTTCTAAGTTCACCTCCTAAGTTTCATAGTATCTGATTCTGAGATATCAAGTTCAGTTGGGTTAACAAGTACCTGGTAGCTATTTATAGCAAGTAAGACAGGAGTAAGGAATTACCCGATCAATATCCCAGAGCACCTCCTCCCGTTTCGCACTCCTCCCCCTCGTAAAGGCCCGCTTCAACCAAGAACTTATGAGAACCCGAGTTTTTAGATCTAATCATGTAGCAGTAATTAATTTCTTCTTAGCAGTGGGCTAACTTTAGAGTTAGATCGTGATTAAGCAAGTGAATTAATAATAACCCATTAGCATTTTTGGTTTCTTTTTTGCGAGCATTGCATTAATAGTCATGAGAACCATTGCATTCTATCATCCATCATCCACTATAAGAATTATTGCATCCACCAGTAAAACAGTAAAATCAAAGTCATATTTAAATTGCATTCTCTTTTCCCACTAGATAAATAAATCAATAATGACATTGTTTACAAGTATGTTTTACAACAAAATCAAACTATAAGCTTTGCATCATTCAAGTAGGCAGCACCATTGGCATCCATGCATTCCCCTTTCTCCCTTCTTCTTTAGTGCTCAGCGTAGCTCACCTCCCAACGCAGTCAACCAGTCAAACCACCCCCCCTGGTGCATTATATTGCCTTCCGCTCCCATTTCCCTCAGGCCTACATCAACTCAGTCACAAGCAACAACCTTCATGAGTTGCACAGCCCAGCTTATTCCCATTCATCCCCCCCTAGCTTCGCAGGTTGAACAACACAACCTCCAAGCATTCTCAAGCCATTTAAAGACCCCCATTTCTTCCCCATTCTCATCCATCTCCCAGTCACAGCTCCCATCCATCCCTCATTACACAGACATCCACATTCATCCCCTTCCCCATTCACATTCACTCACATTCATTTCCCCATTTCCATTCACAAACCTCATTCATCCCTCCATTCCCAAACCACCAGCACCCAACTCCCAGCATCAAAGCCAGTCTCTTCCAACCAAGTCCAGAGGAAGAAGGAGCCAGAAAGGAAGACCTAGGAGCAAGAAGACACCAAGGCCGGCAGAGGGCGACCACATCTTCATCCGTCGGCAGCATCATCCCCATCGCTGGCATCAACAACCTGAACATCGCCAACCACCCCTGCCAATCATCAAACCCACTCCAGCTCAATCCCCAACCATCAGGTAGACAACATATGCATTTTAAGCATAAGGGAGTTCTTACCTCAGTAGTAGCTTCATCCAGTAGCCAAGTCTACTCCAAAGCCGCCATCAAACCTTGCATTCATACATCAATAGCAAGCATCATCATCTTTGTCATCTGTGCATATTTAGTTGAACAACTGAGCTTAAACCTAGAGGTTTTGGGAAGGGGGAGGGCTTCTGGCCATGGCGCCGGCGGTCGGGAGGCCGAGCCGAAGCCCGCTGGGCTAGTGGGCCGAGGTTGCCGAGGAACCAGGAGGCAGGCCAAGCCGCACCATCGAAGGGGACCGAGCTGACCTGGGAGGCAGAGCCGACTGGCGACGGCGGCGCTGGCCTTCCGGCCGTGCTGGGAGGAGAAGTCGGGCCGGGCAGCAAGCGCGCAGGGGGGAAGCGAGAGCACGGCAGCGCAGTGGCGATGCCGGGCCACGCTGGAGGTAGGGAGCCGCGAGGAGCCAGGTGTCAGAACCCAAAAATACAATTCTTGACCCTCTGTGTTTAATGCACTAGTCCAGGATCACGCTAGTGCACACAGTATCAACAAAGACAGATATCGATCCACACAAGCGAATAGTAACATAAACGAATAGTTTGATTAATAAATAATGGTTTGACCTTACGGTCGAGTTTACATTTATTAAGCCACGCAAGGCTAACAGAGAAATAAAGCAATGAAGCAGAAGCGGCAGTGCATCCCATCGATTCACCACAGGCAACCGACTGGGATCAAGACCCCACGATCAGGCACCTTCGATAAACTCCTCCTCAAATGCTGGCGAAGACTCCTCCTCTTCTGCTTGATTTAGTTTAAAGCAAGCGTGAGTACACACCGTACTATAAGTCACACCACGTAAATGCAATTATACATGCAGGCTTATTACAAGGGAATGGCATTTTGTGGTTCTTTTGCAGAAATACAACATTTGCATTTGAATACAAATAATAGATTGAAAGCAGGTAAAACAAATAGATAATAATAATTTAACAGTTTGATTTCACAAAGACACACACAGCCTAAACAGATTATTCACATAGCCATATGATTTAGATCACACAGCTCCCTTCCCACACGGTTTATGAAGATCTACCCTCGTGTGAAATCCCGAGCATTGTCCATGACTGAGACGGCTATTGAATAGATTGTTTACACTCTGCAGAGTTTGTACACTTTACCCACAAGATACAACCAGTGTTGCAAGCACTAATCGTAACAAAGCATTTCAGAAACTTCATCTTAACATAGATGCTCCCGATGTGCTTACGTCATACCAAACCATACACAGTGTATGGTACAACACACACCATTGGACAGAGAAGCGGCGAACCGTCCCGCGATGCGACTACATGGTAGCACACACCTCCACCTTTTTCACATAGCCTAACCTACTGCCTGAGCAATCAATGCCAAGAATTCGTATCTTACTATGCTAGGCCCGTCCTATAACAAGCATGTGGTCGTACGGAAGGGCTCAGTTCAATGACGCACAAAGTTCAGTCCTTAAATGACCGAGGCAAGACTTCCAAATTCTAACTATGGCATACAGATTAATTTGACACACAGATTCACATTCCCATATCACATAGCCACCATGCCACACAGTTCCCACCACTTGCCTCAGTCCAAACCTTTTCCCACCCGGTTGATTTAAGTGCAACACATGCCACAAAGACACATAGTACACACAGATTATTACAAAGTTACATAGTCACTTAGTCAAGTTAATAATTGCAACTTTACATGAACAAATGATTCGTGGCATGGCTAAGCAACCTAATCGCGTCTAACCAACCCACGTTGCTACTACAATATTACCAACTAAATATCAACTAGGGTGACAAAGGATCAAGGCATAACAATTATACAAGGAAGGCATAACAGATTGGATTTAATAACTAATCCCAAAAGTATTTAAATAATTTACTTGAAATAAAATGCAATACTTTGAATTAAAATAACATTTAGAAAACTGGGATTCAATCATGGTCAAAGTATGACTTGCCTTGGAACAGGTCTAGGAATTGATCTTGGTCTTGTTGTGCTCCTCCTTCTTCAAATCTTCTAGAAGCGTCGAAGTCTACTCGCAAACGAAGCAAACAAACAAACTAAATGCATAACAGAGGCAAAACAACTCCAAAAAAATAAATAAAAATCTCCATTAAATAGATCTTGAATTTATAGGAATTTAGAAATTTGAATGGACTGATTTGGAGTCTGAATGCAAAAGTTATGGGCTTTGGAAGTTTGAATCTAAAGAAAAACCTATTTTTGGAATATCCTGAATTATTTCTCAAAAGAAAATCGGAATATTACGCAAGCATGATGTCAGCATGACGTCAGCCCTGGAAATTTCGAATTAAAACAAATCTGGAGAAAATGGTGCGGTGGCTGACATGTGGGGCCCCCATGTCAGTGACATGGCTCACGGGTTCACAGAACAGTAGATCTGACACAGGGGACCCACGAGGCAGTGGCTTGGTGCACCGTGGACCAGTTTCACCGAGGGTTTGGGATCTGGTTCGGGGTGAGGTGGTGCAATCACAAGACGCGGGTGACCGCGGCGCCTCGTACGACACGCAAGCGCAAAGGGTGAGGTGGACGCTGACGTGGACGACGGCGCACGGGAACCGAGGGTTCCGGCGAATGGTGGCGACTCGATGGCAGCGGGTGGTTCCGGGAGGTAGAGGAGGATGCGGGGATCACAACGAGGTGCTCACAGGTGGTGAGGGATGATCGAGGCGGCCGGCGGCAAGGTAGAAGCGGCGGCGGGGCTTCGGGCTCGACGGCGACAGTGCTAGAGGGCTCCTCCGACGAAACGAAGGTGACCCCGGGGTTCCCCTTGCTCGTGCGATGCCGACGGTGCAGGTGCTGAGGCTTCGACGGCTTCGGGTGCGACGGAATCGCTCGTCGGAGTTGCGGCGGCGAGATGGGATCCTCGAGTTCTTGCGGTGGCTAGGGTTAGGCGCTGAGGCTCTGGTGGCGGCGGAAAGAAGGCGGAGGGCGAGAGCTTGCGTCCTCTTTATAGGCGGCGGCTCAGGAGAGTCTAGGGCACGGACGCCCACGAATGGCCGAGCGGCGACGCAACAAACTCCCTGGCGGAAACGGACATGGGAATGAATTCAAATTCAAAATCAAACCGAGCCAGTGCGGAAGAGATAAGGATTGAGTTCGGTGAGAAAATCAGCGGGACTTTAGTTAGCTTAAACCGAGCAGGGTGAGCTTCTAGAAGCTCAATGGCGACGGGCCGATTGCCATGCAGAGAAGAACGCGCGACGAAGATGACGACCTCGGGCGGTCCCACCCGTCAGCTGGATGTGGACGCGGGCACGCGGGCGGCTTAGATCTGAGCGCCCACGATCAAATGGACGGCCACGGGTGAATAGCGATTTTGGGCTGAGCGGAGAAGCGGGCCGAGATAGAGAGGGAGATGGGCCGAAGCAAGAGGGTTTCGGCCCAAAGCTATTTAGGAGATTTTAATTGCTTTTCTAATTTAGAAAATACCAGAAATTCCAAATGGCAATAGAAATTAGCAAATGAACTTGGAAAAATTCTAGAAAAATCTAGAAAATATATCCAAGCACATAGAATCCAAATAAAATAGTTTTGACTATTGTTCATGTTGACTTTAGTCATATTAAATTGTTTTGTTACTCAAAGTCCAATATTAAGCTTTTAAATTAAATTCAAATAAATCCAAATGGTGAATTTCCTCTCTACTAACTATTCAAAGGACTTTTAAAGCTTAGAAAATTGGGATGTTACACAGTGGGAAGTTAGGGGCAAGGTCGTGACTAAGCAAGGCTCAAGAATTTGGCTGCGTCGGGCAAGGCGATCGTGGTGGAGCCGAGGAGGCCGGCCGGGCCGAAGTGAGCCAAGACCGAGCCTGGGACGACTTGAGGCGACAGATCAGGCCGAGAGTTGGGCGATCGAAAGGAGAGTGGCGCTGATCCGTGCCGACGAGGCCAGTGAGGAGCCGAGCTGGGAGGAGCCAGCGCGAGGCCGATTGGGGAAAGGAGGCGGCTGGTGGCCGGGCAATGGTCGGCCCAAGAGAGGCAAGGCAAGGCGTTGAGTGAGTTGGGAGAGAGAGAGAGCAGGATTGGGGGAGGAAGGATTGGATCTGGGAGGTAGATATGTGAGGATGAGGCCGGCCGGTTAAAAGAAGAGAGAGAGGGTGGGATTAGGCTAGTAGAAGGTTTCGGTGTAGAAGGTTTGGGCTTGAGAAAAATTGTAGGAAGTTGAGTAATGCTAGCAATCTGTCCTACTTTTGTCTGTAGCTATTAATCAGTTAACTAAATAAGTTTTAGCTGCATATTTTTGCTAATGAATGTTTTAACCGGGGTCTTTTCGATTAGCCAACTTAAAATCAATCTGTTGATTTATTGCTAAAATAAATTGAGTTTCCGTTATTTCTGCTAATCGCTAGTTAAATCGCTTGAGTAGCATCGTGTGCATCACGGGCGTTTAGTCGGGAGTATTGGACTGTTTTAGTCTTGTTGGTTTATTTAAGCGTAACCCTCGGGTTTTTCAAGCATAGCACGATTAGGCAATAGATCGGCTCAGAGGGAGTTTTAACTTAGCGGAGGACCCGAAAAGTTTTATTTAAATTAAATTGTACTAACAATTAGGAGCCACTAACTTAGGTATCTATGATATCACTCAAAATCAATTATGTATTTACTTATATTATTATTCGTGCTGTCGAATGCCTACAAAGGACGAACCAGCACTGACAGGAGTAGCTAATACCGATTTCATCGACGACAATCTCTTCTACAATTCTGTAGTCAAGCTATTCTCTTGAACATAAATATAGCTATTTTAAATGTAAACCGTATTTTGCTGTATTATATGTTTATTGCATCAAAATTGTTTTCTCAAAACTTAAATCAATGATTGAGATGAAAATGATTAAGATGAAGATGAAAGAATTGAGAATGATGAAAGAAAAGCAATATAGAGAATATTATGGTTGGTAAAAGGGGGCCCGGGCAGGGGAACGCGACAACGACGATGAAGATGAGATAAGAGGTAGGCCCCTTTTTACATATGGTTAAAATATAAGGACCAACAAAACTCTTACTCGGTTAGAGGCCGTAAATTCAGTACCAACCATTTTCCCGTTTCGGCGAGCAAGAAACGCTACCTTGTTACGTGATTTTGCTCTCCACATCAGGTAAGTATTATATGTGACGGTGAATGGAGGAACCTAGAACCGCGAGGAGAGACCGGAAGTGGGGGATCCAATGTGCTATAGCGCTAAGGTGGAGTGTTGGGTGCAGGATAGAAGCTGCCCCAATCAACATTGCTAGAACTCGGTGGGTGACAAGGTCAGCACCATGACAATGTGTTGGACCGAAAAGGCGACTAGAGGGGGGGTGAATAGGAGCTCAAAATCTTTTTCACTTGAATGGATTCAACTTGTAAATCACTTCAATAGCTATGAGAGCCATGAAGATCAATGATTAAGCACAGAGGAAGTCTTGTGTTGAATCCACTCTTAACCCCCAAAGCTCAAACAAACAAAAACGAAGAAGTCTTTGAAAAATCGGAAATCGGAACAACCATAGTAAACCAAGCGGTCGATCTGGATGTCTTGTATGACCGTAGGCAAACGAGCGGTCGTGACGATGATAAAGCGATATGACCATAGGAAAACGAGCGGTCGTCTCGATTGTCTGGAAACGACTCGACGACAGCGAAAACCAAAATTGGCACAACTTTTGATCCACTTGGCCAAACTCTACGAGATTTGAAACACACCTTCCTAAGAAGGTTAGGAACCTATTCCAAGCAAAGAAAGACTAGATCCACGTCAAAGTTCCTACCTTTCTCGAATTGAACAAAGGAGGTTTCAAACCGAAGTTTCAAACCTAAACATGATCTAAGCCTTGCTCGTGGGTAAAGGATGACCTAGATGATCTTAGATGCACTCCCACATGTCACAGCAAGCTAGAACACGGCAAGAAACCAAGCAAAAACTCACGGATCAAAGAAAGACTCAAAATCATCAAATAGAGAGAAAGAAAGCAAATGAACTCATCTTTGAGAGACTTTCTTTGGATTGATTTGATATGGTATTGGTTTACAGCCACTCCATCAATGGAGGACAAAGACTCAATACATGAGCACGAAATTAAATCCAACTCTCTAGAACCCTAACCTCCACTAATCCTCTCCCTAAGCACAAAAGCAAAACTAGGGTTTACAAAGCAATGAAAGGGTTGAGAGGTGCTGGCCAGCACCCTCTCCTATTTATAGTGGAGGCTAAACCTTCTAGAAGATTGTACCCTAATGGGCTCCCGTTAAGGCCCAACACAAACGGGTCACACATGCACGCATTTTAAAGCGCCGTCTTCAATTCTCTTAACCTAATCCACTTATTGGCCTTGCGTCTTGCGCCTGGCCGGCATTAGGTCACCAAAGGCGATGTTGGTAAAATTACCAAAATACCCTTCTCGATCTTTTGCAAAGACCGAGTCCCATCTTCGTGAAACACATCCATGCTTCGCCACGTAGGTTGATCCGGTGACTCTCTTCATGTCGGCAAGTTTCTCCCATCCGGCTCCCACCGAAACCACCATGGCACTTGCACCGACCCCCGCGCCGCTTGATCGAACCCGTCGCACCGAACTGCCCGTTCGGTCACCTTTGTCCCTCTTGTGCAATGCTTGACTCCATTGACCTCACCCGGCATCCCCGATCGTTCTGGACCTTAGCTCTCCAAGCTTAGTCCCGATCATCCTCGCCGTTGACCGTCATTGACCTCCAAGCCACCTGCACATCAATAGACAAAGAAATCGAATCCGGGAACAAGTTCTTCACAACTTGACCCACGTTAGTCAAAACATGCATCACGCAACACATATGCCATGAAGCCCATGAACTTGACCTAACCCAAAAGCAATTATCCAAGTTAAACGAAACTCAGAAACAAAATCGGTACAACCGCCATGTTAACTCCTAAGATAATCAAGATTTGCGGTTGTACATATATACTGCGATCGTACCGCTCCTCAAGGAAATCCAAAACTTCCCAAAATACACTCGTTCTGGAAAAACCATACCGCACAAATGCGGTCATTCCGCGATGCGGTACTATCGGCATCCAAGGGACGGTACTACCGCACTACGGTCGTACCGCGACTTACACGCCGGTACGACCGATTGTCCTGATATTTGCTGAAAACGCTGTTTCGACAAACCGAGAACGACATTGCCAATTGTAACATCATCCTAAGATCTCAAGCATATCCCCATGATATCCACAATCTCCCCCTTGATGAACACATTGGCAATTTCCCACAAATGCAAATTTTGCGGTTTGAAAAAGTAAAAACTCGGCGTTTTCGCTCAAAGACACAACTTGGTCCAAATGCAAGAAAAAGCAAATGAAATGACCAAGTTGGCTCCAGACTAGAATCAGCAAGTGAGATATGGCAAAAGAAGGCGAGAAAGCTTCATTTTCCAGAAACGGGTCAAAATCTCACTTAAGATCCATATGAAAGAACAATTGTTCGATATGACCTTTGATCATTGTGAGGTTCAAGAATTGCAATTCAAGTTCAGAAGTAGCAATAAAACCATAAGAATGCAAATAAGAAACTCCCCCTCACTATGATCCTCAACTTTTCAATTTTTCTCCAAGTAGCTCCCCCTTTTTCATAACTCCCCTTTTTTTTTAAACATCTTCTCCCCTTTACACATTTTTGACATATCATCTCCCCCTTTGACAATGGAGTCATCAAGGAATCACGCCTTCCTCTCGTCCAGAGATGACAAATGCAGAATGAGGAAAAAACATAAGATGGAGCATGCATGAAATGCAATGGAGTGGCTTCAATTTTTTTTCTATTTTTCAATTTTTGAATACAAAAAGCTTTGGAGATTACCCAAAAGAACAAGTTAGCATTTCTAAAGTTGCACAAACAACATATCAAGCCTAACAGTGCTAGTAAGATCATGATAAGACATATATAACAAAGCTAAGCAAGAAGGCTCAATATAAAGCAATGAGTTTTAGCATTTTAAGCAAAGCTTCAAATCTAGCAAGTTCATCAATAGGGATCCTAAAATGATACTGGCCATGTCAAAATGTCAACGTGAGATCCAAAAGCTAACAATGACCACATTAAGAGACAAATAGGTCCTGAATTGAATCATTTTGCTCAATTTTCTCAAACGCCCATTTTTCAACTGTTTTTCATTTGCAATGAATATTGAAGTTGACTAATGGTCTAACTTAGTGACAAGATCCTGGACTAGGAGCCATCCACAAACTCATCCTAAGCTTCGACCAAAAGTTGATTAAAGGTATATCTTAGTGAAGAAGATCCTGGACTATGAGCCATCCACAAACTCTTCCTAAGCTTCTACCAAGGCGACAAATCTTGAGGTTCATGTCAGTTGTGACAAGTAGTCCCCATGAGATCGTCTGGATCATCAAACTATCTCCAAGTTCATGTCTTTGACATGCAGTCTCGTAAGAATAGTTTGGCACAATTTAAACATGAGACAATCTTGAAGTTTGAATTTTTTTTTCACAAGAGCAGTTTTAGATTCTCAAGAACACAAAAAGCTCAAGTAATGATCAAAGCTAGATTCAAGAGCTAACAAAGCAATTTTGACAGAGCCAATGTCATAAAAGGAGCACTAATTGCGCAACTGGCTAAACAATTCACAAATTGCTAGTTTCTTAGTTCAAGTTGTTTTTCAAGTTCTAGCTCATACAGCAAAGACTTAGCTACACATGTGAAAGCATGATAATTCTAGCAAGTCAAAGAACTAGACATGGCATTGAGCAAGAATTTGAAACACTAAAGCTCCAAAGGGTAATAAGCAAAGCTTCATCAATTTTAAAAGATAAGCAGAAAAGCTTATATTACAATGCATCTTTTTGGATTTTTCATATGAATGCAATAAAATACAATGAGATGCAAGAAAAACTCAAAAAGCCTAAAAGACCAAAAAGATCAATAAGTTCAAAAAGAAAATCAAGAAAAGATCAAATGAACAAGGAAAGATCAGAAAAGATCCAACTCCCCCTCAAACCAACCCATAGGGATAAATTACCCCTAACTCACTCCTCAAGGTGGCAAACCTTGTTGGGTCTAAAGGCTTGGTGAGGATATCGGCTAACTGAGCCTCGGACTCCACAAAATGCAACACAATATCACCCTTCTCAACGTGGTCTCTAAGGAAGTGATAGCGAATGTCTATATGTTTGGTCCTAGAATGTTGCCTTCGGGTTCTTAGCAATGTTAATAGCGAAGTGTTGTCACGAAGAGAGAACACTAGCAAAAGCTAACCCAAAATCCTTAAGTGTGGAGACCATCCACAAAATCGACTCTGACAACTAGCAAAGACTATATATTAAACCAGTAGTAGATTGTGCAATGTAAGACCGCTTCCTAGAAGACCAAGAGACAAGAGAAGTGCCTAAAAATGACATGTGCGGATGTGCTCTTCCTATCTAGCCTCTGACCGCAAAATCGAATCAAAACCCCGAATGGACGGCGAAGAAGAACAAGAATACCAAATGCCATCTTGAAGGGTAGAGTGTAAATACCTGAAAATGCGCTTAACGGCTTGGCGATGTGAAGTCCTCGGTGACACCTGAAACCTCGCGCAGAGGCAGACCGCGAAGTGGATGTCCGGTCTTGAGGCCGTTAGGTACAGAAGGGAGCCAATCATGCTGCGGTACTCGCGTTGATCCACGGCTTCTCCTTCCTCATCTGGATCCAAGGCAGTTGAAGTCGCCATGGGAGTGGCGATCGGCTTGCAGTCACCCATATCAAAACGCTTGAGCAAATCCTTGGTCTACTTCATTTGATGGATGAAGATCCCTTCCTTGCATTGCTTGATTTGTAGCCCCAGAAAGTAATTGAGTTCTCCCATCATGCTCATCTCAAATTCCCTGGACATGGTCTCAGAAAAACTGGAAACAAGAGCATTAGAGGAACCACCAAAGATAATATCATCAACATAAATCTGAACAAACAGGAAGTCATTGCCATACCTAAAAATGAAAAGAGTCTTATCTACTTTTTCCATTTCAAAATCATTCTTAAGCAAAAAGGTCTTAAGTCTATCATACCAGACTCTAGGGGCTTGCTTAAGACCATACAAGGCTTTGGATAACTTGTAAACACGATCAAGATGCTTGGGATTCTCAAAGCCAGGGGGTTGCCTAACATACACTTCCTCCTCTATAAAACCATTTAGAAAGGCACTCTTAACATCTATTTGATGCAACCTAAAACCTTTAGATGCAGCAAATGCAAGCAGAATGCAAATAGCTTCTAGTCTAGCAACAGGAGCGAAGGTCTCATCAAAATCTAACGCCTCAACCTGGCTAAAACCCTAAGCTACCAATCTAGCCTTGTTTCTAACCACAGAACCATCCTCATTTTGTTTATTTTTGAACACCCAACGGGTTCCTATAACATTATGTCCACTAGGAGGTTCTACAAGATTCCAAACTTTATTTCTTTCAAAATTCTCTAACTCCTCATGCATGGCATTGACCCAACTAGCATCAGATAAAGCATGTGATATATCTTTGGGTTCAAAAGAAGCTACAAATGCAGAGTGAGAGAAAAGACTCGGATCATGATACCTGGAGCGAGTGACTCACTCATGGAGATTACCAATCATCTGATCCGGAGGGTGTTGCTTCTGAATGTGCAAAGGAGCGCCTGGAGGAGATAGCATCTCCTCGACCTCCGCAAGTACTGCTGACGATGAAGATTCAGCAGGAGCCTCAATTGGAGGTGAAGCGATCGTGTCGGGTTCGAGGAGTTTGGGCAACTTGGGCGGGAACATCGACAAGGTGGAGGAGCGATATCAAGTTCATCCTCATCTTCTTCAACAAAAATGCTCTCTGTCACTGTAAGTCACGAAACATCGGATCTAGCTCGTGGCTAGTCTCATCAAAAGTGACATTGCATGTCTCTGGACAATGTTAGTTTCAACATTAAAAACCGAAAACCCTCGAATGAGCGGGATAACCCAGAAATAAACCATCACAAGTTCTTGATTCAAATTTATCTAGATTCCCTGTCTTGAGAATAAAACACTTCGATCCAAAGACTCGAAAGTGAAAGACAGAGGGTTTTCTACCAAAACGAAGCTCATAAGAAGTCTTGCCCAAAGACGGTCTCAAAAAGACACGGTTTGAAATATGGCAAGCTGTAGCAATAGCTTCGGCCCAAAATCTCCTCGGTGTGCTATACTCATCTAGCATTGTCCTAGCCATCTCGACTAGAGTCCTGTTCTTCCTTTCCACAACGCCATTTTGTTGAGGGACGTGTGGAGAAGAGAACTGATGCTCAATACCGCGCTCAGCACAAAAAGAGGCAAAAGAGGCGTTCTTGAATTCCGTGCCATTATCACTGCGGATCACTCTCAAGGCACCAGGAAGTTCAGAAGCCAAACGAAGAACAAGGTCATGATAATGATCAAAAGCCTCATCCTTCGAAGCAAGAAAGAACACCCAAGAATATCTCGAAAAATCATCGACTATGGCAAGAATGTACCAATTGCCACCGACTGACCGAACCCTAGCAGGACCAATAGTATCCATATGAAGCAATTGTCCCGGTCCGTCAGTCATAACCATAGTCAATGACGGGTGTGAGGCGGCAACTTGTTTGCCATGCCTACAAGGCGCACATACAGCATCCTTGACAGCTTTGAGTTTAGGCAAACCTCTCATGAGATCAAGGCCGCTAACTCGTGTCAGATGATCAAAACCAATGTGTCCCAACCGTCGGTTCCAAAGCCAGATATTAGAAGAAGAAGCAATTAAGCACTTAAGGGATCCAGCAAGAGACTCAGAAAAATCAGCTCCAAAAATTCTACCAACTCTAGAAATCCCAAAAACGAGCTCACCAAAAGAATCAAGCACACGACAGGCATTCTTCTTAAAACGAGTCTCATAGCCATCATCGAGAAGCTGTGAGACAAAAAGGAGATTGTACCTTAGCTTAGACACAAGCGCGACGTCCTTGAGAATGAACTTGTCGTTCACCCTAATCATTCCAGTTCCTTTAATGCGCCCTTGTGTATCATCTCCAAAAGTGATGAAGTCATCACCGGTTGATTGCGTGAAGGAGGTGAACCATCTTGAGTCTCCGGTCATGTGGCGTGAACACCCGGAGTCGACGAACCATGTGTTCTTCCCCCTTCCGCGCCAATCCTGAAAATCAAGGAACAAAAGAGCGATGTGTCTCAATACTGGGGTTAGTTAAAAGCGACTTGGGAACCCAGTACTGAGACACACGTCTGCGAGTAGTATGCAAAGCAGATGTGCTATCCTTGACATTATTCGCAGTTCTATTATGAGCAATGGTAACACGAACATGAGATGCATCTTGTCTAGGAACATGGTGATGAGCATGTGCAACAAATCCTAGACTGGGGTTCTTCTTTTGTATGTGACCATGTCTCATAAAAGCTCTAGGTTGATTAGATGACATTCTAGCAATATTTTTCTTAGCGTTCTTCAACCTACGCCAACAAAACTCAACCAAATGTCCACTCTTCTTGCAATAGGTGCAATGGTATTTTGTACCACTGGGAGAAGCACCTTTTGCCTTAAAAGAAGGTTGGACAAACCCTGCGGATTTAAAAATAGTTTTTGCAGGTTGGGTTTTAAATTCAACTAAGCCATTTTCCAAGACCTAAATGACATTAGGCTTGGACATATCCTGGGCAGAGTTGTATCCTAAACCTTGCTTCTTAAAAGAAGTTTTAGATTTATCCAGAATCATGTTTAACTGTTTTTCACCATTAGAGAATCTTTCTAAAATATCCTTGAGATATGCATTCTCTTTTTCAACATTAACACATGATTCACAAGTCTTGCCCTTAATGGCTCTAGCATGTTTCTCCTTAAGATGAGCAACTCCAAGCTTATAGGCAGCACAAGAAGCACAAGATGTAGAATCAATTGTATTCTTAAGCTTGGCAAATTTAGCTCTAACTGCTTCTAGAATATCCTTAACTTCATGTTCATGTTCTAAGCAGAAAGAGCAAAAGCTAGATTTCACATTGCCAGAAGCATCCAAATTGCTAGACTCTAAGCATTTTTCACATGGAGCAGATTTAACATCAATTAGCTCAGTTCTAGCATTTTCAAGTTGATGCAAAGCAATATCATGAGCAGATTGTAGCTTAGGCAGGTTGAGTGCAAAGCATGGCGGGATGAACATTCATCAACATCTAGACTCTTAGCATTCACAAGTTCTAATGTCAAATTCTTGACTTGTGACTCTAGATCCTTGTTCCTAGCCATGGTAAACTCTAAAGCCTTATCCTGACTAAGCAATTGCTCATACATATTATCGCATCTAGCAGAAAGGACATCATAGGATGGGAGTGCCTCATCATTGTCATCAGCGTCGACGGAGTCGGCCGTGAAGCACATGCTAGTGAAGTCCTTGGCCTTCCCTTTCTTGTCTTGAGGGATCTCCTCCTCCTTGTCCTCCTCGCTTCCGGAGTCCACATCGCTTATGGATTGATCTCCAAAAGCGGCAAGGACCCGGTGAGCCGCCTTCATGAGCTTGGCAGCATCAAACTTGGGCTTGCCCCCTTTAGGCTTCTTCCAGGCAAGCTTCTCATCCTTGTGATTGCCCTTACCTTTCGGCTTTGGGGCGATTGGCGGATGTGATATAGCTCTCCACACTCATAGCATGTCACGGGGCCACCTCTTTTTTCATTTCGACATTGTTATATGCCCGTGTGACTTTCTTGGCTAAAAGAGCTAAATCAGCCTCAGGAAGACTCCCAAACTCTTCTTCTTGAATAGCAGATAAACACGTAAGAGAAAAACCAGAAGAAGATTCAGAAGAACCATCAGGAGTCCCTTTGAGAGGATCAGCCACCAACGCCATGTTATCCTTCTTAGGATTACCGCCTCTCTTGATCTCATGAGTTTTTAGCTTGCTATAAAGCAGCTCCAAAGTAAGATTAGAGAGATCGACGTTCTCCTCTATGGCAGTTGCCTTCATGTCCCACTCCTTGGTGTTGATTGCAGCCAAGAGGTGGGTGGCATTCTTAGATTGAGAGTACTCAATGTCAACAACTCTCATCTGATTGATCACCTTGTTAAAGCGAGTAAAGACGTCATCGATGCTCTCACCAGGACGCATCTCGAATTTATTGTACTCTCGCTTGTAGACATTCTCGACGCACTTGCTTGATCTGGGACGAACCCTCATGGTAAGTTTAGGGTGTGCCAAATCTCATGTCTTGATCGCAAGATTGCAAATCCTATCGTACTCTTGCCTACCAAGCCCAAAGCATATAAAAGGTTCTTTGCCTTGTTGTTGTTAGCCAAAAGGGTGCTGGGTTTGCCAGAGCAACCGGGCAAAAGCAATGAGGGCTCAAACAACCTCTCATATAGCTTGTCCTTCGCTCTCAAGGAAAACTCGCATGCGATTCTTCCAATAGGCATAGTCGAGCCCATCAAAGACATGCGGCTTGGACGAGTACTTATCCATCGCCAAGTTCAGTGACCGGTTAAGATCAAGATTGAACTAACCGGGCTCTGATACCACTTGTTGGACCAAAAAGGCGACCAGAGGGGGGGTGAATAGGAGCTCAAAATCTTTTTCATTTGAATGGATTCAACTTGTAAATCACTTCAATAGCTATGAGAGCCATGAAGATCAATGATTAAGCCTGAGAGGAAGTCTTGTGTTGAATCCACTCTTAACCCCAAAGCTCAAACAAACAAAAAGCGAAGAAGTCTGAAAAAAATCGAAATCGGAACAACCGAGCAAGCGGTGATCGATCGATGTCTTGATATGACCGTAGGCAAGCGAGTGGTAAATCGGGTGTGCGGTATGACCATAGGCAAACGAGCGGTCGTCTGATTGTCTGAAAACTTGACGACAGCGAAAACCAAAATTGGCACAACTTTTGATCCACTTGGCCAAACTCTACGAGATTTGAAACACACCTTCCTAAGAAGGTTAGGAACCTATTCAAGCAAAGAAAGACTAGATCCACGTCAAAGTTCCTACCTTTCTCGAATTGAACAAAGGAGGTTTCAAAACCGAGTTTCAAACCTAAACATGATCTAAGCCTTGCTCGTGGGTAAAGGATGACCTAGATGATCTTAGATGCACTCCCACATGTCACAGCAAGCTAGAACACGGCAAGAAACCAAGCAAAAACTCACGGATCAAAGAAAGACTCAAAATCATCAAATAGAGAGAAAGAAAGCAAATGAACTCATCTTTAAGAGACTTTCTTTGGATTGATTTGATATGGTATTGGTTTACAACCACTCCATCAATGGAGGACAAAGACTCAATACATGAGCACGAAATCAAATCCAACTCTCTAGAACCCTAACCTCCACTAATCCTCTCCCTAAGCACAAAAGCAAAACTAGGGTTTACAAAGCAATGAAAGGGTTGAGAGGTGCTGGCCAACACCCTCTCCTATTTATAGTGGAGGCTAAACCTTCTAGAAGATTGAACCCTAATGGGCTCCCATTAAGGCCCAACACAAACGGGTCACACATGTACGTATTTTAAAGCGCCGTCTTCAATTCTCTTGACCTAATCCACTTATTGACGCACCGTCTTGCGCCGCGGGCTGGCATTAGGTCACCAAGGCAGTATTTGGTAAAATTACCAAAATACCCCTTCTCGATCTTTTTGCAAAGACCGAGTCCCATCTTCGTGAAACACATCCATGCTTCGCCACGTGTAGGTTGATCCAGCGGCTCTCTTCATGTCGGCAAGTCTCTCCCATCCGGCTCCCACCGAAACCACCATGGCACTTGCACCGACCCCGCGCCACTTGATCGAACCGTCAGACCGAATCGCGGATTCGGTCACCTTTGTCCCTCTTGTGCAATGCTTGACTCCATTGACCTCACCAAAGCATCCCGATCGTTACGGACCTTAGCTCTCCAAGCTTAGTCCCGATCATCCTCGATTGACCGTCATTGACCTCCAAGCCACCGCACATCAATAGACAAAGAAATCGAATCAGGAACAAGTTCTTCACAACTTGACCCACGTTAGTCAAAACATGCATCATGCAACACATATGCCATGAAGCCCATGAACTTGACCTAACCCAAAAGCAATTATCCAAGTTAAACGAAACTCAAAAACAAAATCGGTACAACCGCCATGTTAACTCCGGTAAGACAACCAAGATCAAGCGTCGTCCATACCATATACTTGCGATCGTACCGCTCCTCAAGGAAATCCAAAACTTCCCAAAATACACTCGTTCTGGAAAAACCATACCGCACAAATGCGGTCATTCGCGATCTTGGTACTACAAGCATCAAGGCACGCAGATTATCAAGATTGCGGTCAGTATCACGACTTACACGCCGCAGACGACCGATTGTCCTAACATTTCTTTGTATTTGTTTCGACAAACCGAGAACGACATTGCCAATTGTAACATCATCCTAAGATCTCAGGCATATCCCCATGATATCCACACAATGTCAACACCGACGGAAAGTAAATGTGTGGAGAAATTAATCACGTAACCTAGAAAACGTTCTGTATTCTGAACTTGAAATTGCATAAAAGGAAATATGGTGAACCTAGCTTAGAGAGTTCAGAATAGCTATGGATAAAGTGGTACAAGCCTGCGCAGTGCTATATCAAATCATAAATTCATGCAAGTCTCCTAGATTGGAGTCTACGGGAACCGCTAGGGGTCTTTCTTCTCTCCGAGTGACAAGTAGTGTTTTCAGTATTAAAATTTGTCACCTAATGTTTTACTAAATTATTTTCAGAAAAGAGATGGTATAGAAAATGTGATAGCAAACAGAGATAGTTCATTCAGTACATTCTTTGCTATTAATGCTTGCTGAATACACTCATGTACTCAACCTGTTAGTATTCTCCTTTGTAGATCCTAGTTCGGCCGGGAACTATCCTGAGTGGGACGACGGGTATGCAGGTACCGATGCAACTGCAGGAGGAGAAGGCACTGACTACGAGGACTAGGGCAAGATGGGCGCCATATTTGATGCGTGGGGCGAGGGGAAGACCGGTGGGGCATGGAAGGCGAGCAAGGGGACTTAGTCCCGTCTACCAGTTGTAGATTGCTATGTAAGAACCTTAGCTTTGCGTGGCTATTACTGAAATAAAGGTGTACAGTTTCTATTTTATTGTTCTGCTGCGTAACCCTGGTAAATGTTTACTATTTGTTGGAGCAATGTTTTACTGAGCAAACGAATAGTAATCCGTATGTCTAAGTGTGATTACCCTTAGAGTAATAACACGGGGCGTCACAGAACTGCAATCAAGTTTCCGACGGGACGAATTCCTCGTGCGAACAGCGAAGCAGAGCTACTCGGAGCAGCGGTGGCGGTGGCGGTAGCGGCGGCGGAGGAGGAGGAACCCTAGGCGCGGAGGAGAAGGGAATCGGAGAGGATGGGTGGAGTTCGTGCCTTGCGTCTTGTGTGTGTTGTGTGTTGTGTACGCGGAAGCGGAAGCGGAGCAGGGAGGCGAGGCGCATGAACAGTTTGGTTGGAAGCTTCGCGAGCTCCTGTGCAATTGCGCATTGATGGCGCGAGGGATTAGACGTCGCTATTCTTATTTTTTTTCTCCTAGAGAACAAACGAATTCCAACACAAGTTCTGCAAAAAGCATGCCGTGTTCGGAAAGAACCTAAAATTCAACAGATTTTAGGGAAATCCGAAAGGGATTTGGTTATTCATACCTGATTTTTTTTGAAAGTTTACGATCACGGGGAGCAATCAATAGATTCATATATGTTTACCGACATTAGATTCGGAACCCTGGTTGTAGTTAAGAGTGACAACCATCAGAAGAGAGTGATTAAGCATGAGATGTCACAATAGCGTAGTACTACAAGCTATCTAAGCTACACAATGCAGCGTAGTGTAATTGTGGTTTGAATCTGGACTAACATTGATAGCATTTATGGCATGCAATAGGACAATCGACGTAACCATGATGAATGAAGACTAGCATGATGTAGAGTAGCACGATGATTTAAGGATGTATATCTTTGAGCTTCCACGAAGACAATCAATATGGGGTTTTGCAATAAGTTCTACAATTTAACGACTTAAATTTCCCCTAAGGGCATCTCCAATAGTTTGTTTCTTAGCTTGTCTCTAATACCCTCCATGTCATCTTGAGACAATATTAGAGACAACTATTCTAATAGTTTGTCTCTTAGGTTATCTCTAACACCTTCATAAGTATTTAAGCTTTGCATGAATCAAATAACCATACTGATCATCACTAACTTCAATCTTTGTGACCTATATGTGTTGTTTGGTTACATCTACATATATAAACAAGCAGCAATTCTAACATCAAGTCTCACAAACATTGAAGCTTTGCATGATTCTAACCATAGAACTGAACAACAAATCGACGTATCATGTACGTCATCCAAGAGACAACAAATCATGCAAAGTACAGATCGATGGCTCATCACATAGCATATCGATGTATGCAATAAACCGAAACAAGTTACAACCAAATAAAGTCTCCAACAACTGAAAGTAGAATTTACCTTGTGGCTGTTTCTATCTCTGAACTGATAATAATTTGCAAGCATGCAACCAAGTTACAGCAAAGAACGTCGCAAACAAAAAAAGTTATAGAAAAGAAGACAACCCTCCCTAAATACAATAATATACCCTAAATAGTAGCACTCCAAAGGAAAGAATACTAGATGCTGTCTAGCTTGAATGGATTTAGGGGGTTCTGATTTATTCGAACGGCACATGCAGTCAGGGCATGGGAAGGTGTATATAGATTCATTTGCTCTTTTCATTTCAATGCCCTTGGCATCAATGTATGCCCTCATATTGAGCAACTGACGTTTCAATGACTTCCATCTGCACAAAGGAAATTACAATTTTAACAAAATGAAAATCCATGATTTTAAAAATGAAGAATAAAAGAGTATCAGAGCCAAAAGGTAATATTCCTTTGTAATATCCCCTTTGTACTCACTATATATATTTGCTCATTGAGCCTCATGAATAGACATACAATATTCATAATTCTACGCAAGATTGTTCATGTCTCCATGATGGAAACTATACACATGCTCCATTTGGTTGATGTATGCTCAAGTGGACAACAGTCTAGCAATACATCGCACACCGTTGATCTACAAAGCTATGAATGAGTGCCTGGGAAAAAGTCTAGCTAAGAAATCCAGAATTCCAGACAAGAACTCGCCATGAGATTTAGCAATGGATAAGACTTCGCTCGATCAACTCGTAATTTTGCCACAGTAGGAAGGAAAACTTCCCCATTAACCAGTCATTAGTACAGTGGACGAGATGGTATAGCAATTGAAACTAGCTGATCACATCAATTGTTTAAGATGTAAAACCTGTTGATATCTTTTCTTTTGTGTCTAGGAGTTTAGATCTGTGAGAGAGAGAGAGAGAGAGAGAGAGAGAGAGGAAGAGGTAGGGTACCGACCGTCCGATCTTGGGAGAAGGAGCAGCCATTGCGGGTTCGGTGGTGAAGTCTCTGCAAGACGGGCAATGACGGTTGGAGAAGAGGACGTGGCGGCGGTAGTCCGTGATGGTGCTTCCGTCGATCAAGCGTCCCTCTAGATCGGTTAGGGTTTTTGTCGGGTGGGGATTGCGGCTTAGGCGAACCTCGTAACTCGAGCCATGGCCCCACCCTCTATTTATTGCTTGTGCATGACAGGCCCACCACCTTGAGATAAATTTGGCGCCCCGATCGGGCGGATCAAGGCCCAATTAGCCGTTGGACTAATCGGCTGAGATCAATCTAACATTCTCCCCTTGATCTCAATCTATGCTTTATCTTTTAATTACAATTGTTTACACATTCCATCACAGATTAGTGCATAGAACATGTCTCATAAATCACGGTCAATCGCCGATAGATTCAATGACTACAATACACCTCTCTGCTCAAATAGTTACTTTAATCTTTTGGGCCAACTTTTAGTCCAGAATCATAGGCTTTCCCTTAAACCCATGCCGGCTACATGTTCTCTGAACACGTTGGGTGGTAAGCCTTTAGTAAGCGGATCCGCTAACATCTTTGCGGTACCTATATGCTCAAGACTTATAATTTGATCCCGAACTTTATCTTTCACAACATAGTACTTTATGTCAATGTGTTTGGCGGCACCACTTGACTTATTGTTGTGGGCATACGTTATCGGGTTCATTATCGCAGTACAACTTAAGTGGTCTATTGATGTCGTCAACCACTTTCAAACCGGGTATGAACTTCTTTAGCAGTTCACCGCCCGTAGCCTCATAACATGCTACAAACTCGGCATACATTGTGGGCGATGTAGTGACGGTTTGCTTTGAGCTTTTCCACGATATAGCTCCTCTGCGAGAGTGAACACATATCCGGATGTAGACTTTCTATCATCTCCGCAAAATCGAATCAGATACCCCACTATATGGAGTGAATCGGATCTTCAGTATGTCATCATGAGGCCTTTTGTTCCTTGCAAATAAGCAAGACTTTCTTTATCAATTTCAATGTTCTATTCGAGATTGCTCTGGAATCGCCAAGTAACCGGTAACAAATGCTAAGTCGTATGTGTGCACACTTGAGCATCTTGTAAGCTTCAGGACAATTTGAAGCATATGGAACCGCTTTCATTTGATCGATCTCATATTGGTTCTGGGGCATTGAAAATCCCCATATCGTAAGCCCTTGACTATAGGTGCGGTGAAGGACTACATTTATGCATCCCAAATTTCTTTAAGACTTTCTCTATGTATGTCTTTTGTGATAGTCCCAATATCCCTTTGTTTCTATCCGGTGAATTTGATCCCTAGAACGAACGAAGCTTCACCAAGATCTTTCATATCAAAGTTTGAGGACAAAAACTTCTTTGTCTCCAATAGCGGTGACATCACTACTAGCCATGGGATATCATCCACATCTGAGGATTAGGAAGATAAACTTCCCATCTTTAAACTTTGCATAAACACGCTTGTCCTCTACATTCTCTTTAAACCCAAATTTTCTTATTGTCTTGTCAAACTTCAAGTACCCTTGTCTTGAAGCTTGCTTTAACCCATAAATCAATTTCTTTAGGTGGCATCCCATTCTTTCATTTCCTTCCATGACAAAACCTTTCGGTTGTGCCATGTAAACATTTTCCTCCAAATCCCCATTAAGAAATGCCGTCTTTACATCCATCGATGTAACTCTAAATCATAATGTGCTACTAATGCCATTATGATTACGAAGAATCTTTACATGAGACCGGAGAAAAGGTCTCATTGTAATCAATCCCTTCTCTTTGCGTAAATCCTTTTGCCACAAGTCGCTTTGTATCTTTCTACATTCCTTGGGAGTCAAGCTTTGTCTTGTAGACCCATTTACTGACCCTCTTGTTTTGGCTCCTTTAGGAATAATTTCCAAGTCCCTGACTTTATTAGTCTTCATGGACCTCATTTCCTCTTCCATGGCTTCAAGCCATTTTGAGGAATTTTCGCTTCTCATGGCTTCTTCAAATGAGGTGGGATCATCCTCCATTTGAAATTCCTCTCAGATGATAAATCGATAATCATCGAAATAGTGATCTTCTTACTCTTTGAGACCTCCTCGGGGCCTCCTCATTTGGTATATCTTACATTTGAGGTCTTTGTTGCTCCCCTCATCTGTGGCAATAGGTTCTATAGGATCCTGAAGAACAGGTTCCTCATTATCATTCATTGTTGCCACGGGAGGAACAATAACAGTCTTTGGCACCACGTTGTCTTGCACCGTCGGTCAATGACAAAGAGTAGTGTGAAGAATGGCTCTTGAATCATCTGAGTGGGCGATACACCCGCTTCTCTTCAAGATCAATCTCACGAGCTACCATACTTTCTCTCATCATTTCATCCTCTAAGAAGACAACGTGTCTCGTTTCTACAAATTTTGTATATCTGTCGGACGGAGAAGCGAAAACCTTTTGACTTTTCGGGTAGCCAATGAAATGGCAACTTCATATTTTGGGATCAAGCTTCCCAAGGTTTGGGTTAAATACTTTAGCCTCGGCGAGACTCCCCACACACGTAAGTGGTTTAATGAGGAACTCTTCTCCGCCCACAACTCGCACGGTGTTTTGGGCACCGACTTACTAGGCACTCTGTTGAGAATATGAATGGCGGTTTTCAACGCCTCCATCCATAAACTCAATGGCAATGTAGAATAGCTCATCATGCTTCGCACCATATCCATCGAGTGCAGTTGCGTCTTTCACTACTCCATTTTCTTTGAGGTTCGCCGGTGTAGAATCTTGGGCTACTATGCCATTTTCTGTAAAAACCTTGCAAAAGGTCCAGAACTTGTCCATATGGGGTATGTCGACCGTAGTACTCCCCACGGTCGATCGGACTATCTTAATCTTTAAATCGTGTTGGTTTTCAACTTCACTTTAAATATCTTGAATTTATCCAAGGCTTCATTTCTTTCTTTGATTGGATAAATATATCCATAACGGAGTAATCATCCGTGAATGTTATGAACGAGTCATAACCATCCACACTTTTCACAGGAAAAGGACCACAAATGTCTGTGTGAATAATTTGTAGAACTCCTGTGCTTCTTTTGGCGTCTTTCTTAATTTTCTTTACATATTTTCCTTTAATGCATTCTCTGCATTGTACTAAGTCTGAGAACTCTAATGGAGGAAGAATGTCATTCTTAACTAGTCTTTCTATTCTCCCCCTCGAAATATGGCCTAAACGACAGTGCCATAATTTCGACGATGCATCTAGAGTTCTCTTTCGTTTTCTGTTTACATTTGTAGACGAGGATTCATTCACTTTCTCGCGCGTGACGTTCCCATTGTCGCACACGACATTCACATCATCACGTAATGATAACAAATAAAGCTCATTTTGTAAGATGGTAAGACCAACACATTCTTTATTAAATATTATTTCACACTTGCCGTTTCCAAAATGACAATCATAACCATTATTGTCCAAACATGAAACACTAATCAAATTCCTCTCAGAAGAGGAACATAAAGAACATCTCTAAGTAAAAGAGTGAAGCCATCACTAGCTCTAATGAAAGATCGCCAACAGACTTCAACTTCACTTGGACTCCATTTGCGACTTTAACGCATCTTTCTTTTCTTTGCGTAGTCCTCGTCGAACGGAATCCCTGTAAAGAATTAGCAACATGAACAGTTGCTCCTGAGTCAATCCACCAAGTAGATTTCGAATATTGTACATACAGGGATTCATTTATAAAGGTAATAATGTTCTCACCTTTCTTTGCCATTATCATCTTTAAGTAATCGGGACAGTTCTTCTTGTAGTGTCCCGTCTTCTTGCAGTGAAGACACTGATCTTTGTCTACTGCAAACTTATTCTGTTGAGGCTGATGGACAGTGGCTTTTCCCTTGTTCTTTGAGAAGGAGTTACTGTTGAAGTTCTTTTTCTTGTTGTCCTTCACATAGTTGATTGAACCACCATGTGAGGATTTAATTCTTTCCTCCTCTTGCACACACATAGCTATGCACTTTTCTAAGTCCCATTTATCGGGCTGCATGTTGTAGTTGACAACAAAGGTGTCAAACTTTTCCTAAGAAGGAAGAAAAATCAAGTGAATAAGGAACTCATCCTTGAGAGCCAAATCCATTGGTTTAAGCTTGGATGCCAAGTTGCTCATCCTTAGTATGTGTTCTCTTATGCCACTGCCACCACCAGAGTACCTTTCTGTCACAAGCTGCTTAATTAGCTGTGTAGCATAAGTCTTTGAAGAGCCAGTAAACTGACTCTTTATTTTCTCAAGGTACTCTGTGACAGTGTCACACTCTGCGATTGAGCCCAGAATTGCAGGCTCAATCGTGTTCTTTATCACAGACCATACCATTCTTGTTGGTCAGTGGTCCATTTCTTATGCTCAAGGTCATAAGACATCCGTAAGGAGCATGGTCCCTCTGTCTTTTCTCGCATAGCAAAGTGTCATCCTCATTTTCTTTTCTCACCGGCGCCTCGGGGCGATGGGGGCGTCTTTGTGGTGAGGACCCGATCCACCTCACCAAGATAAACGCTAAGTCTATCTTTTTCTTCCACTCTCCATAGTTATCTCCTTTGAGAGTGGGGATCTCTCGATACAACCCATCAAGTTGTATCCACCAAAATTTAGTTCAAATAAAGTGAGAACGTATCAGAGAAAATTATATGCCTTATTTCCAACGTTGGTCAAAAATACGACATACAATTAAATCAATTTTATCTATACATTAAATCTACATCACCGTTAGCGTAAATAGAAATAATGCATAAAAACATCAATTAGAAATTATAATATTGTTATTATCAACGTTGGTCGAAAATAACAATATCATAATTCACAACAATTCTCAAAAATTAAATTCTCCGTTGGTTCAATTTAATTGAAAGAGTAATCAAACATTAACTTTTGCAATGTGAAGCGTAATTATTCTAAAAATAATTCATTATGCGAAGCATTATATGCATACATTTAATCTCGAAAAATTAATACGTTGGTGCAAAAATTACGAGATTTGAATCAAATTCTATTCATCAATTAGGCGGCTTACGGGCGGAGCGTATGTGAGAGGCCGTCGCCGTATGGATCCGTGTCGGCGCCCGAGCGCCAAGGCTCAATTAAATTCAATTAGCAAGAGTTCTTGTGCAATTTCCCATTTTGGCCCATATTCACTTTTGGCCCATTAGCGCATCCATGACCCAAAACATACCGTAGTCGGATCCCATCCCATCTTGCCTGCATGCACCTCGGCCAAAACATAAGGGCAAAACCCTAACCCTAGGGCATTTGCCCTTGCCCCACCCGAAAAAACGGGTCATAGCTGCTCGGCGGCTCCACGCAGCCCAATGAGCACATGGGCGGGCATGTGTGCTGGCGGAGGCGGCCCGAGGCGGCTCAACAATGGCAGGGCGTTCTCAGCAGCAGAAGCGGCGTAGGCAGCAATGGCTCCACGCGACGGCGGCCGGACCGTAAGCCCCGATCCCTTTGTCGTGCCCGCCCGATACCATTGTTGATATCTTTTCTTTTGTGTCTAGGAGTTTAGATCGAGAGAGAGAGAGAGAGAGAGAGGAAGAGGTAGGGTACCGACCGATCTTGAGGGAGAAGGAGCTGGCCATTATGGTTCGGCGGTGAAGTCTGCAAGACGGCAATGACAGTTGGAGAAGAGGACGGTGGGCGGCAATGGTCCGTGATGGTGCTTCCCGTCGCTGACTGCACGTCCCTCTAGATCGGTTAGGCTTTTTGTCGGGTGGGGATTGCGGCTTAGGCGAACCTCGTAACTCGAGCCGCCGGCCCCCACCCTCTATTTATTGCTTGAACATGACAGGCCCTGACCTTGAGATAAATTTGGCGCCCGATCGGCGCGGATCAAGGCCCGATTAGCCGTTGGACTAATCGGCTGAGATCAATCTAACAAAACCAAAACAAAAGACACTAACACAACAAAATGGTTCTTCTAAGTTCTACTAATACTATGTAGTATGTTGTCTATAGTTGGAAAAAGTAGAAGACATGCCTTCCTAAATTTCAGCATCTTGCCTTGATTGTTCTATTAACTTGTCCTGTAGTTAAGTTGCCTAGGAAGAACAATCTTAGCCCTTGACCCAATGACAAAAAATATCTCTCCAAAATCATCTACAACCAAAGTAAATTAGCTAACTTTAACCGAAGCGACCGATAAAATGTCTAAAATAGGCGAAACAAATATACCACAATGACATACACATCGATTTGGACGTCACGGGCAAACCTCTTAACCCCTGAAGAAAATGTGTTTGAGACTCGAGACAATTACCTAGTGAAATTGGTGAACTTGTTTTCGATGGTTCTGAACTAACGTTTGATAATAAAAAATAGTCAACGACGTCGGGGTGAAAGAATTTGTCATTGTCAAAGGGCACCATATTGATAGAACCAATCGGTATAATTTGATGTTTTGATGTGATAATGGGTCAATAGACGTAGTGATCGATTCAAAAGTCGGTGAAGAAGGATTCAACTAGGCATCTTTGCAATTATGACATGTCACGGGCTTGCGAGGATATGATAGAACATAGAACACTAGAACTTACCTAGAGAACATGTAATCAAGGGCGTCTATTGATGTTCTATGCTCATCCTCAGATACACCCTCAAGCCCTCTTTTGTTCGAACAAACACACCGAGGCACTACTCAAGTACTAAACAATCAATAATTCAATATGCTACACATCGAACCAATGAACGGTGAAGAACACTACTGACTCTGTGAGTTACGTGTTGTGAGAACCAGCGTAATTAAGCTAATCTTTTCAGAAGATGTCGGTAGTTAGCGTAATTAAGAAAATCCATTAAATTAATATCAAGCATAACATCGGTTGCATTAAGCATATCATTAGTACATTTGTCTGCATAAAGCATTACAATAGCAGTGCATCATCATCATCTCATTACATCAATTGTTGTTTACATAATTACAACCCAGAGTACTTTACATTCATTAATAAAATATTGCATGCATTCTGCCGAAGCCCTTCTTGTATCCTCTTCCGTTTGATCACCAGTCCATAGAACCATCTCGCGATCCATTTCCATCGCTCGTCAGAAAAATCAGAAAGCGGTTAGCAAGCTAAATTGAAGGCAGTAATTGTGAGCAGTAGAATTTAGGAAGTGGCCGTCAGACTTCCCAAAGTGCAGTAGAATACCCGGAGCATCCTGAGTAGTCGGTCCCTTGACCATCAAGACACCCAAACCAACCGGAGTCAGTCGGATCCTTGATCGCCAAGATATCCTGACCACCTGAAGACGTTCGGTACCTGTCACTTCTGTGGGTCTCCTCATCCGGCATTATTAAAAGGCAACACCCACTATTCACCATTGCGGCAACCACCACATAAGCCCGTAGTACTCATCCCTTTAAACCCCACCTCACCAAGCATCATTTGGGCATATCAAAACCAATGAACCGAATCCAACTCAGGCTAAACAATGCCAAGAAGACCAAAGTGATCTGTCAACCCACAACCCACAAGATTAAGCCTTATCACCACAATTCATTCCCCCCAGCCAAAGCTCCACATTCATTCCCCTAACCATGCAGCACAGCCGAGCCATTCCCCCTGGGAAGCCTCTGCTCTTTCTTAGCTAATACAAAGCACCAAGCCATAGTTGAAATGCATTCCCCCCAGCCGAATACCAGTCAAGCAGCACATTCATCTCCCCCATCACCCCCCAGCCAACATTCATTCACCCCAGCAGCAAATAAGTTCATTCCCCCCAGCACTCAGCCACAAGTGCATCTCTCCAGCCCCAGTTCATCAGCCGAGAGCACAAAGCAAGCCACTGCCAACACAAGTCACCACCGGCCACAAGAAGGGAGCCAGGGAAAAAGGAGGAGAAGAAAGCCAGGCATCCAGGAGGTGGAATCAAACAGGGCATCAAGGCAGCAAGGCGACCCCAGGGCAAGCTCAGCATCCTTGCCATCACAGCCTGCAAGCCGATCGCAAGGAGGAACAAGAGGAGAGCACCAGCTTGAGGCCGGCACTACCATCCTCCTACCCCCATCCTAGAACCCAACAGGAGGTAATCCACAATAGCACCTCAGTATGCACACATACACATTCATCATTCACATAGCATCGTTAACAAGAGTCATCCCAGAAGCGGAGAGGGGTAGCGGGAGGTGAACCGCAGTAACAACCGAAACCATCATCCATCATCCACCTCCAGTAACCACCACCCCAAAATCAATCACCAGGGAGCATACATACATGAATCATCAATTAGCATTAAGACTTGTTTCATCTGTAATTGCTAAGAATCGATCGGAACTAAGAGCAAAAGGGAATTAAGTGGGAGAGCCGAATCCATACCACTAGAACCGGGCCAAGCAAGGCCGACAGAGGCGCGTCAGAGGTCGCGCCAGGCGGCCATGGGCGGTGGCACGACTAGGCCGAGCCGGGCCAAGAGCCTGGCGGCAGCGGCGACAGAGGATCCAGCCGGCGTCGGTGGCGCGTGGAGGCGGCGTCGAACCGGATCGAGCCGAGAGCAAGGCTGCCTTGGCCGCCGAGGGAGGAGCTTCGGGCCGAGCCTTAGTGGAGCCGGAGGAGTGGGGAGGACCGAGCAGAAGATGGTGGCGGCGCCACACCGCGCCGAGCCAACGGAAGAGAGGGGCGGCCGTGAAAGCGGGCTCACGGAGGCAAGACCACAAGAAGACAGGGCCGAGCTCGCCAGGAGGCGCCATGATCGAGACGACGGGAGCCGAGGAGTGCTGGTTCTGCCGAGGCGGCAAGAATCGAGGCGGCGATAAGAGGCGATGGCGTCGCGGCGGGCGGGCTCTGTGCCGGGTCGAGCCAAGAGCTCCTGGTGGCTTGTTTTGGGAAGAAAGAGAGAGAAGGAGAGTGAGGAATGAGATGTGTTGGGGAAGGAGATAAGGCATGGGTGGGTTTGTGGCTGTGTGTGTGTGTGAGTGTGTGCGTGTGTTTTGGTGCAGTGTGTGTGTGTGTGTGTGTGTGTGTGTGTGTGTGTGTGTGTGTGAGAGAGAGAGAGAGAGAGAGAGATTAGGGGGAATTTAGAGATTAAAATTTTCATTAGGGAGGAATTAGAGATCGTGTGGCTTTTAGTAAATTGTTGCAGTATTGTGTTTATTCGGTAATTTTTGTAGTTAATTAACTGTTAGCTGTATTTTTGTTGCTGTTAAATAACTTAGCTTAGATCTCGTTTAATTAACCAATTTGCAATTAACCGTGAATTAAAATTGCTAAATAGAGCGAATAGTCGTTAATTCTATTATTAATAAAACAACTAGTTTGTGTAGCAGCTTTGGGCTTTGCGATTATTTATTCGGGTAATTTAAGCTATTTCTTCTGTTAGCTTATTCGGTAGTTAAGCGTGGACCGCGGGTTGTCGACCATAGTGCGCGCTTTCGGTAGAACTATTATTCGGTGCAGTGCTAACTTAGTGTAGATCTCGAAAAATATTTATTTAAATTAAACTGTGCTAACAATTAGGAGTCACTAACCTAGATATTTATTATATCACTAAAAAATCCACTATGTATTTACCTATATTACTATTTGTGCTACCGTGTTGCTACAGAGGACGAACCAGCACCGACGGGAGCAGTTGATCAAAGTTTCGTCGACGCCAATCTTTCCTACGACTCCAAAGGCAAGCTATCCTCTTGAACATAAACATAGTTAATTTAAATGTAAACCGTATATTGCACTATTATGTTTATTGCATCAAAATTGTTTTCTCAAAACTTAAAGCAATAATTGAGATGAAAATGATTAAGATGAAGATGAAAGAAATGAGAATGAGAAAGAAAGAAATGAGAATTATTATGGTTGGTAAAAGGGGGCCCTGGCAGGGGAACGCGACGACGACGACAATGATGATGATGAGGTAAGAGGTGGGCCCTTTTTACATATGGTTATAATATAAGGATAAACAAAACTCTTGCTCGATGCAAGTCAGTAAATTCAATTACCAACCATTTTCCGCTTTTGAGTGTAAAATGCTACCTTGTTACGTGACTATGCTCTCCACAATGGGTAAGTATTATGTGTGAGTGTGATGGAGGAACTCAGGACCGGTAGGAGAAGTCCGGAAGTGGGAGATCCAAGGCGCTATAACGCTAAGGTGGAGTGTTGAGTGCAGAATAGAAGCTGCCTCAACCAACATTACAGGAACTCGGTGTATGACGAGGTCAGCAACGTGATTAAATCAGCACCGACGGAAAGTAATGGGTGGAGACTTAATCACGTAACCTGGAAAACGTTCTGTATTCTGAACTCGAACCCGCATCAAAGGAAATGCAGGGGACCCGACTCATTTAGAGCTTAGAATGACTGTGGGTAAAGTGGTACAAAGCCTACGCAGTGCTATATCAAATCATGAATTCATGCCAGTCTCCTGGATTGGAGTCTACGGGAACCGTCAGGGGTCTTTCTTCTCTCTGAGTAATAAGTAGTGTTTTTCAGTATTAAAATTTGCTACCTAACGTTTTAATAAACTTATTTTCAGAATGAGATGACTTAGAAAATGTGATAACAACTAGAGATAGTCATCCAATGCATTCTTTGCTATTAATGCTTGCTAAGTACACTCGTGTACTCAACCTTGTTAGTATTCTCCTTTGTAGATCCTAGTCCGGCTCGGGAACCATCCCGAGTGGGACAAAGGACTTGCAGGTACCAGTACAACCACAGGAGGAGAAGGAGTTGGCTACGAGGACCAGGGCGAGATAGGCGTCATTTTGGCGCATGGGACGAATAGGCGGCCGAGACTTCAGGGCTTACGAGAGAGGCGGAGAAGCTCCTTTGGTAGCCGTATAATACTTGTATTAAGAACCATAGCCTTGCGTGGCCATTACTGGAATAAAAATGTACAGTTTCTATCTTATTGTTCTGCTGCGTAACCCTGATAAAGGCTTACTATTCGTTGGAGCAGTGTTTTACTGAGCAAACAAATAGTAATCCGTATGCCTAAGTGTGATTACCCTTGGGGTAATGACACGGGGCGTCACATGTGTATAGCCAACTCTGCCGCAACACATACACATCTCCTCGATTGCTACTGCACTGTCCATTGTGTGTTTGGAATGTGAAAGCACACGCAATGCACCTGTCGGTAGATCACTCATCCAAGAAAATAAGTATGTATATACTTTGGACAAATGCTTCCTATCATTCTTGCATTAGCCAACTTGTTTTGTCCAACACTAAAATCTTGAATTAACCATTAGTTACGCATGTTGCATTCCATGGAACAGACACATTGGAGGAATTAAAATGCCATTGATTCACAACTCGGGACTAATTAACCATTACCAAATCACAACTCAGATCTGAAAATGAGTGGAAGGAGATGGCCAAATCATTTCTAATCCTCCAGCTCCATTTCTAATCCTACAAAGGATGGCCAAACCCAAGCACAAATATTCCAGATATGAAGGAATGAGGGATGAAGATGGAGGATTACCTCGGCGCGGAACGGGGGGACGACGACCACGGCGGAGGGAGGTGGTGGCGCCCAGGACCATGGAAGACGGTAGCGGCGATAGAGATGGGATGTCGGATTTGGCGACAAGGAGGTTGGATCTGGCGGCGAAGATGTCGGGGCCGGTGGCGGCCGGACGGAGTGGAGGCAGCGGACGGAGGCGACGCCGGTGAGGGAGAGGGGGAGGCGTGTCGTGCATCGCCAGCGTCGGTGAGAGAGCGCCCGCAAAAGCTTGTGGGTTTGGGAAGGAAAAGCGGACAGGATCCGGCGAGAAAAAGAAGAACGCGTGAGGAAACGACGAGCCTTCTCCAACAGCGAAAACGTTCGACGGTAGCTTCTTGTTTCATGTGCGCGATCGTCGCTTCGTAACATGACGACTTCATTCTCTTTCCTCTTTCTCTTTTCTCCACCTCAGCAAAAATCCAATATGGCATCTCTTAGAGACAACTGAAATAGACTATTAGAGATGCCCTAACAACTCCTGCCAAGAAGTAAGATTCTATGTGTTTGGACACCTTGGCTTCGGAATTGTCTAATCTGCAGAGGTGGGAGGTCGCCAAAAAAAAAACATCGATGCAGCCATCACCAAAGAGGAAGCGGTTGTCGAAGAGCGTCATTACTCATTAGCATTAGCATAAGGACAAATACAATGGCGTGATATCAGCCGTCTATAAACTTTGTCACGTAAGATTTTGCTAACATGAAGAGAGAAGGAAAGATAGTGTAGTTGTCCATTCGTGAAGAGACAATCCAACCCATGAAATGAGAGCATACAGACAGCACAAAACATTATTTTATGAATTGTTTATAACAAACACTTTTTTTCATGCCATAACTAAAAGATTGTGGGGTCCTAGAGAGACAATCTATTACATAAATTGTATTTAGTTTTTATCTCTGTATGACATGAAAAAGTATATAGACAGTAGTCATATTGTCATATATACTGTTGTACATAGTCTAAGAAGGAAGCAGTAGCAGTCAGCAACTGTTTACCATCGAACCATTTTGACCCGACGAAAGGCTATCACAAACCCGGCTGCTTGCACAGGTGAATATCTGATATTTGCGAGCTCTCTCTTCCGTGCCGGTGCTACCCAAACGGCCAAAGCCAGAGCCCGATCCGTGCCCGACATTCCCACTCGCGAAGTCGCACCCGCCGCAGCAGACCACCAAGCGGAAACAGGTCGGGGTCGCTCACCAACCTCGCCAAGCGACAAGGCGAAGAGCAGTAGTAGAACCGGAGGAGCGAGGGGAAGAAGCCGCCAAGAAGATCGAGGAGGAGGACTAGCAGCTTGTCTAGGGGAGGACGGAGGGGGGAGAAGCCATGGCCGCCAGGAACTTCCCGATCCGGTCCCCCAAGGAGGAGGAATCCGACGCCGCCGTCCGAGGTAACCACACCAAAACCCTCTCCGTTCCCGCTCCCGGATCGATTCGGAAACCGAGGCGGCAGGCGCGGGTTCGGTAGGTTTCTTGCTCTTGCGCATGGGAGGTTGAAATGGGGCTCGTGTCAGCCTAGATGCCTTGTTGCGTCCTTCTAGCCTCTGGGGTATGGTGGACGGTGTGAGATTTTTGGGACCTCGTTGAGGATCGGAAGATGCTTTCTTGATGGGGTTCTGATCCACCGATGGGTTGCCTTTTCTTCTCCTCTGTTTTGGCGGTTGTAAGGTTGCGTCCTTCTAGACATGGCTGCCAAGATTGTGCATTCATTCGTATCTATCTCTTGATATGTTGTTCCTTGTTAATTTATAGAATAAGTCCAATTTACACCACCCCGAACTATGGTCCGAGTCCAAAAAAAACCCCTTAACTACTACAAAACCGTTCACTTTACGCCTCTCAATTGTCAATACCAGATAATCCCCACCCCCAACCCAATACCACCTGGTTTCGTGCTGGTGTGGCATCCAAATCATCAAATGAGTTGAAGTGGCCAGATGAGTCAAGAAATGAAACTCGGCCTGCTCCACTGCGCCTGTGGAAGATCCCGACGAGCGCGGCCGGCGCGCTCTCTAGCCCTTCCGCGACTAGGCGTCAATGCCGTCCAGGAAGCACTGCCTCAGCACGGCGGCGAGGTCCGGCTCCTCCTTGTAGTCGATGGTGTCGTCGAAGCCGAACCTGCTCTTGAGGAGGCGGCAGAGGAACAGAGGCGGCTGGCAGCTTGGGAAGGACATGGCGGGCCGTGAGCGAGGCGGCGGGCGGTTATGAAGCGGTGAACGGAGTCCGTGAGGTGGGGACTCTTGGAGGCGGCGGAATACGAGAAGGTTCGACGCGGTGGCAGCACGGCCAAAAGCGGCGGCGGACACCACGAGCATGCGGCTGACTACGTGGCGGCTGGCGGCGGTGGGATGGCACGGAGGCGGCAGCAAGACGCGCATTGCGCTGAGGGATGAAGTTGGTGTGGAGTTAGTGGCTCGAGGCGACTTGAGGCGGTCCAATGGCAGCGGCTGAAGCGGAGGAAGAGGCGGCGGCGGCGGCTCGTCTCGGCGGGGGGAGGAAGCGAGAGGTGGGGATGGAATCTCGCGTCGTGGGGCATCTTGTGACGCGGTTGGCCGGGGCGGCGGCCCAAGATGACGATGATGGCGGCGGCCATCAAGATTTTCCCATTTCCTTTCCGGCCGAACGCCTCGTCGGCCGACTTCATGCCCAACCTTGTCGCCGCGACCGCCATCTCCAAATCACCGTCTCGACACCGAGGGACCTTTCCTCAAGTCCTCGACTCTTGACCACCACAACCGCCGGATTCGCGCTCTCGCCTGCCTCCGCCCGCTTTCTCAAGACTGCGTGCCACCTCCGGCCCCATCTTCGTCCGGTAGGACCGCCCATAAGCTTCCGTGCTTCTTCTCGCCCCGGCGCGCGAACCCTCCGCCGCCATAGTCGTGCCCGCATGACTTATCTTCGTCGCGCCGCCTCTCGGTCAACCCCGGCCGCCACCCTGCAATCAACACCTTCTCCGCACCACCGCCTCCCGTTTGGCCTGTCGCCGCTAGTTGAGCCCGCTTCCCACCGGTGGCGAGCCATATGGCAGCGCCAAAACCCGTCGTGGCGATTCGGACCAGAGCCACTGTTCCCCCTTAATTTGTGTTAATGGCGGTCATTAAAACCTAAATATAATCTTTTGCCTTTAATGATGTCTTAACGTCAGCGAAAGATGTACACGTGGACGCCACATCAGCGAAAGATGTACATGTGGACGCCACGTCAGCTAAAACCAGGGTGGTTTAGGGCAAGGGGGTTATTTGATCTGGTATTGACAATTGAGATGTGTAAAGTGAACGGTTTTATAGTTCAGGGTGTTTTTTAGACTCGGTCCATAGTTCAAGGGGTAAATTGGACTTATTCCTTAATTTATTATGTTCCGTGGATTCTTCCCCTTCTCATGTCTTAACATAACCCGCTTGTGAAGTTGTTAGACGGTGGCATGTATTGACTGAGGAGAGGAGTAAGGGTAGGACTGTATACGGGCCAAGCTCGAGCGACCTAGGCTCCAGCTCGGTACAAGCTCGAGCCGAGCTCGAACGAGCCTGAGTTGGGGTCTGAGCTTGGACCTGGGCTCAAGCTCGGTTCGGCCCAAGCTCGAGTAGGCTTGAGCTCGGCTCGAGTAAGCTTGGTAATAGTAAAAAAACATATATCCAGTGTTCCCCTAGGCGGGCGCCTAGGCGCTGGGCGAAGGCCTCCCACCGCGATTTGGTGCTAGTCGTCGCCCTAGGCGGGCCGGGCGCCTAGCCGGTCCTAGGCGGTGCGAGGCGGGCTAGGGCTAGGCTTGGCGGCTCAAGGCTCAAGGGCCGAGGCGGCTTTGGACCTTGAGGCGGTCTTTGGCGCCTGAGGAGAAGACCGAGCAAAAGGTAAGTGAGGCTCACAAATCCTACCTGATTTCTCTTGCTCTGCTCCCGACCTCCCGTTGCGCACCGCCGCCGCCTCTGGTTCCTCGTCACACGCCTCCTCCCCACGGCTCCCCGTCGCGCGCCTCCTCCCCACGGCTCCCCATCGCGCGCCTCCTCCTCCCGGCCCGCCTCGTCCAGTCGCCACCAGGCCAGCCGCCTCCTCTTGACCTCTCTGCGCCTCGCGCCCTCACCTCCTCACTGGCTCTCTACTTTGGTCTTGTGCCGAGTTGCTTTGGTCTTGTGTCGAGTTGTGCGCACTGCGCAGTAGTACTAGTGCTAGGGTCTTGTGCCGAGTTGCTTTGGTCTTGTGTCGAGTTGTGCGCACTGTGCAGTAGTACTACTGCTAGTAGTAGCCCATCCAGTGCGATTTACATTTAGTAGTACTTGGTACTAGTAGACAGCAGTAGACCAGTGCGATTTAGACATTTGGTAGTACTGTAGTAGCGATTTAGTAGTAGTTGGCTAGTTGCTGTTGAATTGGCAGTGTGATTTACAGATTTAGTAGTAGTACTTTAGCGGCAGTGGCAGTGTGATTACTGATTAAGTGAATAGTGTTTACTGTTTAGTAATTAGTAGTCATTACTCATTAGTCAATTACTCAATTAGGCAATTAGCAAGTAGCAATTATGAATTGTTCTTCTTACATAATTACACACATACATACATACATGTAACATCTCTTCTTACATAATTACACATACATACGTACATACAACATATACATAAGCTTGGACTGATGCTTGCTATTCTGTATTCATCCCGCTTACTTGGATTGGTACTGGAGGCGATGATGCTTGTAATTTTGTTTGGCCGCCTAGGCCCCGCCTAGGCGCCCTAGGCGCTAGGCGGCCACCCACCGCCCGCCTAGCGCCTAGGTGAACACTGCATATTTCAATTTTCAACAATTAGAAAAGCTCAAGGGAAACTCAATAACAGTAACATGCAGCAATTTTCAACAAGATAGGAGGGCTATTCAAGAGAAGCTCTGTAACAGTTACATTTGAGCTCGGCTCCGTAAGGCTCGCAAGCTATTCGAGCTCGGCTAGTTAAGGCCCGCGATCTCGAGATCTGGCTCAAGCTCAGTTCGTTTGGAGCTCGAGCCGAGCTCGAATCGAGCCTAGATCGAACCGAGCTCGAACAGTTCGCGAGCCTCAAGTTTTTTTTACAGCCCTAGGTAAGGGTCCGGTGGAATAGCTGGCGAGTTCCGATTATGCGCTTTCTGCCTGTGATGTTCAATTCTTGAGTTTTCTTGTCACAGAGGCCGTCCTGTTGGGAGTGAAGAACGCTGCAATTTCTGGTACCGTGGTTGCGGTTCCCACGGTGAGTAGCTGTTTCTCCAGTTCCGATAGTATTTAGTTTATGCCCAAGTGCAACTTCTCCCTACAATGTTCATATCTATGCTGGTTATGTGATTATCCTGGGAAAATGTTTAGCGCCATTGTGATATCTGCACCATTTGAGATAGTCATCTCCATCAAGTTTCTGCATTTCATTTTAAGAGTTTAGAATGAAAAATGAACTTCTAATGACTATTACAGACTAGTTACCACCCAGTTCGATTTTTGGCTATTTATCGGAACATGGAATAATTTGAATAGTTTGCTTGCATATATTCTGACTTCTGTTAAAATTTGTTCTGGTGCAGTTGGTTGGCTGCCGTGTCCTTCCGTGGGCTAAGGCTAATCTCAACTACACCGCACAAGCACTCATCATATCGGCAGGTACTATACTACTGAAAGCCATCGTTGCTGATCCAATATAGTTGTTAAAATTTTTTTGTTAGAATGACTTTGTGAAGATATTCCATTGGCTGTAATGTTATTAACTTATGCTGACAAGTGACTGTGACGGTGTCCGGGAGCCGTGGTGTGGATGGAGGTGCTGCTCAAGGAGGTGAAGGGGGTGCGGCAGTAGGGCACAGGGAGGAGGATGGTTTCGGCCGGTGGGAGGGAGAGAGAGAGAGAGAGCTAGGAAAGGACGATTAGAGATACTAATCTTGCTTGCTTTATTCCATCATCTACTCCCCTTTAAATAGAGTCTTACAAATATAGATTTCCAAATAAAGAGATCGGAAGGATCTCAATCTAATCTTTAAAGAGATCGTAAAGATCTCAATTTAATCTTTCTAAACAAATCTTATCTTAAGGATCTTAATCTAATCTTTCTAACTTGCAAGCAAAGAAAGGATGTGGGCCCTAGGCTGCCGCCGGCCGTGCGGTGCCCTTGTGGCGCCGGTGGTTCATCTGGCCCCACATGACAGTGACAAGTAAGATGGATGAAATACCTCTAGGCTCTAATTGTAAAGGAAGTAAGTGAAATACTAAAATGATGTTTCACTTTGAACAGGCTCATCAGATTTTAGGGTAGCAAACACATCGCTTTAGTCCAGACCAAGATGCAGCATGGATCATTCTACTTAGAGTTGACAATAAATGAAACATGCTCATTCTATATGTCTGGAGGTTATTGTTTATCAAAGGCCAGCTGTTTCTTAATGGATTTAAACTCTGCTTGACAAGTGAAGTATTTGAACAAGTATCAATTACCACCTTACATCTTTTTGTTTGTACTAATTATTCCTTAATTTTAAAGTGCACATTTCAATCATTGCAACTTCAGCGAAAAAAAATTATGCTCGATTTATGTCTGTTATGGTACTGAATGATCTCAGCCATTCCAATGAGTTTAGTAGCATTTGCTGGCAAGGATTTTCACAATAGAAGGTGCCATTGTACTTGTAGTTTACATTGACAAATGACAAGTAACTGTAAAAAACTGTTGACTATCTGTAACTCATAAGACAATTATTTCTATTTGTCATGCATATGAAACACAAAATTGAGCGGAAGAACATTACTCCGAAAACAATTTTCCTGTTTATTTGACAGCCTGTGTCGCTGGCTTCTTCATCACCGCTGATAAAACCATTCTACGAAACGCAAGACAAAACAGCATCGGGAAGATTGACAAGTCGACTTGATCCGGAACTGTACAGATGAGAAGCTGTACCGATTCTCCAACCGTGGCCTAGGTTGGTGGGAATGGCGGGAACTCATCTCCTCTTCTTCCATCCATGGATGGTGTTATGCAACAAAATCGGCAATTTCCAGTTTTAACCTAACCTGGCAGTGTAAATTAAAAACTGAAGAAGAGCTGTTGCCTGCTAGACCAGTGGATCCAGTTTGCTCCCAATTTGAAGTGAAATAAAAGATGGAAATGTTCCTTGTGCCCATGTGAACTATGAATCTATGACGCGGTGTAATGTGGAGTAGGAGCTGGATTAAGTAGGATCTGCATCAGATCCGATTCCATTGATCACGTTGTGTGTTTTGTGCCTCGGTTCATCATTATGTGATGTTCCTTTGTACTCTTGTTACAAGAATGGTAGCACTGTACTGTGTTTTGAGACGCCAATCACCTTCATGATCCAACATGTGGTGATTATTATGTGAATTCAATCTGGACGAGCAGATCAGCTTTAGTGGATCCATTGCTGTAGCGAGCCGTCGACGAAGCCACGCCACGCGTTCCGGACAGTCCGATCAAAGTGATGGACGGTTTTAGATCATCATCGGCGTTAAGCCCTGTTGGTCTTACCAAATTCCTTGTTTAAAGCCTCTTCAAGGCCAATTTAGAAGCAGCGCGGAAGCCAATGATCTACGGAAAGCGATCAGGAAGCTAGCTATCGAGGATCTCAAGGTACATTTTTTTTCAGACTTGCATACTTGCATCACATAGACAAAGTTGAACTCATCTACATGTATATGTATTGTCAGAACGCTAAAATAGGTCTCCATGGTTGAGATCATTTACAACTTCGATCAAAGCTAGCTATTGAGTTCGTGCATGTGCTGCTAGCTGTTTTCATGTTCAGTCTTGAAAGGCTAGAGCGAATTGTAAATTGTTCTGGTGCTGCTCTAGGAAAACATCTTCCTTACTGCAAGATTCATTTGATGAGAATCACCACCTCTTTCGCAGGAACGTGACAAACGCGCAGGATGTACCTGGTGAATATCCAAAAGGAGCACTTGCGTCTTCTTTAGTAGCATCGTTCATATCCTTGTATATGAAAAGCAAAGATTTCAGATAAATGTAGTGTTTTCTTAGGGGGGAAAAGACATGCCTTGTTTTTGAGGTTTTGTCAGGCTTGCAACCTCTCCATCAGTACGCCCTTTTTTTTTCTTTTTGTATTTTTAAACAACATAGATCGGTTTTGACGATTGTAATCCAATAACGCACTGCCATTGGAAGTTCTCCTTGCAAAATAATCCAAGGGTGTATCTAGTCAATACTCAATACTACTTACCATGTACATGTTCCACCAAGTCAGGTACCCATATTCATGAATAATACTCCACGTTTACCAATACATAATTTCCTTTTTTTTTTCTTGTTAATTATGCCTGATGGGCCTAGTTTGCTCATGTGAATACACAAATTACCGAGAAGACAGATTGGTTACCAGAGGCATTTTAGTTGCATTGGGTAAAAAATAATTTGCATATGTAATCATGCCTTATCAAATTTGGCAAGTACTTGCGGAAATTTCACAAAGTTCATTTTAAGTTGGTAATGCGTCTAAGTCGGTAATAGTGGTCTATGTATACTCAAGTCAGATGTCATCCCAAGTAAACCACAAACCAAAGCTAGTCAGTGAAGGAAGAGCCAATGTACATGTAATCTTGCCTTCGTTTCTAACGTTTACGGTAGTAATTGGTGGTGCTACTGCTTACTTGGTACTCTCATCTAAGGGCCAGCTGTAGATGGATGCCTCCAGGAAAATATAACTACACGAAATCACATACAAATATCGACTTCAATACACATATATTATAGGCTAATAACCCGAGATAACGGCAAAAGATCTGCAGTTAGAAAATTTGAACAAAATGCTAGCTGACTAGCCCATAAACAAACATAAGCCCTGGAGCTTTTCATGCACAGCTACCTGCAAAAAGCATGGCACTAGTAATCAGAGCAAATCAAGCTATCCAAGTTATTGACATAAAATCGATCGTCTGAAACATGAGAAACATTAGCCTTGGGGCCTACCCGACGATGGTGACGAAGATCACAGATAACTCCAAAAGTATAGTAGTATATGAGAACATTAGATCATATACAACACATTTCACATCTAAATTCAGCCAGATACAAAATGAATCTAGGTCAGACAGGCAGCTGGCCATCAGGACTTCATACAGCTGATGAGGTTTGTTGAAACCTTAGATGTTAACGGAGGTCGCCTATTACAGACAAGTAACAATATTGCATAAAGACAATGACAAGGAATTTATATGACACAAGCAGATACTAGTCCCTACACCAGCCCAATCTAATCTAAAGATGATGATCTTGAGGAGCTCCTCGTCTGTCGTTTATCTACTTCTGAGGGCACAACCTTCCGCCGCTTGTAGTGCCGCTCTATTTTTGCATCAGTGCCCTGAACATCTTCCTGCAAGCACTTGTCATCAGAAACTACTATATCCTTCTCTTCGCAGGTGGTATCAGGCAGAGGCCTTTTACTTTTAACATCAGAAGTTGTGTTCTCGGAAATTGTTTCATTCTCTGTGCTGCAGGTGCCATCTACAAGGGGCATCTCAGCATCAGTGCAAGTTGTGTCATCTTCACAAGGAACAGCCTCACCTGCTACTATGTTAACGTGAGCATCCTCACCATCTGCATGAGTTTCATCGGTTCCATTTGTACTGTCACCTGCCAAAACATTGCAAGTGTTTCCCTCTTTCAACTCAGAGGAAACTGTACTACCACTGGTCATACCATTGTCAGTGTTTCCCTCTTTCAACTCAGGTGAAACATACTGCTCACTATCATTGATCTCATCCACAACTGTGCTAGTTTCCTTCGTGTTATCTTTGAAAGCTTCTTCTACCGTGATAGGATCCACAAGAGTATCTTCACGTTTCGTGTCCTCAGCTTCGACAAAATTCCTTTCTAAAGAACGCTCAGCAACATCTTTGTTTATATCACCTATCGTGACAGAATCCATGTCTTCAGAAAGATCACATCTGCCATCCTCAGCTTCGCCTGTAGTCCTTTCTGTATCAGATCCAATGTCATCTTTGCTGGCATCAAGCATCATGGCAGAATGCATATCTTGAGAAGCTCCACAGCGCTCATCCTTAACATTTGTATTTATTTCTAAAGAATGTTCCTGGCAGGCCACTACCTCCTCGGCATTATCAGAGATTGAGCAACACTTGGAATCCATAATATCATGCACCTCAACTTCTTCTTGGCTGGATATTTTCTGGTTATTATCCAAAGAATCCAGCATCGATTCCTCATGAGTGTACTTATCTTTTACCACACCACCTGACCCCTTGAACACTTCAGCATCTTCTGGGGCACATGATCTAAGATCAAGTTGATTATCAGAGTCTGCAAGAGGTGGCTCATTTTTCTCATCCTGGCTTGACGAGCAAATGACACTATCCTTGTCTGGTGGACATACCTACCAAAAAACAATGTAAGGACAGTGTGATATTAGTAAACAAGTACAACAAAAGTAAAGAACTACCAGTCTACTGAAACACTAAAAGTAAGACATTAGCTAGGAATATACCCCCAACTCCTGTAGATTCTGTACAGCTACCATTGAAACTGTTCCAGTGTCCAAAATGCAACCTGAAGCAGGTACCCCCTTTTCATCAGAATCATTTAAGCAGATGGATGTGGATGGTTGCTGTGTTCCAAGAACTGTGCAAACTGAATCAGGTTCACCAGCAGAGCTCTGAGTGAGGAACTCTCTAGCTGGTTCTCGTTCAGCATTTTCACTTTTTTTATGCCTTTCATCAAGCTGCTCATTACCGAAAGTTAGTTTTGGATAATTCTGAGAAGGTTCTGTCACCAGCCCATGGATTAACTTTCGGATCAACGAACGCTTCAGAGAAGCTTCGGCAGGTGGAAACCAATCATCACTAAGCTGCAAAGTTCATCAAGCATGAAAAATAAGGGCAATATACTTCCTATGAAAATAAAAAATATTGATTATATGATAAAAGGGAAATATTATTAGCTCTTTGACAATGTTGTACACTAGTCAGGTGGTAATTCGCACCAAACCAAAAGTATAGGGGGTGAATTGCCTACAGCAAAAGTACAAGTGAGAATCTGCAATCTTGAGAAAGTAGGGGTGGATGCTGTGCAATTTTCTCTAATATTTAATCGATAAATCTACCACACAAGTTCTAACAGATGTACGCACATATAAACTATAGCTTAAATTAAATCATTTATAGTAGTTTTTTCAGCAGAGATTAAGTACTAAAACATCCACTCACTGCATGGATTCTACTATAAGAAAAAAATCTTACTCCCTCCGTTCAGAAATGTATGCCGTTTTAGAAAATGTGCAGTCAAACTTCTCTAACTTTGACTAATAATATATGAAAAACTATTTAGATTGGTCAGGAGAGAATAATATCATTAGGTTTGTCATGATAAATATTTTCATAATATAATAATTTTGTAATTTTTTTACTAATATAATCATATTAAAAGTAATGGTCAAAGTTGGATATTGGAGACCGTACTGATGTCCAAAACTTCATACATTCTTGAACAGAGAGTAGTATTCAAAGGGGAAAAATAAACACGAACTGCAAAAACAGAAAATCAATTCACATTTCACAGAGTGCCGACGAAGTTCAGGATTCATAGGGTAGCAGCATTACGGTGCAAGACCAAACAAGTAATGCATTTACAATGAAAATGGCAGAGAAACAACATAATGTCATTAAACAACTAGGAAAATGAATTAAGATTTTAGAACTCACGAAGCTAGAAAATATATCAATCTTCAACGGGTTGAAGCTACTGGGAGCATCCATCAGAAAGAGTTCCACATAATGGAGTAAGAACAAGCCGCAATCAAATGAATTATCTTGTTGAGGGAGCTGGACCACAAATAGAACACAACTAGATTACAATCCAAAATGTTACATGAAAGTTATAAAAAGTTAAGTGTTGGTTGGCATTCATGTAAAAGGGCTTGTTTGGTATGTTGCCATGATTTACCAAATAAAAGTTACCTGTGCCATGATCATTTAAGACTGCCAAACAAAAATTTGCTGTTGGTCACATTCCTGACCCAAAAAAATGGTGGCAATTGTGGCAGTGATTTTCTCTGCCAAACAAAAAGAAAAGGGAGTGGCATGTCTGGGCATCAACCAAACGGGGCCCAATGCTTTATACACATAACTGACATAAGCACAAGTGCCCAACATAGACTGTCCTTGTCCAAACTTAAATTGATACAGAGAAGGATAGGCCAGCACTAGTGAATATATGAGGGTCAGAACAATTCCAACTTCTCGGAGATTGCAGATCCTTATAAAGAACTAAATAAAATTCACAAATCACTGGTACAATTTTCAGCTTAAAGAAAACAGTTTCCAGAAGTGTACTTAAAACCTAACAGTAATTCAGCTTAAAGAAGATAGCATGCTGCAGGTGTAGAGTTAACCACACTACACATTTTGGAAAAAAAATCTCAAATAGTTAGTAGGTAACTGATTCTGAGATTGACAAACCTATTATGCAAAGATATGTGTAGGACTCAATGAATATACAATGTTTTCTATTTTATGTTTTTCAAATAAAATGAAATACAAGCAATTTGTTATGTGTTGTAGGAATTTATGTGATATACATGTGTAGCCTTATGAGTCATATCATTAATGAAGGCATTCAAAGCCTTGACCACTTTGAAGTATTTTCCGAGAACAAGAATATGTTGGACTGACTAACTGAACTAGTAAAAGACCAACTACTTGCGAGTAATAATAGATACTATTAAGTGTTAACAGCTGCTGATTTTCTATTAGTCAAACATTCTCTGGACAGCAATTTCAGACAAAAAAAGGCCCAAAACCTAGTAGCATAATTTATTGCTTAATAGATGTTTAGGGGTTGTTTTGTTTGTGCCAAAATTTACCATAATTTACGTTGAAATTTGGTCATCAATTTGGTTGCCCACAAATTGGCAAGAAGATGAACTAGGATCCAAATGTGAATAGAATCTCGCCAAAATTTGGGCAATAGACCAAATGCATGGCAAATCTGGTCAACAATGCAGGATTTCAGCAACCAAATATTGGCAAATGTTAAATGCAAACCATACAGGCCAACAGATGAGAGGATTTTCTCAATAATTTTACACTTTCACCTTTTTATGCAGTTAAGACTTTGGCTGAATTTTTTTCATAAATATCCACAGGGTTACCAATCTTAATCCTCCCAATTCGGCTGAATTCATTTCCATAAATATCCACAGGGGTTACCAATCTTAATCCTCTCAATTCTCCTCCATATAGGTGAGTGGCAACACAATTCTAACACCATTGCTGTTTGTTCTTATGGATCACCCACAAGGGATAAACATTCTTTCAGTGCCTGCCCTCTTCAACCATTAAACCAAAATTCGCATCAAAGCATTTCACTCCACCGAAATCAAATGGTTCTCAGAACAGTATTAGGCAGAATTGCACACCAAACATTAAAACTTAAACGTACTTTAGACTAGTTTTGCCAAGGCATATGGAACTGATACTGAAAGGTAATATCCACAAACCTCAAGGGAGACAAATCTCAAGTTTAAGAACTTGTCTGAAATATCTGATGCTGATTCAGGGTGCCTTTCCTTCCGTTCTTCCCATAAATAACTGCACCAGAAAGAATCAAATACCACAAATGATCCTGTGCACCACATATTGACCACAAAGTGTGATTCTGAATTGATAAGACAAACAGGAATAATTTTGTGCAAAAAGGCCAATGGTAGTCATCACTTCCATTACTACTCTGTTACAAAATAGATGCCGTTTCAGACATCGACATGGTATCCAATAAACACCTTTGGCATTACTTTTTCTATAATTATTATATGCTAAAAAAATTATAAATAATATAATTATATGAAAGTACTTTTGATAAGAAATCTTATCATTCTAATGTGAAAAATCTAAATATTGTTGTGTATATTAGTGGTCAAAGTTTTAAAAGTTTTTGACAGCACGCATTCTAAAATGACATCTCTTTTGTGCAAAAGTGGCAAAAGATACCACTCTTCCGAAATAGATTTACCTTTGAATAATGTCTTTCAGTCCACTATGACTTCCCTTAAGAGAATCCATGTGTAATATACATGGAACTTTAGCAGAGATCTTTGTGTCGCCCTCTGAAGCAAAATAACAGGAAAGTAAAAGTACTACTCGAAAAATGTCAAAAGTATGAATTTCAATTTATGTTCATGCCTTCAAATGTCTCCACTTCACCAGGATAACAAATAACAATTAAGCTCCAATGCAAGCTGCAATGCAGACACACAATTAATAGTGTACAAAGATTACAGTGTACCAACATTAATTTTCATTGTCATAAGTTTCTTACTTGAAGTTCACTGGAATAAACAGAAAATCCTTCTCAAATAGGTTTATTTTGCGGGTCCACTTGCGGACACGTAAGAAAGCTGCTCGACCTTCTGGAGCTCTCCCTTGATCTTTGTCAAGATCTGCCAGCTTGCGAAAAAAGAAGCTATTAAAAAAGTGGTACCTGCACTTCTCAGCGGGTTCAATTCTTGTGCTCAAGTATCTGCAGATGAGAAACTAAACATTATTTGTAATTTAATACAACTAGGAACCATTCTACACAAAAATGTAAGTTAACAGTCAGATAGAAAAGAATAGCGACCCTATTTCTATTGCTACTATGCAAATGCATCTAATACATCAGAAACACAGATTCATATTTCATGTAAGTAAGAAATTTGCTGTACAAGCACTAAATACTTCCAATAATTTCATAGCCTGTTCAGAACGCAAAAAAAAAATGATAAAATTTGATCGGTAGTTCGGTACCATTGCAAAGATGCATAACTGGAAAATACCATTGAATGTGAGGCTGACAAATGAGGTCTAGGGCCATGTGCCAATGACACATCGATTGAACTTTCCTGCTCGAGGGATTTTTGTGATGGTACGGAGCAATTCACCCCTACTTTACAAGGAGTTTGCAAGAATTTTACAGGAAACGGTTCAATTCTTGTAGGAACCCAAGGAAATTTCTGCGTCAAAATATTTGAAAAACAATGCATTCCCACACATGCAACACCAAGTAGTAGAAACATAGTCTAATTCTTTGAAATCCCCCACAGATGCATCATATTCAGTTCTTTATACATCCTAACAAATTCAGGAGAAGAAAATGGAACACTTATTTGGTCAAGCATTTAATTAGTCTTCATGAATATGACCATTTTCAATACTTTGATTAAAGCAACAAAATCTTGAGAGATTCAAAGGTTCAATTTTCTAGCACCATATGATTATACAGCAAGTAATTGCATTGTAAGTAGTAACTTTCAACACCAAAAAAAAACTTCCCAACATGCTTTAGATAACAAAAAAAATATATGTGTCTAGCGAACCCAGGTGATCAGATCTACAAATATTACAATAGCAGTTGTAACTTGTAACAGCACAGGTAATAGGACAGCATCATTTAACAACTACTGCTATAAGGCCTTCTTATGCAAACAGGCATAAAAAAAAGTTTCAACGTACTTGATATAAAAGTCAATTATTGTATCGTTGACGAATGTTTCAGGTAGTAGCAGCTCAACATCTCTTTTGCTAATGGAAACAGCATCAGGATCTCCTTTAGGATAGATAACATCTTCAAAGTCCTCAGTCCTGAAACAATGAAAACAAATAACGGAACAAGTTTTAAGCATAAACAGCACAAAGGCGCAAAATCAGCTATAGCCTCTGAGTACATTGATGCTTCAGGTTTAGTACCACAGGCAAAAAATAGACACATTTTCTTTACAGGAAATATAACCTCAAATCAATTTCACACATTATACAGAAAATTAGATGTCCGAAGGTGAAACTAATAAATGGATAAAATATGCTGGGAATTATTCACAGGAAAGACATTATTCCTATGACCACCGAAGCTGAATGTAGCGTAGCATAAAATGTTTCTACATGTTAGATTGTAGTATAGCCTAAAATGTTTCTAGATGTTCAGAACTTCAGATTGTTCATAACGAGGGAAAAAACAACAGGGAACAGATTGAGAATAAATCACATAAGTGTATCATACTCACAAAGAAAAGTATTGCTTAGGGAAAAATAAACTGGGTTCGATGCTCCAATTCTCCAACGCCAAATCATCTCTGACATATACATGCAGTTACACAAGACTGGTGTTACAAAAGTAATAGCAACACAACTAAAAGTTGTACTTGTTTTTTGTAACACGGAGAACTTCACATTAAGAGTGTAAACAGATATAGATACACCAAACTTAATCAGCTACGGAATCCAGCATAAAGTGGATGGGATAAGAATTTTCCCTTTAAATTAAAATAATATTTACTCTGTCATAATCTATGCCCAAGTTTGAGACTTGATATCCATATCCAAACCCAGAACCCATGGGATAATGTATCCATAACCAAACCCAAATTCAAATTATTCTGCTCACCAGAGTTTACAGCATGCCTGATCTGGCAAATCCTTGAATAAAAGAACACCATAGTGATTTGAAAGGTAGAGGTTTTATTATCTATTATGTAAATAAACTTTTAAATTAACGATAAAATCTGATGGATACTGCCCTTCCATCAGTATTAAGCAAAATCCGATCCTTCTCCATATCCGGTAGTTATCACTTATCAAATCTGAGCGATACCTGAACTCAACCAAAATTGTTCTAAAATAAGGGCAGCAACTTGGTATGACCAGCAATCTATGGCTCGATAGGCGGGAAAAATATAAAAAATGAGTACATACAACTTAATGATGCGTTGGTATGAAACTATTAGCACTTCTATGTTGTCGCCAGAAATTAGATTCACTGAAATCAACTCATATTAAAAAGCAGCGCAGACATAAAGCAAAATATCAGCTCAAAACGTACGATGGAATATTGTTCCATATTTCTCGGTATCTTGATGCAAGATGCCAAATCTTTTGTTGTTTCCTTGGCCATTGCAGATCAGTAAGACAAAATTGTACTCTAACAGGACCTGTAGAATATAAAAAAGATAGGCAAATTAGTTTGTCACAAGCAATCTCAACAATAATATCATTCTTTTTAAAAATTTGTGTACTTATTCATTCATTCATACATGCATTTGTGACCAAATTAGAGTTTTTTTAGATAAAACTAAATTAGAGTTTCAGTTTAGCTACATGCAATTGAAACAAGATCTCAATCTGAAATTTAGGTTAATGGTACTTGGTATTAGGTTTGGTTTACATTTTCCTAAAACCGTATCTTAGGCGAACCAAATAGTTGAATGAGAAGGGGGAAAATAGAAGAAACTGAATACACCAAACTACCCATTAACCACCTCATAAGCATAAAATACTTTAAACTATTATGCTTACAAAATCAAGTTTTTTGTGCAGTAAAACTATTGTGCTATTTTTACAATCATACTATTGCGTGATTATAGAGAATATAAGTCCTGACACATACATTTTCTAGAAAAGACACAGAAGAAAATTAATATTGAACTCTACTAAAATCTTGAGGATTGTTGCACTTAGATAAAACATGGAAGCCAAATCAACCAACCAACCAAACCAAACCCAATTGTAGTTTGGTTAATACTGTTTACAATTTTCAGGGATAAAAAACAAAATACATGCAAAACTAAACATCTAAATCAACACCAAAATAAACCTAATAAAACAACACAACTCTATTTCCTACCTTACATGCATCATACATGAGCACTAGATCTCATTTAGCATTGGAACACAGGGAAAGCATATTAAATCTGGAACACAATATCTTAACCAATGATCACATATTCCATATCAATATGAAAACATTAAGATCACAATGCCCAATTTAATTACCTGAATTTCCGGTTTCTGCACCAGATCCAACAAGGAGAGTTATGAAGGCAGAGCCAACCTGATTAGAACGGTAAAATGGTATTAAGCTATAAAAAAATTAAGTGGGAAGGTAACTATAAAATAAAGAAAATTGCTTACGCTCTGAGTCCATTTACAACCAATGCAAATGATATCAGAAATTTCCCAAGATAGATCTATCATCTCATCATCTTCACATGAATCCCAATCCAAATATTCAATCTTGAACCCATGTGATGAGAAAGTTAGGTGAGGCTCAAGGTGCAAAGTTGTGTCAGACATTACAAACTCAGGATTAAGCATAACTGGCCCTTCTTTGTCAACCTATAAATAGAGAGTAAATAAGAAATAATAAAGTTCTCCAACTATAAGCAGCATATTGGTCCAAAGTATCATTAAGAAAACAAAGGTGGCAAAGATCAAACAGCAGCATAAAAAAAATATGAAGCATCTGAAGAGAATGGCAGCAAGCTTAACATCAAATAAAAATATATCACCAGTTTGGAGTAATCCTGAAGGAAAGACAAATCTATTAGCTTATGAGCAGGAGAATTCATATGTTACAATCTGAAAAATGGATAAAAAGGATTTAAGTTAAGCCTAAACATGTTCCCAAGAAAATTCATATGTTATATAACTCAGTGCCTGACCATAAAGGAGACGGCACCACATAGATTCAACCCATTCCAACAATTGATAGTTAGTTCAATTGAAGTTTAACAACTAGTGTCTTTTGCAAGCAGAACATACTAGGTGACGTCACTTGAATCATGTTAGTAGGCCCAAAGCTATAACTGAACATATAAAAATTCTACTGATATGGCATCAGGCTTTCTCCTAAACCATTTTATCCAAATTTCTAGTCCCGCTGCTAAAAATTATGCGTTGCTACTGCAGTTGCCTCAAGTTTGCTGAAGAACTAAAAGCTGAATTCAGTAATATCAACCATGCCAAGTATTCAACAATTAAATTACAATTTAATATAAGGAGACATACCATTTCATCCAAAGCATTGTAAATATGCTGCAAATTTTGCTCCATGTAACCTGAAATTGCCCAACAATGATTACCAGGATGCCACAAAGTACAAATATAAGCTATGACAAAGGTTGACAATATTACCAGGCATATCGTAATTAGTGGTAGATGAAGTTTCAGGGCTAGATGGCAAGCTTTCTTTGTCAGAATCGGGTGCTATTCCCTGATAGAAGACAAACAAATAACAAAACAATTGCATTAAATAGAAGGGGAATAATTAATTGCATAAACAGAGTGTGTTAAAAATATGCATACTTGTGACTGAAGCTCAAAGTGTTGTGTACTGCCAAATCTAACTTCCTCCACAGGCTGAATTCCTGTCATCATCCCTGTATGTTGATATTCATGTAAGCAAGCATTGGCATTGCTATGATCACTGTGCATTGCCGAAGTTGCCATTACTGAATCAAATTTGGTTGTTTCATGGGACGAATCATGATTCATTTTAGGAAATTCAGTTGCATATGATTCTTCACCCCCATCAGTTTCATGCAAGCCAACACATAACAAACCAGAGGCCTCAGCCTGATTCATCTGTAACCTGGTGGCCTACAACACAGGGGAAAATATAAAAGAAATTAAGAAATTAGCTGAGCCTGACAGAGATCATCATAAGCCAAGCTTATATCACCCAATTGATTACTGAATCAAATACATTACAAATAGATATCCCCAAAAATAGGGATATCAGAAAATGTGTATATGGACAACGAGGATAACATCTATATATCAAATATAGGAATAAGATACGCATTTGCAGATCATTGAACTTCAAAGTTTCACAAACCAACACACAGAAGAAAGTGGCATGAACAGGGTAGAGAACACAAAGGACTTCAATTTCTGTATGCATCACATACTCGCAGTTGCCTAGCAATAAATATATATAAAATAGACAGGTCATTTCATCAATTATTTACTGTGACCTATGCCTGGCAAAGATTTAATGATAAGAGCTGCTGTTCAGGACGCACAGGGCAAGAAAGATACATGGAATTGTCCTAAGGGTCTGTTTGGATCTCAAAATCAGAATTGGTCTGCGGGCTCGAAGCTTCAATGCCACTCGATTTTTTTAAAAAAAATGTCTGCGATTTCATTTCTCCCGTTTGGTTGACACACAATTCCTCGACGATTCAAACTGAAAACTCCAGAATTTCAGCAAGAAGCGGATGGGGTTCGTTGAGTCGTTGTTTTGTGGACGGATTGAAACGTACAGGGGCAAGAAGGCGGCAGAGCCTGGGGCTGGCTGGTTCAGGATTTTGAGGGTTGGTGCGATTTAGGGATTCAACGAGGCGGAAGATGCGGCCAGAGGACTACGAGGACGGCCGGCGGCGCGGCCTGCCGCGAGAAGCATGGCGAGAGGGCGGCGGCGTCACTGGAGGGCTGGTCGGAGAGGAGGAGAAGGAATTAGGGCATACCACGCGACGAAGAGGAAGGCGCGGATCTCCAACAGCGCGCGGCTTGGTCGGCGGAGGAGGCGACCTCCGGGTTCCGGAAGCGGGGCAGGCGAGCGAGGTGGTGGTGGGTGCCGCCGCACGCACAGAGCGAGAAGAGAGGAGGCACGCGCAGAGCGAGAAGAGAGAGGAGGCACGCGCAGGAGAAGAGGAGAGAGTGAGACGAGTCGTCGACTCACCAGGAGAGAGAAGGCCGAACTCGGAGTGTAATGAGTAATGACACCAGGAGAGAGAAGGCCGGACTCGGGAGTGTAATGACCGAGCCTGACAAAAATAAATAGGAAATTTCCTAAAAGAAACCCTACATTTTTGCCAGCAATCTAGAGCACGTCCCTGGAAGATTGCTTTGGAAAGCTACGCCGTTAGCCCAAGAGAATTATAGTTTCCTTGGGAAACGATGCTGTTTATATATCCGGAACGAGAAAAATATCGGACGCGCTAGCTACATGTGTTCCAACTTTCACCACTTAATCCTATTCACTCACCATCGACTGCTCTCCCACTGCCACTTGTTTCTTATCCTCTCTCCCATTCTAGGGGTGGAACTAGAATGAATTTGACCGGAGTTCACTACTTCATCATGCATACAGCAACATATGAATTTTTTGAGTAATATTATAATAAGTAGTAACGCGTGCGCTTATTTTTAACATCAATAATTTGACATAACCGACGACAATGTAAAATAATAAAGAAGTAGTGATCAATATGCTTACAATTGGTGCTCGTTTTTTATGCTTTACTCGTCCCATATTATTATCATTTACCTCAGTATTTGTGCTAAATTGTACCATTTGGCAACTAACCCTAACGAAATCAGGAGATATGTTGTATTTTACTTTTTTTCGAAGGAAATTGGCTAAAAACTGATAAAGAGCTTCCTTTGGAAAATGTGCAAAAATGAACATCATCAAATGATAAATTGGAGGTTACCATGACATCCGCCTCATCGAGCCGATCGAAATGCATATATTATTTGCTCAAATCGGAGGTCAGACACAAAAGTTACGAAAGCCGGAAGTTGTCACAACCCGTCCTGTCAGTGTGAGAGCCCAGCCTGCCAAGATCTTGTGCCGCTCGGCGCTGGGCCTGCACCGACCAGCTCTTTGGCCCCGAGACACCCTTTTCGGCCCAAATTGCTTTGATCAGTCTATTTGATGCTTATAATACTTTATTGCTTTGATTAGCCCATTTGATATTGTGCCATTTTGTTGATTTCCGCAATCAACTTATTAGTTGCTAGATTAAAACATGGTATTTGGATTTAGTCAACTGATCTATATCAAATATTGCAGAGCTTGCTACGTTTAGATTAGCCTTATCATGTGCAGGTGAACTGATGAAAAAGGTAGTATTATCTATAGGGTGGGAGCGATTTTAGCCTAGTACCGATTCATAGTATATTTGTCTATTTACGCATAAGTGAACCTAGTCCAGGGGACGATATAGTTAGTCTTGGTAGAACCTTAGTGATTTCTATTCTCTCGTAATTTAGTTATTTAAATTACATCTTTCATACAACGTTCTTGTTAGTAGTAATTGTCAACCTTAGTTGTAATCTCAACTGTCCCCTAAGATCGATAACCCTGGATACTCAGGTAAAAAATTACAACCGATCTGTGAGCTTGCGGTTATCATTGTACGCGCATAGATCGCGTCAACACTTATCAAAGTAAAGGAACTAAGGACGAAACCACGAACAAAAGATGATTATATTGGCAAAATACATTATCCAACCTTAATGGCCTAAAAAAGAAGAGAATAAAATGTCTTAGAATTCTCAAGTAAAAAATAGTAGAATGATAAAAAAAATAAGTAGTTAAGTACATAAATTAACTTTTAGTACTTACGTTCTTTCAAGTTAATGAAGCGATGAACCACATCATCATTAGCGATGAACCACAATATCATTAGCATTATTAGCGATGAACCTAGGCTGTGTGCCCGTGTCGCCGCTTGAGACAACTCCGAGGTGCATAGTTTTTGGACTAGGGGGTGCACATGTGGTATATATAAGTTGATCCCCACGAAATTATTTTTTGAACCTGATGTCCTGTGACACCAGGTGATCCTATTCACTTTTGCTCCTGCCCCGTTCCCCTTCTCCCCACTGCCACTCGTTCCTTTGCTCTCCCCCGTTCCCCTTCTCCCCACTACTTGAAACTCAAGGCGAGCAAGCTGCCCAAGAAGCACCCGCGCTTCCTCACCGACGGCAATGAGCTGCTGCGCTTCCACGGCGCCACGCTCTTGTGCGCCCTGGGCACCGGCGCAGGCTCCAGCCTCTGCACCTCCAACAAGTGCACAATCTGCCGCATCGTTCACCATGGCTTCTCCGCCAAGAAGGAGGGCAAGGCCAATGTCGACGTCTTCACCACGTCCACTAGCGGCTAGGCGTTCGAGTTCATCGAGTCCTACGACAATGACCTGGCCACGCACAAGGCGCTGCGGTCTGCAGGGTCATCGCCGGCAGGGTGCACAACCCGCTCGACAACCTCAAGGAGTTAAATCGGCGAGACGAGCCGACTTCGCTTCGCCAAAGAAGGTCGGGCCCTACTCCAACATCGAGGAGCAAATGTTGCATACGTGCAAAAAAAATGTTGCGATACTATGAAAAAATGTTGCACACAGGGAAAAAATGTTGCATACGAATTCTGACATATTGCATCTTTTTTTGATATGTTGGCATTCTCTAGATGTTTGTGTGTGTTTGATTCTGAGAATGTTTGTGTTGTTTTGATTCTGAGAATGTTTGTTGTGCTTGATTATGAGATTTTGAGAGAATGTTGCATATGATTGTTTGATTTGTTGCAATAAGTGGGAAAAATGTTGCGCTACTCCAAAAATAATGTTGCATTCGGACCATACAGTGGGAAGCCTCTCACCGTATGTCAGAGCCGTAGTTGCACCCATTTTGTTTTCATCCGCCCTACTGGGCAGTGGGCACATCAATTGGATGGGACGCGACATCATTTGAATCCATTTTTCAAGCATTTTCTTCAACCTGCTAGATTCACTCCCAACTCAAGACCCAAGCCATGGCAAACTCTCTCCCTTCCTCCCCTCCACTCTACTCCCCTATCAAGCAGCGTCTGCAAAAATCATCGGGGTAGATGAGCTCCGTTGCTGCCGGGAGTGACCTTTGCGAGGCACCGCCGAGGAAATCCAACCTCCATCGTTGGCCATGGCCTCCATGGGGTGTTGTCGGGTGTGGCCTCGCTATTCCACACCCCGTCGCTACTCCTGCCTCCTCCTAGCACCATCCTCCTTGAAGGACCAACAGTGTGGTTGAGAATGGCTCCCGATGAATGGCAGTGCACAAGTCGAAGATGTTGCACCAATAAGTTTTCTTTGTTGCAATAGAGTTTTTCATTTGTTGCTGTGAGAATTTACTTGTTTGCAAAGATCTATTGATTTGTTGTACCAATGTTAATTGCTTGTTGCAGTGGGTATTGTCAATTATTGCAACAGATTTTTTTATTTGTTGCATGTTGTTTAGTGGGGTGTTTGTTGCACTAAGATTTTATTTTGTTGCACCAGTTATTGATTTAGTTGCATTACTCTACTTGTTATGTTATGTGGGAAAGTTGTGGTTGTTGCGGGGCTGTTATTTTGTTGTAGCGACGTGTTTTTTGTTGAATCTTCACTTGTTGATGTTGCGCTTGTGAGAGAAGGGATCAGATGACTCATGAGTTACACGCAAAGTGCGATCTAACAGTCATGACCCATCTGACAGCTGCTCTCGGATCGAACGTCCGAGCGCTAGTCGCATCCTATTTTTTCAATTTTTCTTGGCATTTTCCACTATTATTCTACATTTTTGTTGCATTGTTTCACAAGTTGCTCACCGATGTTGCATCAGAGTGTACGATGGGAAGTTTTCCATCGTACGTCCGGGCGCTAGTTGTACCTGAGAAAGATCCACCTGATTTGATTCATTACCTTCATTTTTTCCTTGGAAAATTGACCAATGTTGAGGACAAGAATAAGACCAGCGGATCCTATTGCAGCCACTATCTACCGGCCTCTCATTGTTGTGGTCACTAGGTCACTGGTCTAGACCCTCAAAACCTTCCCCTCACAGAAGCAAGGAATGTCGTCGTCGGTCCCTGGTCTCCTTGCTCGCTCACCGTTGGCCAGGCAACGGTGATCGTGCCCTCGCTTGGGGAGAGAAGGGAGATTGGAGAGTTGTGGAAGAATTCGCCTAGTCAAATAGAAGCCACAAAGGGGATGATGGGGCTGTTTTGGCTACAGCCCTGAGAAGAATTCGTCTACCCTTCGAGGATTAGGATGGACCTTGATTAGTTTATTACATGTCTATTTGGATTGAGACCTACGACCGTTCTACCTGGCTGGACCCATCCCTGGATGATGCCTGCACAACGTTTGGTTGGAGGTGTGGAGATGCCATCCATTGCCTGGCCTGGATGCCTTCCCAGGCAGCTCCATCCTGAACCAAGCGACCAAAATCGTCGGCCTAGACTGCATGCAACAACATTATGCTAGCTAATTGAGATTAGAAGAGGAATGGATGGTTGGTAGGGATGTACATATACAGCTGTGTAATTAAGAAAATATTAGCACGTGTAAAGAAGTTACTAATTTTTAATCTAATTAGTATTTATTTCTAAAGCATTTGTTGAGCTAATATAATTTAGTTGTTAACGTAATTATAAAAAACTATTGGTTAAAATGGTTTATTTAATTAAAAAATCGATGTGCGGTTGCAAGTTGCAACCCTTGAAATAAATATAACACATATTCTACCTCTTCAAGTTTTGTTGCACTCAATGTGTATTTGGGGATGAAACTGATATTAAGCGGTGCTTATGAAAGCATATTTCATGCATTTTATGCTTTATCCTTCTCAAAGCGTATTTTTTTAATTTTACACATTCTTTGAGCCCAAATCTCCAACCAAACACCACATCCCTAGGCTTGTCTGGCCAGACAAAAAACATCTACTTTGTAGGCTACCTCCAGACACCATTTTTTTCTAGTCATGGAGCCTAGGGCACCAACCAAACAAACTACATCTTGGGCGCCCTTCCTCCCTATTTGGCCTAGCCACACCTAACACACAACTTAGCCTGACTCGAGGTCCAATTTTTTATGCCGGACATCAGGCTCGAAGATTAACAGGTATTCGGGCACATGGATGGTTTTAGTTATGCAACACAGATATATGGATGGCTTTAATCCGAAGTAATTACCAGTTAATTCTATTCTACAAGTAATTAGAAAAGCCATATTGTTATCTATACCGGTATAAAAATAGAGAGTTTTTCTTTGCTACACCAACCCAATCTTTGTGCACACGAAACATTCCCCAATCTCTATGCACACGAAACATTCCCCAATCTCAGTGCACACGAAACATTCCTAGCCTTCTAATCGACTGGATCTAATGGTTAATGGTCATTCCATATCCTACCATCTACAAGAAATTCTAGCCATAGATATTTGCCCTCCCAATCTCTGTGTACACGAAACATTCCTACCCATTTGATCAACTGATCTGACGGTTATTGTACATTCCATATCTTGCCATCTGCAAGAAATTCTAGCCATAGATATTTGCCATCCAAGGGCCTAGATTCAAACTATATCCTGACTTCCAATAAAATAATACCAAATTAATTACCTCTAATTATGTCTTGTTATGCTGATTAAAGTTCTTGCCTACCCAATAATACTCACAAGGTGACCTTCTCGACCTCCATTCCCAGTTCGGCATTCCGCATCTCTCTCAACTGCGCATCATGAGTCACATTCGGGCACCTTGCTAGATCGGCACCGGTCGTTGCATGTGTCCTGGGTGCATCACTAGCATCTGTCGCTCCTTGCCCTGGCAGGTATGGATCCACCATTTTGGCATGGTTTGGAGTCCACCAGAGGTAGCATCGACCAGGAACAACCCGCTTTGAGGAACATTAGGTCAACCTGGTGTCGGAGAAGATGTTGCTTCACTGCTACATGCATCAGTAAGATAGCAACACGTTTTGGGCTGATTTGAACCCTTTGCACAATAGTAGGATGAGGAACAATTTATCAGCGAGGCCCATGATGTGAGGGTGCTAAGGACACATGCAGATGCGGCGACAAGCGAGCAGCAAAGCTTCGTGTGCATCCCAAAACCTAGTGGCACGTGGAGCTGGAGCGAGCGAGTAAGCGGCCAAGCGGACGCACAGCGCAGCGGAAAGGTGAAGCAGATGGGCGTGCGACATGCTACTCCCAGGAGGCTCGGAGGCATGGCAGTAGTTGGGGACCAGTGTGATGCCTCAGCGCCACGGTGGTATGATAGTACCAGCACACCAGTGATGATGTTTTGGGGACGCGAGCCGTGAGGTGAGCTCTCGGCTATAGACCGATCCATTGTCCACCAATAGTAAGGCCCTGGAGCTACTCAACTGCGCTGACAAGTCCACCTACGACCTCAACTAGTGCCATGACCTTCGCAATTATATCATCTAGAAAGTACTTGCTTCTTTTCTTTTCATTTCCCATCCTTAACACTAACACTATTGTTCCAAAAAGGTGTCATGACTACTATTCCAGAAAGGTCCATGAATGATTGTATATATTTGTCGATGGTTTAGTATCGATCTTATGAATGAATGTTGGGGGTCTCCTGAAGCGAAACCACACAGAAAGAGACACGGGAATTTCATAGAGGCTCAGACCTTCTCTTGATAGAATAATAACCTTACTCCTGTGTTTGTTGTATTGATTGTGTTTACAGAAGAGAAGTCACCAAAGGCTAAGACTAATGACTCCTATCTCTATCGTTGCTTGGTCACCTCTCTGCTTTGTCTACTGACTTTACTTCTTATATAGTGCATGAAGGGATGGCAATTATTCACGCTAAGAGGCACCTTGTCGTTTGATGCAATGTGCACGTTTAAGGGTGGTTATTGTTAGAGATGCATTCCCCCATGTCACATTGTGGTTATATCAGAGACAAAGGTTTTTATACGTGCAATTATCTTAGGAATAACGGCACATATTAACTACTGTGTGTATTAAACACAGTGCACAAATATCCCTAGTCGATTGGACCCACATGTTTGTAGTCTTTATCGACTATAGGGTGGTCGTAGATGACCTTGTCGTAGTAAGACTTACGACTATGAGGTAATCATAGTAGGACTTACGATTAATGGGTGATCGTAGAAGAACTTACGACCATATAGGTTTAGTTGTGGTAGGACTTACAACCAAAATATGGTCGCAGAAGAACTTACGACCATATAGGGTGGTTGTAAAATAGCTTATGACCATTGGGTATATATGATCTCCTTCATTGTTAATATTGAGGGGTATCTTCGAAGGTTATATAAAATACATTATTATCTATAAACGTTACAGATAAATAACTTAATTAATTGAGGATCATTAGATCCTTGTCATCTAGCACCCCAACTTCAAGTGAAAGTAACTTACTTGGAAAAGAGGTCATAGGATAGTGGTTGAAAGCAATGTCTTTCCGACTGGTATCTTATTTGACCAGAAATTGACTTGGTCAAATAGGTAATTTTACTTGAGTTGTAAAAATAAAACGCATTTTCCTAAATAGACAGATAAAAGAATCCCAACCTTCTCTTGCAAAATCTATCCGTTGGGAGCGGTTCCTGAAGGGATTTGCAACTGTTAGCATCCCACGATCTTTTACTCAAACCGATGACTATAAGTATTTACCAAGGAGTTACTTAGAGTTTTTACTTTCCTCATTTGCTTCAACTATTCCTGAGCCCTTTGTTCTCTCCGCCGCCAACCAAGTTCGCAATTTCTCTCCAAATTTCCAAATCCACAACAAATCTTCTAAATCCGACTTAAACTTTTGAAGAGATGACCGGAGTCGTGTCAAAGTGGGAGAAATCGAAGATGGATGTCACGAAGATGACAACTCTGGTTGTCGTGGAGAAGATTCCGAAGCGCGTCCTGGTGAAATGGACAAACGTTGTGGGGCAGCATTGGCCATCGGAGGAGGAGGGAAGAATTCATGTCTTCCAAGCGTATTGCGACTGCGTCTTTCGACTGCCTTGCCACCCATTCCTATCTATCATGCTCGAGCATTTTGAGGTGGAGTTGGTGAACTTGGTTCCCAACTCCATCACAATGTTGAGCATATTCGTGTACCTGTGTGAAGCCTATATGGGAATCGCTCCAGATTTAGACCTCTTCAGGTACTAATATGGGATGGATAAGCACCGGTCAATTGCCAACAGTTGTGGTTTTCAACTTCACGATGGGATGTCAAAAGAGTATACACTCATGTTCACCAGGTCGTCGTGGCCGGCATGGAGGAAGAAGTGGTTCTACTAGACCTTGACCAAAGGAGACAGTCTTTACTTCGAAGGAAAGCCTGCGGAGAAGAAAAAGTCTTGGAACTCAGGTTCAGAGAAATTTGATCACTTAGCCCCCTTCATCTGAGCAATCAGACTTGAGAGAAGGAGGGCTAACCGAATGGCACATGTGGTGAAGGATTTCATTACACACCGTATCAGCCCCCTGAAAGATTGAGCACATCATATGTGGGAGTACTCGGGGGATTAATGATCCGACTAGGGACTACAAGGAAGGTAATGATATAACCAATATGCTTTTGTCAATTCATGATTCAAGCACATTTGTTAATCATATTCTTTTGCTCGTAGACTTCCAAGAGAAAGAGGTTGACGCCTAGGTCAAACTCATCTGTGAGAAGGCCCCTACGACCTTAGAGGGAGCTCCTCAGATTGTGGCAGTCGTATTTGAAGAGGAGAGAACAAGATGTGTAAAGGTAACTAATATCTGTATTGGTTTCATCTTTAAGGAGTAGTGTTTGTAGTTTTGACTACTTGTTGATTCTTGTTTTGTGACCTTTTGTAGCAAGTCAGTGTTCTCAATTCTCAGGATGTCCCCGAGATGGACTTGGGATCTACTGAGGAGAACTCAGAGGAAGATAGAGTTCCTTTGAGCAAGAGACGTCGTCTTGTTAAGGCGGTTGACAAGAAAAAGAAGGATATCGGGAGTTTGAGTGCAACTTTCCGACTGACCACTGCCATCGATCATTTCTTGGCAGATTTAACTGCTAAAGGCACACAAGAGGTGGTCATAGACCTCAAGCATAAGGTGCCTAAGGTCAAGGTGCTCTTCTATTATCATGATAAGACATTCTTAGTTTCTCCTCCTGCTTTTGTTAAGCGAATTGAAAAGGAAAACATGAAGAGTTACATTTCTTTTGTGAAGGCTACTGCTGGTCCAGCAGAGTCTATGGTTGAAACAAATGACAACCTCCGTGGTCGAAGCTAGTCCTGACCACCCATAAGAAGCTCCGACCACCCCCCCTCAATGTACGACCGACTGGGGTCGTACAGGACATGGTCGTTCAAGGCAGCAATATGGGGAGCCTTTCAGGGGCTGAGATCGTAGAGCCAATGAGAACGACCAAAGAGGAGGAAAAGAAGAAGAAGGAGAAGAAGATCGAATCTTTTCTTGGTTGTATTTTAAAGAATAAATAGTTGTATTTACTCTTTTATCTTACCTTTTGATGTATTAACATCTGTCTTGTTTCAGTCCTATCTCTCCAGCCCCCAGGGATGTCCCTGTAGAAAAAGAAGCCATTGTTATGGCTACGACCATGGGAATGTTGGTTTCCCCTCCGATCGTAGAGGCAGAAACAACGGTGGTCGAGTCTTCTACCACTATTCCAGAGGTAGCAGGAGAAGGGACGCTCGTCAACACGCCCTCCGCGCAAACTGAGGTGGTCGAACCACCTGTGGTCGCAGAAGTAGATGTGAAGGCGCTCGAAGACGAAGCGATGAAGATGATCAAGGCAACCGTCAAGGACATTAATGTTCAAACAGGAGACTTGTCCTTACAATAGCCAAGAGCAGCTGATTCGGTGGTTGCGGAGAGTTCCGACCACTATGTCGGGAAAGAGGTTGTGGAGGATGTTCCTCTAGGTCCCCAAGGTGGAGTCATTTCTTTTGCTAACAACGAAGAAGAACAAGAAGCTTCAACTAGTCGAAGCTAAATTCGACTTCCCTGAAGTATAGGTAGCACAACTGATCAAAGAAGTGCATCCAGTAGGCAAGAAGGTCACGGAGGAGATGCAAATCGGATCTCCTTCATCATAGTAGTTTGTAATAGGATTTTCCTTGTAAAATCAATTTATTGTTTATGTAAATAAAGCTTCATTTCCTACAATTTGTCTTTTCGAGTAGTTAGTAACTCATGAGACAAAATAAAAATGAGAATTGAATTTTTTAAGACTAAGAATTAAAGTCATAATTATAACTTTATCCTAGCCCCTGACTATTTGCTTAGTTTAATTAGATAAACTAACTCAATAGTGGAAAAAGAGCTTGCTTAAACAAGTCGTTCGACCTTTGTTGTTGATCGCAATTTTCATGTACTAGTAGCAAGAGTTAGGAACAGATCGACGCTAGAAAGTTTCTTTTAGTGGGCAAGACCACATGCAGAAAGGTAAGACTTCAACTAGGTGATGTTACTTTCTCCAACCAGGTTAATCAAATCGAGTGTATTAACAGTAGTCGAACAAACTATAAAAGCCCAACTCATTTAGAAATTTCTTCGTAAAATGAAGTAAAGAAATTAAGTAAATGGTAAAAAAGAGATTGCTTAAAATTATTTCGACCACACTTTGTTGAACTCATTTCCCTTGTATTGTATTGGCAGCTAAAGTTAGGAACAGATCGACGCTAGGAAGTTTTTTCTAGTGGACAGGACCACGTGCAGAGAGGAAATGCTTCGACTATGTGATGTTACCTTCCTTCAACCAGTGTAAGGAAAAACAAGTATTGTAAAATGGTGATAAAAAATCAAAGCGTTGCTCATTGAATATTTTAAGACAATAAAGATTGAAGAAAACATAAACTTTATTGAGAATATAGAGTGTCACACATAGAATTTCAGCAACTATTCGATATTCCATGAATCAGAAAGAACTCTACCATCTTCCATTGGTAGTCGTACCGAGCCTGGTCACGTCACTTTAACCACTGTGTAAGGACCTTCCTATTTAGGGAAAAGTTTGTTCCAATTAGTCTAGGATTGAATCTTTCTCAATACCAAGTCATTTACAGCAAGGCTGCGAGACTGAACCTTACAATCGTAGTATTTGAGTTGGGCTTGTTGCTAGACTGCTGAATGGATTAAGGTTTGGTTCCTATTTTCTTCAAGTAGATTGATGTCATCAGCTCGGAGTTGTTCTTGGCCAGAATAGTTATAGGCTTCGATTCTTGTCGGCCGAATTTTTAGTTTAGGTGGAAGCATAGCTTTAGCACCAAAAAAAGAAGAAAAAAGGTGTTTCGCTAGTAGCCCGACTAGCGGTAGTGTGAATTGCACATAATACTGAGGGTAATTCTTTTACCCAAGCCCCTGAGTGCTTTATAAGCTGGTCGAAAACTTGAGTTTTAATTCCCCACATGATTTTGCCATTTGCCCTTTCAACTGCCCCATTGCTTTGTGGATGGGCGGCAGGGGCATAATGAAACATACCAATTTCCGCAACTTTTTGAAATTTTCAAAATAAAAAGAACAAGTTGAATTTTTCTTGAGTTGTTTAAAGCTTAATTTGAAATTTCAAATTTTAAAACAATTTAATATGAATAAATAAAACTTCAATTAAATTCAAAATTAGTTGATTTTATTTTCTAGATTTTCTTCGTTTTTCTCTAAGTTCTTTGTTATTTCTTGGAGTTCAATTTAATTTATTCCCTTTTTGTTTTCTCAAAATTTCTTTTCTTTGTTGTAAAATTTAATTTAAATTAATTATTTTAAAAGTGTTGGATTTCTTTTGGAGTTTCTACAATTATTTAATCCTAGTCCATAATAAAAATCCGAAGTCCATCGTCTCAATTCAAATCTTGTTTGCATATCTATTTTTTTTTTCAAATTTCGTAATTTGAATTTGATTCCGCGAATTATCTTTGGGCCAAGCCCAATTCTTTTTTGCCGGCCTATTTTTCTTTTCCCCTTTTTCTTCTTTTTTCCTTTTCTCTTCCTTCTTTCTTTCTTCTTTCCCCTGGTCCTCTGCCCCTATTTTCTTTTTCTCGTCTCCGAGTCGGATGCACCGTGGCGCGCTTTTGGCCTTGGCCTGTGGCGTGTAAGATCGAGGAGGTTGACTAGAGGGGGGTGAATAGGCGGTTTTAAATTTCCTTAGGCTAAAACCGAGTTTATAATGTGGAAGAGTAAGTCAAATCGGTTTTGCACAATTAAGGCCTAAAACAACTAGTCTCACTAAGTGCACCAACAAGCTAAGTCTACGTCAATGATAGCAAACATACAAAGACATATATGCAAATTAATTCTGGGAATGTAAATTGCACAAAGTAAAATACAAGGGAACACACCACAATGACACAAGGATGTTTTACCGTGGTATTCGGAGATTTGTCAGTCTCCCCTAATCCACATTGAGGTAAGCCCAAACGAATTGTACCGGCTCCACGAATTAAGCCAAACACCTCAATACCACTAGTGATAGCTCTTTCTCGCTCCGAGTAGGTGAGCTCCAACCATCACAACACGCCGAGTCTTCTCACAAGCTTCTTGAGAAGATCACCGGATCACGACGCCTCCACGACGTCTAGGTGTCGGCAAACACCAAGAGTAATAAGCCAAGCCCCTTGCTTGACTCTCACCACGTGCAACGAATGCACAAGCTCAAGTGGATACGAAATCCACCTCTAGATGCAACACATGCAACTAAAGACCTCTCTCCTTACTCACAAGGTGCAACACATGCATAATTGAGATAAGAAGCTCACACTAGCTCAAGTGAGTGAAATGGGATGTCAAAGATTATCTCTCAACTGGCCAAATGGGTATTTATAGCCCCCACCACAAAAACTAGTCGTTGAGAGCAGAAATCCCCAAAAATTAGGATTTGCGGTAATACCGCTATAGAAACCCAGTACTACCGTGGTTACTGTTCAACGGTCGGAAAGGGTGCATTAAATGCTAAAAAACTAGCCGTTTTTTTGTCTTTGGTGCAGTAGTACTACTGTACAAACCCTATATTACCACTCAGCGGCAATACCACTCATCTCATGAGGTATTACCGCATGCCAATATTCAACACAGATGACACTCGGGAAAAATGTCAAAATTTTTGACTCCGATGTCAGAATTGAGTGATCTTGCACTCTATGGAAAGCTTATTCAGAGGGCTGCACAAACCATCTATTTGATTGCTCTCAAACATATTTGATCAAATAAAAAAGTACAACTCCAAAGAGCCAACACCATGGTCTAAGTCCAAGGGAAATAGCAACGAGCGATCTTAGACCATGCCAAGGGTAAATGCATGAATCCCAAAAATTTGGAAAACACATTTGGAAACTTAGATTATGCCATAAGGAGTATGTTCATGGACTTCAACCATTTACATAACACATTTGCAAAGTATAGTCACATGCTACAATGATTAAATGCACGAGCCTCAGCTATTTGCAAAACACATTCGCAAATAATAGCATCATGCCACGGAGAGCTAAAGCAAACGAGATTGAGCTATCAACACATGATGAGACTTAAGCTACTAGACACGACTCCTCTTAATAGTACGACAACCGCACTTTGGTCTTCCAAACAAACATCAAGACCGGTAAAAGACTAGGAACACATCCTTTGCCCTAGATAGTCATACATTTGCCTTAAACATCTTCATGAAGCTAGATGACGTACATCTTTACTTCAAGTTCGGGTCATCGTCTTGATATGCATCAACCCATGATACATCCTTTACTTGACATCCATCAATACATGTTGGGTCTTCTCTTGACTTGATGATCAACTCATGATCATCTCCTCTTCGAGATCTTGATATGGATCAACACATGATGCATCCTCTTCTTGAACCTTGACTTGATGATGATCAACTCATGATGCCATCCAAAGTCTTCATTACCATGGAACATAACCTATTCATCCAACTCATGAAAAATGTGTGAGACCCCGTGGTATTTAGCTTGGGATGCTTAGTCGAACCACCGACCCTAGCATCATAAACAAAATATCCCGTGCCTCGGGAAAATATGTACATCCCAGAAGTGCTGTACATACACCCTTTTACAAGTTCATGCATCAATTCCATACAAACATAGAGCCAAGCACGAACTAGATTAAACAAAAGATATACATAATAGAGAGTTATTACAAAAGGGCCGACCGGCCAAGTATAAGCTAAAGAGTTAAACAACTGAAGTAAACAGCGGAAGCAAAAGCCATAAGATGGCAATAACAAAAGCCATACGGTTTGCCTTTATCCCACAAGGCAACCAACCAAGCCACCAACCTAGTCGTCAAACCCGCAGCACATCTTACAAAAGTGCATCCCTTAGGGATCCACTTCTTCCTCTGCAACAATTACAGTTAAGCAAAGCAAATGAGTACAAAAATGTACTCGCAAGACTGACGTGTAAAGGTAACAGCCTATAATTAGCTATATGCAAGCTTTATTTAAGTGGAAGGCTTTAGGCTCATTTTAGCATAAAGCAAGTTTTCATTTGCAATAAAGTAATAGATTTAAAGCAATTTGACAAACTATTTTTAATTGTTGAAATAACAATGATACAAGTAATAATAACAACAAGAAGACAACACCGAAGTGACTAACCCAATAGTCACCACAACAATAGCATGAATTACCCAATTCATACCACCCAACAAGTTTTAATTAAAGGTTTAGTCTAGTTCTTGCACGACCTTGCCAAGCATGTCCATAACCTAGGACGAGGCTATTCGAATAGTTTTAACCCTGCAGGGGTGTACCAATGTACCCACATGCCAGACCACCTTTTCGCCACATGATTAAGCACACTTCCTTTGGTATGCCGGCACGACTAAGTCCTACGAGATATTTTCAATATTGTGCATTAACTACGAGCTGCCCGTATGGATGTAAACTCATACGTTGAGACAGAGTCATTGTAAAGCCGAAAGTCAACTACCACTATAGGGTAAAGCTCCCGGAAAACTACAATGCCCTTCGGTGTGGAGAACCTGACCGGATTTCACTCCCGCTCACCCAACACATATCACAAGTTTCTTTTTCACACAACACACACACACAACCACCAGCGACTCGGAGCTAATACCCGCCAAAGTACTAAGTCAAGAGAGGTCCCATATCCCCCTCGCGTGGTTAGCACGCAATATTGCTCAGTTTAGTGGCCCAAGTAACTCGGTCCTTAGGGACTTAAGCACCATTCCACACATCATGAGGTCACACCAACATCCATTGTGCCCAAGTCAATAACAATTTTGTTTTCATTTTTATTTCTTTACAAAGTAACAAAGCACAAGTGCTGGACATAATGGAATAATAGTTTTTGTGTGATCAAGGTCATCGACATAAGTCGACAACCGCCCATTTCTACCGTTATCTAAGCAATATCAACGTAAACTACTAAGTGATAAGAGCTCATCCAACGAACTCTAAATCACAGCAAGATATTCCTAGGCTTACTAGTAGAGATTGAACATTTACCTACAGAGTATGCATCTATAGGATCAACTAATCGATAATAATTTAACAACAAAATAGAGCATGCATACATACAAATTGAATACAAAGTATTAGACTTTAAAGTAATGGGATTGGGAGATGATCAAACTACTTGCCTTACTGGGGATGCTCACTAAGCTACAGAGGAACACTCCCGGGATCAACGCACTCGTCGGCACCTAACGGAAAAGCGAAAAGAACCGATAAGAACGAAGAAAACCGAAAAAGACTCAACAGGAAACTTTCTCCAAATGATCTGAAATTTTTACAGAAGATAGAGCATGATTTTTAAGGAATTTATCAACAAGAACCAATTGATTTGGATTCTCAATGCAAAAGTTATGGCCAAAACAAATTTGCTCAGCCTGAAAAATGCTAGAAAATTCAAATCGGTTACTGCTCATCCGAATTAAATTCTTTAGCACAATTTTCCAAAGAGGTGTTGCACTTGAGATTTTTTTTTATGGTAAATACAGCACCTCATGAGATGAATAACACAATTGGATTCACCTTATGTAACACCCTGGCTATTCGGAAGCCAAGATGTCACCTAAATAATCTAACATACAACCATAATGCGGAAGAATTAGAACACCATCTCATCTAATGACAAAAAGAGATCAATATTCAATAGGACCATGTCATGAATATAGTCCGAATCTAAGCAATAACTATCGAAGGAATAATCAAAGATCACAAGTACTACTGAATTAACCATAACATAGCAATAGTTATCATTCATCATCTAAATTTATTTATTACAGGTTCATCAATAACGAATGAAAGATAGAACTAAATCATAATCTTGGACTTGAATAGGGTGAAGTGAATGAGTAGTGCGTGTCTACTCTCTCCCAATAGAGCCAACATCAATGATCACCTAAAATAAACAAACAACGCAAGAATGAGTCCGAGACTCGGCAAATCTGATGAATAAATGGGACATACAACAAACATGATCAAGCCAACATCATTGAAGAATTTGAATAAATCACAGAACGAATACTTGAATGAATGGATTGAATGAAATGAAGGGACTACACACATGCATATACCGGTATTGCTAGTGACACACCCGTTGGTGTTCACCTAAGCCCGCATTTAACAAAATACGGGGATCCAAGTCCCGTATGAAGAACGTTTTATACGGGTGTCCCAATCTGCCCACATTGGAATGGTGGGTCTTACGTGCCCATACTGGAATTGATGGGTCTTTTAATCCACTCCGTGGATGAAACATGAATAATGGATGCATGGAATGCAATATGTTTATTGAAAAGACATGCTCTCTAATCATGGAGATAACACATATGGAAGGAACATGAACATTAAATATTATCATGGATATTAGAAAAACACAATATCAACATCAAACATTCAACATTTTCTAATTTTCAGAACCTCAAAGTACTTGCCTTCCGTGATGCGACGCATTAGTAGGCAATGGCAGTGCTCCTAAACCTAAAGCCTCTCCGCCCTTGAAGAATCCCGGAGAACGATGAACGATCCTTCGAGAAGATGATCCCTTCTCTTCTCCTCCTTTCTTTTCCTTTCTTCTTCTTCCTTCCTCTCCTCCTTTCTCCTCTTGGCATAGCAAGAGTGGGGATTGCTATAGTCTTGGCCTTCTGATGCAGGCGGCGATCTTTTGACATCTAGGGTTTTTCCCTCCTTTTATTGGTGGTGACCCTCATGGGCCTCTGGGCCAAGGCCCAAGGCCCAAAGTTGCCGAAAGAGGCGAAATCTCCTTTTTCTTATTCCTAATTTCCCTTTTGAACGCTTTCTTTTATAGAATAAATCAAAGTATTACACCTCATTTGGAGCTAGTATGCATTTTCTATGATTTTTCAAAGACATGCACAAGAGCACAAATAAAATGCATCCTCAAATATTTTTAAAAATAGTGACATGCCTGAAACCTATTCTACCATTTAGTACACCAACAGAGGAAGCCAACAAAATTGGATTCACTCAAAAAGGATTTATAGAGAATTACTTATGCAATTTACAAGTTAAATGCAATTTTTAGAGCAACATTTAAAGCCTATTTCTAAATCAATTTACCAATCCATTTCCTGGAGTTGAACCAAGCTTACAACCATTTTTAGATTAAAGCTGAGTTCAAACCAGAGCTAACAAAATTTGAATCAACTCAAATGGAGCTAAAATGAATTAGTTATGCAATTTTGAAGTTTATTACCTTTTTCAGTTCACAAATAAATCTCTCGGGAATTTCCTAAATTTGAATCGACGTGGAAAAATCTGGGCCGTTGATCTTGAATCGGACGGCCCAACGACTGGTCAACGCGACGACGCGCGCGCGTGGAAACCCTGGTCGTAGACCGTCGAGATCAAATCCAACGGTCCAGATTGAAATGACCACGGAAACCCTGGTCGTAGACCGTCGAGATCAAATCCAATGGTCCAGATTGCAACGACCGCGGTCGCGTTTGGATCTCGCGCGCGCGAACGCCCGTGTGAATCGCAGACGCAGATCTGAAGATGGATGGTCCCAAGCGGTCGAAGAAGCAAAATGCTCCCACGATCTGAGCCGTAGATCAAAAGATGGACGGCTCACGACGAACCACGTCGCATCTACGCCAAGACACGCCTTTGTTTGTAGCGTCCGACAACGCATGACCGCGGCTTCACGGCTAATCGCCGGCGACCTAAAACACGGCCGGTGCGAACTAAGGCTAGCTACTGGTGCGCAATAGCGTAGCGCACCACTGGTACCATTCACACGGCGGTGATGGCCCGAAGCGGCGGCTAGTGGAGAAAGGACACGCAAGAACACGGCAAAGCGAAAACGCAATAGAGCTCCGTAGCGGTCCTGAGAAGTGGTGCCTAAGCAACTATGGACTACTAGGGAGCTACCTGGAGGACGCGGAGGCACTAAGGAGGTCTGAGCTGCGCCGATGACGAAGCACCGCGATGGCGACGACGGTGACAACGCGGGGAAGACAACCTGAGCGTCCAGAGAGGGACCGTGTCATCGGGATAGCTCCAACACAGCTCAAGGATGGTCCCAGAGCAAGCAATTGGAAAATGGAGCACTCACCGGCAATGGAGACGAAAAGGGGGCGATTTCGGCCGCAAGCTCCAAACTTCGAATTCAAGCCGCTCCTGTAGAAGCAAACCTAAATCGAGTTAGGGGAAATGATCACCGAGATGAGAGACGCAAGCTAATGCAAAGAGAGAGAGAGAGAGAGAGAAAAGCCACTAGGGCACTGCCTCCACCGACGAGCTTGAGGTCCAACAATGGCGGCAGAGGTGTTTTGGGTGATTCGAGCTCAACCAGCAAAGAGCAAGTTGAGAGGGTGATTAAAGGAGCACCGGGAGGAACAAGGGGGGCTTAAATAGCCAGAGGAGCAAGACGTGGAGCTAGGGCACCCACTCATGGTGAGCTCGACCCACAGCTCGGTTCATGGCTCAACCAGGACGGATGGAGGGGATAGCTTGCAGAGGAGGGTGACTAAAGGGGCTAAAGCACTGCAAGCATTAATTAGTAGTAGCAAAAGAGCGGTTAGGAGGTGACAAGGCACTGCGCCCCCACGCATGCGCTCTGCCATGGCGTCCGGCACTGGCGCTGCGCCGTGTGAGCGAGAGGAAGGCGACGACGCGTCCAGTGTCGGATTTCCATCCAACGGCTCACACGCGATCGAGTTGGCACAGCGCAGCGCAAGCATGGACCGCCCGATGAAGATCCGACGGCTCACAGCGCGTGCGCCAACGCATCCGCGCCGGGTGCAGTTAGTTGACTCGACCGAGTCAAGTGGCTCGAGCCAGGCTCGGGTCCGCGCCCGAGGAACAGTGCAAACCAAATTTTGAGTTTGAATTTGAAAGGTGAGTTTGGAAGAATTTTTAGGGGTAGCAAGCTAACTCCAAAAATTCTAAAATTTTGACTGGAGGTTCCTCACTCCAGGATTACTCGTACATAAAATTTTCAGAGATTTTTATGCACTACATTTTTCTCAAGAAATTCCTCAAGGTTTGTTCTAGGGTTTGACCAATTGACAAATTGGTTTGACTTGCCTCCAAAAATTATCAAATAATTTCTAAAAATTATGAAATTTTTTCAGAGGGGTCACACATCATCCCATAAGGGTTCGACTTTAGTCAAGAGGAGGTTTAGATTTTTGAATCCCATAATTCTTTGACAAGAATTATAGAAAAGTTCAAAAACTTCAAGATGTAAGAAAAGTTTTAATTTCTACTCATTTTCTTACATTTGAAACGCACCCCCATATTAGGTTACATTTGAAACACACCTAGATTTGGTTATATTTGAAACACAGACCTAGATTTGGTTACATTTGTATATTTGGGATGTTACAAAATGTTAGTCCCACAATGTGATTATCATTAAAGACCAAAATATAGCCATTATTGCCAGGTGCGGTACTACCGCCAACTAGAAATCAGTACTTCCATACAGTGGTAATATTGCTTGGCTAGATCAGTATTACCGATTTCCAGAGGATTGAAAAACTCAAGAAAACACCCTCTCTGGAAATAGCGTACCGCCATGTAAAACTTGGTACTACCGCATGCCGGTAACACTGCTCAAGAAATGCGGTCGTACCATTTTGGAATTCAAGAAAAACTCCCAAACACATGTTCACTAGAAAATACATTCCGCCAACGAGATTTTGGTACTACCGCTCATCAAATATAGTCATACCGATTTTGGGTTTTCAAGAAAACTTCCAAAAACATGCAAACTAGAAAATACATACTGCCAACTAGATTTCGGTGCTACCGACTTGCGGTAATACCGCTGATCACTTGCGGTCATACCGATTTTTCTGAACAGTTTTCCAAAAGCAAAACAAATGCAATGCATAACAAAAATGGCACAAAATAAACTTCAAGCCACTAGCCATGATTCCTCTATTGTATTTGCATTGCTATTTCCATGTTATCATCCATAATCCAGAACTAAGCCTTTAAACATCTTAGCACACATATTAGTCCCTTAACACATAGCAAATATTTGGATATAAAGCAATACGAGTATATATGAACTACATAAGTTTTATATACTCAAAGGATATGTTTCGAAGGAGAGATCCTCAATATAAGTGGATAAAGAATATGGATAAATACTAATGAAACCACAAAACATAGAGTGAACTCTCCCTAAATGTGTGCATACATGAATGTGTAATAAAAATATATGCGCATATTCAAGTTTAACTTTTAGTGGAGTTCAACCTATATTTTGGATCTGAAGAATGCAACAAGGTATAAGAATATGATGTCGAATGCATACCTCCATGATTTTCACCTTTTCATCCAAATGAGACTAAACAATCATAGTCAACAAATATGTTAGTCTCATATTTAGATTTGTCATTATTCACCAAAATACTCCATTAACTCATAATGGCGGGTCTAAATTCTTCAATCTCCCCCTTTTTGGTGATTGATGATAAATCCTTTATCAATAACAATATTTGGATATAAATCAATATAAGATAAGAATTTAAGCTATTGAACGATATTCATGCATGTCACTAAGCAATTTAAAGCTTTAAGCATTATGCTTATAAGAATGACTTGCTTGTGCACATGATGTATACAGGAGGCTATGTGTATGCATGAGATGCTCCTCCTCAAGACATGCATGAAATAAGGTTAAATCATAAGATAATATATCAATCATCCGAATTTATTATAGCTCAGAAAAATTATCCCCCTTTTGGCATTAATCACCAAAAATACAAAATAAACCTAAGCCAAAATGGAGTCTTTGTAAAACAATGAGCTTGGAAATGAATTCTTCCTAATATGGTCATAAAGAGTATGGAATAGATAAATATGACCAATTTGGGGGTTTGGTTTCAGGAAATTTGAAGAAAACCATAATAAGTCACAAACTCCCCCCTTATGGCCGAAAAGAGCAAAACAACTTGAAAAGAGGCCATATTTTGAGTTAACTAAAAGAAATGATATTTGAAACATATTCAAAGAAGCTCACTTTTGATATCTTCTTGAAGAAACATTTTTCATGAAGATACCATGCTTATTTTCTCAACGACCAAAGAGACATGTGCATTTGAAATCATGTTGAGCTCAAAGGATATGTGGAAACAAGATCCGAAAAATCTGAGATAAATCATGTAGCTAGTCCTTACAAATACACACAAGTTTATTTTTGGGAGGCACACCCAAATGTCAATCATTTTAAAGATATGAAAATCACAAAGTTTTAGGAAACTGAAAGTTTCAAGTTTTCAGATTTTGACATTCCATTTGAGCTTCGAAAGATAGCTGAGAAACTATTGAAAAGAGATCCAATAAGTCTAAGAAGATTTGGCATAGAAGATCAACCATACAGGATAAAATGTTATCATTATATCTTCCTTAAATTATGAACCCATTTGGAGATACAAAAATTACAAATCAGCTCAAAACAATGCAAAAATCTGAATTTTTAGCATGTTGATCAAAGAGAAAGAAAATCAGAACCTTTTCAAATCAAGTCTAAATGCTTTGAAATTTTGTATAAATAAACTTCAGGCTCATAGGAATATTTTTCGAAAAGAATTTTTAAAAAAGGAATCTTCATTCAAAATATATGCAAAAATGCGCTTTTTTTGCAAGATTTTTGCTTAAAGAGAAGAAAAGCCAAAACTATTTCAAATGAAGTCTAAATATTTTGAAAATTTCCAGATATTAATAAGTCATTTTGGGTCAAAACCAGTTTTTCGGTGAAGTTCAAATGAATATAATTTTTCAACAGTTGGTCTTTTATAAAAACTTTGAAATAGAGAAATATTTGAAATGACCAACCCTACGAGTTTGGTATTGACAACTTTTTCAAAAACTCAATAGATTTTGATTTATGAAAATATGTCATTTAATTCAAAAATAAGATCATACAAGATTCTTTTGAGGCCAAAATTGCTATTTGGTTTCTAAACTAGGAATTTTTACTTCAAAAGTATTGGAAAACATTTGAAATATATATTTAAGTACTTTTTATCTAGTTTTTCACAAATTTTGGCATTTTAGACAAGATTTTCAACTTTTGACCAAAGAGGCTCTTTAAAAAGGCTAAACTTGCATATCATTAACAATTTCACTCCAAAAATATCAAATGAAGCAAATGAAAATGAAAAACATGCATTCATATGCAATTAGATAAAATAGCTTTCCTAATATTAATACTTTATCCATTTTTAAGTAAGCCCAGAATGTTTAATAAGTTTTTCACAAAGAAAAACTCCCTCTTACACAAAGGTTTCTCTTGGCATTTCTTTCTTCTTTTTTGACACACAAAGCATTCTTTGACATCTTGTCATCTTCTCCTTTGTCATCTTTCCCCCTTAAGCTTAAGCTTTCTCTCCCTCTTTGTCATCAAGCACTGTGAACTTAGACATCAAACATTTCTTCTTTTCTCTATAATAGGTGATTTTAACCTTTTGTGGTCCTTTTGTATTTTCCATGAAGAGCATACATCACTTTGAAATTGATACCACTTATGATGATATTTGATACCATTTGTAAGTATAATTGATACCAAGAATAATTGATTCCATTTGTAAATACTTGATAACATTTGTATGCACAACTAATATCCCTTGTAAACACAAAGTTGATTTGGGTACTTGATCTTATCTTGAAGGGTTGAAATCCACTTGTGAACACCAATTTTAGATTCCACTTGGATAATGAATGTACCACATGTAGTTCACTTGTAAGCCACTTAATACTTCTTGAAAGATCTTCAATAATCACCGCTTGAGATTAGGCAATCATTTGAAAGTGACCAAATCCAGAGATACCACTAGTAGGGGAAACCACTTATTTTTCACTTGTAAGAGATACCACTTGAGGGGATGTCATATATCAGAGAGAGCTTGGTGAAGAAAAGATTTTGCTTAGCAAAGAAGGAAATTAGATACCACTTGAAAGAAAAAAAAATGATATCACTTATAAAGACAAAGATGAATCTCATGCCGAGGTCAAGATGATCAAAAGTGCTACCACGTTTATAGATAATACTATTTTTATGATAAAAACATCACAATATGATCAAAATGGCATATGGAGTTAAGAAAGTACTTGAGGGTAGCTAGCAAAAATAACGAGGATCAACTTGACTTTGGGGATCAAAGAGAATGGCTGAGGAAATTAACAATCAGGCTTCAGGCAAGTCTCCCAAGTCCAGTCAAACCGGCGGCAAAGATGCGGTCAGACCACTAGGGACCGGTCGTACCGCTGAGGAGATGCGGTCGTACCGGGGTGCAAAAACAGAATGCACACCAAGGATTGAAATTTTGAGGAGAAATTAGATATCATGTTGTAATTTGCTCCAAAAAATTTCACAAAGAAACATAAATCACTTTTGGAGCATTTTCAACTATATGCCAAAGTTAAAACTCTTTTAAAGATAGTTTTTAACAAATTATACTTTTATTTTTCAAAACAAGCTTATTTTCAATAAATTTCTTCAAGATTGCCAAAATGAGCATGTGAGGGTGTTTTTAGCATCCATTTGCATGTATGAGTTTGAAACACCCTCATGAGCCAATATATGTTAATAATTTTGGCTCAATTAGTAAAACTCACCTAAGTGCTAGAAAGTGACCACTTAAGTCAAAATAGTATTTTGGATGAGTTTCAAAATCAAATAACTTTTGCTAGATTGGCTTTTTTGAAATCTTTTGAATACGAAAAAGGTTTAGAATAGCCAAATCTAGGATATTCCTTTTGGGACGGTTTTCGAATTTCCTTTAGAATAGATTTTACACAAAAAAAATCTAGTTTAGGTCAAAACAAGATACTATAATCTAGAATTTTGGCTAGAAACTCATTTTCATTTAAAATAGGTTTTTCTTAAGCCAAACCCTTTGGGAAACCTTTGGAAAATATTTGTATACATTTTTCAACTAGTTTCTCAAGAGATTACCAATAGTTATGAAATTTTTGACTTTTGGTTAAAAGGCTCAATTTTAAAAATCAATACTAGTACTTAATCAATTTGGGCACACTTAGGGATATGATATGCATGATTATGATTTAGCACTCCCCCTTACTGTGCCACTTCCATCTTGCTCAAGATTGCAATAATAAAGTTTTGAACAAGAGCAAGAACACAAAAAAAAGGATTTTCATGAATGTAATGCAACCTACACAAGGCTAGGGGCTAGATATTTCAATATAAGTACTTGTTACCGAGATAGCATTAGCTCTTGATATGAAATGATTATGTTTAAGCTTGGCTCCAATTTTGCCCATGGTGGAATCCACCTCTTCATGAGTGAGCCAAATCTCTAATGTTTCTCCAAGTACCTATCTACCATTTAAGCACTTTGTGGTACCAAAACTCGGTTGGGTCCATGAATATTAGTCACAATAAATTTGGGCACCCAAATGGCCCTAGCAATAGTCTTAGTTGAACTAACACATCTAGCAATCACCCTACCATCTTTAGCCTTCCTAAGCAAATAACGATCATTATAGATAATAGGCTTAGGGGTGATACCTTTGGGACAATCCTTACTAAAATATCTCTTTTCCCAACAATTATAGTAAGTTGGGCTTTTACTTCCCCTTCTTGTCTTCTTGTCTTGCTCTTTGCCGGTTTGACTCTTCATTGAATGTCTTGACTTAACTTCCATTTGATTAGGGCACACCGATTCATTGTGGCCCTTCTCATTTCATACAAAGCACTTGACATTCTTCGTGTGTCATGCATTGTGCCTTGTCTTGCTATTCTCCTTCTTAAAGACAAAGCCAATCCCTCTCTTGTCATTCAAGCTTCGTTGCTTGCTCAAGATATCATCAAGAATGGTCATCCCTTTGTGGCACTTTTCCAAGTCATTTATCAATTTCTTGACTTGGGCCTTAAGCTCTTCATTTTCCTCTACAAGATTAGTCTCAACAAGCAAAGAGGAAATATAAGCATTTTCACTAGATCTACAAGGCATATCTAGCAAGTCCTCACAAGAAGTGGATATACTAATCTTAGATGAAATACAAGAGTTAGGAGCTACACATGGCAAATCATCTAATAAATTACATGTGATGCCTATATCCATTTTAGGCCTACTAAATTCCTTGAGAAGAAGAGACTCATGTTCTTCTTTTGGCATATCATAATTGTTTTGAAGAGAGATATGTTCTTTCTTCAAAATATTATACTTAGTCTTCTCCTTTCCAAGATATTCATTAAGCTCTTCTAACATATCCATCAACTCATCATATGTGGGCTCATCATTATTTACCTCTTTATTACCTTTAGTCATAAAGCAATGAGTTGATGTGGATGTGGTTGAGATCTCATCGTTGTCGGAGCTAGAGATTGAGCATTCTTCTTCCGACATATACTCTTCTATGCAATCATCCTTGCTTGAGGTGGACCTTTCATAATTATCTTGAAGTTGTGTCCACATCTCACAAGTGTTCTTGAGATTGCATACGGCATCGAACACCTCTATACTCAAAGCACTAAATAAAGAGTTAGTTACTTGAGCGTCGAGATGTTAGCATTTCTCTTCCTCAATAGTTGGAGCAAGAGGATCCCTTGGAGGAGAAAAGCCCACATCTACGATCCGCCAAATTTTAGGGCTCATGACCTTAAAATAACAAGACATGCAGATTTTCCAAGTATCATAATTTGTGCCATCGAATAGAGGTGTCTCACCAAGGTACACTATATCACTAGTCATCATCCTTTACTCTTTAGAGGGTTAAGTCTAATAAATGAGAGACCAAGCTCTCATACCACTTGTAAGATCGAGAAGGCCGACTAAAGGGGAGTGAATAGTCGATTTTAAATTTCCTTTGGTTATAACCGAGTTTATAACGTGGAAGAGTAAGTCAAATCGGTTTTGCACAATTAAAGCCTAAAACAACTCATCTAACTAAGTGCACCAACAACCTAAGTCTATGTCAATGATATCAAACATACAAAGACATGTAGGCAATTTAATTCTAGGAATGCAAATTGCACCAAGTAAAACACAAGGGAACACACCACAATGACACAAGGATGTTTTACCATGGTGTTCGGAGACTTGCTGGTCTCGCCTAATCCATGTTGAGGTAAGCTCAAACAAATTGGACTGGCTCCACGAATTAAGCCAAACACCTCAATTCCACCAGTGGTAGCTCTTTTCTGCTCTGGGTAGATGAGCTCCAACCTTTACAACATGCCGAGCCTTCTCACAAGATTCTTGAGAAGATCACCGGACCACAACGACTCCACGGCGCCTAGGTGTCGGTAAACACCAAGGGTAATAAGCCAGGCCCCTTGCTTGACTCTCACCACGTGCAACGAATGCACAAGCTCAAGTAGATACGAAATCCACCTCTAGATGCAACACATGCAACTAGAGACCTCTCTCCTTGCTCACAAGGTGCGACACATGCACAATTGAGATGAGAAGCTCACACTAGCGCAAGTGAGTGAAATTAGATACCAAAGATTATCTCTCAACTAGCCAAGGGGGTATTTATAGCTCTCACCACAAAAACTAGCCGTTGAGAGCAGAAATCCCCCAAAATCAGGATTTGCGGTAATACCACTGTAGAAATCTGGTACTACCGTGGTTACTATTCAACGGTCAGAAATGGTGCATTAAATGCTAAAAACTAGCCATTTTTTTTGTTTTGGTACGGTAATATCTGTAATACTCCGAAACGCGTTGCAGAGAAAACAAAAATAGTTAAAGGGGTTTTTCTGAAATTCCTTCAAAAAACCTGGGCCATGGGCTCTTGGCCCACAACACCAAGGCCCCAAAAGGGGGAAAAACCCTAAATATTCTACAGTAGCCACCGTGCTACAGTATCATCCGCCCCCCCTACTGCTCCTCCTCTCTCAGGCGCCACCCTCCCTGTTGCTGCTGCCGGCTGTCGGGAAGAAGAAGGAGGAGAAGGAAGAGGAGAGGAGCACCACATGAGGATTTCAGCGAGCTCACACGCGTTTTCTAGGGTAATAATTCATCTCCTCATTGTTTATTTCAATTAGATCTATGGTAGTTGTCGTTTAGCGAATCGTCGCTACTGCTGTGATTGGAACCAGTAATCTGTACCCTGTTTGCTCGTCAGTTTTTGGGTAGTTCAAGACAGAATTGGAGGTTAGGATCTCCTAGAGATTTGTGGGGATTGTCTTCAGCTTTCTATAGGTTCTGAGATCACCTAATTCGGAGTTGTAGTTTGGGCGATACGTTAGTTTCTTTACTACTCTCTAGAAATCCTAACGAAATATGGCAGTCGTTTTGTTTATTAAATAAGGTTTCGTTAATGGCAAATTCAGAGAGGTCCCAACATGACTTTCGTTGGAAATTTCTTTATATTTCCAGATTATTAAAGATCATAAATTTTGGTTCAGCCATTTGAAAGATATGAATTTTATTGTACTGTTGTTCATTCTGTCTGTCAGATTCTAACTTCAGATTTTCAACTGAATATTAGACTCAAATGATGGCAGAATTAGAGGATCTCACCAACTAGATTATTGTAGATAATTTTGCTACCTTTTCAGAGAATCTAAGAATGTATTTTTATGATTTATAGAGTGAAAGTTATGTAATTTATAAGGCCACTGTCCAGTGTAGTTCCTGATAGTTTGTCGTCTAATTTGAGTAGATCAAATAGTTAAACCTTGGGTTGTGGAGCGGCGTTGTAGAGCGTTGTGAATAGCATCATGTTATATGTCGATCTTATTTTGAGTAACTTAATTGTGTAGGAGGAGTGGCTTCGGGGTTAGTGGCACCTTTCTTGCCTCCTAACACGTCGCAACGCGAAAAGCAAGTACAATTTGAAATGTCTTGACTATTTATTTGTTCATAGTAATTGATGCTCATGCAATGGCTAAACTCTACGAATTATGAGTAACTCCAGTAGTACTTGTTTCTTGAATTTTTTTAAATAATATTTTTTAAAAAGATAATTACAAAAATATATCGTCTCTCCAAAAAATTACAAAAATGTGTTCCTGTCACCAGTTCAAATGGCGACAGGAACCTATCGCCATTTGAACTGGCGATAGGGACCCTCTCTCCTCCTGTCGCTGGTCCCATCCACCTGCAATTTCTCTGACCAGGTTTGCCGCCTTCTGATTTTCATACGTTTTTAACGGTGCAAAATCTGTTAGACTCGCAATAACATTTTTTGATCGTCGTATGTTGTTCTAGTGCGATGAATTTATGAAGAATTTTACGAGAGAGATTGAGATATGAATTATTCATAAGTAGGAAGGTAAGTGATATTGCGATGCGCCCAGAATTTCATACGCTTGCTCATGTACATGCACTACTTGCCATTACCATCAAAATTACGATAATTACATAACATTCAGCAAAACATCATAACACTTAATAACACCGATATTACATAACATTTAGCAAAACATCATAACACTAAATTAAAATGATAATTCAGAACATTGGCAATAACATGTTACTACTGTCCGTGCAATAACATAATTTAGAACATTGGTAATAACATCGGTCGCAGCCTCAACGTCCCCCCTGTGGACTGTCTCGAGTTGGGTGACCGGATGAGGTCCCCGCTGCGACGTCCGGAGTGGCGATGTCTCCTTCGTCTTGAGGATTTCTCGTGGGACATTTCTTGAAGGTATGCCGGACTCTCGCAAATGGAGCACTTCTTCGACGATGTCCGGTTTCGCTTCGCCCATATCGCTCCTAATGTGCCGCACTGTCACCGCCAACCTTTCCTTGCTTATCAATGTCCGCGCCCGCATTAGTTGCTCCCAGGTCGGATCGCTAGTGAAATGGCCAACCACAGCGTAACCATATATCTCCGCGGTCCAGGTTTGCATCACCGCCTCCTTGGTGAAATAGACAGAGAGGTACTGACCGGGATGCTACGCCACCGTCGAACATGCGGCTATGATATGGGAGCAGGGCCTATGCAGAAGAAGGGGCTTGTTTAAGTGCATGTGCAACTACCGCGGCGTAGCGTGCACTCGTGGGTAACCCTCTCACGGTTCGTCCCGCGGCGTCCTTTATCCCTGCACATCACCTCGAAGCGAAGCTCCCTTGTGCCCATCTTGAGTGCCCGGTGTGTCTCACCCTTCTTGCTCTTCTCCTCCATGTACTTGGTGATCATGGCAGAGTAGAGTATTCTGTCATTTGCCATAGCGAGCGATGCGTTGTTGCTTCTGTCAACAAAGTACTTGTTATCATGGAGTATTGCCTCCACAATACCCACCAAAGGGAGGCACCTTGCGCCGCGATGACCCAGGTTGTACACCTCACCTAGATTAGTTGTCATGACACCATATCGAGCACCACCCCTATCATGGAGCAGCGACCACTTCTCCTTAGACTCGTGCTCAATCCGGTCGAGAAGCATCTCACTGCGCCCGTCCTCCTCGTCAATCCGGGAGCATCTGTGGGTATCTCTGGCAATGTTGGGCCTGGTCAAGACTTGGGCCGACCCTTCTCCGCCTCCCTTCTGTGTGCCTTGGTCCGCTCATCTAGAATCTTCTAGAGTGTTTGAACTTCCGCTGGTTCGGTTGCCTGTACCGCTTGAACATGTTCATCAAGTCTTTGTTGTGGAACTTGTAGAAGTTTGCACCCAAGTGCCTCATGCACCACCCGCTCGCGATCCCGCCATGGAAGTGGTACGTTCTCTCCTTATTGCAATTTGGGTTATTGCCACGCAGCAGTTCGCATGCCAATCATGTATGAGGCACACGTTGGGACAGCCTTGCACAACAGAAATCCTCACGTTCTTCAGGAACCACAACCAACTGTCCGTGTTCTCACTTTCAACGAAAGCGAATGCCACAGGAAGAACTTGATTGTTCCCGTCCGTCGCTATTGCAGTCAGTATCTGGCCCTTGTACCTCCTAGTCAGAATGTGCCATCTACGCACAAGATTGGATGACAGTATCGGAATGCATTGATACATGGACCAAACACGAAGAATGCTCGCTGCAATACCCTCTTATTGGTCCACTTCGGGTGCGTGGCGTCTTCAATGTCGATATGGGTGCTAGGATTTCTGTCTTGTATGACTCAAAGTTGCGCAGGGAGGTTGTGATAGGAATCCTCGAACATGCCCCACCTTGATTCCAATGCCTTCTGTTTTGCCCTCCAAGCCTTGGCATAGCCGATTGTGTATTGGAACCTTGCCTCAATCACCCGAATGATGGATCGTGGCTCAAAATCTAGATTATCCATGATCTCACTATACATAAGGTTGGCAATGAAGCTTGATGACAGGTTCCGGTGGGACTGCACTGACTCAAAAACGACGCATGTGTGAGGGACCACTATAGAGCACTTCCAGTAGGTGTCCCACTTCGGCTGAAATACGTGCACTCACCAAGGGCATCCCTCTATGCCGCACTTCACGTCGTAGAATCTTGGGGTAGACTTGACGACTCTGAATGTGCGCTGCACCGACAAGACCCAGAATTTGACTGCGTCCTGCACGGCCTCCTTGCATTTGTACATAGCTCCTAGCCTGACCTCACTCTGGTCGTACTCCCACAGCACACGAGAGCCTTCGTTGACGACGAGATTGTCGAACTGGTATGTGTTCCAGTCGGATGGAACCGCCTGCTGGTCCACATCATCCTCGTCGTCGGAACCTTCATCTTCAGACAATGCCATGTAGTCTCGGTCTTCGAGATCCATCCTTTGCACTACGGCTTCAACCTCCTCACCCTCGTCAGCAAGACCAGTAGCTTGCCTGGCCGTAGGAGCTACTTCCGCAGGGTCTTCATTGACAGCATCAGTAACTCCGGGAGCTTCAGCAATTGTGTGCGGCGCGTTGTGGCTGCAGTCCCCGACTTCCTCTTCGGCCTCGGCACCTCCTTCTTGTTCAGCCGCGAGTGGAGCAGTGGGTTTGGCATATGCTTGGACGACAAGGACCAATTTCCACCCTGCCTCCCTCGCAATGCGTACATATGACTGCCATGAATTTGGTCCCCGAAGCTGCACTAACTCCCAATATGTCGGTTGTCCTCTCCGTGGGGAAAGGCAACTCAATCTCAGATCGTACACATCACGGTCTACTTGGAATGTATGGAACAACCACCGCATCATAGCGCCCCATGTACGCTGCTCTGGTCTTGGTAGGGGCACGGTTGCCGATTGGAAATAACGCAAATCAATCCCATCAGGACCCTCCAGAATAGTCCCTTGACCATAGTAAATTTTGAAATTGACGATGTCGGACATATGTGACGTACTGCACCATAAAGAACATTTCCACGATTAACAACATATCTAAAACTATATTACCCACCGAAAAGTATTATATAAAACTATACTACATTACGTAACCATACATCTAAAACTATGTAATCCATTCGGTTAAAAAATTACCTGAGAGGTAGGCAATCGGATAGGCAGCGCTTCACTAGCTTCTCTCCTCCCCTCTGCTCTCCTCCTCTTCTCTTTTTTCTGAATAAGAATGAGTCATGTGCTGAATTTTGGGGGTTTTATAGGGCTTGGATTCCTGTCGCCAGTTCAACTGGAGACAGGAACCTGTCGCCAGTTGAAATGGCGACAGTAAATTGTCGCCAGTTGAACTGGCGACAGGTGGCTGGGACCTACGACAGGAGGGGAGAGGGTCCCTGTCGCCAGTTTAAATGGCGATAGGTTCCTGTCGCCATTTGAACTAGCGACAAGAATACATTTTTGTAATTTTTTGGAGAGACGGTATATTTTTGTAATTATCTTTTTTAAAAATATTATTTAAAAAAAATCCTTATTTCCTTTCATGGTTGTTATTCCATGCTTCTTTGAGAGTATGTTTTTCATTACAATGTCTTCATTCATTCGTTCGTTCGTTCATGATTCAACCACGGGAGTGGGTAATGAAGTCCCATCATTCTAATATGGGCAAAGAAGTCCCATCATTTCAATATGGGCAAATAATACCCATCATTCCAATATGGGCAAATTGGATCCCCGTTTGAAAGATTTTTCATACGGGCTTGGGAACCCCGCATTTTGGATAATGCGGGCCTGAGTGAAAACTAACGGGTGTTCACTGGTATACCGGTATAAGCAGAAGAGAAGAGCATGCATTTTCGTGCTTGCATAAGATTCCTGCCATTTTACTTATGTATTCGAATATTGTGAATGACATGTATTTGATCCATTACTTTCCGTGCTATTCAATTGTATTTGCTGAGTCGTGGACTCACGCTTGTTGTTAATTGTTTCTTGTAGGTACTTCTCGAGGCAGCGACATGCATGGGAACTTCTCGAGGCAGCGACATGCATGGGAAGGGGTAGTTTTGATGCACTTCACACATGATCACCCATGGCAAATTAAATAGCCCGTTTACCTAAATTCACATGTTCATGCTATTTCTTTTATTCCTAGACTGGGTTTATCCTTCGTGATGGTTGATTTACTTGTAATCATAATAGCCAAGTTTTATCATGGATGTTTCGATTTATGATTTTAAACCTTAGATCTTGATTTAATTTTACTTGATAGAATAAATTGAATGAGTTGATTAGTCTTACATCCTCGTAATGTTGATGAATCATGATGATTTTGATTTATTTGATAAAGAGCTGCTCTCATTGTGTACTATTAATCGTTTGGTTTGGTTATTGATTGAGAAAGAGCAAGATCCATGCTTAGGCTATTAATATACGATAGGTGATATTCTTTAAATTGACTACTTTTGTAGCTTGTGCTAGTTATTGTTGATTAGAACTAAATCATTCGTTTTGTATGTCTTGCTGAAATTATGTTAGTAAGTTGAAGTAAAGTGATTCTGTAAGGTGGTTTAGTAGCATCCTAGGCTCTATGTTGGGCTGGGGTGTTACAGTACCGTTGTACAAACCCGGTGTTACCTCTTGGCAGTAATACCACTCATCTCATGCGTTATTACCGCAAGCCAATTTTCAGCACAGACGATATTCGGGAAAAGGTCATAACTTTTAACTCCGATGTCAGAATTGAGTGATCTTGGACTCTATGGAAAGCTTATTTAGAGGACTACATATTCCACCTATTTGATTGATCTCAAATATATTTGATCAAATCAAAAAGTACAACTTCAAGGAGCCAACACCATGGTCTAAGTCCAAGGAAATCGCAATGAGCAATCTTAGACCATGTAGGGAAAATGCATTAATCCCAACAATTTGCAAAATATATTTACAAACTTAGATCATCCCACAAGGAGTAGGTATATGGGCTTCAACCATTTGCAAAGTATAGTCACATGCTATAAGGATTAAATACTTGAGTCTCAACTATTTGCAAAACACATTCGCAAATAATAGCATCATGCCACGAAGAGCTAGAGCAAGCTAGATTAAGCTATCAACACATGATGAGACTCAAGCTACTAGACAAGACCCCTCTTAATAGTATGACAGTCCTATACTAGCAATCCGGTCTTCCAAACAAACATTAAGACCGGTGAAAGTCTAGGAACATGTCATTAGCTCTAGCTAGTCATACCTTTGACTTGAGCATCTTCTTGAAGCTTGATGACGCACATCTTCACTTCAAGTCCTGGTCATCGTCTTGATATGCATCAACCCATGATGCATCTTTTACTTGACCTCCATCAACACGTGATGGGTCTTCTCTTGACTTGATGATCAACTTATGATCATCTCCTCTTCGAGATCTTGATATGCATCAACATATGATGCATTCTCTTCTTGAACCTTGACTTGATGGCGATCAACTCATGATGTCATCCAAAGTCTCCTTTACCATGGAATATAACATGTTCATCCAACTCATGAAAAATGTTAGTCCCACAATATGATTATCATTAAATACCAAAATATAGCCGTTACTGCTAGGTGCGGTACTACCGCCAACTAGAAACCGGCACTACCGCACAGTGCTAATACCGCTTGGCTAGATCGGTATTACCGATTTTTAGAGGATTGAAAAACTCAAGAAAACACCATCTCTAGAAATAGCGTACCACCATGTAAAACTCGGTACTACCGCATTCTGGTAATACCGTTCAAGAATCGTGGTCATACCATTTTGGAATTCTTGAAAAAGTCCAAAACATGTTCATTGAAAATACATTGTGCCAACTAGATTTCGGTACTACCGACTTGCGGTAATACCGCTCATCAAATACGATCATACCAATTTTTGGGTTTTCAAGAAAACTTCCAAAAATATGCACTCTGAAAAATACATACCGCAAACTAGTTTTCGGTACTACCGACTTGCGGTAAAACCGTTGATCACTTGCGGTCATACCGATTTTTTTAAATAGTTTTCCAGAAGCAAAACAAATGCAATGCATAACAAAAATGGCAAAAAATAAACTTCAAGCCACTAGCCATAATTCCTCTATTGTCTTTGCATTACCATTTCCATGTTGTCATCCGTAATCCAGGACTAAGCCTTTAAACATCTTAGCACACACGTTAGTCCCTTAACACATTGCAAATAATTGGATATAAAGCAATATGAGTATATATGAACTACACAAGTTTTATATATTAAAAGGATATGTTTTAAGGTAGAGATCCTCAATATAAGTGGAAAAAGAATATGGATCAATACTAATAAAACCACAAAACATAGAGTGAACTCCACCTAAATGTGTACATACACGAATGTGTAACAAAAATATATGCACATATGTAAGTTAAACTTTTAGTGGAGTTCAACCTGTATTTTGGATCCGAGGAATGCAACAAGATATAAGAATATGATGTCGAATGCATACCTCCATGATTTTCACCTTTTCATCCAAATGAGACTAAACAATATCACAGTCAACAAACATGTTTGTCTCACATTTAGATTTGTTATTAATCACCAAAATACTCCATTAACTCATATGGCGAGTCTAGATTCTTCAGAGGGCCACCTCCCGGTCCCGGCCTACGCCAACCCACACGCATAAGCCACGGCGCTGCATACTGCCTCACCTTGCCGCCATGCGCTGCCAGCCCAGCCGAGCCACTTTGTCGTAGTCACCCTCGCCATTTTCATTTCCCTCGATGGCACCATGTCCCCACTTCCATCGCCCACGTCGTGCCATCATCAATTGCACTCCATCATCGCCCTTGCATTCAAATTTTGTCGTTTCTTGTCGTCGTTCAATGTCAATTGAAACCATCGCCCATTTCCCACAAGCGTTCCCTGTCGATCTGAGTACTGCCTTCACCCTATAAAGTGAGCATCACGTTTCCCTTTCTCCCCTCTTCGATTCGCCTCAAACCCCAGCGTCTATCTCCCATCCGTTTGGCCGGAACGTGCGACGCCATTCGCCTTCTTTCTCAACTTCGGCCACATCGCCATCGCGTCGATCTTCTTCTCCGGTGAGCTTCCCACCAAATTGACTTCGTCACGTCGTGTTCCCAGTCCTCTTCTACCCATCCCCCACCTCAATTTGGTTTTTCCCATCGTCGGAGCATGTCGCCACCCCACTCCTTCATCCCTGCCGCTAGCCGCTGGCACCGCCGCCGTGCCGTCTCGGCCACCCCTGCGCCATCCTAACACTGCTGGCCACTTCCCTAGGCCACTGCGCAACCCGTGCTCGCGCCACCCTTGCTCGGCCGTCGCCCGCACTGCCCGTGCGCCTCCACCCGCGCCGCTGCCGCCACCTACCACCATCCTTGCCGCCGCCACCTCCTCCGCCTCCACCTCCCCGTCCCGACCCTTTTTGCCAGTCGCCCAGCACTGCCACACCGCTGCCCAGAACCCCTGCACCTCCCCTGTTTCCTTCCTCTGGTTCCCCTTTGCTCTTTCTTTCTTGACTCACTTGCGAGTGGGGCCTTTGTCAACTATTGTTCTAATCTTTTATTTCTACAATAGAAGATTCCCTAGAATATTCCCTCTTTCTCATTTTTAGGATTTTCCTATTCCGACAAACTTCCGGATGGTCGTTCTCCTTCATACAAACTCCAATTCCGTCGATTCTTATTTCTAAATTAATCTAAATTCAATATCTCTCTATCAGTACCTATTTTAGAATTTTATAATTTGGATTATCGTTATTTATTTGCTCGTTTTGCGCATTTAGAATCCAGCGTTGCCGAAGCCAACTTGGACTAGTCTATAGGAGTAACTCCAATCTTCGACAAAGGCAAGTCATAGACCTTTGATCATGTTGTACCCATTTTTATAAAAATAAATTGTTTTATATCAACATTTATACTAATTTTATATCAATTGTTTTCGGGAGTAGCTAATTTCCTAACTGATATTATGCCACCTTGAATATTGTGAACGTCGTGTATCCTTTGACACCATAGGATGGGTTGATTTTAGTTGGACATAAATGTAATACCAACATGGGTGATGTAGAATGCTTAGTCATGCTTGGTTACGGTGGGCTCATGATCACATGTTCAATAATGTTAAATTTGATTTAATGATATATTGAATTATGGTGCGATCACACTATTGTGTAACTATGGTACGAGGTCACTGTTGTACAAGTCGTGGTGCAATGCCGCTATTATAAAATTTTGTGCCATGTCAGGGATTCTCAAGTGATTGATCGTGTAGTAAAGGGGGTGCGTGAGGCACATTGTTTTAGATGGTGTAGTCTTGCTTGAGTAACCACTAAGGACTTAATCTTGTGCGCCATTGATCTGGGCCTTATCGTACAACCACATGTCTAGTATGGGATGGACCTGGCTAATTAATTAGCAATGTCTTGATTTTAGTTCTGTTTTTGGGAGCATGAATTCTGCGAGGGATATTCACAATGGCGTAAGAGGTGGCCCCTGAATGGGTGCGAGGTCCATTCGATGGTGAATCCTAAGCGGGTAGAACTGGGTTAAGATAGAGCTTTGTAAAAGTCTTATGATAATCACTTAGTCACATGCCTAGGAAAGCGTGTCATGGCCGGTATTATAAGTTGATTATCTCTTGTGGGTAAAGCTATAAAACCTCTGCAGAGTGTTAAACTGTTCGAACAGTCGTGTCCCCGGTTATGGATAATGCCTAGGTATTTCACATGGGATATAGAGTTTTTCATAAAACTTTGGATGGTGGTTTGGTTGGGAAGTGAGCGGGAGGTTCACTGGTTGTTTCAAAGCAATTGTTCTTTTCAATTACACATTTCAATCTATTTATTGTATTTACTGTAAATATTGCTTTCTGTAAAAGAACCATACAACTATTTCTTTGTTCAAGCCTTGCATGAATTTTAATTGCATACTATTCCCTATGACTTGCTGAATATTTTACGTACTCATGGCTTTATGCCTTTGTTGATCAGTTGTTGAAGAAGAATCCGAAAATCCAGAGTTCTACGAGGAGTATTTTGAAGACTATGCGAATTAGGATACGCTCCCCACTCGATTGCCTGTAAGCATGTCGGATGGCCACCATGAGTTTTCTTCTTCCGCTGCAAGATTTATTTATTAGTCTTTTAAGCCCTGCGTGGCAAAATATGTAAACTTTGACTATAAGGTGCGCTGCTTCTATTTAGTTATAATTTGCTTATTTCTTAGCTATTTCGTTGTATAGATATGATTTTCATCGATGTTGTCACTGTGTGAGCTAGCTACTGATCATGTGACTTGTTCAGACTATACAGAGGGACCGAATTTGCAAGTTCTGTTCCCGACAGAGATGGTATCCATATCAACTGTAGGATGCTACCATAGTTATCAAGGTCGTTTTAGTAACAAAAATCAAAATTTATTTTCTAAATCAAACCAACCAATTAATATGAATAGTAATTCTTCTCTCATCTCATTCTATTATTTTCTCATCCTATTCTAATCTCTTCTCATATCATTCTTACGTTCCTATCTCTTGTTTATTCTGAAACTTTATTTTCAAATTTAAATTAACTTTTCTCACCTCAGTAATCTCTATAGGGTCGAGTTTTCGGTGTTCAAAGTGATGGATGGCCTGGAAGTTTCAAGACCTATCAAGTGTTTCAAGTCGACTATCCATATAAATTAGATTAGAAGTATCATTCCAGAGTTTCCCTTCTCAGTTTTAGTATCATTTAGTGCGAGTAATAGGATCTCTTGCTTGAGTTTTAATGCCTCTTAATAGCTTTCTGGCTATTTGTTCTTTGGGTTTAACCAACTTCCCCAGCTAGTTTGTTTCTGTCTTTCTCCCTTGTCTCTCTCGTCTATTGTGCTTTTCCCTCTCACCTATCATGCTTTCTCCCTCTCATCTATTAAACCTGTGAAGAATTATTGCAGATGGTTCAAACCCGCAACACCACAAGTCAAGGTGGAATAGTGGATCCCAATGCCAGTGCTAATCCCAATACACCACCCCCACCGTCCGCAATAGCAGGCCAGAACTTGGGTCAATTTATGGTAGTTCAGACTCAGTTAATGAATGCCATGATGCAGAATATGAATCAGATGATGAATCAATAGAACCAGATTGCTGCTGCCATAATCAACATACTGAACCAGAAGAACCAAGTATCTGCCATGCCACCACCAACTCATCCGTAGTCGAAGTTGGTGGAGTTCATGAGGACACGTCCACCTACATTCTCCAACTCATTCGAACCCCTGTACGCCGATGATTGGTTATGCTCCATTGAGAAGAAACTCATCACTGCTCAGTGTAATGATTGTGAAAAAATTCTTTATGTCACACATCAACTGGAGGGTCTTCTCCAGATATCGAGACCCTAGGTCACAAAAGGCCAAGAAAGAGGTATGGTTTGTAATGCTTGAGCCGGTTGGCGTATTTGCTTGCTATGAAACTGGCATTGTACACACTTTTTAACAAGCTCTTTTGCGTCATGGAGGTCTGTTGGCCAGTACAAACCTTGTCGAAAGGCTTTTTCGGCCAACGTTCTGTAGGAACCATGAGTCCCACATATGTCTTTGTGTATTTCTTTAAGGAGATTTAATACCTCTTTCTGCGATACACATCGCATGAGAACCCCTTGAGTACCTCATTTGTAGAGGACTGCTTTGATAAAAGTATGCATTTTGGTCTTACGGGATAAACGATTCGCCTCAAGATCGTCATTGGGTACATCACCCTTTTGAACATACTCGTAGATGAGGTTCATCAAAGTATCTTCATATTCTAGAGAGGCTGTCTCAGTAGGAGACGTCTTTGGTGTTTCGACCAGGGATGACTTCTGGAGCTATTCCAAGAAGACTCCTTGTGGTACTTGTGATCGAGAAGAAGCTATTCAAGCTAACTGGTCAGCGAGAAAATTATCCTTTTGAGGGATATATTGTACCTTGAAATCGAAAAAACGCTTTTCAAGCTTTCTAACTTCTGATAAGTACTAAGACATGGTCGGATTAGAGCATTGGTACTCCATTTTGACCTGATTCACGACCAGTTGAGTGTCTCCTCTCACGAGTAGTCGTCAAATCCCGAGCGCTTTCGCTATTCGTATGACAGCCAATAAACCTTCATATTCTGCTACATTGTTAGTAGCAGGAAAGTTTATTTGAATAACATATTTAAGGTTTCTCTTGAAGGAGACACCAAGACCACCCTAGCTCCCAAGCCACTTAGCGTAAGTGACCCATCAAAGTACATTGTTCACTGGTCATGGGATTCGTAGTGGGTCCCTGAAATAGGTTCAGGATTTGTCCATTCGGTGATAAAATCTGCCAAGATCTGGGATTTAATGGTCGTTCGGGACCCAAAATAGAGGTCGAACTCCCCAAGTTCAACCGACCATTTTGCCATGCGCCCCATTGCTTTCCTGTTCTGGAGGACCTCTCCGAAGGAAAACTCAGACGACATGATTGACTTGTGTGCGTAGAAATAATGCTTCAGTTTCCTCTAAGACATGTGGAGGGCATATAGAAGTTTTTGGACCTGAGGGTAACACTCCTTAGACCCATGTAAAACTTCACTAATATAGTAAACTGGTCGTTGAATGTTTTCATGTTCGGTGACCAGTACTGCACTTACTGCTTATGGCATAGTGGCTAGATACATTAAGAGTGTTTCTTCTGGTTTAGGAGAAACCAGAACAAGGGCACTCGTAAGATATCTCTTGACATCCTTAGAGCCTTTGTTTGCCTCCTCTGACCATCCGAAACCTTCGTGTTTCCTCAAAAGTTTAAAGAAAGGAAATCATTTTTATCCTAGTCGTGCGATGAAATGACTTAATGCCATCATGCATTCTGTGAGTTTTGAGACTTCTTTCATTGTGGTCGGAGGGTGCATTTGTTCAATGACTCTTATCTTTTCAGGGTTTGCTTCGATTCCACGTGCGGAGACAAGGAATCCAAGCAACTTTCCTGAAGAGACACCGAACACACACTTCTCAGGATTGAGTTTCAATGGGTATTTTCTGAGGTTGCCGAATGTTTCCTGTAGGTCAAAAATATGATTAAGACGTTGTATGCTTTTTGCGACCAAAACATCAACATAGGCTTCTATGTTTCGGCCAAGTTGAGGAAGGAAGGTCTTTTGCATCAAGTGTTGGAAGAAGCACTGGCATTTTTTAAACCAAATGACATTTTGACGTAGAAAAATATTCCAAATGATGTAATAAATGCGGTTTTTTTCTTCATCATCTAAACACATACTTATCTGATGATAACCAGAGTATGCATCTAGGAAACTTAATATTTCACAACCAGCAGTGGTACCAATTAACTGTTCGATACGAGGAAGGGGAAATCATTCTTTGGACAAGCTTTATTTAGATCAGTAAAGTCTACACACATACGTTATTTACCATTATACTTCCTAACTATTACAAGGTTAGCCAACCACTCTGGGTGGTCGACCTCTTTTATGAACCCTGCTTTGAGTAGCTTGTCCAATCCGATTTGATAGCATCTCGTCGATCATGTGCAAATCTCCGTAATTTTTGTTTTACGGGCTTCTTGTTAGGCTTTAGAGCTATCCTTTTCTCTATCACCTCCCTAGAGACTCCGAACATGTCAGATACTTGTCACACGAAGAATTTTGCGTTTGCTTGGAGGAAGGTGATGAGGACGTCTTCCTATGCGGGGTTGAGAGTGACCCCGATGTGAACGGTCTTCGAAGGCACCTTTGTATTCAGTGGAACTTATTTGACTTGATCGTTCATTTGGGGGCAACTTTAGACTTCGACTGCTTGGTCAACAGTTGCACTTTGCTTAATTCTTAAGTTGGTATTTGACCAACCATCTCAAGGGATTTGCTGTCACATGTAAGCACCATCTTTTTATCACAGCGTACTTGATTACTCCTTTGGGACCTAGCATCTTAAGACATTAATAACCATAATGAGCAACCATTGGGAACTGTGCCAAAGTTGGTCAACCAAGAATAACATTATATACCATGTCGAAATCGACCACATCAAAAGAGATTTTCTTCGTCTTGAAATTGTTTGGTGACCCAAACGTAACAGGAAGGGAAACTTGACGAATAGGCTTGGCCAAAGGTCCTGGTACGATCCCATGAAATGAGTACCGTACAGGCTTGATCTTTATCATGGGAACTTTCATCTCGTCCATGGCACTTGTAAAGAGTATGTTTAATGAACATCCACCATCAATTAACACGCGATTGACTTAACATTAGTTGATGGTGGTCTTGACCACGATCGAAAAATGACCAGGTTGAGTAGAAGGAATCAGACAAGCACCTTTCTCAAAAGAGATGGTGATTTCCGACCACTTTGGTACTTTATTGACAAGAGAAGGGTCGATAGAGTTTACCTCAAGTTCAACAGCTTTAAGCTGTCATTTCAACTCGTATGTTGAAGATCCTCCATAGATGGTTTGTTCTGGATCTTGAAATAGCATCTCCTCATCATCATCTGACTATTTTCGACCACTCGTTTGCCCCACCTCTTCAAGTGTAGGCATTGGTCCCTTACCAGAGTAGTAATCCTCAAGTTTTTGTTAAAAACTCCTCAGTTGCGAAGGTCATGTCTTTATTTTTGTGGAAAGGACACCACCTAGGCTTGTCATTCATCCGTTCGGAGTGTTTACCTTTGCTCTAATTAGGGTATGGTTTGGAACTCTGAGGCTCCTTGTCGCTCATGGCTAAGACCTCCTTAGAGCTTTTGACTTGACGCTTTTGGCCTTTAGTCTTGCTCTTGGATTTTCTGACCTTTTTATCTTTATTCTTGCTACTTTCGCCTGCTCCTCAAGTGTCCTTATCATCATGATCAATCGTGCGATTCCACTCAACCGCTTCTACAGTAGTTGCATAATGGTCAGCCATTTCAAAGAGTTCAGTGACGGTTGCCAGAGGATTTAGAGTGATACCCTCTGTGATCCTTCGATTGCGGGCTCCCTTCTTAAATGCTCTGATGATAGAAGAGTCTGAAACTTCAGGAATTGAGTGGCGAGTCAGACTGAAATGCCTGATAAATTGGCGCAAGGTCTCGCGAGAATCCTATTGCTTTGTATGCGGGTCGTCCTCCTTTCCTGGGCGGTTGTAAGTGTCTTAGAAGTTGGCTAGTAGAAGGTTGCGGAGGTGCTGCCATGAATAGATCGACTCTTGTGACTGATTTAACAGCCATTACCGAGAAGATCCTTCGAGCACGGTAGAAAGGTAATTGGCCATGACATGCTCTCCCCCTCCTACTCGAACAGCGGTGGTATAGATTTGAAGAAACTAGATGGGATTTTGTGACCCATCAAACTTCTCCATGTTCACTGGTCGGAATCAGAGCGGCCAGTGAACTTCTTGAAGGTCATACGAAAACGCCCGACATCTGGTAATAATATCATAACACCTTCTTTGTAAGAAAGAAGGGTTGACATCACCAGTCGATTGTACTCGATGATACCCAGTGGTAAGTGGGCCTAATCTATCATAGATTTCAGCCCTAGGAGGGTAATACTCCTCGTGCTCCATTTAATGGTGCATATTTTTTGGAAGAAGTGGTGAACGACCACCTCCTCTAGGAGTTTGTCGATCATCAGTTATTTATGGGACTCTTCTCTGACTAGGGTCATGGTTAGGAGATCGACTAGACCTATTGTCTTATCGTTCTCCATAAGAAGAGTCATTCGAACGACATGCATTTGATGGAGTTGTCTCGATACGACTACCAGGACGGTGTTGTTGAGTCTGCTTGAGCCTAACCGTTGTGTCCCGAAGTTTTCGTGCGATCTCTTGAGCACAGAGGTCGTAGCCTGGTGCTTTTCCAAACTCTTGAGTCGGGTTTTTGACCAGGTCATTGAATTGTTAAAGTTCTTAAGCTTCCTTTGACTGATATTAGATGCGCGCAGGTAAGTGAAGGGCTACGGGTAGGCTACACTAGCGCAAAATAATAAAAATTCTACCCGTAAACCAAGATCACTGCAGTTATAGATCACGGTCTTACCACTAGACGCCAAGAAAAGCGAAATTGATGCAAAGACGTCAAGGCGAGTAGTCGTACTAAGTTGATGCAAAGACGTCGGGCAGAGTAGTCGACACTTCCTCGTCCTCGTCGCGGCGCCCCACGTCTGACTCCTCTCTTGCGGTTCGTCCAAACGCTACAGATCTGGCGCCCAAAGGTATCCACACGCACGGGAGGAAGCGACGACGCCGGACTACTAGATCCGCGCGAGCGACTAGGGCGTGGGAGGGTGGCGGCGTGGTTTGAGGATGTCACGAAAAACTCATCACCAATCTCAGGCCCTTGCCCTCCTTTTATAGACGTCCTTACAATGGGCTTCTACTAATAGAGGCCCATTAGGACTCAATGCCCAGTCTAATTCGGATCCAATCCGAATTAGGCTTCAAATTTCTTAAGTGTGTGACCCTTTAGGTTCACGATGTTTAGACATGACGCGAGTATACATACTTGGTCAATAGTTGGTAGCGCCTCTAGCAAGACGTGCCAACTCCTAAACGCACACAAAGATCATATCGACGAACCATCACAACGTTATGTACATGCCAATCCCTTTGCCTCACGATATTCGGCCGAGCTCTAAGTGACCACTCTTTCTCGATCCCGTGATCCTAATCCCTTACTAGGTTAACTCTTAACCTTAAGTAGCATGGCCATGCATTTCGGATCCGATCACTCGAGGCCCCGAGATATCTCTCTCGGTAGAGAGAGGCAAATCCCATCTCGACCGACCATGCCTCGCAAAGATGCTTCATGACAAACCGAAACCTACCTTTATAACTACCCGATTCACGGAGTAGCGTTTGATAGCCCCTAAGTAGGTCGATTCACATCTCAAGTACATGCATAATCTCAAGTCTAAGGACCAGCGTACACATTGTGTAGAGAGAACCATAAGTATAATTATTATGTCTCATGTTGGGTCGGTCCAACCCCATGTTCTAAACATGTGTCCACATTATTGGTTTGACATCTCCATGTCTATGACACGTGAAACATGGTCATCAACCGATACATGTGCTAATCCATCATTCACGTGTGTCCTCACATGAACTCCGACCAGGGACAACTTTAGAATAACCATACAAGTAAAGAGTTTCACAAACAAGTCACATACTTGTTAATCAATACAATGGTAATATTCAAGGAACATTTATTAAATCATGGATACAACGAAATATCATCATCTCTATGATTGCCTCTAGGGCATATCTCCAACAGTAAGGACCTCCAGCTGGCAATTCTTCTTCTTCGAATGGTTTCAGGATCATCGACGTCTGAGTCAGTCGGAGCATGCCTTAGTGGTGAGTGGTCATTTCAAGGATTTCGGCCACGCTCATGAATGTGGAGATCCTGGTCATCACCGGAGGCGTTCTCGCCATCACCACGAGAGCCCGAAGTGAGTGTGCGATGGGAAGCAACCCCAGCCTTGCCTCTTGAAGAGAGATTAGGATCTGTGGGGAGGACAAAGATCTCCTGGGTGCTATTATTCCTACTTGCGTTTGAGTCCTCCTGACTCAAGGAGTAGTTGAAAGACAACGCTTCGTGACCTGGAGCAATCCCCTCCAGGAAGGGGAATTCCGGGTTATAACCGTCTCCGACTAAAGGTGAACCCTGCAGGGGTATGGCCGAATCTGCAGGTGAAGCGGGCTCGACAATGCACCTCGTGGGGGTAACCAAAAGGTGACGGCTATCAAGTGTCGATTGAGTCCTGCAATTATGGATTCCCGGACTTGTTGTGCTAGATCGGACGACCTCAGACAAACTTGAACATTTGGAGGGAGAACCCTCACCGTGCTCTGCATTCACCGTGGCGTGATTCTGACTTTGGTCGGATAAACCATTGCCCTTTGAGGAGTCTGGTTCCTCATCTGGGTGTAGTGTTGTTGGGGAGAGAGCTCCCTCATCAATCTTGTCTGTGGCATGGTCTCCTGGGTCTGGTGAAAGATCCCTGGAAACGACATTGTAATTATACGAAATGATGCTCTGCTCATACACGTAGCAGGCATTCATGTCAAGTCCTACGTAGTCTGCCAAATCAAACCAATTCTCATCATTCCACTCTCCTGCCATAAAAACATCAGAATTGAAAATGAAGATAATTTGTCGAAAAAGAAAGGAAGACTCCTCACGGACGGCGTCAACTGTCGATGGTTTAGTATCGATCTTATGAATGAATGATGGGGGGGGGGGGGCTCTCTGGAGCGAAACCACATAGAAAGAGATACAAGAATTTTATACAAGTTCAGGCCTTCTCTTGAGAGAATAATAGCCCTACTCCTGTGTTTGCTGTATTGATTGTGTTTACAAAAGAGAAGTCACCAATGGCTAAGACTAATGACTCCTATCTCTTTTGTTGCTTGATCGCCTCTCTCCTCAGTCCACCGACTTTACTCCTTATATAGCACATGAAGGGATGGCAGTTATTCACGCCAAGAGGCACCTTGTTGTCTGATGCGATACGCATGTTTAAGGGTAGTTATTGTCAGAGATGCATTCCCCCACATCGCCTTGCGGTTATGTCAGAGACAGAGGTTTTAATACGTGCAGTTATCTTAGTAATAACGACACATATTAACTATTGTGTGTATTAAACACATCGCACAAATTTCCCTAGTTGATTGGGCCCACAAATCTGTAGGCTTTATCGACCATAGGGTGGTTGTAGATGACCTAGTCATAGTAAGACTTACGACCATGAGGTAATCCTAGTAGGATGTACAATTAATGGGTGGTCATTGAAGAACTTATGACCATATAGTTTTGGTTGTAGTAGGACTTACAACCAAAAGGTGGTCGTAGAAGAACTTACGACCATATGGGGGTGGTCGTAAAATAGCTTACGACAACTAGGTGTGTATGATCTCCTTCATTGTTAATATTGAGGGGTATCTTCGAAGGTTATATAAAATACATTATTATCTATAAACGTTACAAATAAATAACTTAATTAATTGAAGATTATTAGATCCTTGTCAATATTCTATACATGGTGTTGGACATTGGGGATTTTTCTGAAACATGGGAGGTTTCAGATTGTGTAGATTAATGATGGTTTATTATGTGTTTTACTGGAAATTTCTATGTAGAATGTTCTTAAATTTTGATGATATTATACCAAGATAAATATGGTTTTAGAATAAAATATGTTCATAGATTCTTCTCTTGGCAATATGTTTCAATTAATTCATGGCAAAGATGTGCATTGCACATTACTAGTTTTTATAATTATGTAAGTAATTAGAAAAGGTGAAACGGTGCTACAATCTGAAGCATTTTTCTAGATGACCTTAAAGAGGCATTTGACCAATTGTTGTGTATATAAAATTTGGTTAGTATGGGCATATATGCATGGGTTCATATAACTACTAAGTTGCATTGATCCAATCTGTCAAATTTTATTATTTATAGATGTGTTTAAACTAAAACAGTGTGTTCTCTAACAAGGCAACTTGCTTTCTTAGGCTTAGGCATAGGTCACTAACCAAAGAAGTCGACCCCAAGCATGCATGGTCAGGTGTAAATCATCAACATCTCTGATAGCTTTTACGTACACCATTTCACTAGGCACACTGCTCAGGTCTCCAACCAAACATACCTCGAGTCCAGCTCTTTTAGTCACGTGTGGTCATGTGAGAGTCCAGCTCTTTTAATCACGTGTGGTCATGTGAGCGTAGTGCCCCATGCCGAGGCGTGCTCATCCGCTGAAAAAAGTTGGATGAAACCAACCCAGACTAGTTATCCGATGCACCCAAACCAAATGCATGGGTGACCTCCAAGTCTGGGATGAACACCATCCCACTAACCAAAAACTACTTAACGCAATGGGGCTCACTTGTAACATAAGTACATAACGGACAAAATGGTTCTTAATTAATAGGGTTCATACCTTTCTGATTTGTAAAATTGAGATGAAGAGGATACAGTGCAGTAAGGGTTCTGTTGTTACTTGAGGGCTATTTGGTAATTTCTCATTTGAGAAAAGAATAAATAGAAAATAAAATAAAATGGAGGGGGCCCACTGTCATAGAGATGAGGAAAGGGATAAGGTCTACAGACCTAATCTCGAATCGGTAGGAGGTGGCTTCGGGGGCCTTGGCCTTCGGCTGGTGGTGGCTGCGCGGCCGAGTCGAGGGCAGGCGGATCCACTAGCTCGGGCGAGTTGTGCACCGTCTGTTGGTGGCAGTAGCTCCTCATCCTTCTCTTCTTATGTCGGCTCTCCCTTTTTCTTTCCAATACCCGAAAGAGGATCAAGAAATTTTCCCCAATTTGTTACTTCTTCTTCCCTTCCGATTTGTGTTCGGTTTTTGGTCCCTTAGAGCTTCGACGCCGCCGTGCTTGTCTCGGTGCCATCGGTAGTGAGGCAAGAACCCTTCTTCTAGCGCATCCCGTCAGCTCCCTCTTGCGCCCTCTTCTTTTGTTGGGTGTTTCTATGAGGGCTCTTGGATTTGCGCTGGTGGAGGAATTTCTGGTGGGCTCTCAGGCTTGATCCTGCTGAGGGAGAAGAACTTTGGTTTTTATTTAGTGACTTAATGCTCCTTGGTGCTTTCGGCCGGAGCATCTCATTGGTTGGTCTTGTGCGGCATCTTTGTACCTCGACTTCGTGATTTTGGTGTGTCCCGAAATTGCGAATTGGCATTGTATCTCCGACGACCTCGGCCGTTCTTCGCGACATAGTGGGGCAATTGGTTTTCTGAGACAGCGCGATTTGTGTGCCTTGCTCGGCTTACTACTCGATGGATTTGAATGCCATCCGCTTCCTAAGTATTATTGTATTCTAATTTTCGCATTACTTTTGCATATGTGCTGTGCTAGTAGAAGTTTCAAATTGTGTTGATTTGATTAACTCTAGTACTAGGAGATATTGCAAAGTGGTGTTGTGGGCTCGATTTAAATGCTCGATGATGAATTGATGTCAAAACTGAAATTGAATGTGACATTGAGTATAGATTGGTCTTGAGCTGTTAGATCACGTGCTGTTTTTCTTTTGTTCTGAGCATTTGATGCATCTTGTTATACTTGATGTTCATTGTAGCTATTTCAGTCAATATAGTCTATTATATGTGATTCCTTTTCGGTCACTGTTCTACATTTCTGTTGGTAGTATATTGATGAATAGAATCTGTTCATGTTGTCCAACAAAGTTAAAGTTGATGATTTGCTTGAACCTGTCTGATTAGAATGTCAAGTTTTTATTTGGAGCTCAAGGGCTAATCTATAATTTTCATATTCAATTTGTGATCTAAATTTTGACATAAGTGTTGTGAATGCCAAGATTATATCTTGAGCAACATGACATCTGAGAGCAATGAACAAAATGTTAAATCTGAGCATTATGCTGATTTCAATTGTCCACATGTTCTATGTGTTGAGCATATTATCCTGTTTAAATGATATGGAGGATTTACATGTTTATATGTTAATTTTGTCATTAAAAATATGTTTTAATTATAATTAAAGCTACTGGAATTAATTCTAAATTTTTGCTAAAACTGCAATTTTTACAATAGGTTCTTCTATCTAGCTTTTCCCATTCTGCCCGGCTCCTTCGCTGCAAGCTTGCACGTAACCGTGCAATTGTAGTAACGGTATCTTGGTCACTTCAAATATGATGTATTAATTTACAAACAGTGACGGAGTTCCTATCAAGGAATACTTTGGTTTCATGGTTTCCCCGGAAAAAGTGCACAGAATATTCGAGCCCTCTTTTTACAGCTTTGCCTTGACGAAAAAATGTATCCCATAGTTTAGATAAAATGGGACCAAAATGTCCTTTAGTAATATCCCAAAGCACAAGAAACTGTTGAGGAACCATCGCTAGCGAGTCCACTTCGAACGATCACAGCGTAGACAAGCGTAAAACTGCTTAGAACAATGCAAGAACACAAGTACAGAATAGTAGATTGAACACAGAGATATGGGGGGCTTCTTGCTTCTCTTTATTCCTTCATCAAGCGATCAACCTTTTACAATGACTAGTACACCCTATTTATAGTCTAGAGACCCTGCTAGGGTTTGGATGGGGCGCCCACCCATGGGCCGGCTGCTGGGCCATGCCCATGGTTTCCCAACACTCCCCCTTGGACACCCATCCTCATATGTTCATGCCTCGTCAAAACTCCATAAAAACCCAGTGGAAAAATTTTAGAGAAAGAGTACATGACACATGTTCTGATGCGTTGCACGAATTGCCTCATTAAAAACCTTAGCCGAGAAACTTGAGAAAAACTCATCAAGGGAAAAAAATACAATCCACCAAATTTTATTTAATCTCTGGGATTTATTCTTTGGGTACTCGATCTTCGTGATCAAGTTTCAATATCAAGTTCGTGAAGATTCTCCCCCTGAATTCTGCACTTTTCTAAGTCTCATCATTCCAATTTCACGTATGCACCTTTCAAAGCTAGATGCTGGACGTGACTTAGTGAATAAATCTACAAGATTTTCACATGACTTAGTATGCAATACTTTATTTTCGTCCATCTTTTGCAATTCATGAGCAGAGAAGAACTTGGAGTTAATATGCTTTGTGAGTTGACTCTTTACATAACTCATCTGTACTTGTGCAACACAAGCTGTATTATCTTCATAGATAATAGTAGGGGTTTACGCGGTATTCCATCCACATGACTGCTGGATGTGGTGAATTATCCGTCGAAGCCAAGCACATTCTCGTGAGTCCTCGTATAGTGCTATTATTTCTGAGTGGTTTTTCAAAGTCGATACAAGACATTGCTTAGACGATTTCCATGAAATTGCAGTTTCACCACATAGGAATACATAGCCTATCTGCAACTTGGTTGTATACGGGTCTGACAGGTACCCGGCATAGACATAGCCATTTATAGACAGGTCTTGGTTCTTTTTGTAGAACAGACCAAGGTCTTTGCTTCCTTGAAATTATCGGAAGATGTCCTTTATTCCCTGCCAATGTCTTTTGGTAGGTTCTGCACTATACCTTGCTAATAGGTTCACGGTAAATGCAATGTCTGGTCTAGTACAGTTTGCTAAATACAGGAGTGCTCTTATTGCACTTAAGTATGAGAATTCTAGTCCCAAGACTTCCTCCCCCTCTTGTCTAGATCTGTACGGGTCCTTGTCTTGCTGCAAGGATCTCCCGACTATTGGCACTTTCAAACGGTATGCCTTTTCAAAGCCGAACCTTCCTAACACCTTCTGAGTGTAGGTTGACTGATGCACTAATATCCCTTCAGAGGCATGTTCAAGCTGCAAGCCTAGGCAATATTTGGTTTTACCCAACTATTTCATTTCGAATTCTGACTCCAGGTAAGAGCTTGCTTTCTTAATGCCTTCCAGGGTTCCGGTAATATTTATATCATCTTCATACTCTGAGATTATACAAAATCCATCCTGGGATCGTCGTATAAATATACAGGGACAATTCTTATTGTTCGTGTAGCCTTTCTTGCATAGAAAGTCGCTTCAAGCGATTATACCATATCATGCCTGATTGCTTAAGTCCGTACAGTGACTTTCTGAATTCCACACTGTACAGATTTTTATTTGCTCTGTCTTGGTTCAGGACAGGGATATATTCAAGTACCTTCATATAAATGTTCAAATCCAAATTTCCATAAAGGTCTGCAGTTACCACATCCATCAATTTCATTTCTAAATTCAAGTTTACTGCCATTGATATTAAATATCTAAAGGTAGTTCCACCCATGACCGGGGAATAGGTTTCTTCATAATCAACTCCTAGACGTTGAGTGAAACCTTATGCAACGAGTCTTGCTTATTTTTATTTCTCTTTCGAATAAATACCCACTTATACCCTACGGGGTGCACATGGGGAGGCGTGTGGCTTACAAGCCCAAACATATCTCTTTTATTCAGAGACAATAATTCTGTTTCTATTGCCTTCTTCCAATCTTCTCAATCTGATCTTTTCTTAAATTCAGTGAGTGATGCAGGCTTTGGATCAATATTGATGATTGTGGTAATTTTTTTTGCAAAGTAAATGTCGACATTGGCTATTGTATTATTCATAGATTCTCCTATGGTCACAAAGTTTATAGCTATTTTTTCATAGGGAGATTCTTCTAATGCTTCTACTTGCTCACTGCTGCTTTCAATTACGGGGCAAGTCCATTTAGTATTCTAGCTCCGATGTGTGCGCACACATCCATGCTAGTATGTCCCTCCATGGGAATGTTCAAATCCAGTATGCCTTTTCCGAAGGTTCCATACTGGTGCCAGGTCTCAACTAGCTCCCCTTCTGGTTCTGGGAAACTTCGGTGATCGGCTGTGTCAAGTCCTTCTTATCCTTTTTCACCAGGCGTACCGGTTACTTGGGATTCGAGGGGTGGAGTTCTCATCCTTTTCTTAGGCCTTAGAATGGGATTAGGGGTACCTTTATCGGTATTTCAACCCTCTCCGGTGCATTGCGTGCAGGCACATGCGACTTGGTCACGCTCTTCAAATCACTAAAGTGGTCATATAGTTGATTCGCTAATACTTGCAAATCAATTATCTTTTGGACTTCAATTATCTTCGGGACTTCAATTGTCTTCTGGACTTCAATTATCTTCTGGATTGCTCTATTTGCTTCACTAGTGTGCGGGTCATGTGCATGGATTTCCATGGCTTGCCACGTTATTTCCCAATATTTTTTCATCAAGGGGTTAATTTTCTCCCCCCTAACGACGGAAAATTATCATCATCTAATATACTATCAGCGAATCGGGCAGTATGCAAATTTCTCGTCATAGGGTCTAAATACATGATTATGGATGTTGTCTCATAACCAACGTATATTCTAGACTTTTGGAGAAGGCCCATTATAGTTTGCTGCGGTGGTGGTATAGGTACATAAACCTTGCAACCAAATCTGCGAAGATGAGAAATTTTCAGTGCTGACTCTTGCGCTAGTTGCATAGACGAATGGATGTTATATGCCGGTGGTCTAAAATTAATGAGAGTTGCTGCGTGCAGAACTGTGTGTCCCCCCAACATGTAGTTGGTAAATTATATTTCTGTAAAATCTGCTAATCCATTCTGGGTGTGGACATGCCGTACGAAATGCTCAACTTTAATTTCCATTTCTATGTAATAATCATCAAATGCCTTTAAACTAAATTATTCGGCGTTGTCTATTCTGATGGACTTCACATGATGATCTAGAAAATTATTTTTCAATTTTAATTATCTGCGAGATTAACTTTGCAAAAGCATGGTTTCTCATAGACAATAAACATACGTTCGAACATTCTGAGGAAGCATCGATGAGCACCATAAAATACCTAAATAGCCTTGACAGGGGCTGTATAGGACCACAAATGTTTCCCTGGATACTGTCCAGGAATGCAGGAACTTCATCCTTCACTTTCAGAGCAGAAGGTATAGTAATTAATTTCCCAGTGGCACATGCGGGGCACACAAAATCTTCCTGATTCGGAAAATTCTTTACATTGACATTATGTCGCTATAAATTATTAATTATATTTTTCATCATCCTAAGATCTGGGTGGCCTAATCTATCATGCTAGAGATAGAAAAGATCAGAGCTTCTAAATACAGTTTTCAGGGTAGTATAGGCTGCAGGTGCCTTAAAAATAGTGTAGTATAACCCAGTTTCATATGAAGAAAGTCGTTCTAATACCCTTTTCCACTTTCTTCACACTTTGTAATGAGTAGGTATTCCCTACCATACTCTTCTTCAGTCTCTACGTGGAAACCGTTAGCGCGAATATCCTTGAGAGTTTTAGTCGATTCTGGGTATAACAAGGCTTCTTTAATGACCAAAGTTATGCCCATCAGGAGTATAATTGTGGCCCTTCCTGAGCCTATTATAAAAGTATCGTTGCCCGCGATTGACGTAAAACTACCAACATTCTTACTGATTGATTGAAAGAATTTCGTCTGTCTCAAGAAGGTATTCGTTCTGCCACTATTCGCTAAGAATATTTCCTCCATAGGGCGCCACACGCGTTCTAATATAATGTACTTTATTAATATGCAGCAGGAAGTAAGCAACACATAAATAAAATACTCCAAAATAGAACATAACTTGCTATTATAAATGCAGGAAAAATTAATCCTTGCAGGACTCATCATAAGAATTTAATGCTTTGCTCTCCTAGAGCTTACAACCATTATTCAAAGTTCCATCACAATCACAAACTACAAGTGACTGTAAAAAGATCTAAGTACAATGCGTGCACTAGATCGAATCAGCGAAGTATGTAGAAACTTCTGTCTAAATCTGCTCCATGGCGATCTTCTCCTTTTGGGTAACTATGGCTACGGCCGCTGCGATGTCCAAATGAGGAGTGATGGGGGCTGCTACTAGGCTGTCCACATCCATGAGTGCAACTAATGACTGTGGATCCTCTGTGACTGCAATGGCGAAGTATGCCTCATGCTGTCCTTTGCCCTTCTTCTTAGACTGGAAAGCATCAATAACGTGCAACTCATGACCTTACCTTTCTTGCCTCTCTCCTTTATGAGAGGCTTCTTCACCTTGTAGCTGCTCGCTTTTAGCTTCATGGCCAACATTGCTACTAGGCAGCTGTGAGATGTAGTTCTTCCTTAGAACATCATCTTGAGCTTTCGCAACTTGCATGATGTCAATCAATGCGGTATACTCCTTGTAGTCGTCTTGACGATAGTTGCTTGCGGATTGCACCACATTCGGATGAAAGGTAGAGAGAGTCTTATCAATCTTCTGCTCATCCGTGATTACCTTACCACATAGTTGAAAACTGGTACAAATTCTGGCCATACTGGGCCAGCTTTTCGAACTCCTGGTTCGTGATGCCAGTCATCTCCATATTCATGCAAAGAGTTCATAAGATTACTGCTGGTAATTTACATAAAAAGGTTGCAAAATTATCATAATGTTCTTCGAACTCCCGGTTCATGATCCCGTATTTTTCTATGTATTTTTCATGATTTACTACTATTTTCAGTGATTAAAAGTAATATAAACAATCACAGATAATCAAAACAGCAAATACAATATATAAATTGCATAGAAATAATAATAACAAAGTTAAACATGCTTCAAATACTCAAAACAATTCAAAAATTGAATTCCTGGGGCCCTTTTCTGCTGGAATATGAATTTTCTTAAACCGCGAATTTTCAGTTCTGAGAAATTTTTCGTGTAATTTTCAAATTTTGAGGGGTTATTCTACAAGAATTTCTTTCTCAAAATATTTCCTCGTAATTTTCAGAACTCTGTGGGCCTTCTTGCAAAAATTCCAAGTTTCCCCTTTTTTTCCTTTCTTCCTCCGGAATTCTGGTCGGGCCCCCCTTTTCTTCGCCACCCAGCCCGATTTTTGGGCCATGTGCCTCACGGCCCATTCAGCAGGCCCATGTAGTGGTGGCGGCTAGGGTTAAAACCCTAGCGGACCAAGCGGTCCCGGCGGTGGCATCTCCACGGGAGGGCTGAGCGGGGGCACGTGGCACGAAGGGCCAGCAGCGGCGCCTCTACGGGAGGGGCTCGCGTGCCATGTGGCGTCTCCACAGGAGGGTTGAGGAATCGTCACTAGCGAGTCCAGTTTGAACGATCACCTCGTAGACAAGCGTAGAATCGTTTAAAACAATGCAAGAACACAAGTACATAATAGTAGATTGAACACAGAGATATAGGGGGCTTTCTTGCTTATCTTTATTTCTTCATCAAGCGATCAGCCTTTTACAATGACTAGTACCCCTATTTATAGTCTAGAAACCCTGCTAGGGTTTGGATGAGGCGCTCGCCCATGGGCCGGCTGCTGGGCCAAGCCCATAATTTCCCAACAGAAACATCCAAGGAAGCGGGGGAGATGGGTAGAAATGTAGAATTAATATGGGTAATTTAGGGAAACATGCATTTCGAGTCCTCAATTTACTTGAGGCTTATCGAAGCAGTCAGTCTCATTTCCGCTTTTAGAATGAAAGAAGAAGATTAAGGAGGTAACCCGTAACCCTTACGAGCACGGGTGGATTGGTCAGAGTTGTAAGGAGAGACTCTGTAGGCGCTTTGCGGTCACGCATGATCGCAGAGCCTTTTTTGGCGTTGAGTATTTATGGAAGAAAATTTTTAGTCAAAAGTGATAAATATTTGACAACGGAGAAAATATATAATCGAGAAATTTAAAAATTCCCGTGGGCCGTGGCTTACCTTAACGTGAGTCGTGAGAATCACTCTCTTGTGTGTAGGAGGGCAAAGTTTTGTGGAGCGAGTAACTGCCAAGCGGTTAGTAATGCTTATGACACCTTGGATCTTCTAAGGCACCGTCTGAAACATGCTAAATTTGTAGGTATCTCATATGAATTATATTGTCTCCTGTTGTCCTGCGAAATTGAAGCATTCCAATTGTGCCCTAAGTTGGTTAAAAAGATAAGTCTTACGAGAAGCAAATATATTTCCCCCATAGGGCCAGAGATGCACTAATTTACCTTGGAGCAAACGACATGAACCATGGGTGCTTGTTGCTTTTTTTTTTTTGCCAACAATTGAAAGGAAGAACACTTGTAACTTGTAAGTCACCATGAACAGGCCCATGCCTCCTGCAGGAACCATTCATGAGAACATGTACAGAGGAAAGGGAGCAGGGTTGGTTTCACTGCCCTATTAAGGATGTCTTGACTGTGCCTTTCAGAAAGAAAGAAAAAGATGACCTGGCTGAGATCGAGCCGACTGGCTGTACCACCCTACCAGACCACAATAAAGAAGCTAATCTCACACTTAATTAGCGTAATCAACTCCGCAGACAGCTTCGATCTCTAGCTTGCCTAACAGACAGAAAGCACCTTCTTGCTATTATAATCTATCTTATCCTTCCTAATCCACGGGGATAAACCTCCTTTTCTGAACCCCGCCGATCGACAGAGAGTCTCATAAGATAAGATTTTTATCTCAGGCCATAAGTTTATCCACGTCGTTTTCACATGCTCCCTATAATTGCTTCCTCACAGTAACCAACACATGTTTCTATTTCTTGCTCCCTGTGAACAAGTAAATACACACACATATATAAACACGCGGTTGCACACTTGGAGCAACGTAGAAATGCATATAATTCATTATTATTTTTCTTTCGAAAAGTCATGTAATTCATTATTCATATGTGATAAGATGGCACGAAAAGGAATATATCTATCTATGGCGTGTTTACCACTGGCAGTCTAGAAGACCACATGGAGTAAGGAACAAAGGATAGCTTTGACTTACCTTTCGGCGCCGAGTCGATGAGGCCTATCTGAATAAACAAGACGCCTATCTGCCCACGGGAACGGCTCTTTTTTCTGTCTGTTTCCTCCTTGCGTCTATACATGCACGCACCTTGGGTAGTTGCCTTTGCCTTCCAAGCTCTGAACACCCAGAAGATAGCCATTGCTCCTGGAATGGCAGAAGCTTGCAAGGTGGTTTCTCTTGGGGCTCCTCTGTGCGATGAGGAGGCGGCCTGCGTTGGACGAGGTGACGATCGCTCTGAAGCTGTTTGCATTTGCATCTCGGGCGCGTCCAGCGGGTCGTTGTGCTCATCGGCATCGGATATGAGTGATGATGCAACTTCTTCCCCACCTGATCATTCTTCTGTGCCGTCTTCAGCGTCGCCGAGCACCTTGCAGCTGGATTCCGAGGGTTCGCTCTACGAGTTGTCTTCGCTGCTAGCCCAGCTTCCTGTCAGGTACGTGCATATTTTGCTCCCTGCAGAAGTGTTCGGTTATGTAGAGAAAAATTGCACACCACGCTTATTTGTATTTCAAATTTTGGTGGATACTGGCACTTTAACAACGTGTAGTTTGTGGTTTGCATTTTTCCAATTTGTACGAACGAACCAAAACCTATCACCTGGCTTAAAAAACTTATGTGTTAAATACAGGGGCGGAGCTAGGCCTTGGACCTCCGGGGTAATGGCCCGAGACCCAGCGTCAAAATGCTACGTGAAAATATGGTCATTGCAAGTGTGAGGGGTGGATTTGGGCCAAAAGTGGCTGGACCGGCCCGAAGTCTGCCTAGCGCCAGCTCTGCCCCTAATTAAATAGTACCTAGTACATAATATTTGCAAAATAAACAGATAAATTTTATGTTCAAGCTTATTGTGGAAATCTAGATAACTAAAAATTACAAATGCTTGAATATAATGTGTGAATTATTCTATTATTATCTTGTGCTACTTTAGTAGCTAGTTCCTTTTCCCTACTAGACAGTGAAATGTTTGGCATGAACATCTTTTCTATTCCCTTGGGGCAATTTTAAAATGGTACTCCTAGGTGATAACTTGTAGAGGTTCCACTTTGCACGAGATCTATGACAAACATGCAAGTCTGTAAGTACGCAACTATGAGTTCAATATGAACATTTTTCTCAAAAGATAAATAAAATAACTGAAGAACACAGTGGTCATGATTCTAAAGGATCACATTTTATTTCCATATTACTTTCACAAAATTCACTTCAGTTGCAAAGCATTAAAGAAATGATCTCTAACAAGTAAATCTAATTTCCACAGGAGAGGGCTGTCCAAGTACTACCAAGGGAAGTCCCAATCATTCACATCAATATCCGATGCTACATGTGTTCAGGACCTTACAAAGCAAATTACTTACAATAAGAGGATGAAGACATGCAAAAGCTATGCAGCAGGATTAGACATGAACCAGCGGTCAAATCACTTACCAAGGTCATACAACAAGATGATAGCAAAGAGGCCCACAAAAGGTTCATTTGCTTGTCTATTGTCTAGACCAAGCAACACCAGCCTCTTGTACAGCAGTGCTAAACTACCTGCACACCAGAACAAGAAAGATGTACAAATGCATATGAGTACTTAACAAGAAGAAACCGTGGAACTTATAAGAACTAGGGTGTCAGGCCTCCACTTTCCACTAACATCCAGTACACATTGTGCATTTTTCACATGGAAATTCAAACTACTTTTCCTTCTGGGATCAACCTGACTTCTCTTATGTTTGATTTCATTTTGGTCCATATGAAGGTTAATGTCACGACCTAACAACCGTATCGGGTAGTCGTGAGTAGTGGGTGGCTTTGGGCCTGGTTTCCGGCGAGGCACCGTGACGAAGATAGATAGCTAGGGCACGGGAACAGCAAGGCGCAAGGGAAAGGGCGCAAAGCAAGGGTTCGGCAAAAAGGAGATAAATTGAGAGAGGGCGATTGGAGATAGCTTTTATGATTGCCTTCATTGACAAACATAGCATCCTTATATAGTGGATGCTGCCCCTAACAAGAACTCTAATACAATCCTTCACCGAAACCAATCTCTTCCTAATTCCTAAGTGTCCTGAAGGGACTTATCTAATTACTTGCTAAATCTGGAAGGGATTCCTATCTTATCTCTAATAGAAAATCTGGAAGGGATACCTAAGTATTCTCCTGCTGTTCGACTGCATCAGGAGAATTCGGATCGGTCTGACTGGTCCTTGCACCGGTCGGACCGACCAGTGTACTGGTCGCACCGATTGGACTGGTTGGGCCACTGATTGGACCGGTTGGGTTCGCTGCTAGGTTGCATGATCTTCGACTATAATACTTACCTCACATGACATCTCTCTCATCCTTTTGAAATAGCTCACCCTCGAGCTGAAAAGTTGGATCGCGATCGTGGAACTCCTCCACGGGCTCCCACGATGCATTCGTGGACTGCAGACTGTCCCATTGGACCAACACTTCCCACTTGCCGCGGCTAAGACATGCGCGAACTACGATTGAAGGATGAGGACAGACTCGACCATGTTGTATTTCGGGAAGCTGAGGTGGTGATACTAGATGTTCCCCGCGAAATGGTTTGAGTTGACTTACATGGAAAACATCATGAAGACGAGATCACAGAGGCAACTGCAAACGATAAGCCACTGTGCTGGTGCGGTCCAACACCTGATGTGGTCCATAAAAACAAGGCACAAGCTTATTGTTAATACGAACCACTAGAGATGTCGCATGCTGATGCAAGAGATGAAGCCACACCCAATCGCCTACTTGAAACTGCAACTCCCTGTGTTTGTCATCATAATATTTCTTGTAGAGTTGTTGTGCTTGAAGAAGACGATCCCATACATCGAAGAGCAGTGCATCCCGAGTATAAAGTAATTGTTCTACTGCAACAACCTTGCTGCTGCCTAGATCGAAAGAGTGCAAAGACGGAGGTTCTCTCCCATATACCACTTTGAATGTCTTTAAGCAAGGTGTGGAATGAGGTATTGTAATAAAATTCTGCCCAAGGAAGCCATTGAAGCCACTAACGTGGTCGGTTGCCAGTAAGACACTGAAGATACATAGCAATCACCTTATTAGCTGCCTCTGTTTGACCGTCGGACTAGGGATGAAAGGCCAAACTCATATGAAGGTGGACTCCCATCATGCAAAACAACACTTGCCAAAAAGTGCTTGTAAAATTACGTTCGTGGTCGCTAACAATAGATGTCGACATACCGGGTAATCAAACTATCTCACCAAAGAATGCCCGCGCTACTGATCCTGCTGTGTATGGATGGTCCAAAGGAATAAAATGAGCATACTTTGAAAAACGGTCGACGATGGAAAGAATCACGGACTTGCCGTGTACCTTTGTTAATCCTTCTACAAAATCCATTGAGATGTCGGCCCAAACATGACAAGGAAATTCCAATGGCTGCAAGAGACCTGCTGGATGTAGTTGTTCCATTTTATTTCTTTGACATACCACGCATGCATGCACAAAGTCCCTGACTACCGTACACATACGAGGAATATGAAAATCAGCTTTCAATCAATGCAGCATCTTCTGAACCCCCGCATGGTCGGTTGTATGAGCTGCAACTAATATCTCAGTAAGGCGTGGACATGACAGAGCTATATACATGTGGCCATCATAAAATAACAGACCATCACGCCAACTCCAAGGACCCTCGAATGTCCCAGCATCCAACTAATCCTTGAGAGCGACCAAAGCTAGATCGCTAGACGCATCCTGTCGAAGATCATTGAACAAAGAGAACGTCGACATAAAAAGAACGAACACTGTACCAATTTCAGCATCTCGCCAAGATAGGGTGTCAGCCACTATATTCTATCGGCCCGGCCGGTACTCCACACAAAAAAGCAAACCCCAGGAGCTTGCTCACCCAAGCATGTTGTGGAGTAGTAGAAAGCCACTGATCGAGCAAAAATTTCAAACTATAATGATCTATACGTACCAGGAAAGAACATCCCCACAAATATGGTCTCCAATGACACATGAATTTCACCAATCCAATAAGTTCACGTTCGTATGCTGCTAGTTTAACATGTCGTAGAGCAATCTGCTTGCTAAAAAATGCTAGCGGACCGACACCTTGTGTAAGACAACACCAAAATCGGATCTCGATGCGTCGTACTCCATCGGCTTCGTCAAACCAGCGGAATGCCTCCCGCTTAAGGAGCCGAGTGAGTGGTGCAGCTAGCACACCACAACCTCGTATGAAACACTGATAGTGCCCAGCTAGTCCTAAAAATCCTCGCAAAGCACGAACTGTTTTGGGAAGTGGCCAATCCAAAACAGCTTGTGCTTTCTGTTGGAAATATGCCCTAGAGGCAATCATAGAGATGATTATATTTCATTATGTTCATAATATTGGATAATATGTTATCTTGTTCCTAGAATAATATTGTTAATATTTATTATTAGAGACTCGACGTTTATTAGGCTCATAATACTTAGTCATCCGATTGACCCTAGTATTATCAACCAAATAAACCCGGTCTCGAGAGATGTATACTTCCGAATGCAAGATACATACCTCACAACAAAAGAATGTATCAATTCCATACAACACATAGAACATAAGCAACAAACCGAAGTTAACAATAATATGGAATAGATATTACAAAAGAGAGGCCCTAAGGCCAAATAGCAATAAAACTACAAAGATAACAATGAAGCAAAAGTGCCATAAAGATGGCTATAACACAAAGCCAATCGGTGTGCCTTAACCCCTAGGCATCGACCGACCGCCAAGCTAGTCGTCAAGAAAGCGCAACACGTAGCACAAAAGAGAGGCTCTTGGAGCTCTCCTTCTTCCTCTGCACAAAAGCCACAAAATTGCCACAACCACAGGCGGATGAGTACATAAAGTACTCCGCAAGACTTACGTGTGAGATAACAGAACTATAAATAGCTACATGCAAGCTTTATTTAAGTGGATGAGGCTTTGGACTCATTTTAGCATAAAGCAACATTTATTTGCAATAACATAATAGATTGAAAGCAATTTGACAAAGCATTTTTAATGGTTGAAATAACAACGCGATAATAACATAATAACAACAACAAGAACAATCTCGAAGTGACTAACCCAAGTCACCACAACAATAGCATGAACTCCCGCTCATACCAACCATGTCAAGTTTTAATTAAAGGTTGTAGTCTAGTCTTGAACGACCTTACCAAGCATGTCCATAACCTAGGACGAGGCTATTGAATAGTTTTATCCTGCGCAGGTGTACCATCTGCACCACACGCCGATCGCCTTTCCTTTACGCACACTTCCGAAGGTGTCTTTGGCACGGCTAAGTCCTACGAGACCTTTCCAAAGGATGAATGCTAATTACGAGCTGCACAACCCACGGGAGAAGGAGACATCACAACCTTCCGGAAGCTAATGCTCCTCCCACACTATACATATACATTTGTTTTAAAACACACCAACCGAGCTCGCTCATAATTAACACCTCCTAGAGTACTTAGTCAAGAGGGGTTCCATATGCCCCTCGCGTGGTTAGTACGCGAAATCGCTTGGCTTAGTGACCCAAGTACTCGGTCCTTAGGGACCCAGGCATACCACCACATCCAAAAACCGCACCATCCATCCAATATGCCCAAGTCTAAATCAATCTTTTATTTTCAGTTTTTGATTTTACAAATTAATCAAAGCACAAGTGCTGGACATATAGGAGTAATAATCATTTTTGAGTGATCAAGACCATCGACTAAGTCGATGATCGCCCATTTCTACCGATAACTAGGCATGTCTAAGCAATTTACATCAAAACTACTAAGCGATAAGAGCTCATCCAACGAGCTCCCACCACAGCAAATAACCTAGGCTCATGGTAGTAGAGGATAAACAATTCCTACAGATCATGCAACTATAGGCTCGCTAGCGACATTTAACACAAAGTAGCATGCATACATAGAAGTAAAACAAAGTATTAAGCTTTAAAGTAATGGGACAATGATGGAAATGGTCAAACTGCTTGCCTTGTTGCTGGTGGTCAAATTGTGGCAGAGGGTCGCTCTCGGGATCACCACAAATGTCGAAACCTAACGGAAAAGCGATAAAGAACCGATAAGAACGATTTAAAGGCAACAAAGATAGCACAGCAAACGAACTCCAAATTCTCTGAAAATTTTACAGCAGCAAGACAATGATTTATCATGAATTTAGCAACAAGAACCAATTGATTTGGATTCTCAATGCAAAAGATATGATGAAATCAATTCTGCTCAGCCTATTAATTACCAAACTGCACTATTCACTAATTTAATTATGAGGCAACATTTTCTAGGAAAGTAGCGAAGCTGAAATTTTTACTGTAAAACCAGCACCTCATGAGATGAATAACACAATTGAGTTCATCTCATTTGGAGCTATATTGCACTTTCTACAAATTTTCAAAAACAAGAACTTGAACAAAATTATAATGCACAAGTCCTCATTTTCCTAACAGCAACATGCTCAAAACTAATGTTCACAGTGAGTTCACTAAGAGAGGAAACCAACAAAGTTGGTCTCACCCAAAAATAGTCTATAGAGCATTAGTTATGTATTTTACAAGTTAAGCATTGATTTGAGTGCACATTTTAAAGTTGGTTTTAAAATCTAATGGCAAAGCTGTGCTCTGGAGCTGAACTCAACTTACAATCATTTTTGGATTAAAGTCAAGTTCAAGACAGAGCTAACACAATTTGAATGACCTCATTTGGAATTAAAATGAAAGAGATATGAAATTCTAAAGTCTATACCTTATTTCAGGTTTAACTAAGACCTCACCGAATTCCTAAAACTCACAAGGGTATGGGAGGGCGTGAGCCACCGATCTTAAATCCAACGGCTCAAGATCTCCAGAGAACATCACACACGCCAAGACGTGAAAGTCCAGAGGTCTGGACCTCTTAGCAACTCACATGCGCGAGGTGAGGGGAGGTCGTGACCGAGATGGGAAATCCAACGGACTACAACATGGAAGGGAGGTCAGGAACGGACCAGATCTAAAGGGAGGTCCTCAGCGGTGAGATCTTCCAAAGGAAGATCTAAACTATCAAGATCTCCCCAAGGAAGATCTGCATCGTCAAGACCTCACAGGGAGGTCTGGACGGTCCAGATGTTCCAAGGAGGTCCTCGATGGTTCGGGATTGTCCGAGGAGGACCTTGACGGTCAAGATCTACCCGGGAGGTCATGAGCTACCGAGACAACCTAGGGAGGTCTAAGGGAGGTCCTAACGTCACTGCAGACCTCCAGGAGGTCTGGACGGCCACGATGCGCAAGGGAGGTCTTGGGCGCTCCAGATCTCCTGAGGAGGAGACGCCCTGCACTCCAACGCGCACGAGCTTTGGACATGAGATAAATGCGCACGGACCACGAGGAGGTCCGCGCGAGGGTTTTAATGCGCGCAAAGGGGCGGGGTTAATGGCGGTTAAGACACCAATGATTGCGATGATTGGGCATTTAAAGCGGTGAATTTATGTCCTAAAACGACAATGACACGCCGGGACGTCCGACAAAATCCCGGCGTGAAGAAGTGATCTCGCCGGCGATATAGAGCCCGCCGGTGAGGTCAATGATACCACCGAGTGCACAATAACGTTGCGCACCGGTGGACCTTCTTCTCGGCGGCGACGGCCTTGAACGCCGTCGAGCCGAGAGGTCAAAAGATGACCAAAGACGGCCAAACTACGAAAATGCAAAATGGAGCTCAGCGCAACATTCAAGCTTGTGCCAAGAAAAGCTCCGCAAAATCATTCATGCGGGTGCAGCATCTAAAGGACTACAGGAGGAGTACTGGAGGTCCTAAGGTCTTTGGGAGGTCGTGGAGGTGATGGCGGTGTTGGGGAAGACAGTGAAGCTTCACCGCCCAAGACACCGGCTCAGCCCAGCTTTGTCCTCCTCTCGAAAAGTGCCCAAACAACTAAGTCGGGATAACTTCCAAGAGGTGTTGGGAGCAAAAGCGAACAAGGGTTTGAAAAGGAAGCCATGGATCTTCTTGTGCCACCGAGGAGCTCCAAGGACTCAACAATGGCGGCCACCGGTGAGGAAGTGAGTGAGGAGGAGCTCACCACGCACAAGTGCAAGACCGAGATCAATTGGGTGTAAAGGAAGCCAAGGGAGGCTCCCAAAGGATACTTTATAGCTTTGAGTGAAGGTTTGAGCGGGGCTAAGCTCCATGGTGAGCTTAGCCCACAGGTTGGTCCATGGGTGGACAAGACATAAAGGTTGACAAAAGGCGGTGTCTTGACTGAGGCGGAAAAGTCGACTGCATTAAATGCGGTCAAGAAAGAGTCATTGAAAGGACCTGATGGGACAAGGTGGACATTAACTCCCTTCGAGCACGCATGCGCTAGAGGAAGGAGAAGAACAGGAGGTCCTCATGGCCGTTGGATAAGACACGGGAGGTCCTAACCATCGGATCCAATTTTTGAACCGTTATGCTTTAAGTGGTGGGAGGAGGTCCCACCACACGATCAGGATGGGGAGGTCGTGGCCCTCCGATTTCTTAATCAAAAACATACGTGAGGAAAAGGGACAGAGGTCCAAAGCGTTGGATCTCCATCCAGCAGTGCGGACCTCCGGTGAGGACTTAACCGCACGCGATCAAAAGACATGAGGGAGGTCATGGCCTTTGGATTTAAATCAGGGCACACAATGACCGGGAGGTCTCGATATGATGCGCAAGCAGCAAGGGAGGTCAGACCGCTAGATTTAGATCTAAGGGTTCGATCAAAGGAGGTGGAGGTCCGAGCTTGCAACGCACAAGGGAGGTCATGGCCTTTAGATTTAGATCTAAGGGCTACGATCTCACGTCTTGCCGGGAGGTCTCAGTGCGCATGAGACAAAGGAGGTCGTGACCGTAGATTTTAAATCTAACGGTGCACAACAAAAGATGGGGAGGTTGTGAGTGCTTGATAGCGCAGGAGGTCGTGAGCTATTGGATTTGATCCAATGGCTACGACCTAGGTTAGGTGGAAGGTTTGTTTAGTTTAGGTTGAGAGGAGGAGGTCGGGGCCATGGATCTTGGATCCAAGGGCTATGACCTCACGCAGGGATGACTGTTGAGTATGTTGAGGAGGAGGTCGTGGTCATTGGATTTGATCCAAGCGGCCACGACCTCAACAAATGGGATGACCTCATTGCGATGGTTTAACATGACTCGAGGAGGTCTTTGAGGTTTAACACAGGGGAGGTCATGACCGTTGATCACGGATCCAACGGCAATGACCTCATGAGGTGGGAGGTCCTCGCGGTGTTGATCATGAGGAGGTCGTGGTGTTGGATGTAAATCCAACACCGCGATTTGATCAAATGGAGATGAGGTCTGTGAGGTGCAGACTGGTTGGGCTGGACCACTTGAACATGGCTAGCCCCAGAACAGTGTAGGCTTTAAAATTTAGTTTTTAACAAATTGAAACTTAGCAGAATTATTTGAGATAGCAAATGAACTCCAAATTTGATGAAATTTTAACTGGAGCTTGCTGACAATGAGACCAACCTTGCATAAAATTTCCAGAGGTTATTATGCAATGCATTTTTCTCAGGAAATTCATGAAGGTTGTTTAAAGGATTGTTTTGCCTCCAAAAATTATCAACAAGTGTTATAACTCATGATATTTTTCAGAAGGGGTCCCATATCAGTTTTTTGGGACCAAGGAAAATATATTCCAAATGTTTGGCACAAGATTTAAGATAATTGGAGAATGAGTTTGATTTTTGGTCAACAAGAGCTTTGTGTTTTTGGATTACACAACTCTTGGACAAAAATCACATGAGATTTTAGGGTTTTTCAAGATGTGAGAAAAAGTTTTAATTTCTACACATATAATTATACTTGATTAACCCTAATTATACATTTGGGATGTTACAATTATCAAGTATGTGACTTGATTGTGAACTCTATATTTCTGCGATAATTATTTTTATACCATCCCTGGTCGGAAACATATGAGGACACATATGAATAGACTAGCATATGTATTGGTTGATGACTATGTTTGACGGGTCATGGATATGGAGATATCAAACCAATAATATGGACACATGTTAGAGAACATGATGTTGGATAAGACCCACCTTGAGACACTATTGAGATTGTTATGATTCTATGTGTCGTTAGTTGGTCTCAAGCAATGATGATGTATAATTCTTAGACCTAAGATCAGCATTGTTTCCTACATGTGTAATACACTCTTAGGGGTTGTCAAACGCTACACCGTAACTGGGTAGTTATAAAGGTAACTTTCGGGTATGCTATGAAACATGCAGATGAATGTAACTGGTCGGATATGGGATTTGCCCCTCCTAACATAACAGGAGAGATGTCTCTGGGCCCCTCGTTATGATCGGATAAAGAAAGTGCATGGCCATGCCACTAGTGATCGAAGTGTTCGACCGCGTAAAGTTATTCGACACTCGATCGAGAAAGTATTGAACAGTCCATGGATGACACAACATCTCACCTGGAGTTCAACCAGACATCATGAGGCAAAGGGAGTATACACGAGTAGGTCGTTTAGTTTGATCAGTTGCGAACTGGTCGTATGGAGATACGAACTGGTCGTGGACTGGTCGAACGTAATCACAGAGTGGTCGTAACCTAGTCGTAAGGAGTTGCGAACTGGTCGTGACCAAATACGAACTGGTCGTATAGAGATAGGACCTGGTCGTAAGTGATGAGGACCTAGTCGTAGATCATGTTGCATTAAGGTTCATCTGATAATTTATGTTTATTCGGGAATCGCTATGTTCTGCTAGAAACCGCTATGACTCGTGGTCAGAAAGGGTTTCTGAGTCACAACCGAACTACGCATAAACCTAACGGGTCACACACTTAACGGGTTGGAACAAACCAGTACGAATACGATTCGTAAACGTGTTCGGATAGGATCCGTCACAAGCACTATATAAGGAGATGCATGAGGCTGTTGGGCGCGACGAGTGAATCACCACCGAAACCGTAGCCGCTATCTTCCCGAGAGCTCGCTAGTGTGACTTGGTGCTAGTACACCGACGCATGCTTGTTCCTTCCTCGGACGTGTGGATATCAGAGAGGCGCCATCGCGATTATTGCGCTTTGAGGACGATCCGCGATCTTCACAAGGAACTGCAGACGTTGCTGGAGGAGACGATCGACTTGCTCAACGCTGGACGATAGACTACGACTACTACATCGACGCGCTCTACGTTGGACCAGGCTGCTCCAACCCTTCTTTCGCTACTCTGCGCGTCTGGTGATAACGATCTATGATCATCTACTTGCTTGGCTTCCTGGTTTGCGTGATAGAAATTTTTGTTTGTAGCTATCGTAGCCTACCCGCGACCCAACACTTTCTGCGTATCCATGGCGACGCCGTCTTTGGAAATAATATAGTCTAAATAACTAGGTAAAACCCTGAAAAAACATTTGCTCCGTTTGAGAAAAAAATGGTGTTGCCGGAGGAGAGTAAATACCGCACGGACGTGGCAAAGATGATCCACCCAAGAGGAGCTATAAATCAGGATGTCATAAAAAAAATACCAGCACTAAACGATGAAGAAACGGTTGGAGAACGACATTAATTAATGCTTGGAAAGTTGTCGATTGTAGGATCAAGGATAACCGACTAGAGGGGGGTGAATAGGAGGTTTTTAAAATTTTAACAATTTAACAATTTTAGCCAAATAATAACTTAGTCTAAACAATTTACACTTCTAGCTAAGCAAATCAATCACAGTAAACAAGCTAGAAATATAAATGCGGAAAGTAAAGACTAGAGATAATCACAATGACACAACGATGTTTTTCCCGTGGTATCGAAGACTTGCCGGTCTTCACTAGTCCAAGTTGAGGAAGCTTGACACCTCAAGCCGGCTCCACGAATTAAGCCTTCCCTCGATTCACTATGGTTGTTCTTCCTCCGCTCCGGAGATGGTGAACACCGAACCACTCACAAGTAGGGATGGCAATCGGGCGCGGCGGGTACGGGTAGTGCTCGCCCATACCCATACCCGCGACCCCATTTCATACCAGGCATGCCATGAAAGACGACGGCAAAGAACCTCGCCCATACCCGCTTCATGGCATGCCGTTACCATGAACAATACACTACCGCCTGTGGTACCCATCGCCATGCAGACATACTCATCACACATAAACAATGCACACAAAGATGACATCAAGTTCATTTCAATTCACACATCAATAGTGCATCACACATTCAACAACTAAGAAAGTTCATCATAAATCACACATTAAGTTCGACAAAACAACTAATCAAATTCAACAAATAAAATGGAAATACAAACTGATAGGTACAAATACATATGAGGCATTGTTGTAATTCCCATACGATTCCTCTAAGCTTCATAGAGGGCTGCTGGCGTTGTTAGATGACAGAACTTCAAGATATGAGCTTCAAGATTCCTATAAGGTCAAATGAAGCAGTTTCAAGATATGAGCTTTGATAATATTACGAAAATTCTATTCCACCATTGTGTTAGATGACGAAACTCCTCTACTGCATCAAAGAAAGAAATGGTCTGATTGCAATGAGAGATTAAAGTCGACAGATGAGAGAATTGCAAGAGACTTGACCAAAGTGTTTGGGTAGTTGGTGATCTAGTCAGTGGAGGTGAAAAACCAGTCCAATTGTTCAAGAAGAGGATTTTCTTGCATGTTACTCCTGGTGGAACTTCTGCCTGTAATTGGGATTTCAATCAACCCGAGATTACCAATAACCTCATTGAAAATAAAAATATCGCTGAAGTTTGCTCTTGTTCAGTTCCTATTATGCACCGATCTATACAAGTTGAAATCCACCTTAGAGCATCGATTACAACAACTGCATTGAACAAATCAGTACCAAATAGGTATTGAGCAGTACCAGAAATCAGTACCAGAAATCTCAACCAGCTATTATTAGCATGTAGTAGTACTAGATCTACATATTAGGAATAAGAACTAGATCATGCACCTGACGGCCGGGGACGGGAGGCGTGGTTGGCCGGGAGGAGGGCGGCTGGCCGGGAGGTGGTCGCCGCCGGCGCTATCAATGGCGAGGTCGCTGAGGAGATCACGATGGTCGTGCCAGCTGGCCTCCGACTCCCTCAATCTCTTTGGCCTCGCCTCTCCCAAGGTCTTGGGCGGGAGGACAGCAGATCTGTTGGAGGGCCAGGCGGGAGGAGGCGGCCGGCGTTGAGGAGGAGCAGGCGGATCTGGAGGAGGACCCAGGCGAGGAGGAGGCGCGCTGAGGAGGACGACAGGCGGGAGGAGGCGACCGGCGTTCGGCGGTTGGCGAGGAGGAGGATGGGGGGCGGTGGCCGGGAGGACGGGCGTGGGGACGACGAGGGACTAAGGAGGAAATGAGATCTGGATTGGGGGAGTGGCCGAGTGGGGGACGGGAGGCGCGTGAGGAAGAGTTTCTGGCGGCGGTGGCTGGGAAGTGGGAGCTAGAGCCTGGGTGTGATTGCAGCGACTAGGGTTTTAGAGAGTGGGGTGTGACGGTGTCCCACATGTCAAGAAAGCGGTGTCAGGCTAAACGGCACGGTGGAGCTTACCCATGCTCGCTACTGTTTACCGATGGGTAAGGAATTGTGCCCGTTTTCATGCCCGTGGGCAAAGAAAGACGCCCATACCCGCCTCCATTAGGGTATTCGCCCGCGGGTTCGTGGGTAATCGGGCACAATTGCCATCCCTACTCACAAGCTTGTACTGGGCCTCTTCACAATCTTCTTGAAGAGATCACCATGCTCCACCACCAAACCGTCTAGGAGTGCGGCAACACTCCAAGAGTAATAGACAAACGGTCTTCACTTGACGACACTCAAGTGCAAATGGATCAACTAGGAGTATGAATGCACTTGAATGAATCTCAACAAGCTCACAATGAATGCACAAGAGTGTTTTTGAGTGTTGAGTGAATGCACAAAGCTCTCCAGGCTCTATAGATGTTAAATTGGCACTAGCAGCCCTTACAAGAGCAGTTGGGGGGTATTTATAACCCCCACCAACAATTATGACCGTTGGAGACCAAACCCCAACTTTCAGCGAAAATCGGAACAACAACCAAGGTAACGAAGCGGTATGACCGACTTCAGATCGAAAGCACGACCAACGGCTAGAACAGTTACTAAAAATACGCAATATAGCCGTTGGAAATCCCAATGAACGATCGCCAACTAAGGTGCGATACGTCCGCAATGCCCGATCGTCAGACAGTATTACGAGCGGTACAACCGATCGAGGGTTTCACAAAACATCGAAGAATGCACGCGCTCGAATTTTCATACCGCCATGTAAAATCGAATGACCGCGATCTTGTACAACCGTTCTAAGCGCGAACGTCGATTTCGTAAAGAGTTTTGAGCAGATTTACACTTGTTCTATTTTTATTGAACCGCCTCATAAAATTGATGCGACGATCAAGACATCGGTACGACCGATTCTCACGAGCGGTACGACCGATTTTCATGATCAGCTCTGAGGCAAAATGCATCGCTTCTGGTTTTCTTGAACCGCGAACTAAAAAACGGAATGACCGTAATGCGGTAGTACCGCTCAAAGAGCCGGTCGTTCGCATAAAGCGCTTCATTGGTTGTTACGCTTCAAAATACGGTACTACTGCTAAGTAATGTCCGGTCATACCGCACCAAGCGGTATGACCGCAATTTTAACTGCGGTACTACCGATTTTGGACAGAAGCACTAAAAGCTTTCAAATTCAATTTTAAGTTCAAATTCAAATGCATGTATGATCCTAAATTGATCCATATGGCACAGGAACATGCTATCAAGCTACTAGCTATGATCCCTCTTAATAGTACGGTATTTATCCTATAATCCGGTCTTCCAACCAAAACTCCTAAGACCTGTAAAATAGAAAAAAAGGAAACTAGACTACTTGTATCTTGTCTTTAAGCCAAAAGATCTTCATGTAGTCCATTTGCATGCAACTTTGCGTCAATAAGTTCACCAATGGGACCTAACCTTGTAAATACTGAATAAACATGTTAATCCCATATTCACATATTATCATTAATTACCAAAACAATTTTTAGGGGCCTAGATGCTTTCATTGATGCATTGGTCAAGCTGAACGGCATTACCAGAAATTCAAATAGACCCTAATGTGTGTGAAACGCTCTTTTCTCCACATCCGATGGGTGCATGCACACCTGATGGTAGTCAGACCTAAGGCCAGTTTGGTGAAAAACTTGGATCCTCATAGCTCATCCAGTAACTCTTCCACGATGGGAATTAGAAATTTATCCTTCACTGTTTGCGCATTCAATGCCTGGTAGTCGGATACAAAACCTCCACGATCTGTTTCTTGACCAAGAGTACAGGGGTCGAGAATGCGGATGAGCTACGGTGAATGATGCCCTGGCTGAGCATATCATCGTATTGGCGCCCCAGTTCATCCTTTTAATGCTGAACATAATGATAAGGACGAACTGCAACAGGTTTTATCGTTAGAATAAAATGGATGCGATGATCTTGTACGCGGGCGGGTTGAAGGTCGCGATGTTCACCAAAAAATTGTCAAATTCCGTAAGAATTTTAGTCATCACCTCCAAACCGGTACACCCAACGAGCATGGTGGGTGGTGCAATGCCGCCAATCCATGCCAATTAATGCACCACCCATCACGTGTGAACGACATCATGAGTCGCTCAAAGTCCTAAAGGATTGTCCCTAGAGTAAGAAGACACTAAAGGATTGTCCCTAGAGTAAGAAGACACTTGACACTAAGCACAATGTCAAACCGATCTAGTTGAATTGCATGGTAGTCGATGGTGAAGTCTTCATTGCCGATGCGGAGGTGTAGCGCTAGACATCAACCACTACCCATGAGACAATCGCCATTCGCCACTAGCATGCTCATGCCTGTGCACGATTGGATGGATACACCTGCCTTGGCCACTGCTTCATCGGCGATGAAATAATGAGTCGAGCCACTATCCAATAGTGCCTTGAGTTCGATATCGCCCACCTTCACCATCAACTGCATCGTGTCACTCGTACAGGGATGTACGCCAACCAATGCGTACAATGAGATCTCTGGGTTGATGATCTCCGTGTCTTGAACTGCCTCATCCTCCATGTCGGTTGATAGTGCCCAAAGATAGAATAGTCGCTTGCATATATGTTGTGGTGAATTTTTTTTGTCACAATTATAACATAACCTGGCTTCCCTGTGGGCGTGCAACTCATCTAAAGTAAGTACTCGGCGTGTAAGACATCTTTGGGCGTGTCTTAGATGGATGTCTCGAGCGAAGAGGCCTTTGGAGGTAACTGAAATTTGGTATTCTTGGTTGCTCCTATAGCCGAGTCGCCATGAGATGGCCGTGTGTCCAAGCCATGGCCAAGATCCTCCTAAGACCGGCTACATGGCCAGCTTCGCACAGAGTTCGTAGGCCCGTGCTAAGCTCATAGTGACCTCCATATTGGTTGGTGTTAATTTCTGAGAATGAAACTATTAATAAACAAGGAGCATGCAAAATATTGTATTAGTGTGGTAATGCTAGTACAAATATCTATATTATGGCATAAGCAATCTTGAGCTTGATAATGATAAGCTATTTTTATTCCTGGAGTATGTCTAGCTGCTTTTAAGGAACATGCAAGTGGTAAATCATATAAGAATCATACAAACTTATAGTATAGATGTTAAATATGTGTATTTTTACAATTCCGTAGAATCGCCGATCCTACGATTTCGATCCTACCGAAGGCAAATCGATCCAACTCAGGATCTCGACTCTGACTACCTTGTCAACACGGTCCGTAAAATGCAACTTTGACCACTAATTTATATTGTCATATATTTATAAAACCCAATAAAAATTAAAATATTATGAAAGTACTTTTAGAGAAGAATCTATACATATGATTTTTCATGTATCTAATCTAAATATTTAAAAATATATCGATGGTCAAAATTTTAAAAGTTTGACTGCACGCATCCCAAAACGACATATATTTGTCACGGGAGGGAGTACTATACACTACAACATTATGCATAAAGAAAAAAGCTTCTCATCCTTAACAATATATCAAATTCGTGCTTGCCAATGCTACAGTAAGACAAACCTGAATAGATGAATATTCCGAGAGGTCCTCAACTGAAGGCATCACTTTTACCTATGATGAATATTCAATATTATCTCAACTGCCTAACATAGTAAAAAATAAGAAAAGAGAAGTTTATCTAGCAAAAACCTAAAGATCAGACCTTGGTCTCAAGGTGCAGAGTGTGCAACAAATCAACAAAAGGGTGTTCAAACAAGGTCAAACATTGATCCTCACGGTATGCAACAAGAGGAGTTTTATGCTTCAAAGAGTACAAATATGCCTGCAAATTGAACAAAAGAAACTTAAGCAAAACATCTGGCAATCTTATACATACCTAAAAGAGATACATAATTCTTAACAGAGGGGGAAAACATTGATACAAAAAAGGGCTCATGCTCGTAGAGGGCACATATCATGTCTACCATCCAACATCCATGATAAAGGACAGACAAGCCTCAACAAACTCAAATAATCTCAATGAAATGCCCAGTTGCCCACTAAATCCTCCTAATAAAGGAATAGTAGGCAAAGCATTAAAATTTCAATGGAAGAAGAGAAGATCTAACAAAACATATGAGTACAATCCTACAATTCCCACAAAAGTACAACTACCAGTGGAAATAATTAGCTGACATGATTGTAAGTCACTACCTCCTTGCAAATATTCACATCCAAGTTTGCTCTATAAATCTCTTGGCCGTGCCTTCCATAAACAAGTGAATCTGTGATATCCCAGGCGCGCTACGGATAGCTAATGATCAGAGCAACATATTTTATCCATAATATTGCGATCGCAATGAACAGACAGGAAGAACAAGGAGAGAATCAGGAAGAAGAAGATGGAGAAAGCAGCATTGTCATTTCTTTTGCCATAGTTTGTCGTTACACGGGAGAGACCCTTTTAAATAGCCTTAACTTACAATGACGGGTGGGCTCTTCGGGCTATGCACCCAACTCACGCACACAACTGCTGAGTGTAGACAACTCATCACAACACACATGCTTGACCCCACTGTCGGCCACTAGGGGCTTCTCCTTGACTGTCTTCTTCTTCAGCGCATTCGCGCTTCTTGTGTCCATCGCCATGGATGACCCCAATGATGGCGCTGTGACATAACGATGCACCAAAGAGAGCAAAACTATAGCTCTCTAAGGGTAAAATGTCACTAGGAAAAACTAAAAAGATGAAATAACATAATATGACTATGTTCAAACAAGCAGAAGAATAGTGGTGAGAGCTTGACACTCACTTCCTTCTACCTTACCCTTGTGTATAAGCTTGCATAAAAATACTAATTATCCCACTTTCATATGTAATGCAGCTGATGGAATACATGTTACATAGCTGCAGAAACAACTCAGATGGTTTGGGACTTTGAACAGATCAATACTTTCTTAAGTATTTGAAAATCAACACATTAACCATGTCCTATTTGTGCAACAAAAATGGTTACCTTTCATGGCATTCCATATTAAAGCTACATCTCTTCTAGAAGAACCATTGCATGTCAGTTAGATAGTGTGTGCTTAAAAGTAACTTTTAAGATACATATACACCAAACCACATATATGTCCATATTAGACTACTGAGATGTTGACCATAGAAGAACATGCATCAAACTGAGTGATCAATGAACTTTTGATTCTAAGAAATGCTTTGTCAAAAAAAAATTAGTTGCCATTAGAGACAACTTCACCATTTCGTCCAAGAAAGCAACTCCACAATCCACATGTATACCACAAATTCCTAACCATCCAAAGTGCTCCGAGATTTGTGCAAAAACATTACAATGATTGGAAGATGAGATGATGGTTTGAAATTTGAAAGTTTGCATCAATCTCAAGGCACATTTGATGAATAAGATAGTGCATGGATGTCCACATACATGTGGAAAAACCATTAACCCATATCATCACACGAATAAAATAGATAACATAAACCACGAAGCTTTGACAACCAATCTACACTTCCTAGAATTATTCACGTGAAAATGGAGAGGATGTATCTGTAGAAATACACCAGGTGAATTCTCTGATATAGAACCATCTTTCCCTTCCAAATCAAGAAGCTTGAAAATTCTTATGGTGGAAGCCCGGGTCTAATTAAGGGGAAAAAATGAAGAACACATTAGAAAAGTGAAATAGAATGAAGTAAAAATACAGTCAGCTTATGGTTATAATTTATATGCTTTCCTTCTAGATTTCTTAGTAATCTTCTCAGTGTGCTTAGTTAAGGTGAACATTGTAAGAGCACCAGAAATAGTCAGCTATAATTCTTCACTAAAAGAAATTTTATTGCTTATTATTTGACCACCATCAGAAATTTGAAGTAAACATTGCACCATAGAATTTTGCTCTGCCGAACTTACATGACTACTGATATAAGTCAATTTCGGTAACATGAAGTACAAGTTTCTATTGCTTATTATTTGACTTCCATCAGAAATTTGAAGTAAATATTGCACCATAGAATTTTGCTCTGCCTAACTTACATGATTACTAATACAAGTCAAATTTAGTAACATAAAGTAGAAGTTTCTAAAAGTATCTATCGGGTCGCTAGTTGGGTCACCAGACACCTTCCCAAGTTGGAGTGCCTGGTCGGGGACCTTCTCGGGCCGCCTCCTTTGTTGTCCTTGGCCACCCCTTGGAGTAAGGAGCACCTTGTAGTCCAGCTAGCGCCGTAGGTCCGAGGCAGGCACTCTTCGGTGATGTCAACGCCATCTTCCCTCCTGGAGATCCCCTTCACCGACTGGACAGGGAATTGTGCATTGCCCCCCTCTCGACGGCGAGGCGGGACATGGAGCGGTGCCTTGAGCATGCAATCACTGTCTATATGGGCGGTACCAGGCCGAAGCTGTCCCCTCAGGATGTGGTCCAAGCGATCCCAGCTGAGAGAGTGTTGTCGTCGTCGTGCTTCTCAGTGCACCCTTTCTATCCTGAGAACTCCCTCGTCTTATTCAACTCGCATTCCAACAAAGACCACATCCTCCAAGGGGCTCAATCAAGACTGATCGCTTCCTACTTCTGCTCCGGCAATGGTCTCAATTGGCACAAGTGGTTAGTTGTCCCCTGCGGTTCTGAGTTAGCATCAACTTGGAGGGTCTACCAATTCACGCGTGGAGCCTGACCACATTATCAGCCATCCTATCCCCCTTCGTGTTGGATTGAGGCTTTCGATGAATCCTCGATGTCAAGGATGAACCTTCGACATTCCGTGTAGTCGCTTGGTTGTTGATCAGGTGCCAATCTCCGTAACTTTAGTTTTATGGGTTTCTTGTCAGGCCGTAGAGCTAGCCTATGCCCGATCACCGCCCTAGGGCGCTGGGCATGTCGTATGCTTGCCACACGAAGACATCCGTATTTGCTCAGAGAAAGATGATGAGGGCGTCTTCCTATGCAGGGTCGGAAGTGACCTCGATGCGAACAGTCTTCGAAGATTCCTCTGAGTTCAGTGGAACTTATTTGACTTGGTCGTTCGGTTTTGGCGCAACTTTAGGCTTCGACTGCTTGGTCAAAGATTGCACCTTGCTTGCTTCTTGAGTGGGTATTTGATCAACCATCTCGATGGATTAACACCTTAAGACTTTGGTAACCGTAATGAGCAGCCATTAGAAATTATGCCAGAGTTGGTCGACCAAGCATGGCATTGTATGCCGTGTCAAAATCGTCTACATCAAAAGAGATTTTGTCTTTCCTAAAATTGTTTGGTGAACCAAACATTATAGGAAGAGAAACCTGACCAATGGGTTCGGCCGAAGATCCTAGTACGATCCCATGAAATGAGTATCGTACAAGCTTGATCTTTGTCTTGGGAACTTGCATCTCGTCCAAGGCACTCGTAAAGAGTATGTTCAGCGAACTCTCACCATCAACTAACACACTATTTACTCAACAGTTGTTGATGGTGGGCTCGACCACGATCGAAAATTGACTAAGTCGAGTAGAAGGGATCGGACAGTTACCTTTCTCGAAAGAGATGGTGTTTTTCGACCACTTTGGTACTTTATTGACAAGAGGAGGGTCGATAGAATTTTCGACAGCTTTGAACTGTCGTTTTGACTCGTATGTCGAGGATCCTCTATAGATGTGATCAATGGTGTGTTCTAGATCTTGAAACGACATCTCATCATCATCATCTGACTATTGTCAACCACTCATTTGCCCCACCTCTTCAAGTGTAGGAAGCGATCCCTTGCCAGAGTAGTAATACTTGAGTTTCCACAGAAAAACTTGGCAATTGTGAAAGTCGTGTCCTTCCTTTTTTTGTGAAAAGGACACCACCTAGACTTGTCATTCTTCCATTCGGAGTGTTTACCTTTGCTCCGATCGAGATATGGTTTTGAACTTCGAGGCTCCATGTCGCTCATGGCTAGGACTTCCTTAGCGCTTTTGACTTGAGGTTTTTGGTCTTTAGATTTGCTCTTGGATTTCCTAGCCTTTTTATTCCTTTTCTTGCTGCCTTCGCCTGCTCCTCGAGTGTTATTATCATCACGATCAATCGTGCGATTCCATTCGACCGCTTTTGCAGTAGTTGCATAACGGCCGGCCATTTCAAAGAGCTTGGCGATGGTAGCCGGAGGATTTAGAGCGATATCATCTGTGATCCTTTGATTGCGGACTTCCTGCTTTAATGCTCTGATGACAGAAGAGTCAGAAACATCATGAATTGAATTGCAAACCTGACTAAAACATCTGATAAATTGGCGCAGGGTCTCGTGAGAATTCTGTCACATTCTGTGTAGGTCGTCCTCCTTTCTTGGACGGTTGTAGGTGCCTTGGAAGCTGGCTAGTAGTAGATCGTAGAGGTGCTGCCACGAGTAGATCGACTCTTGTGGTTGATTTAACAACCATGACCGAGTAAATCTTTCGAGCACAGTATGAAGGTAGTTGGTCGTAACATGCTCTCCTCCTCCTACTTCTCGAACAACAATGGTATAGATTTGAAGAAACTCAATAGGATTTTGTGACCCATCAAACATCTCCATGTTCATTGGTCGAAACCGTGGCGGCCAGCGAACTGCTCAAAGGCGAGGTGAAAACGCCCGACATCCGACAATAATACCATGACACCTTCTTTGCAGGAAAGATGGGTTGATATCACCAGGCGATCATACTCAATGATACCTAGTGGTAAGTGGGCCAGACCTATCGTAGGTTTCAGCCCTACGAGGATAATACTCCTCATACTCCATCTGTTGTTGTTGCAGATTTCTCGGAAGAAGTGGTAAACAACCACCTCCCCTAGGAGTTTGTTGATCACCGGCTGTTCGAGGGACTCTTCTCTAACTAGAGTCATGGTTAGGAGACTGACCAGATCTGTTGTCTTGTCGTTGTCCACGAGGAGACTTATTTGAACAACTGGTGTGCAATGGAGTTGTCCTGGTATGACTACCAGAACGGTGTCGTCGAGTCCGCTCAAGCCTGACCATCGTGTCCTGAAGTCTTCGTGCGATCTCTTGAGTGAAGAGGTCGTAACGTGGCACTTGTCTAAGCTCTTGAGTTGGGTTTTCGATCAGGTCATTTATTGATTGAAGTTCTTGAGCTTCCTCTGACCGGTATTGGATGTGCCCAGGTAAAGTACTCTGAGTAGCAATTCTTCTTCTATGGATGGTTTTAAGATCATCAACATCTGAGTCAGCCGGAGAATTCCTCGGTGGAGAGCGATCATTTCTAGTATTTCAGCCACACTCATGAAGGTGGTGATCCTGTTCATCACTAGAGGCGTCCTCGCTATCACCACGAGAGCCCAAAGAGTGTGCGATGGGAATCATGCCCAACCCTGCCTCTTAGAGAGATATTAGGACCTGAGGGAAGGACAAAGACCTTCTAGATGTTATTATCTCCACTTGCGCCTGAGTCCCCCTGACTCGAGGAGTAGTCGAAAGATAACGCCTCGCGACTTGGAGCAATCCCCTCTAGGAAGGGGGTTTTCAGGTTATAACTGTCTGCAACTGAAGGTGAACCCTGCGAGGGTGTGGTCAAATCTGTAAGAGAAGCAGGCTCGACAATGCACCTCGTAGGGGTAACCGAAGGGTGACGGTTATCAGGTGTTGGTTGAGTCCCGGAATGATGGATTCCAAGACTAGCTGTGCTAGTTTGTACGGCCTCAAACGGGGTTGAACATTTGGATGGAGAACCCTCACCGTGCTCTGTACTCGTCGTGGTACAATCCTGACCCTAGTCAGATGGACCCTTGCCTTTTGAGGAGTCTGGTTCCTCATCTGGGTGTAATATTGTGGGGGGATAAAGATCCCTCAACAACCTTGTCTACGGCATGAACTCTTGGGTCTGGTGAAAGATTCCTAGAAACGGCATTGCCATCAGACGAAATGATGCTCTACTCATACTCGTAGCAGGCATCCATGTCCAGTTCTACGTAATCTGCCAAATCGAACCAGTTCTCGTCATTCCATTCTCCTACCATGAAAACATCAGAGCTGAAAAATGAAGATAATTTATCGAAAAGGAAAAACCGAAAGATCCACACAGGCGGCGCCAACTATTGATGGTTTAGTATTGATGTTACAAATGAATGTTGGGGTCTTTCCTTGAATTAGATCTACACAGAAAAAGACACAAGGAATTTATACAGGTTTGGGCCTTCTCTTGAGAGAATAATAAGCCTACTCCTGTGTTGATGTATTGACTATACTTTACAATAGGGAGGAAATCACTAGAATTAGGACTTAGTGACTCCTGTCTGTTTATTGTGTCTCTGATCGATTTGCTTCTTTTTTTCTCCCCTCTATCCACTGACTTTACCCCCTTATATAGCGCATGAAGAGGTGGCAGTTATTCACACCAAGAGGCACCTTGTCGTTTGATGTAATGCGCACGTTTAAGTGTAGTTATTCTCAGAGACTAACCCTCCCACGTCGCCTTACAGTTATGTCAGAGACATGGGCTTAATATGTGCATTTATCCTGGAGAATAACAACACGTATCAACTACTGTGTATTAAACATAGCGTATAAGTGTTCCTAGTCGATCGGGCCCACATGTTTGTAGGCTTTGTTGACTATAGGGTAGTCATAGCTGACATGGTCATAGTAGAGCTTACGACCATGAGGTGGTCGTAGGAAGGCTTACGACCATGAGGTGGTCGTAGTAAATCTTACGACCACTAGGTAGTCGTAGAAGTACTTATGACCATATAGGGTGGTCGTAAAATGGTTTACGACCACTCGGCTAAGTTTCTCGGATTAGCGATACGGGGTATCCTTACGAATAATATAAAGGTATTGGTATCTATGATAACAATTACAGATAAACAATTTAATTAATTGAGGATTATTAGATCTTCGTCATCTAGCCCCCCTAACTTTAAGTAAAAATAAGTTACTTGGAAAGGAGATCGTAAAATAGTGGTCGGAAGCATAGTCTTTCCGACTGGTATTTTATTTGATCATAAATTGACTTGGTCACACACCCCTCGGCTTGTGCCGAGGTGCAGTGACCTTCGTCACATGCCTCTCGGACTAACGGACCCCCCGACCGGCATCACATCGAAGCAGTGGAGAGTCCCCTTGCACAAATGTCGGGACCCAGATTTACACATCTGAAACCCTCTATGTATTCTGAACTAGTCCCAAATCAATAGCTAGCTCACACAGGAAACATCGATGAAATACCATCTATTGTCGATTTAACTAAAAAGATCTCAAAATAATAAATAGTAGTAGTAACTGGACCTTATGGTCAATGTTTACTTAACTTGCCATGCAGGGAGCGAAAAAACTTGGAAAGACCAATCAACATGTCCACAAGCAATCGAGTGGAGAACGCATCCCAATTCGCAAAGTCTTCATATTACTCTTTCTCGAAAAACTCTTGAGCAACTTGATACTCTTCAACTGAGCAGCAAAATTTAAAGTCGTGAGTATATAAAGTACTCAACAAGTCGTGGGGAACAGTATGCAATTATTATTCATGCAAGGCTTGGAGAAAGGAATAGATGTGTGGTTCTTTTGCAGAAAGCAGTATTGACAATAAATATAGTAAATAGGTTGCAATGTGTAATCTAAAAGACAATTAGTAAATAAAGTAAACGGTTTCTTCAAAATCAACCAGTGAACTTCCCATTCACTACCCAACCAAACCACCCAATGAACATCTCATTTACCAAGTGAATATTATATTCACCAAATCCCCACCCACCTTCTGACACAAACCACCAAGTGAATTCCCTATTCACCAAGCGAACATCATATTCACCGAGCGAACTTCCCATTCACACTCCGACACATTTTTATAAAGAAACTCTACCTCTCGTGTGAAATCCCCGAGCATGTCCATGACCGCGGACACGACTATTTAAATAGTTTTAATTCTGCAAAGGTTGTACAGTTTTACCCATAAGAGATAAACCAACTCAAAGTGTCTGACCACACTTTCGTAGGTGTGCGACTAAGTGATCATCATAAGGCCTTTACAAAGCTCCTTCTTAACCCAATTCTGCCCGCTAAGGCTTCAACACTATATATCTTTCCGACCATACAGGGTCCCCCCTCTTGCGCCATTGTGAGTATACGTCTATCCCATAACTCACGCTTCCAACACAGAACCAAAATTAAGACATTGCTAATTAGTTTGTCAGGTCCATCCCATACTGAACACGTGGTTGTACGATATGGCTCAGTTTAATGGTGCATAACATTAAGTCCTTGATAAGTTACATAGGCGAGTCCACCACAACCCACAATGTGCTACCCACACCCCCTTTACTTTACGATCGCTCGCCTGAGCGGAAATCATTTTGTTCAACCAAGAACAATGACATGCCCTGTCATGGCAAACATATTTTAACAACAGTGGTTACCCGTCATAATTCCATATCTCATTAAGTCAAATTTAACATTGTTGAACATGTGATCATGAGCCTATCACAACTAAGCATCTCTACGATACCCATGTTGGTGACACAAATATATCCAACTAATATAATGACCATTCTATGGTGACAAGCGATTCATGGTATTCAAATGTTCAACGGAGGCATAATGACAATATATGATTAACTATTCCCAAAAGCAGTTGATATAAAGATAGCATGCAATTTGATGTAAAACAATATAATTTTAAAACCATAGGTTCAATATGATCAAAAGACTACGACTAGCCTTGGCTTTGCTCAGTTACCACACTTGGATCTTCAAAACTTGCTTATGCTCCTGCTCCTTAAAACAGATCGTCTAACGAGAGAGAAAACAACAGACGAAGCACAAATATATCCAAAATAAATTCAAATAAAACCCAAAAACAACAAAAACCAACTTTAAAAGAAATAGCTCAATTTTAGATGAATTTAGTAATTTAAACGGACTGAATTGAAGTTCGGACAAAGGAGAACGGACTCTCGAAAGATTTGCCCGAAAGGAAAAAGAGAGAGAAGAAAGAATATTCCTATAATTATAGATCTGGAACTAACAAGGGTGGAATCAACAAAAACAATGACTATGCCTCACATCTGGAACTAACAAGGGTGGAATCAACTAAAAAAAATTATAGATCAAGGCATTCCAGCATGCAAGTATAGATCTATGCAGTTCATGGTCCAATACAAGATTCCATACCCATCGAACAGATCAAAGAAACAGAAACTTCTTGTTCATCATGAAACTAAGGAAGAAGAAAATCATTGCCAGCTAGATCTACATGATTTTATGCCCATCGAACAGATCAAAGAAACAGAAGGATGAAGAAAATCATAGTACCAACAATCTCCAACAAAAGCACACAACATGGGAGAGAGGGGGTAGGAGGAGAGGGGGCACCGAGGCCTTACAGCGTAAGGTACTCCGCTGGACTACCGTCTGCTAATCTTACCTCCGGAGGCGAGAGCGGTGAGAGTAGCGAGGATGAGTGCGGCTTTGCGCCTTGCCTTCGGACGGTGAGTACGAGGGTCAAAGCGAGAAGACATGAGAGCAAATGAGGAGGCGCCTGGAGGTGGAGAGAGTAACCCTAGCGCTCAGTGGGTGGGGAGCCTGCACGCGCATATGCAGCGGGTGAGGAGGCAGCCCGCATCCCATGGGCCTGGCTCGCGAGCGAAGGTCGCGACAGACGTTTGCGTCGGGCCAGGCTCAGGGGAGCCTTTTGCACACGCGTGGCCTAGCCCAACCGACGCTGCAAGCAACCAAACATTGTGTTACATGCATGCATAGATGTGAGCTAGGCTAATGTAGGGAACCAAACATGACCGTAGTAATCACTGGCAATGCATCCCACACTTTGGTGGAAACTAGCAGGGCCACCTGTCAGTGAGTTTTGTAAGCACGACGCCTTCGCCCTTCGGGTTTAGGGTCTGTTTGGTTTAGCGCCAAAACAAACCATACCAAAATTTGGTGTTGCCCTGGAAATTTGGCCGCGTTTTGTTCAATACCAAAATTTGGCTTTGCCCTAAAAAATTTGATAGTCGCCCGGTTTTTCCAAGCCAATTCCTAGGCAGAGCTTCAGCGGGCAAAACGCTCGCCAAAAAATTGGCGTGGCAACCAGTATTGAGCCGATTATGTGGCAAACTTTGGTTGGATGAGAATAGTGACATTAAATGCTTGGTTAGTTTGATTAATCCGTTTCAAATGACCATATTTTCTAAATTGAATATCCGATTTGTGATTCGTTTGAACCGTCATGTTCCTTGTCATTTAATCAACAAAACAAGATTCATATTGACATATTCTGGTGCAAAAAAACTATATGTCATACGAGGCCTGCATGTCATACTCATATTTTTGGTAAATTTTAGAATAGTTGCAATCCAAACACATCAATTTTGGTATTACCTGTGAATTGGTATAACTACGATTCAACACAATTTTTTTAGCCTAAGTTTTGACATCATTAAAGGCTTGTTTGGATTGAAACCTGGGCTCCATGCTTGGAAAAAATTGGTGCCTGGAGGTAGCCTGGAAAGTAGATAATTTTTGCCTGGTCAGATAAGCCTGGGGATGTGGTGTTTGGTTGAAGACCTGAGCCTAAAGAAAATTTAAAGATGTAAAACAGTTCATTAACTAATGAAATCAGTTCATTAACTAACTTTAATCTCAATTAGCTAGCATTTAGTGCTAAAGCTTGCAGCCAGGCACACATTTTACTGCCAGGTGCTCGTTTTAGAGGCCTGGGAAGTTGGAGCTGCCTGAGAAGTGCATCCAGGCCAGACTTGTTCGGAAATCGTCAGATCACGAAGCAAATACACCTCTGACACAATTCCAGCAGCGTGCTGGCCAGGCAGACCAGCGCCAGGAAGGCAACCAAACGGGCCCTAAAACTTTGGTGTAGCTACCGGTCATCAACCGAACAGGCCGTTAAGCTCCAAACCCGCACCAAAGCGGCAAAACCCCACCCCGACGCGTGCTCCGCCCCGGCCAAAAATGCCCCGCCGCCTCGCGACGACCTACTCCGGCCGCATCGCCGCTGCCACGCCGTCCCCCTCCGGCCCCTCCCTCACTGTTACCGTCTCCCCGACCCCTCCCCCGACGCCGCACGACACCCGCGGCTACCCGCTCCCGCGCCGCCACCTCGTCTGCGCCGCCGCCCGCATCCTCCGCTCCCCCGCCTCCCCCTCCCCGCTGCTCGACCTCGCCGATTACCTCCGCTCCCTCCGCCTCACCCTCACCCCCTCCGAGGCCTCCGAGATCGTCAAGGCCCTCTCCCGCGACCCCGCCCTCGCGCTCGCCTTCTTCCGCTTCGCCGCCGCCTCCCTCCCGGGCTTCCGCCACGACGCCTTCTCCTACAACCGCATCCTGGCCCTGCTCTTCCGCTCCAGGGCCGAACCAGGCGAGGCGCTGCGGCTCGTCGCGGAGATGGAACGGGACGGCGTGGCCGGCAACATCTCCACGGTGAATTTGTTGGTTGGGATGGGCGGAGGAGGCGTGGAGGTGGCGAGGTGCCTGGAGCTGGTGAAGAAGTGGGGGCTAAAGCTGAATGGTTACACCTACAAGTGCATTGTGCAGGCGCATTTGAGGAGCAGGGAGGTGTGGAAGGGGTTCGAGGTGTACGAGGAGATGCGGAGGAAGGGGTACAAGCTGGATATATTTGCGTATAACATGCTGCTTGATGCGCTTGCCAAGGCTGGAATGGTATGATAATGGGCACACTTCGCATATATAACGATGGTGTTTGCAGTTTTGTGCTAATCTAGGCATTTTTCTGCAAAATGTATTTTGAGCTCTTGGTATGTTTTGCTCTGATTGGTTGACCTAGCATTCTGTTCATACCTGCGACATTAGGAATGAGGATGCTTGATAGATAGAACTGTAATTCAACTTTATGTTACCCAAAGTACTATGGGATGAAATTGGTACAACTAGACTGTAAACAGTGGGTACAGATGGCTTTCCCATGTCAGGGATTTTGTTGGTGAAGTAGTTGATGTTGTTTGATGAAGATATCAGTTGAGCATATCAGATTGTGATCACCATAAATGCTTGTTAAGTAAGCGTTGATGCTAGCCATTCTGGTGCTTGGTGGTACCAGTTAACGTTGGACTTAGGAACTTGCATACCTGGATGGAAGGATTGGAACATCTCTAGAAAGCTTGTAGTTTCACTATGATGGTCATGTGAATAACAAAAGGGATGATGACATGGTTGTAAATATCGCAAGTTGTACATACACATGCCAAGCTGTCATCAATACTAAGAACATTCTGGAATTGCAATGATGTACTGTCCCATAATTACAAATGTTAAAACACTTGGTAATCAACTATGTTCCTCAGTAAGTCGTCCAAACATGTTGTGGTAGACCCCTTTGAAGCATTTTGAGTCTACTAACTCAACTCAAAGCATCCAACATGGGCCTAAAGTCCTATGGGATTTCACATACTTACCACCCTTTAAGGAGCATAACTCAACATATCTTCATAGTATTTCAGCCTAAATCATTTGAGCTTGCCAAATACAATATGTTTTTGGGCCTTACATACTAAAATGGCAAGCATTTTCTATTGTTGAACAATGAGGGTTACATCACGCACACCTCATGTTGGTTTTTACAAATATCACCTCAAGTTGAATTTTAGAAATATCACAAGTTGGATATGTAGCACTGAACTTTGGGCTATCAAAATCCTGATGGAGTTATATCTTTTGCAAAATACTGATCCAAGTTTGTCAATTCATGAATATGATAGGTGATAAAATTTAGTAAACTTGCATATTTGTGAAATACCAACTTTGTGTTAGTGGAACGTAAACAAGAAATTGCTTTGTTTGTTTGGATTTTAACCCTCACCATTTCATAATACTTGTGCTGTTTCTAAAAACTTTGCAGCTGATCTTTGTTAGTTAAGCAGGTTGACCAAGCTTTCCAAGTCTTTGAAGATATGAAACAAAAGCACTGTGAGCCGGATGCATACACATACACTATACTAATTAGAATGTCTGGAAAGGCTGGGAATACCTCTAAATTTCTCTCATTTTTTGAGGAAATGGTGTCGAAAGGATGTGTTATTAATCTGATTGCTTATAATACTATTATTGAGGCTCTTGGTAAGAACAAGATGGTGGACAAGGTAATTTTTGTGCTCTCCAAAATGATTGAGAGTGACTGCCAGCCCAATCAATTCACATATAGCATTATACTGGATATTTTGGCAACAGAAGGGCAACTACACAGACTAAATGAGGTTCTAGATATCTGTAGTAGGTATATGAACAGATCAATTTATTCTTATTTGGTCAAGTCACTCAGCAAATCTGGGCATGTAAGTGAGGCACACAATGTATTCTGTCGTATGTGGAATTCGCATGAAAAAGGAGACAGGGATGCTTTTGTATCAATGCTTGAGGTGTTATGCAATGCAGGAAAAACATTAGAGGCTATTGATCTACTACATGTGATGCCTGAAAAAGGGATTGCTGCAGATATTGGCATGTACAATATGGTCTTTTCAGCTCTTGGAAAGCTCAAGCAGGTCTCTTTCATAAGCACTCTCTTTGACAAGATGAAAGCTAATGGAATTGCTCCCGATCTTTTTACCTACAATATTATGATTTCAAGTTATGGTAGAGTTGGCTTAGTTGACAAGTCGTCTGGACTTTTTGAAGAAATGGAGGCTAGTAGTTGTAAACCTGATGTCATCACCTACAATTCTTTGATAAACTGTCTTGGGAAAAATGGAGATCTCGATGAAGCCCACATGCTTTTCAAAGAGATGCAAGAGAGGGGATACAGTCCTGATGTTTTTACTTACAGCATATTAATTGAGTGCTTTGGGAAATCCAACAAGGTTGATATGGCTTGCAGCTTATTTGATGAGATGATAGCCGAGGGATGCATTCCTAATATTGTAACTTATAACATTTTACTTGATTGTTTGGAGAGACGTGGGAAGACAGCAGAAGCTCATAAACTTTATGAAACTATGAAGCAACAAGGGTTAACTCCTGACTCAATAACTTACTCAATACTTGAGCGATTGGAAACTAGATCTCAACGAACAGTAAGAATACGTAAGCCATATCGGAGTACAGGTTGGGTTGTCAGTCCATTGAGATGATGATGGCTTGGTAAATTTGAGGGATCCACCCTGGTTCTTCAGGTTGTGTGCCTCCTGTGATGTGGAGCTGGGGACTCTGTATACAATGTTGCAACTGTATTGCAGTGCTCCAATGGTACCAAATTATCTGTTCAATCACTGATGACAAAACTTGGGTGTCTTTCTTCCTTAGAATGGTAAATTAAGGATAACTCGATTAGGCATACTGTACCGACCTATATCTCAATTCTGAACAGTTCATGAACCGTGGACTAGATAAGGTACAGTGTATAATTACCAAAGCAATAGTTGTTCAAGAAGTATGGGATCCTCATTTCAAGTTCCTACTTCCTACAGACATACAGGCTCATGCAGTTACAAGACTTCCAAAATGATAACTGTAATTCAGACGTCCTCTGTAACAGAGGCAAGCTTTAAGATTCATCATGTCAGAAAGAGAGATTTCAGTGTACGAGTCTGAGAGGGAAGTATGGCACTATGGCTTCTAAGTTCTAACTTTTGAGGTTGTTGGAAGAAAGGATACTTGTCATGGCAAAGTTCTGGTTGACATTAAAAGAGGTAATAATTCTGCTTTGACGTCCTATAAATTACCTTGGAGATGTGAGGGAGCTATCCTATAAATTACCTTGAAGATGTGAGGAAGCTATCTTTGTAGATCTCGGAGATCATATTTGTAGTTACCAGATGACTCGTTTATTGAAAGATTCGTTAATATTGTTGCTATCCTGCGGTACCACTCAATGCAGTCAATTTGTCTTCAGACTATAATCCTGCTGCATTCTTCCCTCTTTTTTGAGGGTATAATGTAAAGTATCATTTATGGATAACATTATATAGCTAACTGTTTCTGCAGTATTTGCTGTAACTTGTAATACATGCGACACATGTAACTCGAAAAATTGTCTACTTGATTATTTGTAAAAGTTCCATGTCATTGATATTATCAAGATGTATTGCGACATTTGAAACATTTAGGTGGATGTGGAATTAACAATAGTTTATCTTAGAGGTCCTAACTAAGCAACAGATGCAGAAGTACATAATATACCAACAGGCTAATAGCTACCTTGTTAGTCCTATCCAGATCCTTATTATGCTGATCTTACTTGCCCCTGTCATGGTGTCTTTATGAGGTGCTCCACTACTCTACTGTACAAATTTAATGTCTTCCTCTACTATACAAATTTAATGTCTTCCTCTAGAATTGTTTTATATTGCCATACTGGTATTAGTTTTAGGCCACGTGATGTTGAGAATTTCATTCCTAAAGTTCTTACTGGCTCTAATGCTTTTAAAATTGCCGTGCTGCTATATATTGATTTTTCTTTGTTTAGAAAGCATAGGTATGGATTCTGTATTATAAAAGTTAGTCAGTTACACAATACAAAGTAACCATGTGGCAGCTCCACTAGAGCTACAGTACACAGTCCCAAGCTAAGAATGTAAGGTAGTGTCAAATTGGTACGATAGTAAAATTAGCTATTCTTGTCCTGAATGTGTTTTTAGCGAGATTTGTTGATGTGAAGGTGCTAAGATGACATATCCTCATTGAGACTGTTCTTTTAGAGAGGAATTTTATGCACTTTCTTTGTTTGCTTTTGCTTTGCATTGACCATATATTTAGAATCACCCAAACATTATACTTAACTTCTAAAACACATTGTGTTTCATTTATGCTGCTGACGCTGTGCGGCTAATTAATGTCTAGTGCAATCAGCCTAACAGCATTAAAAATTACATTACTTCCACATGTTTGGTCCATTTAAATTGTTGTCTGTTACTACCTTTGTTTATTTAATTATTTCCTTTTTTTTTTTTGCTGGCTATGAAAGCTTTTTTTGGTATGGGGAGCAAGCCTAGTAATTGCAGGAATAGTTCTCCTGAAAAATGATAATTGTTTGTGCCCTCAGTTGCCACCTTTGTATTATCATTCCGTGTATTTCCTATGGTCTGACCTCAAGTAGCTGTTATCAGAACAAGTGCAACACTTGTTCACATATCCAGTATCCTTTAATCTGACATGTGCTGCAGTGTATGTTCTTGTGCCTATTGTCATCACTCAGATAGCAATTAGGAGGAATGATACCAGATTCCTTTGCAAGCAATGTCAGCTTGGAAAGAAAGAGTATTCCAAACAATTATGAACCTCCTAATTCAATGTATTCTTGTATTCTCACAAGTTGTGAGAAGAATTTTCGATTTCAATAGGATAAGATATGGATGACTTTTTGGTGGATATGATCTGTTGCTGTCAACCTTCTTGGACAACATAAGAATATTCTTTCAAATTGTCATATATGTGGCATCTGCCTAAGTTTGAGAATTTCTTTTTATTTTAACCAACACCTGTTGCTGATAGTGTTAACTGTTAGTATTTTCCAGACCCTAAAATTTGAGTGTCTGCTTTGATAAGTAGTAGTTGATCATACCTTAAAGTTCAATTTTTTGTTTTAGTTAGGAGTTAATAGGACCAATGGTAAACTTTGGAGAAAATTGGGTCTATACCATCAAAAGATGTCCAGTTCAGAAAAATACCACTAAACGTTCTTGGTTCAGTTATATACCACCAAAAGATCGCACCTTTTAGGAAAATACCATTTTGTCACATTCCTTTAGCTGCTTGGGCCATTTCGGTGTTTAGATGGAGTAGGATGCCCTATGCAAGGACTAAAATGCGCTCAATCCAAATCAGTTTACACAGGGACCCACTTAGGTTCATCTCATTTCCCGCAACAAATGAACCATTTGCGCCCAGGTTATGAAGCAAACTTTAGCACATCCACACAACATCAGTTTTGCACCAGAGCATCCTTCGACCTTCTGGAATATCTCAAATTTTGGTCTTTTCAAAAATTTATTTTAAAATAATTAATTCAAATATTTGGATATTAATTTGGAGTTCCTGCTATTTCAAAGAGCCTTTTTGAAGCTTTAAAAATAAAATGAATCATTTGCAATTTATTGTATTAATCTAAAGCTTAATTTGAATTTTAAGAAAAAGAAAAACATTTTAAATGATTAAAATAAACTTCAATTAAATCCAAAATTATTTTATTAAATCTATTCGGGTTCCAAGGTTTTTTTTCTGAATTTTTCTAGAATTTGTTTTTGGACTCTATGTGCTATGTTCTAAAATCTATTTGATTTATTGCTTAATCTGTATTTCGAAATAAAAATAATAATAATAAAAAAATCGATTTCCCGATCGGTCACCCATCCCAAGATTTCTCCCGAGCCCTCTCGCTTAACATCAAAGGCATTGTCAGCATGCCTTTTTGCTTTCAATTGATGTCATTCTTTCTTCCTATTTTATATTCCTTATTTCCTTCTCTCTCCTAACTCATCTTCTTCCTGAACCATTTTTTGTTCTCTGCTGTGTTTCTTCCCGAGATGCATGGCCGAGCTACATCAATGGTCGACGCCTCCACCAGCAACCGCCACCTTCGGCCACCGGCGTCGTCCACACCACCGGCCACCTCCACCACCACGCCACGCCACGCCACCCCTCTCCTCCCCTCCCCTTGTTCCTGCGTAGTCGGCGCCAAGCACCCGAGCTCCAGCGCCATTAATGGCTGGCCGTCACCTCTCTTCTCTTTTCTTCTCATTCAAAGCATTAAAACCAATTCCGTCTGAAGCAAAACGTTCGCATTAACCTCACCCACGTTCTCATACCATCAGTTGCTGCCTCCTCCACTCCTTGCATTCAATGTTACCGTTTCTTCATTTACATCTGAAATTGAAGCTTTATTATCATGTCAATTGAAGCACCACCTTCACCCTATAAAAGGACCATCACGTTCCCTTCACCAAGGCAGACCTTGTGCTCACCTCCCCTCGCTGGTTCGGTCACCAAAGCGCCGCCGTCCCTGTGTGCCGTCGACACCCACGCGCTCCGAATGCCGCCACCGCCTCGCTCCGTCTCCGGCCAAACCGCCACCACCATCGGGTAGAGGACCTCGTTGGGGTTCCATTTTTGTTGTTCACCAGCCACCTTTCCTTTCCTCTCGCCGGCATCGCCATTCCTCCATGCGCTGTGTTTTGTTGAGCTAGCTTCTGTTCGGTTGCAAAGACAATGAACAGTGCTATTTTTTTATCTAGTCGTTCATGCTTGGTCCTCGTACATGGAAATGTTTTTGAGAATTTATTTTCTAGAATTTCATTCATTCTCATACGAACTCCATATCCATCGATTCTTTCTCCTAAATTCATTTTCTAATTTCCAGTATTTATTTTATAACTTTTAGATTTTATTTATTTTCTGTTATTTATTTGGTCTGTTTCGCGCGTGTAGAGTCCGATGTCCTCGACGCGAGTTTGGATCAACAGGAAACGCTTACCTCTAACGTCACTGAAGGCGAGTCTCCCTTGACCATTTTGTACCTATGATTTTTAAATCATGTTTTCTGTTTTAAAAGTATTATGCATTACTATCTACATAAAATAATGAATTTAAATTGTAGGTTATTAGTTAAACCTAAAAGTTGTTAATGTCTTCCTTTGATATTGCCATCATAATCCATTGTCACCCTAGCATAGAAAATCCACGATATTGATTACAACATTGTGGAATAGTTTAACGCGGTAGAATTGCTTAGACATGCTTATCGGTCTGGATCACCCATTGGGAGAAAACTCTTATTACATTTATGCAAATCCTTTTTGAAATGTATGACATTAGGTAATGTCAGTATTTAAAAAATAAAATAAAACGTTGAAAACTTGTTTTAGACTTGGGCGGATGGTAAGATCACGCGGGTGCAGCTAGAGCACGAGAACTTAGAATGTGGTAAGTTCCGCCCAAGTCATACTAAGGACCGACGCTTGTGACTATCCAAACCGAGCACTACCGTACAACTACATGTCCAAAATGGGAACGGACCCAGCCAACTAATTTACTATGTTCTGGCATTACGCCCGTAGGCTGTAGATGGTAGGTGTTACTTGGTTAGTGCAGACAATGGTAATTGACGTCCATGTCTGTCGGGGCTTGCGCCGGGCATTGGTAATAGACGTCCAAGTCCGGGCAGGCTATCCTCCACAACGGTGAGCTCCAGGTCGATGGTAAATGACGTCCATGACTTGGGGTTAAGCTCATCGGGCGGGCTAATGTAAGGATAAAGTATTGTAAAGGCCTTGTGATAATCGTTTAGTCGCACGCCCAAGGAAGCGTGTCATGGCTGATATTATAAACTGATTATCTCATGTAGGTCAAGCTGTACAACCTCTACAGTGTGTTAAAAACTATTCGAATAGCCATGCCCACGGTCAAGGGCGGGCAAGGTGTGTTTTCACATGGTAGATTTTGGTTTGGATTTCAAAAGAGTAAATTTTGGGAACCGAGAGCAGTTGGGACTCTCGTGTAGTTTTCTGGCCGCTAGAGCCAGTTGGGCGGCTAGAGCCTTATCCTTTAAACTTTGTCGGCTAGAGCCTTGATGCTAGTGTTTGGTAGCTAGAACCTCAACTAGTGATACAATTAAGTTATTTATTGAAACTACGTTTGTCAAATGTGCGTTATGAAAACTATTTGAACTTAAAATATTGCTTTGTGCAAATGAACCCTATAAACCCAATTGTTAAACCTATGCATATGCATATTTCCCAAGACTCACGGAGTACTTTATGTTCTCACATGCTACACATAATTAAATCTCAGAAGCCTTCAACGACACGAAGGAAGACTACGACTACTTCGCATGTAGCTTTGATGAAGGACACACGGAGTACTAGGTTGCGCTCCCCAGTCGAATGCCGGTGGGCAATTTGATGGGTCATCACTCGGAGTTTAACTTTTGTTGTTTCCGCTGCTGTAAGACTCAAGGTCTTTTGACCTCCTTTGTAATAAGTGGCCATAAGGCCGGTACTCAGTTGTTTATTAATGTTATTCGTGATTCGAACTTGTTATCAACGATGTTTCTACTGTGTGCACTAGCTACTGATCATGGGACTGATGCAGAAATACACAAAGGGTTCGGATGCAGAAATCCGATCCCGACACCTTCAGAGATGCCAAATTTTCACCTTCAAAGATCATATTACTCGGATATGCAGAGCATCCTTCATTTCACTAATAGAGACCATCTCAAGAAAATATTTACACCCAAGGAAAATGTAACAGCCTCAAGTTAGTGAACAATATTAATATGCATTTTATATCATATTTGTCATTTTTGGAGCATGTGCATAAGTTGTTACTTTTTAAAACCTCAAATCCAAACCCTAATTTCAAGCTTGTTTGAAGCTTCAATTGAAAATACAAGTCAATACTTGTATTGAAGCCAAGGAAGTATTTTTTTATCAAATACTAGATTATTTTTTGCAAATTAAGATAATTTTTGTCAGATTTTTTGAAATCAGTTTGAACTTAAGAAAAACCTATGTTCCTTATTTAAACCTTTTCGGATAAGGATTTTAAAGTAAGTATTTTAAACCGTGAATAGTGAGTTTTCAAAAAAAAATTTGGAACATATCATCCCAGTAGCTTCTCTGAAAAATTTCATATTTTTATAAATTTATTTGGTATTTTTAAACCTCTAGTCAAACTTTTAAAGTTTGATTTTGGGTTCTAGTCAACCAAATAGACCCAGCCAAGCCATTGGCACTGTAGCGACTCGACTCAAACCCTAGGAACTCGGTTAGACCCAGCCGTGTGCCATTAGAACCGACCCAGTCAAGTTCTTAAGGCTCCGCCAACCTCTAGTGCACGTAAGCCATCCGATTTTGAAACGAACGGACCAGATCCGCTGTGACGTTCGGACCGTTCGAACGCTCCATGCATCTGGGCCGTCGATTTTCAATCGGACCAACCGCATTTTAATCAGGCCGTGCCATTTTTTCAAATGGTTAAGGCCAACGCACGCGAGCCGTTCGATTTAAAATCAACCGCCAAGATCAGCGGTGACGTTCGGACCGTCCGAACGCACCTTGATTTTGAACCGTTAGATCTAGATTGGATCGTCCACATCGAGAGGAACGTTCGGACCGTCCGAACATCCCTTTGATCTGGACCGTTGAATCTAGATCGGACCGCGCCATCTTTTTGGGTTTAAAACCAAAGCGTGCCTCTTTTTCGTGACCGTTAGATTTTGATCTCACGGTCAATTTTGGTTGTGACGTTCGGACCATTTGAACGCCCCGCTCAATCTGGGCCGTTCATTTGTGAATCAGACGGTCCACAAGGGTGGTGATGTTCGGACCGTCTGAACTGCCCCTTTGATCTTGACCATTAAAATTTGGTCGGACCGTCCATGCCTTTCAGACCAAGCCATTTGCTTCGCTGCTGGAACTGACAGCTTGGGCCCACATGGCAGCGACTCACCTTCGTCTTCTCTGCGCCATGGCGCCAGCTCCGAGCGCATCGCAGGCGAGGTGGCATTGTGCCGCGCATTTCGCTGCATGCAATCGCCACTTGGCATCGTTTTGCTGCCATCTTTGTCACGCACGAGCTTCCCTCATTCTCTCCGGCGAGAAAGCTATAAAAACCGATCATTTCCTCCTCGGCCAAGCTGATGTGCCGCTCATTTTCTTCCTCGTCACTCAGGAGTATTCCTTTGTTCTTGTACCCTTGTTCATCTATCCTCATGCCTTAATGATCTTGCTAAATTGGTAACCTTGGCATAACACGAGGTTGCCCTTTTGAATGCCCAGAGCATGCACCGAATGCCATTTCAGTGTTAATCTTGCATTCGGTGAGTTTCTTCCGATTTTATTCGTGTCACATCGTGTCTTAAGATCTTAGGAGTAAAACCCCTCATTTAATTTCATCTTAAATTCAACAGGTTTGTTGAATTTTGAATTTTCTCTTTTCCCGGCCGAAATCGTCCATTTCGTCTCCAACTCCGACCGAGTGAACTATTTCTCAATTCCTTCCTTTATGAGCTTCTTATGGACCTAAATGACCTAACCCGACCACTCACTTTTTGTTTCCATGCTCAGATCAACTTGTCACTGTAGTTCTCTAATTTGTCGTCTTCAGTCTTTTGTCGCCGGTGAGCTCTAGAGTTTCTCCGACCATCCTTCTCAGCTCAGATAGGTTCCTAATACCTACTAGTAGCTTAAGTAGGCGCTAGTTCACTCAATGTGCTTTCAAATCGGCTAAGTTCTCGACCTCCACTGCTCTGCTGTCGGACAACCCAACAAAACTGTAGCAGAGCCTTTAGCTTCTAATCCCTGTCAGCTAGTACTAATGAATGTTTAAACTAGTTTAATCTTTTACTAAAAATGGTTTAAAACCTAAGTATTTTGTTAGTTATATCACTTGCACATCATTAACTTCAATCTTGCATAGTTCACAGAAAGTTTAGTTGAACTCTAACTGAACCACTTCTGTAAACTGTCTGCATCTTTTCAGCATTTTGGCATTTGGTATTTTCTCGATGTTCATTTGCTGTGTTTCTTTTAGGTTCTGATTTAACCGACGTGAGTGAATATATTTCTGAAGTTCTAGAAACTGAACAAGTGGTTTATTATCAAGGTAAGCATCCTCTTGCACCATGTTGATCCCAGTTTTGATATTTTAGTATTTTGAAATGCAGTGATAACAGTGTGCATGCTATTTTGAAGTATCAGTAATTTGTGAGTTAGTTATATATCCCAACCATTGTGGATTACCCTGAATCAGATTCATACACTTATGCTTAAGGTAGTAATCATTTATTGAAATACTTAGTCTTTAGATAATTGCTTAGCCATGCAAGTCAGTAGAGCGTTAGTTGATTGACAAGCTTATCTTGTCAGTTATGGGAAACAATAAATGATTTCTATCTTTGTTTTCTTTGTTCAGTTTGTTAAAACTGAAAGTTGAGTTAAGTTTTGTTTGATAAAAACTTGGTTTAGATCTGGACAAGTACTTGATAGTGATGGTGTGAGAACCCGGGGTATTTAACTCGTAATACTTAACCATTCAATTGGCCCTAGCATTACAAATTAGATATCCCGACTCTCGGCGTGTATGTACTTCCCAGAATTGCAGTACACATACCCCATACAAAAAGTAAGCATCCATTCCATACACAAGTCATTACATTACCAAGTCTACAAGCTTACATCTTAAAGGACATATAAGTTCATATTACAAAAGTAGAGCCGACCGGCCAAATGACAAGGTAAATAACCAAAGTAGCAACGGAAGCAAAGGCCATAAGATGGCGATAAACAAAAGCCAATTGGTTTGCCCTTACCCACAAGGCAACCGATCGGACTGCCAAGCTAGTCGTCCTGCACGAAGTCGGTCTCACAATTGTCGATCCCTTGGGGATCAACCTCCTCTGCAACAATTAAGCAATGCAACCGAGTATAAAAATGTACTCGCAAGACTTACGAGTAACAAGCCTATACATAGCTACATGCAAGCCGAATCAAAGGAGAAGGTTATATGGTTCATTTGATGCATAAAGCAACTTTTCATTTGCAATAATGTAATAGATTGAAGGTAATTTAACAAATCTATTTTTATTTGATTAAATAACAGCGAGACAACATTTATAAGCATAAATAACATCCTAGAGGTGACTTCCCAACAGCCACCACAGCATAGCACGAGTTACCCATTCGTACCACCCGAAATCAAGTTTTATCGAAAATGTTGAAGTCTAGTTCTTGCACGACCTAACCAAGCATGTCCATAACCTAGGACGAGGTTATTCGAATAGTTTATACCCTGCAGGGGTGTACCAATGTACCTACACTCCAGACCGCCTCTTTTGCTACTAGATTAAGCACACTTCCGAAGGTATGCCGGCAAGGCTAAGTCCTACGAGACGTTTTTCAATTTTGTGTATTAACTATGAGTCGCCCGTATGATGGAAACCACACGTTGTGTCGGAGTCATCGGCATAGAGAGAACTTACCAATGCTCCTCGGGGTAGGGCCGAGACTTAAAACCCAGAACTCTTCCCGTCACGCCCAACACACACATGGATTAATTCCTTTTTCAACACAGCACACACAACCTTCTGCGACTCGGAGCTAACACACGCCAAAGTACTAAGTCAAGAGGGGTCCCATATCCCTCTCATGTGGTTAGCACACAAAAACGCTTGGATCAGTGACACAAGTAACTCGGTCCTTGTTGACTTAGGCACAAAGCACACACTCGATAACCACACCATCCAACCAATGTGCCTAAGTCTAAAACATTTTATTTTCAGTTTTAGTTTCTCAAATACAATACATTCATGGGTACCCTAACCCAAGTAAGTACAGTGATGATATGATAACCATCGCCGAAGCGATGATTCCCAATCTACCGTTCTAAGCATTGCTAAGCAAACACAACTCGTATGCTACAATAAAGAGTGACTAGAGCTCATCCAAAACCACAACGGATATAACATAGGCTTAGTGGTAGAGGATGAACATTTACTTACAGTTTATGCAACTATAGGATCACTACTCGATCGATAATATAACATCAAAATAAAGCATGCATACATATGCTTTGCAAACAAGATAATAGAATTTGAAAGTACTGGGATCAACATGATCAAATGGAAACAACTGCTTGCCTTGTTGGAGATAACTTTCTTGCTGCAGAGGATCACTCTCGTATTCAATATAATCGTCGGAACCTATCGAAAGAATCGAGAAGAACAAATAAGAACGAATAACACCGAGAATACTCAAAAATTCAAAATCATCCAAAAATCATGAAAAATTCATAGGAGGTAGATCATGATTTTAGATGAATTTAGGTAAAAGAATTATTCCGTTTGGATTTAGTATGAGAAAGTTATAGTAGTTTGAATATCAGATTTCAGGAAAATCAAAATAATTCTCATCTGTTACTGTTCACCAAAATTAAATGTTTCGGTAAAAATTTCCAAAGAGGTGGTGTACATGAAATTTTTATGGTAGAAGGAGCACCACATGAGATGAACAATTAAATTTGATTCACCTCATTTGAAGCTAAGATGAATTTTCTATGATTTTTCAAGGTCATGAAAGTAGTGCATAAGTCATATGTAGAATAAGATTTTCAGAGATAGTAACATGCTCAAAACCTATTCTACAATAAAGTATAGTAACAGATGAATCCAACAAAATTGATTTCACTTAAATTGGAATTACGGAGAAACACTTATGCATTTTTTTTGAAGTTAAAACAATTTTTAGTGAAACAATAATATTAAACCTAAAGTAATTTTGCCAAAAGTGATTTATGGAATAGTAAGATGGTTCAACCCATTTTTATAATAAAGTACAAGTAAAAAGGAAACTAACAAAATTTGAATCATCAATTTTGGTGTTAGAAAGAATTACTTATGCAATTTTGAAGTTTACACAATTTTCAGTACATAAATAATTCATTTTGGAAAATATAAAAGCAATAAATACCTTTTATACCCAGCCTAACGTAGCTATAGATGCTGACCAGTGGGCCCTAGTGACACATTAAGCATTTTAAGACATCATTAAACACTAATCAATGTCATTAGTTCTAATTGTCGCTATTCAGAGTGTTTTCTTGACGACCGACAACGGAGCTTCATGCGTGCTTACTGGCGGGCCGGTGCATGCTCTGGCCACCACGGCGCCGATCGAGGGCTAGGCTAGCTCCGCAATAGTGATGCGCACGACTGGGTGGTGGCGGCGATGGTCGAGTCGGCTCAAGCGGCGGACGGAGGAGGCGGCGCAAGTGTGTTTTACCGAAAAGCATGCAACGAAAACAGCTCCGTATTGTCCAAGAGAGCGGGTGCCCGAGCTACTACTGAGCCTAAGGAAGCTACCTGAGGCTAGGAGAGGGATGGGGAGGCTCGGAGTTGGCTCGTCGACGGTGATGGTTACGGCTTCGATTTCGGCTCACGTGGAGGGGAGGACCTGAGTAAGATGAAGATCCAATGAGGTGTGGAATACCTAAAGAGTACTAAGGACATGGTGTAGCCGAGAGCAATCGAGGAATGGCTTACCACGACGACGATAGGTCGATGAACAGTGGCGTTGGCCGACAAAAGGGGAAATCCAAATTCCAACGCTTCTGTGGATGCAAAGCCGAAATTAGTTGAGAGGAAATTGTGAGAATGCCCAAAGGCACGAGGTGACGCGCAAGAACGAGGATAATACTCACTGGACACGAAGTTGTACGGGCCGCTTGGTCGTGCTCTGGAGCGGCGAGGAGCTCGGCGGCGTTAAAGGCTACAAGCGGCAACAAAGGTTCGCATTAGCGAAAATGGAAACGCCGTCGGAGGTAGAGTCGAGAGGAACCAAAGTACTGAAGCTTACTCGAGAGATGCACCCGGGCGAGCCTCCCTCTCCTCGGTGGCCAGAGGGGAAGTGAGCGAAAATGGAGGATGGAGAGGGTATTATCCACGAGCAAAGGCGGAGGTAGCGGCATCAAGCGGGCTTCGAGTGGTCGAATGGCGGTGGATTGATGGCGTGAGCGGGCGCTTTAGAGCCCGCGCGACATGGCGTGTCGTTCTGTCTGGCGCGACAATGGAGGTGGAGCGCTGAGGTGACGGCTGGCCCGCGATGGCAGCGAGAGAAGAGCGGCGCGGTGGAGGGTGGCTCGATCGGGTTTTAAGTGAGGTGCGACCAAGTCACGAGGTGCGGGTCGGACTCGAGTCCAGCCGGAGGAATAGTAAAACCAGTTTTTAATAAAAAGGCTGATATGGTTTGTGAATTTTTAGAGGGACTTTTATAGCTCCAAAATTTCTGAAATTTTTATGGAAGTTTTCTGGATCTGAGGACAACCTTGTGTAATGTTTCTAGAAATTTTCATGCCGTGCATTTCTCTCTAGAAAATTCACAAGCTGCTGCCCTAGGTGTTTGACTAAGGGTCTAACTGGTTTGACTAGCCCTTTTGAAATAGCAAATAATTTCTAAAAATTATGAAATTTTTTAGAGGGGTTACTAAGATAATCTAGAACTTAGGAAAAATATTTACGGTGGATGATCACAAGATTTGATTAGAAAGTTTTAAATTGTTTTACTTCTAGTCAATTAAAGCATTTAGTTTTGAAATCAACAATTCTTTTGAAAGAATTTCCAGAAATTTCAAATAACAACAATGATGCATCAAAAGTTTTAAATTATCCTCATTTTCATACATTTGAAATACAATCCCAAGATTTGGGATGTTACAGATGGTGCCTTCGTGCACAAGATTAGGTAATGTGGTAGTCTTGTCCGGATCATTAAGGACCGAACTCTGAGGTAGTCAATTCAAATATATTACGTACTTCCACACGCGGTGTATGGGCACTGCTTGGTTAAGTAGGGGGGAGATGTTATTGAGTTGAAAAACTATTGGAGTGAGGACATTGGTGTTTGTTCTCGTGTTCGTAGGGCTCCGATTGCAATTTAATATGTGCGGGTGAAAGCACAGTTTAGATTTAGTTCATTGGATCGACATTCCTGACACAACATGTGCGCCCCAGTTAGCAGGCGCTATCAGTCATTTGTACTAAGCGGGATTAGTCACACATGGGTGATTCAACTCAATAATATCAACTTCTTTGAAAAATATCGAGTCTTGGTTTGCAGGCCGGCATACCTAAGGTAGTGTACTCTTGTCAGGGGCTTCTGGTGACTAAGTCGTGTGGGTAAAGATGTACGCCCCTGCAGGGTTAAAACTATTCGAATAGCCGTGTCAACGGTTACGGACGACACTTGATTTGATTGACATCATAGTTAGACTCCGAGAAATTTTTTGACATGGGAATACTTGGTACCGGCATGAACATGGTTGTTCATGCATGTTAATTCGTCTTGCCTTAGCAAAACTTAGCAAGTGTAGGAATAAAACTGCTTGCTTTACGCAAAACTAATGCCACTATAACATTCCCTTTGATCAGCCTTAAGCATATAACAGTTCTAATCCTTTGGTTAGGTCTTACTAAATACTTTCTTTTAGTAGTTTCGTGTAAGTCTTGCGAGTATCTTCTGTACTCAGGTGCTTTAACCACTTGTTGCAGGTGAGGACGGTTATGTTTACGACCCATCCGTTAGCGCCGAACAAGGTGACGCTAACGAGTGACACTGTTTCTACCTCCACTCAGTTGCCTTTGGGATGATGAGCACACTTGGCGGTTCTTTTGCTGTTTATATTTGTTTCCGCTGCAGACTTTTACCTCTAGTTAACAGTTGTTCTTATATGTAACTTGTGTACTGAAAACAGGTCTTGTAAAGTTTTGTTATACATATATGGCATTTGTATGACATGGTACAATATTGTTTAGGATATGTGTACAATAGTATTTGATCTTAGGAACTATTGTAAGACATATATCCTGGAACCTGGCATTGGGTTTGTTCCCTATTAACAATTACGCCTCTGGTATAATCTTTTAAATTGAAACCGATCCAATACCAGGGGTCCTCACAGCGTTGGTATCAGAGCCATACTGACTGTATGTTAGAAATAGCATGGTCGTTAGCATTGGAAAGTCTTCTGTGAAATTAATAGACATGCTAGCAGTCACCCAGAAGAGCAATGGCGAAGGGACGAGAAGACAATGTCATAGCTACGATATTAGGATCAAGTTAGGAATTATTCTTAGATTATATCCACCCTAATTATATTCCTTATCTTGTAGAAGTTGGATTTTGTAGTGTGATCATTCGTTCTCTTTTGTTCCAAGTAATTGCGCATCGCCTACGGGCAGTATGTATAGCAATTATACCGGAAAACTATGATTTGCTTTAATGGATCTTGTGTTCTTCTGGTGTTAATTTTGATGCATTTCATATCATTATGCATGCTAAGTTTAGTACCTTCCCTTGCTGTCCAGAATTTCGAGCTGTGCTCATTCGAGTGAATCCTTGTTGAGTTGCTAACAGTTATGTGGCAACAGTATGACAGGACCTACAACTCGTTCTTGCGCACAGCAGGACGAGGGATCTTCACCCCTGAGATCCCGCTTTGCTTCTGTCAATGATCTTTACCTTCAGGGAGACCAGGCAGAACCTTCTAGTCGCCGTGGTCAGCAGGGTGGTCGGCATGAGGAACAGCTTCCTCCGCCGCCCACAATGTCTGAGGTGCTCTCGCAGATAGAGCGCAACCGGATGGACCAGACGCAAGTGCAGGCGAGCAGATCGACGTAATACTTCTTCGGCTCCGTATCGGTGGAGGGGCAAGAGTCATCGTGCTCAGGGAGGTCTCGCTGACTTTCAGCGGACCAATCCACCTGTATTCTCCAGCTCCGATAACCCGATGGAAGCAGAAGATTGGCTGAGAGCGATAGAGAAGAAGATGTTTATTGCTCAATACTCCGAGAGGGAGAAGGTGCTATTTGCCAGTAGTCAGTTGGATGGAGCAGCAAGTGCTTGGTGGGATAACTTTTAGGGGTAATTGGGTCAGTGACATTGCGTTCGGGCATATTTAGAGGTCTAACATCGCCTTCGTCACGCATTGGAGAACAACACCGCGAAGAGTTGAAATTCTGCCGAATAACACTGCCGTCATTGACCCGGCATTACCGTCATGTTGCCTGCCATTTGGCTGGCGAAAAGACTAAATTGCCCTTCTATCCGGCTGTAGAGGTGAATTGGACGTCGTCATCCCATAAAAACGGAAGCCCAACCCTAGTTTCTCCCCATTTGGCTGCTGCTCTCTCCTTTCCTTCGGGTGATTTTGCCTGCTGCTCTCTCCTTGCCTTCGGGTGATTTTGCCTGCTGCTCTCTGCTTGCCTTCGGGTGTTTTTTCTCTTGATCGGTCTCCTGAACTCTGGTTCGTTCTCTCTTTTCTGTTTCCTTTACCCTCGGTTTCTTTCCTTTGCCTTCGGTGGAGCTCGTAATCCGTGGAAATGAGCCAAGGAGGGGACACATCTTGCTCCACTCTATCTGTGAAGTGCCCGAATTGCAATTTGGTGGTAAGGCGCAGGACGTCCAACTCTCGGAAAAATCCCGGCCGTGGGTACTACAAATGCCCTATGTATTCAGTAAGTATTTGGATTCAGGATTCCATTTGGTTTTGGGTTTTGTTGTATGTGAAGAAATTTGAATTTTGTAGTTGATCTACTTTCACCCAATTTTGGAAGGAAACTGGGATTGGCTGTGCGTTCTGGCGATGGGGCGAAGAGGTAGAGTCGGTCAAGGGATCTTGACCGCAAGCATCGTGATGAAAGAAGTTTAATGGTGGATGTTGGAAAGCTAATAGATAGGGTTGAGAGAATGGAGGCCAATGTTGTTGGAAGGTTGGAATACAAGATTAATTTGATGATTGTTGTACTTTTGTTTCTTCTTGTTATTGTGATTTTGAAACTGTGATGTAATTGTCATGTTGAAATGAAGGAGAATGTGTTTGTGATTTTGTATTGAATGAGATTGTGGTGTTTCAGTTGGTCTCAAATTACAGTAAGAAGCATGAACTGAAAATGACTGTTTGTGATTTTGCATTGAATGAGATTGCTGTAATTTTGTTTCTCGTAACATGCATCTGTTATCTCAGTGATTGTGATGTGAGAAAGTGATTGTGATTTTGCATTGAGTGAACTTGTGGTGTCTCATAACAAGCATCTGTTATCTCAGTAGAATGATAACAGATTGCAGTAAGAATCATCATCTCAAAATGACATGTCTCACAACAGATAGGGATCCCTAACAGATAACATGTCTCATAACAGATGTTTCAAGACAAGGATAACCACAACCATAATGCAAAGCATGTTCACAACAATGAGACATGATGGGTTGAGTACAAAATAACAGATTGCAGTAAGAACCCTCCTATCAAAATGACATGTTTCAGTACAAGGCATGTTCATAACAGCAGATTACAGAGGATCCTCAGAACATGCATCATCAAATCTTGTGTGAGGTCTGTTTGCCCCCTGCCTTTCTTGGTGATGTTCTCCTGGTTAGTGAGGAGGCCGTTGGAAGCTGAGTGCCCAGGGACCTCTTCATGGCCCCGGTAGTGGGAGGTTGCCTTTCTTCACTGGGATTAGCAGTGCCTAGGGACCTCTTCATGGTCTGTTTTCCCTTGGTTGCCCTGGATGCATGAAAGAGAGAAAAAATTGACTGTAGTGCCCAAGGACCTCCATGGATGCAATATATCACAGGGAAATGACTGAAGTAGGTCAAAGGGAGAAAAAAGACCTTTTTCTAGTTGTTCCTGCAGCTGGTACTGCTTGTGCACCTTGACCCTCTTGTATAGTTTTTTCTTGGTTGCCTGCATGCATGAAAGAGAGAAAAATGACCAAGTGCACAGGGACCTTAATGGATGCAATATATCATACTGAAAATGAGTGAAGTAGGTCAAAGAGAGAGAAAAAGACCTTTTTCTAGTTGTTCCTGCAGCTGGTAATGCTAGTGGAACTTGACCCTCCTGTGTAGTCCTCTTCTTGCACACTCTTTTCCTGCACACTTCATGTAAGTTGGTGCTTTCCTTCAAACAATTTAGGTAATGTAACAATTTAGCAGTCCAACCTTTGTTAGTTGGTGCTTGAGCTGCAGCTTCTTCCCCTACTGTTGGTACACTGTTTTTGCACCCCTTCTGGCGATGTCCAAGTTCACCATACCGCTTGCACCGCTGTCTTGTTCTAAAGGGTTGCTCTAGACGGTCCCTGTACCTCTGTGTTTTTGGCCTACCAGCTGGCCTCTTCAAGTTTGGTGGGTAAAGCTTGAAACCATGGTCAATACTTTCCCATTGCGACTTGTCGAATTGGCTTTGAATACACCAAAGATAGGCAGCCTTGAACTTATCAACTCCGAAGTAATCATCGACAAAGTCCTTGAGTTTGCCCCTTGTGTGGCATATGAATGCTACTGCATGATTGCAAGGTTTACCACTGATTTGCCATTGATTGCAGGAGCACATCCTCTCATCCAACTCCACTACATATCTTGTGTCATTTGTTGCAGATTCAAGACTGGAAACCTCAGAACCACTTGGGCCACATCTAGTGATTCTATATCCCTTCAAGCCCCTACTATTGGCATTCAACTGTTGCAAAATGTGTGGCAGTATCTTCCCGTCTAACTTACTTGCAAATCTGCCCCTCAACTCCATTTTGGCAACCACAAATTGTCTAATCCTGTCCAAAAGCTCTACAACTGGAAGTCCTTTGTAAGCATTTATCTTGCCGTTGAAGGATTCAGATATGTTGTTGTTGATGTAGTCAACTTTGCACATTCCATTGAACATGCTCTTGCTCCATTTGTGTGGGTGATATGTGTGCAACCATTGCATGAGCTTTGGACAGGAAGATGCAATCAAACTCATGTGACCCTGGAATACTGTTTGGTTACAGGTTCTTGCAGCTGGCCACATGTTCTTATCAATGACAGGGCCTCTGAATTTTTTCTTCAGGTTTCTCCAGAGATGTAGCATGCACTCCCCGTGCTCAACTCCATCTGTGAAAACATTGTTGATAGCTGTCTCAAGCCCCTTGCAAGCATCAGTATGGATTGCTAAGCCAGATGGTGTACCAATGGCTACCTTCACCCTCTCCATGAACCATTCCCAATTTTGCAGTGTTTTAGAGTCGAATATGGCCCAACAAACTGGAAACATCTAGTTGTGGCCATCTACTGCTGTTGCAGATGCTAACTGACCCTTATACTTCCCTGTCAAATGTGTGGAGTCTGCTCCCAGGTAAGGTCTACATCCATACAAAAACCCATCAATGCAGGGCTTGAGTGCAACAAATACTCTGCTGAAGACATGCCTCCCTTTCACCAGTGTATACTCTATGTCAACCATACTACCAGGACACTTCTTCTCAACCTCTGCTTTGAAGCTGTACAACATGTTGAAACTATCATCCCAGGAGCATTGTATTTCCTCTAATGCAGCCTCCTTTGCAGCCCAAACTTTGAAGTAGCTGACATCGATATGAAACTTCTCCTGGAGTCTCCTCTTCAATTCTTTGGGACCAAGAGATGGATCCTCAATCAGCCAATCCTTGATATGACCTGCACACCATTTGTATGAGGCCATCTTGTCCCCCACAAAACTTGTGGTGGTGCAAGTATGCTGTGCTGCAATTACCTTCACCTACAAAAGAACAAAAGATTAACCAAAATTGTGGCAGAAAGTTTTAAGTACTATGAAATGTACTACCTTGTAAGTTCTGTCATCCTGCAACCTTGATGCATAAATTCTTCAATTGTAGTCTGGATGGGTGCAAGATGCTCCAAACCTCTTCTGCTCACTATAGTCAACGTTATACTCAAACTCATTTAAAATTGCATAATGTCTAAGAGCTTGTTTATAAGTACTTTGGTCAGCAAAGATAGAGCCCACTTGTATTACTGGATTATTAAGGTCAGTCACAGGGAGAGGCTCCAATAGAGCTTCATCATTAACCTCCTCTTGTTGCTCCTCATCCTCGCCAGGATCATATTGAGATACATTGTCATCCGGGTCAAGGGTTGTACATGCCCTCATCATCCACTCCAACATGGTCCTCCTCCTCACTTTGTGGGTCATTATTTGGCTCACTCTCAGTGTCTTGCTCACTCTCAGTGTCTTGCTCACTCACACTATTTGCCTCACTAACATTATTGGGTTCACTAGTAGGTGCAGGCTCAATTTGTGGCTCACTGAGGGACAGAACTAGAGCCTGCTGCAATTCATTGCTAGCTTGACTACATGGATCCTTTGCTAGGTTGTCAACTGCATCGCAATCCGGTTGTGATACCTCCATGCCGAGCAATGGGACGCTTCCCAACATGGAGCTACGCCCATCACCGCACATTCAAGAATACCCTTCGATTTTTCTCCAATGCAAGTGTGCTATCCAAGTCTCGCATCGAGCTTAAGTCGATGTGCTCGCCATGAATTCGCTCCAAAAGGACACAGAGAGATATTGCCGACTTCCCCACTTGAATTCTGAGCGCAACATGGCAATTAAATCCCCCATTTTGAAATTTCCACGTTCTATTACCTTCTGCATACCACTTAGCCTCGACAAGATCTGGCGGTCCTATCCCTATCGGGCTTTGACATGTAGGCGCCAACTCTAACACTTAGTCAGATAGCCTTGGTAGGATCCATCCTACCGCAACAATGAAATACATTGCAAGAAATAAATAAAACACCGCTCACCGTAAGTAAGTAATGCAATTAAACGTGACAATCGCAAACCCTAATTCCACAGAGATATTAAGCAAAATCATAATTCAAACCCTAGTTCCACCCATTCCCCAAATAAAAGTAGTTACAAAGCCATACCCGCTCTGGCGCCCATGAAGCTGAACTTGTGACGTCTTCGAGGAACCTCTCCGCCCAGACTTGGTCGGACTCTTCAATCTGGGTTTGCCTGCACTCATCGCTTCCGGGGCGGGGAGGAAGAAGCTTCACTTCTCGGGACAGAAGATGGTGCGAGGCCAGACCGATGGAGGCCTCTTGGTGGTCGACTTTGGCCGGGTCTCGCGGTGGTGGAGTGTGGAGCGAAGGAGGCAAGCGGGGAGACGAGCGAAATCGTATACGAGTGGGAGAAAAGGAGGAAGGGGAAAGGCGGCGAGTCGGGAGGATTAACCCTAGGACCAAAGGGGCATCACATGTCATTTCCTTTTTTTCTCTCTCTCACGGCGACCAAACGGCAGTAACGTGTGATAACGCCGGTCGATGTGGCAGTGTTATTGGCGAGATTTCGCTTTTGCGGTGTTGTTTTCCAATGCGTGACGAAGACGATGTTAGACCTCTAAATACGCCCGAACGGGATGTCACTGACCCAATTACCCCTAACTTTTATGCCATCCAGCCTGCTGGACACGTCCCGACTTGGGATGAGTTCAAGGAAGCATTTCGTGAAGCCCACATTCCAGAGGGAGTTATGATGATCAAACAGCAAGAATTCCTCTCTCTCAAGCAAGGGCAAAAGACTGTGACCGAGTATCTCCATGAGTTCAACTTCCTGGCACGTTACGCACCTGATGATGTTTCGACTGACCTTCGTCATCGAAACAGGGTCATGAATGGGTTGACTGAGGAGCTGCAGATGGCCCTAGAAATTCATGATTTCCGAAACTTTCAACATCTTGTCAACAAAGTCATCATAGCTGAGAGCAAGGGCAAGTCTTTGGATGAAGCACGCAAGCGGAAGAGGGCTGCACAGATTGCAGCTAGTGGCAGTTCGCCAAGACCGCATATGTGGCAGCCTCAACCTTCTCGAGCTCCAGCTCCAACTCCAACTCCACCGAGGCCGCCAGTGTTTGCACCTCATCCTCCTCCACCTACCGGGCAGCCAAGAGCTAGTGGGAATCAGCCTCTTAATGCCAACAATGTCAAGCTTGGTGTTATCTGTTTTCACTGCGGACGTCCCGGACATTTTGCTAACCACTGCTTGGCAAAGGCTCGTGGTTTGCCTCCTGTTCGGCCTTATCCAGCGCCTATACGACTAGCACCACCTCAGAAGCAACCGGTCAAGTCTGATCCGGCTCAGAACCACGGTCGAGTCAATCAGATTACTGCAGAAGAGGCGATTGATGCACCGGATGTCGTTCTCGATATGCTCCTTGTTAATTTCAGTTCAGCTGCTGTTCTATTTGATTCTGGAGCATCCCATTCTTTTGTCAAGAGTCATTTTGCTGTTCAACATCAGTTAGATATGCATACACTCCAGCCACCATATCTTATTAAATCACCAGGATCAGTTTTTAGAACTGATCAAATCTGTCGGGACATCAAAATAGAGATTCAAGGGCTAGAATTTTTGGCAAATCTGATAGCAATAGATTCTGAAGGGTTGGATGTCATCTTGGGAATGGATTGGCTGTCTAAGAATCAGGGGCGAATTAATTGTGCTCAACAGTCCATTTCTCTGACAAATGAAAACGACATTCAAGTTATTTTTCATTCCAAGACAGTTGATTCTCACCTTTATTCTTTGAAAGCTGATGCCATCCCTATCTTGGAGATGGTACCAGTAGTTTGTGAGTATCCAGATGTCTTTCCTGAAGACCTTCCAGGCATGCCTCCGGATCGTGAGGTGGAGTTCGTGATCGAACTAGTACTCGGTACTGCTCCAATATCAAGGAGACCTTATCGAATGCCTCCCAATGAGCTGGTAGAGATGAAGAAACAGCTTGGGGAATTGCTTGACAAGGGATTTATCCGACCGAGCTCCTCACCTTGGGGATGCTCGGCCATCTTTGTCAAGAAGAAAGACAAGACTTTGCGGATGTGTGTGGACTACCGTCCGTTAAATGAAGTCACTGTCAAAAACAAATATCCTCTCCCTCGCATTGATGATCTTTTTGACCAATTGACTGGAGCCCGAGTCTTTTCTAAAATTGATTTGCGTTCGGGCTATCATCAGATAAAGGTCAGAGCTGAGGACATTCCTAAGACAGCCTTCTCTACTCGTTACGGTTTGTACAAGTATACTGTCATGTTCTTTGTCTTAACAAATGCTTCAGCATATTTCATGAACCTCATGAATTCAGTGTTCATGGAATTTTTGGACAAGTTTGTTGTCGTGTTCATTGATGATATTCTTATCTATTCCAAGTCTATTGAAGAGCATGAGCAGCATTTGCGGCTTGTGTTGGAAACACTTCATAAACATTAGCTGTATGCAAAATTCAGCAAGTGTGAGTTCTGGCTCAAGAAAGTCAACTTTTTGGGACGTGTTATCCGAAGGTGGTATCACTGTTGATCCAAGTAAGGTACAAGATGTACTAAACTGGAGTCAGCCCAAGAATGTTGCTGACATCCGAAGTTTTCTTGGACTTACGGGTTATTACCGTAGGTTTATTGAAAATTTCTCCAAAATTGCAACACCTTTGACCCAGCTTTTGAAGAAAGAGAAGAAGTTCGAATGGTCAGCCGAGTGTGAAAAAAGTTTTCAGCTTTTGAGAAAACTCCTGACCAAAGCTCCAGTTCTCACTCTGCCAGATATTGACAAGAACTTTGATATCTATTGTGATGTATCTCGCCATAGACTTGGTTGTGTTCTCATGCAAGAGGGATGAGTTGTGGCATATGCATCCAGGCAGTTGAGGCCACATGAAGTCAATTATCCTACCCATAACCTGGAATTGGCAGCCATAGTCCACGCTCTGAAGATTTGGTGACATTACCTCATCGGTAATCGTTGCGAGATCTATACTGATCATAAGAGTCTGAAATACATTTTCACTCAAGCTGATCTGAATATGAGACAAAGAAGATGGCTTGAGCTGATCAAGGACTATGATATGGGAGTTCATTATCATCCAGGCAAAGCCAATGTAGTGGCCGACGCTTTGAGCAGAAAGTCGCAGTGCAACTGCTTGTCGGTAACACCTCTTGTTAAAGCCTTGTGTGCTGAATTTCAGCGCCTAAGTCTTGAAATGGTTGAGGGATTTCTTGCTACCCTAGAGGTGAAATCCACCCTCGAAGATCAGATCCTTGAAGCCCAGAAAACCGATGCTGAGGTAGCCGAAATCCGGGAAAATCTGAAGTTGGGTGAAGCCAAGGAATTTTCTAAAGACGCCTAAGGTATCATTTGTACGGCAACTATTTAGTGGTACCCTCAGATCCCCAGTTGAGAGAGCTAATTCTTAAAGAGGCTCACAACTCCAAGTTTTCCATACATCCTGGGAGTACCAAGATGTATCAGGATTTAAGGAAGAGATTCTGGTATAGCCAAATAAAAAGGTAAATTGCACAGTATGTTGTTGAATGTGATATTTGCCAAAGGGTCAAAGCTGAACACTTGAAGCCAGCTGGTACCCTTCAACCACTACCTATTCCCCAGTGGAAATGGGAGGAAATTGGTATGGATTTTGTTACCGGTCTTCCACGGACTCAGAATGGGTTCGATGCAATTTGAGTGATCATTGATCGTTTGACAAAGGTAGCACATTTTATTCCCGTCAAAACCACCTTCAATGGCCATAAGCTAGCAGAGCTCTATATTTCCAGAATTGTTTGTCTCCACGGTGTACCGAAGGTCATTGTCTCTGATCGTGGCCCTCAGTTCACCTCATATTTCTGGAGTTGTCTTCATCAAGCAGTGGGGACTGAATTCTCTTTTAGCACTGTTTATCATCCTCAAACCAGCGGTCAGACCGAGAGGGTGAATCAAGTAATGGAAGACCTTCTTAGAGTCTGTGTGCTGTCATATAGCAAGAACTGGGAGAAGTGCTTGCCGTATGTGGAATTTTCCTACAATAACAGCTACCAAGCAAGCATTCAAATGTCACCTTTTGAAGCATTGTATGCAAGAGCTTGTAGGACACCTCTGAATTGGTCCGAGTCTTGAGAAAGGCCGTTTTATGGTCCAAACTCGGTGGTGGAAGCCGAAGAGCAGGTTTGTCTGATCCGAGACCGACTGCGCACTGCACAGTTCCATCAGAAGAGCTATGCTGACCATCGTCGACGTGAGTTAAGCTTTGAGGTAGATGATCATGTATATCTTAAAGTATCACCGATGAAGGGCACTCATCGCTTTCAGGTGAAGGGAAAGCTAGCACCTCGTTATATCGGACCTTTCCGAATCCTTGCAAAACGAGGAGCTGTGGCGTATCAATTGGAGTTACCAGACTCTCTTTCAGTGGTACATGATACTTTTCATGTCTCTCAACTGAAGAAATGCCTTCGTGTTCCTACCGAAGCAACTGCTTATGAGAGCCTTGATCTCCAACTCGATCTTTCCTTCCAAGAGCAACCGGTGTGTATCCTCGACGAAATGGAACGCAAGACGAGAAACCGCACCGTCAAGTTCTTAAAAATCCAGTGGAGTAATCACACGGAAGAGGAAGCCACTTGGGAGCAGGAAGATCTAATGAGGCGTGAATACCCCCACCTCTTACGTGACTAATGTGCCTTCGAATCAAGAAAGGCAAGGTTAAACAAAGCAATGTAAAAGAAGGTGTAATAACAACACTATGTTGTTCTTAATGATCTTTTTTTTCTATCTCTGAAGGAAATAAAGACAATAGATGTTGTTTATCTATCTATCTTTGAAGGAAATTAAAACAACAGATGTTGTATTTCTAGATAAGAACTGTTTAACATCATTCTATTCCAACTTCTGAACTACCTGGAATCTCGGGACGAGATTCTCTTAAGGGGGGAGGTTTGTAATAGCTTCAAGTTAGTGAACAATATTAATATGCATTTCATATCATATTTGGAGCATGTGCATAAGTTGTTACTTTTTAAAACCTCAAATCCAAACCCTAATTTCAAGCTTGTTTGAAGCTTCAATTGAAAATACAAGTCAATACTTGTGTTGAAGCCTGGGAAGTATTTTTATCAAATACTAGATTATTTTTCACAAATTAAGATAATTTTTGTCAGATTTTTTGAAATCAGCTTGAACTTAAGAAAAACCTATGTTCCTTATTTAAACCTTTTTAGATAAGGATTTTAAAGTAAGTATTTTAAACCGTGAATAGTGAGTTTTCAAAAAAAAAAGGGACATATATCATCCCAGTAGCTTCTCTGAAAAATTTCATATTTTTATAAATTTATTTGGTATTTTTAAACCTCTGGTCAAACTTTTAAAGTTTGATGTTGGGTTCTAGTCAACCAAATAGACCCAGCCAAGCCATTGGCACTATAGCGACTCGACTCAAACCCTAGGAACTAGGTTAGACCCATCCGTGTGCCATTAGAACCGACCTTGTCATGTTCTTATGGCTCAGCCAACCTCCAATGCACGTGAGCCGTCCGATTTTGAAACGGACAGACCAGATCCGCTGTGACGTTCGGACCGTCCGAACGCTCCATGCAATCTAGGCTGTCGATTTTCAATCGGACCATCCGCATTTTAATCAGGCCATGCCATTTTTTCAAATGGTTAAGCCCAACGCGCGCGAGCCGTTCGATTTAAAATCAACCGCCAAGATCAGCGGTGAAGTTCGGACCGTCCGAACGCGCCTTGATTTTGAGCCGTTAGATCTAGATCGGACTGTCTACATCGAGAGGGATGTTCGGACCATCCGAACATCCCTTTGATCTGGACCGTTGAATCTAGAACAGACCGCACCATCTTTTTGGGTTTGAAATCAAAGCGCGCCTCTTTTTCGTGACAGTTAGATTTTGATCGCACGGTCAATTTTGGTTGTGACGTTCGGACCATTTGAACGCCCCGCTCAATCTAGGCCGTTTCATTTGTGAATCGGACGGTCCACAAGGGTGGTGATGTTCGGACCTTCCGAACAGCCCCTTTGATCTTGACCATTAAAATTTGATTGGACCGTCCATGCCTTTCGGACCAAACCGTTTGCTTCGCTGCTGGAACTAACAGCTTGGGCCCACATGGCAGCGACTCACCTTCGTTTTCTCCGCGCCATGGCGCCAGCTCTGAGCGCATCGCAAGCGAGGTGGCGTTGTGCCACGCATTTTGCCGCTTGCAATCGCCACTTGGCATCGTTTTACTGCCATCTTTGCCACGCACGAGCTTCCCTCATTCTCTCTGGCGAGAAAGCTATAAAAACCGATCATTTCGTCCTCGGCCAAGCTGATGCGCCGCTCATTTTCTTCCTCGTCACTCAGGAGTCCTTTGTTCTTGTACCCTTGTTCATCTATCCTCATGCCTTAATCATCTTGCTAAATTGGTAACCTTGGCATTGTTTGTAGATCAGGAACGCGAGGTTGCCCTTTTGAATGCCCGGAGTGTGCACCGAATGCCATTTCAGCGTCAATCTTGCATTCGGTGAGTTTCTTCCGATTTTATTCGTGTGACATCGTGTCTTAAGATCTTAGGAGTAAAACCCCTTATTTAATTTCATCTTTGATTTAATAGTTTTGTTGAATTTTGAATTTTCTCTTTTCCCAGCCGAAATCACCCATTTCGTCTATAACTCCGACCGGGTGAGCCATTTCTCAATTCCTTCCTTTATAAGCTTCTTATGGACCTAAATGACCTAACCCGACCACTCACTTTTCGTTTCCATGCTCAGATCATCTTGTCGCCATAGTTCTCTAATTTGTCGTCTTCAGTTTCTTGTCGCTGGTGAGCTCTAGAGTTTCTCCGACCATCCTTCTCAGCTCAGGTAGGTTCCTAATACCTACTAGTAGCTTAAGTAGGCGCTAGTTCACTCAATGGGCTTTGAAATCGGCTAAGTTCTCGACCTCCATTTGCTCTGTTCATAGGACACCGACAAAAGCTATGTGAGCCTTTAGCTTCTAATCCCTGTCAGCTGGTACTAATGAATGTTTAAACTAGTTTAATCTTTTACTAAAAATAGTTTAAAACCTAAGTATTTTGTTAGTTATATCACTTGCACATCATTAACTTCAATCTTGCATAGTTCACAGAAAGTTTAGTTGAACTCTAACTGAACCACTTTTGTAAACTGTCTGCATCTTTTAAGCATTTTGGCATTTGATATTTTTTCGATGTTCATTTGCTGTCTTTCTTTTAGGTTTTGATTTAACCGACGTGAGTGAATATATTTCTGAAGCTCCAGAAACTGAACAAGTGGTTTATTATCAAGGCAAGCATCCTCTTGCACCATGTTGATCCCAGTTTTGATATTTTAGTATTTTGAAATGCAGTGATAACTGTGTGTATGCTATTTTGAAGTATCAGTAATTTGTGAGTTAGTTAGTTATATATCTCAACCATTGTGGATTACCCTGAATCAGATTCATACACTTATACTTAAGGTAGTAATCATTTGTTGAAATACTTGGTCTTTAGATAATTGCTTAGCCATGCAAGTCAGTAGAGCGTTAGTTGATTGGCAAGCTTATCTTGTCTGTTATGGGAAACACTAAATGATTTATTTCTTTGTTTTCTTTGTTCAGTTTGTTAAAACTGAAAGTTAAGTTTTGTTTGATAAAAACTTGGTTTAGATCTGGACAAGTGCTTGATAGTGATGGTGCTTTCGTGCACGAGATTGGGTAATGTGGTAGTCTTGTCCGGATCTTTAAGGACCAAACTTTGAGGTAGTCAATTAATGTACCTTACGTACTTCCACACGCGGTGTATGGGCACTGCTTGGTTAAGTAAGGGGGAGATATTATTGTGTTGAAAAACTGGTGGAGTGAGGACATTGGTGTTTGTTCCCGTGTTCGTAAGGCTCCGATTGCAATTTAATATGTGCGGGTGAAAGCAGAGTCCCCGGTTAGCAGGCTCTATCAGTCGTTTGTACTTGTTGGAAGTAGAATAGTTGTATTGCAAGGGGCCAATGAGTCTATATATACAAGTACACTAATATGCAAGAAACATCCTAGACTAGGGAAGAAAAGCACAACACACACACACACACACACACACACATATATATATATATATATATATATATATATATATATATATATATATATATATATATATATATATCTAATGCCCCCCTAACCTCATGGTGGATCAACAACACCGAGTTTGGAGAGGAAAAGGTTGTGTTGAGCTCGTGGTGCCGGCCTTCGTGAAGAAGTCGGCTAGCTGAAGCTCAAGGCGTCGCATCAAGAGCCACGACACGAACTGCACTGCGATCTCATATAAGAAGCATCAACTCCAATATGCTTGATAAGTTCATGCTTATTTGGATCTCGCAGTAATACTAATCGCACTGATCTTTGTCGGACAAAAAGTGGGGGTCGGTCGTAATGAGAGACACCAAAGTCTGAAGGAGCCACAGTAACCAAGTAATCTCGGTACCAACAACGCCATAGCCCTCAACTCGACCTCAAGACTCGGCGGAAGCTAACATGCTTTTTTAGTCTTCCAGGCAATCAGAGAGGATCCAAGGAAAACACAATAGGCAGAAAGAGATCGACGATCAGAGTGATCACTAGCCCAAGTGGCATCAGAGTACACCTTGAGCTGCAAGGAGCTGGAGCGAGGAAAGAAAAGGCGACGAGAAATGGTGCCACGAAGATATCGAAGGACACGCAGAAGGTGACTGTAGTGAAGCTGAGTAGGAGCTGAAACAAATTGGTTTAGAATGTGAATAGGGTGAGAGATGTTAGGTTGAGTGATCCCAAGATAAACAAGACTACCAACAAGGTGACGGTAGCGAGTGGGATCCTCAAGAGGCTCTCCATTTGTGAGTCGAAGGTGAACTCCAAGCTCCATGGGAGTATCCACTATGCGCTGATCAGTGAGACAAGCGCGAGCAAGAAGGTCCTGAATGTACTTCTCCTAGGAGAGGTAGTAGCCCTCAGGCGTAGAAGTGACCTCAATCCCAAGAAAGTAGCGAAGTGGACCCATGTCAGACATCAAGAACTTATCATTGAGACGCTTCTTCACAAAGTCGATGTATCACTTGTGATGATCATATCATCAACATACAGAAGAAAAAGAGTCTGACCACGAGGAGAGGTGTGAACAAACAGAGCAGGGTCATGATCACTTACGGTGAAACTGGCCGCAGTGACAACACAGGAGAAGCGCTCAAACTAGGTTCGAGGAGCTTGCTTGAGCCCATAGAGAGAGCGACGAAGACAACACACAAGGCCGTCAGGGACAGAATACCCAGGAGGCGGCTGCATGTAGACTTCCTCACGCAGCTCGCCATTGAGGAAGGCATTCTTGATGTCCAGCTGAGAAATGGACCACCGTGACGAAACAAGCGCGGAAGGGTCGAGCGGTGGTCATGTGAGCAACAAAGAAGGTCTCGTCGTAGTCACGGCCATACTCCTGCTGAAAGCCACGGGCCACAAGACGAGCCTTGTAGCGCTCAAAAGAGCTATCGGAGCGAGTCTTAATCTTGTAGACCCACTTGCACGTAATAGGAGTAACACGAGCAAGTAGGGGAACAAGATTCCAAGTCGATGCGCTCCAGTATGCAATCTCTCACCATCGTGATGCTGCCAATTCGAATGAGCCTTGACTGACAGAAGTCATAGGCTCAACAAGAGCAAGGGCCAAGAAGTCAGAACGCCAAGAGGCTCGATAGTCGACGATCACGAAGATCATACCTAGGAGGCGAAGCTGGAGCGGGACCGAGCAAGGACGAGGTAGAAGGCTCAACTGGAGGAGTAGTAAGCCGTGGACGGCGAGAGTAGTGCAGCGGAAAAGGAGATCTCTCAACAGGAGAGCTGGTAGTGACCTCTAGAGGAAGTGAGGAAACCGGAGGAGACGAGAGAGAGTGAGGCGAAGGAGACCGTGGTGGAGGACACGGTGGGGACTGAGATGAGGGTGGTAAGACTCGAACTGGAGGAGGCGAAGAATTAAGAAAAGTCAAAAAGGAAAGTGACTCAGCAGAAGCAGAGCTGGTGGCAGAGGAACGAGGATAGTAAGGACGAGACTCATCAAAAGTGACGTCGCGAGAGATCCTCATTCGTTGAGCAACAGGATCATAGCAACAATAACCCTTATGCTCAGAGCTGTAGCCAAGAAACACACTCAACCGACTGAGCAGTCAGCTTGGTGCGCTCACGAGGTGGAAGAAGCACATAATGTACCTGGCAAAACATCAAAGGTGATCATCTTTGGGATGGCGAATCGATTGAGACGCTCAAAGGGGTGCATCCTTGAGAGCGAAGTGAATGGGCCGATTGATAAGAAAAAGGCGGCAGAGAGACACTTCATTTCAAAAATGAGGTGGGACATGAGCAGTAAGCATGAGAGCACGTGCTGTCTCAAGGAGATGACGGTGTTTTTGCTCAGCGACACCATTCTAAGCATGAGCACCAGGACATGAATATTGCGGGAGAGTGCCCCCAAAGAAGAAAACGCAGCGATGTAAAGTGGAGAGATATTCACCAGCAGAATCTGCACGGAAAATACGAATGATCGACTCAAACTGAGTGTGAACCATGGTGGTAAATTGCTGGTAAATGGAAAGAAACTGATTGCGAGAAGACATAAGATAGAGCCAAGTGTATCTCGAATAATCATCAATAAAGATCACATAATAGGTATGACCCTCTTTCGAAGTGAAAGGAGCTGGTCCCAAACATCAGAGTGAATCAAATCAAAAGGATGCTGAGACTCAGAATCACTAGAGGGATAGGGGAGTTGCAGCTACTTGCCAAGCTTGCAACCCGTACAGTGTAAAGTAGTGTCACCAGAAATAGAACCTAGAAGACCACTCCCTACTAGTGACGAAAGACGAGAACCACCAATGTGACCTAACCGATAGTGCCACTAGACAAAAGTGGTGGTGGAAGAAGCAGCAGAAGCCGAGGCGGTGGTACTGTTTGACTAGTTGGTGGAGACAACAGAAGGAAGATGCAGCTAGTCGAGCTCCCAAAGGCGCTAAGAATCATGGCGCCTAGGATCAGTCCCAACTAGAGTCCCCGTACGACGATCCTGAACACAACAAGAGTCAGAATCAAGAATGATACGACAACCATGATCAGTGATCTGACCAGCTGACATAAGCTGCATGGTAAGACTAGGAACATGAGATACTATAGGAACACAAAAAGATGAAGTGGAAAGAGTGCCTCAAATCCCTGCAGCAGATGAGATGTCCCATCCGCGATCGAAGCGTGAGAGGAAGATCGGTGGTTTCACGAAGAAAGATGAGTGGAGTCGGTGTCACGTGGAAAGAGGCACGGAATCCGTAATCCAAGAAGATGATATACTGAAGAAGGAGGTGGTGGTGTAGGACCGGAAGACCTAGCAAAAAACACGGTGCAAGAGCGTATAACGAGGCGTCAAGGCGGCGTGAGCATCTCTGATGCGTCGCTTCCAAGGAACTCTATCGTGTGGCTGGATCGGGAGGAGCCACCTCCTCAATCTTGACCACTCCGTGAGCCTTTTGCTTCGGCGACAAGATGGACGGTGTGCCAGAGCAGGTCACAAGAGTCCTGATGAAGGCCGGTGGAAATAGCAAAGGCGGCCACCAAGGGCAGAGGTAGTCGTAGGCACCGGTGCTGGGGTGTGAACATCCTATTGAGTTGCATGCACCAACCAATTCACCCAAAAGCTTGAGCTGATGAGGAAAGACGGGCAATTCACTTATACTTCAACACTCCCCCTCACGTGTAGGCTCCCTCAGGCCTAAGACGTGGAATAGAAATGGGCTGCAATTATTTTCTTAATTGCGCTAGCTGGGTCTTGAACTCAAAACCTCTTGGCTCTGATACCATATTGAGTTGCATGCGCCAACCAATTCACCCAAAAGCTTAAGCTTATGAGGAAAGACGGGCAATTCACTTATACTTCAACACTCCCCCTCACGTGTAGGCTCCCTTAGGCCTAAGACGTGGAATAGAAATGGGCTGCAATTATTTTCTTAATTGCGCCAGCCGGGCCTTGAACTCAAGACCTCTTGGTTCTGATACCATATTGAGTTGCATGCACCAACCAATTCACCCAAAAGCTTAAGCTGATGAGGAAAGACGGGCAATTCACTTATACTTTAACACATCCAAGACTGAAGATGGCTTTTGTAGAATCCCTGTCGTGCGAAGACGAGCCTCATCAGCCCGAATAGCAGTGAGAGCCTCCAATATGGAGGGAAGGGGGACGAGTCTCCAAGTGAGCCTCCTGACGTACCTGGCAGTGTGAGGACCGGCAAAGGCCCAGTCAGGTGGAGCCAAGCTGACGCCAAACCGCGGCCAACTGCTGATAGAAGGCGTCCACAGTGGTGTCTCTGCTTTCGAGATCGCCTCTCCGAAAGCGGAAAGGTACAAGGCTTCGCTCTTCGGCTCGTAGTGGGCACGAAGACGATCCCACATCTCCTTGGCTGTAGACAACCCAAGCACATCTGATGCATGCTCGGGCTCAATGCTGGCCACCACGATGGCAGAGGCCTTAGCATCCCCATCATTCCACACCTCGTAGGCGTGGAGCTGCGTCTTGTACTCCTCGAGTGCGACCTCAAAGGCGGCAACCGCAGCCCACTGAACATCCTCAGTAGCATCAGCAGGGAAAACAGGCTCGGTTGGCGGGACATGGTGGGGTGGGCAAGGTCGCTCGCCGGTAAGGTAGACCCACAGGCGCTAGCCTCGTAGGTGAATCCGCATGTGCTGGACGAACTCGCGGTAGTTGACGCCATTGAAAGTGACCGGCGGCTTCGGAACCGAGACGGTACCCGTGCTCGAGGTTCCGGAGGGTTCCATCTTGTATGATGGCCGCTGCACGCCGGAGTGGCACGAGAGGTCATTGCCCACAAAGACGCTGGCTAGCGGTTGGAAATCGATAGTCCCTCGTCGATCGCGGCGTTAGCGAGGGTGCTCGGCAGATGAAGGACCACGGCAGGAGTGCTCAGCGGCGGCACCACAAGCTGTCTCCTCTGCGTGGTAGCTCGTCTTGGCGGCGGCTTCGGCGTGAAGAGACTCCGGTGGCGCAAAGATGAGGAAGGGAGCTCTGGCGAGGGACTCGGTGGCAACGCAAAGACGAGAAAGGCGTGCGGATCCGGCCGAGGAAGCTTCGGGCGACGCTGAGCCAAGTGAGAAGCTTCGGGCGACACCGGATCCATGCACATGAGGGAGCAGAGGAGGTCCGGCGGCGCGGTGGCGCAGGGGAGGTCCAGAGGAGGCCCAACGGCGCAGGGGAGCTCCGAAGGAGGCCCAGCAGTGCTGGGGAGGTCCAGAGGAGACCCGGCGGCGCGGTGGCGCAGGGGAGGTCCAGAGGAGGCCCAGCGGCGCAAGGGAGCTCTGAGGAGGTTCAGCGGCGCGGAGTGGGTAGCAGTGGCTCGCCGAGGGAGGCCAATGGCGCAGATTAGAGAGAGGATGCCGCCTCGGCTCGCCTCACGGGAGAGAAGAAGAGGCGGCGGTGGATCTGGAGTTGGGTTGGAGAGAAGGAAACCCTAAACCTAATCTGATACCATGTTGGAAGTAGAATAGTTGTATTGCAAGGGGCCAATGGGTCTATATATACAAGTACACCAATATGCAAGAAACACCCTAGACTAGGGAAGAAAAGCACAACACATATATATATATCTAACAGTACTAAGCGGGATTAGTCACACATGGGTGATTGAACTCAATAATATTAACTTGCTGAAAAATACTGAGTCTTGGTTTACCCGGCTGGCATACCTAAGGTAGTGTGGTACTCTCTCGGGGGCTTACGGGCTGACCAAGTCGTGTGGGTAAAGATGTACACCCCTGTAGGGTTGAAACTATTCGAATAGCCGTGTCCACGGTTACGGACGATACTTATTTTGATTGACATCATTGTTAGACTCTGAGAAAAATTTTGACATGGGAATACTTGGTACCGAGATGAATATGGTTGTTCATGCATGTTAATTCGTCAAAGTGGACAGCCACTTTGACATTGTTTTGTTTGTTGATTAATTCTTAAATTATTTGTTGTTTTAGTCCAAATTTGTTTATAAAATTGCCTTAGCAAAACTTAGCAAGTGTAGGAATAAAACTGGTTACTTTACGCAAAACTAATGCCACTATAACATTCTCTTTGAGCAGCCTTAAGCATATAAAAGTTCTAATCCTTTGGTTAGGTCTTACTAAACACTTTCTTTTAGTAGTTTCGTGTAAGTCTTGCGAGTACCTTCTGTACTCAGGTGCTTGAACCACTTGTTGCAGGTGAGGACGGTTATGTTTACGACCCATTCGTTAGCGCCAAACAGGGCGACACTAACGAGTGACGCTGTTTCTATCTCCACTCAGTTGCCTTTGGGATGATGGGCACACTTGGTGGTTCTTGTTATGTATGTATTTGTATATATGGCCCATGAGGCCCATTAGCACTAGGGTTTTGTACATCTACTATATATACCTTTGGGTATCCATTCAATACATTTTGAGATGTTGTTTCGTATCATGGTATCAGAGATTCATCTCCTTGCCGCCTTCCACGAACACTCCTCTACTCATGGTTGTGTGGCGTCGGGCCGCCAAATCTTGTCTGCCGGCGAGGTCCAGCGACATCTCCTCTCGCTCGCCAATCTCGCCTTGTGCCCCTCAGCGGCCGAGCCTTCCTTCGTCGCCAGCCTTCATCTCTCGGCGCCGGATCCCGCTCGTGAGCCCTGCTCCCGTTGCTGCGCTGCTCTGCCTCCAAGTCGACGGAGGTTGTAGGTCCTCTGTTTGCCCGGTTTGAGCCTAATCGACCATGACCTTCTTCGACCGCCGCCGGTCACTAGCATCGCGACGCCCTCCGCGGGACACGACGCAGAGCGGAGGCCAGCCTCTCGTTGCCTTTAAATGCGCCGTCGGCGCGTTCTTCCGCCGAGAGAGGCGTTACCGACCATCGCGCGCCATGGTGGCCGCCGCCGTCGACTTGCTTACCGCTCTCTCCTCCGTCTTGCGTGGTCTTCCTCCGGCGCTTGTCGCGCGCCACGGCGCCACGCCGGGAGCCACCGAGGAGCGGAGGAGGCGAGGTCGCGACTTGCGCGAGGAGGGCGGCTCGCCGCTGCCGCTCCGCCGGGCAATTTGGGCGTGGCGATGCGCGTTGAGGCGTGGCGATGGAAATGCTTTCGGTCAAGGGGTGATTGATTGTCAAGACTGAAGTGCCCCGAACTATTGAAGTGTTGAAGACTTGATCGCCATCTTCGCAATGTCGCCTTTGTGATGCCACAGAAGCCATTGGATTGGGATTCCTCATTCGTTCTTCCTGTTACAAATTGGGACGTGCTGAAGAGACTTGTTTTTCTTGTTCTGAGCTGTGACTTCTGTTTCCTGTTCTCCGACGCCGACGTGGTGAAATGACTCATTCTCTTGGTATAGGAGCTCAATCTGTTCTTGCAGCATCTCGTCAAGAAGTTTATCAGCCTGCTCCACTTCCTGATGCTCCATTTAACCAAGTTTTATGCCCTCATTGCAAGAAGCTTGGTCATCCTGTTCAGAGGTGCTACCGTCTTCATCCAAAGCTGCTACCTGCATCTCATCGTCGTCGCCGTGGTGCGGTCGCTGCCATCATTCCTACATCTGTTGGGGAATCTGCTCTTGTCACTCAGTTGGGTCAGCTTTAGTCATAGCTTCAGGCTCTTCAGACTCAAGTTCAGCAATGGTCTTCATCTGATGCCCCTCCTAGTGAGTCTGCCAGTCTTGCTATAGCCTCCTCTTCTGTGTTAGGTACTAGCCTTCTATGGGTTTTGGACTCCGGAGCTTCTTTTCATATGACATCGGATAAGTCTCATCTTGCATCATGTCGACTAGTTATGGATGGTTCCTGTGAAAAGACAGCCGATGGCACCTCATGTTCAGTCACTCATCAGGGCACTCTCTCTACTTCTCATTTTACTATTCCTGATGTGTCATTTGTACCTCAGCTTTCTATGAACCTTATGTCTGTTGGTCAGCTTGCTGATATGCACTACTTTGTTGGGTTTGATGACTCTACTTGCTATGTGCAGGATTGTCAGACAGGAGTTCTTGTTGGTATTGGCCATCGCCTTAGAGACTCTCAGGGTCTCTACTTCCTTGATCGTCTGAGTCTTCCATCTTCCTCCGCTCATGTATCTTCAATTATTGCGTCAACCTCTGTTAGTTTTCCTCAGTGGCATCATCGGCTTGGTCATTTGTGTGGATCTTGTCTTTCTACATTAGCTCGTCAGGGTGTCCTAGGTCATGTCATTGTCAACACTAGTTATGATTGTAAGGGTTGCAAGCTTGGTAAATAGCACCAACTCCCATATCCTACCAGTACATCTCGATCTAGTCGTCCTTTTGAGTTAGTTCATTCTGATGTTTGGGGTCCTGCTCCTTTTGCTTCCAAAGACGGCCATATTTATTATGTAATCTTTATTGATGACTATTGTCGATATACTTGGATTTATTTTCTGAAACATCGTTCTCAACTCTTGTCCATTTATCAGTCTTTTGCTCGTATGGCTCACACTCAGTTTTCTACTCCTATTTAGACCTTTCGTTCTGATTCAGGGGGGAGTACTTGTCGCATGCCTTTCGTCAATTTCTCTCCGCTGAGGGAACCCTTCCTCAGCTCTCCTGTCCTGGTGCCCATGCTCGTAATGGTGTTCTTGAACGTAAACGCGTCATCTTATTGAGCTCTTCGTACTCTTTTACTTGCATCTCATGTTCCACGATATTTTTGGGTCGATGCGGTTTCTCGTCTGTCTATCTCATTAATATCTGACCATCTTCTCGCCTTGAGGAAAGTGTCCCGAGAGCTCTTGTTTTCCACTCCCTACCGGTATGACCATCTTGGGTTTTGGTTGTACTGCTATGTTACTTTTCGCCTCGTGGCGCACCAAGATAACAATTTCGATCTGTTGAGTGTGTTTTTCTTGGATATAGTCTTGAGCATAAGGGCTATCGTTGTTATGATCCCTCTGCTCGGCGTATGCGCATTTCTCGTGATGTTTCTTTTGTTGAGGATCGTCCCTACTTTTACTCTTCTACCACTCGGTCCTCCTCTCCCGCTGAGTCTCTCTCTCTTCTTTATCTTCCACCCATTGTTTCGTCCGATACACCTTTTTCTGTGGAGTCCTCTTCTCCATCCTCAGTCAGATCACCGTTTCCTCTTCACTATACTCGTCGGTCTAGGGTTCCTCCTGATACTCAGCCTTCTACTGTTTCCTCATCTGATGGCATGGATAGTACTAATGATACTCTTTATGATGATCCTCCACCAGCACCGTCATCTCGGTATGAGCTTCGTGATCGTACTACTATTGCTGCTCCTGACAGATATGGTTTTCTTTCTACTGCTGTTGTGCCTGAGCCTCACACTTATCAGGAGGCTGTTGTTCATCCTGAGTGGCAATTAGCTATGGCTGAGGAATTGGCTGCTTTGGATCGTACTCGTACATGGGATCTTGTTCCTTTATCTGCTCATGCTTTTCCTATTACTTGTAAGTGGGTTTTCAAAGTTAAGACCAAATCTGATGGCTCTGTTGAGAGGTACAAGGCTCGACTAGTTGCTCGTGGTTTTCAGCAGGCACATGGTCGTGATTATGACTAGACATTTGCTCCTGTTGCTCATATGGTAACGGTTCACACTCTTGTTGCTGTGGCTGCTGTTCGCTCTTGGACTATCTCTCAGATGGATGTGAAGAATGCTTTTCTTCATGGTGATTTGCAGGAGGAGGTTTATATGGTACCACCTCAGGGTGTTGTGGCTCCTGCTGGTCATGTTTGTCGTCTTCGCCGTGCTCTTTATGGCCTCAAACAAGCTCCTCGTGTTTGGTTTGAGCGGTTCAGTTTAGTTGTGTTAGCTGCTGGGTTCTTCCCGAGTAATCATGATCCTACATTGTTTATTCATACATCTGCACGTGGTCGTACTATGCTTTTACTCTATGTCGATGACATGCTGATTACTGGAGATGACAAGGAGTACATTGCTTTTGTTAAGCAACGGTTTAGTGAGCAGTTTTTGATGTCGGATTTGAGTCCTCTCCGTTATTTTCTGGGGATTGAGTTTACTTGCACAGATGTTGGCTACTATTTATCTCAGCAGCGTTATCTTCAGGATTTGCTCGCTCGCTCTGGTCTCACTGACAATCGGACAGCTGCTACTCCTATGGAGCTTCATCTTAAGCTTCGTCCTACTGATGGCATTTTGCTTGAAGACCCTTCTCGTTATCGTCATATTGTTGGGAGCCTTGTCTATCTTGCAGTGACACATCCTGATATTGCTCATTCCGTTCATGTGCTCAGCCAGTTTGTTTCTGCTCCCACGTCTGTTCACTATGCTCACCTGCTACGTGTGCTGCGCTATTTACGAGGGACTGTTGATCGTTGTCTCTTTTATTCTCGGTCGACTCAGCTTCAGCTTCATGCTTACTCTGACTCAACTTGGGTGAGTGATCCTATTGATAGATGATCTGTCTCTGGCTATTGCATATTTCTTGGGTCTTCGCTTATTGCACGAAGTCAAAAGAAAGATCGATATCACGGTCTAGTCTTGGTGAGCTTCGAGCGTTGGCCACTACTACTTCAGAGATTGTTTGGCTTCGTTGGCTTTTGGCTGATCTTGGTGTGTCATGCGATATTCCTGCATCTCTTCTGTGTGACAACACTAGTGCTATACAGATTGCCACTGATCCAGTTAAGTATGAGCTTACTAAGCACATTGGTGTGGATGCGTACTTCACTCGTTCTCATTGTCAACAGAAGACCATTGCTCTTCAGTATGTGCCCTCTGATATTCAAGTTGCTGATTTCTTCACCAAGGCTCAAACTCGAGAGCAACATCGATTCTGTCTCTTCAAACTCAATGTTTCAGATCCTTCTGACCCATGTTGAGTTTGAAGGGGGGGTGTTATGTATGTATATGTATATATGACCCATGAGGCCCATTAGCACTAGGGTTTTGTACATCTACTATATATACCTTTGGGTATCCATTCAATACATTTTGAGATGTTGTTTTGTATCATTTCTTTTGCTGTTTATATTTGTTTCCGCTGCAGACTTTTACCTCTAGTTAACAATTGTTCTTATATGTAACTTGTGTACTGAAAACAGGTCTTGTAAAGTTTTGTTATACATATATGGCTTTTGTATGACATGGAACAATGTTGTTTAGGATATGTATACAATAGTCTTTGATATTGGGAACTATTGTAAGACATATATCCGGAAACCTGGCATTGGGTTTGTTCCCTGTTAAAAATTATGCCTCTGATATAATCTTTAAACTTGAAACCGATCCAATACCAGGGGTCCTCACAGAAAACATCTCGTTTTGCCTGGTTCAGTTACATCTTATCTTCCATAAGACATGAACTAGATTGCAAAGTAACAACTCATTTTGCATAGTATACATGGACACGAATAGCAAACACTGGCTGCATTTCAGAGGAACACGTAACATGGGTCACACTAAAAGGTAACTTCATCCAAATGTGATAGAGTGATATTTTCCTAAAAGGTGCTATCTTTCGGTGGTATATAACTGAACCAGAAACTTTTAGTGGTATTTTTCTAAACTGGACATCTTTTGATTGTATAGGCCGAACTTTTCCTAAACTTTGTTATAGCCTGTCTTTTCATGATAGGATTGTTATCATTTTGCAGTTTGCACATGTAAGGTTGTGCAATGTAACGTAGTATCAGTTTGAATGTGAACATAACAATAGTTCAGTTGCTTCAAGGTGAGGTCCCTCACTTAAGTTGTCTGCTATCAAGTTTCTTGTTGGAAACAAATGATACCCACACATCGGGAATCTTACAGTTTCAGATTAGTAAGCACTTTGTTACATTGGTGGTGTAGCTTCAATTCAGTTGAGGGCTTCTGTAACCCACATGGCTAATTTTTAGTATCTGTTTAGTGATAATTTTATGGGAGAAAATGCGGAACAACTAACATGCGTATTATATTCTCTTCTAGACTCTTGGTGAAGGAAATAGGTGGCTAATCTCTAAGTTCAGATACTTTGTTTTGCAAATCATGTATTCATTTCCTGTTCTTAGTTGAACTTATGCGCCACTTACAGTAGCATTATAGTATATCACTTTACTAGTGTGCAGGCATGTTTGTAGGAGCAAAACCTATGCTCAGTTGTTTTCCTTGTGCCAATTCAATCCTTTTGTTAGCATTACTAATCTGAGAAATTATGCTATACAATGCACTGGAGTAGTGAGGTTTTGCACCAAAAAAAGACCATTTCGACCTATCATTCATTGCTTTATGGGCTAAACAGAGTTTGATAGAACGTGAAATCTACTCTTTCCCCTCAATAACATTAGAAACTGAATGATTTGATTCCCTTCCTTTTTTATAATAAAAATGTTGGAATGAACTCTGAATCTATTCCAATGGGCCTAAAGACCAACATGTACAAGTTATATGTGTATGAAAATATGCAAAGAACACCCTATACAAGTCATATCTAACACCCCCTTAAACTCATGGTGGATCAATAGCACCGAGTTTGGAGAGGTAGAAGCTGTGCTAAGCTCTAGTCTGTGTCTTGGTGAAGAAATCTGCTAACTGAAACTTCGAAGGCACATACTGAAGAGCAATAACTTGGTCCTGCACCTGTGATCTCATGAACGAAGTATCTACTCCAATATACTTGGTGAGCTCATGTTTCATGGATCTCGAGCAATGCTGATCGCACCAGTACTATCTGATAAGAGAGGAGTCTGTGCAGAAGCTAAAACACCGAAATCCTCAAGTAGCCACCGAAGCCAAGTGATCTTAGTCATCCAACGCCGCCATGGTCGGTAACTCACCTCGGACTTGAACGGAAATATGATCTGGTTCTTGGTCTTCCAGGCAATCAGAGAGGAGCCAAGGAAAACACAATAGGCAGAAAGAGACCGACGATCAGAAGGATCGTTATCCCAGGTCACATCAGAGTACACTTGCAGTTGCAAAGGGCTGAAACGAGGAAAGAAAGGCGATGACTGATGGTCCCAGGAAGATATCGCAGAACATGAAGGTGACTATGGTGAAACTGAGTGGGTGCAGAAATGAATTGACTCAGAATGTGGACATGGTGAGAAATGTCAGGTTGAGTGATTCCAAGGTAGACAAGGCTCCCAACAAGATGGCGGTAGCGAGTGGGATCCTCAAGAGGCTCCCCATCAGTGGGCCAAAGGTGGACTGTCACGGGCCAGGGATACTGTTCACGCGTGAACAGTACGCGCGGTAATGTAGCACCGTGTACTGTTCATACCGGGCCCACGGTGCATTAGTAGTTGGAGATAGAGATAAGAATAGTTAGTTTCCTTATTAGTTGGGTTTACTTCCTTAGAGATGTATTCTATCTAATAGAGATAAGTTTCCATAGAAATAGAGATTGTTTCTTAGAGGTCAAGTCGAGTCGTCCCTATACAAGGGATAGCATGTATCCATTATCAAGCAAGCAAGAAAGATGAATTAGTCTAGTCTCCCTCCCAAGGTTCTATCATCCCAGTCTATAGTCTAATCTCTCATCCCACAAAGCCGACGCCGTCCGGCCTTCTTCCTGGCGGTGTTTACCCTGTTATGAACTAAGGATCATTACAACTTGGTATCAGAGCAGTCGATCCCTTCCCACGGCTTCTGCTACCATGGTTATGGCGACAGATCAGACCATTAGACCTGCCGTCGAGTCGTTGGCTATGATAAAGGCTAACGCCAACAAAATGTCCATGAGCACCAACGACAACAACAAGAAGATCGCGGCCATCTTCCTCGACATGCATGCTACTTTAGAGAAGATGATTGCAGATCAGAAGGAGAAGAAGGCGCAACAAGAGGCGGCGGCAGTGTTGTTTCCAGCAGCCACAGCGACGCTGTCGGAACCTGTCGCGGCGTTGTCGCATCCTGTTGTGGCAGCCACAGCTCTGCCGAAGCCTGTCGTGGCATCGCCGAAGCTTGCCACGGCCGAGCCAAAACCTTTAACGGTGCTGCCACGTCTTGTCGTGAAGCTGCCAGAGCATGTCGTGGCCCGACCGAAGTGCGCCATAGCTCTTCGCGACGCCGGGGTTGCTACCATGCGCCACAAAGAATCGGTGAGTTTGTCGCAACCGCACATGAAGGCAACGATTTCCAAGGACTTATGTAGTCATCGCAACCTCTCGTCAACATGGGGTCTCCTAGGACTTCAGCCATGGCCGCCACCACAGCTCGAGGACGAGCTGTCGCGAAAGGAGGGGAGTAGTTGTCACGGGCCAGGGATACTGTTCACGCGTGAACAGTACGCGCGGTACTGTAGCACCGTGTACTGTTCATACCGGGCCCACGGTGCATTAGTAGTTGGAGATAGAGATAAGAATAGTTAGTTTCCTTATTAGTTGGGTTTACTTCCTTAGAGATGTATTCCATCTAATAGAGATAAGTTTCCATAGAAATAGAGATTGTTTCTTAGAGGTCAAGTCGAGTCGTCCCTATAAAAGGGATAGCATGTATCCATTATCAAGCAAGCAAGAAAGATGAATTAGTCTAGTCTCCCTCCCAAGGTTCTATCATCCCAGTCTATAGTCTAATCTCTCATCCCACAAAGCCGACGCCGTCCGGCCTTCTTCCTGGCGGTGTTTACCCTGTTATGAACTAAGGTTCATGATATGGACACTAAGCTCCATAGGAGTGTCCACTGTGCATTGATCAGTGAGACAAGCGCGAGCAAGGATATCCTGAATGTACTTCTCTTGGGAGAGGTAGTAGCCCTCAGGCGTGGAAGTGACCTCAATCCCAAGGAAGTAACAAAGATGACCCAAATCAAACATCAAGAATTGCTTACTGACTCGCTCCTTCACGAAATCAATGCACTAAGAGTTGTCCCCAGTAATGATCATATCATTCACATAGAGGAGCGTTCGACCTCGAACGGAGTTGTGTACAAAAAGGGCAGGGTCGTGATCACTGGCGGAGAAGCCGACAGCAGTGACAATAGAGGAGAAGCGGTCAAACCAAGCACGAGAGGCTTGCTTGCGCCCATAGAGAGAACGACGAAGGCGATAAACCATACCAGTAGGGATAGAATACCTAGGGGGTGGCTGCATGTAGACCTCACGCAGCTCACCAATGAGAAAGGCATTCTTGACGTCCAGCTAAGAGATAGCCACTGTCGACAGAGGCCACAACAAGAAGAGTGCGAACAGTGGTCATGTGGGCGATATGAGCGAAGGTCTCATCGTAATCATGACCATGCTCCTGCTAAAAACCATGCGCAACAAGACGAGTCTTGTAGCACTCAAGAAAACCATCCGAGCGGATCTTGATCTTGTGCACCCACTTGCACGTGATGGGAGTGACACGCCCAGGTAAGGGCATAAGATCCTAAGTACCAGTACGCTCCAAAGCAACAATCTTCTCAGACATCACATGCTACTACTCAGGGTGAGAAGCAGCCTCATGGTAGATCGTAGGCTCAGAAAGAGCAGTGTCTGCAAAGTCGTAGCACTCAAGAGGTCTGATAGTGCGATGACCACGAAGTTCGTATCTAGGAGTAGGCGGAGCAGGACCCTGCAAGGACGGAGGAGAGCTGGGAATAGGGCCTAGCAAAGACGAAGGCTCAACTGGAGAAGGAGTAGGCTGAGGACGGCGAGAGTAGTGCAGGGGAAATGGTGGAATCTCAACAAAAGAGCTGGAAGAAAACTCCAACGAAGGGGGAATAGGTGGAGCCGGAGGAGAGGGAAGCGAAGAAGGTGAAGGCGGAAGCGGAAGCGAAACAGAAGTGGAAAGCTGAGCGTCAGGAAAAGTCAGAAAAGAGATCGACTCAACAAGAGACTCTAAGCGAGGAACGAGAGTAGTAAGGCTGGGACTCATCGAAGGTGATGTCCTGAGAGATCCTCATTCGGCGAGCAACATGGTCGCAGCAGCGATAATCCTTATGCTCAAGATTGTAGCCAAGAAAACACGCTTAACTGACTGAGCAGTCAACTTGGTGCGCTCAAGAGGTGGAAGAAGAGCGAAGTAGACACAGCCGAAACAGCGAAGGTGACTGTACTTGGGAGCATGACCGTAGAGACACTCGACAGGAGTAGAACCCTGAAGAGCAGTGAAATGCTGCATGTTGATGAGGAAAACAACAGTGGAGACAGCCTCAGCCCAAAAGTAAGGTGGAACAGCAGAGGCAAGCATGAGAGCGAGAAAGCGACGCAAAGCAACAGATAGGTACTCGCCAGTAGAATCAGCACGAAAAACATGAATAGCCAAATCAAATATAGTGCAAACCATGGTGGCAAAACTTTGGTAAATAGAGAGCTTGACTACGAGGACATGAAGTAGATCCAAGTATGACGAGAATAATCATCAATAAAAATCACATTATCGATGACCACTTTTCAAAACGAAGGGAGCCGGACCCCAAATGTCGGAGTGAACAAGATCAAAAGGATGAGCCAAGACAGAATCACTAGAGGGATAAGGGAGCTGTAGTTGCTTGCCAAGCTTGCAACCCATGCAAGGTAAAGAAGTGTCACCAGAGATAGATCCAAGAAGACCACGACCTACTAGAGACAATAGTCGCGATCCACAGAGATGACCCAAACTATGGTGCCACTGAGTAAAGGAAGCAGTAGAGGATGTAGCAAAAACAAAGGCAGGTGGAGTGCCTGACTGGCTGGTGGAGATAGCGGAAGGAAGGTGCAGCCAGTTGAGTTCCCAAAGACGTCGTGAATCACGGCGCCGAGCGCCAGCACCAAGCAGAGTCCCCGTGTGGCGGTCCTGGACACAACAAGAGTTGGACTCAAGAATAACACGACAGTCGTAATCAGTGATCTGACCAGCCGACATAAGCTATATAGTAAGCTTTGGAACATGATAGACGACAGGAATATGAAAGGAAGAAGTGGAAGGGATGCCTCGGCCTTCAACAGGAAGATAGGTATCATCTGCAGTCTGAATAGTGGAAGGAGGAGCCGTGAGACTCACAGAAGTAAGGTGAGTAGAATATGATGTCATGTGAAAAGAAGTACAAGAGTCCAAGATCCACAAAGATAAGATACCGGATGAGGGAGGTGGTGGAGGCGAGAACTGCTGAGAAGCAAGAGCCAGTCGAGGAGAGCCCAACGCATGGGGGCGGCGACGACACGAGGCGGGTAGAAGCGGCGACGGCCCGAGACAGGGGCGGCGGCAGCGCTAGCCAGGAATAGGGGCGGCGGTGGCATGATGTAGGTGGCAGTGTCCCGAGGTAGGGGTGGCGGCGGCGGCCTGCGATAGGGGCAGCAACGCTAGCGAGGAATAGGGGTGATGGGCGCACGGCCTGTGGGTATGCTACCGGCGGCACCGAGAGGTGCGGCACTGGCGATCGCGAGACCCGCAGTTGCATCATGCGGCGTTCCGGGGCTCGGCAGAGCAGGGCGGAGCAGGCGCCCCGAGGTGTGGCCAGGAGCCGGGCAGTGTCGGGCTGAATTTCAGCGTCCAGATCCAGAGTCGGGAGGCGGCTCACTCGGGAGCAGAAGCTCCGGGTGAAAGCACGATCTCTGGCAGCAAGCTCCGGCAGCGTGGTGCCGGGAAGGGCCGAACGGGAGTGCTCACGTGGTCGGGAGGTGGCGTGGCGTCGGGAAGGGAACATGTGGCCTGCCCGGCAACAAGGTCGACGCGGCATCGGGGAGGCCTAGGCGTAGGCGGCGGGCTCGGGCGGCATAGCGGTGGGGAGGCGCGCAGGCTTCGGGCACAAAGAAAACAGAGGAGGAAGTGGCGCCCGGGCGGTGGTGGGCGGCATTTGCGGGATCCAGCGCTCCGGCAATGGGGACGGCTAGATCCAGCGGCCGGGAGTCTCCGACGACAGGGCGTGGGATCTGGTGGTGTGGAGGCTCGGGCGGAGCTTAAAACATAGGGCGTGGCGGCGGTTAGGTGACGGAATAGTAGCTAGGTTTTTGGGGAGGGAGAGCCATGACTCTGAAACCATATTGGAATGAACTCTGGATCTATTCCAATGGGGCTAAAGACCAGCATACGTAAGTTACGTGCATATAAAAATATGCAAAGAACACCTTATATAAGTCATATCTAACAAAAAAATAGCATAACAAAAGAAGGGTGGTTGGCTGGTTGCAGTTGCCTGGATCACATATGTAAGAACATTGTGAGGGAACATTTGCATATTATAAGGGAATGCCTTAAAAGAACATTCTCAACTTTGTACTGCAAAAGTGGATACATTCAGGAATAGAATGACGTATTGACAGCTTCGATCTTTTACAATATATAAGCGTACAGAATACTAAATAGATTCTGCATCCACTGTATTGTTTCAAGTTGATCAACTGACAACTGCGCTTTTTGGTTATCATTTCTCTAATTTGTGCCCAGCGAGGGCTTGGGTGGGAGAATACCAGCCAATAGATTTGATTGGATGGCCCAAGTCTTTCGACATGCATCAAAACATAGTCGTGGCCACATCTTAAAAAGTGTGGGAGCAGCCAGAGCGCTATTCCTGCACAAGTTAAATAATCTCTTGCAAAACCGTCCCTGTTTTTTCTCAATCCAAGGGATTGACTAGATGTTTGAATAAAACTTTTTTATATCTTGTTTGAATTAGAATTTGTATCCTTGGTTTTGTGCAATCAAGGACAGTAAATAGCAACGACAGTCTCGGATGGGATCTGTAGATTCGGCAAAGCTACATAACACATCTAGATCTCATCATGTCTGATCACAGAAAGAATGCTTCACGAAAAGCATCATTGCCATGAAAATGACTTTAACTAGAAGCTTAGACATGGGTGAGATCCCTCCTAAAGATAGCTTCAACTAACACAATATGAAGCAAAGGACGCATGGAACTCATGTTAGGTTGATGACTGATAAATTTAAATCGCAGAACAAGCTCACAAAATAGATAGCATCTCCAAATTGATATGCTAGAACTTTTACCTGGATTAAAGTCGGATCCATGTTATGTTCAGATTTATCTATCAGTAAAATTGTAAAATTTTGAAATGTAAGTTCTATTATTTGGTATAACTTTAATTTCAAATCATTGGTTTTGAATTTTGAACTGCACGATAGATATTCTTTTTTGAAATTTCAAATTCATTTCAGATTCTGATTTGAAAATTTTACTAGTTTGATTTTTCAAAATTTCAAATTTAAATTATACATTGGTACTTTGTTACAAGAGAATTTGCATTTTGTTTCTTACGGAAGAGTATAAAGAGTTTAAATTTTGGAATTTTTTGGTTGAAACGTGAAACAACTTTTAGTTTGTAAATTGTGAAACTATTTTTATACTAAATAATTTGCATCGTAGTGTAATTTATTTTTATCCTTTTGTTAAGATTGTTTTCGGTGTCAAATCAAATTTAAAATTGTATTTATTATATATTTTATAATCTTCATGTTTGAACTATTTTTAAATTCAAAGTTGAAATCTATCATCCAAGAGTGTTATATTGAAGAATTTTGCAGTCTTTTTAAAAAATATATAAATAGACTGTCAATGATGACCATTGATAGAAGATGCTTCCTGTCAATGATCATATTCCGCTAGAATTCTGCTCTCTTGTCTTTATGATCCAAATAGGACCTTAGTGATATAGAAAGTTTCGAATCATTCCATTGAGGAGGCTAGTATGTACGTTGTCCCTCTTAACAAGGTGTTTAGGTGGTTCAAATGGGAATGAGATTCTGGATGCCTCTCTCCTTTTTGAAACAACATTAGAGGAGAGCCCCACTCCAAGTTCTATTTAAGCGGCATAGGCCTCTTAGGATTGCTATCTGTCTAGACCTCAAGTTCACTGAGTGATAAAAACAATGGCATTTGTTGTGCCCTCCTTGTCATATTCGAGGTGCCATCTTTCTTTGCCTCGTCCAAGGATTTCAAATGCAAAAAAAGATGATTTTGGCAGGCCAGTAGCAGGTGAGTGACTATGTACCAATTCTATATTCAACCTTCTGCTAGGGAAAAAAACGTGCTGTTTAGAAAGGGTGCAATCTATTGTTAGAGAAAGTAGTAGTCATCAGTTTTCTGATGCTTTTCATGTACAATATGTTGATTAATTTCTAATGGATAGAACACTAGTCTAATTTCTACCGGTATGTTGTTTGCTTTGAGTAGCAAACTCTGAGCGTCTTACGATTTGATTATCTCCTTAGTTCAATGTTGTATATGCCAGTTTTTTTTTTTTGGCGGCGGGGGGATTGCTGTGCAATGTATGGCAGCAACCTCATTAGATTTGGATGTCATGATGAATTGTTTTGAGACTTTGATAGTTTTATCTTACAATACTGTGGTTTTGCAGCTTCAGCATTCAGACAACCTTGCTTGAAATCGTCAATATTTGGAATTGGCAAGATATCGAGCAAGGGAATTAATGCTGCTATTCCTGATACACCATTGCTTGGGACTAGTGATGTGCTGGTTGCCTTTGAAGATGATTATGGTGGTGTTGTAGTCAACCCAACTTTTTTACCAAATACATCGAATGCATTTACTGCATCACTCCAGTCCTCACTGCCTTATTGGAGTCAGCAGGTAATACACGGACATCATATAAAGTGGTCATTGGATATAAAAGGAGATTGATGAGTTTCATACTGCAGGGAAAAAGAGGGGTCTGGTTGAAGATACTGGAAGATCAAGCTGAGCTAGTTCCAATCGCAATAAAGGCAAGCTGATCTTGTGATTACAGTTATCAACCTTAGTTTAGCATCGGGTATTTCTGAAAGAGCATAATATTCCATATACTGAAGGGTGGCTACTGTATGCCAAAATTCCTTGAAGGAAAAAAAAAACTCTCTATGGAAATGTTTCCAGTTTCTTACTTTCTTTTGCTTGACAATGATACCTACAATTGTATACATTTGATATTTGAAGCTGATGTGTGCTGTGTGGATTCATGAATTCAGAATCTTCTAAATTTTGTAAGCTAAACTTCTGGAATTTGAGCTGGTTCACTTAACCTTAATTTGACTTGTGTCACCTTTCTTTTAGGTGGGGTTTATTTATCATCATGCAGAACCAGGGTATGTGATGTTAACCTTTTGGCTTCCAGACGGACCTTCTGCTTTGCCTTCCACCTCGTTACATCAAATTGGTGTTGGAGCATTTGTCATGAACGAAAAAGGAGAGGTTATGATAAATTCTGGGTTGTACTTTTTTGCTTGGAAGTATAACTTTCTGAATAAAAAAGTAGCTTTCTGAACTGCTTATGTAATTGTGTTTGTACTATATGCCTTCTCTGATTTAGGTGCTCGTTGTAAAAGAAAGCAAATGCCCATCACGCTGTTCAGGTGTCTGGAAGATCCCTACTGGTTTTATCGATAAGGTAGAAACATCCTAAATGCCAAGGCAACAACCGAGTTGGATTTTTACAAGCTGCATTTCGTGAAAGCTATTTTACTTGGCTGTAATGTTTTTTTTTGTTTGTTTTTTTTTTTTGCTATTCAGTTTGAAGACTTATTCTCTGGAGCCGTAAGGGAAGTCCGAGAAGAAACTGGGGTAATTGCACTGTTTTCCTTCCAGTTTGTACTTGTTTTTCTTCAATATTATACTATGTAGCATGAATCGTTTTGACACTTTCCTTGCTAGTGCACCTCACTTTTCAGATAGAAAGTTGCTTCCTGGATGTGGTTGCTTTCAGGTATATCAAATACAAACGATGAAGTTATTTGAACCTCTACTGCTGAGAGTTCCTTCATAGAAAATATTTTCTGATTGTGTTCCCTCTGCTCATACAGGCATGCACATCAAGTCACGTTTGATAAGTCAGATATACTCTTTATATGCACACTAAAGCCATTATCACTTGACATCTCAGTTGATGAGTCAGAGATTGAAGCAGCAAGGGTATTCTCGTCATAATTCAGATACATTCCAGTTCAAATAAGATGGTTGAAGTTAGCTCTCACTAATGATTTCTTTGGACTATACCTTTTGCAGTGGATGCCGATTGACGAATTTATCAACCAACCATTCCATCAAGAGGATCGAATGTGTAAGAGCATAATTGACATATGCATAGCTAGATATCGGAAGTGCTACACAGGATTTGCTGCTCATCAGGTGATGTCGAAGCTTGATAACAGGGTTGCTTGTCTCTATTTCGGGGATACTGGGGAGGCAACTGGGCATGTCCCTGAGGCAAATTGGTATAACTTAGATTAATTAGCAATTAGCGCAATCTGTAATATCGTTGCATTCATGGAGGTATGCAGCCAGCCAGCTATCTGATCGTTTCTGCCCTACAGTATGCAGAACTAGCAATTAGCTCATACGAATTAGCAAACATGGCATGTACCAGTCTTTCACCTGGGCAATAACAATGATGGATGTTCTTCTGATCAATTAATGTTGAAGTACAAAGCTAAAGGTTACATTATATGTGTTAGGTGAAGAGGAGGAATGCAATGTGAATAGCCTGTTGTATTGCAATAGCCGCAATATACAGTTCAACGACTCAAGGGATACACCTATACTCTAGACTAGAGTATAATACTAGAAATACCCTTTAGCACTCTCCTCAAATGCAAGGCTTATGTAATAGCATTGTATTTGAAATGGTTGACACTACGATAGGGAAATCCAATGTCAAGTCGTGATAATGCTATCGTGGCATGCAGTTCTTGGAAAATTGTGTTGAGTATCAAATGATCTCCTATCCAGGGTCGTGAGGCAACCCATAAAGCACAAAGTGTAGGGGCTGAGAAAGTAGAGACAAGCGGGAGCAAAGCAGCCGCGGCAACATGACGAAGAAGATGATGGAGTCAACACAATACAGAGAGAGCTATCAGATTAAGTCGAAGAGGGATTGATAGAAGCATGGTGGCACAGAGCGAAACTCAAGACGGTGATGACACATTGCACTAGAAGGGCGCTGAGGCACAGTGTAGAAGAAGCGCGACGGCCTTAGAAGCTCAGGGTGGTGACTCAGAGAGGAGCGGTGACATCATAAAGATTTTTACGATCTGCAGTGGCTCAAAGAGAAGAGTGGCGGTAGCTGCCATGCGAAGCGAAAGGATAGGGCCCACACTCAATCCAAGAGGATAGACTGTGGCTAGAAAAACAATCGGCTGATTGATAAGAAATTTGTGGACCCGCACGGCTTAGATGAATTAAAAGAAAACGAGCAACAGACTTGGATGGATACGACGAAGCAAAGACTAAGAAGGGAAATGACTCCATTGATACTAGTAGCAGCAGTAGCAATCGTATCACTCCTCTAACAGTGATCACCAGCCTAGAAGCACTACACATACAACTTTCGGACCGAAAAGGCGATTAAAGGAGGGGGGGCTTGAATAGGAGCATCTCTTTTTTTCAGCCCCGATGGTGTTCAACCTCTTCACTTCAGTAGCTATGGAAGCTATGAAGGTAAAAAACACAAGCACAGCAAAAATCTTGTGTTGAAATCGGAAAACCCCAAGGCAAAATCCTCCTGACCAGTCTGACTGCCTGAGGTGTGGTGTGACCGCCGACTATAGGGATAGTAGCCCACGACGATCTTAAAATGTTGTGACTTTTGATTCTTAGCTCCAAATCTCTTGAGATTTCAAGCATAGTTTATCAAGAAGGTCATAAACCTATTCCAATCGACGATTGGAAGGATCGAAGGCAAGGTTCCACGGATTTCTTGATCGAGGTCAAGGAGGCACAACCGAGGAAATTCAAACTTTGGTCCAAAAACTTGCTAGAGGGTGGAAGATGGTCAAGATGACCCTAGATCAATTCCCACAGTTCTTAGCATGCTAGATCACAACAAAAGACTCAAAGAAAACCAAATGAACATATAAAATCCCAAAGACATCAAAGAGAGCAAGAACAAGATAGAACTCATCTTGAGGCAAACCTTGCTTAGATTGATTCAGGAGATTGTTGGTTTACAACCACACCACCATGGAGGACAAAAGCTCAATACTTGAGCACTCAATCAATCCATCTCCCTCAAACCCTAGCCTCCTCTACCTCCACTTTTCCTAAATCACAAATCAGGGTTTCTTCACATAAGAGGGTTGAGTGCAAATCCTGCACTCTAGCCTTTTATAGTGGAGGCTAGGTCTAGAGAGACAACCTTTTCGAGCGCCCATTAAGTCTACACACAAATGGGTCTACACTCACGTACGGTTCTCAAAGTGAAGACAATCTGGGTCTCTCAAATCCGTATCTTCGTGATCTTCGTCTTCTCTTGACCTAAACCACCTCTCCTTGCGTCGTCTCGCGCCGTGGTTTCTCCAAAGGCTGCCAACCCGGTATTTAGGCGAAGATACCAAAATACCCCTTCTCGATCCTTATCCGAAGACCAATTCCAATCGTTGTGAATCAATCACATGCTTCGCCACGTGTAGGTTGATCAATGACCCTCTTCACCCTCTTCATGTTGGCAAGTCTCTCCCACCCGGCTCTTACCGGAACCACCATGGCACTTGCACTGACCCCCATGCTACTTGATGCAACCCATCGTACTGAACTTTCCTTTCGGTCATTCTTATCCATCTTGCGTCATGCTTGAGTCTAACCATTTCACCCAGCATCCTCGATCGTTCTTGACCTCAACTCTCCTAGCCTAGTCTCGATCATCCTCGCTGTTGACCGTCGTTGACCCCAAGCCACCTCCACAACAATAGACCAATAAATTGATTACGAGCACAAGTTCTTCACAACTTGACCCACGTTAGCCAAAACATGCATTGCGCAATACCTATGCACTGAAACCCATGATTTTGGCCAATCCCACTAAATTGACCGCCTTCTCGACACATGAACCAACTTCTTACCAGTCAGACCGCCACCCTGGCTGGTATGATCGCCAGCTAGTCGGTCTGACCGCTGGGGACTTAGGAAATTTTCCTAAGTCTCAAGACTTCACTCTCTCAGGAAATTTCAAATTCTAACTAGTTTTTCCTCGAAACTCCATTTTCATTTAGACCAAGTGCAAATGGATACTCTCACTTTCCAACACGCGTGATTTTTGGCTGATTCAAAAATTCAACTTTTCATATTCGGTCGGTCTGACCGTCGTGCCCCAACCGGTCTAACTGCTAGCCCAAAGCCGGTTCGATTGCCCACAGGTCCGTTCAGACTGCCTCAACCCTGACAACAACATGAAATCCCCAAAAATAAGGGTTTCTCCAAACACCTCGATATTATTGCCAATTATTCAACACACTAAGGCTAGGATCATCTACCCACGATCTCTACAGCAACCCAAAAGCTTACGCAACTCACATGTGGCCAGCGCACGCACCACCACCAACAACTTACAGCATAGCACGAAGTAGAGCATAAGCAAGCAGCAGTGCAGGAAGCATGCAAGTAGGAGGTTGCTGCTGCACAAGATGACCGTGGTGGATTAGCGGGGGCAAAAACTCTCCACAAGCTTTGAGCAGGGTGAGCTGAAGGTGGGCGTGTAGGCATCGAAGCAGCAGCGTTGCGCTCCAAGAAGAAAAGGAGGGCGGCGAAGGCGCTCTATGAACAGAGCAACAACAAGCATTGTGTGCAAGCACTGGCGGAGACCTTGGTGAGGACTAGATCCGACCAGGAGAAGTCTAGAGAAGACCCCGACAGCGACAGATCGAGCTCGGGGTGGGTCACTATGCTCCTCCTTTGCTCCGCTACCTACTTCCTACTCTACTCCCGCCGTCGTCGAGATGAATTGAGGTCGACAATGGCCGACGATGGTGGTGGAGCTTGAAATCGAGGAAGACGACGGCCGGCAGCGACGGAGATCGAGCCGATGGTTATGGGGATGGCTCAATTCGACGTCGGCGACGAAATTGAGGCCCAGATCTGACAGAGATGACGACTCCCAGCAGCGGGACACATAGATCCAGCACGAATCTAGCTAAAGCTCAAGGGCGTGAATCAAGGGCCGATGGCGATGAAGACATCATATCCAGTCCGAAGTGAGGCCGGTGACGATAGAGAAGCCCAGATTTGATGGGATACAAGGCCGTCGGTGACGATTGCTCGAGGAAGCCATTGGATCTAAGCGACGAGACTGATAAGAAGGTTTCAGAGGGGATTCAACACAAACTCATGCTGAGGCTACTTGAATTCAACTATGTCATTGAGTACAAAAAGGAAAAGGAAAACAAGGTAGCTGATGCCTTGTCAAGAAGAGGTGCTGATGCAATGGCAATCTCCATAGCAGTGCCCACTTAGATGGAAACAGTTGAGAACAACTATATTACTGATACACACTACAAAAAAATAATGGAACAACTATCCCTAACTCCTAACCCTGAATCTGGATAAACATATCATAATGGAGTCCTCCGATATAAGGGCAGAATTTATGTGGGAGGTGATCGAGTTAAGACATAATATCATCAGTTCACTACACACATCAACTGTCGGAGGACATTCAGGCTAGGTAGCACCTTATCAAAGAGTGAAAATCTATTTATTGGCCTGGAATGAAGAAAGAAGTCCATACCTTCGTCCAAGAATGTGCTGTCTGTCAACGTTCAAAGTTTGAACACTAACACTATCCAGGACTCCTAGATTCATTGTCGGTTCCAAATATGGCATGGACCCACGTCTCTAAGGACTTTATTGAAGGGATGCTTAATTCAAAGGGGAAGGAGGTAATTTTTGTGGTAGTTGACAGGTTCACAAAGTATTCCCATTTTGTTCCCTTGTCTCACCCTCTTTAGTTTAGTCAGTGACTCAAGCATTCATTGACAACATTTTCAAATTACATGGATTTTCTGGTGCTATTGTGTCTGATAGAGATAGGATATTCACTAGTAAGCTGTGGCAAGAATTCTTCAAATCCTTGAGGGTGTAATTGAGATTTAGTATTGCTTATCACCCACAAACCGAAGGGCAAACTGAGAGGGTAAACCAATGTGTGGAGTCTTATTTAAGGTGCATGGCATTTCAGCAACCTAAGAAGTGGATATCTTGGTTGTCCCTACCTAAATGGTGGTATAACACTACTTTCCACACCTCTCTTAAGATCTCTCCCTTCCCGGCACACTATGGGTTTCCTCCACCTTTGATTAATGAAGTGGTTATACCTAGACCTGAGGATGGAGAAGCTAAAAATATTCTAGAGGAGAAATAGACCATGTTGAATTGGTTGAAGGAGAATTTAGCTCGGGCTCAATCTAGAATGAAGAAATATGCTGATTTGAATAGAAGTGAGAGACAATTTGTAGTGGGGGATATGGTTTATCTGAAGATGCAACCGTACAAAACTGCAACATTCGGGCTCAAACAAGCATTAAAGCTCACTAGTAAGTTCTATGGACCTTTCAAGGTTATGCAAAAGGTTGGAAGGGTGGCTTATAAGTTGCAACTTTCTGCAAATGTAGGGATACACTCAGTCTTCCATGTTAGTCAGCTTAAGAAGCTCTGTGGACTCATCTGCCTCTAGAAAATGCATCATGGGAGGATGCTAACTTCATCAAGGGTACCTATCCTGAGTCCTATTCACAACTATTAAATCGTGGTTTCCAGATTCGAACACTTGAGGACTAGTGAAGAGTTGAGGGGGAAGAACTGTCAGAACCGAAGAAACATGAGTTCAGAGAAGTTCAGAGAAGGAGAATACAAGGGCAAAGCGTTACGAAGGATGAACAACTGAGAACACTCGATACCGCTTCAGAGGGAGATCAATGGCCTAAATGTGTCCAAGTGGTTACTGTTATTGACATTTTGTTTCAATTACCAGGAATAGTACTTAGCACAGGTAAAACCTCGATTCACTGAGCTTGTAATTCCCTTTTACCTTAAGACAGATTTGTACTCTTTTATAAACCCGGAGAGGTGGAATTAAGAAGGCATCAAGCGATTATGCCAAGTATCTAGTTTAGCTTTAGTAGAAGTAGGGTTTCATTCTTCCACTTTCCCCTTTCCAGATCCATATCCGAAGGATCTGACAGAGGAGCTGGTGGCTAGCGGCGGTGGCCCGAGAGACGAATTGAGCCGCTGGTCGGAGCTAGCTAGGGGCTGGGATTTGGGAGAGGAAGAGAATGGGGAATTGAAGTGAGGATTTGGATGGATTTTTTCCCTTCGCTCCAGGACTTGCCGTCCACTGTGCCTAAATTTTTCCCCTCTCGCTCTAGACTAACATCGACAGATATGTTGTCCTTAAAGTTTTGCCGATACACAATTTGATCCGTAAATTGAGAATTGCCGACGGATAGCTAGTCCCTAAATATTTGTAGAATTACCGACAGATAGTTTGTCCCTCAACATAGTATTACCGACAGATAGTTTGTTTTATACCTTTACCGATAGACATTTTGTTGGTGATCATCAATTATTGGCGACTGGTAATATTGGGTCATGGTGTAGTGTGTTAATGGTATGTTAATCTTTCAATAATGACCATTAATTACTTCCAACTAATTTAGCAAATGTTCATTAAGTTTGTTTTATACCTTTACCGACAGACATTTTGTTGGTGACCATTAATTATTGGCGACTGGTAATATTGGGTCATCGTGTAGTGTGTTAATGGTATGTTAATCTTTCAATAATGACCATTAATTACTTCCAACTAATTTAGCAAGTGTTTATTTCATAATACAACTATACACTCATCATTATTCTCGTTAAGTTGGTCGACTACAAGTATGACACCTAGCTCCATAGCGTACATAACTACAAGTTGAATGATATGATTATTAAGTACCTTTTCCACGCTTGTGTATATTCAGAGCTAATCCATCTTGTTGCACAACCTATATATCATATGCAATAATGCAATATTAACTAGTGAAATGCATTTAACAGATTTTGATGTGGCCATAAGATGCAACGACCAACAGTAGCACCCAATTTGGTAGTATTCCCATGGAGTCTAGGTTATATTATGTTGTTATCAGGGGTGGACCCACCATTCTGACGAGCTCTGGCATTGCCAAAACTAACCGCTGGCCAGGAACTTGTTATCATGCACAACATCAACTAACACCTCGTAGTATTCCCCCCCACAGTGGCGGAGTTGGTATAGATGCATAGGGGTTAGCTGTACCCCCAAAGTTTTGGGGAAAAACATGTTATATATAGTGTATATATATACATGTAATAAATTTTGATACAATCAATGACATTTGTGATTATGTGTAAGTATTAGATTGTATGTTATTATGTAGAATTGTATATACTATGTATTACGAGAAGTAGAAACAGCTTAGTAGTGAGTTAGTCAATCACGAGTCAATAGAACTATGTAAGGGCGGAGAGAAGGGTACATGTAATAAATTTTGATACAATCAATGACATTTGTGATTATGTGTAAGTATTAGATTGTATGCTATTATGTAGAATTGTATATACTATGTATTACATAGAAGTAGAATAGTTAGTAGTGAGTTAGTCAGTCACGAATCAATAGAACTATGTAAGGGCGGAGAGAAGGGGGAGGGCTGGCAGGGCCTGTCCCCCCTCATGAATTTTGATTACCTTTCATTAAGGCATAAGATCATTAGAACTTTGTTATGAGTAAAGCCCTACTTATTCAATTATGTGATTAAGTAACAATTAAGATGAAACTAAAAAGGCTAGGAGTTAATTTGTGGCACGTGGACCCATCTTATGTAGCATCTAGATTCTATTTTCTTCCTAAATTTTCAAGCTAGTATCGAGTCTAATTTGGACTGCACAAGTGCATCATATTTCATCTCTGGATGTTTAGACCTTGATCAAACACTTCTTCATTATGTCTAGCTTCTGTCGCACCATCTATGACTCCGTGAAGCATGCATGTGTGTCGAACTCTACCAAACTCAGCTTATCATCCAACGTGCTCATGATTTGTGTTCTATTTACACACACAGATATAAAAACTTTCCTCTAAGAAAACTTCTATATTTTGTAAATAGCTTAAAGTGTCTATATCGTGTTAGGACGATAATAAATTCATGTCTCTCTCGAGCCCTTGGCCCCTCTATGCCCTAATTCTGGCTCTGCCCCTAGTTGAACTATGTCTTACTTAAGTTCGCACCTTCATCGTGAAAATTTTGACTCCGCCACTGTTCCCAGGGTAGCCCATCTGGACCTTTGGCTGTTATCTGTGCGTGTAAGTCTTCCATGCGCCACAATTTTAGTTCGAGTCAGTGAACGCTGTGCAACTTCCTTAGTACCCTACAATAATGAATACTAGTAGCTTGGCGTGCGTTCAAACGCACGAAGCAAGATGTGCTTGGGTGTAGGAATTTTTTTTAAATAATATATTTTTTAATCGAAATATCAAAAATATTCCGGCGAATTTGTTTTTTACAAAAATATACGTCTGTCGCCCAATGGTTGGGCGACTTCGTATCGCTCATATGATTGGCGATTACAAGATCGTCGCCCAACTGCTCAAATTTTGAAAATCGCAGAGGCGAGCCATTGGTGAAATTATTACAGTCGCCGCACGGTTGGGCGATAGGTTCCAGTCGCCCAACCGTAAAGTGACTGCATGTCCAATCATAACGGTGCGGGCGACTGTTTCTACATAAGCACAGCGGTCCCCCGGCGATTCGTTTAGCGAGTCCAAACGATCATTGCGGGGAAGAAAGAAAGAGAGGAGAGGAGAAAAAAAGAGGAGGAGAGAGAGGAAAAGGGGAGGAAAATAGAGAAGGGGGAGGGATTGGGAGAAGGATTGGATTGCGAGGAGGTAAGTTTGATTTGTTTTGTACTGTATTTTTTTAAGTAGGTATTTAGTTAGTTAAAATAGTAGGTATAAGTAGCGCTCGTAGGAACATGTAGTTAGAAAAAAAGTAGAAAATCGAAATGTTGTTGATTTATACGTAAGTGTATTTTGTAGTGTATTTTTTTGGGTAGGTAAATAGTTTATTTAGTTAAATGAGTAGTATCGTAGCACCCGTAGGAAATTGTGGTTAGAGAAAAAAAATAGAAAATCCCGTAAGTTTGTTTTATTTTGTAGTGTATTCTTTTAGTGGGTAAATAGTTTAGTTAGATAAAATAATAGTGTAAGTAGCGCCAGAGGAAATCAGTAGTTAGAGAAAAAAGAATAGAAAATCGAAATGTTGTTGATTTGTATGTAAGTAGAAGCGATAAAAAACTTTAGAAAATCGTCAAACACCGAGCGCATAGTAATAAGATAAAATAAATAGATGCGCGGACATTCAACTATAGTGTTTGATAGGATACTTCAAAGGAATCGAGTTTCGGTGATACTTTTGCAAACATACGGGAATGTAGAAATGTTATTTGCATATAGTCAAACCATTCGGACAACTATTAAAATGGCATACAAACTTTATTCCTTCGTGTAGAAGAATTGAAGCATCGTAGGGCGTTCTACGTCTGCCATGTGACTAGCCAGTGCAATGCCGTGTAATGTAGTGTATTTTTGTAGCCAGTGCAATGCCGTGTAATGTAGTTGATTTGTCGTAAGAAAATTTATTTTGTAGTATAATTTTTTGGGTACGTAAATAGTTTATTTAGTTCAATGAGTAGTATAATAGCACCTGTAGGAAATTGTAGTTAGAGAAAAAAATAGAAAATCGAAATGTTGTTGATTTGTATGTAAGTAGTAGCGATAAAAACTTTAGTTAGAGAAAAAATAGTCTGTGAGGGAGTATTATTAGTGTTGTTTGTGAGATGTATTGTAGTAGTGTCGGTGTGTGCGTGCCCGACTATTCTTGGGTGAATAATGCGTGACCGAGCGCATAAGGAGGATGAATTATTTGTATAAACTAATTAGTAGAAGTAAATTAGCGTCCGAATCGGATAATGCCTGCTATGGAATAGCTCGGTTTTTATGTTGAATCTGAATATCGTACCACACGTTCATTGCGGCTCTCGCCTTAGGGAATGAATGATGTCTTGATCATCTTTGTCGTGTAGTTGTTTCGACGATAGGCGAAGGGTCTTACAAATGTAAATTACAATGTAGCAAGATTTGCATGTCGCTCGTTCTTGGTGACTAATTGCAATGTTGGAAATATTTGCACCATACAATAAGTCATGCCTGTACCTACTACATTGAAAGTGCATTACGGTGTTGGCACCGCTCGTGAAGGTCCGTCGCGGTGTTGACTTGAGCAGTTTTGACAAGCCACTCTGGTACACGGACGGTGAGAATGCACGAATCGAAGATGTGAAGCATCGGTCGACCCGACTTCTCTTTGAACCCCGAGGTGTCTGGCGTCAACATACAAGGGCTTTGGAGCGGTCTTCCACGAACATCACCGAGTTGAGAAGACTGATGCACACGGCAGTGTGGAAGGGCTTTGTAGAAGGATGTCGGCGCCGTGGATATGAGTGTGTGATACTTGTGCAACCATGCCCGAAAGAAGCTGTGCAGGGCCCCCCTGCCGGATATCATCCGGGTGTTGCGAGCAGCTTGGGTGCCCAGCATGTTGGTGAAGAAGAGGGTCCGGAGGGCTGTGTTACGAAGAGTTCAGAGAATGTTGCTTGTGATGAGCCCGATGCGGTACATACAGGAGAGGAAGATCGGACACCGCATGGTGAGCCTACAGGACAGGCTGATGAAGGAGAGCATAGGGATTACATATTGTATCAAATGGAAAGCGATGACCGGATGGCCTTGGCTGAAGAGGAAGCTTTACAAGAAGACGACGAGGCGGTTCAATGAGGACGGAGCTCCCATCCCGTGAATGGAACAGATTTGACGCCGAGGGTCTATGTACGCGACGACGAAAGCACGAATCGCCGTGGGAGTACCATGCCACGGAGGTTCGGTTGCACTCAATGTTTGTCGATAAGACATCCTTGCAGGATGCCATTAAGCTGTGGGCTATGTCTATGCAGCGGACGTTTCGGGTCGTCAAATCTAGCCAAGAGCAAAGACAAATCAAATGCGAGCCGACCAGTTGTCCTTGGTGAGTGCAGCGCAAGATAGACCAAGTATGAGACTCACCGATTGTCTCAAGGTGGAGCCGCACTTCGTGCATGCTCAGCAGTTGTTTTGTGCGAACATCGTAACATAACGCCGACATTCATAGCTAATTTGATGTATGGAGAGATAGTGGAGAAGAAGGATATGGAGGCCAAGCACATTATGGTGGCTATTGAGTTGAAATTCAAGTACAAGATCAGCTATGGGAAGGCGTGGCGTGCGAAGTAGAAGGCTATGGAAAAACGGTTTGGATCTTTTGAGGCGGCGCGCCGCCGAGGCTCATCAGCAGACGCCAGTAATATCGCCGACGGAGGGCCCCAGATCACCGGGTTCGCTGCATTTGCCGCCACCTATCGCGGCTTGTGCGATGCGTGCCTCAGGTCGAGACCAAACTCCATCCTCACAGGGTGTCCTCTCCTCCGCAGCTTGTGGTCGTTTGAGCGCTTTAGCCTCGGGACGGCCTCGTTGATGACAACAAGACCGCACGGGCCGGAGATGTACAACGCAGACGAGGTGGGCGGCCGACGATGGGCTCTCTCTGTGCCGCGACGGCACGTACTCTTTCCGTGACTAATTTCTTCATATTACCGATCGTCCTACCTAATATGTTGTGTTCACAGCGAGTATGATTCACAAGACGCACGGTGACACGGCGTCTGAGCCGTTCAGGAGGAAGCGATTAAACCGCCTCACGGCGGACGGCGTCACGGGAGCCATACTCGCCTCAAGAGTTACTTTCCGCTCCCACGCCTCGCCCTCGCCGTGCTTGCGAGACCGAGAGTATTACGACCCGCAGGTGCTTGTCTTCAACGCCTTCGTGGAGGATTATGGGGCGATCGTGTGATGCGCCAGCGAGCCTCGGCAGAGGTTCCAGATACCAATTAGGGCGCAAAGGTTGCGAGAACGTGCACTCGTGAGTAATCGGCATACATGAGTTGTTTTTGTTGTCGTCTCTTACGCACGACTGCTAACTACATGTTACGTCTTGCAGCTTTAGTAGGAAGGGAGTTCGCCGCGGCACGAACTGGGGGAGTAGGATGGGCCCGTGGGTAGCGCAATGGGAGGATGCACTACAGGACCGTGTGCAGGAGGACATCCCCTACGACCACACGAGCTATGACGAGTACATTTCTTTGTACGCCCGCAGACACGTGCCGTGCTCGCGTTTCGCCGCCGACGAGCCCGCACCACGTGTCCAAGACCGATCGACACGCACTTCGTGCATTTAGCGCAGACGCACAACGCTGCACGTTACATCCAACTCCGAAAATTTCGCTTGTGTTATCTCGCCATTACGGTTTTCACCGTGTCTTTTTCGATGTAGGCGGGCATGGTTCCGAGCTTATGACGGATCGCGACTCGTGGGCTGCAGAGGTTCACAGACGGTGTAGAGGGCACACGCGAGACACGCCCAGTTTTCCGTCGTTTTCGGCAGCGGCGAACGATTTTCGGCTGTTGTCGCACGAGCTCCGGAGGTTGGCACGCTCCAACCTGGTTCACACTCCGTCTATCCGCCGGCCCGTCCAGCAGCACCACGGCAGGCGGGAGGGTCGGCCGCACCACGCCCGACATCGACGCGCCACGACCAGGTGGCTCGAAGCGGACCACCTCCGACAGCGACGCTACCGACAGTGGCTCGGCAGACCACCTCCGACATCGACGCGCTTCGAAAGCGGTGGCTCGAAAGCAGACCACCTCCGACATTGACGCGCCCTGAGGAGGCTGGGTCGAGCAGACACGCCCGGCAAGTGAGGCGACCGACGAGCTGGCTCGAAGAAAGCACGCCCGACATCGGCGGCGCAGCACTACGTCGCGGGTACGCCTGCGACGACTTTTGTACACGCCATGGCGCTAGCCGAGGGTACGCCACGCCTCTGTTCGTCGGACGCTTCGCTTTTTTTATTAAGTAACAATATTTTTTTGTGCGGTACATTGCCCCATGACGACGTGGACGCGCATCACGTGGACGCTACCGGACGAGGACGCTGCAGGACTTTTTGGTGGACGAGACCCGACACCTCAGCCCACACCTCCGCCCACACCCGCCGAGGTTCTCGTCCGGCCACAGCTTCTCGATGCGCTGAAGACTCCACACAAGACCTGAAGGTTGCCCACCCTTTGCCGCCTCTCGGTCCTCGTCGGATCGTGGTTCAGATCGTCTTTCCCTCTCGGGGCCGAGGCCCCGACACCCAGCGCAGAGGAAGGCGTCGAAGCGAGCCCGTAGGGGAGGACGCGGAGGTGGACTGGGCGGTGGCGACGCGGGAGGGGATGCTGGGGGTGCGGTTGGGGGGGGGCTAGTAGGGGGCGTGCGACTGCACTGGCTTAACATTTGTTCTTTATGTGATACTTATATTTTGCACTTAATATATGATGCCTGGATTACTTTTGCATTCTTCTGTATACTCTTTCATATAATGCATGTTTGTTCAATGCATGTCAACGCCTATAGCTTAATGCACACGACACCTCGATGCAAAAGTCAACTCGATAAATGGCAACTGCAATGACGCGTCCACCATTTACTTACATACGTTACGATTGAACGTAATTGCGACACATCGATACAACATGTCAACTCGATAAAAGGCAACCGCAATAACGCGTTCACCATTTAGTTACATGCTTCATGAGATTCAACATAATTGAATACAGAAGGGGACACTAGCGACGTACGAGCTTCTCCGCCCCTCCCTAATTGTAGAAGGTGCCTCTCGCAACCCACATAGAGTGTTCTCCAGTTGGGCGCCTCGGACGTGGTCGGGTCGTTGCTAGTGGCACGCACATATGCGACTAGGGTTCGTGACAAAGAAGACATGCGGATCATAGGAACTTCCTATGTTCACGACCTCCTCATTGCCCCTCTCATGTTGCATCTCATTGGCGGAGGTCGCCATTTTGCTTGTTCAGATCGTCAATTTGTGCCTCCAAATCAAAGATTCGGTTCCACAATACATCCACGCATCGCTAAATGTGTCGCTCATGGGGAGGATCGATCCGGCGGTGAAGTTGCATTTCGCCATCCGCTATAAGGGACGGTTAGTATGGACGATGTATTACCAAGAACATAAACAAAACTATTTACCCGCAGTATGGGCATCGGAAGAAATGCCGCCCACCATCGAAAGGGCCGTCTATGGCTCGCGACGATAGCGTCCTCCCCGTGTCCGCATTTCGGCCACTTAGGTTGAGCACGCTTGTTCGGCATCAACCGATGGTTAGGGCCGAAGTCCTCCATCCTTTCGGGGAGAAGGTCCGGCTTCGGTGAACCCGGTTGGACTGGTCCCTGGGCGTCTGCCATCGTATGTTACTGTCAAACGGAGAAGGTTCTTCCTTCTACGGTTTGAAGGGTCGAGTGGTCGTAATTCGGAACGTGGGGCGTGCATTTTATAGGCCCGCGGGGGGAGACTAACAAAGCGGGTTTGCGCAGTGATAAGACCACACGGGCCACCTTTGCGCAGTGATAAGACGACACGGGGCAGCTTTGCGCAGTGACAAGACCACACGGGGCAGCTTTGTGCAGTGATAAGACCAAAGGAGACAGCTTTCTGCAGTGACAAGACCACACGGGGCAGCTTTGCAAACTGACAAGACCACACGGGGCAGCTTTTGCGCAGTTGATAAGACCAAAGGAGACGATTTCAGAGTGACAAGACCACACGGGCAGCTTTTGCAAACCGACAAGACTACACGGGCACTTTGGCGCAGTTGATAAGACCGAAGGAGACTTTTTGCGCAAAGGACAAGACTACACGGCCCAACTTTTATGACCGACAAGACCACACGTGCGCCTTTGCGCAGTGATAAGACCAAACGAGACAACTTTTGCGCAGCTTTATGGTTTAGGTTTAGGGTTACGCCAGATCGACTTGACAACCCCGACCACCTCGCCGACTTTTAAGACCGAAAAGACAAGACTCAGAACAAATATGTGAAAACACTCGCCTCGCCGACTTTTCGAGACCGATAAGACAAGACTCATAAAGCAAGCCATGACTTTCACCGCAAAGTAAGACGTGACAACACTATGCCTCGCCAAACTTTTCGCATCGACTTGACAACACTCTACCTCTTGACTTTTTAGAATTAAAATACGAGGACTCTCTACTCGCATGAAATTAACCACACCATGCCAACCATGGAGTTTATAAAAGAGGGTTGAACCAAACCCAACTCTCCACAACACTACACAACACATACCCAGCTATGGACTCTTCGCAAACTTCTACGCGAGGTTGTTGAAGAAGCAAAAGTGGCTTAGCGAAGAGGAAACAATTACAATACCTAGATAAATCAATGAAAGATACTCCAAGACCACCACGTTTTCCGATCCCGCAGCAGGTGTGTGTGGCGAACCGCAGAGATCATTCACCCACACCTGCACACACGCCGCCCGGCGTACTACACACGGGCATCACCCGTAAGTGTTTCTTTCGGCAGACGATTTTCCTCTCCCAACGCTCAATTCCTTAAATTTTAACTTCATCCCCACGTAATGGCGGCCGAGATGCGCCGCCACTTCTTCCAATGGATCGACGGCCCGAGATGTACGACAGGCATTCATCCGCCAGGTACATCTTTGAACTACCGGTGCGGGCCGAGAACTTCGTCGCGGTGGAAACCTTACGCATCGGACCTGTGAGCGAGCAGAAGGGCCCGAAGATCGCCGGCGTAATCCATATCGATGACGCCGATTATCGATATTTTGACATCCTTATTACGTAAGGTTTCCTGCACGGTGTACTTACATCCATCATACAATCGCAGACATGGACAACTTCGACATACCGGCCCGACGTACGCGCCCCGCGACAAAGGCAAGGAAAGGCTCATGCGGTTGACCCGCCGCCACAACAGATCCGGCCGCCCGGCGAATCCGTATGGACGACGTGAGTTACGAAGAATTTACATCATTCTTACGATTTTCACTATACGGTGCCCTTACATCACGGAATCGCGGGACATGGACGACTTGACATACCGGCCCGACGTGGGCGATCCGCGACAAGGGCAAGGGAAAGGCTCGTCTTGGTGAGCGGCGCCACAACAGATCCGGCCGCCCGGCGTAATCCAGACGACGACGTGAGTTATGAAGAATGTAAATCCTTTTCACAATTTCAAATATACGGTGCACTTACATCATGGAATCGCAGGATATGGACGACTTCGATATACCGACCGACGTGGACACTCCCGCGACAAGGGAAGGGAAGGCGGCGAGGAGTTCAACGCCGAAATGGCAAGGAAGGAAAATGGCCCGGTCATAGTGCAGAGGTCAGTCATTACGTAGTAGTCCCCCGTCCTACCCCCCATGTTTTTTACTATCCTCTAAAGGCATGTATACTTACATGGTCCAGATGCTTGTGTCACAATGTACCGTAGTAGTAGCGAGGATGACTAAAGCAATTAGTCGAACCATCATGCCATGTGACTACGTGTAACGATTTACAGACGCGGACTCTAATATAGTTCTCGTTCCAGAGACCCATCAAAGCAAGACTATCTTGCAAGTATGCCTCTTCTAGTGGAATCGAGAAAGAACCATTCGCACCGACATTGAATCCTCCATGTTTTAGGCCATCTTCATAATCACAATGAGCATTCTCACCCTTCACTCATATTCTCGTATAAGCTCCATAAAGTACGACATCGACTACGCATGCGTACATACGCATATACGCTCGAGACGACTTCATCGAGGAGAGACTCCTCGCAAGATCGTAATATCACTTACCTTTGTATTTACATATCATTCTTGTCTCAATCGTCCTCACAAAATTCAATGTAAATTTACCAAGACTACAACAATATACAACGATCACAAAATGTTATTATGAGTCGACAAATTTCGTACCCATGATATTCTACGAAAATAACAAGCAGACCAACCAACATCGTGACAACACTATTATTTTCAAAATAAATAACATAATATAATCAGATTTGCTAAATTTAATTAACCTACAAAATGTAATATTCATTACAACTGAATTAAACAATAATTAAAAGGTAAAAAAGCACGTGGGGCTCTTATCGCCATAGGGTGGGGCGGCAGACCTCCCTGTCGCCGTAGGGTTGGGCGATCGACTGTCGCCATTGTTAAGCGCATCGCATGCAAGATCGCCGAGATCGGGCGATCGTTTGATCGCCAATCTATATGTGATTTAATTTCAATCGCCCTACGGTTGGGCGGCGACAGAATCGCCGCCCAACTGTTCGGCGACTCCATTGAAATCGCTCAACCATTGGGCGACAGACGTATATTTTTGTAAAAACAAATATCGTCGGAATATTTTTGATATTTCGATTAAAAATAGATTATTTTAAAAAAAAAATTCTGGGTGCAGCAACTGAGGTGCAGAAGGCGAGAGACGCACGCAACCACATGCACCCGCGCGCTAGAGCATAGAGTCAAATGACGGCACATAAACCAAAAAAAATCGAACGGCCAGGGAGGCTAAATGCATTTGATCCGACGCAGAAACACAATAGTGGCGACGTGGCCCTCAGAATCGAGGCTGAATTTTCGCTCCGTTTATACCGGACGATTAAGAAATTTATATGTCTAGGCTGTTCTCCGTGCGCATATCTTAATGTACGAACTTTGCAGGTACCTGTCCTTGCTGTTTTTGTGCCAGCTTCCTCACCCTTTTTGGGTTAATCTCATCAACTTGCACCCTATTTTCAGAAGATGAAGATTGTACTTGATGACCTTTTGGTGTAGCCACCTCCTAACAATTTCCATAATTCATCATTATTATAACAAGTGTCCTTAGAGGTTCGAACATGAGAAGATATGACACATGCTACTCGAAAAAGATCTAAATAATCACTTCAATTGTAGCAGTACCCAAAGACTATACAAAGCTGCATCAAGCCCCACAACTTCACTGTTACGATCCTCTTAGTAGTTCTCCAATAATAACAACCACACAAGAAGTTCTTCAGAAGGGGAAGGGATTGAGGAGAAGATCTAGGCAGGGATAGAAGAGTTGCAGGTAGGAGAAGAGGGAGTTCTATCTGCTATTGTCTTTTTCCATGATCCTTCTGACCAACAACTTGGCTACTTTATCCCCTCACCAACACTTAGCTTTGGCGGTGGGCCTCCTACTCCAACAACCTAGTCTGGCTCCAACTCAGCGCACCCAATCCCTTTTAGGATACCGATTGCTAGGCCTTCGACTCCTTTTGTCGCAATGTTCACCGTCATCCTGAACCTTGCCGCCTGATACTACATCCCGATAGGACACCGTTTGCCAGTACTCAGGAGTACATACTCCCACTTGAATATACCACTTAAACAAATATATTATACTTTTTTATCATTTTCAAGATACTTAAATACCAATTATAAGATACTCCAATGCGACTTGATTGAAAAATTTTCATTGCTGACCCTTTATTTTTGCTATATACCCTTTTATGTATAAAAAAGTATATACATAGATTTTGCTATAAAAAGTGTCATTTGATGAAATTTTTATGAAACTCACTTTGGGGTATCTTATAATTATTATTGGAGTATACTCAAATTGATAAAGAGATATCATCATACAATTTAAGTAGTATATGAGAGGTGGGAGTACGTATCTTAGAAGTCTTGTGGATATCATTGGGATATACTCATGATCTTAGGTGATGAGACAATTGGCAATAGCATTTGAGTTCTGTTGAATTTGAGTTTTCAAACAAATATCGAGGATTTTCGATGAGAACCCTAAGCGTTTAAAAGATGATCACGAACGAGCAATCTGACCGCAAGTTGTGTGGCGGTAGTACCAGATCGCGGTTATACCGATTGGTAGATGGTAGTAGCTTATTTCCAGAGAGGATGTTTTGGGATTTCGGTCTTCATTTTTAATCGAACGATCAGATTATTGGGCTGATGCGACCGAAGATCGGTAGTATCTGCATTGGTAACACCGACAGTTGTACCGATTGTGTTAAGATTGTCGACCATTTTGGAGTTTTGGCTTTGGGATAGGTCATATCCATGTTTGTCTTTGTATATGTGTTGCATATTGCATGTTTTGAGCTAACGTGGGTCAAGTTGTGAAGAACTTGTTCCTGAGACGATTTCTTGGTCTATTCTTGTCGCGGTGGCTTGGAGGTCAATGACGGTCAACGGCGAGGAGGATCGGGACTAAGCTTGGAGAGCTGAGGTCCAGAACGATCAAGGATGCCAGGTGAGGTCAATGGACTCAAGCGTGGCACGTAATGGACAAGGATGACCGAAGGCGGTTGGTCTGAGTGGTTGATCAAGCGGTGCGGGGGTCGGTGCAAGTGTTAAGGTGGTCCGGTGGGAACCGGATGGGAGAGACTTGCCGACACGATGAGAGCGGTGGATCAACCCACACGTGGCGAAGCATGGATGTGTTTCAGCATAGATTTGGACTCGGTCTTCGGAAAAGATCGAGAAGGGGTATTTTGGTAATTTCACCAAATACCACATTGGTGATCTAATGCCAACCCGCAGCGCAAGACGGTGCGTCAAGAAGTGGATTAGGTCAAGAGAAGTGAAGACGGCGCTTTAAAATTCGTGCGTGAGTGACCCGTTTGTATTGGGCCTTAACAGGAGCCCATTAGGGTTTGTCTTCTAGAAGGTCTAGGCCTCATATAAATAGGAGGGGTGCTGTTCACAACAGTCTAAAGGACTTCATTGGTAAACCCTAGTTTGGTTTTAGGGTTTTAGAGAAAGAGGAGAGGCTTAGGGCTCTAGAGAGATGTGTTAGTTATGTGCTCATGGATTGAGTTTTGTCCTCCTTGAGGGAGTGGCTGTAACCAGCAACCAATCTTGAATCAATCTATGGATGATTATTCAAAGATGAGTCTTCTTGTGTTCTTCCTTCTCATTTTGTGATTTTGGGTGTTTCTTTGATCCGATGTGTTTCTAGTGGTTTCTTGCTCTCATCTACCTTGCTGTGATGTGTGGGAATACATCTAGGATCATCTAGATCATCAATCTCCCACGAGCAAGTTTCGGATCAAGTTTTTCATTTTTGCTCGTTTTTAAACCCTCCTTTGGTAAAACTGAAAAAGATCAAAAGTTTGACGTAGATCTGGACGATCGTTGCTTCGAATAGGTTCCTGACATCATTAGGAAGGTGTGTTTCAAGTTTCGTGAAGTTTGGAGTTACGGATCAAAAGTTACGTCAATTTTTGATTTCGTTTTCACGCTGTTTACTATTCATTCGCGCTGATTTTTACTGTTCACCCGGTTTTAACCAGCACTGTTCATCCGGTTGTACCAAAAATTGGATCGATCGGCACTGTTCATCCAGTTCATCCGATACTGTTCATCAGCACTGTTTATCAGGTTGTTTTTTTGTGTTTTTGGTCATTTCTTTTGGGGATTTGAAAGGGATTCAGTACAAGTCTTCTGCTACACTTTTATATATTGATCTTCATAGTTCTCATAGCTATTGGAGTCAATATCATGTTTGAATCCGATCAAAGCAAAAAATAGATAATGCTCCTATTCACCCCCCTCTAGTCGCCTTTCCGGTCCTACAATTGGTATCAGAGCCCGGTTAGCTCTTCTCATAGATCTTAACCGGTCTTTGGAGCCATGGCGACTGAAAAGTATTCAACCAAACCAATTTTTCGATGGAGTTGATTTTGCTTCTTGGAAGACACGCATGCATGCCTACATCGAGGCTCAAGGGCACGCTATTTGGCTTAAGGTCAAAAATCCATATGTCGTGCCAACCAATGACGATGTGATCACTCCAGATGTTGAGGCTAATAGCAAGGCTCGGAACTTTCTGATCCAAGATCTTAGTCGATCTGAGTTTGAGCGCGTGACTCATTTGAGGTCCGCCACGAGATCTGGAGGACCCTTTGTGACTACCACGAGGGCTCTACTGCGATCAAGGAAGTGAGACAAAACCAGCTCAAGAAAGAATACTCAAAGATCGAGCAAAGGCCTGGTGAGTCTTTAGATGAGCCGTGGGGGAGGTTCTCCAAGATTCTTCATGATCTTCGCTTTGTTGATCTTGTTTTCACCGAGTCCGAGAATGCACGCCACTTTTGGGTGCTCTTGATGTGAAGGTCTGGGGATGAAGATCACATCCATCAATGACAACATCTTGTCATGAGTGAGCTTACCATGGATAAGCTCTACTCGAGTTGAAGACGCATGAGATTGACTTTATCTCGCGTCTCCCCAAGACAGTCGATGGCTTTGGTGGTCGACCCATCTAAGGGTAGTTCTTGATTCATTGGATTTTGGATCATCTTGTTTTCCTTATGCGCTTTGCATTCTCTCGAGTGATGAGCGACTAGAGAAGTTACCGAGGATGATTTAGACCTCCTATCCACCAAATTCTCGAGAGTTTACAACAAAGTGAGGAACAGGAGGAGAGGTGGTCCTGTCACTTGTTTTGAGTGTGGTGAGCCGAACCACATTCGCTCCAAGTGCCCCAAACTGAAGAGCAAGGAGGAGAAGGACTCTCGGAGGCGTCATCAAGCCAAGGACACGAAAGGTAAGAAGCCCAACTATCGCAAGTTCGTCAGCCAAGTCCTTACCGCTCTTGAGAGTGTTGACATGAGCGATGTGGACTCGGAGATGGAGGACGACGACGATGACTCTCATGGCAAGAAGAAGGTCTAGGACTTCACCGGCATGTGCTTCATGGCTAGGGACAGCCATGACATCGATTCCTCCAACGACGATGATATTTTCAGCGATCCTGATGAGGTATGTCCTTCACTTGCTAAAATGAAACATGCTTTAGTTCTTGCTGAAAAAAGACTGAATAAGCAAGAAAGAACGATTAGGAAACAGGATGCCATGATTGATGACTTGAACCTAGAAGTTGATAGGCTCAAATCCATTAATCCTGCTGATGATTGTGATTCTTGCTCTAGCTTGCTTAATGAACTAGCAAATCTGAAATCTGCTCATTCCTCTATTGCTAATCAACTAAAAGATGCTTTTGATGAGCTAGAAACTCTCAAGTCTAGTTCTGCTTGTATGAATGCTATTGCTCTTGATGTGACTGCTGTAGATGCTATTCCTTTACCCTGTTCAAATTGTGCTTTACTTGAATTAAAATTGAATAGCGCTATAGAAGAATTGCAGAAATTTGATGCTAATCACATGTGTTCTCATTGTGAGGATAGTAGGATTAAAATGAAGGAGATGAATGAAATGGTTCTTTACTCTAAAACTACTTCATGTGAAAACTGTGTTAAACTCACAATTGAGAATGATGCCTTAAACAAGACTCTTGAGGAGAAAGCTAAAATTGAACAATCCATGTCCATGACTGCTTCCAAGAAAGTTGTTGATTCTAATTCTTGTGATCTTTGCATTGAAATTGGGCATAATGTAGATAAGATACAAGAAGCTTTTAGAGTTAAGTTCAAAGAGCAGTTGGATAGGATTAGAGATGACTATTGTGTGTCTTGTGAGGCTTTGAAAGCCGAGGTAGCTCACTATAAGGAAAAGTTTGATAGGGCTAGCAAGTCAAATAAGTGTGCCTCATGTAGTGAGCTAGCCAAACAAAATGACTACCTTAACAGGACTCTTGAGAGGTTTACTGGTGGGAAGAAGAATCTCAACATGATTTTAGACAAATCTAAGGTGAGTGTGAACAATAGTGGCCTAGGATTTAATTCCCTAGAGCATTCCAAGAACCATCCACCTAAGGTTGTTAGAGCTATTGAGAGTGACATGTTTGAGGTAGAACCCTCTAAGCCATCCAAGATAGTCTTTAAATCTGCTGGTTTTGCCCAAACCCCTTCTAGCAAGATAGGTGCTTCTACTTCAGCAAGTCAGACCCCTCAAAAGGTCAAGTACCATTGCACCTTCTGCAAGAAGGATGGCCACATTGTTGAGTTCTGCTTCCGTAGAGCCAAGATTGAGAGGAAGGAGAGGATGAGTGCTTTGAGAACCATTAGAGGAGTTCCTTCACCTGCTGTAGTCTCTAGAGCTAGGGAGCCTGTCTTTCCTACTAGACATAGGCCTAGGTTCGTAGAGGACTTCTTTGACTCCTTTGGTGGCTCTAGGCAGCGCTTTGGGTTAGGATATCGTGAGGAGAGACCACGGGTAGCATCTAGACGGGGGGAGTACCGATCTTTTGGTAGGTCGATTCGGAGAGGTCTAGGTGGTTTTCGTGTGCATTCTTATGATTTTGCTCCTAACCATTTTACTGCTGCTGCTTCTATTTTTCCCAAGCATCATGTGACTCAGTACTGGATTCCCAAGTCTTTTATCACTAACCCCAGTACTGAGGCACAGATGTTTCCTGTTTGTGCTTTGTAGGTCCGTCGTGCGAGGAAGGAGGACATATGGCTTGTTGACTCCGGGTGTTCTCGACACATGACTGGAGATTCTAGATGGTTCTCCTCCCTCACACGTGCATCCGACAATGAATTGATCACATTTGGGGATGCTTCTACTGGGACCGTGATGACCAAGGTCTTGTCTTGGCGTCAACAACAAGTTCATGCTCAAGGACGTCGCTTTGGTAAGTAAGCTGAGGTATAATCTGCTATCTGTTTCTCAGCTACTTGATGAGGATCTAGAGGTGAGATTTAAGAGTGATGAGTGTAGAGTTCTAGATTCCTCGGGTGAGCTTGTCTTTGAGATCTCCAGGGTTGAGAGGATCTTTTGTGCTGATTTCAGTTTCTCTTCTGCTTCTAACCCTAGGTGTCTTGTAGCTTCTAACTCCCATGATCTAGTGTTGTGGCATCGTAGGCTTGGACACAAAGGCTTCGACCACTTGACTAGAGTTAGTAGCAAGGATTTGATTAGAGGTTTGCCTAGGCTGAAGGCTGTTAGAGACCTTGTTTGCTCACGCTGTAGACATGGTAAGATGGTTTCTGCTTCTCATCAACCTCTTACCTTAGTGATGACAGATGGACTTGGTCAGCTCTTGCACTTAGATACTGTTGGTCCTTCTAGAGTTCAGTCTGCTGATGGGAAATGGTATGTGCTTGTGATTGTGGATGATTACTCCATGTATTCATTGGTTTATTTTCTGGTTTCTAAGGACGAGGCTTTTGGCTATTTTAGAGAATTGGTTTTTAGACTTGCTGTTGACCTTCCTGTAGCTTTGAGAGCCATTAGGAGTGACAATGGGACATAATTCAAGAATTCTTCCTTTGCCACCTTCTGCACCGATAGGGGAATTGAGCACTAGTTCTCTTCACCTAGAGTTCCCCAGCAGAATGGTGTTGTAGAAAGGAAGAATAGGACCCTTGTAGAGATGGCCAGGACCATGCTAGATGAGCATTCCACACCTAAGAGGTTTTGGGCTGAGGTGATCTCTACTGCTTGTTATATCTCTAATAGGGTATTCTTGAGATCTGTGATTGGCAAGACTTCTTTTGAGCTTAGATTTGGTCATAAGCCCAAAGTCTCTCATTTCAAGATTTTTGGTTGCAAGTGCTTCATTCTTAAACATGGTAACCTTGATAAATTTGAATCTAGATGTTCTGATGGCATATTTCTTGGATATCTTGCTCATTCTGGTAGCTATCGTGTATTTAATTTTGACACTAACAAAATTGTTGAGACTTGCGAAGTCACTTTTAATGAGGCTAGTCCTGGTACTAGACCCGATGATGCAGGTACACAGGTTTCTGAGAGCATCTTCGTCGATGATTACTCTGAGGATGAGGACCCAATCCATCCTCAAGTCCCTTCTGACATGGTTGGAGAGCCTGCTTCTACTACACCAGCTTCAGATGAGTAGCCTCTTCCTACCTTCACCGACAATTAGAGTGGCTCTGTTCCTACCTCCACAGCCAGTGAGACAGAGGCCACTTCTGCACCAAGAGCCCCTCTTCGCATTCAGCGACAACATCCACCTGAGCAGATCATTGGGGATCTCCATGAGCAAGTCACTCGCTCCAGGTTTATTTCTTATGATTCCCATGCACATTCTGCTTTTGTCGCTTCTTTTGAACCCCGAGATGTCACCCATGCTTTATCTGATTCCCCTTGGGTCAATGCCATGCATGAAGAACTTGAAAATTTTGAAAGAAATAAAGTCTGGACTTTAGTTGAACCTCCACCCAATCATAATATAATTGGAACAAAATGGGTTTTCAAAAATAAGCAAAGTGAGGATGGGTTGGTAGTTCGCAATAAGGCTAGGCTTGTAGCTCAAGGTTTTTTCCAGGTAGAAGGCTTAGACTTTGAGGAGACCTTTGCTCTCGTGAGCTAGATTAGAAGCCATTTGTATTTTGCTAGCATTTATGCATCCAAGGGCTTCAAGCTATTTCAAATGGATGTCAAAAGTGCTTTCCTGAATGGTTTCATAGAAGAAGAGGTTTTTGTCAAGCAACCTCTTGGTTTTGAAGATCCCAAGTTCCCAAACCATGTCTTTAAACTCTTCAAAGCCTTGTATGGACTGAAGCAAGCCCCTAGAGCTTGGTATGAAAGGCTTAAGAGTTTTCTGCTTAAAAATAATTTCAAAATAGGAATGGTAGATAAAACCTTGTTTATTCTCAGGCACTGCAGTGACCTTCTTTTGGTTCAGATTTATGTGGATGATATCATATTCGGTGGTTCCTCTCATGCATTGGTATCCAGATTTTCAGATTCTATGAGCAGGGAGTTTGATATGAGCATGATGGGCGAATTGACCTTCTTCCTTGGTCTTCAAGTCAAGCAACTGAAAGAAGGCACCTTCATTCATCAAAGTAAGTATACAAAGGACCTTCTTCTACCGACATGGGAAGCGAGAGGCCAATGTCTACTCCCATTGCCACAACCACCGTGCTGGACCCAGATGAGGATGGCGAGCCCGTGGACCAGAAGGAGTACCGCAGCATGATTAGCTCCCTCCTCTATCTTATCGCTTCGAGGCCAGACATACAGCTTTCTTGGTGTCTGCATGCGCTCGATTCAAGCTTCCTCGTGCTCTCATCGCAAGCAGCGGTGTGTCGATTTTCAAGTACCTCCGTGACACTCTTGACTTTGGACTTTGGTATTCTTCTTCTTCTGCTCTTTCTATTCGGGCCTTTTCTGATGCTGATTTTGCAGGGTGTAGAGTGGATAGGAAGAGTACTTATGGCACTTGTCATTTCTTAGGCACATCTCTTATCTCTTGGTCATCTAGGAAACAGTCCTCTGTTGCACAGTCCACCGCCGAGGCCGAGTATGTAGCTGCAGCCAGCAGTTGCTCTCAGGTTCTCTGGATCTTATCTACTCTTCGGGACTATGGCTTGTCTTTGGATAGTGTTTCTCTTTTCTGTGACAACACTAGTGCCATAAACATTGCCAAAAACCCAGTGCAACATTCTAGGACTAAGCACATTGACATTCGATATCATTTCCTTAGAGACCATGTAGAGAAGGGTGATGTTGTGCTTCATTTTGTTGAGTCTGAGCAGCAGGTTGAGGATATCTTCACTAAGGCTCTTGATTCTTCTCGGTTTGCTTCTTTGCGGGGAGAGTTAGGGGTTATTAGTTCTCTTGGCCTGCTTTGAGGGGGAGTTTGCTCTTTTTGCATTCTTTGTGCCATAATGCATTTTAAATTTCAGCAACTTGCATTGTAATATAAACTTGTGGAGCTTTGATTATTATCCATGTATGACATGATTTCATACTTTATACCCTGCCATGTCTTGTGCTAGTTTGCTAGAATTATTTTATGGCTTTTCGTGTATAACTTAGCTTTTGTCATGCTAGCTTTATTATCTGTGAGCAAAATGAATCAAAATATGACTTGTTGGATCTTGTGACTAGTTTTGCTGTAGTGATCCTCATGATCCATGCTATGTCATATAGGCCTAATTGAGTCTTGAACTTATTCTGAGTTTTAAATTGAGCTATGATAATTCTTAAGTCAAGCAAATGAAAAATGAGCTTTTCTGTGCGAAAAAACTGATCTCACCAATTCTTTCTTATGAGACGGCTTGCCATTGCACTAGGCATGAACTCAGGGGGAGTTTTGGATAACCTAGACCATTCTCTAAAGCTTTTGTTGCTTGGGATAGTCGCAGTAAGGCTTGAGATCTAGTACAATGCTAAGAAAACAAATTGGCAATTGGTTGAAGCTTAGGAGGCAGTTGTGGATGGCTCCTAGTCTAGGACTTGCTTTACTAAGATAAAACCAATCATTTTCAGCAAAGTGCTCAAAGTGCTAAATTCTAAATGCTTGAACCAATTGATTCAAAATTGAACTCATAGTTCTCAAAATTGACTCAATTTCTAGTTTCTGGTCACCATTTTGCTTATAGACATGGCTTGACTCATTTTTGGATACCTTTAGTGAAACTATGATCTTGAGCACCTTGTCATGCTATCAATTCATTTAATCTCAGATTATTGCTAGTTTGGTCTTAGCTTTGCTGTACATGTTTTGCCATGATTGAATATAGCTTCTTCACATAATATGGCTTGGTGTAATACTTGTACAGTCTTCTTGGATAATCTTCATGGCTCCTTTTTTGAAGAAAAAAAAAATTGAACAAAAAAAAACTGATAAACTGAAAAATTGAAAAACTGCAGCCATTCCATTCCATTCATGCTCTATCTTCTTCCATGCACCTTGATGAATTCATTGTCAAAGGGGGAGACAAACGGGACAAAAATGCTGTTTTGGATGCTCTCTGTGCTTTTTCTAAAAGGTCAAATAGAACACTTGTTCTTTCATATAGACCTTGAGTGAGATTTTCTGGAATTGGAAGCTCTCTTTGCTTCCTCTGCCTTATCTCACTTGCTGAAGCCTTTCTGAAGCCAACTTGGTCATTTCTTTGCATTCATTTGCTTTTAGGACCAAGTTGTGCCTTTGTGCGAAAAACTGTTTTCTTTTTTCTTCAAACCTCAAAACATTCATTTTTGGGAAATTGCCAATGTGTTCATCAAGAGGAAGATTGTGGACATCATGAGGATATGCTCATGATCCTAAGTAATGTTACAATTGGCAATTTAGTTAAAGGTTTGTTGGAATTCTGCTTTCGAGAAAGTTTCAAAGAAAGTGTCGATTTTCAGAGAACCGGTGTTTAAAGGGATGACGATCCTTGAGCAATCTGCACGATCGCTAAGTTGTGTGGCGGTAGTACCGGATCGCGGTTATACCGATTGGTAGATGGCGGTAGCTTAATTCCAGAGAAGATGTTTTGGAAGTTCTGGTCTTCATTGGAAATCGGAACGACCACAATTATTGGAGCAGTACGACCGAAGATCGGTAGTACCGCTGGTAACACGGCGGTTATACCGATTGTGTTGGGATTGTCACCATTTTGGAGTTTTGGCTTTGGGATAGGTCATATCCATGTTTATCTTTGTATATGTGTTGCATATTGCATGTTTTGAGCTAACGTGGGTCAAGTTGTGAAGAACTTGTTCCTGAGACGATTTCTTGGTCTATTGTTGCGGTGGCTTGGAGGTCAACGACGGTCAATCGGCGAGGTGGATCGACTAAGCTTGGAGAGCCGAGGTCCGAACGATCAAGGATGCGGGTGAGGTCAATGGACTCAAGCGTGGCACTAATGGACAAGGATGACCGAACAGGCGGCTTGATGCGATCGTTGATCAAGCGGTGCGGGGTCGGTGCAAGTGTTAAGGTGGTCGGTGGGAACCGGATGGAGAGACTTGCCGACACGATGAGAACCGCTGGATCAATCTACACGTGGCGAAGCATGGATGTGTTTCGCGTAGTTCGGACTCGGTCTTCGGAAAAGATCGAGAAGGGGTATTTTGGTAATTTTACTAAATACCGCCTTGGTGACCTAATGCCAACCCGCGGTGTAAGACGCTGCGTCAAGAAGTGGATTAGGTCAAGAGAAGTGAAGACGGTGCTTTAAAATGCGTGTGTGAGTGACCCGTTTGTATTGGGCCTTAATGGGAGCCTATTAGGGTTTGTCTTCTAGAAGGTCTAGGCCTCATATAAATAGGAAGGGTGCTGTGTTACAACAACCAAGCACTTCATTTGTAAACCCTAGTTTGGTTTTCGGGTTTTAGAGAAAGAGGAGAGGCTTAGGGCTCTAGGGAGTTGAGTTGAGTTGTGTGCTCATGGATTGAGTTTTGTCCTCCATGAATGGAGTGGCTGTAAACCTTCTCAACCTCAGATCAATCTATGGATGATTTCCAAAGATGAGTCTCTTTTGTGTTCATGTTCTCTATTTGTGATCTTTGGTCATTTCTTGATCCTTTGGTTTTTGGTTGGTTTCGTGCCCTCTTACTTCTTGCTGTGACATGTGGGAACATATCTAAGATTACCTAGATCATCAATCTCCCACGAGCAAGAGTTGGATCAAGATTTCGTTTTTGCCCGATTTTGAACCTTCCTTCGGTTAAATAGAAAAAGGTTGAAACTTTGACATGGATCTACTCTTTATTTGCTTGGAATAGGTTCCTAACCTCCTTAGGAAGGTGTGTTTCAAATCTCATAGAGTTTGGCCAAGTGGATCAAAAGCTGTGCCAATTTTAGTTTTCGTCGTTTGTCGTTCCGGGACAATTCCAGATAATCGCCCTTATAACTGTGGTTATACCAAACATTAGTACAACCGCCCATTTGCCTGCGGTTGTACCGAACATTGGTACAACCACCCGTTTGCCTACGGTTGTACCAAACATTGGTACAACCGCCCGTTTGCCTGCGGTTGTACCGATTTCCCTGATTTCTTCAGCTCTTCCTCAATTTTGTTTGCTGAGCTTTGGGGGTTAGGAGTGGATTCAACACAAGACTTTCTCTGTGCTTAATCATTGATCTTCATAGCTCTTATCGCTATTGAAGTGATTTACAAGTTGAATCCATTTAAAGTGAAAAAGAATTTGAGCTCCTATTCAAAACCCTCCCCCCCCTCTAGTCGCCTTTCCGGTCCTACAAAGAAACAGCAAGCTAGAATTTGCAAATTAAAGATGACTTTCAATATGATTAGAGCAAAGAAAAGCATCTTCTCGGGCATGCCATCAGCCATAAACTTTTTGTTCTTACCTTCATTATCAGCCGTACAGTAAAAGATGACGTTCAACCTAAGCATAAACCATGGCGCATCGCACCTGGTCATCTGCCGAAGTGAGCACATGTGGCGCATCCCCACCGGCTCGCCACGTTGCAGAGCTCACTCCTTATATAGTCCTTTACCATCGCTACATGCACGGCTCGCACCACCGCAAAGCCGCTGCATGAGTAGCCACCGACGCCTAACAACAACACCGACCTACCCCTCGCGTCTCTGGCTCGCACGAATGCCTGGATGCCACCTCGATTCCGAGTCCGCCTCCAATCACCAGGAGCCCGAGAAGCTGCCTCCGTGGGACGCATGCTATGGTTTGGCTGACGCCCAGTTGAGTCTTCTTGAAGATCTTGCTGCCCGCCCGCCCGCCGGCTAACTGGAGCTCCCTGCTTGCCTTTCAATTTCACTGATAGCGACACTTGTGCGCCACGGTTGCATTTGGATCCGCAGGTGATGGGGATGGGAGGAGGAAGTGGTGTGCGGTTGGGTATTTGTGGGAGGGGTCATGGAGACGGCAGTTGCAGACAACATACTTGCAGTTGGGTCGAGGGGGTTTCGGCCTGTGGGCGTGCGTGGGACCAGCGGAGGGACCGATACGGGGCAACGTGTCAGCGCCAATTTCCTTCAAGCGAGAGGAAGAAGGGAGGACTGACAACCACTAAGTCCTTTTTAAGTAGTAGAGATTGTATCAACACTACTCGTCTCTCCCGCTCAATCACCTCGCAATTTGTGCTTACAATTTTATCGTATAGGCATTTTAGTCATTTTTTCGGAAGATGATTACCTTTGCACATGTGCTTTCTTCAAAAGTGACAAGTGTTTTAGAATGGAGAAAATATGAGAAGACCTAATGGGTATGTAGGGCAGCAGGGGTGGGTCTATAAACAGTCGGGCCAAGTGGGCTCTAGACTCACTTCTAATGATTTTTATCACGAGTTCTAGGGATGTACATACTCGGTTCCAACCGGTTTGGGAAGAAAACTCAACCCAGCCCACAAACGAACAGGTCACACGGTTTGGGCCAAGTGGTTTCTATGGGTTCGACGGGTTGCAGTCTGGCAGGCGCAACAACTAGCTAATGGAGCAAGGAGGGAATTTTTTTTGATTTGGCCTTGTAACATCACGTAATTGCAAAAATAACCTCCTTTCACCGTATTTGCAAAATTAGACCCTCTAAGAGCGCGGAATCGCTGAAGGGCCGACGCGTATCCCCTTCCACGGTCGCAGAGCGCGGCAAGGAACGCGGGCGCAGGACTGGAGGGAATTGCCACCTTCCGCGGTGGAGGAGCGCGGAAGGAGCGGTGAGATCCTGCGGTGGCCGAGCGCGGAAGGTTTGGCCACATACCGCGGTGGCCGATCGCGGAAAGAAGCCAAATCTTCCTTAGGGCCGATTAGGGTTTCCAACAAATTGGCACCACGTCGATTAGGGTTTCCAACGGGACGGAATTAGGGTTTTCAGCGCGATGGTTAGAGTTTTCAACGGTCTAGGGTTTCGTTCATGTTAGCGCTTTTACGAATACGAAATCTTTTCAGTCATTTCAGTTAGGGTTTCAACGGGCACTGATATTTATAAAAAAACATTCATTAAGAAATATGGGCACCGAGGTTTGTAAATTAGGGTTTCCTTTTCTCCAAAATCAGGGTTTCCTTTTCTCCAAAATCAGGGTTTCGTCGCGGTTTCAGCGCTATTTGTAGTAATTTCAAAATGTAGCAAATGAGTTTAAAAAATTACAAAACTTTTTGTGGAGCCTCCCGTCATAGCGTTGTTGCTTCTGTAATTTTTCTATTATTTTATTCGTTCAGAGAAAAGATGATTGATAAGCATATCAGACGAGGTATAACCTTGAGAATGTCGTCCAAGCAAACTTTATCTGCGGAAACACTTGTTGTCTTTTAGAAGTGGGATAAAAAGGCACTAGTACTATTGAAGTCTCTCCTCGATGAAGTTGTCTGAACGTATACGCGTATATAGCCAAGCAGTCGATGAAGTACTTTATAAAGCTTATACAAAATATGATTGAAAGGGCTGAGAACGCTCGTTGTGATTATGAAGATGCCCTAAAACATGGAGGATTTGATGTCGGTGCGAATGTTTCTTTCTGGGATTCCACTAGAAGAGGCATACTTGCAATATAGGCTTGCTTTGATGGATTAGCGGAGACACGGAACCAGAACTACATTAAAGTCCACGGACAGAAGTACGTTACACGTAGTCACATGGCATGATGGTTCGTCTAATTGCTTTAGTCATCTTGCTACTACTATGGTACACTGCGACATAAGCATCTGGACCATGTAAGTATACATGCCTTTAGGGGATAGTAAAAAATATAGCGGGTAGGACGGGGACTACTACGGAATGACGTGACCTACCGCGTGGACCGGGGCCATTTTTCCTTCCTTGCTAGCTCAGCGTTGAACCCCTCGCCAGCCTCTTTGGCCTTGGCCGCATTTCCCTCTTTCTCTCGCGCTCCCTATGTTTGCACTCCTCCGGATGAGCTTGCGTCTCCCGACGTATGCGCTCATTGTACTCGTCGTTGCGGCGTCGCTCCTCTAGGATCTCGCGGTCTCTTTGTTCATGCCACTTGTCCATGTCGAGAGACCACTGGTCATGTGGGTGGATCTCATGGTCAATCCACTTGCGGTAGCCACATAGTGGATCCGGGGACTACAGGTAGACAGGAGAGGTTGTTAGTGTGTACTTTAAAAGAGAAATAGCACGAACACTGCAGAATCGGGTCCTTACTGCCACCGATAGTCGCTCGTGTCCGGCGCCCGTCGGGATAGTCACTAGAGTAGTTCGCGCAACCCCAGTAACGCATGCCCAGGCTAAGCGGGTACTTGGACTTGAAAAACTTGCATCTGTTCCTGCACCAACAGAGGGGTGGCATCTCCCCCTCGGGCGGGTGTTGCGGCGAACGTTCGGTTGGAACGTTCGACATGGGATTGCTACTACGAGGGGCTTCATTATGAAGAGATGCCATGTAGGCACGCGTCTCTTGTTCAACCCGGGCCCTAGCAGCCCTTGCTCGGTCGTCCCGCTCCCCAGCAGCCCTTGCTAGTTCGCGGATCCGGTCCCATTGCCTCTGCTTGTCGTCCATTTCGACATGGTGAAGGAAGCTTTGGTGTAGTGCTGGGTTTGGTTGTGTAGTGCTGGGTTTGGTTGTGTAGTGTTGGGTTTGGTTCAACCCTCTTTTATAAGCCCCAGGGTCGGTATGGTGTTGTTAATTTCATGCAGAGTCCTGTCTTTTAGTTCTGAAAAGCTGAGGAGGTAGAGTGTTGTCATGTCGATCTGAAAAGCTGACGAGGTATAGTGTTGTCACGTCTTACTTTGCAGAGAGAAGTCATGTCTTGCTTTATAGAGTGTTATCTTATCAGTCTGAAAAGCTGGCGAAGCAGAGTGTTGTCAAGTCTTTCTTTGCAGAGTCTTGTCTTTTGATGCCCGAAAAGTCAGTGAGGCGGCCGGGGTTGTCAAGTCGATCCGAAAAGCCTAACCCTAAACCTAAACCCTAAAGCTGCGTAAAAGTCGTCTCCTTTGGTCTTATTATCGCATAAAGTCGCCTGCGGTGGTCTTGTCATCGCGCAAAGTCCGCTGCCCGTCTTGTCCTTCGCACAAGGTCGTCTCCTTTGGTCTTATCATCGCGCAAAGCCGCCTCATGTGGTCTTCTCACTGCGCAAAGTCGTCTCCTTTGGTCTTATCATCGCTATAAAGGCTGTTCCGCTTAGTCTTGTCTCGGCAAAGCAGCAAATTTCGCCTAGTCTTGTCATATGCAAGCTAACACATTACCGCTTTGTTAGCCTCCCCCGCAGTTATAAAATAGGACCATGGACCCTTGAAACCGTAGGAAGAAGAACATTCTCCGTCAGACAAGAACATCTTGTGGCGGATACCCGAGGACCACCCAACCGAGGTCGCTGAAGCAAGATCTTCCTCTCGAAAGGAGGGATGACTTCGGCCCTAATTACCGGTTGATGCCGAACAAGCGTGCTCAGCCGGTATGGCCAAAATACGGACACAGTGAGGACATTGTCGTGCAGGTCTTGGACGGCCCTTTCGATGGCGGACGACGTTTCTTCCGATGCCTACACTCTGGGGTAAATGGTTTTGTTCATGTTACTACTAATACATCCTCCATACTAACCGCCTCTTGCAGCAGATGGCGAAATGCAACTTTGTCCGCTGGATCGATCCTCTCCATGAACGACATGTTGTGATGTACGTGGATACATTGTGGAACCGAATATTTCAGTTGGAGGCGCAAATTGACAATCTCAACGAGCAAAATGATGACCTTCGCCAACAGATGCAGTGCGAGAGGGGCAACGAGGAGGTCATGAATATAGGAAGTTCCTATGATCCCACATGCTGTTGCGCGAACCCTAGCTGCATATCTGCGTGCTACTACAATGATGGCTAGCCACGTCCGAGACGCCCCCCTGTAGAACACTCTATGTGAGTAGTGCGAGGCACCTTCTATCATTAGACACCTTCTGTACGCAATTATGTTCAATCTCATAAAGCATGTAACTCGTAGTGCGAGGCACCTTCTATGCGGTTGCCTTTTATTGAGTTGACTGTTGCATCGATATGTCGTGTGCATTAACCACAAACCTAAACCCTAAACCCAAACCCTAACTCGTGTAATGCAAGGATACACGGCAGTTAATCCATTCATGAAGGACTGCGATGCATAGGTAAATAGTGGACATTACAATCTCATTACAACTGAACTTCTAATTGGCAGGAACAAGAAATAATAGTAGAACACACTAAAACTCATGGTCCCTACCTCCGCCACCTGCCCCGACGCTGTAGCTGCTCCTAAGGGAATGTGAACTTGTCAGAGGAGTGTCGTGCCTCTCGAAAGTCATAGTGGGACTACTGCGTGGGAGGCAGTGTCACATAGAACTCATTGTAGGGAGCCGGGCAAGACTCGAGCATATCGTCCACCCACTCGTCCTGTAGAAACGGCACTGCTGCGTTAGGGTAGAGGTTATGACCTTTGCAATCGTAGTCATGTTGGAAAGGATGTACCTGCGGAGCTGGAAGTGCGGATTGCGATCCTTGGCCTTCATGTCTCAATTGGTCACTCCAGACCAGCAAATTCGGTGGGCTATGTGAGTTTTACCGTAGCGTGCAATGGGAAGATTGAATTAAGTACGTTACAGCATACCTGTGTATGTGGTTGTGCGAACGATGATGCTCCGAGGCAATCGGCACTGAAATAGTGCACAGAGCTTGCTCCGAACGACTGCCCAAACCACGGGTTGCCCTCATACAAGTTTGACTGGACGTCGTGTACGAACGTGGGCAACGCCTCGTCAAGATCTTGGGGCTAGGGCGAGTCGGTCATTGTCTGGTTGCACCTCGTGGCCCGCCCGATGAAGTTCGTCTCTGTCCCGCTGCGATTTACGGCGGAGGTAGTAGAGTGCTGTCACGTCGCAAGTGCCGAAAGAACAAACGGAAGTGAGATATATGTTACCAATAAGGGCACGTGCAAACAGTTAGGACAACAAATCGTAATTGACATACCGCTTGCCCGAGGCCGAGGCGCGTGGAGGAAGAGCGACCGTAGCTATGTCGACTCCCGGAGTGCGACGGATGTGCAGACGGTGGTGCTGAGGGAGGTGCTGAGGGCGGTGGGGAAGGAGGCTGTCCTCGGTGTCCGCGTCATCGCCCACCTACGTCGCTGTGCTGACCACAAGTCATGGTCCTAATTGCCACTGCCGAGTCGTCATAGATGTTGCGCAGCATACCTAGGAACTGAGAGGAGGTGCTGATCCTCTCACGTCATAGACCGTGGGCAGCCTCGGTGTTGATACTCTGAAGGTGATCGTACTGCAAGGAAACCGAGAATAAGTTAGACGCATTTCCCGTGCAAAAAAAATTGCGAAGAATATTTTACCGTCTCGTCTTGGCGTGCCGCCCGATGAGTGTCAGGACTTGCTCGCACAAATGGCGTGCGGCGTGACCTCCGAGGGCGCCGGGCGCCGCACCAAGAAGGCCGCTTCCCGGTGCACGGAATGTACTATCTCAAGTACGCAGTGTGTGTCTCGACATCGTATGGTCATGCCTCCTGCATAACGTCGATCGCCGCCCTCTCGGCCCACAGCGTCATCCACGGTAGCTGTGTCTCCCTCCAGTCGTCGCTCTTTCGCCCTTGCCTCGTTTGCCTGCAAGTGATTTTGGACGTTAGGCAATCAAAAAAAGAGATGCAGCCAACAGGTAAACGAAGATGCCAGGTTTCTTCGAGACAATCCAAAATTCGTGGATGGCCCAATGCCAGCACACCGAGCCGATGCACCGTCTGAACCACAAGCTTACTTCTACGGCTTCCCTTTAAACTGGAGCAGACGCTCTTCCTCGACCAAAGCTCCTTCTCCACATGGCCTTAGAGCCGATCCTTCGCTTCGACGTGGCGCCAAGACTTTAGGGCCCTCTCGTCTCGTGAATCGCCCGAGGGTCACCTCAAGAAGCGGGTCATGGGGTTGGCGGTCATTGAACGTATCAGAAGCGCCAAAGTTCACGACATTAACCTCGAGAATGCGACGCAAACACCGAATACTTCCACCTCAAAGTTCTGGCGCGCAGCGAAAAAACCATATCCACAAGCTCCAAAAGGTCGGGTTGGGCGATCACGCACACGAGAAGGAGGCTTTAATTCAAAGAACACTTTAAGGACACGCTGCCCCGCCCACGTCAGAAGCTCGGACTCAATCGGGAGACCGCTAACCTTCCTTCACAAGACTTGCACGGCCTTTAGGACGCCTTCACGAAACCAAGTTCTTTCTGCCTTAAACCACTTGCCAGGGGACAAAGCCCCGGGCCCGGAGGGTTTCACTTCCAACTTCTATAAGTCCTGCTGGCATATCATCAAGGATGATATAATGGCAGTGTTTCACAGCTTTCACTCTCTTCGCACGTCGCACCTCCACCTTCTCAATACAACCAACATTGCACTAATTCCAAAGAAGGAAGGGGCAGACCAAGTGCAAGACTTCAGACCAATCAGCCTTATCCACGGCCTTGGGAAGTGGATTGCGAAACGCTTAGCGCCGGTGATGCCTTTTCTCAATAACCTGGTCTCTCAAGCTCAGAGTGCCTTCATCAAGACGAGGAGCATTCACGATAACTTCATCTACGTTCGAAATTTGATCAGAAGACTCCACCAATCTAAAACCCCCACGCTCTTCCTCAAACTCGACATTGCAAAGGCTTTCGACTCGGTCCGTTGGGATTACCTCCTCGATCTCCTTTGGAAAAGAGGCTTCCCTTTTAGATGGACAAACTGGGTGGCCGCCCTTCTCAGCTCGGCCTCTTCCAGAGTCCTCCTCAACGGGATCCCTGGCGAGGCAATCATCCACGGAAGAGGGTTGCGACAAGGGGATCCTCTTTCGCCTTTCCTCTTCATCCTGGCAATTGACCCCTTCCAACGTCTCCTCGAGATTGCAACCGATCTGGGGTTCCTGGGCCGCACGAGGGACCGCTTCGCCACCCTCAGAACCTCCATTTACGCAGACGACGCAACTATCTTCATCAATCCGAGTGAATCGGAACTGCATTCAACCACCCAGATTCTACTCAACTTTGGCGAGGTCTCAGGCCTCCGCGACTAACGCCCGTAAAAGCACGGTGCTCTGATTAGTCATGATTATATAGACTGACTCAATCTTACAAGGCTTCCCTACCGTCCGTGCATCCTTTCCGATCAAATACCTAGGTCTACCGCCACCCATAAAAGATCAAGCAGAGTGGACTTTCAACCTCTCCTTGACAAAGTGGGTGGTAGACTAGCAGGCTGGCAAGGACGTTTTCTGACCCCTGCAGGGCGAGCTACCCTGGTCAAATCCGTCCTCTCCTCGATCCCAATCTATTACCTCACGGTTTTCAAGATCCCCAAGACTGTTCTTTCTGCTCTAGACCGCTTCAGGCGTCGCTTCCTCTGGGTGGGTCACGAGAACTTCTCGGAGGGCAAGTGCAAAATCAACTGGGTGAAGGTGTGCCGCCCGCTGAACCTGGGCGGCCTAGGCATCCTCAACCTTTCATATTTTGCTACCGCCATAAGACTTAGATGGCAATGGCAACAATGGAAGGCCCCAACCAAACCCTGGGTCGGAATGGAAACACCCTGCGATGCGAGGGACCGCACCCTTTTATGGCAAGAACCACAATTTCTTGGGGATGGCAAAAAACTCTCTTCCGCTCTTTACCGGCTTAATGGGGCGGCTCCAAAAGATTTGGCCCCAAAGATTTTCGAAATCTCCAAGAGGAAAGACCAGACAGTGGCTTCTGCCCTTCAGAACGGACGCTGGGCGCGACATCAACATTCGTGGGACTCTCTGTCGACCACATACAACAATTTGTGGATCTCGTGCAAAATCAACCATATCCATTTGGACACGGCCTCCTGATGAGATCGCTTGAAATTAACCCGAATGGTACCTACTCTCAAAATCCGCCACGCCATGTTTTTCCGGTTCTATAGGATCGATTTTTCGCTACTTATTTGGAAATCCCATGCCCCCCCAAAAAATGTAAATTTTTCGCATTAACAATCCAAAACAAGCTCGATCACGATAGATTGAATCACGCGATGGCCAAATCGCCGCTTCGCCTCAGAGACACACACCGAATCGCCCTTCACCTTTTGCCCAATGTCGTTTCTCCTTCGAATTTGGAAGCAGATGGTAGATCGGCTAGGTTCGAGAGCTCACCTTCCTCTCGGCCCCTTGTTCGACCATCCGGATTGGTGGTCAAATGTAGCGTCAGAAAGGCTCGCCAAATAAGGCTACTAGCACGACCTTTATTCTCATTATGTGGGAACTCGAAGGAAAGAAATGCTAGAATCTTCAATAATTTAGCCACCCCCTCAACAACTCCTTGCGAAGATTAAGAAGGAGGGCCGATCCTGAATTTTGGGGCCAAGAGTCCCGAGCTTTTATTCCCTTGTAATTAAGGCTTTTTGGTCTCTCTGTACTTTAACCTTTCTCTATTAATTTAACGGGCAACCCTCCTACCGGTTTCATTCAAAAAAGAAAGTGTTGAGCATTTTCATTTTGTTCACAAAAGTAACATTTAGGATCACCAGGCCACTTCCTTCTGAACATATTGCCTTTAGTCAAGATAGCATTTTGAAACAACAACCACATGAAAATTTAAATCTTAAAGGGGTATTTTTTTTTGCCTTCCAGATATAATTAAAATTTGGGCCTAAATCATTATTACAAAGAGCTGTATACATGGATCTTACCGAATAACATCCAGATTTATCAAGAGCCCAAGGTACAAGGTCATTATTTCTTTTCAGAAAGATGGGACTGTCCTCAGTTCATCTTGCAAACAAGCCCATTTACCAGCCAATTCAGAGGATACCCATCTTCGATTAGGGAAACCCATACTTTACCTAATCCTAGTTACGAAAAAGTTGGCCATATAGTCGGATACCAAGTAGCTAGACCTAGCATCGCTTGTTCAGCGCCAAAAGGTACTAAGATAATACTCCTATGATCTGATTCAGTTCAAGCAACAGATCAAGTTCAGGACTCGTCTGGATTTAGATTTGGGCCGGCTTGATTAGACTGGGCTTACGTTGACCCAATAGCGAGTTTTCTTATACAGTATCTCCGAATAGTTTTTCCAGCAGTAAGGCCTTCCACAAGTGGCAGTGGCCTAGCTACTTGCCTGGCCTGGCCTGTGAGGCTCTGATGTGATGTTACAAGTCGAGCAGGCCGAGTTATAACGTGTGCCTGTGAGACTGACGCCATTGCTACAGGCTATAGCTGACACGAAGGACGAAGCAGGTGCACTGCACTACCGTCATGTGGCAGACAGCAGTCAAAAGTTGGGCCTGACATGTGATTGTGCCATCAGAATTCAGGATCTTCGTCGTCATCATACAACCTACTCAGTAGGTGTTTTTTTCCTTCCCTATTTTTTGCTTTTTATTTTATTTTATTTTCAAAATTAGCTCTCCGGAGAAACTAATTTCACAAATGGTCATTTTTCTTAGCGCCAACACGAATGACACAAAGCGCCACCTCACATGCGTCGTCCGGTCAGCAGGTGTTCATCGCCAGCCCTACTGGCGTTCAGGGGGCGGAGCTGGGCTTCGGATCTCTGAGGCAATGGCCAGAGGTCTAAAATTAAAATGTTAAAATTCTTAAAAGAAAAACAGAAAAATTTGACTTTAAACCAAAAATAGTTGGACCGGCCCGAGGTTTGTCGAATTTTTTTTTATTTTGGCCCTCTGACATCATTCAATTGCAAAAATAACCTTATCCCTTTTATTTGCAAATCTAGCCTCCCTCCCTCTCTTACCACGCTTCCCGAGCGCGGAAGGTGGGCGCCAGCGCGAATCTCCGCGGGAATGGACGGCGACCGCGGGATCGGAGGACCTTTCGTGCTCGAGCACCATGGAAGAGTCTTCCGCGTTTCGGGACCGCGATAAGAGGTCGGCCACACCGGGCAAGACTAATGATTTTTCGCACGGAGCGAGTAAGAGGAAGAAGAGAGCTAAATTTGCAAATAAAATAGAACAGAGATTATTTTCACAATTGAGTGGCGTCGGAGGTCAAAATAAAAAAAGATTCAGGTTTGTCACGTTACCAGCTACGCCACTGCTGGCGTTGACGTGCGAAGCTTGGCGCCAAACAACCTAGCGCTGAGACATCCAGTAAGCATACTTGCTACTTAATGTTGTTACCTCATGCGCTGCTTTGAACTAGTTTATGTCCCTTGGTAACAGTAGCTAGTTTGGTAGTTGGTACTATGCTACGGCACGACTTCGCATCTTAATTTGAATGTGTTGTCCAAGCGTAAGGCTGCATGCACATGTCTGAAATATTCTCTTCTAATGCAACTAAACAAGCTAGCGATTGATCTTAATCAGTGGAATTATTTTCTTTCTTTCTTTCTTTTTGCTGAGAAAGCTTCTTATCATGAGATCACCCATATGATTTTGTCCTCCACATGCATGCACAAGACGATAAAGATAGGTCTAGAATTAGTAATGGAAATGCCACCTTTCAAGGAAAGAGTCCCTGAAAATGTATGACATGTCGCTACTCTGAAAATGCATGGCATATATATGTCGCTACTCTTGCAGTTGCATGGTTAATTATACGATCGAGCGTACGTGTACATGCATGGTTACGCACAGCATGCTGATATATAGGGCAAGAGACTCATTTCATCATCCGGTTCGATATATATGGATATCTCTTAAGTTAACTAGCTAGGAGAGTAGGAGCACGAGTGTATAACATACTAGTATTATCACCCGCTCCGGTCCGCTCAGCGCCACTACCATCGCCCGCATGACCCCACGGCAAATAAGGAAGAGACTCCGCCGACAGTTCTTGGCCCTGCACCTCGCCGCCGACAGCACTTGGTGTATACTACATGTGTATGTGGCTTGTATACTGTATTGTACATGTGTATGTGGCTTGTATATGTATTTGTACAAAACCACCTATTCAAACCAGCCCGGGGGGTGTATTGACCGGTTTTCGCAAATTTATGGGGTAAAATAACCGGTTTTGTAGTTCAGAGGGTAAACCAGACTTTTCTGATAGTTCGAGGGAGTAAACCAGACTTTTTTCTCAACGAAAAGGTATCTAATCAAAGCATCTCTTGAGTATTTAAGATCTAAGGGTTAATATTTTAATTAAGTTTGATCCGACAGCTAGATTTTTAAAGTTGATGTGGCACAATTAAGACACTTTTATAGGCAATTTTAGATGTAAGGAGGATATCCAACTAGTTAGCTAGCTAATGTTGGTGCGATCATAGAGATGATTGTATCACGTTTATGTTTATGAGTTATAAAATAAATGTTATTATGTTTCTTGGATGAATTATCATTTATAAAGATTAACAAGTATGTGACTTGTTAGTGAAACTCTTTAACTTATATGATGTCATTCTAAATATATCCCTGGTTGGAGGTCACTGATCATGACACTAGTGACTTATCGACTAGCACATGTATTGATTGATAATCATGTTTCACCGGTCATGGATATGGGGATATCGAATCAATAATGTGAACACATGTTAGAGAACATGGTGTTGGATTGACTCATCTTGGGACACTATTGAGATTGTTATGATTTATGTGTCATCAGTTAGTCTCAAGCAATGATGATGTATAATCCTTAGACCTGAGATCAGCATGATTTCCTAAATGTGTAATAGTACACTTTAGGGGTTGCCAAACGCTACTCCGTAACTGGATAGTTATAAAGGTAGCTTTTGGATATGCTATGAAACATGTAGAGGGATGCGACTAGTTGGATATAGGATTTGCCCCTCCTAACATAATAGGAGAGACATCTCTAGGCCTCTCAATGCTGTCGAATAAAGAAAGTACATAGCCGTGCTACTAGTGGTCGAAGAGTCAGCCACATGAAGTTATCTGTCACTTGATCGAGAAAGTATTGAACAGTCTATGGATGACAAAATATCTCACCTGAAGTTCAACCAGATATCGTGAGGCAAGGGGAGAATACGCAAGCAGGTCGTTCAGTCGACCAGGTACGAACTGGTCGTATGGAGATACAAACTGGTCGTAAACTAGCTGAACATGATCACTAACTGGTCAACGAACTGATCGTAAGGAGTTACGAACTGGTCGTAACTAAATATGAACTTGTTGTATGGATATACAAGATGGTTGTAAGTGATAAGTGTTGGGTGGCCGGTAGGCTACGATAGCTACAAACAAAAATTTCTACCACGCAAACCAGGAAGCCAAGCAAGTAGATGATCATAGATCGTTACCACCGACGCCAGAGAGCAATGGAAGAACGGTTGGAGTAGCTCGTCCAACGAGAGAGCGCCGATGTAGTGGTTGTAGTCGATCGTCTAACGCCCTTGCGAAGTCGATCGCTCCTCTAGCAACGCTCTGCAGCCTTGTGAAGATCGCGGATCGCCCTTAAGCGCAACAATCGCAGAGCGCTCTACGGTATCCACACGCCCGGGGAGGAACAACCATACGCCGGTGTTAGCACCAAGTCGCACGCAGAGCTCTCGTGAAGATGGCGGCTAGGGTTTTGGTGGTGCTTTCTCGCGTCTTTCCCAACAAATTTCATGCATCTCCTTATATAGTGCTCGTGATGATTCTATCCGAACACGCCATTTAATCGATTCAGACCGGGTTTGTTCCAACCTGCTAAGTGTGTGACCAGAGGTTCATGTGTAATCGGTTGTGACTCTAAACCCTTTCCGATCACTAGTCGAAGCGCTCCTAGCGTAACATAGCGATTCCCGAATACACACAAATTATATCGGATTTAACCTTAATGCAATATGATCTACGATTAGGTCCTCATCACTTCATGCACTGTGTCCTATCTCTATACGATCAGTTCATATGTGGTCACGACTCGTTCAGAACTCCTTACGACTGTGTTATGACCACTTCAGGATTACGCTCGACCAGCCTCACGACCACTCAGATTCCATACGACTAGTCTCAGAATCGATCGAATCGAGTGACCTACCGTGTATACTCCCTTTGCCTCACAATGTCTGGTTGAACTCCAGGTGAGATGTTATGTCATCCATGGACTGTTCAATTCTTTCTCAATCGAGTGTCAGATAACTTTACATGGTCGAATACTTCGACCACTAGTGGCACGGCCATGCACTTTCTTTACCCGATCACAACGAGTGGCCCAGAGACATCTCTCCTGTTATGTTAGAGGGCAATCCCATATCCCACCAAATACATTCCTCTCCATGTTTCACAGCATATCCGAAAGCTACCTTTATAACTACCCAGTTACGGAGTAGCATTTGGCAACCCCTAAGAGTGCTATTACACATGTAGAAAACCATACTGATCTCAGGTCAAGGATTAAACATCATCATTGCTTGAAACCCTAGCAGCCATCTTCCTGAAGGCCCTATCGTGCGCGTTGGTGCTAGAACACCAGCTTATGGTGTTCCACCCCTGGATATGTGGATACTATAGAGGCACTGTTGTGGTTGCTGCTACGCTGATCGATGACGATCCACAATCTATGCAAGAAACGTCATAGATTGCTGGAGGAGACGATTGGTGCCGAGGACGTTGGACGATCGACTACGATAGTTTCATCGACGTGCTCGATGTTGGATCAGGCTGCTCCAACTCTTCTTCCACTACACTGCGCGTCTAGTGATAACGATCTATGATCTCTTGCTTGCATGACTTTCTAGTTTACGTGGTAGAATTTTTGAGTTGTCAGCTAGTGTAGCATACCTGTATCCTTACAGCTAACTCAACAAATCTCTTGCTTGTAGATACAGAATTAACAAGCTAGCATATATGCATGCACAAACCATGATCCAGTAGTCATGTTGTTGCTAGCTACCAGCTGCATGTAACGGGTTTTAGCTCATTTAGCATGTTTTTGAAGCAAAATAGCAAAAATAGCATCCCCTAATGAAATAGCAAAAATGGCACCCCTACACGTGCCGACATGTCATTCAGTGGCAGGTCGCTGCAGCGCATCCAGATTGTGGTAGGCCACCTACCGCTAACCCAGAGCACGGTAGGTCGCCTGCGTATGGTATCTGCCGATCGCGGCAGGCCACCTGCCGCGGATTGGGTGCACGGCAGGTCGCCTGTCGCGGTATTTTCGCATGGTAAAGATGTTATTTTTGCCATTTCGTTATTTATTTATTTATACTATTTTAGTTAAAAACGTGCTAACTAAGAGAGAAAAAACTCGCATGTTACTCGCTGCATGGCAATTTATCTCTATGTAATTAACAAGATAACTATAGCTAGGACCAACACAATCCCTTATCCATGTTTTTTCATATATGAAATTACAATCATGATTTGTCTGAATCTGATTGTCTTGTAATGATCTGGTAGCTAGCTAGTAGACAAAGAAGCTGATGTGTGTCTTGATGAACAGGAGGAGATCGTCCGGTCGAGCAACCTTCATTCCTTGATGAATATGAAATCGCTGGATTCCATGCAGAATATTACTATTCTCTGCTGATCTCCTATATAGAAAAAAAATTCGGTCCCATGCACGTAGGAGGCCTGACGTTGCTTGCTATGCATGCAAGACCAATTCTTGTGCTTGTTTAGCTGCACAAACTAGCAAACTAGCGACTGTTACTAATGGACATAAACCAGTACCAACTACGAAACTAGTAGGAGGATAGTAGGAGTACCAACTACCAAACAATTAAGCTACTGCTACTAATGGACATAAACAACTACCAAACTATTAAGCTACTGCTACTAATGGACATAAACTAGTTCAAAGCAAGCTTATGAGGCAACAAATAGCCTTAAGTAGTAGCAAGTATGCTCGGCACCAGGTTGTTTGGCGCCAAGTTTCAGTCAACGCCAACAGGGCTGGCGCTGAGGTGGCACTTTGCTCAGCGTCCAGCAAAGGTCGGCGCTAAGATGTTAAGACTCAGCGTCATTCGTGTTGGCACCGAGAAATGGATCTATTTCTGAAATTAGTTTTTCCGGGATGCCGATTTTGAAAATAGAATAAAAATAGGCAAAATAGGCACGCAATAAAATACACTGAGTAGATCCACTACTACAGAAAAGATCTTCACAGACGGTTAAAAAAGTCATCACAGACGGTTTCGTAAGCCGTCTGAGTTTATGGGTCAGTAATGACATGAGGTCATCACAGACGGTTTTCGTCTGTGATACAGACTATCACAGACGATTTGTAGATTAAACCGTCTGTGATAGCTGATGTATCATAGACGGTATGTCCTGAGGAACCGTCTGTGATATTCTTTTGTATTTCTAAATCTATTTCTGTTTATTAGCTAGCCTCAGGAAATACTAGCCATGCCTCTTAAACAAGCAGAAACACAACAAGTATATTTATACATCCAATTCACATTCATTACAAAAACAAGCACATTCAATTCACATTCATTTCATAAACAAGCACATGATCCAATTCACATTCATTTCAGAAACAAGTACATCCAATTCACAAATCAATTAACTAAAATTAACCACTCATGTACATTTACACACATGTACCATTAAGTTCAATCTTATCACAATCAAGTTCAATCTAAACTGTGAAACTTTTCATCTGGATTTATGACCTTACGGTTCATGAATGCCGCAAACTGTCCTCGAATGTTTATGAGCTGGTACTGTTCCAACACAGTTGTATCGATGCTCGCAACCTGTCGCTAGGAAGATTAAATTCGTGCATATATAAATTAATAAGTATGAAATAATTATTGCAAGATTGACAAACCTGAAGATCATTGGTCATCGCGGAACCGACGAGTAGTTCCATGTTGTGGCAAACATAGTATCCACAGATGTTGCAAGCCGACGGCTGCTGGTGGCACTGCAAAAATAGAATTGATTAGTTCGAGGGGCATTACTACGAAGTGTTATATAGGATTAATGTGTAGTACGAATACCAGGAAATTAAGATTGTGTCGCAGAATCCTTCCCTTGCAATTCCCTCCTTTAGCAAAGTACACGATGAACGACCTACGTGATTCCAAAAAGTTAGCCTTAGTCATTGCAAAGGAATGAAATACTACAATAGAGTTTTCTATCACTACTACAAAATAGGGTATAGAAGACGCCTCATCACGCACGCTTGGAATCGCTCAGAAGTTATTATTATCACGCACGGTTCCAAAAACCGCTCGTGATACGCATCTATCATGCACGGTTTATCACCGAATTGTTCAGGATAAGTCACACACGGTTCTTATTACAAACCGTGTGTGATATGTTAGACTATCGCTGCACGGTTTATCATCGAACCGCTCAGGATAAGTCACACACGCATTCTTATTACGTAACCGTGTGATATGTTAGACTATCGCTGCATTTGTTTATCCTCTAACCGCTCAGGATAGTCACACACGGTTCTTATTACGTAACCGTATGTGATATGTTAGACAATCACTGCAGCGGTTTATTAATGGAACCGTCGGATAAGTCACACACGGTTCTTATTACGAACCGTGTGTGATATGTTCGATTATCATGCACGGTTCATACAGAAACCGCTCAGGATTAATCATGACGGTTCCAATTATAAACCGTCTGTGATATGGAACGTATCACATACGGTTATGTTATGGGACCGTCTGTGATATGCCTTTATAAGAACCACTAGGACTCACTCGTTCTTCTCCCTAGTGCACTTAGCCCTTAAGCTCTCACGCACTCATTTCGACAAGGAATGAGCTGGGAACAACATGCAAGTAAATAAAATTAGAAAAGAAACTTAAAGGAAGGTGGTGTGGAGGGTAGGTAGTTATTTGGTGTTTAATTGGACTGAAAGGAGTTGTGAGATTTGGATCCAACTACAACAAAAATATAGAAAAGAGATAATAAAAACTATAGAAAGGTGAAAAGATTTATTGGGAGCTTGGTATAGCTGATCGGAATCAAGAATGTGTTTTCTAGGATTGAGACGGTCGAAAAGGGTATAATATGTCGAATTAGGGTTTTAGGCGAAAAAGTGCTGGATAGTGAATAGTACTATTTTTTACTATTCACCTACAAATACTGGATTTGAACGGTAACTGGAATTACTATTTTGGGTTTGAAGTGAATAGTAACTAGAGTTTACTATTTTTTTGCTAATGAATACTGAACTAGATGAACAGTAAATGAAATTACTGTGCAAATGAACAGTGAAAGGCCGAAATGATTAAATAGTGAATGGGCTGGCCTTTACTGTGCGGCCCACGGCCCCATTCGGTCGGGCCCCAACGGCCCAACTCGCCCGGGCCTTAAAGGCCTTAGGCGCCAAGCTAAAGGTCGAGCTCACAAGATGCGTAATCTGGCGAAGGAAGCACGGGGCGGCGCTCAAGACGGAGAAAGGGAGGGAGGCGAAGGGACCAGCGGCATGGGAGCGCCAGTGGTGGCGGCCGGCCAGCGGTGACCGGGGAAAGACGGTGTAGGGAAGCTCCACCAGGTAGGTACCTCTTACCTCTAGGGTTTTGCACGGGCTGGGATTTGCGGTGGTGGTGGTGAAAGGGAAGGGCGGCGGCGACTCTTGAGATCCGGCCGACTCTGGGGAAGAGGGAGGCAGAAGGGTGGTGGTGGGGTGGGGATGAGGACGTGAGTGAGCCGGGGTGGGTTTTATAGGGCTAAAGAGAGGTGGGAGCAGGCACTACAGAGGGCAGATGGGCGGCATGGGTGGCGGCAACAGGAGGCGTAAGTGAATAGCGGGCGGCGACGTGTGCGGTTACGCATTAGCTATGGTGCCGGGAGGAGAGATGGCGGCATGGGCGGGGCGTGGGTGGTGTCATGGTGGCGGTGGGCGTGCGGGACGCATTAAAGAGGGGGGCGAGGTGGCGCGGGAAGTGTCCCGCTGGGTGGCCTCAGGATTTGAGGCGGCACGGGTAGGGTGACGACCGCCGGACGCACGGGAGAGACGGCGGCTAAGGCGCCGGTGGAAGACGCCTCTGGGTAGAGGAAAGCGGAAATGCCAAAAGGAGAAAGCGGCTGGGTTTTGCAAAAAAGGGAAAGAAATTCAAATTCAATCAAAGTTTTCAAAAAAAAATTGAAATTCTGAATTTTTGGTTTGTTTCAGGTATGGTACTAATACTTTCCCCAAAAAAAAAGAAAAAAACACACCAACATAGCTAGACATTATATACAGTCATGACATAATACTTTTTTTTACTTCCACTACAACACAAAAGCCCTGTAGAGACGCCTATTTTATGGGTTAAAGATATTTTTAATCATCTCTATAGCATCGTAGAGTCGTTTTTGTAAAGCGTGTCTAGAGCGCATCCCCACGTACCGTGTCAAAGATCGTAGAGACGTGTTGTTAAACGCGTCTACAATGATATGAGTCGTTTAGATTGCATCTCTACAAGCTTAGAGACGCTTTCATATATGCATTTTCATATCATCTCTACTCTCCCTAGTGACGCTTTATTGTGTGCCAAGAAACATAGATACACATTCATAGACGTATTTAGATTGAGCTAGAGACGTCCATTTTTATTTTGTTCTGTAGAAATATTTTATCGCTAGTTAAACTTCAATGATTCAGAGAATATAGTATCACATATTTTCATAAGAAGATTGAGATCTTAGGTAAAGCCATTTCAAATGTAGAATTACATTGTTGATATATAAAAACCGTAAGAAAAACATAGACACTCAAGGGATCAATCGAGTTAACAACCAATCTATCATCCACATACAAAGGTGCAACCTCATGGATAACATCGCACTCGAGAAAACAAAACTAGAATCTAATAGATGTCCAAATTTGTCTTTGAATGCATTCAATCTGATCATTCTCTATTTTCCACGCCACGGTTGTCGTTAATATTTATCTTATCGATAACTATTTATCTTTTCAACTCAAGAAAATTGATGTCCATATCTAAACGCTATTTAAATCCCTTGGGTTGCAAATCTTCTGAAGAACCGACTTGGCAAAGAAGCTTCATTTGAAACTCTATAGAACATTTCCAAAGTTACTTTGGCCAATATGAATTCTCGAAAATAAAGTGACAATGCATATATTAAAGAAACACATAATGACAGACCAGATATTCATTGTTAAAGCCGAATTGCTTTTCCAAATTCTATCTCCGTAACTATCAAACCCCATTCAATCGGTCAAGTGTCATTGCCAATGTAGTATAACCATTCAAGACCCCAAGGATACAAAATGAACTCAAACTTGAAAATGATGAGGGCTCAAAAGATCAAAGTCATTGGGGCATGATATAGTAGGTACTAAGTACTACATGGGTTGGGTTAAGAAGAAGGATCTCGATTGATCCTTCCTTTTAAAATAGGAGGCCTAGTTTGGTTGCCCATTGATTATGATTTATAGGAGTGAAAAAGTTGACTACCATTGCAAACTTGGTCTGAGGCCGACCTACACACACCACCTCAATCAGATTTCTACACCGACACTACAAACTTTCTATTATAATATACACAAGTCTAGCACAAACATTATCTTAGCATGGAATACTACATGTTTCCTAAATGTTACAACAAATCCTTGTTATACTCGTAAGGAAGTTGGTTCAGTTGTAGGAAATTATGTTTGCCCTGTTCTAAATTCAAGTTCAAGTTTTAAGAACAAAAGGAGTTCAGATGAAAAAATTGAAATTATTGGATGACACAAGTGTTGGCAATGGCACCAAGGACTTCAACGTTACACATCAAGATTGGAAGGCCCAACATTCATGAGTTGCAAGGGATAGATTGAAACAGTAACAACCTAAGCGAATAACACATGTGAAAGCATTATCCAGAAGAATTAAAACATGTGATCGTGTTTCATGCATCTAAAGTACATGCATTTTAAATGTTAAGGGTATTATGAGTTTCCACTATTCCTGAAGAAGCACTCCATAGAGTTCCACAAATTCCAAAGTGCAAATGTGAGGACAACATTAATGAATACTGGCATCTCAAACTGCAGTGTTCGACCCCCACCCACCCCAACCCCTAGGTAAACTCCAACAAACTTGGTTATTAATGTCATCCTACAAGCCCACGATAATGTAACAACACACACTGATGAGGTACCATCTTTGATGGCCAATAAAAGCAGGACACCACTGTGTGCTTCATGAAAAAAAATACTTTGCATAAAAAAATTCAACAAGAATTGATGACCCAATGCCATACCTCGAACTTCGGTATGTTTCTCCTAGTACACACCACTAAAGCACTAATTGCGTACACACTCTTTCCAGGCACACATGCAAAGATGAGATGCGGGCACAAACAATGCACATGCAAAGATGAGAGGATTGAAGTCTATTACCGTTATAAATTCATAGCTATATGTACCACATAGGTCTATCAGCTTCAGTTTATCAACTTTGAGCTGCAAGAAAATTGGGGAAAGCTTTAGTACTACAAGAGGCAAATCATTTATACAACTGCAAAAATGCAAATAAAACATTACTATTGATTTTGCTAGCACCGTATGCCTCTTTGAACATAAATAGAATGTCTGCTGCGAGAAACACCGGTCGATCAAGTCAATGCTTGCCCAATGAGAAGGTGGCAATGCGACCAAGAAACGCTCCTTGTAGTGAAAATGTAAAAATCCTACCCTCAATACAATTTTGAAGCATCAAATAGTTTGCATCTCACACTCTATTGCAAACTTGGCCATACAAGATTTCATCGGTCTTAATGATCTCAATTTAGTAACTCGGTGACAATATCACTTCTCCACCAAGAGACTAATGGAAACAAATCTAGGATTCCTAGACAACCAAACAATCAAGAGAAAGCAGACTTACAAAGGGCAATCCCTTCTAGGTATCACCGACATGCCCAAACCGATGCCCAATTCACACACATCCAATGTTGTCCTACAAGAAGAAATTTCGTCTATTCATCAAGAGTTGTTATTTGACGATCAATTGGTGGAATGTATGCAAAAAGCGTGCATTTGACGCCAAGACCATTCTGCGGTGCATTGAACGATCTGATGTACGCCTTCTCCGACATCCCACTCATACGCACCGCCTCTACCTTCTATGCCATCGGCGGTCATCTCCTTGTGCACCGGTCAATTCCTCCTTGCCGTCGGTGTGGTCAACCTCCGGCCGTACTGCGCCTACCGCTCTGATCCTCTCGTTGTCGCCACCCTGGTGCTCACCTTAAATCTTGGAGAGCGCCACTCTTTCGTCAAGTCAGCCAGAGCCGTGGAGCTTGTCACCAAGTCGCCGGCCATCTTCTCCGCCCATGCGCCACGCCGCTTAGGTCACCTCCACATCACCCCGCTCATTGCAGGTCGTCGCGTCATCGCCTCGCGGCCCACGGAAAGCGTCCAGATCCGATCCCAACCGCCTGGCTCGGTGAACCAAGTCCACCGTGAGCCTAGCCACTGACCCGTGGGTCCCACCTGTCAGGTTGCTTTTCTTTTATTCCTTGCGGCTGATTTCCAAGGCTGACGTCATAATTCAGGTTTTCCAATAGGAAAATAATTCGGATTAATCCATAAACCCTTTTTAGGGTTATTTCATCTCGGTGGATATATTGACTCTAATAGTCTTTGATAATCTGTGAACTGAAAGTTTATTTTGCTATCGTGAGATAAATTTGACATTCAACAGGAAAGTTTTAGATTCAGCTCAAGATCTGTTTGATAATTGTTAAATTTGATTAGTGAAGATATATTGACTGATGTACTGAGATTGCAAAGGTTAAATCCTTTGCATCCAGCATACTGAGAGCACTCTTTAACATCAATACTCTGAGCTTTTTGTATGACATGGAGATACTTCGTATGTATATGTTGATTTGGTCATTTAAATGCTTGCAACAATCCTATGTTGATTTGGTCATTTAAATGCTTATATTGTTTTGTCAAAGTCAGTTAGTGAAGAGTATAGACTGGTTGAGATGGCAGAGGCGCCGTCTTCGCCGCCGCCACCGACGCCACCTAATGCGTTTGGATTTCCGTTGACGATAATGATACGTAAGCGAGATGGTAGAGAAAAATCGAAATTGCCTGCGGGCCGACTGATCATCACGGAGGTCAGTGACGTTAGGATCCCTCTGAGTCCCCAGAGATCAGCACCGAGATTCCGAACCATCTGCGAGATACTTGCAAGGGAACGGGTCCCTGTCACCACACTAAGCTAGAAGTCTCTGACGAAAGAACAGAGAGGCGCGTTGTGGACAGAACTTTCAAGCAAGTTCACTATCTCAGAAGCAGACATGGCACACGTGGAACGGCAAGCGTTGCTCTCGATGGATAACACGTGGAGGACCTTCAAGAGCATTCTTGTCATGAAGGACGTGAACACGGGTGAGCCGCCCTTCACGAAGTATGGATTCTTGACGCGGGAAACATGGGACGCCTTCGTGGCTATGCAGACGACGACCGAATTTAAGGAGCAAAGTGCGGCGCACAAAGCTCTCTGCACACTAAACACTCACCCCACGCACTCGACAATCACTGGTACGTGGCTAAATCCATGCAATGGGCGGCGGAGGAGGAGAACGCAACCGGGCTATTTCCTGAGATCACAGACCCGCGTTCCCTAAGCTAGTTGAAAGTGAGGGCAAAAGTATCATCTTCAGGCAGCATCTCTTTCACAAACCCGGCAGACCAGGGAGTGTCCCAACGTGTGGTAAATATATCGAACTACCTAGTTGTTAATAAGTCCATAACTTCATAGTGTCTATAATAACATGATGACCTCTTGCAAAGATGAATTGATCGCCCAAACTTCCCAAGGCTCCTTCCAAGGCATGAGAGAAGGATATGCTATCTACGGCCCTGGGAAACAAGGAGCACCTGGGTCGCACGTCAGGCCTTGAGGTTACCGTACCTTGGAGTTATGGATTCCAAGGCGACTACGACACGTATAAGAGTAGGAAGAGATCCAAGGCCAAGCACGAGGACCAGTTGGTACAGATGCTTACTGCAAAATTTGAAAGACAGATAACACAATTGCAGGATCAACTAAATCAACTCCAGAACCAGTCGCAAGCCACCCCCGTTATTTTGGGAGCCAGTAGCGTCGCGTCCATGTATAATTCTGAACATGATGACATCCAATTACCTATTGACGGTGTCAAGGTAATGTACATCTCTGGAATACTCCAAAGATAGACCTATATGACGCCTTAGCTAATTGTGTATCGTTTTGTAGGAGCCGACGCCCTGCAAGCTCCAAGTGAGGATGGTTGGGTCTATTTCTATTGAGGCTAGGCGGGGGCTGGCATATCCATACCAGGAAGGGATAGTGCAGCACGGTGTCCAGCTGGCGCAGGGTTACGCCAGGGTCCAGGTGGACATGGTACATGACAATTTCATGGCCGTCCTGCTCGAGATTCGCCCGAACGAAGACATCAGAACACTAGGGGATGCCATGCACACTTTTATCCAGTGGCCCAAGAAGGACATCGCCCTGGACCCAGTAGTGTCGCGATCTCGACACAACCATTCCTCTCCAACGGGACCCTCGATGACTCCACCTCATCATCCTTTGCCCCAGAAGGCCACCTCATCGGTTCCCGTAGAGAAGACACCGAAGGAACAAAAAAAGCGTACCGCCTATCGGTTCCCGTAGAGAAGACGCCGAAGGAACAATAAAAGTGTGTCGCCGTATCGGTTCCCGTAGAGAAGACGCCGAATGAACATGAAAAGCGTGCCACCGTATCGGTTCCCGAGTCGTCTCGCAGGAAGACACTGCCAATCGTTAAGGCCAAATCGAAATCGATGAACATTAAGACGCCTCCCAACTCCGGGAAGTACTCCATCAAAAAACCGTTGTGCTCCAACGCAGAATTACTTCGTAGTGGACTAGCTTGTCAGGCTTTGCATGCCTGGTACATGCGGAAGACCAAAGAGAAGGGGTGCGATACTGGAATCATCGTCAGGTACAAGAATGAGCATTTCTTCAACGGGCCAGGCCACTTCGTCGTGGGCTTCAATAACTTGTACGACCTATTGAACCTCGTTGCCGTCGACGCCTCGCTTCTACGATGTTGGACATCGAAGCGTATACAATCAAGTTCTCGCATTCATGTAATAATCGATAAATATCACAACTCATTGCTTATGTATAGATACATGATGAAAAAGCCCGGAATGTTCCAAACCGTGGGTTTCTCGACCCACACGTGGTCTCTATGCAAACCATCGGGCGCATTTATCCTTCATCGAGAACTACATAACGGCAGGATTGCTCCGTCAGGACAACAAGGACTACATAGTGGTGCCCTACAACGAGGGGTAAGTGCTTCACTACTTGCTATATAAATTTCATTTGTACTTTATACGCAGCACGAACTTAGGTTTAATGACTATAGCAACATACATGAGTAGGAACCACTGGATCCTTTTAGTCATTATACCAAAGAGGAACAATGTAATATACCTTGATTCCCTAATCAGCAACGAGCACGACTTCAGCATTCTGACAAGAATACTCAATAGATATACTCATTTCCTCCATACATAACTCTATTGTAGACTTCCTTCGTTTGAAATGGCCGAGGATAACTTTTGGAATCATATAGGTCGCTCAAAGCCTATGTTCGCGACGGGGACTATACAAGGGGATCGAATCGATTAATCGACACACGTGACGCGATTTTCGCACACGCTATAACACAATAATGCTATATCATACTTCGTAATAATGCGTCTTGAACTGACTATACCTATATATGTAATTCTATTTTTGCAATGTCGCCAGAAAAAACTAATGAGCTATGTGCATTCTACGCTTGCCATCATATGCAAATCATTAATGCTAAGACGAAGGATCCCTGTGTTTGTCAATCTCAAATAATTATTTTCAATTATAAATTTAAATATATATATATGCTTACCACTTTATTCTTGCTAGCGACAGGGCTTGATGATAGAATTAGATACACTCGTTGCGAGCGAGATCGTGGATGTTCGAGGGAAGCTCTACGACTTCATCAAGACAGATATGATTAACCCCAACGGAGACTTTCACTCCGTCGCCAACGCAAAGTTTCACCCCGTCGACACCTCTCAACCACGTGCAAACAAATGATTCAATTGTAATCCAATTGTAACTATACCGAGAATACTTGAACAAATTCTTTTGTAATTTATTTTGAGTAATGATCACTTTGAGTTGTCAACAATTGATTATCTGTGATGTATCTGTTTTTTGCATGCTTGTTTTCAGAGGGCATGGTTAGCAATTCCTAAGGCTAGCCAAAAAAAAAAAGTGGTTAGGGTAATAAACCATCACAGACGGTTTTTGTTAAAACTGTCAGGAAGGCATATGATCACAGACGGTTTCTATTAAAACCGTCAGGATACGTAGAATATCCTGCATTTGCCCTATTTACGAACCGCCTATGATAGTACGCATTTATTTGTAAATAGAACCGTCTGTGATATTCTACGTATTACAAATGGTTTTTAATGGAAACCGTCTGTGATACGTACCTTCACAGACGGTTTTAACAAAAAATCGTCTGTGTTATTCGTATCACAAATGGTTTTTGAACCGTCTGTGATAACCGCCTGCTATCACAGACATACAAATACAGACGGTTCAGAAACCGTCTGTGATGACGGTTCCGAACTGTCTATGGTGAGGCTTCCTGTAGTAGTGTATGGAGGAAATGTGTTTACCCGTCAATTAATTATCGGACAATTGTGAAGTCGTGTGCGGCCCTCTTTAGGGAATCTAGGTATATTATCTTATTCCATTTTGGTATAATTACAATTAGAATCCAGAGAAACCTACATAGGTATGATGCCATGGTCATTAAACCTAAGTTCGTGTTGCTTATTGCGGATATCATGGGGATATGCCTGAGATCTTAGGATGATGTTACAATTGGCAATGTCATTTAAGGTTTGTCGATTCACGCTGCGGGCGGTTCAAACCATCGTCAGCAAGTGGCGGTCTCGACCACCAGTGGCAATCTAACCTGCCAGGGCGGTCGACTTTTGAAAATCGGTCGATCGTCCAGATGGCACCGACCAGTTAGAGGCGGTCAGACCGGCTTTGGAAAATCGGTCGACCTGCCTTTATGAGATTTTGGATTTTAGAGCTGGGCCAAAAATAGAGGGTGTAGGCAAGAGAGTAGATTTTACTACTCATGGTCTCATAATTTTTGGGGCTTCCAGGCAAAAATTCTATTGGTTTAAAAATTCCAGTAGGTTTCGGATTTCCAGGAAGGAATTTTGGCTGTCTCACTGGCGGTCGACCGCCAACAGTGGCGGTCGATCGTTAGAAGCGGTCGACCGCCAATGTGGCGGTCTGACCGGTTTTCACTTGTCTCATCGGCCAACTCGGTGGCGATGATTGCTTGGTTAGGTCATATTCATGGATTTCATGGCTTATGTGTTGCATGATGCATGTTTTGACTAACATAGGTCAAGTTGTGAAGAACTTGTTCCCGGAATCGATTTCTTTGTCTATTGTTGTGTAGGTTGCTTGGAGGTCAATGACGGTCAACGGCAAGGATGATCGGGACTAAGCTTGGAGAGCTGAGGTCTAGAACGATCGGGGATGCCGGGTGAGGTCAATGGAGTCAAGCATGGCAAGAGGGACAAAGGTGACCGAACGGGCAGTTCGGTGCAACGGGTTGGATCAAGCGGTGCGGTGGTCGGTGCAAGTGCCATGGTGGTTTCGGTGGGAGCCGGATGGGAGAGACTTGCCGACATGATGAGAGCCACTGGATCAACCTACACGTGGCGAAGCATGGGAGGTGCTTCACGAAGATGGGACTCGGTCTTCGAAAAAGATCGAGAAGATGTATTTTGGTAATTTTACCAAATACCGCCTTGGTGACCTTTTGCCAACCCTCGGCGCAAGACGGTGCGTGAAGAAGTGGATTAGGTCAAGAGGAGATGAAGACGGCGCTTTAAAATACGTGCGTGTGTGACCCGTTTGTGTTGGGCCTTAACGGGAGCCCATTAGGGCTAATGCTTCTAGAAGGTCTAAGCCTCCACTATAAATAGAGGAGGGAGGTGGCTGCACCTCTCTCAACCCTTTCATTGTCCTTGAAACCCTAGTTTACTTAGGGAGAGGATTAGTGGAGGTTAGGGTTCTAGAGAGTTGGATTTGATTTCGTGCTCATGTATTGAGTCTTTGTCCTCCATTGATGGAGTGGCTGTAAACCAATACCATATCAAACCAATCTAAAGAAAGTTCCCTCAAAGATGAGTCTATTTGCTTTCTTTCTCTCTATTTGGTGATTTGTGGTCTTTCTTTGATCCACGAGTTTTTGCTTGTTCTCTTGCCGTGATCTAACTTCTTGTGACATGTGGGAACCCATCTAGGATCATCTTGATCATCAATCACCCACGAGCAAGTCTCTATATCATATTTCGATTTTGACTTGGTTTTGGTGCACACTTCATTCAAACTGAAAAAGATAGGAACTTTGGCATGGATCTCTATGATCTTTGATTGGAATAGGTTTCTAATATCTTAGAGAAGGTGTGTCTCAAATTTCGTGGAGTTTGGCCTTACGGATCAAAAGTTAGACCGATTTGAGTTTTGGTTTTCGGGCTGATTTTACTGTTCATTGGCCTAGAGGTCTGACCGCCATGTATTGAGAGGTCCGACCGATTTCCAAAGGTCAGACCGATTTCTAGTTGGAAGTCAGACCACCCAACACATTTAGGTTTTGAGTTTTTATGTTTTTGGTCTATTTGCTTCGGGGTTTTGATTGGATTCAATACAAGTCTTCCATTGTGTTTGTATATTGATCTTCATAGCTTTTATAGCTATTGGAGTGAAAATCATATTGAATTCGATCAAGGTGAAAAGAGATCGTGTTCTATTCACCCCCTCTAGTCGCTTTTCGTCCAACACTTATAAAGTACAAATCAACAAGTATAGCCACTAGTGCAAAGACTTATCACGGGTTGTAGGGCAAAAGTATGAATTTCTTGTCGCGCGTGAGCCTAAGAATAACTCGTCATGTAATCCTCGACGAAATTTGCATTCTCCTTGATGGTTTGCAAGGAGACCAAGTGTGGGTCGAGGAAACCTACTAGTGAATTCCTTAATTCGGCTTCAGAAATACACACACAAAATCAAGGAGTTATATATAACATTTATTGGTATTACACGAACGTTGACCGTAATTGTACACACTTACAATGTCTAGCATCGCATGAGTAAGGCGTTGAGGGCGTCGAGGTTGAAGAGAAAGAACAAGTCCTCAAAGGTCACCGTGAAGACACAGTCTTGAACCACGTGGTTAAGATGATCCTCCTTGAACTTGACATTGCCACCCGAACGTCGTTGTCTATCCGTCTTGTTGGCCTGTTCCATATGCCATGTATGCAATCTCATTCAAGAGAATCCTAGGCTATGGTCGGGCTCTACCATCTCGACCAACAGTTGGCCTAGCACGAATTTTTGGGCCAACGGCAAGAAGGGGATATCAGAACATGAGTCAATCGTCTTCGATTTGCCCTTGCTGCCTCGCTTTTTAGAGGTCGACTTCACGAGAGTCGACCGAGCACGAAGTGTAGATGCATCTGATGCACCGGGCTCTTACTGCTTCGGTGCAGGTAGCTCCCATGGACTTGACACCATTACAGGACATTCCCGTGAAGTTGACACTGGATCAAGTAGCTCTAGGCAGATGTCCCTCTTGGGCCACTGGATGAATATTCCAATAGCTTGCCCTAGAGTCATGACCTCGTCGTCTGGGGAATCTGCAGCGGGATGACCACGAAATTGGCATAAACACTGTCCACATTTGGATTTACACCATGCACCAAAGCCACGACATCGAATGAATACACCTGGCCCCAAGCAGCATCTAGGGCAATGGAGGCATATCTCACTTGGAGCTTGCACTTCATAGCCACCTACATAACAATACAAAATTAGCTACTCCAATAGGCCTACCAATGGATCGAGCATTCCAGAGATAGTAATTATTACCAGGATGTTATCGATAGGAAATCTGTCGTCCCTTTTTGGAGTAGGGTTAGGGTCGGACACCCAGCTACTCAGAAGTTTGGAGTAGCTTTGCATCGTGCTCAGCTTTGGCTCTCTTCCTACTCCGGTACGCTTTGGACTCTTCTGGGACTCCATGTTTCCATGGAACATAAAGACCAAGGCCTCTCGTGCGACCCAGATGCTCATTGTTTTCCAGGGCCACGGAGAGTATATCTCTCTCCCTAACTGCCTAGAATGAGCCTTGGGAAGATTGTGCACTCAGCGTTTCCTGCAATAGCCCGACATGTTATATCACTTCCTATGAAGTTATGGAGTAATTACAAACTAGGTAGTTCGATATCTTACCAGGCGCTAGGACACTTCCTCGTCTGCGGGGTTTGGAAACAGATGGCCCTCGAATACGAGGTAGATAACCTCACCCTTAGCTAGTTTTGAGCGCGCTCATCAGGGATCCCGACAAATGGTAGGGAGGCATTCGAACGGTTTGCCTACTGGTCCTGATCCCTCTATTGCAGGACTTTACCTACATACCCAGTGGTGCCGAGTCTGTGGAGGTGCGTGTTTTTTGTCTGGAGGGCCCTGTGCGCCGCACTTTCACTCCTAAAATCATCTATCGTCTTCTTCGCCACAAAGTCTTCCTAGTACTCCTCCAAGAACGGATATTTGTGGAAGGACCTCAGATCCTTCTCCACGTAGTTCTTGACAAGCGTGCTATTGAAGTTCTTCCACGCTTTGTATGCTTGTAGCAACGCGTGTTGTCACACGGAGTCCTAGTGTTGTTTCAAGATCTCGAATGATTGAAAAATATCCGTCAGCAGCTCACCTTCTGAGTTTTGGTCAACTCCTTCCACGAATCGTAGGTGATGTTGACCCGCTCCCATGCAACTATTATGATCATTCTCCAAAATACGGACGCTGCTCGGCGAGGATTGATAGGGGCCCCAGACTCATCGACCTCCATGATGGTATATCGGCTCCTAGGCCTTTTTAATATTCCTCTACCGCGTTTGGATATTCGAGAAGACAGCGCATGAGACACATAAGGCGATGATGACAAAGAATGAGAGGAAGACATCTTCACAAGAAATAGAAGTTCTGACATGCATGAACATATTATCATAAGATTCGATCTCTATGTGTATGGCTATACACATCAATTAATAAATAATTAGGATATGTAGGGAAGAAATTAGGACCAATACAATGACATAATTGACATATAAATATGTAAATCCTCTAAGTCATTTAAAAGGAATAATATACTCAACACAAACATCATGTGAAAAAAATGAAATTAGCATAAAGCTAAGATTTAATATTTTGATATTGCTATCAGATGTAGAGTAAGCATTCCAATTAGAGCTCAAGTTCAAACCCGATTATCAAAACAATTTCAGTACAAGACTATTATCATCATAGAGTATTCATTTCAAGCCTACCACACCACATTGCAATATATTCCAATAGCAGTATCAAAACAAATACCATATGAATCACTGACTAGAACAAATACAAATTCCTAAAACAAGTACAACACCTCATACTACTCGGTGTTTGAACCAGATACCAATGCAATTATCATAAGTCCATGAGGACCATGACAGCATGACAGATTATTGATAGAAAGAGTGAGGGAAAGGGGAGGCGGGGTCGGCAACTCGGCATCGATTACCTTTGGGCGTCGAGGAGAAGGACAAGCAGGGAGCAGTACCGGAGCAGCAGGGCGACATCGAAGGGGAGGCGTGCTGGGCTCGGGGGAGGAGGAGGCGACGCGTGCTTGGGGAAGGGGAGGAGGCGGCGGGCTCGGGGGAGAAAGAGGCGACGCATGCTCATGCTCGGGGAGGAGGTGGCGAGCTCGGGGGAGGAGGCGTGCTGAGCTCGAGGAGGAGGTGGTGTCGAGGACGGTGGTAACGAGCTCGGGGGAGGAGTCGTGCTGGGCTCAAGGAGGAGGTGGCGTCGAGGACGGTGGCGACAGGCTCGGGGGAGGAGGGAGAGTTGAGAAACTTAATCGTTTGAGTGGGGGAAGCGGGCAAACCCTAGAGTCCGAATATAAATAGGGTCGGACATCACAGACGGTTCCAATAAATAACCGTCTGTGATAGATTGTGTATCACAGACGGTTTATAGATGAAACTGTCTGTAATATATTATCACGGACGGTTTGTAGATGAAACCAGTTGTGATATTCTTTTGTATTGGTAAATCTAGTTCTGTTTATTGGTTACCTCAGGAAATGCTAGCCATGCCCTCTGAAACAAGCAGAAACACAACAAGTACATGTATACATCCAATTCACGTTCATTTTAGAAACAAGCGCATCCATTTCACAGTACAAATTAATTAACTAAAACTAACCATTCAGAAATAATATACACACATCGTTCAATCTTTAAAAATTAGCCCTTCATGATGATCGATACGTATGTAGCTAGTTTCATCACATTGTTCTTCCTTGACCCTTATGCCGTTTCTGAAAAGAGGCAACTCGTCAAATTGATTGTATTCTTCCTCGTCCACTACATTCTCAACTCTGACAATTCTCCTTTTTCCATGAAGAACTATGTTGCACTTCTTATTTGTTTGGTTGGTTACATAGAAGACATGAACAACTTGGTTAATGAGTACGAATGGTTCATCTTTGTATCCGACACGTTCGAGGTCTAAGGTAGTGACACCGTACTTGTCGACCTTTACCTGTGGGAGATGGACCCAACGGCACTGAAACAGGGGGATCTTGAAAAGCACGTAGTCGAGCTCCCATACCTCCTCTATGAGCCCACAGTAGGAGTTCCTCAGCCCATCGGTACTGAATGCATCTATGCGGACACCGTTGTTCTGGTTAGTGCTATTTATATCCTGAGCTTGCATATAGAATGTGTACTCATTTATGTCGTATCCTTGCCATGTCACAATTGTAAATGTTAGTCCTTTTGCCAACCATGTCAGCATATCACTTGACGAGCTCCTAGCGAGTCACTCCTTCAACCATTGGTTGAACCGACTATTGTGCTGTCTCATGATCCAAACATCCAGCCACTTCAGATTCTGTTGCAGAAGCACGTCCTTGTGCTGGTCGATATACGGGAACACTTCAATCATGTGTTGCAAGACCATGAAATAGGCTTGAGCATATGCATCTATATCTGGAGTGATTGCTTTCCTTCCGATGGTCCCGATACCCTCGAGCCTTCCTCATGGCAAGATCGAGGCACACCTATCGATTCGACCTGAGCCATGTAATTGACGCAGAACTCAATGACATCTTCGATTGCATAACCTTCGACGATGCTGTCCTCCGGCCGAGATCAATTCCGTACATAGGACTTGAGAATTCCCATGAACCCCTCGAACAGGTACATGCTACATATGAACACAGGCCCGCACATCTTTATCTCCCTCACAATGTGAACAATGAGATGTACCATGATATCAAAAAATGACAGAAGGAAATACATCTCAAGATCACATAGAGTCGCCACCACCTCGTCCTCCATCAATCCTCGGAATTTAACATACCCCCCTCATCACAGTTCCCTTCTGCATCGAGAAGCATCTGATCTAGATTGTCATCGTGCAGCCTATCCGAATCGGAATCACAATCGATATCATCCGACGGCATACCGTTGGCTTCGTCGGCGATGTCGTTATTACTACCTTCCTGTATAATCTGCTTTTCACCATGACTGGTCCAACGTGTATAACTCTTTTTGAAACCTCTTCAAATTAAGTGTGTTTCGATATGTGCTCGGTTCTTAAACATCTTCATATTCTCGCAGTCAATGCATGGACAGTACATATATTCCACCCCCTTATTCAACATATCCTTTTCGGCAGCTCTTGTAAAAGCAGACACACCATTAATATACTCTTCACTCACACACAATAAGCAACAGACATCCAAATTTCGGTCCATCTACGTGACGCATATAACAATTTGGTGTTAAATATTGAATTAATTAATTAGTATACAATAGATGTAACTTTTGATATGTCATTTGAAATATGTATTTCCAATGAACTGAAAAAAAACACCATTGCACCCTAGGGTCAGGTTGTTCATCACAAACACATTATAAATAGCCCATACCCAACTTCAGATGGCAAGAAGCCAACACTTGCAAAACAACACAAAAAAGCTATATCTAAACAATCTTCAAATCTCTCTTTACCGATCTAAACCATCTTCAATTCTCTCTTTACCAAGCTAGATCTAGAATATAATGCAAGGAACAAATTAATTATGTACTAACCATCGATAGTCAAGAACAAATTACCAAATCCACGGTCGCCTTTCACTGAATCGCCTCAAAGCCCCACCTCCAGCAACAGCAGCGAGAATAGAGCAAGAATTTAATACAGATCGATCTGTGAGGGTCGAGTCTGCAATAAATAAGATTATTACAAACGGTTTTTAATACAAACCATCTGTAAAGATGACAGGAAGTCACAGACGGTTCATGACCATCTCTGGTACTTCACAGACGGTTTTCAATATGAACCGTCTGTGATATTACCTCTTTACAGACGGTTTTTAGCGCAGAAAGTAACACATACTGTCGTTAAACCAAAACCGTCTATGATTGTGTTTAATACAGACGGTTTTAGTCAACCGTATGTGATCAGGTTTCTAGTATTAGGCTTTTTGTAGTAGTGTTCATACCATCCTGTTTTCGACCGCCTGTGATATTACCTCTTTACAGACGGTTTTTAGTACAGAAAGTAACACAGACTGTCGCTAAACCAAAACCGTCTATGATTGTGTTTAATACAGACGATTTTAGTCAACCGTCTGTGATCAGACGTCTAGTATTAGACTTTTTGTAGTAGTGTTCATGTCATCCTGTTTTCGACCTGCAAATCCAGGCCGCTGAGTGAGTGATCAACGGCTCAAAGACGTCCTCCTAGATCAATGGGTTTTTTTTTTCTTTCTTTTTTTCGCTAGGGAGATCAATGGAGATTCAGGTCATTGTTATTTGTCGACCAGCCTACGATGATGCAGATGGAGCCGCGAGGTCATTGTTCATATAACATCGAGGTCGGAACAACCTGAGTCTCAGTCTGAATTAGTGACTTTGACATGTAAATCTAGCAGACAGGCGTATTACCCAGGCCAGGTCACGGACCAAACAAGCCAGAGAGACAGACATGTATACACTCCTATATCAATCACAATGGTATATCCTGATTTGATGAACAAGAAGGAAGAAAGAAAGAAATAGCCGGCCAGAAACGGACAGTGAGTGTGTGATGCTGAGGATACGTCCATCTCCACGCCTGACCTGACGCGTACAATCAAATCCATGGCGGCAGCGGCAGCAGCAGCAGCCTCCCATTGGATTTGGACCCATGTTGACGCAGCGACGCTCTTCTCCTGCCTGCCTCCCTGCCATGCGCCGTCAGTTCACGACACAATGATTTTTTTTTTATGTTAATTAACCTTTTTTTGAATTTTATTTTAAAGTTAACTTTCTGCGCACTTTATTTCCAATTCTGACCCTTTTGATCATGCTAGTTTATTTCTGGTCAAACTCTTGTTATCCAGTGGCGTGACAAAAAGTACTATTTTAGGGACTTATCCTGACGCATGACAGTGTTATTTTGTCACGCCACCACCCGTGACGTGATCAAAGGGGTCAGAATTGGAAATAAAATGCGCCGGAGGTTAACTTTAAAATAAAATTCAAAAAAAAATTAATTAATAAAAAAAGTTCCGACACAATGCAAACAATATCCCTACACTGGCAATGGTATCCCTCGAGCCTCAATCGCCCATCTTGATTTGGCACTTGTGCTTCTGCGTGCATCCATCCCAAAAATTAATTCGGATTAATTTTCACTATCAAGGTAACACAATCTATACTCTTTTATGATACACTTACTTTAATACGTGTCATCCATTCTTTTTTATTCAATGGTTCAGATTAGTTATGATTTAGTTATACTACATCTGATAGTATGCGTAGTAGAATTCTGAGAGGGGTAGAATTGTAATTGCCTATATGAGGATCATATGACACAGAAGCAATATTTTCAACCATAGTTGGAAAAGTCTATAATACCCTCACAAAAATATTATAAATACAAAGAAAAGTCAATTACGCCCTTAACAAATCAAGAGTCAAATTTGATTTATACTACCATTGTATACTATTAGTATAATGTACCGTAAAATTTCTCTAATATAGTGTCTATGAAATGTAAGGGTAAGTTTGGAATGCGAGAATTTCACAGAAACTTCACAGGAGTTTTTTTTTTGATGTCCGGAATTTTTCCCATCTAGTCCACATTAAAGAAGAAGAAGCATCCAACTCTGCAAGACGCCCACAGGAGCAGCGCTCGCACCGTGATGGACTGGGAATCTAAAGCTCCCCTAGCCACTATGCCCCAGCACAACCCTTGCTTCACTGTGCCTAGCACAGCCTCGTGAGACACCCAGTGCCGAGCCGAGGGCTCGAGCACGGGCAGGCCGTGCGGTCTCCTGCCGCCACTAGCCAGTCGAGCTTCGCTCGCTTCTCCTTTGCAGGAGTTTCACAAGAAACAATTCAGTTCTCGTATGAATCCAAAAAAATTCCCATGTTTCAAATGGAGCCACCTGTCAGTGAGTGTTCGCAAAGATTCTGTGAGGCCAGTTCATCTATAGTCAAGGTATGTGTGCATATTAAGGCCTCGTTTGGATTGGACAAATTTCATGGAAATTTCAAAAGATTCGCATTCCTACGTTTTGGTGACCCTTTCTTACAGGATTCCTGTGTTTTCCAATCCTCTGTGCTGCCCATGCAATTTTTTTTGCTATTCCTGTGTTTTTTCGCATTCGTGTGTTTTCCACTCCTACATTCCAAAGAGTCCCAAACCACGAGTCTTTCACAGGTAAGACACTGGTGATGGCAGACAGTGCTATTTCTAATAATCCCTGATTATTTATTTATTTTTTGCTTCCCTGATATGTCATGTCACAGTACACGTTACAACTTGCGTGAAGACGCCACGACTTGGGCCGAACATCTCATGTGCTCTCTCTGTGGCAAGCCTTGGATCAAATCCATGGAACAAGAAAATGGCGCGCTAGCTAGGGTTCAAGAAGTATCGCACTGTAGCACTACAATGCAGAAAATCCAATCTAGAATAGTAGCATGTTTGTACTTCGAGCACAATGTGTCTTTCAAATATCACTACGAATGAATGAATGAATGATTGCTTGATGCCTATGTTGTCATGTACTGAAGAAATTTTCATATTTCAGTTTCAAAGTGTGCGTCCCAACTTCCAAGTTGTCTGGGATTAGCTCTAGAATCTAGCAAGAATCAAGCTCAACTGAATCCAGAATCTATTGCGAAATGCAATCACTGCACTGGCACAAAGGTTGCAAGGATAGATAGATCAATGACATGAGCTGAATGGTACAAAAGCACTCAATGGGCAGGCCAAATTTTGGGCAGCAACTATGCAGGTACTGGCCATGCTCTACCGACAACATCTTGGCTGGTCAGGTGCTCCATTGCCAGACCTTCCCCTCCACCGGAGCTCCTCTTCAGCTCCTCGTACATCTCCTCGATCATCGGCTTCCACAGCCGAACTCGTGCGTTTATGAACCAGTTCGACACCTGACAGCGCGAAATCACTCAGGAGTCAGGATCAGACACGAAATGTTTCGCAAAAATGTACACCTATTCGCCCTACCTCCGACAAGAAAACTGCACAGATCCTGAAGCGAATGCTGGCAAGAATATGCTCACTGGTGGTCGAGTTGCAATTCACTTTAGTAGCCACAACCGTTTTGGGATCTATGCAGTTTTGTTTTATCGGAAATGCGTAGAAGAAAATTAATCCTCTTTCACTTAGAAATGAACTTGTACCTGGTTCCTGCTGAGGCCGCTTCTTGCAGCCAGCATGTCCTTCTCACTGTCCTTGGGGTACCTGAACAAGAACATCCATCTGATGAATAATATTGTTTCATAGACGCGTTGATCAATGATGCAGCAAGATCGCCATCGGCCATGACTTGGATCGATAGGCGAACTTACGGGCGGAGGAAGTTCTCGAACATCCACGCCTTGAGCACGGCGACGGACTTCTCCGGCAGGCCGCGCTGTGGCCGCCAGCACTGCTGCTCGCCGCGCCGCAGCTGCTGCACCACCCAGTGCTTCTGTATGAACGCCGACTCCCAGCTCCGCTCCCTCTCGCCCGCCGCCGCCATCACCAACGACTCCCCGAGGTTAGGCCTGCTCGCCGCCGCCACCATGATCTCGCCGGTGATCCGCCGCCTCAGGGCGCGGTACATCGCCGACACGGCGCGGTGCGCAAACGGGGCGCAGATGGTGCCTGACTGCATCAGGCTGTTGAATTTAGCCGTCGTGCTCTGGATCTCATCCAAGCATTGGTTGTACTTCTGATCCATCTGCACGCCATCGAAGATCAAACTAATCACTGTAATGCACATTCATAACTATGGAATTTGCTCTAAAAATGTGCTTTGAAATTCGGGTAGACACTCACTAGCTGAAGCATCTTGAGGAGCTCGCTCCTGACTCTCTGGGCCTCCCCCCACGGCGCGCCGGCGTCGCCGCGGAGCGGGTGCTCCTCGGGGGACGCCATGAGCTTGTTGTTGGAGCTCACCACGGACGCCGCGCCCGCCGAGCAGCTCGATGCCTGCAGCGACGGCCTCGTGCCGCTGTCGACGCCACTGGTCGAGTAGGCGGCGGCCTCCGGGACGCCGTCCAGGACGCGGCCGACGACGTCGTTGAGCACCTGCTGCGCCACCACCGCGTACCGCGAGCGCGCCACCACCACGGCGAAATGCGGCGGTCTGGAGCGCGCTTGCTGATAATACACTTGCGGCAGCTCGGATTCCACTCTGCTTATGTGAGTCAGGCCGGAGCGGCTTGCCTCCGACGAGCAATGGTCGGCGGTGTTCACCATGCTGTCCGAAGAGAACTTGGAGCACAAGCTCAGCGACAGCTCGCTCGGCGCAGCGGTGGAGTGGCCGGCGGCGGCGAGCGGGTAGTGGAAGCCCACCGCCTCGGGTGGTCCTGCGAGGTGATACGACCCATGGACCGAGACGGTTCTTGATCCGTCTGCGTTGCTCCAGTCGCAGTACGGTTTCTTGGAAGACGACCAGACAGCCACGGCATGAGCATCCGACTGGCCAGGGAACGGGAGACTCGCCGCGCCGGAGCTGTCACCGCCGACAACGTCATAGCCGCCGTTCATCTCCTCCTCCGGCTGCGTCCTTGCGCTGAAGTGGTCACCGTGCGGCTGCGGAGCAGGGGCGAAGAGCTGGCTTGCCAGGGAGGAGAGCATCAGGTTGTTCGCCGTGAACTGCGCGCCGATGTCCGCCGCCGCCGTGGCACCCTCTACCGCCGCGTCGCCGAAGCAGAAGCCGAGGCCGAAGCCGAAGCCGCCATGATCGGGCTGCGGCATGCCCGGATGGAACGGCGGCACGTCGCCGCTGAGCATGCCGCTGCCGCTGCTCGCCATGTAGTAGCCGTTCATGGCGTCCACCCCAAATTGCGAAAACGATGAATTGCTGCTCATTGCAGCCTCGGAAATCTCCAAGAATTGCAGCGATTTACCCTGGCCTGGAAACAGCACACGAATCAGATCAATCATCATTGTACACACTGTTCTTCCCAAGATTTTTGACAGATAATAAATACTACAGGATCAGGCTATACTAGGTACCCTCATATCAAAGTCTCCATCTACCTCTTTCTTTGGAGGCGCTGTCAGGTCGGGAGTAGTCCCGCTAGCTTCATGTTAGGGTCGCGCATCATCTCTACTCGATCTAGCTCGTTTTTGCTCGGTTTAGGTTTCCCCGTCTCTTACAGTCCCGGTGGCAGCTCCAGTTTTGTTTTGTTATTTGCTTCTGCTTAATGGAACGACGGACAATTCTTTTAAGCGTTCTCCAAAAAAAATGTCTCCATCTACTCTTTTTAGCTTATAGTACTAGAATCAACCGTACAAACTCTAGAAAGATCCTCGCACTAAAAAGTTCCGTTGAGAAAGAACGGGGAACAAAATAGAGAAATTATAATCTTGAAAGTAGTCACAATTAATCTTCCAACTTTAGACCACGTGTCTATACGGTCCTGCCTTGACTGCAAGCATAAAGGTTCATACAACTGGGAATACCAGTTTTACAGAAAGTATTGCTTAATCTTCCAACATTAGATAACTTATTGTAATGAAGTATAATAATAGGATATGAATGATTCATGAACAATAAACTAATTGTAATGAATTAATCAGCAATAACCTGATGTGAAAGAAGCACAAACATACTAAGTCCTAGATGCAGTTGATCACGAAATAGACTAGCAACTCAATAAATAAAAAAGTCAAACCTAAGCAAAGGTTCCTTGAACAAATATCAAGCAGAGATAAGCCTTTGCCAAACCACATGCCTCCTCCAAAGCAAACAGAAGCAACACAAGATCAGCACAAGAGCCAGGTTTTAAGGCTCACAAGAGGGTGTTGAGTATGGTGACTCGTATCATAACCACCTACCAGGGAGATGTATTCTACAAAGATTCACCTAATCTTAGAATTTCGACTTCATTTTAGAGAAGAACTAGCGGTACTATATAAAACCATGAGAGGTGATCATGGAAAAGACAAGCCACAAACTAATTCATTCAAAGCAAAATATGCACGAGAGGATTAGAAGCTAGGTTATTCTTTCTTTCTTATCGTGGCTATTCCGTCGTCGTTATTTGGTTCTTTCTACGGGATTCATCTACTTCATTCTTGATATCATACAAGCTCGTACCGTATCTCACAATTTTGATTCGATCTCGCATAAGAAACGGTACCAAAGTATAACCGACGGAAATACCAAGAAGGCAAGAAGCCTCTGAAGCTTCAGCCCCTCATGCGCACCCCAAAACGGAAAGATGGTCACTGCCAAATATAATGTCTACCAGGAACAAGAAAACAATTCGGGCAGGGAGGTGTTATAACAAATCAGGTAGGCCTAATGATCAAAGAAAAAGGAAAGAAAAACTACGCGAACATCATCAAAGCCACCAGGGAGCAGCTCTCCCTGATCTTGACACTGGGTCAGAGATTTTGGCTTGGGTTCTCCACCACAAACTATCAGAAAAACCAATGGGCCCTACTCAGGAGCAAAAGTGTCAATGACAAGGAGTTGGTGCCCATACATACACACCTAGCTTACAGTGGAGCATGGCATCAGAGATCAGAGGCTCATAGCTGAAGCTGAGGCATACATAGCTAGGTAGAACTTAGAAGGGTGTAAAGAAACAGGATAAAAGCTTCATGGATTTATCACCTCATGATTGGTCACAGGTGAGGCAAGCCATAACTCAATCAAAAGAAGAATAAGGAAAGCGCCCCCCCCCCGGGGTCATTAGTAGTCACTGGCCTAATCGAAACGCACATCACTCATCCCCTACAGGAGATATGTAGCAAACAGACCGGCGTAGAGAAACAAACAAGGTAGGTTTCTATCAAATTAATCAAACCCAAGAATCAGCAGTGTGTAAAAGAAAAAGGAAATCCAAAAACCAGGACAAGAATATCACACTTGCCTGCCTACTCCTTGTGGCTAAGTTGCTTCCACACTTCACCCTTCGCTTGCTCGAGCAAATGCAACAGCAAGCATGCTGCAACTCAGTCACAGGGCAAGAGGAGGCCAAAGCAATGCGTCGAAAGCTGCTGCTTTATCAATCAGATGTGGGCGAGGCAGGGTGTGGGCTATGACTCTTTTAGCAGGGTGTGGGCGAGGCACAGGAAGCTACACAAGGCACTAGGCCTTGCTGCATATCAATCAGATGCAAGCAAAAAACTTCGAGCTAACACAACAAGACAACAAGGAGGAAGAAAGGCATGGTGACTAGTGTTTGTGAAAGTTGTTGGATCATTAAGCACAACCCTTTCTGCAGGCTTTTGAAGGACACCTCTCACTCTCACTCACAGACTGACACAGTACCGGGAGCATCTGTCGGAACAAGAGAAGCATCGATCCAAATTTCCTAGGGGTCGATTTGCAAATGTACCGGGAGGAGTGGGCGCCTGGCATCCTGTCCCTTGCTAACGGACGGAACGGCTCAGATTGCTGGGAAACAAAATAACACCCCAAACATCTCTGTTTTTTGTTTTCATACACCTCACACACCAGCCCGATTGATGTGCATTTCAGTGTGCTCTGTGCAAATGATCAGCCAAAAGATCTGGAATCTCTGTGCAGGCTGCAGCAACTGCTGTGCTGGCAGGCTGTGCTCTCTCAGCATCAAACTTGCCACACACCTTGAGACAAAAGAGTACTGCTCCCTGGACTGAACCCTACACTGGCAGCCTCTTGCGGTAATTGCATTTTACGTGTGTGCATCACCAGCTCCTGAATACTAACTTTGTTCCTCCTGGACTCCTGGTGATCTTAATTAAACCATTACACGGCACTACCTTGCGGTAGTTACATTTACATGTGTGCATCGCCCAACTTTTGGAAAAAGAAATGGAGAATGGAAATGGGAGAGAGGTAGCTTCGGTTTCTTGAGCTTTTCAGTCAAGGTAGACAGGAGGCACACACGGAACAAAATGAAGCAGAAAAGAGCAGAGTTTTTTCGTCTTCTAAAATGACACTATTTTAAGATGAAATAGCAAAAATAAGCTACGTAAATGCTGTGAACAAAGTTAGCATTCAGAAGCTGATGATGCACACATATAAATGACAATTAGTGTGCAAAAAAGTTACGATGTATTTTTGTCCCCGAGAGAGACTGCAGCATTGGGAAGGTTAATAATTGTCGGCAGGGTCGACCAGGTCGGCGAAATCTAGTGGGTAGATCTCCGGCAGCCATTAATGGGACCAAGGTGCAACAGAGATTGCCAGTATTTGCACAGGGGTTCGTGAGCTCATGCACAGTAACCCTATCGATGGCTATGCCTGTTTCTTAGGCATCCTCTCGGGAAGAAAGGCGTACCTTGCTTTCTGCTCTTCAAAATGGAACATATCAATGCATAACAAAAATTCAGATCCTGTTTGGAAATCGAATTTTTTAAAAAAATAATATTTTTTTAAAACAAAATTACAAAAATATATAATCGCCCCAAAAAATTACAGAAATGAGTTCCTGTCGCCAGTTGAAATAGCGACAGGAACCTATCGCCATTTCAACTCGCGATATGAACCTCGACCCCTCACATGCCGGTCCAACTACCTATCGCCAGATTGAAATGGCGATAGAATGTGAACAAGGTTCTGTCGCCATTTCAATGGCGATAGGTTCAATCAGCGACAGAACCTATTGCCAGTTGAAATGGCGACGAGATGCTATGTATAAAATGTCGTAAAATTCCTTCCAAATCTCATTTTAATTAAAAAAAAAACAGAATCGAGAAGGAGAGGAAGAGAAAGAAAGGTAGCGAAGCTATTGCGCTGTTCATCGCGGAGGAGATAGATTCAGATAGCAGTGGATCTAGTAGGCCGGTCATCTCGCAGTACATTTTTCGATTAGAATTAAGTAGATTAGCGAGTAGAATGAAGTAGAATATGGACATAGAATCAAGTAGAATAGCGACATAGAATTAAGTAGAATAGATAATTGTAGCGAAATTATGTATAGAATTGTAGTGAAAGAGTGACTAGAATCAAGTAGAATAGCGACTAGAATGAAGTAGAATTGCGACATAGAATCAAGTAGAATAGAAATTATGTATTACATTATATTTTTGAAATTTGTACATGATGTCAAATTATGTAGAATAACAACATAGAATCAAGTAGAATAACGACTAGAATGAAGTAGACTAGCGACATAGAATCAAGTAGAATAACGACTAGAATGAGATGTGTATAGTGTAGTTTATCGTACATGTTTCGCACTTTTTACAAAGTATGCACTTAATTTGTAGATATGGCGGACGGAGGTCGATATGAGTTGCTTGACCCGTGATTGATGCACATCACCGTAGTCGCTCAAGATGCGTGCTCCCAAGGCGAGGCGTCGATTGAGCTTGCGCGTTTCGGTTGCACACGCCTATAAGGGCATGGAGGTCGCACGCAGATGGATTCGGCACGTATAGTTTTAATACACTCAATCGCGGTATGACTACTTTGCGTGCATTCACGTTTATTCTTAATCGTTTTGACGCAGGTTGAGAGCGGCAGGCCTCCTTCCACTAGCGAGGATGGTGGAGGCGACTTTCGAGGATGATCAGGACCGTGGTGGTGGTCGTACGTCTAGGCGTTTTCCGTATGACCGGGCGCTGCTGACGGCGTTGGTTGACCGCTGGAGGCCAGAGACGCACACGTTCCACCTTCCGTGCGGGAAGATGACGCCGACGCTGCAGGACGTGAGCTTCTGCCGGGTTGCCATCGCGAGCCGCCCTGGCGGTGTCGACTTCTCGGACACGTGGCGACCGACCTCCTAGCGAGGTTCCACGATGTCTTTGCCACGGCAAGAATTACACCGAAGTTGATAGCCGCATGGGCCGGCGTTGAAGTGGATCTCGCCGGTTCTCGTAAGTATTTGTAATTATTGTCATCTCGCTTAAATTCGTATGTGAAACTTGTCTGAATTCTACATTTCTTCTTGCGTACCGAGCGTATGGCGCTGGCGCGAGGGACGTGGTTGTTAGGAGGCATTTTGAGGCCTACCCGCTATGGTTGTTCGGGTGGGTCATGTTTCTAGGGTCCCACGGCGACAACGCCGACAAGCACTACGTCCCATGCGCTGCAGGTGGCCAACATGGAGATTGATGAGATCCTCCTACGCTGGGGGTCGGCCGTTTACTGCGTGACGTATCGCGCCTTTGGCGACAGCGTGCCACCGTATTCAGACAACTCCATCCTCTCCGGATGTCCACTACTTCGCAGCTATGGTCCTTCGAGCGGTTCGGATCGGACGACCACGGTGGACTTGACAAGATATACGATCTCCTTATGCGTTGCGGCGACGAGGTGGACCGCCCCACCATGGCACGGTTTGGTGCCGCCGACGGAGTTAGTTTATGATCATTTTTATGTATTGTAATCACAATTTGGTATGCTAAGTTTGCGGTGTTTTATTGCACGTGTCACCTTCACGCCGATCACTTCGCAGGGTCTTACCGGAGTACATCGCGATGTTCGATCGGTGACCGATGACCGCGTCATCTGGACACCGTACACTACGGAGAGGCTTATCCAATGAGCCCCGACGGATTTGCCGCTTCCTGTGCACGCCGAGACTACCAAGATGGTACACGCGAGCTCCTTGGTACATGATGTCTTCGTGGAGGAGTACAGTGCGATGGGTCATGCGCCCGATTCGGTCTATGACAGAGATCCCAGCCTTTGGGGGATCTGAGTGCCGCCAAGACGTCCATGCGTAAGTTCACATGTTTACTTCTTTCACACAATGTAATTATGTCTTTGAATAAAAATTGTGTTGGTGTCCACAGTACACTAGGAAGGGAGTACGCGCTCGATGTCCCTGGTTGGATAGGATGCGGCCTTGGGTCGAGTTTGGACTCACGCGCTCGACGATATCATCCGGTGTGGGTAGGATCCTATGACATCGAGACGCACGCGGGTTACATGGATTGGTACTCTAGTCGGACGAGGCTTCGCTGCGTCCGGGTCGTGGTCGACCCACCACGACATGAGGTGCGACGTCGACACGTATCCTACCCAGCCGGACTCTGCTTTCCACCTCTCGGTACGTATTGAACTGTCCTTAATTCATATTTATCTTGCCAGATTTATGTTTCCAACTTGTGCAGACGGATCTACACCGGGAGATTCTCGAGGTAGTGACCACCGTGCAGAGGACGCAGGGGGACAGGAGAGGGCTTGTGCAGCAGATCATCGATGCGGCGAGGCGAGGCATCTAGATTGCGACTTGTCGCCACGCCGAGGACGCGTGGACCGACGATCGGGACGGCGGGGTCACGTCGGGACGAGGTGGTTCACGCCCACGGGCTCCTGCCGGGACGTGGCGGCGGTCATCGTGGCACCATGGTGGGAGCAAAGATCGGCAGGGGCTCATCGGCACGCCGCCGTGCCACCGGTATGACCACCTTGCTTGCTTGCGAACGTAATGCTTGTTTCTTCGAACCCGATAGTTACTAACGGCAATATTCTCTATCAGTCCCGAGCTCCACTATCACATAGGCGAAGTGCGTGGAGTCGTCGGCGCATTTCTCCGGGACGGCGGTATGACCACCTTGGGATGATTATGTTTTTTTTCGTGTTTTCGGCATGATTACGTTTGTAACATAATACTTCACAGGAACGCCTTGGGAGGACGGTTCATTTCTAGACGACGAGGCAAACCTATCGGTACCCATCGATTTCTTCTTTGATGACCCGCGTGACGCCTCGTTCAACTTGGAGGCTTCTCAGCTGCAAAGTGCTCCGCCACCGACACAACCGACACAGGAGGAGGAGCCCCCTCATGACACCATCGCGGACTACTCGTCTCGATCGGCCGATCATCCCGCTGAACCTCTCACATACTCGGACCGTCGCGAGGTGAGAGGCTAGGGGCGACAGTGAGTGTGCCCTAAGAGGGCGCCAAGAGATATTTGGTCCTTCAAATATCAGTCATACCATGTAAATATTAATATATGAACAACTCTTATTATGTTAGTCTCATGTTTCGAAATCTCTTTTTAGTACCATGTTTCGCATTCCATTCTTCCGTGTTATTCGCATCATCGTAATATCACTTAGCCTCGTACTTACGAATAATTAATATCTCAAACGTCCTCGTAAAATTCTACAGAAATTCACTGCACTAGGACAACATACGATCATTATAAATTGTTATTACGAGATTAATAGATTTTGTACCGTTAAAATTTTATAAAAATCATAAGTATGTAAAGTGGACTTGCAAATTAGGGTTGGAGAAGAAGCTGTCGCCATTTCAACTGGCGACAGAAACCTATCGCCAGTTGAAATGGCGACAGAGACCTATCACCATTTCAACTGGCGATAGATAGTTAGATCGGCGACGAGGAGGTCAGGTTCCTATCGCCCGATTAAAATGGCGATAGGTTCTGTCGCCATTTCAATGGCATGAGAACTCATTTCTGTAATTTTTGGGCGATTATATATTTTTGTAATTTTGTTTTAAAAAAATATTATTTTAAAAAAAAATCTTTGAAATCTACACGATCATTTCACATTGAAGATTTGAAGACTTGTGTGCAAGGGCCAAATACGAGTAGGAAGAATGTAGGAACAAGAGATATGACAGAATTGAATTCAATTGAATACCATGCGTAATGGTACTAGTTAAAAAGTACAGAAATTATTCGAAAGAAGTGCTCGGATGTCTTCGAAGATATAGATGATCCCAAAATTTTATTAGGAAGAAATACACGAGAGGGGGAGAGATCTCGGTCTAAATGACACGAAGGAATTTTCCCACAAGATTCCAGTTTATGCTTCTCATTTTTCTTTTCCAAAAATTGTATGCAGGCCTGTTCCGACAGAAGAAATCAAAGGAAGTGACAGGTAAACAAATGGAATCTTTGGCAGTATTGGCATATTTTGAACTCGTATTTACATAGTAGTGTTTCCAAATTTTTTTACAAAAATAGCCATATACCACATGACTGCTGTGCACTAGCCGTTCCCTAGCCGCCACGCACCCCTCTCCGCACAACTGCCGTGTGATGGCGTTGCCGCACGACAATGCTTCACCGGGCGCCACGTGCCCCGGAACGCTCCTTGGCCGCCGCCACGTGGACCGTTGCCATACGGTGGTCGTGTGACAACCTACTATAGCGCATGTTTCCGCACTGCGGCCATGCGGTGACACTGTAGCAACTTTTTTCTTAAATTTTTTTTATGTATCAAAAATTATGACATTTTTTGTGGAATCTCTTTACCCAGGGTACTTGCTTTTCGTAATGTTTTTAAAATTTTATCCCTAAGGAATTTTTCTCTAAAATTCATTTAAGTGTACTATTTATAGGAGTTTTTTAATATACAAAAATGTGGTCCAAACATTACAATTTTTTTAAAGGCTCCTTACACAGTGGACTTAATTGTGTAATTTTTTTTAAAGAATTTCATATGTTCTGAAAATGCTGTGAAAATTAAGGGTTTAGGTCTTAAAAATTAGAGTTTTATGTTTAAAAATTAGGGTTTCATGATTTCATGTGACTTGGAATGTGAAAAGTTTAGTACTATATGGACCACTCTAGGTAGACACTCTTAAGAGCAAACATTCAGGAAGTTTTCATGCATTATCTTACTCATTAGCTCAAAGGCACGATCAAAGTTGTCCCCTTTTACGTTGTCCATCAATCATCACATGAACTGAATAAAATGGTTCACTAGACCCTCCGCATCCCATTCGGGAATTCCTAGAGTAGTCATAGCGCTCGGAATTCCAGAGGCATTGTCGAGGCGCAGCACTGCGGGCTAGGTGGACCATCAGCGACGGGACGACAGACATGAGGAGGAGGGAGGCCGGGTGTTGGCCTAAACCCTTAATGAGTGTCTCTTACCTAGAGTGGTCTATGTGGTACTAAACTTCACACATTCCAAGTCACATGAAATCATGAAACTCTAATTTCTGAAACCTAAGACTCTAATTTTCGAGACATAAATCCTTAATTTTTGCAACATTTCCAGAACATATGAAATTCTGAAAAACATTACACAATCAATTCCACTGTGTAAGGAGCCTTTTAAAAAATGCATAACATTTGGATCTCATTTTCTATATTAAAAAATTCCTAAAAACAGTATACTTAAATGAATTTTCGAGAAAAATTCCAAACGAATAAAATTTTGAAAAAAATTACACCAGTAAGTACACTAGGTCAGGAGGCTCCACAAAAAAATCATAATTTTTTGAACTCTTTTTCTATATTTAAAAATTATACCTAAATGATTTTTTAATTGCTACAAGATTTTGCCATAGGACATCGAGGGCACTATTTTATTTGACATGGGAAAAAAAAAAAGGAAAAAGGTCTGGGAGACGACCACTCGAGAGGAGGTCCAATGACCAAGTAAATAGGGATAATTGGCTACAAGGCAATGCGCCCATTGTCACCTATTGCCAATGGACATCCAAAAACGTTTGAAGTTGTAATTTTGCCATAGACATCGAGGGCACTATTTTATCATTTTGATTAAAATAAAATGAAGTTGAGAGAGAAAGATGGCGAAAAGTCTATTTTATCCTTATCTTCTTCCTATTCCCACTTGTCTTCTGGCCGCATCAATTCCATCCGGCCATAGGCAACATGGTTTCATCCGGGCGGCCATACACCATGATTAGCTACTAGCTAGTGACGCACTGTGCAGTGGATTTCCTTCGCCACCCTCATCTTCGCCACCACGTCACCATCACTCTCCACTGCGCCGTGGCCGTGAGGGACTCGAGAGATGGCCGCCCCTGCCGTTGCTACTCCTCACCAACTCCTCCGTCACCCCCGCCTCCTCCGTCGCCCCCACCTCCTCCATGCCGCGCATGCCGCCGCTCCTCATCAATTCCACACCGATTTCTCCTCCACCACGCCGCCATCACTCTCCCGCTGCGCGTGCCGTGAGGACTCGAGATGGCCGCCGCTGCCCTTCTTTGCTCTCACCAACTCCTCCGTCACCCCGCCTCCTCCGCCGCCCTCACCTCCTCCGCCTTTGTGCTCACCGTGGTCAACTCCGCCAGGAGCCGCCATCGCTTTCACCACCGATAGCGTCGAGGACGGGATAGCATGCAAAGTGAGATGGTGGCGCAGCGTCTGGCCGTCGGGAGATCGGGAGATGGCTCGAGCGGATCGCCGGGGGTGGTGAGCCTGAGCCAGTGTCTCCATCGCTGTCTCCATCGATTTCATCTGCGCTACGCCCCGGACGCCGCCATCGCTATCATCCGCCTGCTCCTCTCCCTCCGCTCCGTCGATTTCAACCGCCGCTGCGGCCGGGACGCCGCCATCGCTCTCCATTTGCGCCTCGTGGTCGATCCTCCGTTAGGTTGCTCTCGTGGCGGCGCCAACGCCGATGCCAAGGACGGCGCTGGATGCCGCCCAGCCGATGTGGTCGCCGTCCCGCCGATGATGTAATTGTTTATATTTTTGTAAATGTTCAAAAATCGGTGTGGAATTGATATTTATGCTTGACTGGATATGGATGATCCATGGAGATAGAACCAGATGCATAAATGCTTTAGAGATGTTCAGCAAATGCATGTGTTCTAAGTGATGCTTGTGTTGGAAAGTTGATGCTGGAGGCAAGCGGACGAGAGCACCTGAGTCTTTTTCAAAATTTTCTCTCTCCCTCAGGCCTGGAAATGATATAATAATCGTCTTAGTGTCTTGTGGCAAAATTACATCTTTTTGCGGTGTCTTTTGGCCGTAGCACATTTTTTCATTGTCTGTTGGCAATAGGTGACAATGGGCAGTGTCCTGTAGCCAATTATCTCCATGTAAATAAGAGTTCAAGAGACGTCAATACTGCCAATTTTAAAATGTTACTGAAACACGCTATCCTAAAAGAAGTCCCCCTTGATTTTGGCTAGAAGGCTCAATCAAGGCTTTCCCGGTTAGGGAATGATTGGGTATTTCTAATGCATGCACAGAGCTGGTAATCATTGGCACGTCACTGTGCAAAGATGGGTGAAAAGAGGCTTTGAAGTTTGAAGGCTATTGCATGTAGTATAGATGAGCTCCAAAATCAAGGAGAGGCCTGTCTTTTCTTTCTTCTTTTTTTCCTTCGGGAAAAGGGACTGGAGAAAAAGTGAAAATATGGGTATGGGTCCATGCAAATGCAGGCTTTGCCGCTTGCAGTTCTGAATGTTCTTGTTGGTTTTGAAAGAAGAAAAATTATGATGCTCGTGTGGACCCTTCTCCTTTTGTTTATTCTCCCTCCTCTAGCATCTCTTTGTTTCTAGAGGGTTATATTTAGTTTCTGTTTGAAACGCGGAAGTTTTTCTTTCATTCGTAACATATTTCCATGTGAAATTTATACTTTAACAGTCTCGGTGGTTGTAGGGGGGAAATTTAGACCGTTGGATGAACATTTGAATGGATCTTATTCACGAATTATTGGATGATTGTTTTAAAAGAAATTCATGGTGTTTTGATGGCCGATACTCTACGTGGCTTGTATGGTACTACTAGGCTATAGCACACAACTAGAGAATTTTAGTTTTCTTCTTCTTCACTTTTTTTAGATGAGATTTGTACGTAGTTTTCTACTTACTACTTGATAAGTCTAGATAAGTCTACAGTATGCAGGATCGAAAAATATCCAAACATGCAAAGGCTGAATATACAGGGGCTGGTGTGTGCATGGCATCGTACCTCAGCACATGGAGGTGATCCACTGCAGGAAGGTCTTTAGCGGTAGCCTATGGATCCTAGGCTGTCCGTCCTAGCCCCTACGAGCTACCTGTGCAGAGTTTCTAGGCCCTCCATCTAGCCTAGGATTGTGTGCATCACTGCATTATTGCCTTTCTGTACTCCAGCCACTGTACTGTAACCTTCTTCTGTAATCCTGAGAGAGAGAGAGTAAAATGCAGCATAGTTTGAAGCAAATTAACTGTACTTGCCTACAATGCTAGTAGTCTGATCTTGATTAGATATTAAAATCAGGGCTGACAAATACTGGGAACTAGATTAAGAAGCAGAGAGAGTGAGAGACCATCAGCAACTACGAGTATAAAAGCAGTCAATGCACACACACTCAAGGAGCAGACATATACTCAAACATTAGGGCAAACACAGATAAAAGCAGTTTCGAGAACAAGCCAACAAGGAGCTGAATGAAGGTTGACTGGCTTCAGTAGTGAAAAGCATCAATATTCAGGTAATATTTCTGCAGATATTGAGGTGGACAAATCAACCTTCTATGCCATGTGAGTGACTATGGTACCTGGTTAGAACAACTGAAATTTACATGAGATAGCACCAGACCACTCGTGTCATTGTTCAATCAATATACCTGAGGCGCAGTTTCAGCACATGTTGCAAAGTGAGCTCAGAGTTACCCCATATACTGCTACGTTAGAAAAACATAAAAAAAAAATCTCCCCATTCTGACACAAGTCTCAACTGATGAACATCGACACAGAATTCTTGAGAGAAAACTCAAAATTAACTACATACAAAAAGATATCCGTATGCACTTATCATAATGCAGTTGAGATTATTATCCCAAATTGTCAAGCAACTAAAGTTAGTAATGCAAATGCACTGGTGCCAGTGGATGACTGGAAGCCAAAAACTAGACTTATGCCAGAAGTAGAGAATTTGAAACATGTCCCATGTTTCACATCTCAGTTTATTAACTGGAGCCACTCAATACAAACAGTAAGTTCATCATCCAACTCAATTTTGGAACACCTCTAGAGTCTAGAACCAGTACAAGCTAAGGTCACAAATGTCATGATCTTAGATCATTACGGGGTAAACATCGCCAGAAAGAAGGCCGGACGGCGTCGGTTTGGTAGGATGAGAGATTAGACTATAGACTAGGATGATAGAATATTAAGAGGGAGACTAGATTAATTCTTCTTGCTTGCTTGATAATGGATACATGCTATCTCTTTTATAGGGACGATCCCACTTGGCTTCTAAGAAACAATATCTATTTATATGGAAACTTATCTCTATTAGATGTAATACATCTCTAAGGAAGTAAACCTAATTAATAATAAAACTAACTATTCTATCTTTATTTCCTAACTACTAATGCACTTGTGGGGGCCGGCATGAATAGTACGTGGTGCTACAGTACCATATGTACTGTTCATACGTGAACAGTAGTCCACCCATGACAACTACTCCCTCTCCTTTCGTGACAGCTTGTCCTCGAGCTGTGGTGGCAGCCATGACTGCAACCCTAGGAGGTAGCACAATTGCAGCAGGACACAACCTTTGAAGGTAGACCATGGAGCGGAAGAAGCCTCCTTCATGATGCAAGATGTAGCCCACATTGCAGGAGACCAACGTGGGGCAACAAAGGAACCCTGTCCACAACAGGATGCAATGGTGGTGGGAAAGTTATGACGATATCACAATCCCCCACATGGAATCCACCGCGTTTCACACCACCAAAGGCACGACGTTGGCTGGCGGCATGGAGGAGACTGTTGCGAAACAACAACAACATTCTCTTTCCACGGTGGAGTCACCATTCGTGCAGCCAAAGGCGGTGCTACCGGTGCAACTTCATGTAGCGCTTCCTTCTTGTCCCCCGCTGACATCATCTTCTCCAAGATATCCTTCATCTTCTCGGCGGTGGCCATCTTCTTGGTGGTGGCCATCATCTTGTCGCTGGTAGCCATCATCTTCTCATTGTCAGCTTTCATCAAGGCCAGCAACTCAGCAATAGAAGCTATGGTGAGTTGCTCTGATACCAAATGTCATGATCTTAGATCATTATAGGGTAAACACCGCCAGAAAGAAAGCCGGACGGCGTCAGTTTGGTGAGATGAGAGATTAGACTATAGACTGGGATGATAGAACCTTAATAGGGAGACTAGATTAATTCTTCTTGCTTGTTTGATAATAGATACATACTATCCTTTTTATAGAGACAACCCGACTTGACCTCTAAGAAACAATCTCTATTTATATAGAAACTTATCGCTATTAAATGAAATGCATCTCTAAGGAAGTAAACCTAACTACTAAGGAAGCTAACTATTCTATCTCTATTTCCTAACTGCTAGTACATCTATTCATGCGTGAACCCATGACAACAAAGTTAAGGGATATGAATTTTGCAAGAATATGACTCAAAACCCAGTACGTGCCGTGTTGCAAGAATCCAACAAGGTGCGGAAAGCAAGGCATGATAGATGCATGTACTTCAGGCAAAAGCTGGAAACAAACTAGTGAAGTCTCAACACAAACCTATGAAGCTACCACCCTATGACAACAGGAAATCTCAACAGCGAACATAGCTGCCTAGAAGTCTCAACCCAGTTCCATATGAAAGAATAAGTGATAACAGAGTTGTCTCTAAAAGCATCAGAATAGACACGGGGCTCTGAATTCTGACTTCACCAATCACTTCTCAGTTTGATACAAGCTACTCAATTGTATACAGAATCTACACAGGGAGAAATTCCACAGGAATCAGTAGTTTGCGAAGAATTCTACTTGTCTTGGTAAATGCCAAGACAATTTTGTTGGCATGCACGGCTATGCTGCTTATGGGCTTATTGAAGGTCAAATTATTATCTGCATTATGTCGAACAGTTGAAGAAGCCTAAGAATTGTGGTGGTGCAGCCCCAAGAAAGAAAACTATGCTACATGCCCATGAATGTTAAGGCAGTGAAGGGCGTTGCACCACCCAAAGAATGTAACTCGTTCTAACTGGAGTGAACAGGGGCGGTATTACTTCTTTCTTCTGTTAACACGGGCACAGCAACAGCTGCTTCCTCTCTGGATGGAACTTTAAGCCAAACCTTCATCGAGTCGTAAACAGTAAATCCCATGGCTACTGATGGGACAACCTGTGAAAAAGAGAATTTGACCTTAAACACAGATGGCACCTTATTAATATTAACATAAAAAGGAGATGCATATTACTTATGTAGTATTTATTACTATATCAATCGATTCATACTCCATAACTCCAAAGGCACTTCTTTTTTACTATAAAACAGAAATGAAAGGAAAATAGACTGAAGTGTCCAGCTAAAAAACTTCTTAAACATGATCATGTAAAGGGAGCAACAATCATTGATGAAATATTCTTACTCATGAACAGTTCAAAAAAAAAATTAATTAATTGACATAACAGCACAAGTGTTCAAATGAATTGGATGTTTTCAATGACAACACATATGACAAGTTATAATAGCCTGCCCAAAGTCAAGTTCTACGGTTAAGACAAACAGGAATTGCAGTGTTTCAGTAGCTGCTGCATGCCTGTCATCTGTTCATCTGTCTTCACATTTGTCGGCAGAAAAAAAGTCTTTTTAAGCAAACTACAACTAAACAAACTATTAGTGGTACAAGAAAGGCAGTATCAAACCTTCAAATAGTTGATAGATAGTCCTGAGAACAGTTGCCGCCAACCTTGATGTTTCGCTATCATTACAACACTTCCAAATGTTCCTTTCCCCTTCACAAGGTTGGATGATGAAAAGGCATGAACCTGAAAATGGTGCATCCGAAATCATTGCTTAGAACATTCAAATTACTTATCAACCACAAACTATGAAGAAAAAATATACCTGCATTTGCCGCCTAACAACATCAAGGGGATATGTTATTGTCTGTCCTAACAAACCAGCAACCGATCCACAACCAAGTTTTGCTATCATATATTTTCTGTGCTCTTCAGGAACATGAGCCTTCATCTTCTCATAAAAGTAGAATTTAAGACCAGAATAAGGGAAGATTCCATACAATGATGGAGCTGAAAAACAAGAAATCTTAGTTAATACAGAAACAGTATTAAAGTTGGCCTTGAGCAAAATATGAAATACAAAATAAACATACCCATGCCACGGTATAGGCCTTTCAAACTATTTTTCCTGTATATTGTTTTGACACAATCAAGGATCCCTTTATAAACCTGTTCAGAGGGCTTAGATTCTCTGAAACTGAGGTTCACTGCACCTTTGACCTGCAGAGGCAATTATTAATTAAATAAAGTGTTGAGTAAAACAGTACTGCTCCACAATTGAAGGAAATGGGTCATATAATCATATAAGAGTCTAATAGATAGATTCTCTCAAACACAGCAACATCAGCATTACAAAAGAGTGGTGCTGTCAGATCATTTTTCAGAGGATATGTTTATTTGTGATACATCGGCAGCTGACTTAAAACCCCATCGGAGAAGTGTGATTTTCCTCTGCAATGAAGGATGTAAGGAGGAGTGAGGCCAACCTGATAAGCCAACTTTGTGCGAACTAGATCAAGAGGATATGTGCATATGACTGATGTTCCTCCAGCTATTGATCCGGCCACTAGATCAAGAATAGGCCCTTGCTCAACATTAGGAAAACCAAGAATGATCCAACGCCGATACTCTTCATAGGCCATATAATGCAAAGCTGCATAAGGAACAATCCGAGCAACACTGGCTCCATTTCCCCTAAGGAAAGGCAATTCAAAAGTCAAACTTAAGAGTGCAATATCTATCGCTAGGGTACATTTATCATGTAAAGTAGGAAGATACTGACCTGTAAAACCCTAAAAGACCTTCTGTCCGGAAGATTGTGCGGAAGGATCCAATCAATCCAGAACCCTGGAACTCTGCTCTTCTAGTCTGAAGGATCCAATAAAATTTCATATGTCAGAGGATTGAGATGACACAGGGAGAGGGAGGTGTTTCTGTACATGCATGAATTTCAAAGTAGTGACAATAAACTACACGGTTGAGATTACAGTTGTTTCTCTTTACTCCTTGTCTGAGCTGCCTATAACCAGTTTAAACAGTAGAAGCATAAAAAATAATTAGACAAAAAGTACTCCTATTTATAAACCGAAGCATTATGAACAGAACAACCAGACCTGCTTTCTAATGTATAAGAACTCAAAACTCATAGATGTGGTATTCTTCAGTTGCACATTTCATTATTCAGAACAATAATGGTACTGATAATTTTGTGTAGCAAGTAAGTCGGCGCCAATTTTGCCGTGTGTGGAAATCAGTGTAACATTGGTTTAACATTCTTGTCCCCCTCTTAACCACCACCTTGAACTCTGATCCTCTTCATCCAAGGTTATTTTTAAAAGTAGAATTCCAACCATTAACTATACTATCTGTCAGCTATGTTCATATCAGGGTCGTCACAAATGCCTGATAATCCCCAATATTTTTAGCTGGGTGACTTTTTCCATTCCAATATCTTCCTGGAACATAATTTTCTCACCATTACTCAATGAGTATTCAACTCCTAGACCAAAACATTATCTAGTACTAGTCAACATTATCTAGTACTAGCCAAGCCTTCCCAGAAACTCCCTCCCTACAAAGGTTTTTTATTTCACTAATTGATATGATCTTATCTCAGTATCATTATAGACTCGATAAGAAAAACTGCCGAAAACTATTATAAATGGGAGTAGCGGTCAAACAGTAGTTCAGCTAAGCAAGAATTCCTAATGTAGATTCCAGCTTTTCCAAGCCTCTAACCTCGGTTGCAATTTATCAATCAAGAACTTTCAATTTTTCCTTTTTCCAACTCTGTATTTTTTTATACAGGTTCCAACTTAATAACCTTTCGAGCGAGAACCAGATTGAGCCCACAGTTCAACTAAATTCACACCAAACTTAGGTGTGCCCAGTCTAATATATCAACCAAAAACCTCAAAACTTTACTGTCGTTTATCCTTCAATACTCAATAGTTCAATGCATAAAGTTACTAAATTGTATCTTTGGCACAAAGAATGCGCTACGAGTTACAAAGAATCATGCCCAAATCTGAAAACACCTCTACCGAGTTCTGACCAGAATTATGTCCATATGTCCGTAAGTAATAAAAGTACATCAATTTCTAACATTACAAAGCATCTAAGGATTCTTTGCAAGTTTCGGGCCGTTCATACCCAAGGCAGAATGCACTGCTACCGTTCCAGATTCTCACAAAATTGCATCCCTAACGATCAAGACTCAAAAATCCTCGCGGCATTTCAGGAATGACATGCCCAAGCAAGAACCGCAATTGGCACACGCCTTTCGGCGCCCAAGACAAAGAACCCACCGCCCAATATTCCTCGACAACACCGGCCTCACAAAATCGCATCTCCCCGTCGCTCGCGGAGGTAGTAATATACCGCAAGGGCATAGCACATATCACCATAATTCAAGAATCGCATCGCCATCCTCACGGAACGAAATCACGGTTCAGAATTAGTTCGGTGACTGAGGGAAGATCGATCATACGTGCCTGGAAGAGGATCTTGACGCGCTCGAGCGGCGCGACGGCGGTCTTGGCGACGCCGCCGGCGACCCCGCCGGCGACGAGCTCCCGCACCGCGAGCGGCAGCGCGCCGCCGCTCTCCGCCGCCTCCCGCGCCCCCATCCCGCCGCCGCCCTCCTCGCGCGCGCGATGGCGGGAGGGAGACGTGCGTGAATTGGGTGGAAGCGGAGACGGGAATGAAGCCCAGGCGGAGGGAATTAAAGCATCGTGCTCTCCGCGGGGCCCACATGTAAGCGGCTGTGGTGGACCACGTGGAGACCGATAAAGAAAAGGACAAGGAAGGAAAGAGGGGATTGTCAGCTGTGGCGGAACTGGTAGCAGTTGGTGGGCGCGGAGGTGCCGATCGACCTAGTTTCGGAATGTTTCGCATTATCACCGAATAACCGTATAATTCACAATATATTATCATCGTAAGGCTGATATTAATCGTATGATTCACAATATATTATCATCGTAAGCTGATATGTGGGCTTTATAGATTCATTTCAAAATATTTTACGAGAAAATTTATAATATACCAGTGAATAACTATATGATTCACAATATGTTACTCAATATGAGGCTGACATGTGGCCAAGATCTATATGTCAATGATGCACCAGTGATATATTTTGAAGATCCGAAATTATTCATTGGTATATAACGAATTTCTGTCCCAACAGAAAATATTTTCTATAAGAAATAGAGGTACTAAAAACGAGAATTCAAACTTGTCCAAATAGTTTTCAGATAAAGTTTGTGAGGAATACTTGAAGAAAATGAGACAAACAAGGTAAAGTTTCGACGGTGATATAAGGCCTCTCGGCAACTGCAGCGACGAGTCGGTGACCATGCCAAGGAAGGAACAATGCCGGATACAAATGTTATTTATTGATCGAGTAGTCAAGAGGAAGATTAAAAGAGAGAGAAAAATGGTGATTGGAGGGTGCCAATTGTCAACCATTGGAGGTGCCGGTTGTAGTGATGGTTGGCAGTGAGAATTGCAAGCGTCTGTGACACTGACAATTAAGCATGGTAATGAAGGGCTCAAAGAGGACTGAGATGCGCTGAAAGAGTTTTAGAAAGGATAATGATAGTAGGCATACGTACGGAGGCAAAGAAAAATATCGCATATCGTCTACCATTCACTTCACTTTTCTTTCTATGTGCTCCTCCTCCCAGCCACTCATTTATCATTTTTTCCAACTACTACTCATTCTTATCCACCATTCCTCTTCAAACCAGGCTCTTCCTACTTCATGAGACCCAAACCAAACTTCCTCAGTGCTACCGCAAAGAAAGGAGGAGGAGATAGAGGTGGCAGGTGGCGATAGAGGCGTCTCGTCATGGATGCATAGATAATATTTTATGTGAACTTGTCAAGGTGAATATGGCCTACAAGTGTTGGGTGGGTTTGTATGTAGGGTAATAGGATTTATCTATTTATCATGGCATTCAAAAGTATTATTTGGATAATTAAAGTAATTGGCACAAATACAATAATGAAAGTAATAATAAATATATGACATGTGGGTTCAAAATGATCAAGGAATGCGACTTGCCTTCTTGCACAAAAACTCGTGGATACCGGTCTTGTCCTGCGTCTCCGAGTCTGCGTCAAGATCGTGACCTAACGAGAAGCAATGCAATAAAAAGATAAACCAAATAAAAACTAGCTCGACAAGGAGTGAGCTAGGAACAGCATGCAAGTAAAAAAAACCAGAAAAAGAAATATAAAGAAAGGTGGTGTGGGATGGTGGGTATTATTTGGTGTTTGATTGGACTGAACAGAGTTGTGAGATTCGGATCCAAGTACAACAAAAATATAAAAAGAGATAAAGAAAACTTATAGAAGGTAGGAAAGATTTATTTAGAGCTTGGTATAGTGAGCGGAGCGGCGCGGATAGGGCGCGGGCGTTTGTGAAAGTGCACGCTGGCCAAGGTTCCGGTCAATGTCGCCAAATCTTTGCAAGCGAAAGAAGCGGCGACCTTCGCTCTGCGTGCCCTCTACGTGTTGGTGCTCGCCTCCCTCGTCTAGGCGCAGTTCCTCCCGCCTCAGATGCACTCTCCCCACGGCCGCACGTTGAGGACGATAGGGGTGGATATCGAGCCAAGTAGTCATCTTACCGAGCTTTTTCGAAATTGACACAAGTTGATTTAATATCATTTTATTTATAGTTTAGAAGTATTTTTAGAACCGAGCTAACGAGTCGAGCCGAGCCAGAGTGAAATCCAATTTCATTTGAAATAGACTCATTTCAATGTTTAACAAAACAACAAATCTAATTGGAGCAATTTTAAACCGAGCCAACGAGCTCCACTAACGAGCTTTTTTTCCACCCCTAGAGGACGATGCCGTCATCCCGGTGCCAACTGATCAGGAGGAGGAGTATGACGAGCCTCCGATGGACGCGCACTGGTACTTTCTTGGCCACTGACGCTGATGGTTGCAAAAATGGTGAATTGTTGTGATGTTGCGGCCCGTTGAAAAAATTATTGCAAACCCGTTATAAAAGAATGTGTGTATACTGTTCTTTGAGATGTTGCGTCCCGTAGAAAAAAAAATATTACATCTGTAGAAAAAAATTGTTTCATACTGTTCACAGTGATGTTGCAAGATTTTTCAACTCGCTTTTTCCAAATGCTTTGTCTTAATTCTGAGATTTTTGATATGTGCATTCGGTTTGCTTGATATGTTGCTGAGATTTTTGATATGGGGAATTATTGATGTTTTCTGCATTGCGGAAGATTTTTGAGAGGAAGTTTGCTCACGAACGAGATGAACGGCTGAAGGACATCACCCTAAATCCAACGACAGAAAGCTACGTACGGCGACAGCGTTCGGACCATACGTATGAGCGCTAGTCAGGTCCTTTTAGAAATGGTGAAGCGAGAAAAGGAGAGTGAAAAGTCCAGAGACCCTTTTGAATTGGATAGCTGCTCCTGTCTTTTGGATGAGTTAGCTAGGAGCTTTTTTTTACAGGAATGGCCTGAGAGAAGTTGTCAACCTTGGATAGAAACACAGAGGCCCAAATTAGACATATAACGTTGCAAAAATAGGAATACAACAACCCACGGTGTCAAAACGCAACAACTAGAAACTCAAATATAAAACTTAAATAGGGAAATGTGACGCTGTAATTTTTCTTTAAAGGGTGTTTTCCCACCCTCTTGTCGAGCATCGAACCTGTGTTAAGAGCTTCGCACTACCATTTTTTAGAGCAAGGTGATTCCACTGCTTTTTTTAGAGAGAAGAGAACACTATGCCTCTACTGCTTTTGTGAAGTACAAGGAGAACAAACATTACAGGCACACCCCGTGTACATACACGAGTGCATTTCCACTACAAACGCTAGGGATTCTATTATTGGGATGCGGGTATGCTGTACTAGAGCGCAATAAAATTTTCTACCACGTAAACTAGAAAGTCATACGAGTAAGAGATCATAAATTATTACCACTAGACGTGCAGTGCGGCGGAAGAAGAGTTGAAGCAGTCCAATCCAACATCGTGTGCGTCGATGTAGTGGATGTAGTCAATTGTCCAATGGCCTTAGCCGCCAATAGTCTCCTCCTGCATCCCCTCGCATTCCTTACGTACATCGTAGACCATCCTCGATCAGCATAGTAGTGATCGCAACAGCGCATCTACGATATCCCACACATCCAGGAGTAAAACGTCGTACGTCGGTGTGCTAGCACCAGCGCGCACAGTAGGACCTTCGGGGAGGAGGTGGCTATAGTTTTGGTGGGTGGACCAACAACTTCCAAAAAGCCCCTACACCTCTCCTTATAAAGAGTCCATAACAGATCCCTGCGTTAGAAACACATTAGAACTTTTAACCACATACATATTATAATTCGATTAAAACCACTAGTGGATCAAATCCGAACTAGTTTGTTCCAACTCATTAAATGTGTGACCTTGTAGGTTCATACATAATCGCCCGTGGCCCGGAAACTCCTTTCTAACAGGACATAGCGACTCTTGAATACACATAAATATCATATCTGACGAACCTTTATAAAGCTCATGTGATGAACTATGTGTCTCACGATACTAGATCGAACTCAAGACAAGATGCATGCCATCTTATGATAGCTCGATCCTTCACTCGATCTTGTAGTGAATTACTTAGTTGTAGTTAACTCCTCAACCATATTCGGCATGACCATGCAATTTCTTAATCTAACCATATCGAGAGGTTCAGAAATATCTCTCCTGTTAAAGAGGAGGGGTAAATTTCATCTTGATCGCTCACATGCCTCTGTATGTTTCATAGTAAACCCGAAAGCTACCTTTATGACTACTCATTTAGTGAGTTGTGTTTGACAACCTCTAAATAAATTATTACACATGTAGAAAACCATAACGACCTCAGATCTAAGGATCACGCATACACTATGTATGAGACCAACTGATGACACTTAAGAATATAACAATTCTCGCAGTGTCTCAAGGCGGGTCTATCCAACACTATGTTCTCCAATATATGTCCACATTTATTAATTTGATATATCATATCTGTAATCCATGAAACGTGATAATCAATCAATACATATGTTGATTCATAAATCATAAGTGTCTTACATAATGACATAAGATCAGATATGTTTAGAATAACATCATAAACATAAATAGAGATATTTGCAAACAAGTCCGTACTTGTAAATCGATATAAATTATATTTCATTAAAAAGGTAGAATAACATATTATTCAAAAGTTCGAATAATATTCATAAGTAAACTCTATTGCCTTTGGGGCACATCGCTAACATCTACAGAGGCACCGGCCAGAGTGTGGGCAAGCATAATAATCACGGCCATACTAATCAGCCCCTTCTTTGGTCACCATTAGACCTTGGCAGATCGCGGCCGAATCGTACCACTTGTTGGGCTTCTTGATGATCCAACGGCTACCACCGTGAGTGTGGGCAAGCGTAATAATCACGGCCGTAATAATCAGCCCCTTCTTTGTTCACCATTGGACCTTTGCAGATCGAGGCCGAGTACAAGCTTGGGCTTCCTACCTTGGCGTATCGTACCACTCCTTCGGCTTCTTGTTGATCCAACGGCTACCACCCAAAGTTGCTGTAAAACATTTCTACAGCACCGGACCCATAAACGATCTAAATTCGCAGGGTTTAAACTACTGAGTACCACAGTTCACAGGATCCAAAAGAACGGATCAAGCAAGAACGAAGAACCAGCGAAGATCATGGATGGCACACACTGAAAACAAACCTCCATTGGTTTCAGTTCCAGGTTCAGCAACACTACATGGTGCAGATCCCTTGCTTGATTCACTCGATTCAAGCTCTCTTCCTCCACTACTGAGCTTGAGCACACCACACATGAGAAAACTACTTAGTGCTGTACTAATTAATAAACCTCACCATCTTGTAACTAGTACAGGCGAAGATAATTATGCATCATTTCACTGAGCCTATTTGGCCACTCTGACAGCAAGCATGCATCAATTGGGCACATGAACTGCCTTGGGAAGAACTGCCACTACTGCATCCTGAGCAGAAGCCAGTGATGGCAGGACATGGCACTCAGGCACCACCATGCCCATGATCTTTCCACCATCTTCAACTGTGGCGCACTCATGTATGATGCTGAGCAGCACCGCCTCGAGGTCCTCGGCGTCGGCCCACTCGCGGACGTCGGCCCGGACGGCGCTGCGGTCGCCGCCGATGAGCTCCCACACAGGGTAGGCCTTCCTCGGCATCATGTAGTCCCGCTCGGCCAGCTTCAGGGAGGGGCAGTAGTCGCCCCTGCCGTCGCCGAGGTATACCACTCTCCTCCTCTGCTTCCCTGCCGCCGCCACGCCGGCGGCGGTCGACAGTTCTTGGAGTATCCTCTCCATCACCCTGCCCTGAAATTGACATCAAACTCAACTTGATCAGAAGTTGCAGCCGATCAAGATTCAGGAAAGAGGCAGCTACTGAACATGGACAAGAAATCCAGTGCTGTGAACAAGCATGCATGTATCTGTAAACTGTGTTAGGTGTGTCACCTTGCACATGTTGGGAGGGCAGGTGGCGAGGATGCAGCCATGACCGGAGCCGTGGAAGTCGTGGTAGGGGGAGATCCTCAGCCGGCCGTCGGCGTCGACGCGGGCGGGGTTGGTGTTGATCTCGGAAAAGTAGCTGGCGAGGCCGTGGTGCGCGAGGACCGTGTCGATGAAGAAGGCGTTGGCGTCGCTGACGATCCGCAGCTCGCACCCGAGCGCGTACGCGGATTCGATGGCCGTGACGACGTGAGGGGACAGCGGTGCCGTCCTGAGGCGCTCCTTGATCTCTTCGATGGATTTTCCTTGCGAGTGCAGCTCACCCATCATTGCATCCTATGACCAATCCGGTGCGTTAAAAATGCGACAAGTTCTAGTCAAATTTTGTGAACTTAATTTCTTCAGTAATGTGTACACAAGATTGCAAATTTCAGTTGGTAGGTTGATTGATTGATTCGTAAATTTCAGTTGGTTCACGGAGGAACGGCAAAAGTCGTGACATGTCAAACAAAAAAGATCGTGACTCATTAGCACGAGGATATTTTTTTTTAAAAAAAGGCCACTTATAAACAAACAATTCTTGGAAATTAAGATTACGTGCGTATATGACACAAAAGGCGCCAGAAACCGGCACCCCGCTCTATTGGAACAAGATGGAAAGAGCGAGTCAGGAAGCAAGGAAGATTAACAGATTAAAGCGAGGCTTACGATGGCGGAGTTCCACGGGAGGTGGAGGAGGAGCTCGTCGAACCGCTCGGTGGCGCCGAGGGCGTCGACGACCCAGTTGTCGCTGTCGCAGTCGATGATCGTCTTGTCGAAATCGAACACCACCACGACGCCGCCATTACTCGCCGCCATTGTCGCACCTCAAAGATTCGATCAGAGCAGCAGCTATATATGTATGTATCTTCAGAGGAAGAATGCCTTGCACTGGCTGCATCGATCGCAATGGCTGGCCGATGCATTTATAGGAGGAGGGAGCAGCCCATGAATCGAATTGGCAAAAGAACAACTAATGGAGTATTACACACACCCACGGCCTCCTTAATGCGCTCTGATGGCGTCTGCATTATTGCGTCCACAAGATCGATTTCTCCTCCTCCCTTTTTCCTCTCTGGGCGCACCAGAATTAAGTGTTTGAATAATTTGCGATGAGGATTGTTCTTGGGAATATTCCTGGAGCAAGGGTGTTTTAAGGGAGGGGCGAGCTGAGTCTTTCCCTTAACCTTCGCGCCACCGCTTTCCACGCGGTACAACGGCTCGTGTCGTGCGCGGCAGTCTCGCCTTTTCCCCAGATTTCATGGGAGGGAGAACCTGAGTCAGTGAGCGACCAGTCTGATCAAGGGTAATTTAGGCATGGCTGTATGTTTGCACGTATGGCCCTACAAAAACCATCCTTTCTGCAAAAGAACCATTTGCTTTCTGCAAAACATCGCCACAACGGCAACATATCATGTGCTTTCTCTTTATGGTCTAATCGTGTAGCTCGAGTAGAAATGAGTTTTTTTTTGAACGAGAGATTCTTAGTTCAGTTCGGTACAACACGGCGATGTCGTGGGTTCAAATCCTACTGACCGTGATTCCATCTATCTTAGGTCAGGTAGAGTAATAGTAATTTGACCCCTCTCTAATTTGAGAGAGGACAATAAAAAAAATCGGTCAGGCGCCGATTCACCATGAGAAATTCCAAAAATTGTATATGTACTTTTTAATTTACTCTACATATGTATAAAATTTCAAGTATTCATTCTCTGTTAAGAGTAATAGTAATGATAAAATTCTAACAAATAATAAATAGAAGTAAAAAGGAAAATCTTACTATTCACATCAAACCTGTCTTTTTTTTTAATCTTCTAACACGCTTTGAGTCATCAGTTTTTTTAAATTTTTTTTTGTCAATTTGGCGCCCAAATTTGAACTGGATTGCGCAATTACATTATAAAGATGTATTGTGACCAATACGTTGCCCACCACAACAGCTTGAAGTTTGGACATGGGACGGATGGTGAAACATCTTCGAGTGAATTATGAGCAAATCAACTTAAATCTTGGGGGATGTATTATTGCAAACTAGAAATGAACTCGCACTTTGTTGCAGAAACCCTACAATTTAAATTGTTTTTTCCGTCCTAAACAATTGTATTTCTTTTTTGACACATGGGCCTTACGGAAAAATCTACAAATAATCGACGAACAAAACCACCTAACGGTTTGTTTGGATATATAGGGATTAGGTCCCTCCTAATCCGAATGATCGGGTATAATACATTCATATCCAAACAAAGCCTAAAGCGTGGTTGTTGTACTTGAACTATAAGATTACCAAGCGGTGCTTGCCCCACCTCTCCTCGCCTCACAGTTGCCGTGCTACGGTAGTGTGGCAAGAAATATTCTCTCGGAATGGTAGCGAAAACTGTTGTAGTTCTACCACAACAGCAGCATGCACCTTGGCCTGTTTGAATATATAAATTTTATATGAAATATTTTTAATTCTAGTAGGAACCAGAGAAAAATTCCTATGTTTCAAAATGGTGGGAAAGCACTGTTTGTGACGATTTCACTGATGTACATCAATATAGAGGGCTCACGGTGATGTATTTGTAGATATCGATATTATAACGAATATATTTGGTTGATCCCTGTAGGTAATATATTTGAATATTACCTTTTTGCAAGGATGCCCTGCGAAGTTTTTCTACGCTAAACAAAGCTTCATATGATTTGATAGGATTCGAAGAAGAGAATCCTCTGCTGTTGCCGTTAAATTAATGTCTCCGTGCTGTTCTCCATACTGTTCTACCACCCGGTCATTCGAGTGGAAAATTAGGAATCGGTTCCTCTGAGGACTAAATGCAGGAAGTGAGCAGCGGTCATCTCACGACCGTTAGATCGAAGGCGGTGCTAGCAGTGCTGTCTGCATCCTATCCTGCCGGGTAAAGAGCCGTATGTTTGGGCGCAGCTGCTACTAGCCACGTCGCCCGGTTTTGCCTTTGCCATCCGATTCCGCGTCGCTGTGCTTCCCGTCCGTCCGATTTTATTTTGGTTTTACATGCCTGCGCTTCGTTCTGCTTCTCCTGCTACGTCTGCCAGCTGCTCCTCCCTTGTTCCTTCGCACCACCGCCCCATCCCCAGCTCCTTCTCTTCCCCAGGAACGCTCCTTCCGTCACCCTCGCTTCCCTCTTCACCTCTCCCGTCCCTGCTTCCTGCTCCCCCCCCCCCGCCCCTCCTTCTTCGCCGCCGCCGCCCCACCCCTCGCGCTACTCTCCCTCCTCCTCACCACCGCGCTCTGGCTCCTCCTTGTCCTGTCACTACTACTGAAAATGTATTCCTGAGCGGTTCAAAAGCGTTATCACGAGCGGTTTAAGTAAGCCGTCTAAGTTTATGGTCGATGATGACATGAGGTCATCACTGACGGTTTTCAACCGTCTGTGATCTGATTTCCTGACGGTTATTAGCGAGAACCGTTTGTGATAAGTATATATCCTGAGCGATTCGTGCATTTGAAACCGTTTGTGATGACTTTTCTCTATAAAGCACCAGCGGTGGTACGCTTGTGCCATTAAATCGACATCATATATTATATATATATATATATATATATATATATATATATATATATATATATATATATTATTCGTCTCTCGGCCACTTTGGGGAATTAATCACATGACATGAGAAGGATGAGGCGGATAGCCACAGGCGACCTCATTGAGCCCTGCAAGTTTAAAAAATATGGATGCCATGAGGCGTCGGGACATCCAATTACCGGATATTGTCGATAGGTAATTAGACCTAGGTTGAGAAAGTGGCGTGGGCCTTGCGGTATTCCATTGGGAAGTGGCATCATGTATCAGCAACTAACCATTCTTGAGCATGTAATCGTCTTTAAACCCAACAAGAACACCAAGCAACCATTTTCACATTTCAAAAGAATTCTCAACTTGTTGCTTGGTGTTCTTGTTGGGTTTAAAGACAATTACATACTCAAGAATTGTTGGTTGCTGATAGATGATGCCACTTTTCACCGGAGTACTGCCAAGATTAACGCCACTTTCAATATAGCGACGCCCAATTACCCGTCGACAACATCTAGGTAATTGGATGTCTAAAGTGGTCATATATATATATATATATATATATATATATATATATATATATATATATATATATATATATATATATATATATATATATATATATATATCGTTTTAATAAGCGTACCACGCTGGAGACTTTATAGAGAAGAGATTATGAATGGAATAGTAGGGCGTGCAGGATGCAAGAGGTAGGAGAATTTGACCAAGCATGAACATAGTTACACAGACAAAGGTGAAACGAATGGCGAGAGACAACATAAAACTATTAACATCATTACATCACAAAGCAAGGGGACTATTAATATGAACTAATTATCAATTCAATTTCAGCATAAGACTATTAACATCATTACATCACGAGCAAGGGACTATTAATATGAACTAATTATCAATTCAATTTCAAACATAAGACTATTGACATCATTACATCACGAGCAAGGGACTATTAATATGAACTAATTATCAATTCAATTTCAGCATAATACTATTAACATCATTGAGCAGTTCATCAGTAAGACAACAAGACCAAGTGTGTCCAAACCCACCACACCAGTAGTAGCTATCGGCATCCATCGCAGAGCACTAGCCATTTTCATCACAGAGCAAGAGGGTAGAGACAGAGAGGGAGTAAGGTAGGGTGATACCTCAGTACAGCGCAACCACGGCGGCGACCCACTACCGGCACAACCCTCATCCATCTCCTTCACCTTGCATAAATCACACAAACATCGAGGACACAACAAGGCTCAAGCATAAAAATCAAACTCAACAAAAGACATTAAGCTAACAGATCTAGAGGAGAATAGAGGAGGATGGGAAAGCAAAGCCTGTCGGGGCCGGCGTGGGAGGCCAAGCGGAGAACCAAGCCATGGTGGCGCGAGGCGACATTGGGTGGCGGCGTCACCGTGGTTGTGGCACGACCACGACTTGCACAAGACACTCACGACTATCGTATGATCTTGTGCGGTCTTGAGTGGTGTCACAACCTCGGCGACGGCGGCAAGGTCGGCGGCGGCGGCGTCGAGGTGGGGAGAGCAGACGAGAGTAAATCTTGTTGAGGAGTGACGAGTTAGGGCGAGCGCAAACCCTAGCGGTCGGGCTCCTACTAATAAAGAGGCTTATCACAGACGGTTCTATTATGGAACCATCTGTGAAATAGTTTTTTTTTGTCAATTTTGTCATTTAAATCTTCTTTGAAAATTTGCTTTATATATATATATCACAGATCGGATATATATATATATATATATATATATATATATATATATATATAAATATAATTAATTTGTTCCATTAAACCGTCTCTAATATAATTAATATTAATTGTAACTTCACCTCCAAACTAGATTTTTTCCACAAAATTTTTCCAAACTAGAAATCTATAATTAAACAAAGTTTTTCTAGTGGCGGAGGTAGGTGCTATATCCGTCTTCAATACTTCATAAGCGGGCGTCGGCAAGAGGCAGTTCTCGATCATCGTGAACAAGCTCGAAATCGTCCACCACGTGGCGCTCGTTTGAGTGTCTCCAAGACCCTCGATTGTTGAACCAAGAAGAATTGAGCCCATAGGCTCTCTTCCTTGCTTGAGGGTTTTGGCACAGTCGACTTGGTGCTTCTGCCGCCTCGATTCTGTGATCAAGTGACGACAAGCCTGTTCAGTATCCTTCTTGCCGTTAGCAGGAAATCGTGCTAGGCGAGCCGTTGGTCGAGAGGTTAGACAACCCTACCCTAGGACTGGCTTGCACGGCATTGAATACATGGTACATGGAACAGGCCAACAAGACGGATGAACAACGATGCTCGGGTGTCACTGTCAAGTTCAAGGAGGTTCATTTTAACCACAAGGCTTAAGACTGTGTCTTCACGGTGACCTTCGAGGACTTGTTTTGTCTCTTCAACTTCGACTCCCTCAACGTCTCACTCATGCAATGCTGGACACTGTAAGTGTGTACAATCACGGTCAATGTTCGTGTAATATCGATAAATGTTATATATAACGCATTGCTTTTGTATATAGATACATGATGTCTGAAGCCGAATTAAGGAATTCACCGGTAGGTTTTCTCGACCCACACATGGTCTCCGAGCAAACCATCAAGGAGAATGTAAGATTCGTCGAGGATTACGTTATAGAGTTTTTGCTGGCTTGCCGCAACAAGCAATACATACTTTTGCCCTACAACCAGGAGTAAGTGTTGCACTACTGGCTATACTTGTTGATTTGTACTTTATAAGCAACACGAACTTAGGTTTAATGACCATGGTGACATACCTGTGTAGGTTCCACTAGATTCTAATTGTAATTATACCAAAACAGAACTGGATAATATACCTAGATTCCCTACAGAGGGCCACTCACAACTTCATAATTGTCCGGAATTTAATCAATAGGTAAACTCATTTCCTCCATAGAAACTCTATTGTAGTCTTTCCTTCCTTTGCAATGGCTAAGGCTAACTTCTTGGAGTCACGTAGGACGTTCAACGTGTTCTACGCTAAAGGAGGGAAATCCAAGGGAAGGACGCTGCGACACGATCTAAATTTCCCGGTACTCGCTAGCTAGTACACATTAATCCTATATAGCACTTCGTAGTAATGCCTCTCGAACTAACCAATTCTATTTTTGCAGTGTCACCAGCAGCCGCCGACCTGCAACCTCTGTGGATACTATGTTTGCCACAACATGGAACTACTCATCGGTTCCGTAATCACCAATGATCCTCAGGTTTGTCAATCTTGCAACAATTATTTCATATTTACCTATTTATATAAGCACGAATTTAATCTTCCTAGCGACAGGTTGCGACCATCACCGAAACTGCGTTGGAACAGAACGAGCTTATAAAAATTCGATCACACTTTGCGTCATTCCTGAACAGTCAGGTCATAAATCCAGATGAAAATTTCCACAATGTAAATTAAACTTGATTGGGATAAGATTGAACTTAATGGTACATGTGTGTAAATGTACATTAATGGTTAATTTTAGTTAATTGATTTGTGAATTGGACGAATTTGATGTGCTTGCTCCTGAAATGAATGCGAATTTAATGTGCTTGCTTCTAAAATGAATGCGAATTGGATGTGATTGTTTCTAAAATGAATGTGAAAGGCTAGCCAATAAACAGAAATAGATTTAGCAATGTAAAAGAATATCACAGACGGTTTGTAGATGAAATCGTTTGTGATAGTCGACTATCATAGACGGTTTTGAGTTAATAACCGTCTGTGATAGTATGTATTACAAACGGTTCAAAAACCATTTGTGATGACCTCATGTTATTACTGACCCATAAACTCAGACGGCTCACGAAACCGTCTGTGATGACCTTTTTGAACCGTTTGTGAATGCATTTTCTGTAGTAGTGAGTATGAAATTTTCTCTGATATAATCTGTTGTGCATTCTCTTTGCAACGGTACAAATCTATCATGGAGTGACAAAAATGAGTTTGCTAATATCTGTTTGCCTCTTTTCTGTATCCGCAAGATATCTTCTTTTCTTTACGTCTGATGTGTTATAAGAATTTATGTTGTTTATGCTGCTGCTTTGGATAATTTACATCTGGTATGATGTGCATCCCATAAATCATATCAATTGCAGATATGATACAGAGTTAAGAGCTTGGTGTTTCCACTATTAGCTAGCTAGCCATTAGGTGCTTTTGTTTTTTCCTTCTATTTGTTGCCACCTATATTTTGTCTATTGGTCTATTATTTGGAATGTAGAATTTAGTAGTGTTTTCTTTGTTTGACCGTGGGATATATAAATAGACAAAGATACCCAAATAGTAATGCAGTTTGAATGGTAAACTGGCAATTAATACTCTTTGGATCAGACTGCTGTATGAGTGATCTCAATTTATATATTGATGGTCTAGATCAAGGAATGTCAGTGAGCTTTAACAACGGTGTTTCATCAAAGGTTGATCCAAGTATGCATACTTTGTAGCAGGTGCAGACATGCAGTCCTCGTGTAGGAGTGACTCGGGTGGATTGTTTTTTATATTGTTCTAAAATTTATTGGTTGACGAACCTTAATGGGCTCACTACAACAAGCTAGGAACAAAACATAGCAGGCCATTCTATATTTTGTGCTTTCTAGAGTAAGTTATTGTTTTCGATGAGTGCCCTCTTATGTGGGATGAGAGATGTAGCAGTAGTTGTTTGTTTTTTAGTTGTTGGACTGTTAAAATGTTTGAAACCACATATTATTACTCCCTCCATTTCACGTTATAGCTTTGTGTGTGATCAAAACTTTTCATGCAGTGGTAGTTAGATCTGAAGGAGTTGAGTTGTTTACACCCACATATTAGAACTAGTTTAGTATAAATGCTTAATTTCAATAATCTTTTGATAAAGGTACACTGATACTTCTAGAATGTGCAATGGTCTGCGTCTCTGATCAAGATTTGGTTGTGCCTAGAGCCCTGGAGTAGTTCATTTGAGCCCTTGGATCTGTGCAACACTATAGCTCAAATACAAAATGTTACTAAATCTGTGGTAATTCAATTGCAGTGATATAAATACCTCATAATAGTTCTTCTTTCTGAACAGTTTTACATCGCTAAAATGTATTCGTTGTTATGCTGCCTCGGCGCGCAATGGGCTGCTAGTAGAGATGATTCGGCTCCGGAAAATTAACGCCAATACAGAGAAATCAAGTGCAATAGCACTATAGCGATTTTAGTGCTAGAGAAAAACATCTTAGTACCGTAACAAAATACAGTACCAATCTTAATGGTACAGAAAATCCATTATGGTTCTGTCTGGGATGCAAGGAAACAAGAAGAGCATGGAAGCACAATGCGCTCCAAGATATATAAGAATATAATTAAGGCAGGAATTCAGTGTCACGACTATGAAATTACACAGGAATCGAAAGTAGAGGAATTCCTTGCAAGAGGTGTTCAAAACTATAAATGCTTTGCAGCATAAATACATGAATTTTGGACATACGTAGATGTTTGTTAGTAAGAGAGAAATTTATCCTGTGAAATTCCTCTGAAGCAATCCTACGATCTATTTTTTAGATGTGATAGGATAAGACGTATTCCTTGCACTTCAAATGTAAGGCAGAAATAAGACTCGATCTTGGGTGAGTGGGTTGACAAACTATTGCACCGCAAGAAAGTTCTCCGGCAATTCTACATCTAAACAGTATATCTTACAGGAATTTTTGCTTTGGAGGATCGAATTCATCCCATCTTCCTCTAAAATTCCTTAATCCAAAAATACCTACTTATGGGATTTTAGCAAGCCGGGGAATCACAATTTTGGTATGGTCGAAAAGACGTCCACGAAGAGCGAACTTGCGGCCTAGCTTAGTACGCCGGGTTTGTCCGACGGCAGCAAGAGCTAAGCTCGATCAGTGGCTCCTGGCTTCGATCTGGCCATTCAGGGATGGAGCTAGTCACAGTTTAAGCCTCAGGTTGGGCGCTAATTATTCTTAGACCGAAGTTGTATTTTAGTGTTTTTTCAAAAGAAAATTCATAGGCTTTTAATTGTCTTGGAGCATTATCTAGCGATGCGAGACCAAGCTTCGCCTCTGTATGTAGCTGTATACGATGCGTGGCCGAATCAAACTTGGATAACGTCGAAAGGATGCAAGAAGCTTCCTGATCGATCCGAGGGTACAATACATTGGCATGTTGTCTTATGCAGCTTCGCCAAACGAACAATCGAATAAGATGTTTGTTAGGTTTGCGGCCTATGACTCACTTAGTCTCCACAGGAAAAACAAAAGGGTTCTGTTCAGTCGGTCGATCATGCGCGCAATAATCCCCTCGAATCGATGCTATTCGCGCGGATCTTTTAGGGAGGCGGTAGGGATAGGACGTACGGCTGGGAGTTTCCACCCATGCCCCGTTTTGATTTTGAGTTAGTAAGATAGATTCGTTACATGGGCGTCGGCTCGCATTACAGCATGGCTTCATGCTTTGAATTCAGCTCATACCTTGCCTGATCATGACATACGTGTACCGACGTAAATGCATGACGACTCGAAGAGCCACCTGTGAATCTGCGATAGGCAAACTAAGAAGAAAATGAGATCGAGCTGATCATCACATCGTTATCGAGGTCGCGGCACATACGTACAAGAGTATACCTAGTTAGGGGAGGCACTAGGGGTCAGACGTACGGGTAGGAGCTCCCATCCATATGGTCCTTCACTCATACGGTTCTCTCGTGTTGACATCCAGATGTAGTACAGCGACCGGTGTCCCGTTGAGACCGAGGCGTAGTGTGGCGGTTGTAACATCTTCGGACAACAGTTGCAGCATCACCGAAAAATGGTTGCAACATCCTCGGATAACGATTGCAACATCTCCGGACAATGGTCGCAACATAACAAATCAAAACAAAGCATTTGGAAAAAAAACACGTTAGAAAAAATTACAACATCGCTGTGAACAGTACGCAATATTTTTTTCTACAGATGCAATATTTTTTTTCTACAGATGCAACACTTGCAATATCTCCGGACAACGGTTGAAACATCCTAGGACAATGGTTGCAAAATCCCCGGACAACGGTTGCAACATCCTATAACAACGGTTGCAACATCCCCGAACAACGGTTGCAACATCCTAGGGCAATGGTTACAACATCTCCGGACAACGGTTGCAGCATCTTCGGACAACGGTTGCAACATCCTAGGATAATGGTTGCAGCATCCCCGGATAACACATACAACATCTCCGGACAATGGTTGCAACATCTCCGGACAACGGTTGCAACATCCTAGGATAATAGTTGCAACATCCTCGGACAACACTTGCAACATCCTAGGACAATGGTTGCAACATCCCCGGACAACGGTTGCAACATCCTAGGATAATGGTTGCAACATCCTCGGACAACGGTTGCAATATCTCAGGACAATGGTTGCAACATCACAAATCAAAACAAAGCATCTAGAAAAAATGCGTTAGAAAAAATTACAACATCGCCGTGAACCATATGCAACATTTTTTTTAGATGCAACATTTTTTTTTTCTACAGATGCAACATTGATGTTCACAGTGATGTTCTTTGAGATGATGTTAACGCTCATGGTGATGTTGTTTGAAATGATGCATATGAATTTTTGATATGTTGCGCACGTTCTGGGTTTTGTTGCGTTTAGCACACAACGATGTTGTGCTCGGGCGTAAGGTGCTAACACTCAGATCGTACGTCCGAATGCTAGTCGCACTCAATAGATATCGTTGGATTGAGGAGGCGGTTGATGGGCCGTCCGACGCGAGTCGATAAGATCGGACATAGGAGCCCAAGCAAAAAAATCGTTGAGGTAAGGGGTTGTGGCGCCTTCGGCAAGGAGCCCACGATGGCAAGCTCGACATCACAAATCACAAGAGTGCCGGCTCGCTGTTGTCCCCTCGGCTCGGCGGGATACTGCTGGTGTTTAAGCGAACCGGGCATTGTCTTGAAACTTTCCAAAGCGGTTGCGGTTCGCGTTCATGACCAAGAGCGAGGTCGACCACCTCGAGGATGGCTCTTGGTGGCGCAAAGTATGGCGGAAGGCCGTCAAGAACAGCCCATATCCGAGGTGCGTCTGAGACACATAGATGCCTACATGTACATACTTTCGTATAATTATGTTATGTAGTTGCTTGCACCTCGTGTATGTAGCGTACATGGTAGATAGGTGTACGTAGAGTGTGTAGAGTTGTTGGTTCTAATGGAGGTGCAACATGGGTGCGAGGAGCTACTACCGGTGCCGCCTTAAAAGTGCCGATGAAGAAGCGGGTGGAAGCGGTTGTACCAGAGGACGCGGTTGTGATCACCACGTCTGAGGGCATCACGTACCTCCTCGCCTTGCGAGCCGCACTCCTGCACCACCACGGCCACCAAACCGGCGAACACCTCGGCATGCCGGGTTCTAATTTTTGGTTCTAATGGATCGACCGTCGTATGATACGAACGGACGTACGTGTGGGATGATTACCCGATCTTTTAACATACCGTGGTGCTGTCAGCTGTGAACTACATGCATGCATGAACTAGTATAGCAAAATAAAATCTTTTTGGCCAGAAAATGTGTTGTTTTTAGGGCCTTTTTTTTTTTGGTAATTTCTCAATTAGAGAAAAACAGAAAAAGAAAAAGAGGTGGCTGGGCCCACCTGTCGGTGTGAAGGAGGAGATAATACTGGAGACTTCTCTCCAGCCTGACTCTCTCACGCGCGATGAGGGTTATCCCCTCTTTCTCGGTTGGTTGCGCTGAAGGGAGGAGACCTTGGGCGGCGGTGGATCGAGGCGTGGCGGCTGGCACCTTCTTGTTGGCCGTTAAATGTGACCAAGGTGGTACCCCCTCGTCTTTCTCTTCTTCAAAAGAGGCAGCTTCCTCTCCTTTTTCTTTGGACGAAAAAATAGTGAGTTTCCCCAATTTTGTGCATCTTCTTCTCTCTGATTTTGGCTTCAATTTTGGAGGGATTTGGAGCTTGTGCGCCACCGTAGTTGATTCTACGTTGTCGGTAGTGAGCTCTTGATCTCCTTGTGTGCACATCTCACTGGTTTCCCCTTGCACCCTATTCTCTGTGGTTGCTTCGGTGGGAAATCTGGTACTTGTGGAGTCGAAGCTAGTGGTGGTCGGTTCTGGATTGATCTTGAGGAGAAAAAGGGCTTCGGTTCCTTTGGTTTTGGTGCTGCGTTGGTGCTTTCGGCCGGACCATCGTGTTGGTGGTCTTGTGCGGCATTTCCCCTGTACCTCAGCTTCGCCATTCGGTGTATCCCAAATTGCGAAGATAGGCATTGTATCTTTGTCCATTAACCTTGTCTGGTATACACGGCACATCGAGACAATTGGTTTTATGAGACAACGCCATTTGGCGTGCCTTGCCCGGTTCTTCTTGGTGGCTTTGAGTACCATCCGCATCGTGAATATTATTGGTTTCAATTTTGCATATGTGCGTTGTGCTAGTTAATTACTTTATGTAATTTAGTCTAATATTGGGAGGCTTTGCAAGTAATGATTGTGGACTCGGTTTAAATGCTCGATGATGACTTGATGTTAAAACTAAAATTGAATATAACATTGAGTATAGTCTGGTCTTGAGCTGTCGGATTACTTGCTGTTTTCTGGTTCTGTGTAGTTGATCCATCCTATGATACTTGCTGTTCACTGTTACTATCTCAATCAATTTGTTTGTTCACTGTGATTCAATTTCTGTCACTGTTATACACTTCTTTTAGTGGTATATTGATTAATAGAATATATTCCTGTTGTCCAGCAAAGTTTAAGTTGATGGTTTTTGCTTGAACTTGTCTGATTAGAATAGCAAGTTTTATTTTTGAGCTCAAGGCCTGATCTATAATTGTTATATTCAATTTGTGATTACATTTTGACATAAGTGTTGTGAAGGCCAAGATTATATCTTGAGCAACTTGACATCTGAGAGCAATAAACAAAATTTTAAATCTGAGCATTATGTTGATTTTTATTGTCTACATGTTCTATGTTTTAAGCATATTATCATGTTTAAATGACTTGGAGAATTTACATGCTTATATGTTAATTTTGTCATTTAAGTGTTTTTGGAAATATGTTTTAATAATGATTAATGCTGCTGGAATTGATTCTGAATATTTGATAAAACCACTTTATTTACAACAAAATGTAGGTGGCACACTGGTTGAAGTGATAAATAGTTTCAAAATCACGACCACATGCATTCGTAAAAACTTTCAAACCATAGGTGAATCATGTGCCGTCCACTCTTTTTGAGCACTTTTTGCACAAAGATGGAACCAGACAATGAATGAATTATCAAGTGGAACGACCAGTTTTACTTTTAGATCTACAACATGATCTAAAAGAAAATTTTGGTTGTTATTGACAATGATAAATTTATATGTCACTACCGAAGCAGATTTTTCCGAGTGCCATAAACACTCGGAAAGGGAACAAACACTTTGAAAATATGTTTCCGAGTGTCACACTCGAGAAAAAACACTCGGGATAGAGTAGTCGGGATAAAAACAGTTTCCCGAGTGTTACACTCGAAATGTTACTTTCGAGTGCTTCGATTACACTCGAAACTCACACACTCGAGAGAAAATTAATTTGAGCGGCTGCAACGGAACCTTACCAGTGTTGACACTCGGTAATATGTTGAACAAACACTGGGAATGTTTCCCACGTTTGCCCGACGAAACTAGGGAAAATTGACACGTGGCCATTTTTCCCGAGTGCATAGCGAAAACGACACTCGGGAAAGCTTCCGACGAATCCGACAGGAAATTGCCACGGGTCACGGTTTCCCGAGTGTTGACACTCGGGAAAATTTTTGTCGGTTGCCCGAGTGTCGATTCCTGAGTGTCGACACTCGGGAAATATTTGGTTGATTTCCCGAGTGTCGACACTCGGGAAATATTTCGTCAATTTATCAAGTGCCAAAACACTCGGGAAATCGACAAAACAGCAGAACCCCATTTTTCACAAATTCATTTAAAATCCATTCCACAGCAATCAAATAATCCATCCATCCATTCCACAGCAATCAAATAATCCATCCATCCATCCATCCATTCCACAGCAATCAAATAATACATCCATTCATCCATTCCACAATATATGTATATATATATATATATGTATAGATCGAACAAAAGACATCATAACAGTTCCCGAGCTCACAACATTCAAGTTCAAGTTCGAAAATGTAAGCATAAGGCATTATACATATGACAGTTCTAAATAGTAATTTCATACTCTTATATACATAAAACAAAAGCAAGTATCACTACAACCATTTGCATGCATGCAATTTCTGCTTCAATCTTCTGTGCACAAAAGCATCATTTTGGGAGTTCTCATGAGAGCAAAACTTAATATTAGTGCCATCTTACAACAAAAGTTAGGAATTGATATTACATGAAAAGATAATTAACCAAACTATTGACAAAGCAAACAAATTCCTTTAAATCATGATGAACAACCTAATAACATAGCAAATCGATTAAGAACATGAAAAGCACATGTGCTAAAATGTTAAACTCAACTCTCAATATTTTGTCATTGTGAATCTTGATCAACATTTATGTCTCAAGCACTTATCATCAAATTCATAGAAAGGTGTACATACAAATTATTATATGTTGACACATTTCAAAAGAATTTATGATATAGATATAGAGAATTAGTTATATATGTAGCCATTTTATCCATTTTTAGCAATCACACGATTGTGAATGTTTTCTAATATTGGTATCCTTTTAGTATATCATGAAAATAGCAAGCACACTGGTGGTGGCCTCTCGGCGATGGGCGTATTCACATGATCTTCATTAACATTAGCACCAGCATCTTGACTTGACATTAGCAGGTGAAACAAGCGATCCCGGTTCCTACATTTTCATAAGAAATCGCATTATAAGAAATTTGCGATGAGCGACCAATAATTACATTGCATGTCATTCAATGTCTTCAATCAGCGGTCATAAGAGACTAACAATATAATAATCGATATGCGATTACTAGCAAGGAGCGAGATAAGTGAGGCGATGGTTCCCCGACGGAGAGGACATTAAGTCGAGTCCGGTCGAGTGCAGTGCATATTTGTTTGCACATTGTCATACATTAGCCAAGTATGAATATATATATATATATATATATATATATATATATATATATATATATATATTGCATATTACTTTGTTATTGTACTACCACGCTCAACTAACTTGCAGGAGCATTTGCTCCAACCCGCCTAGCCTCAATTTCTGTCATTGAATGCGCGCTGAAGCTCGTAAACACGAGCTGGGGCGGATCTGGATCTCATGTGATGGTCATTGTCGATTTTGAAGGTGTACTTCATCCGTTGATGCAAAGACTCGTGGATCGGACCTCAGAGATGGTTGCCGGTGTGCTAATGTACCCGGCACCCATGAAGAAATGACCATGTTTCTTCCCCTTTCTAGCCTTGTACACAACACTCGCGTCTAGTGGTGAATTCATGATGTCGTAGTCGGGCCATGAATCTCCTTAGCGACAAGATCAAGATATGCGACTGTTGGACAAAATCATCGGGGAGCGAAAATCATTAGGGACAAAATGATCGAAATCGTACCAAGTTCTGTCAGCACGCCTGGTCGCACAAGGTGCCTCCTCGATCACCCTCCTAGCTTCTAAATATGCCTCCATATCGAGAGCAGGGCCTCTGCTTCTTCTTTTCACGCACCCAAAAAACCACGGTGGTCAATAAATATGTATCGCAACATACAATCAATATGAACATGTTGACCTACGGAGTTCTTCTTGTAACGAGCTATGGAGGAGCTGTCTTGACGATGTCTTGTCCGATCCATCAACAATCTATGCTCCCTAGCAAACACGAGAGTCCTCTAACCATCGTTCGTTGCACCACCTCTCTCGGAGAATCTGATGCCATGCATCTTCACACTTAAGGGCCCACCAAGGTATTGCCTAAATTAACCAAGTGTTAAATATGAATAAACTAGAATTGATTGTAATCAAGGACATCGTTAGTTCAGTTGGTTACCTGCATGTACTCGTCGAAAGTGATATGCGTTCGGCAAGCCTCGACCCTCTAATTCTTGTCCAAGGACTTGTGTGTGGTAACAGATCACCACTTGGATGCGTGCTTCATAGAACATCTATGGGATCAGCTTCTTAACACAATTATGAAGCACTCTCCTAGAATCGACTTCTGTCCGTCGACCCCATCGAAACCACCACTACAATCCAAGAATAAAGAATTGATAAAGAATAAGATGATTAAGTTAGTTGATGAAAGCGAAAAGGAATTGATAAAGAATAAGATGATTAAGTTAGTTGACATTTATTACTTGGCTACTAAACATCCAAAAGAGGTAAATTAAACATGTCGACTACTTGAAGTAAATTCCATGAGAAAGAGAAGCGCATGGGAAACAAAGTAGAAAATATATTTCAATTGTTGGCTTTCTCTCGTCAGTGTTGCATCATGTATAAGTACATATTATTTGGGATTAGTGTGGTAAGTTAGTATAGTAACTAAATTGAGACTCGAGAGTTGTGACCAAATCAACCCTAACATGCATAGGAACACATAGAAGCAGATTTGAATATTCAATCACTTACCCAAAACTTTCCTCCACCAGCAGTAAGCAGTTGTCAAATGGAACCTCTCCTTGTGTGGCGGTATCTTCAATGCCTTGTAGTGGCACCATGTCCATGCAGGCTCCGCCTGCAGAGGTGACCAAGCAGGAAGTGCCATCGAATCAACACACCAATTATGTCGTTTGAAGTCTACATTTCTCACGCCTTCTTCTCGCCATTGCCCGCATATTAGTTTTTGAGGTATGCAAGTAAGTGGGCTAAATTAGTGAAAGTGTAGATACACGTGACGATGTCGCCAACAGGAACAATGACAGTCTTCTCCTCCTCTCGGGTTGGTTGTCGTGGCGTGTTCAGAGCCCTCATATCCAAAATTCTTGTGCCTCATGGTGCTCATCCTCCTCACCTCCCCCATACCAAATGGGTTAAACCCATCGATTGCAATTACAATTGAGCGTTAGAGGCTCATGACAAACTCTACATAGTCTCGGTCAAATTGCTTCCATGCTTCACCATCGATGGGTGGACCATCTTGTCATTATGGTACCGACGACCATACTTGTGCCATACCATTTGTTTGGTAGAAACCTCGGACATGTATAACCGTTGGATTAAGTGGCACAAATGGTAGATAGCGAAGTATTTTTACGCCAATAGGAAGCGCCTCTTGACCATCACGGAGTCAACCTCAACAAACCTAGACTCACCACACTTATCACGGTGATCTTTGTCCACATTCTCATTCCTAAATAGCATGCAATGATTTGGACAAACATCTATCTTCTCATATGGCATATTTAGTGCACTTATCAATTTCTTGGCCTCATACAAGTTAGCGGGCAGTTTGTGACCATCCGGGAGAAGGGTGCTAAACACGCTTAAGAATGCATCAAAGCAAGCAATGCTTATGCTGAAGCGAGACTTGATGACAAGTAGTCGTGTGATGGCATCTAGTTGGGACACTGTGTTTGCCCATGAAGTGGTTGACTTCGCTGCGGACAACATATCAAAAAAGCCCTTATTGCAGGCTCCGGTTCTTCCTCAACAGGTGGCCCATATGCATAACGCACATCATCTAGCATGTCTTCTATCCTACTCTCATTGTGGCGCCATCGTCCATTTCTTCCCTTAGCACATCGATCCGCTATGTTGTGACTCGCCGTGATACACCCACACGGTATAGCTCGCCCTAAATCCGTGCTTGCACGGTGTTGTTGCCCTCATTTGTGGCCGTGTGTTGAACAACGAGAACAAGGGCACAACACAAATCCATTACTCTAGCAAATGCTCGATCCACAAAATCATCGACTTTTCCATCCATTCTTGGGTACAGTCACCCATCGCTCTCGCCCAATGTACATCCAACTACGATCCTCGGCCATCCTAGTGTGCAAAACATAATGTATATTTTAATCCAACTTTTATTTATGTCAAAATTACAACTACTGAGCTAGCTAGAAGCTACCCTATGATGCATGCCCTATATGTACACTAAAAGCAGATTGACATGAAGACAATATACATGATCAGCAGAGCATAAAAACACTTTCTTTCAATATATATGAATACCTTTATTTATTAACACGTTAATGTAGCATTGTAATGTGACATATCAATCCACCATAAATGGACAACACAAAAGAAAATAAGCAAACTTTATTTATTTTTCCACTTATCCATTACCTTCACAAGACTTCTTGGAGTGGGGGGCCGAGGCTGTCATGGGGAAGATAGGCTGCAATTGTGTGTGTCGGTGGAGGCGTCGGTGAGGGGAGGGCAACACGTGAGGCAAGTACCATGAGCTATATTAGGACAGAATCGGCACTTAAGCATCGAAATTTAGACAAAACAAAAAAAATCCTTTAAACCGTGACGATTATAAATTAAATCTAACCCTTGATTTGTTAAGGGCATAATATATAGTCTCTTCTTTGTATTTATAATTCTTCATGAGGGTTGAATTAAATCTAACCCTTGATCTGTTGGTTGTTGGTACCAAATTGCATGCATGCGATGGTTTGTTTATGTGAAGAAAGTCAAACATGACGGATTACCAAGTAAGCATAAGCATAATGTCTTATCTTATCAAAAGAGGCATGCATGATCCATACATAGTAAGAAAAAAACTAGCTAACCAATCATGTATGGTATGGGCCAAGAATTACATTGCTCATTTGTGCTTGTATGTCGATCCTTCTCTACTCATGACCCGACTTGTGGGGCCAATAACTCACATGCACATGCTAGCAATGCCGGCCTTAGAAACACACATATATATACTCGTACTTGAACCTTAAGAATTAAGAAAGCACATTAATTTTCTCAGCATGAAAGTCTAACAGGAGCATTTGCCACAACTACCCCTGTATATTTAACTAATTAATACATGATGTTTTGATGATAGCTACATCAACTGAGTTCCTGTACAAGTGCCTATATGGTGAGATCACATCGTGTGATTCACATGCACTACACAAATAATCAAGACCATGCATTAATCAGAAGCCGGATCTTTGTGATATGTGTTAAGTGTTGAACATGCATCTATCAGGACCATGAGCGTACGTACTACATACTTATCAACAGACATCAGATCCCACTTCCTTAAGTCTGAATAGTCAAATGTGTATAAGGAACTTCTCATTGGGAAATCACCAACTGGTAGTTAATTAGCATGTACTATATACTGTTAATACATCTCCTATATGAAATACAAGTTGATTTCAGCTCGATCTCTAGCTCTGCCCTTCTATGTAGCTCTCATTTTCTCATGCATGATATTTGATTTATCAATTTTTTTTATGAAATTATGAAGAGATTACAACTATTAATTAACAAGACTAAGTAAATTCTGATGTATCTTTATACATCTCTGTACTTCGAAATGTCTTTTTAAAGGCTAGGAGCTATAGTACGCACTAAAGGAGATGGGATTATGATTTCTAAGCTAGTAACAACAGGCCAAATGCTGAAATTTCATTTCTTATAGATGGGAGTAAAAGTTCGTTCTTCGCGTTCATCATCACAAATCAACCTGTAGTGGACACACCTCTATATAATTGTATTATTTCTTATTCACTTGCATGTCTCAATGGATACACTACATAGCATTCACATGCATCCACATCAAAGAGAAGATGAAGACACAGATTCAGATTTGGTATATATTCCATCCCATACCGTATCCGTGGGCTCATCTCCATCGAAGAGAGAGATCACTTTATATAGGTACATACATACATGTACAAATTATAAAAATACACACATCAACACATGTACGTATAAATCAAGTGAGTGGCCACTAGTTATAAGAAACGAATGAGACGTCGACATGCAAGAAAAGGCCCATCAACAAAATCTAACACATTAACAAATCGTAGTGGAACAGAAGATTGGAAAACCTTCGTACGCCTTCAGATTTGGGACCACGATTACAGTGTCTTTCTTGATGTAATTGACGTTGAACTGCACATTAATTAGATGGTATTGTAGATTAATGTAGATTAGGTTAGGCTCTCTCTATGGTAAATTGGTCAGTGAGCGGCACACGAGGCTTAAGATACGGTTTCTTGTAGTATCGATTCTAGCTCTTGCTAGCTTGACTTGCTCCATATGGGTAAGTTATTCTTGCTTTTTCCTTCCTGACTCCCCCTCTCGACCTCAAGAACCATCGCCATCTCAAACTTCCCCACCTTTCGAGATCGGCTATCTCATAGAACAAGCTCACTTTGGTTTAAGTAAACACATACAAATGTGACCCCAAAAACAACAAACCAATAAATCAAAGAACCAAACACAAAAGGGTGCGATGTAATACTATGAACTAAAGCAACAATTCTCTCTTTGGACATTAAAGCAACAATATAGGTATGTAATAGATTCACCAAATCACAATCTTACAAAATAACAATTCAACAATTAACAAATGATCAAGAATCAATAAACAAGGAAAGAAAGAAAGGCAAGAGAGAATTGGTTCAACCTAGCAGAGGAGCGGGCGGTGGAGGAAGGAGCCGGGAGGCGGAGTCGAGGCGGCGCCAGTGAGGAGGAGCGGGAGGCGAGTTTGGGCAGGCAAGGAGGAGGAGCCAATGAGGCGGAGTCGAGGCAGCCTTGCGGAGGAGGAGGGGGAGGAGGAGGAGGAAGGTCGGGAGAGTCGGGGAGGCGAGTCGGAGGGCGGTGGGGCATGGAGAGCAGGTGGAGGCAAGTGGAGGACGGAGGAGCGGGTCGTGGGGAGATCGGAGCACAAGACGGGATTAGGCCGGGAGAAGGCGGGGAGGGTGGGTTGGGGAGCGGATTTTAGAAAGCAGGCTGGGGGTTATGGTATGGCCTATTGTTTTAGCTCCCGAGTGTTCAGAATGTGAGCGACACTCGGGAGATAATTTTTCCGTTGCTCCGTCAAATTTCAGAAGTGTCCGTCGGACACTGGAAATTTCAATTTGAGTGTTTTCTTCTCCTGAGTGTTTCATTAGACACTCGGGAAGTTCAGTGTATTATTCAAAACACTCGGAAACTTCTGACACTCTGAAATTAGGCGATTCTCGTAGTGTGTGTGTTTTTCTAGCAATCTAATTTTACAACTTCAGAGGATGTTTGTCCAGTTTCGAAGTTTATGGCTTATGTGAAGTTTGCCATCAAAATCCGGGAGTTATTTCGACTTTTTGCAAACTTCAAATCTCATAGGTGGATCATGTGCTATTGACTCTTTTTAAGAGTGAGAAAAGATGGTGTCAAACAATGGACTATTTTTTTTTGGTCTTTAGATCTCCAGCAAGATCTAAAGGAAAACGCTGGTTGATATTGACGTGTTAATTTAACATCAATGCTTTTCCAGTGTGACCGGGGAGAGCAAAGCAATGCTATTTTTTCCTTAAAAAAACAATGATATTATTCTTTTTTGCTTACCATAGTTAGGGCTTGAAACGAGCTGAGCCGAGTCGGCTCGAGCCTGGCTTGCTCAAGCTCAGATGAAACAGTGGTTCGGCTCGGCTCGGTTCATATCAGGAACGAGCCAGAAGCCTAGCCCGGCTAGCCTCAAGCGGCTCACGAGCTTGAGCCAAGCTACTATCCCTCTACCACCTCTCCATAACTCCATTTGCACACGGCACATCCACCACGCGGCCACACCTCCTCCTCCATCCACACTAGCACGGAGAAGATCACCGACGCTCCTCCCCTGATCGAGCTCCTCCTCTACTACCGTCTCGCCTCTGCCTGCTCTGGCCACCCTGACCTCCTCCACCACTTCATGTCCTACACTCCCTTCCCCGACGACGCCCTCTACGTCGCCGAGCCCCTCCTCCTCCGCGGCTCGATGATGAGCTCGTCCGCACTGGGACCGGGGGAAGCTTCCTCCTCCCCGCAACTTTGAATCCAGCCCTAACCATAGTGCAATCGAAAACCGTCCGGTTTGTTTATCTCTTCTCCCAACAATTATTAAGAAGCACAAGACCAAAGGATCTCTTTGCATTAGCATTAATTATGGCTTGAACACTAACCGAGCTACTGACCTTTCTAGAGACAGTGACCATATATTGCGTTACACACTTGACCTTTCAATTTCATGACCTGGCCTAATAAGATATACTAATCAGGGCTTGATGTTGATATAACATATACTAATCAGGGCTTGATGTTGAGTGCACCGGGGGTGGTTACCATAGCTTGCGTTATTGGCTAGAACGAGGTCTCTGAAAAATCAACTCCTAGTCAATCAGTACGCAGGATATCAAGAGGAGCTGCATTGTTTTCTGCAAAATTCCTGCGTTCCAAAAAACGCCTTTATACAAGGAATTGTCAATTGATTAATTTGTTGTGCGGCTCGATTCTCATCCATCCCTCATCCCAAATGCACAAAATGAACAATCCATTACACGATTAGACAGTTTTGATATCCTTGTATTCGCTCATACAGTCGCTTCAGCAACTTAATTATGTAGCTGATCCTTGTTCATTTCATCCTTTTCTCATTCAAAACAAACCGGGAAAGATGGAACACCATCGATGTGTCTACGTAGAGAAGCAATAGCGGTAAGTGGGAGAAGATTTGGCGTTTCTTCTTTTGCCCGAAAGAAGCATTATTATTATGGTCCTGCTTTTGTTTTGCTGAAGACAACGATTGGTTTAAGAAAGCCACGCACCATGCGAGACGCTAGGTCATCTAACTTTCAAACGTTCATGCGACGGTCAAAGTGAAAAACAACAAAGATTCAGGTCAAGATGTATTTTTCACAGCCGTTACTTTTCTTAGATTCTATGTTCCCTAGTTCATGGTGACTAGGATGAGTCATATAGTTTTTCTTAAGCAACTTACATATACCTCTTCCCATTATTCGCTTTAGATTCATGCATGATGCTTCTAGGCAGGGATGGAGATAGGAATTAGATATAGGAGGAGCCCAACAAAATCAACTACCTTTTATAATATGCATTTGACAGAAAATATAGGGATTAGGCGCAGGGGCGGAGATGGGCCTCGGGCCGGTTGGGCAATGGCCCGAGGCCCAGAGAAAATAGTAGTGGGATTTTTTTAGTATACATACAAAAAAATCAGTACACAATGCCAGGCCTGACGTTTACCGGCCAGCCCGAGGCACAACCCCAGCCGGCCAGCCTAGCTCCCAAGCCAGCCACCAAGGCGGCTTTGTCGCGTGAGGACCAGGCGCCAATGATAGCCCTAGCCGCCTTCACCCTCCGGTCTTCCCCAGAGCCACCTTCGGTCTTCACTCTCCCCCTAGCAGTTCCCCGAGCGCCCCTCCTCTCCGCTCCACGGCTCCACCTCCCAGCGGCCAGTGCCGCCCTCCGCCTCCTCTCTGCTCCACGACTCCTTCAGCCGCCCATGCTAGCAACTCCTCTCCTCTCCGAGGCGGAGGAGGGTGCCGCCCCTGCCTCCTCTCCACTCCACAGCTCCACGCCCGATGGCAAGACCCCCCCCCCAGCTAATGCCTCCTCAGGCCTCGGTCTGTGCAAGGCACATGACCAACCCCTTGCTGCTGCTCTGCTCCACCTCAGTCTTCAGCGTCCGGCGCCTCAGCTCTGCCCGCCTCCTCGGCTCCTTAGCCTTGACGCCAGAGCCGCCCGTAGCCGCTGGCTGCCTGCCTCCCAGCCCAGCCAATACCAAAGACTCAGCGCCTCTGGCTCCTACTCAACTCCTCTCCTCGCACGGTCTTTGGCTCCCAATGAGTTTGAAACTTAGAATCTTCAATTTTTGATGTGTTACAGACTTTGGCATTGGCTTGTATGAGTTATGACTTCTGATTTATGAAGTTATGAGTATGACTGTATGACAGTGTTAGTATGAGTGTATGTCTATTAACTTTCTATTTAAATATTTGATATACTATTGTTGATGAAGATATGATAGGCTCAAATGAACCAAATCTTTGTTAATTAAGCAAAAATTACCTTGTGCTAGTGGTAAGTTATATTCTTCTTTGCTATGTTTTATCTATTTTGTCGTATTGTTAAACATGGAATTCAAATTTTATTTCGATTGTGCATTTGTGTTGTATTTTTGTTATGCCTCAGTGTTGATAGTATTTGACATCAGTTATAGACTTATAGCCCCATAGTTTTGGGCCCGATGCTTATTGAAATCCTGGCTCCGTCACTGATTGGGTGTGACTCTAACAAATATTTTCCTACTCCTTGAAAAAAATATTTTCCTATACATGCATTAAGTTATAATAATATACTCCATCAGTTTCAAAATATAAGACAACCTTTCATTCTTGTTTGAAAAATCTAAGGTGCACATACAATGTAAGATCATTTCTCATTTTGACTCATTTGTCCCTCTCTTTAGCATTATGAGTAAACATTTACACAAGTTGCTCTATCTTATTCCGAAGACATTAATACAGGGACGACATGGTCATTTTCCTCTACCATTCGCTTGATCTTATAACCTCCTTAATCCCATGCCTAGTCAAAACATTGTTGTAAAAAAACATGAAAATGGGCCTTATAAAAAGGAATGGAGGGAGTAACAATTTACAACTACATAATACACAAAAACAAAACATAGATAAGAAAAAGATGAAGGAACTAATGTACATGCATCAAGTATATCTCGTATAGACTAATGTACATTCTTGAAGGGAGCTGTAAACATGCATCAAAAATTTTTGGCATAGAAGATTAGAATTTTTTATATTAATTAACCCCTTTTTAAATTTTATTTTAAAGTTAACCTCGATGCACTTTATTTCCAATTCTAATATCTTTGGTCACGCTACCACCCGTGGCGTGACAAAACAACATTGTCACGCCATAGAATAAGTCCGCTAAAATAGCACTTTTTGTCATGCCACTAGTTGTGGCGTGACCAACACTGTCACGCCACGGGTGGTGGCGTGATAAGAGCTTGCCCGGACACTGGTGGTGTGGCAAGATTGTTTTGTCACGCCACGGATTATAGCTTGACCAAAGGGGTTAGAATTATAAATAAAGTACGCCGAGGGTTAACTTTCAAATAAAATTTTTAAAAAAGATCAATTAATAAAAAAAGTTCAGAAGATTAAGGGGTGGCAAACAATTTTCTTTGCGGGATTGGGGAGCCATGGCACCTGCTGGTCTCCCCCTCCCTCCGCTGACATTCTCTTGTCCCTCCCGATCCTTGCCACCACCCTCTTCATTTCTCAATCCACTCTAGGTGGCGCCATCGATCATCGCTAATCATCACTAAGGGTGTGTTTGGTTCCTGCATGGGCTACATGAATTTGATGAGTAGATACAAGATGGGGTGTTTGGTTGGGATTGTTAGGCAGTGTCTTTGAGATGTTGTTTGGTTGTATTTTTTACATTGGACCAGTTTGTCTTTGAGATGTTGTTTGGTTGGTTGTTTTTCTGTTGGGCCAAAATTTACATGCTAAATAAAATTCGGATGCTCGTAAGCAGATATGAAAAGTTGATATCTGAAAATTAGCGACATTTTCTTTCGCTCACATTACCAGCGGTTAGTATTCTTCAAATCTAGAAATGTACATATGATTGGGCAAGGTGATTGTCGTTTCGATATGACAAAAGCGATAGCGAAAGTGGCGGAGGATTATCCTTTGTTGTTCGCAATATATACCGACTTGTCGACTTGTAGGCGTAACATGATGTAAAAGGATCCACAAAGTGGATATCATCGATAAAAGGACATGGTTTGAAAAACTTACTTGTGATCTGAAGCACTCGACACTCCATCTTCCCCAATTGACCATATCACAAGATCAAACCATGAGTACCAACAATCCAAAAGGGTGAAGGATATAAAAAATATATCTCTGATCTACTTACATGAAGCTTAAACATTTTTTAGTGATAGAAGCTATGACAACCATTTATCATCCACTCTTCTACATGAAACTCTACAAACACAAACTTGGTTCAAATGAACATCCCAAACCTCAGGAGCAGATTATGTAGCACTTTGCATATAGATGTTGGTACCACCACACCATCTGATGTCGGATAGCCCACTTTGTTGTTCTTGACATGTTACATTAGGCACAATTATAAAGCACTAGTAGTTGCCCTCATCCAAATTAAACAAAAAAAAGATCTAAATACCAGGTTAGTATTAACTATCTCTTTTCCTATTTAAGACAGCTAAACTTTGATCCTCTAAAAGCCTCTAATTGCTATTTGTCATGACCATTGCAGGTTCCAAGCTGCATAGAGCTTAGCGAGCTCTAATGGGACACAATCGATATGGCATCACAAGGCACACTATAAGCATAGTGACACTTGCCTTTGTGTTGTAGAACCATGTCATTGGATATAGCATAGAAGTAATATAACGGTTGCATTTTGCAAGATCATTCATAAGTTACTCTCGAATAAATGAATACCACACCAACCCCCACAAACCAATGAACATGTTCTTTGGCATAACATGTATGTATGCATATCAAGAAACAAGATAATGAGATCAAGTATGCATATCAACTAGACAAATATTTGATGCTTCATATTAAACATGTATGCATATCAAGTATGCAGATCAAGAACAACACAACAGATCAAGAACGGCATATCGATTGGCACAACGGCACCTTGACTCGATGGTCGCAAATTCTTTGGCATAACATGTATGTATGCATATCAAGTATGCAAATCAAGAACGACATAACGACATAATAGATCAAGTATGCATATCAACTAGACAAATATTTGATGATTCATATTAAACATGTAAGCATATCAAGTATGCGAGATCAAGAACGGCATATCGGTGGCATAACAAAGACTGGACTCGATGGTCGCCAAATTGCTTTGGCATAACATGTATGTATGCATATCAAGTATGCATATCAAAACGACATATGACATATAACAGATCAAGGGTCGAATCAAGTAAAAATAATTCAAGATCCGGTCATTCGAGAATGCAACAAGTGCAGATCTAGACACAACATGGGAGAGGGGAGGAATATGAGGAGAGGGCAGCTTGAGGGCCTTGTTACTGGGTAATTTTGGAGCACCATCCGTCGGTCTTACCTCTGTAAGCGAAGCCGAGGAGGAGTGTGGCCTTGCTAGGAGGCCAGGGTGCCTGCTGCTAGAGGAGAGGAAGCGGGCTGAGTCGGATCTGAGCAACCCTAGCAATGGCAGCCTTTGAGGCGGAGGAGGTAGCAATGGCATGTGTTGGAGGCTGCTGATGGGAGGCGGAGTTGGAGTGGAGGAAACCTGAGAGGCTGTGCGGCCTCAGCGTGGGGCAAATGAGGCGGCCGAGGGGTGCACGCGGAGGCCTGGCTCACGAGAGAGGGCAGTCTTGGCTTTGGCCTCGACGACGCAGAAACCAAACATCTAAATCAGGGACGAGTCGATGCGAGCCAAGCAAATACAGGGAACCAAACAGCCCCTAAGGGTCCGTTTGAAACACAAGAATTTTTTCGGGGATTGAGATGCTACGTGTGACCTCAGAAAAAGAAAAAAGCTAGAAGGAAGCAGTTGGCCTGGGCGGGCCGGGCCTCCTAGCCCAATTCCTTCCTTCTGTTCACTCACTACCCATGGGCCTTAGGCCGGAAACAAGGACACGGAGAGAGACACGTCCAATAAATGCCAAACCAACCTGTCAGAGACAGAGAGACACCGAGAGACAGTTCATTGCCGATGGCCCACGTGCCAGAGGCGGAGCGACTAGCGAGTGAATCGTCCGGCCGGCGAGGGACCACCGCGGCAACCACTGCCGGCCGCGCGATCCCGGAATCATACGATTCGGTGCGATTCTCTCCTCTCTTATCTTCTCTTCTCTTCGTCTCCAAACATCGAAAAATCACCTGGCGCCAGCACACAAAGAGTGCTCTGAGGAGTAGGTGATAGGTAGATCGAGGAGGCTCAGAGTCAGAGGCCGGCTGCCATGGCAGGAGGCGGAAGAGGAAGAGAGGAATCGTTGGCTCGCAGGGCGTGGGGGCAGTACCTGCTCCAGCTCCAGCTCCACCCGCTTCGCACCAAGGTCTTTGCGTTGGCTTCTTTTTTTTTAGGGGGTTCTTAACCTGGAGTTATGGGGAATTTTAGACTAGTTCTTGAACTGGGTTTGGTTGGTGCAGATGATCACGGCGGGGTGCCTTGCCGGCGTCAGTGACTCGGTGGCGCAGAAGCTCTCCGGGTACCAGAAGATTGAGAAGCGCCGCCTCCTGCTCAAGATGGTAAATATTTTTATGCTGACGTTGGCTTGTGGTAGTTCCTGGGATAGTTGGTGGATCTTGTCTTGATTTTTAGTTGGGATTATGATGGTAGCTATTGTCCTTGGGCGCTAGTTTGATCCTCTGGTGAGTTCTTGTGCGGAATTTTGTTGCATTCTCTTGGAAGAGTGGGGGATTTCGTTGTAGGATGACGATATGCCCGTTCAACGATTGCGATTTCTTTGTTGTTGGAGTGTGAGTAGTCCATATCAGGTGGATTTGGGTTGGGTTGGTGGTTTCTTGGGTGGATATGGGGAATGAGTTGAAAGATGTCTTGCTTGTAGACTTATCTAGCGACTAGCGAGTGGTTTCAGATTTTCAGTTCATTGTTTGAATTTGGGCAATGTGGATCAGTGGATGTGGTTTGTTTGTGCTTTTTGTTATTCTTGTGTAATTTGAGTTGCCATGTTCAGGAATTAGTTGGAACTTAAGTTGCTAGCAAAGTTATTAAAGCGATAAGGCGAGGCAAGGCGACTCACCACCTTTTTACCGCCAAAGCTCTTAAGGCGCGCGTTGAGGCGACGCCATACACGTCGTTAATGGGAATCTTCTTTTGGAAAGTTTCTTAATCCTAGCACATAAACAAAGCATACTTCGGGTCGCAAGATATCATCAGCGGTTCAACACAGTAGCAATGCAGAGCAGAGTAGCACTCCCGGCTTGGCTTCGCTCTTCTGCCTGCCTCCCCCTCCCGGCGACCTGGCCTTGCCGCCTCCCCCTCCCTCCCTGCCTCCCCTATTTGCGAGGGGGAGACCGGGAGGGAGGGGGAGGGGGGATGTGGGAGGTGAGGCTGGGAGGGAGGGCCGAAGGGGGATACCTGGATCTGGACGCCACCGCGACGGGGATGGAGGCGGCGCTAGGGTTCACGGCTTCACGCTATAGGTTCTCCTCGACTCTTCAATTTTACCCCGCTGGCCCTTCTCTCCTGCCAGTCCCATCCCCTTATCTCCCGCTGAGGCTACAAATGGCATCCGCCTCAGCCGTCCCCAACACCAAACGCTGCCTCAGCGACGTTATGGGGACATCTTGGCCGTGAGGTGGACGCCATAGCCAAGCTTGGCAAAGTGAGGCCCTCTTGATCACCTTAAAGCGTCGCTTAAGCGACACTTAGACAACCAAGGTTGCTAGTGTACATTGTAGAATGGTGGTCATCGTAGAATGGTGGGTTGCTAGGTATTTTTTTAAAGATTTGATATATAAGGAATCATGCAGTTATTTAGTGGCATGTAGTGGATTTTCTCAAAGATTAATTATATCCGTTCCCCTCTCAAAATGAACATTCACATTAAATCTTCTATGACATATAGCTAATTTCCCCTGCCCTTTTAATCTTCACTTGTCCATATATATGTTGGTGAATTTTGTGATGATCTATAGTTGTGTCAGAGGATGTGCATTCCAACTATCTGTGAAAATCTGTTAAAGATAAAGATTGAAATTGGCTTTCTCTGTTTAGGGCAGAGGGCTGCTTTTTATTTGCTATTATTCTACCAACTTTTGGTCTAAACTATCATAGAGTAATTGATTCTTGGGTTTGATGAGACATTGTAGCATGAATTTGTAGTAAATTGCAACGTCATTACAGTAGTTGAAATCGGAAAAAGACACGTTGAAGACATTAGACGAGAGAAATTACTTAAATCCTGTTTCAGCACTTCTTGCTTTCTTTATCAGACGCAAGATGCTACATCTTCTGGATAACAAATAGTACTCCACATAGTTTCGCTGTAATCCATTCTCTCTGATGTTCTTAACTCAAATGAATTTAATTACAGATGGGCATTTGCATAATATGCTTCACTTCTTCTGTTTACGATGCTTTCTTGCATGTATTTGTGTATTACAATCTGACACAATGTACTAATTTTCTCCTTAAAAAAAAAGACTCAATGCACTAATTTTTTGGCTGCAGCTCTTTGGGTTTGCATATGGTGGCCCATTTGGGCATTTCCTGCATAAAGTGTTGGATTATATCTTCAAAGGGAACAAGGATTCCAAAACTGTAGCTAAGAAGGTATAACATTTATGATTTATCATCTGATGATCCGCGCCATATCTTTCACTTCTTTTCATGTAGGCTATGTAATATGTATAAACATTAAACAGTTCTCATGCGAACTATAAAAATTGAAGTGAACATATGTGTAGAAGCACAGTAAATCTTGATCTAGTAAAGGTTTGAATTCTGTAGTCTGTACCAAACTAATAATTGACCAGCAAAGAAGTTTTATACTATGTTAATGTATGTACTTTGCCAGCAAATTGCCCTAAATCATGATTGAAATCAATTAACACTGGTCGACGGTCTGTACTTTATAGTATGTCAATGCACATTAAGATGTTTAATAGATGATACTCTTTTCAGGTGTTGCTGGAGCAGATCACTTCCTCTCCCTGGAACCATATGCTCTTCTTGTTCTATTATGGATATGTTGTTGAGAGTAGGTCTGCAATTGTCAGAACAGTTTAGTTTGTGATGTTTTGTTAATCAGAAGAGTTCCTTTGGCATTATATACATTGCAAATTGCCAGTGACAATTTTGAAATTGCTTTATCATCTTTCTAGTATGTGTTAAGCAGGAAATATTGGACCAGAGCAGGGTTCAGAAAACCATTTACCAAACAAAAACCACAACCAGGCAATTTAGCAGTTTCCAGGCAGTAACCTGACATTTTTTTGGATTTTTCTTAGCTGGTCTTTTGGGCCGAAATTCTCCTTCGAGTTTTATTTTCAAATCACAATATTTGAACATACCTAACAAACGTTAATACACATAATCTACTCAAAATGGGAGTTATCTATTTCTGAAAACCAACCGGATTACAATATGTTCATGGGGCCCAAGATTTCTGAAAACTGGGAGGAACCAGTCTGATCCTGCTGGTTTCCTGAACTCTGGACCAGAGTGTTGTGTTTAAGGATCAGATCATTGTCTATCTAAATATGTTGGCAGTGTTGAATCCAGAAATCGTTCGCAGATGTCTTGTTCGTCTAGTCTACAGTTACTTATCAGTTATCACATCCATCTTGTAATGTAGGGAGGCCTTTCAAGGAGGTGAAGACTAGGGTCAAGAAACAATATCCTTCAGTGCAATTGTCTGCCTGGATGGTTAGTATTTTGCTTTCAATATTGCTGCTTCCCTTTGAGTTTCCCTCCACGGCCCATTAATAGATCTGATCAATGCGCAGTTTTGGCCAATAGTTGGTTGGATAAACCATCAGTACATGCCGTTGCAGTTTCGGGTGATTTTCCACAGCCTTGTTGCATGTTGTTGGTAATGTTCTTTTGGCCTGAACACTTCGGTAACTTTTTCCCCATGCATGACATTCCGGATCTCATCTCTTATGTGGTCACCCTTTTTGCTTTTGCAGGGGGATATTTCTCAACCTTCGTGCAAGGGCTGTCTTTGAAGCCCTCGTAGACAAGTTTAGAAGGAAAAAAATGTAGCGCAGCTGCAACTTGGTCCTAACTGACCAAATAACAAGGATGCTGAGCGCTTTGTACTTTACTGTTGGCAACAAATTGTTGTCCAAGGTATTCGAGTGGTTTGAGGATTTCAAATGTTTATCCAGTTTTTAGCTGGTTTATTTGTGTGTCAACACATGGAGAGACTGTTTAGCAGAGTATTCTGTTGACACCAGTTAAGCTTTGTGATGGAACCAAAGTATATTAGCTACGAATGAATTTGGCCTAGGTTTAAAACTCGGTTTGTGCATCTGCTTTATCATCTCATTGTATCATCTGTTCTTTGTGGATAAAAATGTTGGCCATGTGAATGGTTGTGTTCAAATGTCCTGACGTGTGAATTTGATGTTTGGCAAAACACGCTTCACTGTATGTTCAAACTCCAGGAATGGTCTACGCTTAGTATTCAGAATTACACACCGGAAAGAACCGTTCTATTGAAGTCTTCTTGTTTTTTAGTGCTGTTTCGCCATGCAAGACCCGCCTGAAATCAAACCAAGTTTTCTCAAAACACACGAAACTGAATCGTGGACACGAAGAGCTGAAGTTTTAGATTGAATCAGCTCATAGCTTGTGCTTTGCCATCGCGTGTAGGTTGGAACGGGAGCAAGTAGCAACCATTCGCCCGTCTTGAATCATGATGTGCTTTCCGTTATCTGTGTTGAATTTGAGTGCTCGATCACCTTGAATTGACCCTGCCGTCTCTGAACGATTCCAAGTCCGACGGGTTCATCATTGCGTACGTAGTTGGCAGTTCTTGGCGACCACTTTCCGAAGCAAAGAATTTGCATGCCTCCTGTTCGTCTGGCAATTGCATGTTGACAATCCTGAACTACATATTTGCTAACATCGTGATCAGATTTTCATCTGAAAAGGACACATTTTTAATTAGTACTTCTTTCTTATCAGTGACAAACATATGGGGCTGCCTTAATCTCCGTTCTCAGGTTAACCCAAGTACCCAATTTGACAGACAGAACTGAGCCCTGTGCTGTGTAATAACCTAAACAAGCAAGCTAGTCAAATTTTGCAAGGTTTCCAACAAACCCTAGATTGATTTTGTAGAGGCTTTCCGGTTTACTCTCTATCCATCTGTTTTTTCGTGGTGCCGCTCATAATTGCATAATAAGGCTACATGGTAGAATCTATTTATAGACTCCACTTCTAGGTTTTATAAATTGACCTACCTATTTCCGGTACACCGTGAGACTCTTGAACCATGTCACCAATCACGATCAGACATGTCAGTTTAATGAGTCTAAAATATAGTAGTCCCTAACACACATGTGTGAGTCATGCGCCATGATCAGATTGTTTACGAGATCAATTCCAATCTGATCATGTGGGTCAACAACCTGCAGAGTCGATCCTGCAAAACAAACCCAGCTATTCCTCCATGTGCTGTATCCGGATTAATCATACACATGCATATTAAATTTCAGTAGACTCGATCTCAATAAATATGCCTACTATATTTCAGCACAGCCGTCCTAGCACATCGAGTATTAATTTCTCGAGTTAAATTCCGTATCAAATTATTCCCTATCATATACATCAATAATATGAATAATTTCACATTGAGTTAAAGCAGACAATAACCACAATAAATGTTGAAAGACACATAAAAAATCCAACAAATTTAGGGTCTGTCTATATAGAATTCGACTATTTTCTCTGTAAAAAACTGTCACATTCTGAAAGTTCATTTTCAACTCTATTATACATAAATTACAGTAAATTATTTATATAATTTTAGTTCTTGATCACTGTAATTATTCTTGAAAGTCTTAATAACTCATATTTCCATCACATGATTCAAAATTTCACATGTACTTTGAGAGGTGGAGCAAAAACAAAGACAAAAAAAATTATATACCAATAAAATACGACAATGTGATGAACCCATCATGTTCTTCACATGTACTTTAAGAGGTTGAGCAAAACAAACACAAAAAATAAAATTATATACTAATAAAATACGACAATGTGGTGAACCAGTTATGTTTCAATTAAAAAAATCATAATAAATTTGGATCTAATTCATCAGATGAGAAAAAGTGCAAATCTCAAAACACGGCGTTTAGTTTGGGCTCTCCTCCAACCCTGTTCCTCTGCACGTTGCACGGGCCAAGTTATGTACCGTGTGGACCACCACATCTAAGCCGGTCAGACAGACCATTGCAAAAATGTAGACTCGATTTCGAACTCGTCAGGTGTCATGTGAAACTTGGGGTTGAAAACAATGAATCAAAGAATTGTCATTTCGGATCTGATCTTTACAAAAGAATGGACTAATTAATACCTATGCACATTTTGATGAATTGAGATGTCAGCTAGCAGCAGCACTTTCAAAAACTAGAGTGACTCGTCAGTTAATTAGAGGAGTTTCCGGCAAAATCCTTGATGTCCTCGTCCCTGAATGACGCCGAGGCCATCTTCCTGAACTGCTTGAGGTCAGACGGGCTCCGGCCGAGCTGAAGCGCCACCTTGGTCTCGAACAGCTCGCCGTTCTCCCTCCTCTCGACGTCGGCCTCGTCCAGGTTGGCCTCGATATCCTCCTGGATCTTCCGGAAGGACCCGGCGACGTTGCGGCACAGCTCGAATACCATGCCCACCTGCCAGCCGTGCTCCATCGTGTTCACCGCCGCGGCCAGTGCGCCGCCGAGGACGGCCGCGCCTGACGCCCACGTTCCCACCTCGCCTGAGCCGATGAACGCCGCGGCGAGAGCGGCCGTGCCGGCCAGCGCCGGGCCGGCCACGGCGAGGCCCTTATTGAGCTTCAGGGCCAGCTTGCCCACTGACACGTACTCCTGCTCGTCCTTGGCCTTGAGCACCCGTACGATGCCTCGCATCTCCTCCTCCAGTTCTTGGCTCCAGCCGTTGCCGGCCATGGCTCCGTCTCGCTGGGCGCCGTGGCTGGTCTTGAACGACTTCTCGCACGCGCTCTGATGAGCCGGCTTCTTCTTCGGCCACCACCGGGCGGGCTCGATGGCCTTGGGGAACTTGTCCAACATGCCGGGGAGCAGCGGCAGCGGGTAGGCGGCGTCGAGCGCGAGCACGCGGTCCATGGCGTCCTGGACGTCGGCCTTGGTCGTCGTCGTGCCAAGCGCGAGCGTGGCGCGGACGTCGCGCTCGAGCTGCCTCCACAGCCTGGTGGCGTTGCGCTGCTCCTCGGCGAGCTGCGATGGCTGGATCTTGTTCACGGCGGCCATCGTGACGGCCGCGGAGGCCAGGAGGACGCCCGCGGAGGCCTTGAGCGCGAGCTCGCCCGGCGCGGCGGGCGCGAGCGCGGCCATGACGGAGGCGGCGAGCGCGAGGGAGTTAGTGGAGTGGAGCAGCAGGTGGTTCCAGCTGTCACGCTGCCTGCCGATGATGCCGTGCATCTCCACGCGGTCCGCGGCCGCCTCCGCGATAGCGCTGAGCTTCTCCTTCTCGACCGACGCCGTGCCGTCGTCCGTGGGGTACTGGAGCGGGCGCGCGTCCATCCAGTCCAGCTTGAGGCTGAGGCTGTCCGCCTGGCTCGGCGCCGTGTGCAGTCCGGAAGGCACGCGCAGCGCCGCGCGGCATGGAGCGGCGCCGCCGCTCAGGCGTGATCGTCGCCGCGGCAGCGCGGCGCAAGAAGAAGAAGAAGGCGAGGCCAAGAAGAGGAGGTGCTGGACCCGGAGAGCCGCTGCCATGACCGACGACGTCGTGGACTGGATCAGCTGCTGTCTGAGTTCGATCGATGCTGTGTGCCTGTGTGCAGTGCGTGGGCTGGAGAGAATATGAAGCAGGTTGGGAGATTGTGATGGAAGCGAGGTGGTATTTATAGGAGTGTGCGGATGGTGTCCTTGTGGGCGATAAATTTGACCGGGCATGGGGGTTCGGTGAGTTGGGCCGGGTCAATTCGCCTTCTCGGAAGCTGTGCTTTGAAGGGCGCCGAGTCTCCGAGATCGAGTCCCAGGAGACCGTTTCTGGCAAGCGCCCAACGCCAACGGAGAGGATGGGTTAGTTTATGAAGGCGATAACTAGTATAGTAGTATCACATCACATGTTCACGGCACACGCACTCTTTTCCTTCCGTTTCCTCTTCGTTCCTACCTGGCAGTTCAAAACTACATGGGTGAATGCTTAGCTGCCTGCTGTGAGCATCTTGATGGGATCATTCTGCCAGAGTTAGCAGAAGCATTGGCTTTTCGCCGTACAATAGTCCTCGCCCGTGTTGAAGGATATCAAATATCATCATTGCTTATGACTGCTTGTCTGTGGTGCAACGATTTAATTTGTTTATGCGGGATCGATCCTCTGTTAGGGCGGTTATCTCTGATATCAAGTCTATGACAGATGATTTTTTTCTCAGTTGTTTTTCGTCATGTTAGTCGTATGGTGAATATAGCAGCACATACTCAAGCTAGATCTTGTTAGCACTCTGTTAGTTCTTTTATTCATAATGGTGTATCGGAGTGTATCCGGGAGACTATTAAGGAACCGTCTGTGATATGGTTGTTCTCAAGTTCTGTGTTTTGAGCATATTATCATGTATATGCATTTACATGATATGAAGAAATTACATGTTTATATGTCAATTTTGTCATTTAAATACTGCTGAAAATTTGCTTTAACTATATATATATATATATAACAACGTGGCCAGTCGCTTCTTACAAAAATTAAAAAAAGTAAAAACCTATAAATAAACAAAGTTTTTCTAGTAGCAGAGGTAGGTTGCTATCTTCGTCTTCAAAACTTCGTAGGCAGGGGTGTCGGCGTCGGACGGTTCGTGATCGAACGAAGCTTGAAATGCGTCCACCCGCTGACGCGCTCGTTTGAGTGTCTCCTGAAGATCCTCGGACTGTTGAATCAAGAAGAATTGAGCCCATAGGCTCTCTTTTCTTGCTTGAGGGGTTTCGGTCTGGTCGACTCGGTTGCCCGCCGCCTCGATTAAGCACCCCAAGTGACGAACAAGCCTCGGGACGGTAACGTCGACCACGCCAATGACGCGATAAACTCGCCGAAGTTGGAGATCACCGAAAGACACGGTGGAGGAGGATGTCAAGACGGAAGGTGGCCACTGCTCGCAAATCCTCGACAGAGGAGTGAATGAAAAGTGTTCTTCGATAAACTCTGTAGGAGAGGTGCTCGAAAGTTGGAGGCCATCAATGCCAAGAATAAGGAAACGACCATTTACGCTTTTTAGAAGTAGTAGAGTTATATGTAGAGATGATCATCTTTGATGGCGGATGATTCTTTTTATAAAACAAGTAATAAATTCGGAGCGTGAGACGAAGAGACGTATCGGGGAGCTGAAGCGGCATTGATGTGACGAAGAGACGCATCGGCGACGAAGAAACTCATCGGGCTTCAACGGGGAGCTGTAGCGATATTATCACAAACGATTATAATTAAAAACCGTCTGTGATATGTAGTAATATCATTGTAACATCCCGATTTTCAGGTCTTTTTGAAAAAAAATTCAAAATAAAAGGAATCATTTGGTTTTCTTGAAGTTCTAAAGCATAACTTGATATTTTGGAATTAAAAGTAATTTAAATGACTAAATCAAACTTCAACTAATCCAAAACTTTGGTTTATTCTGAGTTTGTTGGAGTTCTCTGGTGTTAATCTCCTTCCTCTGTTCACTCTATGTTCCCCTTAACCCAGCTTTTTCTTCTTTAGACCTCTCTTTCGTTTGGACATCCCCCTCTGTCCAGACCTCCATTTCGTTTGGACATCCCCCTCAGTCCAGACCTCCCTCTCGTTTGGACCACCCCCTTTGTCCAGACCTCTCTGTCGTTTGGACCTCCCCCTCAGTCCAGACCTTCCTCTCGTCTGGACCTCTCTCTCAGTCCAAGACCTCTGGGTGGTCCTGGGAGACCTCTGGGTGGTCCGGGTAGACCTCCCGGGTAGTCCTAGAGACCGGTCACGACCACCTCTTTGGTCACGACCTCCCCTTTGGTCACGACCTCCCCTTTGGTTGGACCACCCTCCCGAGTTTTGACTAGCCCCACTTGTCAGCTCTGCTCACCTTCTTTTTTCTCCCGTCGCGTCACTGATGACGCAAATGTCTGCGTGCATTAAATACCGTTGTGTCGCATTAAATGCTATCGCTTCTGCAGTACCCATCTCCCCTCTTGTCTCCTCTCTAGCCTGCCTCCATCTCCTCCTTCACCCGCCGGTCGTGCTCTGTCCTGTCGCTCAACTACCCTTGATCGTGTGGGCATCTGAGTCTTTCAGTCACTCTCCCTATCTCCTCTGGCTATAAAAGCCTGACCAGCCCTCTTTCATCACCTTTTTCCGCACCCAACTCTCTTGCTCTCGCCTAGTTCCAACGTGCTTGGAGTTTCGCCACCGACCGTTGGAGCCTGCGCCGTCGCCTCCCTGTCGTCAAGGAGTCCGCTGGAGCCTGCACTGTCTTCAACCACCTCACTGCCGAAGGATTCACCGGAGCACCCGCGCCATCCTCGACCACCGCCCGCCGTCCTCTCCCTCCTCCTTCAGTCTCTCTCTCGGCCTTGGTGAGTTTCTCCGTGCTCTGATCTCTTCCCTTGTTCCTACGACTACGTTGCGTAGTCGTATCCTTCTTGCGACTACGCTGCATAGTCGTATCCTTTTGTACTCTTCATACAACCACGTTGAGTAGTCGTATCCTCCTTAGGACCTCCTCCTCAATATCTCCTTCTCAGGACCTCTCTTGATCTCCTCAGGACCTCTCTCGATCAGGTCATTGGACCTCCTCCTTAGGATCTCCTCAGGACCTCTCTCGACCAGGTCGTTGGACCTCCTCCCAACTAGTCGAGCCTCTTCCCGAGAGCCCGTTCCTAATTCATCTAATTCAGTGCCTTGCTGTTGGTTCTAGTTCGGTTTGTTTTGGAGTTCATTTGGATTTTATTTGGTCTTTATTTGAATTTGCTTTGTTCTCACGTGTAGATTTTGATGACTCCGGAGAGCCCGAGTACTCCGAAGAAGTAGACCCTCAAGCTTTCAAGCAAGGCAAGTTACACTCTTGATCATATTGAATCCCAGTATCTCAAATTTTTTAAGTTCTGTTTCAAATTATTGTTGCATGCTTATTTAAATTCAAGTAATTTAAATCCCTGTTTTAACCCTGTAGTTATTCCTAATTCCTTTGTACATCTAAACTTGATTATTGATTCGACCACCCCTTGTCACCCTAGATAAGACCTAGTTGATACGGTAGTATGAACTAGAGTATTTTGAGAAAAATCATGCTTAGTCAAAGCTTAGACCCAAAGATCTTGATTTGGGGAATTTACCGCCAAAGACCAATGTTGTTTAAATGATTTAACCATGACATTGGGTTGTCGTGGAAGTTTGCAAATGTTTTTGAAAAGCAAAGCAAAAAGGAAATTGGTTTGGACTTGGGCGAATTAGTCGTTTGGATGGGTGCATGTTCATGCACGGGATCGAGTCATTTCTATGATCGAGACCCAGGGTCCTGTTGGAAGTCGCCCAAGTCGGTTAAGGACCGGCATTCGAGTGTATTTTGCTATGCCTTATCGTACTACCACATGTTCTGAATGGACAGAACCTGGCTAATTAATTTGCAACGATTCACTGTGGTCGTTCCATCCGGTTGTGTGGGTGTCTGGATGACCTACTTTTATTTATTCCCACCTGGCGCAAGAGGGTGCCTGAACCCGGTGGATAGTTAGTCCAAAGGGGGGCGAAACCTTAGCGAGGGGGGGGGGCTGCGGTGGAATGGCGCTCTGTAAAGGTCTTGTCACGTGCTCTAAACCGTTTACCTACGGTAGTGAGCGGTGGTATCGACGGATGCCAAACAAACTAGAGAAGTCGTGTCGTGTGGGTAAAACTGTACACCTCTGCAGAGTATAAAACTATTCGAATAGCCATGTCCACGGTCATGGACAAGCTAGCAAAGCTACTCCGAGTTAGACTTTGGTTTTGTTTTCAAAAGACTTTATGAAATGGTTTTGGATGTCTATCCAAATGGGTTTTGGGCTGGTAGCCTATGATAGGAGGGTATCCTTCACCTCTCGTTGATGAATGTTATCCGACCATAAAACTGAGATTTGGAAAATCAATTTTAGTTATTGTGTAATTGCTTTGGAACTTAGTATAAGTATTTGGAAAGAAACACGGCTTTGTGCAAATCAACTCTATAAGCCTTCCTTTGAGATATCCTTGCATGCATCGCAATTTGTTACTTGACGGGTGTGAGTTGCGAGCACGGTTGTTGTGCTCACTCTGCTTAATCTAATAACTAAGCAGGAGAGGACATCTACAAGGAGCTCGAGGACCGGGACGACTTGGCTGCGCCCTCCAGATGATTGCCTATGGCGAATCGTTAAGTCTACTCGCTTTTGTCTTCCGCTGTGTTTGTTTTTTCGACTCTTAAGCCATTCTTGTAATCAACTTTGTTGTTTATTAATAAAGTTGCGTTGATGGTTGTTACCACATTTGTTTACTGTGTGAGCTAGCCGCTGATCTTGGGACTAGCTCGGTCGTGCACAGAGCATTCGGGGTGATCCGGGTCCGATCGCGTCAGAAGTGGTCGGGATAATCACAAACGGTTATTTTTAAGAACCGTCTGTGAGGTATCACAGATGGTTGTTTGTTGGAAACCGTCTGTGATATGTTGAATTATCACAGAAGGTTATTATTAAGAAACGTCTGTGATACTTCACAGACAGTTTTCATTATGAACCGTTTGTGATATTATCTCTTCACAGACGGTTTTTAGCATAGCTAGTAACACGGACGGTTGTAAGATCGAGGAGGCTGACTAGAGGGGGGGGTAAATAGGCGGTTTTAAAAACTTCTTTGACTAAAACCGAGTTTTATGCGGAATTGTAAATCAAATCGGTTTTGCACAATTAAAGCCTAAATCAACTAGTCTTTACTAAGTGCACCAACAATATGAGACTATCGATAACTATTTCAATCATACAAAGGCAAGTAAGAAATTTAATATAAGGAATATAAATTGCACAAAGTAAAGCACAAGAATGCAAACAACAATGACACGACGATGTTTTACCGTGGTGTTCGGAGACTTGCCGGTCTCCCCTAATCCACGTTGAGGTAAGCCCAAACCACTTGGACCGGTGCCAAACCGAACCAACACCTCACTCCACTAGGGTTGCTCTTTCCTCCACTCCAGAGATTGCGAGCACCATACCACTCACAAACCGCCTGGGTCTTCTCACAAGCTTCTTTGAGAAGATCACCAACGCACGACGTCTCCACGCCGTCTAGGTGTTGACAAACACCAAAAGTAACAAGTCTAGGACTCTCACTTGAACTAATCAAGTGTCTAAGCTCAAGTGGATACTCAATCCACTACCTAATGCAACACATGCAATTAGGGTTTACCTCTCAAAGCTCACTAAGTACAACACATGCACAAATAAGAGTAGAGGGCTTGCTCTTAGCTCAATGGAAATGAATATGGCACCAGCAACACTCCCACACACGGCCAAGGTGGGTATTTATAGCCCACACACAAAAAATAGCTGTTGGGGAAAGATTCCAGAGAATCTGGGGGAAATCGGTCTGACCGCCAACTAATGGCTAGTCTAACCGCCCGAGCTCCAACGGCTATAAAACTAGCCGTTGGACTCACTGCCGATCTGAGCGCCAACTGATAGTCGGTCTGACCGCCCAATAGCTGTCGGTCAAACCGCTCCACAAAAAAATGGCCATGGACCAGAGAAGCAAAAACCACCCTGTTTGGAATTTTTGTACCGCCAAACAAATATCGGTACAACCACACAACGGTAGTACCGCTGAACATCCACGGTAGTACCGCACAAAATTTGCGGTAACAGGAGTCTGGTCAGACCGCCGTGTTGCGGCCGGCTAGACCGCTTATATGGGCGGTCAGACCGCCCACTGCAATCATGATTTAAAACTTATTTTGATCTTTGCATCAACTCAATTTGCAAAAACACATTTTGCCAATTGACGCAGGATGCACACAAGGTTTAAAGACAAGATTCTCAACAAGTTGCAAAACACATTTGCCAACTTTTAGAATCAAAGTCACAACTGAAAGGTACATGAACTTAAGATATTTGCAAAACACATTTACAAACTAAAGTCCCATGCTACAAGGATTGACCATGAGCCTCACTATTTGCAAAACACATTTGCAAACAAATAACATCACGCCTCAAGGATAAGGTGCATGGACCTAGACTATTTGCAAAACACATTTGCAAACTATAGTCACATGCTACAAGGGTTATGCATATGCCTTAACTATTTGCAAGACACATTCACAAATAATTGCATCATGCCAAGATGAGGTAGAGCAAACACAATGAGCTATCAACACATGACTAACTCAAGCTACTAGTCAAGTCCCCTCTTAATAGTACGACAACCTATACTAGCAATCCGGTCTTCCAACCAAACACCAAGACCGGTAAAAGACTAGGAACAAATCCTTAGCCCTAGCTAGTCATACCTTTGCCTTGCACAAACACTAGAAGCTTGATGATGCACATCTTCACTTCTAGTTCGGGTTCTTGACTCGATAATCATCAACACATGATAATTTTCTTTACTTCGGGATCTTGACTTGATGCTCATCCACTCATGATGACATCCTTCATCCCGAGTCTTGATATGCATCAACACATGATGCATCTTTTACTTTCGAACATTGACTTGATGATAATCAACTCATGTTGTCATCCAAAATCTTCATCAGCCTGGAACATCCAAATATCCAACTCATGGAAAATATTAGTTCCACAATATGATTATCATTAATTACCACGACATACCATTAACTTATAATGGTGGGACAAGATATCACAATCTTTCCCTTTCTGGTAATTGATGATAATCACTTTAATTGCAAATTATTGAATAGATTGGTATGAGTATATACGAATTGCACAATTGAATATACTCAAAGGGTATATGAGCAGATATGAACTACACAAGTCTCATATACTCATATGAATATATTAACTACACAAGTTATATATATTCGAGGATATGTTTCAAAGTAAAGATCCTTAAAGTATGTAGACAAAGGAATATGGATAAATACTAATAAAACCACAAAACATAGAGTGAACTCCCCCTAAATGTGTGCATACACAAATGTGTAATAAGAACATATGCACATATTCAAGTTAGACTTTTGGTGGAGTTCAACCTATATTTTGGATCCGAGGAATGCAACAATATATAAGAGTATGATGTCGAATGCATACCTCTTCGATTTTCACCTCTTAATCCAACTGAGACTAAACATGGTATAACAATAAAAGTGTTAGTCTTACAAATAGATTTGTCATTAATCACCAAAATACTCTATTAACACATAATGATGGGTCTAGATTCTTCAATCTTCTCCTTTTTGGTGATTGATCACAAATCCTTTAGCAATAAGAATATTTGGATATGAAGCATCATAATATAGGAATTTAAGCTATTGAATTATAATCATGCATGATACTAAGCAATTTAAATTATCATCCTTTGGTACTATGCATGAAAAGGTGAAAACAACACAACTAAAGAGAGAATCCAACACAACTCAAGAGAGAATCCAAATAAATTGATCATATAAATATTCTCCCCCTTTTGGCATTAAGCACCAAAAACCAATCAAAAACTAAGCCAAGAAGAGTTTTTGTAAAACAATGAGCTTGGCAATTGAATTCATTTTATTTTGAACATAGCATTTTCTTTGTGCCATTTCTGTCACAAGCGGTCAGACCTCTGCCCTGGCCGGTCGAACTGCCAGAATGGCCGGTTAGACCGTCAGGTTGCGGGCGGTCAGACCACTAGTGACCTAAAAACAATCTTGATCAAATACAATTTCCCTTTTGATCAAAACCATTTGCACAAACTCCTCTTTTATGGCCAAAAAAGAGTAAATCAAGTTGAAAAGATGCCATCTTGGAGTTTAAATGGAAGAATTGATATTTGAGACACATTCAAATAATCTTGTCTTCAGAAGATATTCAAGGTTTTTAGAAACATTTAGGCTTCAAAGCATGGCTGAAAAACTGATTAAAATAAATCCAATAAATCTGAGAAGATTTTACATAGAAGATCAATTATAGATGATCAAAAGTCATCATTATGTCTTCCTCAGATTATGAATCTATTTGGAGATACAAAATTCACAAATCAGCTTAAGATCATGCAAAAATTTGAAATTTCAGCATGTAGACAAGGAATTAAATCCTTTTCAAATCAAGTCCAAAAGAAGTCCAAAAGTCGAGTTTTCTAAACATCTTGAATCCTTTGCAAATAAGAGCCATAGAGAAGAAACTCCCCCTAAATATATGCATAAAGACATGAGAATCGAAAATCATTGCATATAAGAGGATTTTAGGAAATTTTGACGGAGTTTCCTCTAAGTAATCGATCCAAAGAAGCATGACAATAGATAATCAAGATATGAATGAGCATGCAACAACAATAAGGATTCAATTAAAACACATTATGGACAAATATATTCAATGAAGCATAATCCATAACACAAGTATTCAACCATTCAACATAAGCATATCTTGCACAATAAACAAAAGATGCATAACTCATAGCATAAGACATTAACCATCCATTGACCAAAATGAGATTAAAAGCAATAAAACAACCGAGGTTCAATAAGTTTACAAAAGATATTGCAAGAATGACATATAAGCTTATCCTCACAATACAAGGTCTATCGACCTAACTATGAAAGATGCTATGACTAAGAAGGAGGAGCCTCATTTGGGATGGATGGTTGCCACTTTGAAGCGAAACGAAGTAGTGGGTGACCATGTCCAAACCTCTGATAGGTAAAAGGCACTCTCTGCTGCTGATACTCATTCAGTCGCTCATCCATGTGAGTCACCCTCATATTCAAATCCTCTATCATAGCTCTAGTCTCTGCATGCCTCTGAATATTCTCTGCATGTCTCTGGTCATTCTCTGTCTGCATGCGGTCTATACTGGACTAAAGACGAGCAAGAGCTGTCACGACTGCATCCTGCTCTTGAGTACCATGCTGCACTGGATGACTCTGAGAGGATGATCCCTATCCCTAAGACTGTGGAGGAGGTGGAGGAGGAGCCTGAGGTGGAGGATCTCTGGGTCTATACTCCTTATGCTCCATGTCAAGAGGGAGGCCAAAAGAAGTCGTTCACTTAATGAGCTTCATAATGTAGGAAGCAAAATAAATAGTTTTGGTCTTATCTTCCTTAGAAGTGGCAATCTCCCTGATGATCAGATCCATAACATCAAACTTAGTACCATCTATTATGCACTTTACCACATTCCACGCTCTCCCATATATCTCATCATTATTCCCACTCCTAGGGAAGAAGGTAGCTCTCATGATCCTATTAACAATACTGGGAAGAGGGAGAAGTCCAGTTACCTTCCCAAGCACATAAGGATAATTCTGATCATAATACTCATCCACTTGAGTGAGAGCTAAGCATTCTTGAACATGTATCTTGATCCCATCTGAATTCTTCAAATTTAAAGCTAGCATGAAATCATCCTTGGATGCTTCAAACTTTTCTTGTCCCGTCATCCAAATGAGATGATCATGGTCAGGGGACACATAAACTGTTGCATAGAATTGTTTGATGGGCTTGGCATGAAAGTTGCTGTTCAAGGAAACCAAATAATCCAAGCCCACACTTCTGAATAAATGAAATACTCCATTATAAGCTTGATTCTGACCAAGGTAATTCCATTTCACAAAGCGATGATTTGCAAACTTCTTCTTTGCATAGATAATATGATAGACATCTTGTTGAAATATTGTGTGGAACATACCCATAGTGGCATCCTTTGGAAATCTAAACTGATTAATGTGTCTCAAAATGGTATATCTTTCACTTTTGATTTTAGACACATCAAGTCCGATGAAAGGGGTTTGATCTGGAGCCACATCCTCATTCTCATTCTCATCATCTTCTTTAGATTCTTCATAGTTTGCGTCACTCTCACCACTGTCACTGTTGCCACTTGCTGTCCCTTCCTATTCAACATCATGCATTTGTTCATCTGCTTCTTCTTTAGGATGGTCCTCAATAGGTGATTTCCCTTTAGGAGAAGGAGGAGGAAGAGCCGACCGACTAACGGTAATCTTGCGCGGCATCGTCGCTGCGAAGGAATTGCAAGAATTGTCAAAGGAAATTAACGAATAAATTAACAAGTATTCAAAATGCCATTTCAGTCATTCCTTATTGCCACAGGTGGTCAGACCGATTTTTGGCCGGTCGGACCACCAGGTTGCGGCCGGTCAGACCGCCGTGTTGCAGCCAGTCAGACCACCAACGACAACAAGCAATCTGACTTTGGGAAGGACCCAAAATTTGCAATGTAGGTGCAATGGCATGGTGAATACATGTTATTACATCCCTACTCTACTTGCATGACAAAGATTTCCACCAATTCGAAAAGATAGGGCACATTCAAGTTAAACCCTAGAATTTGGGGGAAAATCTACAATGAGAGTAGAATGCAAGTAGGAATTTGAGGGATTCTGAAGCAATGAAGTGTGCAATCCGAGGATATGAAGCCTTAAAGCAAATAGGGATCAAAATAGCCGAATTTTTGAGAATTCTTCCTCACCTAGGGTTTCACGGTTTGGAGAGATAAGTTAATCAAGACACAAACCATTTGGAGGAAAGATGAGAGGGGGTGAGGGAGAACCCTAGGTTACCTTTGGGCGCCAAGGAGATGGCTGGAGGAGAGGATCCGGGCCGGAGAGGAGAGAGGTGGCCGGGAGGATGAGAGAGGACTAAGCCTTCGGTTTGAGGGAGGAGATGAAGTGAATACCCCTTCGGGTGGGAGTTAAAGAAACCCTCGTGCAAAATCGGTCAAACCACTGGGCCAACGGCGGTCAGACCGGACGAGCTGGCGGTCAGACCAGTTTTGTTTGAATTTGACAGCAGATTCAAAACTGGATTTAGAGAAAAGATGGAATTGTTGTATTTTGCTCCAAATCTTCACACAATCAATCAACCAAACATATTTGGAGCATTTCCAACTTATATAGCGCTTTAAACTCCAAATCTTAAATAGTTTTTATGAAATAAGATTTTGGTTTTCACAAAAGAAATCTTATTTTCAAGAACTTTCTCCAAAAGATCCTAATTGAGCAATTAAAGATATTTCAAGCAACCAATTGCATGTATGAGTCATTAATACCATTATGGACCTATTCATGTGAATAATCTTGGCTCAAATGGCAAAACTCACTTAAGTGCTAGAAAGTGACCGTTTAGGTCAAACTAGGTTTTTGGACGAGTTTCAAGATCAAATAACTTTTTTTTAGGTTAGCCTTTTGGAAATCTTGTGAATACAAAAAATGTTTAGAATGGCCAACTCTAGATTTTTCCTTTTGGAATTATTTTCAAAATTCCTTTTAGAATAGATTTTACATAGAAATCTAGTTTAGGTCAAAAACAAGATGCTATAATCTAGAATTTTGGCTAAAAATTCATTTTTACTTAAAATAGGTTTTTGTTGAGCCAAAACCTTTGGGAAACCTTTGAAAAGAAATTGTATACATTTTGCAACTAGTTTTTCAAAGGATTATTAATAGTTATGAAATTTTTGACTTTTGGCTAAAAGGCTTAATTTTGAAAAACATTACTAGCACTTAATTCATTTGGGCACACTTAGGTATGTGACATACATGATTATGATTTAGCACTTCCCCTTAATGTACCACTTTCTATCTTGCTCAATATTTTAATAAACAAGATTTAGCACAAGAGCAAGAACACCCTTTTTAAGATTTTCATGAATGCAACCTACACAAGGCATGGAAGGGCTAGATACTTCAATGTAAATACTTGTTACCGAGATAGCATTGGTTTATGATATGAATTGATCTTTCTTGAGCTTGGCTACATATTTTTGCATATGATGGAATCCACCTCTTCATGAGTGAGCCAAGCCTCCAATGCTTCTCCAAGTACCTATTTAACATTTAAGCACATTTTGGTACCCAAACTCGATTGGATCCTTGAATGTTAGTCACAATAGATTTGGGCACCCAAATGGCCCTAATAATAAGCTTTGGTGAACTAACAATCCTAGCAAACACATTGCCATTTATATCCTTCCTAAGCAAATAATGATCATTATAAATAATTGGCTTAGGAGTGATACCTTTGGGACAGTCCTTACTAAAATGTCCTTTTTCCTGGCAATTGTAGCAAGTTGGACTTTTGCTTCCCTTTGTAGCTTCTCTCCAAGTCAATTTTTAATTTTGTGACTTGGGCCTTGAGCTTATTATTTTCCTCTACAAGATTAGTCTCATAAGGCATAAAGGAAATAGAAGCATCTAATTTTGAGCAACAAGGCATATCAAGCAAATCATCACAAGAAATGGATATACTAACCTTAGATGAAATGCAAGAGCTAGAAGCTATACATGGCATATCATCTAGCAAGTTACATGTTATGCCTATATCCACTTTGGGCTTATTGAGCTTATTTAGGAGAAGAGTTTCATGTTTATTTTTTAAAACATCATAATTATTTTGAAGCAAGTTATACTCTTTCTTCAAAACTTTGAATTTTGAAACCTCCTTTCCTAAATACTCATTAAGCTCCTTAAGCATATTCATCAACTCATCATATAAAGGCTCATTATCATCATTACCTTCTTATTACCTTTAGCCATGAAGCAAAGAGGTGATGTGGATGAAGTTAAGGAATCCTCATTGTTGGAGCTAGAAGTTGAGCATTCTTCTCTCGACATCCATTCTTGTATGCAGTCATCACTAGTTGAGGTGGTCCTTTCATAATGATCTTGAAGATGGATCCACATCTCATAAGCATTCTTGAGATTGCATATAACATCAAATATCTCTATACTCAAAGCACTAAATAAAGCGTTAGTTGTTTGAGCGTCGAGATGTGAGTATTTCTCTTCCGCAATAGTTTGAGCAAAAGGATCATTTGGAGGAGAAAAGCCCATATCTACAATCCGCCATATTTTTGGGCTCATAGCCTTAAAATAACATGACATGCAGATTTCCAACGAGCATAATTTGTGCCATCAAATAGAGGTGTCTCACCAATGTGCACTAAATCACTAGTCGCCATCCTTTACTCTCTAAATGGTTAAGTCTAATAAAATGAGAGACCAAGCTCTGATACCACTTGTAAGATCGAGGAGGCTGACTAGAGGGGGGGTAAATAGGCGGTTTTAAAAACTTCTTTGGCTAAAACCGAGTTTTATGCGGAATTGTAAATCAAATCGGTTTTGCACAATTAAAACCTAAATCAACTGGTCTTTATTAAGTGCACTAATAATATGAGATTATCGATAACTATTGCAATCATACAAAGGCAAGTAAGCAATTTAATACAAGGAATATAAATTGCACAAAGTAAAGCACAAGAATGCAAACCACAATGACACGACGATGTTTTACTGTGGTGTTCGGATAAACATGTAACTTCACTCTTTCGATAAACATGTAGAACTGTGCAGCTTGAACCAGAACTTTAATTGAATGACAACGTATCAGTAAAATGGATCTATTAACTATATGAAATTCACGTATCTTGAGCTCTTTGATACGCTTAAAGTCTTCATCAGAGAAAATTTTACCAGCTTCATCTGATGATACACTCGGTTGGGCTGGGCTATGCACTGTGTTATCGGGGGCCCATCGGGTAATAGAGTCCATCTAGACCCAAGGCAAACAATAAAGGGTCTGTCTATACAGAATTCACATGTTTTCTCTGTAAAAAACTGTCACATTTTGAAAGTTTGTTTACAAAAAAATATATATATACCAACAAAATACGACAGTGTGGTGAACCCGTTATGTTCTGGTTAAAAAATCATAATAAATCTAGACCCAATTCATCATATGGGAAAAAAAAAATGCAAATCTTAAAACATATTGGACGAATGAAAATTCAACTATTATGATTTTTTTCTTACAGCACGTCAACAACACGAATCTTATAGCACGTCTAATGAACAGAAAAATTACAGTTTTGACTTGAAAAAACTGTCGGGAGTTATATAGCAATTCCGGCAAATTTAAGGACTGAAACATTGCGTGTTCGTAACTCAGCCTCGCTGCATGACATAAGCGTTCGCAGAACACACGGGCGAGATTAGGACAGAACAAGATCGATGACCAGAGTCCACTATGGATCACCTAGTCCCTCAACAGCTGCACGCTGTGCATGTACGCCGTTGGATGGCGAGCCGACCCTCCAGATTTTCGCTGAATCCGTGATCTCAGCCGACAGAAAGAAGTCATAGTATACTCGGTCGATTGCTGTCTGCAGTTGTTGCCAAGCCCAGCTCGAGCAGTATTACTATACGACCCAAATCTGTCCTGTTCAGTTGGATTTGGCGTCGGTAGGTGCTGCAAACTTTCGGCGTTTAGTTTGGGCTCTCCTCCAACCCTGTTCCTCTGCACGTTGCACGGGCCTAGTTATCTACCGTGTGGACCACCACATCTAAGCCGGTCAGACAGACCATTGCAAAAATATAGACTCGATTTCGAACTCGTCAGGTGTCATGTGAAACTTGGGGTTGAAAACAATGAATCAAAGAATTGTCATTTCGGATCTGATCTTTACAAAAGAATGGACTAATTAATACCTATGCACATTTTGATGAATTGAGATGTCAGCTAGCAGCAGCACTTTCAAAAACTAGAGTGACTCGTCAGTTAATTAGAGGAGTTTCCCGGCAAAATCCTTGATGTCCTCGTCCCTGAATGACGCCGAGGCCATCTTCCTGAACTGCTTGAGGTCAGACGGGCTCCGGCCGAGCTGAAGCGCCACCTTGGTCTCGAACAGCTCGCCGTTCTCCCTCCTCTCGACGTCGGCCTCGTCCAGGTTGGCCTCGATATCCTCCTGGATCTTCCGGAAGGACCCGGCGACGTTGCGGCACAGCTCGAATACCATGCCCACCTGCCAGCCGTGCTCCATCGTGTTCACCGCCGCGGCCAGTGCGCCGCCGAGGACGGCCGCGCCTGACGCCCAAGTTCCCACCTCGCCTGAGCCGATGAACGCCGCGGCGAGAGCGGCCGTGCCGGCCAGCGCCGGGCCGGCCACGGCGAGGCCCTTGTTGAGCTTCAGCGCCAGCTTGCCCACTGACACGTACTCCTGCTCGTCCTTGGCCTTGAGCACCCGTACGATGCCTCGCATCTCCACCTCCAGTTCTTGGCTCCAGCCGTTGCCGGCCATGGCTCCGTCTCGCTGGGCGCCGTGGCTGGTCTTGAACGACTTCTCGCACGCGCTCTGATGAGCCGGCTTCTTCTTCGGCCACCACCGGGTGGGCTCGACGGTCTTGGGGAACTTGTCCAACATGCCGGGGAGCAGCGGCAGCGGGTAGGCGGCGTCGAGCGCGAGCACGCGGTCCATGGCGTCCTGGACGTCGGCCTTGGTCGTCGTCGTGCCAAGCGCGAGCGTGGCGCGGACGTCGCGCTCGAGCTGCCTCCACAGCCTGGTGGCGTTGCGCTGCTCCTCGGCGAGCTGCGATGGCTGGATCTTGTTCACGGCGGCCATCGTGACGGCCGCGGAGGCCAGGAGGACACCCGCGGAGGCCTTGAGCGCGAGCTCGCCTGGCGCGGCGGGCGCGAGCGCGGCCATGACGGAGGCGGCGAGCGCGAGGGAGTTGGTGGAGTGGAGCAGCAGGTGGTTCCAGCTGTCACGCTGCCTGCCGATGATGCCGTGCATCTCCACGCGGTCCGCGGCCGCCTCCGCGATAGCGCTGAGCTTCTCCTTCTCGACCGACGCCGCGCCGTCGTCCGTGGGGTACTGGAGCGGGCGCGCGTTCATCCAGTCCAGCTTGAGGCTGAGGCTGTCCGCCTGGCTCGGCGCCGTGTGCAGTCCGGAAGGCACGCGCAGCGCCGCGCGGCATGGAGCGGCGCCGCCGCTCAGGCGTGATCGCCGCCGCGGCAGCGCGGCGCAAGAAGAAGAAGAAGAAGGAGGCGAGGCCAAGAAGAGGAGGCGCTGGACCCGGAGAGCCGCTGCCATGACCGACGACGTCGTGGACTGGATCAGCTGCTGTCTGAGTACGATCGATGCTGTGTGCCTGTGTGCAGTCGATTTCGAAGGCGAAGTGAGTGGCTCGGGCAGTCGGGCTTGCTGCTTCGTGCAGTGCGTGGGCTGGAGGGAATATGAAGCGGGTTGGGAGATTGTGATGGAAGCGAGGTGTTATTTATAGGAGTGGGCGGATGGAGTCCTTGTGGGCGATAAATTTGACCGGGCAGGGTGTCCGGTGAGTTGGGCCGGGTCAATTCGCCTTCTCGGAAGGGCGCCGAGTCTCCCAGGAGACCGTTTCTGGCAAGTGCCCAACGCCAACGCCAACGCCAACGCCAACGCCAACGGAGAGGATGGGTTAGTTTATGAAGGCGATAACTAGTGTAGTAGTATCACATCACATGTTCACGGCACACGCACTCTTTTCCTTCCGTTTCCTCTTCGTTCCTTACCTGGCAGTTCAAAACTACATGGGTGAATGCTTCGCTGTCTGCTGTGAGCATCTTGATGGATCACTCTGTCAGAGTTAGCAGAAGCATTGGCTTTTCGTCATGCAACAAGCCTCGCCTGTGATGAAGGATATTAAAATATCATCCTTACTTCTGACTGCTTGTCTGTGGTGCAATGGTTTAATTTGTTGATGCGGGTTCGATCCTCTGTTAGGACAGTTATCTCTAATATCAAGTATATGGCAGAGAACTTTTCATCGGTTGTTTTTCGTCATGTTAGTCGTATGGTGAATGTAGCAACACATACTATAGCTAGATCTTGTTAGCACTGTATTAGCTCTTTTATTCATAATGGTGTACCGGAGTGTATCCGGGAGACTATTAAGGAACCGTCTGTGATATGGTTGTTCTCAAGTTCTATGTCTTGAGCATATTATCATGTATATACATTTACATGACATGAAGAAATTACATGTTTATATGTTAATTTTGTCATTTAAATAATGTTGAAAATTTGCTTTAACTATATATAGATAACAGCGTGGCCAGTCGCTTCTTACAAAGATTAAAAAAAAAGTAGAAACCTATAAATAAACAAAGTTTTTCTAGTGGCAGAGGTAGGTTGCTATCTCCGTCTTCAAAACTTCGTAGGCGGGGGCGTCGGCGTTGGACGGTTCGTGATCGAACGAAGCTTGAAATGCGTCCACCCGTTGACGCGCTCGTTTGAGTGTCTCCCGAAGATCCTCGAACTATTGAATCAAGAAGAATTGAGCACATAGGCTCTCTTCTCCTGCTTGAGGGGTTTCGGCCTGGTCGACTCGGTTGCCGCCTCGATTAAGCACTCCAAAGTGACGGCAAGCCTCCTGGAGACGTGCAACGTCGTTGTGGAGGACCACGTCAATGACGCGATAAACTCGCCAAAAGTGGGAGATCACCTGAAAGACACGGTGGAGGAGGATGTCAAGACAGCGGAAGGTGGCCGTCACCTACTCGGCAAATCCTCGGACAGAGGAGTGAAGGCACTGTTGAAAAAGTGTTCTTCCGCAGCATCCGCGAACGTACAGCCGGAGAGGTGCTCATACAGTACGGCCAGCTAGGCCATCAATGCCGGCGACAAGGAAACAAAAGAGGCAACCATTTCTGCTTTTTTAGAAGTAGTAGAGTTATATGTGGAGATGATCATCTTCGATGGCGGATGATCCTTTTTATAAAACAAGTAATAAATTCGGGCGTGAGACGAAGAGACGCATCGGGGAGCCGAAGCGGCATTGATGCGACTAAGAGATGCATCAGCGACGAAGAAACTCATCGGGCTTCAACGGGGAGCTGTAGCGATATTACCACAGATGGTTATAATTAAAAACCATCTGTGATATGTAGTAATATCACTGTAACATCCCGATTTTTAGGTCTTTTTGAAAAAAAATTCAACATAAAAGGAATCATTTGGTTTTGTTGAAGCTCTAAAGCATAACTTGAGATTTTGGAATTAAAAGTAATTTAAATGACTAAATCAAACTTCAACTAATCCAAAAGTTTGGTTTATTCTGAGTTTGTTGGAGTTCTCTGGTGTTAATCTCCTTCCTCTGTTCCCTCCGTGTTCCCCTTGATCCAGTTCTTTCTTCTTTAGACCTCCCTTTCGTTTGGACATCCCCCTCTGTCCAGACCTCTCTTTCGTTTGGACACCCCCCTCAGTCTAGACCTCCCTCTCATTTGGACCACCCCCTCTGTCTAGACCTCTCTCTCGTTTGGACCTCCCCCTCAGTCCAGACCTTCCTCTCGTCTAGACCTCCCTCTCAGTCCAAGACCTCCGGGTGGTCCTGGTAGACCTCCGGGTGGTCATGGGAGACCTCTGGGTGGTCCTGGTAGACCTCTCGGGTGGTCCTGGAGACCGGTCACGACCACCTCTTTGGTCACGACCTCCCCTTTGGTCACGACCTCCCCTTTGGTTGGACCACACTCCTGAGTTTTGACTAGCCCCACCTGTTAGCTCTGCTCATCTTCTTTTTCCTCCCGTCGCGTCACTGATGACGCAAATGTTTACGTGCATTAAATGCCGTTGTGTCGTATTAAATACTGTCGCTTCTGCAGTACCCCTTTCCCCTCTTGTCTCCTCTCCAACCTGCCCCCATCTCCTCCTTCACCCGCCGGCCGTGCTCTATTCTGTCGCTCAACTACCCTTGATCGTGTGGGTCTCTGAGTCTTTCTGTGACTCTCCCTATCTCCTCTAGCTATAAAAGCATGAGCAACCCTCTTTCATCACCTTTTTCCGCACCCAACTCTCTTGCTCTCGCCCAGTTCCAACGTGCTTGAAGTTTCACCACCGACCGTTGGAGCCTGCGCCGTTGCCTCCTCGTCGTTAAGGAGTCCGCTAGAGCCTGCGCTGTTTTCAACCACCTCGCTGCCGAATGATTCACCGTAGCGCCCGCACCATCCTCGACCACCGCCCACCGTCCTCTCCCTCCTTCTTCAGTCTCTCTCTTGGCCTTGGTGAGTTTCTCCGTGCTCTAATCTTGCAAGAATGACATATAAGCTTATCCTCACAATACAAGGTCTATCGACCTAACTATGAAAGATGCTATGACTAAGAAGGAGGAGCCTCTGACTGGGATGGATGGTCGCCACGCTGAGTGAATGAAGGCGGGTGCTGACCATGTCCAAACCTATGATAGGTAAAAGGCACTCTCTGCTGTTGATACTCAGTCAGTCGCTCATCCATGTGAGTCACCCTCATATTCAGATCCTCTATCATAGCTCTAGTCTCTGCATGCCTCTGAATATTCTCTGCATGCCTCTGGTCATTCTCTGTCTGCATGCGGTCTATACTGGACTGAAGACGAGCAAGAGCTGTCAAGTATGCATCCTGCTCCTGAGTACCTTGTTGCACTGGATGACTCTGAGAGGATGATCCATGTCCCTGAGACTGTGGAGGAGGTGGAGGATGCACCTGAGGTGGAGGAGGAGCCTGAGGTGGAGGATCTCTGGGTCTATACTCCTTATGCTCCATGTCAAGAGGGAGGCCAAAAGAAGTCGTTCACTTAATGAGCTTCATAATGTAGGAAGCAAAATAAATAGTCTTGATCTTATCTCCCTTGGAAGTGGCAATCTCCCTGATGATCAGATCCATAACATCAAACTTAGTACCATCTATTATGCACTTTACCACATTCCACGCTCTCCTATGTATCTCATCATTATTCCCACTCCTGGGGAAGAAGGTAGCTCTCATGATCCTATTAACAATACTGGGAAGAGGGAGAATGTAACATCCCAAATGTACAAATGTAACCAAACCAGGGTTTGTGTTTCAAATGTAACCTAATATAGGTGTTTGTTTCAAATGTAATTAAATGAGTAGAAATTAAAACTTTTCTCACATCTTGAAACTCTTGAACCCTTTCTATAATTCTTGTCAAGAGTTGGGGAATTCAAAAACCTAAACCTCATGTTGACTAAAGTCAACCCCTAAATCAACTTGGCCAAGAATATGGTATTCAACCTTTAGAAATATTTTTCCCTGGTTCTAGGGATGATGTGTGACCCCTCTGAAAAATTTCATAATTTTTAGAAATTATTTGATAATTTTTGGAGGTGAGTCAAACCCTAGAACATCCCTTGATGAATTTCTTGAGAAAAATGCAGTGCATAAAAATCTTTGGAAATTTTATGTAAGGTTAATCCTAGAGTGAGGAAGCTTCAATCAAAATGTTAGAATTTTTAGAGTTAGTTTGCTACCTCTAAAAATTTCTCTAAACTCAGCCTTCAAATTTAAACTCAAATCTGGAGCACTGTTCCTTGGGTCCGAGCCACCTTCAGTTGGTGGAACCCAACCAACATCCCAGCTCAGCCCGAGCCCCTCCCTTGCGCGAGCGTTGTGCGCCGTGGATCAAAATCAACATCCACGACCTCCCCTCTCCTTTCGTCGCCGTCAGATCCAGATCTAGCGGCCACGACCTCCCCTCTTCTTTCGTCGCTGTCAGATCCAGATCTAACGGCCACGACCTCCCACCTCTTTTCAGCATCGTGCGCAACAGCCATGACCTCCCACCTCTGTTCGTCGCCATTGGATCGAAATCCAACAGCCACGACCTCCCACCTCTGTTCGTCGTCGTTGGATCGAAATCCAACAGCCACGACCTCCCATCGCGTCATGCGCAATGGCCACGACCTCCCATCTTTGTTGTGCGCCATTGGATCGAAATCCAATGGCCACGACCTCCCATCGCGGCGTGCGCAATGGTCACGATCTCCCCTCTCTGTTGTGTGCCATTGGATGTAAATCCAACGGTCACGACCTCCTCTCGCTGTTGTGCGCCCTTGGATGTAAATCTAACGGCCACGACCTCCTCTCACTGTTGTGCGCCCTTGGATGTAAATCTAACGGCCACGACCTCCCGCCTCTGTTGATCGCCATTGGATGCAAATCCAACGGCCATGACCTCCTATCTCCTTTCAGCGTGTGACCTCCCTTTTCGTTTCGCAACCATCCGATGTGAATCTAATGGCTGCGACCTCCCCTTCCTTGTCAGAACCGTGCGATGAAGATCTAGCGGTCACGACCTCCCGTTTCTTTCTCAGACCACCCCGATTTAGATCTATTGGTCCACGATCACCCCCGATTCAGATCCAATGGTCGCGACCTCCCCCTTTCCTTTTCGGAGCCCCCGATTCAGATCCAAGGGTCACGACCTCCCCCTTTGATTATCCAACGGTCGATATCAGCACCTGTTCTTCTCCTTCCTTGGTCGCTCGCGCTTGTGCTCCATGGCAGTGGGGAGGGCAACGTCTGGTCACCTCCATGGAGTACTTTAAATGACTCCTTGCTGCCAACATTAAATGCACATCGTGCGTTCGCTCCCGAAAGTCCACTCTCTCTGTTCCTCACCTGCTCCCGTCGCTCGGCATGTCCTGGGTAGCAGGCTTGACCGTGGAGAAGGCCGTTGCTCCCTCCCCTTGCTTCTCTGGCTACTTAAGCCCCTCAAGGTCTTCCTCTTGTTCCTTTAAACACCTCCTAAGCTTCACCTTGCTCCTCGGTGCTTGGTTGAGCTCAATTCGTTGAAACCCTAAAATCGCCATTGGAGGCCGCAAGCAAGCTTCTTCCTCCTCAATGCTCCAGTGGTTCCTCCATCAATTCTTTCGCGTCATCTCGTACCTCTCAACTTCCTAAGCAAATCCCCTAACCTAATTTGGTTTGACATTCACAGAGAAGGTCACATTTGGAGATTTGTTCGTTGTCGGCTGAAATCACCCCTTTCTTCCTCAGCTCCGGTAAGTCCTCCATCTTCCAATTACTTGCTCGTGGACCATCTATGAGCTATATAGAAGCTTTATTGATGACCCGGTCTGGTTAATTTTGCTTAGGCCGTGTCCTCCACTTCCTCTCCTTCAAGCCCGGCAAGCCTCATCGTTGCCGGAGCAGCTCCGACCTCCTCGGCGCCTCTCAGTGCTAAGGTAACCTCCGTGGTAGTCCTTAGATGTTGTGGCACCGCTTCTCAGAACCGCTGCGGAGCTTCTCACGCATTTTCGTTTTTGGCCGTGCGCTGCCGCGCCGCCTCTCTCCGGCTAGCCACCGATGTGGTCCTCCTCCATGGTCGCCACCTACACTAGCGTGTGCGCGTGGCTATTGCGGACTTGTTTTGGCCCTTGGTCGGTGCCAGCGTGGTCCACGTCGCCGGCGGCGAGCCTTGGGAAGCCCTCGGGATTTTGTCGGACGGCAGCGGCACTGTGCCGTTGTCGTTAAGACAAAGATCTCCCCCATTATGGCTAATCACCGTTTAAATCATTGTTAGCAATTAATGTGTCCTTAAGCGCCGTAATGAGTCAATGGCAAGTGGGCCGCGCCTTTAAAACCGCCGCTGTGCGGGCGCCGTGCTAGATCAATCTGAGCCGTCCATTTGAGAATCGATGATCGAGACTTCATGAGCGTTAAGCGTCTTGCGTTCAAGATCGTCGGCACCGGTGCTTGTGAGCCGTTGGATCCACGATCAACGGCCCGCACTCGGTTGAGCTCGCGTGGGCGCGCTCGCGACGACCAGTTCGTCTTGGGCCGTTGGATCCAAGATCAGTAGCCCAGACATTTCCACGTCGTCATGAGTTTAGGTTTTCCTGAAGGTTTTATTTGTGAACTGGAAAAGGTAATGAACTTCAAAAATGCATAAGTATTTCATTTTAGCTCCATTTGAGTTGATTCAAATTTTGGTAGCTCTGGTTTGAACTAAACTTTAATCTAAAAATGGTTGTAAGTTTAGTTCGGCTCCGGAAAATGGATTGGTAAATTGGTTTCAAAATTAACTTTAAATGTTGCTCCAAAATTTGCAATTAACTTGTAAAATGCATAAGTAATCCTCTATAGATCCTTTTTGAGTGAATCCAACTTTGTTGGTTTCCTATATTAGTGTACTAAATGGTAGAATAGGATTTAGGCATGTCACTATTTTCAAAAAGAATTGTGGGTGCTTTTTATTTGTGCTCTTTTGCATGTCTTTGAAAAATTATAAAACATGCATCATAGCTCCAAATGAGGTGAACTCAATTGTGTTATTCATCTCATGAGGTGCTTGATTTACCATAAAAATCCCAGGTGCAACACCTCTTTGGAAAATTGTGCTAAAGAATTTAATTGGATGAGCGATGTAGATTTGAATTTTTCTAGCATTTTCAGTGAGCAGATTTGTTTTGGCCATAATTTTGCATTGAGAATCCAAATCAATTAGTTCTTATTGCTAAATTCTTTAAAAAGCATGCTCTTACTACTGTAAAAATTTCAGAGCATTTGGTGAAAGTTTGCTGTTGAGTCTTTTCAGTTTTCGTCGTTCTTATCGATTCTTTATCGCTTTTTCGTTAGGTGCCGACGAGTGCGTTGATCCCGTGAGTGATCCTTTGCAGCATAGTGAGCAGGTTCAGCAAGGCAAACAGTTTGATCATGTTCAATCCCATTACTTTAAAGCCTAATACTTTGTATTCACTTATATGTATGCATGCTTACTTTGTGTTAAATTATCGATTAGTTGACCCTATAGATGCATACTCTGTAGGTAAATGTTCATTCTCTACTACTAAGCCTAGGATTATCTTCTTTGTGATTTAGAGTTCGATGGATGGACTCTTATCACTTAGTAGTTCGTTGGTAATGCTTAGAAATGCTTAGATAACGGTAGAAATGGGCGGTTGTCGACTTATGTCGATGACCTTGATCACACAAAAATTATTATTCCATTATGTCCAGCACTTGTGCTTTGTTACTTTGTAAAGAAATAAAAATGAAAACAAAATTGTTTTGACTTGGGCACAATGGATGTTGGTGTGATCTCATGGTGTGTGGAATGGTGCCTAAGTCCCCAAGGACCGAATTACTTGCGCCATTGATCCAAGAACTTTTGCGTGCTAACCACACGAGGGGGATATGGGACCTCTCTTGACTTAGTACTTTGGGAGGTGTTAATTATGGGTCGCAGGTGGTTAAAATTGTTTTTATAAGGGGAAGAGCACCCGCAGTTGCTTAGGCTGGGCCGGTGTATCCTACCCTTTGGGTTGTCGCGGCTCTTAATTAGCATCATTCATTGGAAATGTCTCGTAGGACTTAGTCGTCTTAGGCATACCAAAGGAAGTGTGCTTAATCATGTGGCTAAAAGGTGGTGCAGCGTGTGGGTACATTGGTACACCCTACGAGGTTAAATCTATTGAATAGCCTCGTCCTAGGTTATGGACAAGCTTGGTTATTTCCCGCAAGAATTAGACTACAACCTTTAATTGAAACTTGACATGGGTGGTATGAATGGGTAATTCATGCTATTGTTGTGGTGACTATTGGGTTAGTCACTTCCAGGATTGTTGTTGTCACCTATCTATGGTTATTATGTTGTTACTCGCTGTTATTTGCAAATTAAAAATGAATTGCAAAACTGCTTTGAATCTATTTAAATATTGCAAATGAAAACTTGCTTTATGCTGAAAATAACCTATAGCCTCCACTTAAATAAGCTTGCATGTAGCATATGTATAGGTCTGTTACCCTACACGTCAGTCTTGCGAGTACATTTTTGTATTCATTTGCTTTGCTTAACAAATTTGTTGTAGAGGAGGTGGAGCCCCAAGGGCCCTACTTTTGTGAGATGTGCGGTGGATGGGACGACTAGCTTGGCGGCCTGGTCGGTTGCCTTATGGGCTTTAGACAAACCGTATGGCTTTTGTTTATCGCCATTTTATGGCTTTTGCTTCCGCTGTTATTTACCTTCCTTAGTTGTTATTTGGCCAGTCGGCCCCTTTTGTAATAACTCCCTATTATGTATGTCTTTTGTTTAATCTAGTTCGTGCTTTGGTTCTATATCTTGTATGAAATTGATGCATGATTTTGTAAAGAGGTGTGTATACTGCATTTCTGGGAAGTATACATATCTCGAAGACACGGGTTATTTCATTTGTGATGCTAGGGTCAATGGATGACTAAGCATTACAAGCCAAATAAGCCGGAGTCCTCACAGAGAAGTCCAGTTACCTTCCCAAGCACATAAGGATAATTTTGATCATAATACTCATCCACTTGAGTGAGAGGTAAGCATTCTTAAACATGTATCTTGATCCCATCTGAATTCTTCAAATTTAAAGCTAGCATGAAATCATCTTTGGAGGCTTCAAACTTTTTTGTCCCGTCATCCAAATGAGATGATCATGGTTAGGGGACACATAAACTGTTGCATAGAATTATTTGATGGCCTTGGCATGAAATTTGCTGTTCAAGGAAACCAAATAATCCAAGCCCACACTTCTGAATAAATGAAATACTCCATTATAAGCTTGATTCTGACCAAGGTAGTTCCATTTCACAAAGCGATGATTTGCAAACTTCTTCTTTGCATAGATAATATGATAGACATCTTGTTGAAACATTGTGTGGAACATACCAATAGTGGCATCCTTTGGAAATCTAAACTGATTAATTTGTCTCAAATGGTATACCTTTCACTTTTGATTTTAGACACATCAAGTCCGACGAAAAGGGTTTGATCTGGTGCCACATCCTCATCCTCATTCTCATCATCTTCTTTAGATTCTTCATAGTTTGCGTCACTCTCACCACTATCACTGTTGCCACTCGCTGTCCCTTCCTCTTCAACATCATGCATTTGTTCATCTGCTTCTTCTTCAGGATGGTCCTCAATAGGTGATTTCCCTTTAGGAGAAGGAGGAGGAAGAGCCGACCGACTAACGGTAATCTTGCGCGGCATTGTCGCTGCGAAGGAACTGCAAGAATTGTCAAAGGAAATTAACGAATAAATTAACAAGTATTCAAAATGCCATTTCAGTCATTCCTTATTGCCACAGGTGGTCAGACCAATTTCTGGCCGGTCGGACCGCTAGGTTGCGACCGGTGAGACCGCCGTGTTGCGGCTAGTCAGACCGCCAGCGACAATAAGCAATCTGACTTTGGGAAGGACGCAAACTTTGCAATGTAGGTGCAATGGCATGGTGAATACATGTTATTACATCCCTACTCTACTTGCATGACAAAGATTTCCACCAATTCGAAAAGATAGGGCACATTCAAGTTAAACCCTAGAATTTGGGGAAAATCTACAATGAGAGTAGAATGCAAGTAGGAATTTGAGGGATTACCGGCTTAATGAAGTGTGGAATCCGAGGATATGAAGCCTTGAAGCAAATAGGGATCAAAATAGCCGGATTTTTGAGAATTCTTCCTCACCTAGGGTTTCACGGTTTGGAGAGATAAGTTAATCAAGACACAAACCATTTGGAGGAAAGATGAGAGGGGGTGAGGGAGAACCCTAGGTTACCTTTGGGCGCCAAGGAGATGGCTGGAGGAGAGGATCCGGGCCGGAGAGGAGAGAGGCGGCCGGGAGGATGAGAGAGGTCTAAACCTTCAGTTTGAGGGAGGAGATGAAGTGAATACCCCTTGGGGTGGGAGTTAAAGAAACCCTCGTGCAAAATCGGTCAGACCACTGGGCCAACAGCGGTCGGATCACCGATATGGCCGGTCAGACCGGTTTTGTCTGAATCTAACAGTAGATTCAAAACTGGATTTAGAGAAAAGATGGAATTGTTGTATTTTGCTCCAAATCTTCACACAATCAATCAACCAAACATATTTGGAGCATTTCCAACTTATATAGCGCTTTAAACTCCAAGTCTTAAATAGTTTTTATGAAATAAGATTTTGGTTTTCACAAAAGAAATCTTATTTTCAAGAACTTTCTCCAAAAGATCCAAATTGAGCAATTAAAGATATTTCAAGCAACCAATTGCATGTATGAGTCATTAATACCATTATGGACCTATTCATGTGAATAATCTTGGCTCAAATGGCAAAACTCACTTAAGTGCTAGAAAGTGACCGTTTAGGTCAAACTAGGTTTTTTGACGAGTTTCAAGATCAAATAACTTTTTTTTAGGTTGGCCTTTTGGAAATCTTGTGAATACAAAAAATGTTTAGAATGGCCAACTCTAGAATTTTCTTTTTGGAATTATTTTCAAAATTCCTTTTAGAATAGATTTTACATAGAAATCTAGTTTAGGTCAAAAACAAGATGCTATAATCTAGAATTTTGGCTAAAAACTTATTTTTACTTAAAATAGGTTTTTCTTGAGCCAAAACCTTTGGGAAACCTTTGAAAAGCAATTTTATACATTTTGCAACTAGTTTTTCAAAGGATTATTACTAGTTATAAATTTTTTGACTTTTGGCTAAAAGGCTTAATTTTGAAAAACATTACTAGACTTAATTCATTTGGGTACACTTAGGGATGTGACATACATGATTATGATTTAGCACTTCCCCTTAATGTGCAATCTTCTATCTTGCTCAATATTTTAATAAACAAGGTTTAGCACAAGAGCAAGAACACCCTTTTTAAGATTTTCATGAATGCAACCCACACAAGGCATAGAAGGGTTAGATACTTCAATGTAAATACTTGTTACCAAGATAGCATTGATTTATGATATGAATTGATCTTTCTCGAGCTTGGCTCCATATTTTTGCATATGATGGAATCCACCTCTTCATGAGTGAGCCAAGCCTCTAATGCTTCTCCAAGTACCTATTAAACATTTAAGTACCTTTTGGTACCCAAACTCGATCGGGTCCTTGAATGTTAGTCACAATAGATTTGGGCACCCAAATGGCCCTAGTAATAAGCTTTGGTGAACTAACAATCCTAGCAAACACATTGCCATTTATATCCTTCCTAAGCAAATAATAATCATTATAAATAATTGGCTTAGGAGTGATACCTTTGGGACAATCCTTACTAAAATGTCCCTTTTCCTGGCAATTGTAGCAAGTTGGGCTTTTGCTTCCCTTTGTAGCTTCTCTCCAAGTCAATTTTTAATTTCGTGACTTGGGCCTTGAGCTTATTATTTTCCTCTACAAGATTAGACTCACAAGGTATAGAGGAAATAGAAGCATCTAATTTTGAGCAACAAGGCATATCAAGCAAATCATCACAAGAAGTGGATATGCTAACCTTAGATGAAATGCAAGAGCTAGTAGCTATACATGGCGTATCATCTAGCAAGTTACATGTTATGCCTATATCCACTTTGGGCTTTTTGAGCTCATTTAGGAGAAGAGTAGAGGGCTTGCTCTTAGCTCAATGGAAATAAATATGGCACCAGCAATACTCCCACACACGGCCAAGGTGGGTATTTATAGCCCACACACAAAAACTAGCCGTTGGGAAAAAATTCCAGAGAATCTGAGGGAAATCGGTCTGACCGCCAACTAATGGCCGGTCTGACGCCCCAGCTCCAACAACTATAAAACAAGTCGTTGGACTCACTGTCGGTCTGACCGCCAACTGATGGTCAGTCAAACCGCCCAACCCGGTCAGACCGCCCAATAGCTGCCGGTCAAACCGCTCCACAAAAAAATGGCCATGGACGAGAGAAGCAAAAACCACCCTGTCTGGAATTTTTTTACCACCAAACAAATATCGGTACAACCACACAACGGTAGTACCGCTGAACATCCGCGGTAGTACCACACAACATTTGCGATAGCAGGAGGCTGGTCAGACCGCTGTGTTGTGGCCGATCAGACCGATACCCAACTGGTCAGACCGCTGATATGGGCCGTCAGACCACCCACTGCAATCAAGACTGAAAACATATTTTGATCTTTGCATCAACTCAATTTGCAAAAAACACATTTTGCCAATTGATGCAGGATGTACACAAGGTTTAAAGGCAAGATTCTCAACAAGTTGCAAAACACATTTGCCAACTTTTAGAATCAAAGCCACAACTGAAAGGTACATGGACTTAAGATATTTGCAAAACACATTTGCAAACTAAAGTCCCATGCTACAAGGATTGACCATGAGCCTCACTATTTTGCAAAACACATTTGCAAACAAATAGCATCACGCCTTAAGGATAAGGTGCATGGACCTAGACCATTTGCAAAACACATTTGTAAACTATAGTCACATGCTACAAGGGTTATGCATATGCTTTAACTATTTGCAAGACGCATTCGCAAATAATTGCATCTTGCCAAGATGAGCTAGAGCAAACACAATGAGCTATCAACACATAACTAACTCAAGCTATTAGTCAAGACCCCTCTTAATAGTACGGCAACCTATACTAGCAATCCGGTCTTCCAACCAAACGCCAAGACCGGTAAAAGACTAGGAACAAATCCTTAGCCCTAGCTAGTCATACCTTTGCTTTGCACAAACACTACAAGCTTGATGACGCACATCTTCACTTCAATCTCGGGTTCTTGACTCGATAATCATCAACACATAATAATTTTCTTTACTTCGAGATCTTGACTTGATGCTCATCCACTCATGATGACATCCTTCATCCCAAGTCTTGATATGCATCAACACATGATGCATCTTTTACTTTCGAACATTGACTTGATGATAATCAACTCATGATGTCATCCAAAGTCTTCATTACCCCGGAACATAACATATTTATCCAACTCATGAAAAATGTTAGTTCCACAATATGATTATCATTAATTACCACGACATACCATCAACTTATAATGGTGGGACAAGATATCACAATCTTTCCCTTTCTAGTAATTGATGATAATCACTTTAATTGCAAATTATTGAATAGATTGGTATGAGTATATATGAATTGCACAATTGAGTATACTCAAAGGGTATATGAGCATATATGAACTACACAAGTCTCATATACTCATATGAATATATTAACTACACAAGTTATATATACTCGAGGATATGTTTCAAAGTAAAGATCCTTAAAGTATGTGGACAAAGGAATATGGATTAATACTAATGAAACCATAAAACATAGAGTGAACTCCCCCTAAATGTGTGCATACACAAATATGTAATAAGAACATATGCACATATTCAAGTTAGACTTTTGGTGGTGTTCAACCTATATTTTGGATCCGAGCAATGCAACAATATATAAGAATATGATGTCGAATGCATACCTCTTCGATTTTCACCTTTCAATCCAACTAAGACTAAACATGTTATAACAATAGAAGTGTTAGTCTTATAAAAAGATTTATCATTAATCACCAAAATACTCTATTAAAATATAATGGTGGGTCTAGATTCTTCAATATCTCTAGACGAAAACCGTCTGTGATTGCATGTAATACAGATAGTTTTGGTCAACCGTGTGTGATGAGGTATCCAGTATTAGCGTTTTTTAAGTAGCGTGAGGAACTAGGGATGGCAACGAGGCCATTCCCCGTCGGGGAGTGGTGGACCATCCCCATCCCCGTGACAAGAAAAAATCCCCATCCTCATCCCCATCCCCGTCGTCGGGTACTATTCTTCCCCATTCTCCGTCCCCGTCGGGTTATCGGGGTCCCATCCCCGTCCCCATCCCCGTCGTCGGTACTGCCATTTCTGGATTTTGACCACACACACAACCATGTAGCCGAGGGTCAAATAACGAAATAAGTACATCATGTTTACCTTTTTCTGTTTCATAGCTATTCTTGCTTGGTATTTTTCTCTATCCTCTCTTCCAGCTTTCACCAACTCTAATCTTTCTTCTTTCGTAAGCTTTCTTTTGATGTGAGCCTGGGTAATAAAAGTTTATATAAGTCGAGTGTGTGTGTGTGTGTGTGAAAGAGAGAGAGCACCTTGAGCTGAGATGGATCAACCCGCTTCATAATAAGTCGATCGAAGAAGGAATTTTAAAGGTTATTGATTTTGTGTCACCACCCTTGCTTAGTCCATGTTGAGCCAAAGCCGCCTTTGCCTCTTTCTTTGCCTCGAAATTAAAAAAATGAGTAAAATATCCATCTAACAAAGAGATATAAGCACAATTTAGCTTTAGACATAAGTAACTTCACTCTTTCGATAAACATGTAGAAGCTGCGTACTTGAACGTAACTTTAATTGAATGACAACGATCAAGAAATGGAGATCTATTAACTATCTAAAATTCACGTTGTTGGACCGAAAAGGCGACTAGAGGGGGGGGTGAATAGGAGCACGCTCACTTTTTCACAAAGGTCAGATTCAACTCCAATCTCACTCCAATAGCTATAGAAGCTATGAAGATCAATCTACAAGTACAGCGGAAGACTTGTATTAAATCTAAACCAAAATCCCCGAAGCAAAAGATCAAACAAGGTTCAAACCCTAAAGGGCGGTCAGACCGGCGGCTTATGGGTGGTCGATCGAGGGTGGTCCGACCGGCAAGATAACTTTGGCCCGACCGATTTCGGCCCGTAACAAAAGAACAACCTGAAAACTCAAACCTCAAAACGATCTAACTTTTGATTCGTGAGGGCAAACTCCACGAAACATGACACACACCTTCTCAAAGATATTTGGAACCTATTCCAATCGGAGATCGTGAAGATCCAAGCCAAAGTTCCTATCTTTTTCAGTTTGAACGAAGGTGGTTCAAAAACCGAGTCAAAATGAAAATATGATCTAAAGACTTGCTCGTGGGTGATTGATGATCAAGACGATCCTAGATGGGTTCCCACATGTCACAGCAAGTTAGATCAAGGCAAGAAACCAAGCAAAAAGTCGCGGATCAAAGAAAGACTACAAATCACCAAATAGAGAGAAAGAAAGCAAATAGACTCATCTTTGAAGGAACTTTCTTTGGTTTGATTTGATATGGTATTGGTTTACAGCCACTCCATCAATGGAGGACAAAGACTCAATACATGAGCACGAAATCAAATCCAACTCTCTAGAACCCTAACCTCCACTAATCCTCTCCGTAAGCAAACTAGGGTTTCAAAAACAATGAAGGGGTTGAGGGGGTGCAGCCACCTCCCTCCTATATTTATAGTAGAGGCTTAGACCTTCTAGAAGATTGAACCCTAATGGGCTCTCGTTAAGGCCCAAAACAAACGGGACACATACGCACGCCTTTTAAAGCGTCGTCTTCATCTCTTGATCTAATCCTCTTCACCTTGCGCCACCTTGCGCCTTGAGTTGGCAAAAGGTCACCAAGGCGGTATTTGGTGAAATTACCAAAATACCCCTTCTCGATCTTTTTGCAAAGACCGAGTCCCAACTGCGTGAAGCACCTCCCAAGCTTCGCCACGTGTAGGTTGATCCAGTGGTTCTCATCATGTCAGCAAGTCTCTCCCATCCGGCTCCCACCGAAACCACCATGGCACTGCACCACCGCTCGCCGCTTGATCCAACCCGTCAGACCGAATCGCCTGCTCGGTCACCTTTTCTCTCTTGCGCCATGCTTGACTCCATTGACCTCACCCGCATCCCCGATTGTTTCGGACCTCACTCTCCAAGTCTAGTCCCGATCATCCTCTCGCTGACCCAGATTGACCTCCAAGCAACCCGCACATCAATAGATAAAGAAATCGAATCCGGAATAAGTTCTTCACAACTTGACCCACGTTAGTCAAAATATGCATCATGCAACACATATGCCATGAAACCCATGAACTTGACCGAACCCAACAATCATCGCCACTAGTTGGCCGATGAGACAGTGAAAACCGGTCGATGACCACTTTGGCGTGTCTCGACCACTCGACTTAGCCAAAAATCCACTCGAGGCAGGCTTGGCTCGACCGCTAAAATGGCTTGCCGGACAGCAGTCGGTCGATCACACCAACGCCGGCCGACCAAGACCGACCGACAAAGAATTCAACTTGCCGAAAAACGCTGTTTCGACAAACCGTAGTTTACATTGCCAATTGTAACATCATCCTAAGATCACAGGCATATCCCCATGGTATCCACAATCTCCCCCTTGATGAACACATTGGCAATTTCCACAAATGCAAATTTAGAGGTTTGAAAAGTAAAACACGCTGCTGCACAAAGGCACAAATTGGTCCAAATGCGAGAGAAAACAAAGGAAATGACCAAGTTGGCTTCAGAAAAGCATAGCAAGTGAGATACGGCAAAAGAAAGCGAGAAAGCTTCAATTTCCAGAAAAGGGCAAAATCTCACTTAAGGTCCATATGAAAGAACAATTGTTCGATATGACCTCTGATCATTGTGAGGATCAAGAATTGCAATTCCAGTTCAGAAGTAGCAATAAGACCAAAAGAATGCAAATAAGAAACTCCCCCTCACTATGATCCTCAAAATTCAGAAAATCTCAAATTTTCAATTCTTCTCCAAGTAACTCCCCCTTTTTCGAAACTCCCTTTTTTCTCCCCTTTTTCAACCATCTTCTCCCCCTTTGACAATGGAGTCATCAAGGAATCACGCATTCCTCTCGTCCAGAGATAACAAATGCAGAATGAGGAAAAAGCATAAGAAGGAGCATGCATGAAATGCAATGGAGTGGCTTCATCATTTTTTTAATTTTTGATTACAAAGCTTTAGAGATTACCCAAAAGAACAAGCTAGCATTTCTAAAATTGCACAAACAACATATCAAGCCTAACAGCGTTAGCAAGATCATGATAAGACATATATATCAAAGCTACGCTCGAATGCTTAATGTAAAGCAATAAATTTTATCAATTTAAGCAAAGCTTCAAATCTAGCAAGTTCGTCAACAGGGATCCTAAAATGATAGTGGCCATATCAAAATGTCAAAGTTAGATCAAAAAAACTAACAAAGATCACATTAAGAAACAAACAAGTCCTGAATTGAATCATTTTGCTCAATTTTCTCAAACACCCATTTTTCAACAGTTTTTCATTTGCAATGAATATTGAAGTTGACTAATGGTCTAACTTAGTGAAAAGATCCTGGACTAGGAGCCATCCACAAACTCTTCCTAAGCTTCACCGAAGTTGATTAAAGGTATATCTTAGTGAAGAAGATCCCGGACTAGGAGCCATCCACAAACTCTTCCTAAGCTTCTACTAGGGCGACAAATCTTGAGGTTCATGTCGGTTTTGACAAGCGGTCCCCATGAGATCATCGGATCATCAAACTATCTCTAAGTTCATGTCTACGACATGCGCCTCGAAGAGTAGTTTGGCACAATTTAAGCATAAGACAATCTTGAAATTGATTTTTTATTTTTATTTTCACAAGAGCATTTTTAGATTCTCAGAAACACAAGAAGCTCAAGTAATGATCGATTTTAGATTCAAGAGCTAACAAAACAATTTTGACAGGGCCAATGTCACAAAAGGAGCATTATTGCGCAACTAACTAAAACATCCACAGCTTGCAGTTTTTAGTTCGAGTTGTCTTAAAGTTCTAACTCATATAGCAAAGACTTAGCTACACATGTGAAAGCCTGATAATTATAGCAAGTCAAAGAACTAGACATGGCATTGAGCAAGAATTGAAATACTAAAGCTCCAAAGGGTAATAAGCAAAGCTTCATCAATTAAAAGATAAGCGTAAAAGCTTATATTACAATGTATTTTTTGTATTTTTCATGTGAATGCAATATGATACAATGAGATGCAAGAAAAGCTCAAAAAGCCTAAAAAGATCAAAAAGATCAACAAATTCAAAAGAAAATCAAGAAAAGATTAAATGAACAAGGTGAGATCAAAAGATCAAACTCCCCTTCAAACCAACCCATAGGGATAAATTACCCTAACTCACTCCTCCGTGGCAAACCTTGTTGGGTCTAAAGGCTTGGTGAGGATATCAGCCAACTGAGACTCGGACTCCACAAAATGCAACACAATATCACCCTTCTCAACATGGTCTCTAAGGAAGTGATAGCGAATGTCTATGTGCTTGGTCCTAGAATGTTGCACTGGGTTCTTAGCAATGTTAATAGCAGAAGTGTTATCATAGAAAAGAGGAACACTAGCAAAGGTTAAGCCAAAATCCTTAAGAGTGGAGACCATCCACAAAATATGACTACAGCAACTAGCAACACTACATATTCAGCCTCAAGAAGGATCATGTAATGTAAGACCGCTTCCTAGATGACCAAGAGACAAGAGAAGTGCCTAAGAAATGACATGTGCCGATGTACTCTTCCTATCTAGCCGACACCAAAAATCGAATCGAAAACCCTCGATGGACAAAATAAGAAGAACAGAATACCAAATGCCATATCGAGGGTAGAGTGTAAATACCTGAAGATACGCTTAACGGCTTGGCGATGTGAAGCCCTTGGTGACGCCTGAAACCTCGCGCAGAGGCAGACCACGAAGTGGATGTCCGGTCTTGAGGCCGTCAAGTACAGAAGGGAGCCGATCATGCTACGGTACTCGCGTTGATCCACGGCTTTTCCTTCCTCATCTGGATCCAAAACAGTCGAAGTCGCCATGGCAGTGGCGATCGGCTTGCAGTCACCCATGTCAAAACGCCGACCAAATCCTTGGTGTACTTCGCTTGATGGATGAAGATCCTTCCTTGCAACCGCTTGATTTGTAGCCCCGAAAGTAATTGAGTTCTCCCATCATACTCATCTCAAATTCTCTGGACATGGTCTCGTAAAAAGCTGAAACAAGAGCATTAGAGGAACCACCAAAGATAATATCATCAACATAAATATGAACAAGGTGAAGTCATTGCCATGCCTATCATATCAGAACATCCCAATTTTCGTAACCTTAAAAATCATTTGAATAGTTGGTAGAGAGAAAATTCACCATTTGGATTTATTTGAATTTAAATTAAAAGCTTAATATTGGACCTTGTGTAACAAAACAATTTAAAATGAATAATTCCAACATGAACAATAGTCAAAACTATTTTATTTGGATTCTATGAGCTTGGATATATTTTCTAGAATTTTCGAATTTTTCCAAGGTCTTTTGCTATTTTCCATTGCTTATTTGAATTTCGGTATTTTATTAAAAAGAAAAAGCTATTTAAATCTCCAATAGAATTGGGTCAATTCCTTCGCCCATCCTGCTCATCTCAGCCCAAACCTCCTCCACCGTTGGATCACGAGCTGCCAGATCTCACGCCACGCGCGCTCGCTTCCCTCTCTCGACGGGTGGGTTCACATGGTCGTCGTCTTCGTCGCCTTTCTTTTCGCGTTTGTCATGAAAGCAACCGCCATGAGCGGTCAGCGCCGAAGCTTCACGCTACGGGCGCCTAACCTCCCGTTCTCTCCGATGAGCGCGACGACCTCCACGACCACGCCGCCACCCCAAGAACCCCCCTCATCCTCGGCGTCGGCGCCCGTTCGCGCAGCAATGCCGCCGCCACGACCTCCACGTAGCCGCCGCTCGGAGCTCCGCCCCTATAAAGGCACCCCGGATCGCACCGCCTCCTTTTCCCAAACCCCAACTCACTCCTCCCGTGCTCCTCGTCGCCGAATTCGTGTTCTTCGCCGCCGCCGTGAGGCTTAGAGCTTCGACGCGCCTCCGTTGCCCCTGCGTCGTCGCCGCCACCGTTGGACTCGCGTGTCGCATGGCCGGTGCTCGCCGCTTTCGTCGGAGGAGCCTCTCTAGCCGCCGCCGCCGAGCCCGCACCACCTCCTCCGCCCGACCTCGCCACGGCCACCACAGCTACCTCGACCACCCGGAGGTACCTCATCGTGATCGCTTTAGCGCCTCTACCCTTTGGTACCACCCATCGCCACCAGATCGCCGCTGTCACGGCGACCATCGGTCCAAGCCGCCATCCGCTGCCGCCGACGCCCTCGCCGACGTGGACGCCAGTCACGAGCCACCTCACCTCCGTGCTGCGTGTCATCCGGGTGGCGCCGTCACGCTTATCACATGAAGTCGCCACCTCACCCCTCTCGTCTGTCGGTGGCTCGGTGGACTTGGTCCACTGTGGCGGGTCACCGACATGTGGGTCCCACATGTCAAGAATTCTTTAATTCTTTTAAATTCCTGAAATCCTTCACGACGTCACCTTGCGCAATAATTAGAATTTCCTTTAGAAAAACAATTCAGAAAATTGTTAAATAATGATTTAGGTTTAAAATTTGTAAAATTCATAACTTTTGCATCCAAACTCCAAATTGGGTGTTTCAAATTTCTAAATTCATATAAAATTAAGATCTAGCTAATCCAACCAAAATTATTTAGATTTGACCTTTGTTTAAACTTAGAAATTCAAACTAAATTTCAAAAGATAGGTTAAAACTTGTAAAATTCATATCTTTTGAATCCTAACTCCAAATCCATCCATTCAAATTCCTAAATTCGTCTAAAATCCAGATCTATCTATTGGAGCTTTTTATTTATTTTATTGGAGTTATTTGCTTCTGGTTTTTATTTAGTTTGTTTGTTTGTGTCGTTCATGAGTAGACTTCGATTTCGGCCGAAGAGTTGAAGAAGAAGGAGGACCTTTCCAAGATCAAGATCAATTCCTAGATCCTTTTCAAGGCAAGCTATGCCCTTGACCATTTTGCTTCCCAGTTTTATAAAAGTATTTTAATTCAAATTATCGCATCTTAATTCAAGTATTTATTTAAAAGCTTTTGGGTGCGAGTTAAATCCAAATTGATATGCCTCCTTGTGTAATTGTTATGCCATGATCCTTGTCACCCTAGTTGATAATTAGTTGGTTAATATTGTAGCACCAACGTGGGTTGGTTAGTACGATTAGATCGCTTAGCCATGCCACGAATCATTTGTCATGTAGATTGCTATATAAATTTGACTAAGTGAATATGCAACTATGTGATAAAAGCTGTGTGTACCATGTGTCTTTGTGGCATGTGTTGCACTTAAAACCAATGGGGTGGTAAAAGGATTTGAACAAGGGCAAGTGGTGGAAACGTGTGGAAGGGTGGATGTGTGCTGTGTGGACTTTGTGAACTATAATAATCTGTGTGTCTATGTGGTTTGGTTAGCTTGTGGAAGTCTTGCCTTGGTCAATTAAGGACCTCACCATGTGCTCTAAAGAATCGAGCTTCTGCACGACCACTTGTCTGCTTTTGAGACAGCCTAGCATAGTAAGATAAGGTATCCAAATGCTTTGTTATGATTAGTGTTAGCTACACTAATTGTATCTTGTGGGTAAAGTGTACAAACCTCTCGCAGAGTGTAACTTAATCTATTGAATAGCGCGTCATGATCATGGACAATGCTCGGGATTTGACACTAGGGGTAGATTTTCATAAAACTGTAGGGAAGGGAGCTATGTGAATAAATCATCTAGCTATGTGAATAACTCGTTAGGGTCAGTGTGTGTCTTTGTGAAATAACTTGTTAAAATTATTATCGTCTATTTGTTTTACATGCCTTTAATCTATTAAATTGTATTCAATTGCAAAAGTTGCATTTATGCAAAAGAGCCACTGTAATGCCTTTCTCTTGTAATAAGCCCGCATGTATACATTGCATTTACGTGGTGTGGCTTAGTAGCACGGTGTGTACTCACGCTTGTTTTGATGAATCAAGCAGAGGAGGAGTCTTCACCAGCTTACGAGGACGAGTACATCGAAGGTGCCTGATCGCGAGGTCTTGATCCCAGTCGGTTGCCTGTGGCGAATCGATGGGGTGCCACTACCGTTTATGTTTCGCCTTTGTTTATTTCCTATGTTAGTCTCTGCGTGGCTCAATATTTGTAAACTCGACCTTAAGGTCAAAACCATTATTTGATTATCAAAGTTAACCGCTTATGTTACTATTCGCTTGTATGGAGCGATTGCCATCTTTGTTGACCCTGTGTGCACTAGCACGATCCTGGGCTAGTGCGTTAAACACAGAGGGTCCCGAACCGTAGTTTTGGGTCCCGACACATACCAAGCTCTAGGGGCTTGCTTAAGACCATACAAGGCTTTGGATAGCTTGTAAACACGATCAGGATGCTTGGGATTCTCAAAACCAGGGGGTTGTCTAACATACACTTCTTCCTCTATAAAACCATTCAAAAAGGCACTCTTAACATCCATTTGATGCAACCTAAAACCTTTAGATGAAGCAAATGCAAGCAAGATGCGAATAGCTTCTAGTCTAGCAACAGGAGCAAAGGTCTCATCAAAATCTAACCCCTCAACCTAGCTAAAGCCCTGAGCTGCCAACCTAGCCTTGTTTCTAACCACAGAACCATCCTCATTTTGTTTATTTTTGAACACCCAACGGGTTCCTATAAAATTATGACCACTAGGAGGTTCTACAAGGTTCCAAACTTTATTTCTTTCAAAATTCTCGAACTCCTCATGCATAGCATTGACCCAACTAGCATCAGATAAAGCATGTGATATATCTTTGGGTTCAAAAGAAGCTACAAATACAGAGTGAGAAAAAAGACTCGGATCATGATACCTAGAGCGAGTGACTCGCTCATGGAGATTACCAATCATCTAATCTGGAGGGTGTTGCTTCTGAATGTGCAAAGGAGCGCCTAGGGGAGATAGCGTCTCCTTGACCTCCGCAGGTACTACTGATGAAGAAGTCGCAGCAGGAGGCTCAATTGGAGGTGAAGCAGTCGTAGCAAGTTCTGGGGCTTGGCCAGTTTGCACAGGAACATCAGCATCAGGTGGAGGAGCAGTATCAATTTCATCCTCATCTTCTTCAACAAAAATGCTCTCTGTCACCTGTAAGTCACCTGAAACATCGGATCTAGCTCCAGGGATAGTCTCATCAAAAGTGACATTGCATGTCTCCTGGACAAGATTAGTTTCAACATTAAAAACCCGAAAACCCCTCGAATGAGCAGGATAACCCAGAAATAAACCATCACAAGTCCTTGATTCAAATTTATCTAGGTTTCTGTTTTCAGAATAAAACACTTCGATCCAAAGACTCGAAAATGGCGAAACAGAGGGTTTTCTCCCAAATCGAAGCTCATAAGAAGTCTTGCCCAAAGACGGTCTCAAAAAGACACGGTTTGAAATATAGCAAGCTGTAGCAATAGCTTAGGCCCAAAACCTCCTTGGTGTGCTATACTCATCTAGCATTGTCCTAGCCATCTCGACTAGGGTCCTGTTCTTCCTTTCCACAACGCTATTTTTCTGAGGGACGTGTGGAGAAGAGAACTGATGCTTAATACCGCACTCAGCACAAAAAGAGGCAAAAGAAGCATTCTTGAACTCCGTGCTATTGTCACTACGGATCGCTCGCAAGGCACCAGGAAGTTCAGAAGCCAAACGAAGAACAAGATCATGAAAATGATCAAAAGCCTCATCCTTCGAAGCAAGAAAGAACACCCAAGAGTATCTCGAAAAATCATCAACTATGACAAGAATGTACCATTTGCCACCGACTGACCGAACCCTAGTAGGACCAACAGTATCCATATGAAGCAACTGTCCTGGTCCGTCAGTCATGACCATAGTCAATGAAGGGTGTGAGGCGGCAACTTGCTTGCCATGCCTACAGGGTGCACATACAGCATTCTTGACAGCTTTGAGTTTAGGCAAACCTATCATGAGATCAAGACCGCTAACTCGCGTTAGATGATCAAAACCAATGTGCCCCAAACGTCGGTGTCAAAGCCAGATATCAGAAGAAGGTGAAATTAAATATTTAAGAGATCCAGCAAGAGATTCAGAAAAATCAGCTTCAAAAATTCTACCAACTCTAGAAATCCCAAAAACAAGCTCACCGGCAGAATCAAGCACACGACAGACATTTTTCTTAAATCGAGTTTCGTAGCCATCATCAAGAAGCTGCGAAACAGAATGCAAGTTGTACCTTAGCTTAGACACAAGTGCGACGTCCTTGAGAATGAACTTGTCATTCACCCTGATCACTCCAGTTCCTTCAATGCGCCCTTGTGTATTATCTCCGAAGGTGATGAAGTCATCACCCGTCGACCGCGTGAAAGGGGTGAACCATCTTGAGTCTCTGGTCATGTGGCGTGAACACCCGGAGTCGACGAACCATGTGTTCTTCCCCCTTTCGCGGCAATCCCGAAAATCAAGGAACAAAAGAACGTTGTGTCTCAATACTAGGGTTAGTTAAAAGCGACTTGGGAACCCAAAGATCGAGACACACGCTCTGAGTAGTATGCAAAGCGGATGTGCTATCCTTGATATTATTTGCGTTCTATTATGAGCAATGGTAACAGAACATGAGATGCATCCTGTCTAGGAACATGATGATGAGCATGTGCAACAAATCCTAGACTAGGTTTCTTCTTTTCTAAGTGGCCATGTCTCATAAAAGCTCTAGGTTGATTAGATGAAATTCTAGCAATATTTTTCCTAACATTTTTCAACCTACGCCAACAAAACTCTACCAAATGTCCACTCTTCTTGCAATAGGTGCAATGGTATTTGGTACTACTGGGAGAAGCACCTTTTGCCTCAAAAGAAGGTTGGACAAACGCTGCAGATTTAAAAACAGTTTTTGCAGGATGGGTTTTGAATTCAACTAAGCCATTTTCTAAGACCTGAATGGCATTAGGCTTAGATTTGTCCTGGGCAGAGTTGTATCCTAAACCTTGCTTCTTATAAGGAGTTTTAGACGTGTCGTAATCATGTTTAATGTTTCTTACCTTTAGAGAATTTCTCTAATGTGTCCTTAAGGTAAGCATTTTTTTCTCCAAAATTAACACATGACTCACAAGTCTTGGCATTAATGGCTCTAGTATGTTTCTCCTTAAGATGAGCAACTTCAAGCTTATAGGCTGCACAAGAGGCACAAGGTGTAGACTCAATTGTGTCCTTAAGTTTGGTATATTTAGCTCTATCTGCTTCTAGAATGCCCTTGACTTCATGTTCACGTTCTATGCAGAAAGAGCAAAAGCTAGATTTAACATTCCTGAAGCATCCAACTTGCTAGACTCTAAGCATTTTTCACAGGAGCGATGTAACATCAATTAGCTCGGGCCTAGCATTTTCAAGTTGATGCAAAGCAATATCATGAGCAGATTGCGTTTAGCAAATTCGAATGTAAAGCATGGCAAGAAGAACATTCATCAGATTCAAGAGTCTTAGCATTTGTAAGTTCTAATGTCAAATTATCTACTTGTGACTCTAAGTCCTTGTTCCTAGCCATGGTAAACTCTAAGGCCTTATCCTGACTCATGAGTTGCTCAAACATGTCATCGCATCTAGTAGAAAGAACATCATAGGAAGGAGGTACCTCATCATTGTCATTGATGTCAACGATGTCGGCCATAAAGCACATGCCGGTGAAGTCCTTGGCCTTCCCTTTCTTGTCTTGAGGATCTCCTCCTCCTTGTCCTCCTCGCTCCCTGAGTCCACATCGCTCATGGATTGATCTCCAAAGCGGCAAGGACCAGTGAGCGACCTTCATGAGCTTGGCAAGATCATACTTGGGCTTGCCCCTTGAGGCTTCTTCCAAGCAAAGCTTCTCATCCTTATGCGGTGGCCCTTACCTTTCAACTTGGGGCGGTTTCTTGATGTGATATAGCTCTCCACACTCATAGTATGTCACAAGGCCACCTCTTCTTGTTTCTAACATTGTTATATGCCCGTGTGACTTTCTTGGCTAAAAGAGCTAAATCACCTCGGAAGACTCTCAAACTCTTCTTTTGAATAGCGAGATAAACACGCAAGAGAAAAACCAGAAGAATACTCAGAAGAACCATCAGGAGTCCTTTTGAGGGGATCAACCACCAAAGCCATGTTATCCTTCTTAGGAAGGCTACCTCTCTTGATCTCATGAGTTTTGAGCTTGCTATAAAGCAGCTCCAAAGTGAGAGTAGAGAGATTGAAGTTCTCCTCAATGGCAGTAGCCTTGATCTCCCACTCCTTGGTGTTGATTGCAGCCAAGAGGTGGGTGGCATTCTCAGATTGAGAGTACTCAATATCAACAGCTCTCATCTGATTGATCACCTTGTTAAAGCGAGTAAAAACGTCATCGATGCTCTCACCAGGACGCATCTCGAATTTGTTATACTCTTTCTTGTAGACCGTCTGGCGCACTTGCTTGATTTGAGACGATCCTTCATGGTAAGTTTCGAGGGTGTGCCAAATCTCATGTGCGGTCGCAAGGTTGCAAATCTTATCGTACTCTTGCCTACCAAGCCCAGCATATAGAAGGTTTTTTTGCCTTATTGTTGTTAGCCAAGAGGGCTGCTGAAGCCGGCGTAGCAACTTCGGGCAAAACGAGCGGGGCTCGAACAACCTCCCATATAGCTTGTTCTTCGCTCTCAAGGAAAACTCGCATGCAATTCTTCCAATAGGCATAGTCGAGCCCATCGAAGACATGCGGCTTGGTCGAGTACTTATCCATCGCCAAGTTCGCTGACCGGTTAAGATCAAGATTGAACTAACCGGCTCGATACCACTTGTTGGACCGAAAAGGCGACTAGAGGGTGGGGGTGAATAGAGCACGCCACTTTTTCACAAAGGTCGATTCAACTCAATCTCATCAAATAGCTATAGAAGCTATGAAGATCAATATACAAGTACAAGCGCAAGACTTGTATTGAATCTAGACTAAAATCCCCAAAGCAAAAGATCAAACGAGGTTCAAACCCTAAAGGGCGGTCTGACCGGCATTATAACTCGATCGACCGATTTCGCCCGTAACAGTAAGAACAACCGAAAACTCAAACCTCAAAACTATCTAACTTTTGATTCGTGAGGGCAAACTCCACGAAACTTGACACACACCTTCTCAAAGATATTTGGAACCTATTCCAATCGGAGATCGTGAAGGTCCAAGCCAAAGTTCCTATCTTTTTCAGTTTGAACGAAGGTGGTTCAAAAACCGAGTCAAAACGAAAATATGATCTAAACACTTGCTCGTGGGTAATTGATGATCAAGATGATCCTAGATGGGTTCCCACATATCACAGCAAGTTAGATCAAGGTAAGAAACCAAGCAAAAACTCACGGATCAAAAAAAGACCACAAATCACCAAATAGAGAGAAAGAAAGCAAATAGACTCATCTTTGAGGGAACTTTTTTGGATTGATTTGATATGGTATTGGTTTACATCCACTCCATCAATGGAGGACAAAGACTCAATACATGAGCACGAAATCAAATCCAACTCTCTAGAACCCTAACCTCCACTAATCCTCTCCCTAAGCAAACTAGGGTTTCAAAAACAATGAAAGGGTTGAGGGGTGCGAGCCACCTCCTCCTCTATTTATAGTGGAGGCTTAGACCTTCTAGAAGATTGAACCTAATGGGCTCCGTTAAGGCCCAAAACAAACGGGACACCCACGCACGCCTTTTAAAGCGTCGTCTTCATCTTTTGACCTAATCCTCTTCACCTTGCGCCACCTTGCACCGTGAGTTGGCAAAAGGTTACCAAGGCGATATTTGGTGAAATTACCAAAATACCCCTTCTCGATCTTTTTGCAAAGACCGAGTCCCAACTGCGTGAAGCACCTCCCATGCTTCGCCATGTGTAGGTTGATCCAGCGGCTCTCATCATGTCGGCAAGTCTCTCCCATCCGGCTCCCACCGAAACCACCATGGCACTTGCACCGACCCCCGCGCCGTTTGATCCAACCCGTCACACCGAACTGCCCGTTTGGTCACCTTTGCCCCTCTTGTGCCATGCTTGACCCCATTGACCTCACCCGGCATCCCCGATCGTTTTGGACCTCAGCTCTCCAAGCCTAGTTCCGATCATCCTCGCCGTTGACCGTCATTGACCTCCAAGCAACCTGCACATCAATAGACAAAGAAATCGAATCCGAGAACAAGTTCTTCACAACTTGACCCACGTTAGTCAAAACATGCATAATGCAACACATATGCCATGAAACCCATGAACTTGACCTAACCCAACAATCATCGCCACTAGTTGGCCGATGAAACAAGTGAAAACCGGTCAGACCGCCACTTTGGTCGGTCGACCGCCTCGACTTAGCCAAAATCCACTCGAGGCAGGTCGGTCCGACCGCCAAAATGGCGGTCGGATCATTGGTCGGCTCGATCGCAGCATGCTTAACGCCGGGTCGGGCCTTTGACCGACAAACAATCTCAACTTTGCCGAAAACGCGTGTTTCGACAAACCATAAGCGACATTGCCAATTGTAACATCATCTTAAGTTTTTAGGCATATCCCCATGATATCCACATACGTACCTTGAGCTCTTTAATACGCTTAAAGTATTGATCAGAGAAAATTTTACCAGCTTCATCTAATGATACACTCGGTTGGGCTTGCTATGCACTGTGTTATCGGGGGCCTATCGGTAACGAGGATGGGGAGCAGGGGAATAGCCTCGTCCCCACCAAACCCGATGGAGAATGTTTTTTTCATATTAATATCCCCGTGGGGAATGAAGTAGTCCCAGACCCGCCCGCTAATAGGTGAATTCCCCATCGGAGAATGAGGAATATAGCCCCATTGCCATCCCTATGAGGAACGAGGATAGAGTCCATCTAGACCCAAGGCAAACAATAAAGGGTCTGTCTACACAGAATTCACATGTTTTCTCTGTAAAAAATTGTCACATTTTGAAAGTTCATTTACAAAAAAAAATTATATACTAACAAAATACGACAGTGTGGTGAACCCGTTATGTTCCGATTAAAAAATCATAATAAATTCAGACCCAATTCATCAGATGGGAAAAAAATGCAAATCTCAAAACATATTAGACGAATGAAAATTCAACTATTATGATTTTTTCTTACAGCACGTCAACAACACGAATCTTGTAGCACATCTAATGAACATAAAAGTTACAATTTTAGCTTCAAAAAACTGTCGGGAGTTATATAGCAATTCCGGCAAATTTAAGGACTGAAACATTGCGTGTTCGTTACTCGGCCTCGCTGCATGACATAAACGTTCGCAGAACACACGGGCGAGATAGCTGCACTGGAGTGTGAGATGCTGGCTGGCTCAGATTAGGACAGAACAAGATCGATGACCAGAGTCCACTATGGATCACCTAGTCCCTCAACAGCTGCACGCTGTGCATGTACGCCGTTGGATGGCGAGCCGACCCTCCAGATTTTCGCTAAATCCGTGATACCAGCCGACAGAAAGAAGTCATAGTATACTCGATCGATTGCTGTCTGCAGTTGTTGCCAAGCCCAGCTCGGTAGGTGCTGCAAACTTTCGGCGTTTAGTTTGGGCTCTCCTCCAACCCTGTTCGTCTGCACGTTGCACGGGCCAAGTTATCTACCGTGTGGACCACCACATCTAAGCCGGTCAGACAGACCATTGCAAAAATGTAGACTCGATTTCGAACTCGTCAGGTGTCATGTGAAACTTGGGGTTGAAAACAATGAATCAAAGAATTGTCATTTCGGATTTGATCTTTACAAAAGAATGGACTAATTAATACCTACGCACATTTTGATGAATTGAGATGTTAGCTAGCAGCAGCACTTTCAAAAACTAGAGTGACTCGTCAGTTAATTAGAGGAGTTTCCCGGCAAAATCCTTGATGTCCTCGTCCCTGAATGACGCCGAGGCCATCTTCCTGAACTGCTTGAGGTCAGACGGGCTCCGGCCGAGCTGAAGCGCCACCTTGGTCTCGAACAGCTCGCCGTTCTCCCTCCTCTCGACGTCGGCCTCGTCCAGATTGGCCTCGATATCCTCCTGGATCTTCCGGAAGGACCCGGCGACGTTGCGGCACAGCTCGAATACCATGCCCAACTGCCAGCCGTGCTCCATCGTGTTCACCGCCGCGGCCAGTGCGCCGCCGAGGACGGCCGCGCCTGACGCCCACGTTCCCACCTCGCCTGAGCCGATGAACGCCGCGGCGAGAGCGGCCGTGCCGGCCAGCGCCGGGCCGGCCACGGCGAGGCCCTTGTTGAGCTTCAGCGCCAGCTTGCCCACTGACACGTACTCCTGCTCGTCCTTGGCCTTGAGCACCCGTACGATGCCTCGCATCTCCTCCTCCAGTTCTTGGCTCCAGCCGCTGCCGGCCATGGCTCCGTCTCGCTGGGCGCCGTGGCTGGTCTTGAACGACTTCTCGCACGCGCTCTGATGAGCCGGCTTCTTCTTCGGCCACCACCGGGCGGGCTCGATGGCCTTGGGGAACTTGTCCAACATGCCGGGGAGCAGCGGCAGCGGGTAGGCGGCGTCGAGCGCGAGCACGCGGTCCATGGCGTCCTGGACGTCGGCCTTGGTCGTCGTCGTGCCAAGCGCGAGCGTGGCGCGGACGTCGCGCTCGAGCTGCCTCCACAGCCTGGTGGCGTTGCGCTGCTCCTCGGCGAGCTGCGATGGCTGGATCTTGTTCACGGCGGCCATCGTGACGGCCGCGGAGGCCAGGAGGACGCCCGCGGAGGCCTTGAGCGCGAGCTCGCCCGGCGCGGCGGGCGCGAGCGCGGCCATGACGGAGGCGGCGAGCGCGAGGGAGTTGGTGGAGTGGAGCAGCAGGTGGTTCCAGCTGTCACGCTGCCTGCCGATGATGCCGTGCATCTCCACGCGGTCCGCGGCCGCCTCCGCGATAGCGCTGAGCTTCTCCTTCTCGACCGACGCCGCGCCGTCGTCCGTGGGGTACTGAAGCGGGCGCGCGTCCATCCAGTCCAGCTTGAGGCTGAGGCTGTCCGCCTGGCTCGGCCCCGTGTGCAGTCCAGAAGGCACGCGCAGCGCGGCGCGGCATCGAGCGGCGCCGCCGCTCAGGCGTGATCGTCGCCGAGGCAGCGCGGCGCAAGAAGAAGAAGAAGAAGAAGGCGAGGCCAAGAAGAGGAGGCGCTGGACCCGGAGAGCCGCTGCCATGACCGACGACGTCGTGGACTGTATCAGCTGCTGTCTGAGTTCGATCGATGCTGTGTGCCTGTGTGCAGTCGATTTCGAAGGCGAAGTGAGTGGCTCGGGCAGTCGGGCTTGCTGCTTCGTGCAGTCGGGTTGGGAGATTGTGATGGAAGCGAGGTGGTATTTATAGGAGTGTGCGGATGGTGTCCTCGTGGGCGATAAATTTGACCGGGCATGGGGGTTCGGTGAGTTAGGCCGGGTCGATTCGCCTTCTTAGAAGCTGTGCTTCGAAGGGCGCCGAGTCTCCGAGATCGAGTCCCAGGAGACCGTTTCAGGCAAGCGCCCAACGCCAACGCCAACGCCAACGGAGAGGATGGGTTAGTTTATTAAGGCGATAACTAGTATCACATCACATGTTCACGACACACACAGACACTCTTTTCCTTCCGTTTCCTCTTCGTTCCTACCTGGCAGTTCAAAACTACTTGGGTGAATGCTTCGCTGCCTGCTGTGAGTGTCTTGATGGGATCTGGAGCATATGCTACTTCGTTCCTACCTGGCAGTACGGAGCCTTGCAGATCTGGAGCATATGCTAGCTGCTACTTCTACAAGATTAATTTGCGCAACAAGAATTTTTCCAGGAGTATTGCGTGTCACGGTTATTATACGCGAAACTAGAAGTAGAATTGCCGTATTATATCTATTTTCCAACAAAAAAAAGAACTTCGTTCGCCTAACTCTTCTTGTGTTGGTCGATTGTGTTCTGCGCCTTTGTGCAGTAACTTAATTTTACATGTAAAATTTTTCTCTCTTGCAAGCGTTCCCACATGATTGGAATGAATGCGAAGGCAGAATTAAACAGCTACTCTCTCCGGTACACAAAAACAAGTTGTTTTTGGACATCGATACTGTCCTTAAAATAAACTTTTGATTATTGTGAAATATTTAAAGACCCTAATAAAATTATAATATTATGAAAGTACTTTTTGAGATGAATCTATATATATAATTTTCATATATTTAATATAAATATTTAAAAAGATAACAATACCAAAGTTTTTAAAGTTTGACTTTTATTTATTGTGAACCTTCGAGAGTATATAGCTAGCAGCGACCCACTAGTGGTTTTGATTCGGCTGGCCAGATCAACCTTTGCACACAGACAGACACGGTTAGTTGGACCGACAGACGCCGTCTCCAGTATGGCAAGGTGTTGGCCAAGTACTAGGCCTACCTGAACTTCCCGACAACATGGCCGTGTTCTCCACCGTACGCATGTGCAGGGTAATTGTGCATTTGTGCTTACCTAGCTAGCTACGCTTCTAAATGGACTCCGCTATTAGAAATAGCAACTTGTATTTTTAGGAGGTCAAATGATCTGTATATATATATAAAGTATAGGTGATGAATATACAAAAATCCCTCATAACAATGGGGAATAACACAATATACATATAACTCTATTACCCCCCTCAACCTCATGGTGGATCAACAACACTGAGTTTGAAGAGGTAGAAGCTATGTTGTGCTCGAGTCTAGGCCTTCGTAAAGAAATCCGTTATCTGAAGCTCGGAAGGCACATACTGAAGAGCAATCATCTGATCATGCACACAAGACCTCATGAAGGAAGCATCAACACCAATATGCTTGGTGAGCTCATGCTTCACAGGATCACAGGCAATACTGATAACACCTGTACTGTCTGACAAGAGAGGAGTCGATGTAGTGACAGAAACACAAAAATCCTCAAGTAACCACCGTAGCCAAGTAATCTCTGCTGTCAAGAGAGTCATAGCTCGCAACTCAGCCTCTGCACTCGAACGGGACACTACAGTCTATTTCTTCGTCTTCTAGGCAATGAGAGAATCACCAAGAAAAACATAGTAAGCAGAGATAGACCGGCGATCAGAGGGATCGCTGGCCCAAGTAGCATCCGAATAAGCTTGAAACCGTAATGAGCTGGAGTGTTGAAAGAAGAGACGGCGAGAGATAGTCCCACGAAGGTATCGCAGAACTCGAAAAAGGTGGCTGTAGTGGACCTGAGTGGGAGCAGAAATGAACTGACTCAGAATGTGAACTGGATAAGTGATATCTGGACGAGTAATAGCAAAGTAGACAAGACTCCCAACAAGATGACGATAGCGAGTCGGATCAAAAAGAGGCTCGCCATCAGAGGGTCGGAGGTGAACATTGAGCTCCATAGGAGTCTCAACAGTACGCTGACAGTGAGAGAGGCGTGATCAAGAAAATTCTGAATATACTTCTCTTGGGACATAAAGAAACCATCTGGAGTGGAAGTAACCTCAATCCCAAGGAAGTAACGAAGAGGACCAAGATCGACATAAGGAATCGCTCACTAAGACGAGCCTTGACAAAGGCAATGTACTCAAAATTATCTCCTGAATGATCATATCATCAACATACGTAAGAAGAAGAGTCCCACCACGAGACGAAGTGTGGACAAAGAGCGCAGGATCATGATCACTTCTGAAAAACCAAGAGCAAGTGACCACAGAGGAGAAGCGCCAAACCAAGCACGAGGGGCTTGCTTAAGGCCATAGAGAGAGCGAGAGGGCGATGCACCATGCCCTCGTGAATGAATACCCGTGTGGCGGATGCATGTAGACCTCCTCATGCAACTCGCCATTAAGAAAGGCATTCTTGACATCAAGCTGAGAAATAGACCAATGGCTGAACAGACGCCACCAAAAGAAGAGTGCAGAGCAAGTGGTCATGTGGGCCACAGAGCAAAAATCTCGTCGTAGTCACGACCATACTCCTGCTGGAAGCCACGAGCAATAAGACGCGCCTTATAGCGCTCAAGAGAGCCATCAGAACGAGTCCTAATCTTATAGACCCACTTACACGTGATAGGACGAGAGTGAGATGGAAAAGGAACAAGATCCCAAGTACCAGTACACTCGAGGGCAGCAATCTCCTCTGCCATGGCATGCTGCCACTCAGGGTGAGTAACAACATCCCGGTAGGAGACATGCTCACGAGTAGCTGCACCAAAGAAAGGCAAACGGCAAGGGCCGAATCGATCAAGCGATCGAGGAGAGCGTAGCGAGGAGAAGATGACCCATCAGGGGAAGATGGAGCATCAGGAGAAGATGGCACATCAGGAGAAGATGGCATTGTAGGGGGAGGAGCCGGAGGAGCCACAGGAGACGAAGCAGGCGGAGACAACGGCGGAGAGGCCACAGGAGGAATATGTGGAGACTCAGTGGGACAAGTGGACGAGAGCAAGAGAGATATAGGTGTATCTGGAAAGGTAAAAAAAGACAGAGACCCTACAGAGGAAGCCGAAGGAGAGACAGGACGTGGGTAGAAGGAACGAGACTCATCGAAAGTCACATCCCGAGAAATCTGCATCCGTCGACCAACAGTAATCCCAAAGATCGATAGTCCTTGTGCTCGCATCAGATCCCGTAAAGACACACTCAACAGACTGAGCGGTTAGTTTGGTGCGTTCTCGAGGGGCGAGGAGAACGTAGCAAACGCAGCGAAACAGACAAAGGGCAGATTTGTCAGGAAGAAGACCACAGAGACGCTCAACAGGGATCGCACCCTAAAGAGCAGAAGAGGGCTGGATGTTGACGAGGTAGGTGGCAGTGGAAACAGCCTCGGCCCAAAAGTGAGGTGGAATAGAGGCAGCAATCATCAGTGCACGAGCCGACTCAAGGAGGTGACGATGCTTGCGCTCAGCGACACCATTCTGAGCATGTGCACCAGGACAAGAGAACTGAGCGAGAGTGCCCTGCTCAGCAAGGAAGCTGCGCAGGTAACGAGAGAGGTACTCGCCAGCAGAGTCAGCACGAAAGACACGAATAGGAGTGGAGAACTGTGTGCGAACCATAGTGGCAAACTGTTTATAGATAGACAAGGCCTCACTACGAGAAGACATGAAATATATCCAAGTGTGGCGAGAGAAATCATCTACAAATATTATATAATATCGATGACCCCCTTTCGAAATGAAGGGAGTCGGACCCCAAACATCTGAATGAACAAGATCAAAAGGACGCTGAGACACTGACTCACTATGAGGATAAGGAAGCTGAATCTGTTTGCCTAACTTACAGCCCTGACAATCTAAAGACACGTCTCCTGAGACAGACCCCAGAAGGCCACGATGAACTAAAGACGACAGACGAGATCCACACAGATGGCCAAGACGGTGATGCCACTGTTGGAAAGAGCCAGAGAGCGAGTGGCGAAGCGAGAGACTAGCAAATGACGGTGGCAGCGGAAGGAAGGTGAAGCCAGTCAAGCTCCTAGAGACGCTGTGAGTCAAGGCGCCGAGGGCCAGAACCAACCAGAGCTCCCGTGTGGCGGTCCTGAACACAACAAGAGTCAGAGTCGAGAATGACCCGACAACCAAGATCAGTAATCTGCCCAGCAGAAAGAAGCTTGATGGTAAGACGAGGAACATGAGCAACAGAAGGAACATGAAAAGATGAGTTGCTAAGAGGTCCTCGATCAGAGATAGAAAGAGAGGTACCATCAGCAGTAAGAACACTGATAGGAGAATCAAGAGGTGTAATGAAGGACAGAGTGGAAGAATCAGAAGTCATGTGAAAAGATGCTCGTAATCAAGAATCCACGGGAGGTGCCTGATGTGGAGGTGGTGGTTTCAGAGTGCCCAAGAGTCGATGAGCGTAACCGTGAGAACCTATCGAGGAGAACTGAAGCGGCAAGCAGGCGTTGAAGTCTGGCTATCTCCTACTCAGTGAGAGAAATTGCTGAAGGAGTCGATGTAGAAACTGCAGAGCCGGTGCTAGTAGAAGAATGGCGTGAAAGATGCCCCTGCTTCTTATAGCACTGGGACTCAATGTGGCCGACCTTGTCGCAGTAGGAGCAGTGAGGACGGCCACTACCACCTGTGGCAGCCGCTAAAGGAGGCAGTGTACTGAAGCGAGGAGCAGTCTGTGTAGTTGGTGGACGAGCTGCGAGCACGAAGGGGAGTGGCATCAGACCAACACCACTTAGAAGCTTCGTTCCCGAGAATGGGATCGCAGCTGATGGAACCGAAGCCATTGGTAGGCGGCGCTGGACGGCGCGGCGACTAAGGCAATGACGTCTAACAGGTGGCGCGGGACGACGCGACGGTTAGAGCTACGTTTTTTTTTTTTTTTTTTTTTTTTTTTTCTTTCCTTACTTACTGACGGGCCGGCTCAAGCGCTCGGCCTAAAGGGGAACAATAGCGCAAGACAGTGGGAGAACCCTAGTTCCCCTAGCGCACGACGGGCGGCGGCCCGGCGGCGATGACGACGGCGGCCGCGGTCTCAGAGGCGGCAACGACTCCGGTGGCGGGCGCGGTGACGTCCGGAGGCAGGCGTGGGCGGTGAAGCGGCAAAGGTCGGGTGGCTGCAGAAGGCGGCGTGATCGGGTGTAATCTCTGCGGCGGCGGCCGAGTGGTGGCGGAAGCGAGTCGGAGGTGGTAGTCGGCGGCGAATCGCCGGAGATGACTTGGCGCCGACGAAGAGGCCCAGATCTCGTCGGATCCGAGGCAAGAGGCGGCGCAGCAGAGGCAGTGACGCTCGATGGCGGCAGCAGGCCAAGCCGAGGTTGGTGTTAGGCTCGTCGAGCGAGGCGGCGCCGAGCGGAGGCCGACGCCGAGCGATGGTTTCATGAGGTCGGCGTGGGCACACGCCGGGCGCCGAGACCACAGGAGTAGCGGCGGTAGGGGAGCGGCTGGTGAGGGGAAGGTGAAGCCGGCAGCAACGGCTAGGGAGGGGAAGCCGACGGCGGCGGCTAGGGCAGAAGAGGACAAGTTGCGCATCCAGGACAGGTAAATCTAATTGGCTCTGATACCATGTTAGGAATAGCAACTTGTATTTCCAGGGGCCAAAGGGCCAGTATATATACACGAAGTACAGGTGGTGAATATGCAAATAACCTCTCATAACAATAGGGAATAACACACTATACATATATATCTAACAACCATCGTTAGACATGGTCCTTATTAATATCGATGTAGGACTATTTATTTTTTATCGTCGGATGGGGGTTGGTGTGGTAGTCTAAAATCATATTGATGAATGCTTAGCTTCCTGTAGTGAGCGTCTTGATAGGATCACTTTGTCGGAGTTAGCAGAAGCATTGGCTTTTCGCCGTGCAACAGTCCTCGCTCGTGTTGAAGGATATCAAAATATCATCCTTGCTTATGACTGCTTATTTGTGGTGCAACGATTTAATTTGTTTATGCGGGATCGATCCTCTGTTAGGGCGGCTATCTCTGATATCAAGTCTATGACAGAGGACTTTTTCTCGGTTGTTTTTCGTCATGTTAGTCATATGGTGAATGTAGCAGCACATACTCAAGCTAGATCTTGTTAGTACTATGTTAGTTCTTTTATTCGTAATGGTGTACCGGAATGTATCAAGAACATTATTTGTAACGATGTTTTATGATCAATAAATTGCCGTCATTCTAAAAAGAAGCTAGCTACGCTTCCCAGAGCCTTCTTCTCTGGGTCAATTTGCTCCTTTTTCTTTTGCCAGGGAAGACAGAATTCACTGATCAAATATGGGCAGCATCACAGTGGTCTAGCACTAGGTGCTCAATACAAGAATTTTTATATATTATTTAATCTTCATTTAATTTTATTTTAAAGTTAATTCGTCGTGAACTTTATTTTCCATTATGACTCATTTGGCCACGCCACTACCCGTGACGTGGCAAATGTGTTCTGTCACGCTACTTACCTTGGTGTGACAAAATATGTCATACAAGCCCTTGCCTACCCGCCGTGCCAGCATGAAGGCTTACGTGGTCGTAGTCACGCCAAATACCATGGCGTGACAAGGCAGGATGTTACGCCATGGTGTGTGGCGTGACAGGAGCTAACGTGATTCGCTTTTGCATGCGTGATTGCAGTTGGTTTCTAAATTATGAATCGAGGTCATGGTTGAATTTAATTTAGACTTGATTTATGGATTTGGAACCTTAGGATTTGATGGTAAGATAGTAACAAAGGGACTTTCTTTTGAAAGATCAAAAACAATTCAAGGTATGATGATACATAGCTACGGTGATATATAACTCTATGTATATGCAACATTTTACAATCTATAACTTAAAAATAAAGAATCTATCTCTGAACCAAATATAACATCAACATTTTAACTGAGAGTATATATCGACACTTCAACGTATATATCCATCATAACCTTTGACACTTCAGTGTATATATCCATCATAAACATCCGCACAATATTTGCAGGCTGTGTTCCAAAAGGCAGGCACCCAAAAAAGACAAATATTAGAACATCGACAACATAGGGCATGGCATATATGTAGGAAGAAAATATAGGGCATGGCATAGAAACATATTTGGTAGAAGTGATACATACTGCATCCTAAAAGCATGACTAATATGTGGACTGTGTGGTATAACATGAGGCATAAGGATGAACATATAGTAAACAGTACACGACTGGGAATCCCTACTCACTTGCTTTGCCCTGGTGTGTCCGTGCTCGTGATACTCCGAACACCTGTTGCTTATTGTGATGTTGTCAAAATCCCCAAGACAGTACATGTTCTTACCGTCTTGCTGTGAGAGGTCCATGTCATTACGAAGCCTCTTCCTCTTCTTTTGACCGCGTCGCTTGTTCATTATATCTTTGTCGGGAATGTATGCCTCCCGCACATACGGTGGCCAATGTGACGGATCAAGGTAAGGCTCGAATCTATTCTCCCAAGTCCTCATCGTGGCTAGCTTTGAGAATTCTTCCGCAATGAACGTGTTAGAAAGGTAACTTACGCCACACACGTGACATGCGGTAACAACATGAGAGCATGGGACATGTAACAACGTCAGGACAATGCAAGTACAGTCTCTCACTGTTAGGTAGACTCTATGGTTTCGACTACCATAATGCTCGCCCCAATCGATGTGCCTCCAGCTGCCTTGACGGTGTATATATACAAAGTGGGATCGTATTATTCCACTTCTTGATTGCATGACTCTGCCTCCGCGATAGCAAGGTGCTTGGCAGCAGTCGCACCCCAACGGTAGCCAGCGTTGTACGCATCCCTTGCACGGGTCCACCGATCCACAAAGTATGAGTTGGTCTTCCGAAATGAGTACTCTAAGATAGCCAATATTGGCATAGCATGGATGCCCTTAATAATGTTGTTGAACACTTTCGAGATGTTCGTTGTCATCATACCATACCGACAGCCACCTTCATCGTATGCATGTGCCCACTTCGTCTTCTGCTGTAAGACCTTATCCAACCACTTATTACCCTGTTCGTTGGTCAGTCCCCTAAGCTCCATCAACTTGACCTCAAAGTCCCTCTTCTCCAAACATCCGCACAACATCTTGAACTTTTTTGTGAGATCTTTCCTACTGCATTACTTAAAGAAATTAGCAGCTAGGTGACGCATGCACCACCTATACTGCACATCGGGGTATCCGTCAAGTCTACTCCTTACAGCGTTCAGAATCCCGCGGTGCCTGTCCGAGACGATGCAAACAACCTGTCCAGGCTCAACGAGGCGTAGACGAACTATATCCATGAACCATTCTCAGCTCGTATTGTTCTCACCCTCTATCAGTGCGAATGTTAATAGAATCAGCCGGTCCTCCGCATCAATACCAACGGCGAGCAGTAAGGCACCTTAGTACTTCACGGTTAGGAACGTGGCATCAACACGTGGGTGTCCTGAAAGATCCATACCTCCAGTACCAGGAGCAGACAGATATTGAGAGCAATCTGACTCGTGATAAACCGGACCATGGAACCAATGCAGTGCACGGGTTCAAAGCGAATCAAATAAGGTATTACTAGATCGTTTCTGTTTTGCAAATGTCAAACCTTCTTTGCGCTGTTTGCACCACTTTGCACATGACAATTGGTTTGTGGTCAACTATGCATACTGGTGCATCAACTTTGCCCAACACACACACACACGTACATATATATCCAGTGTATGTATTTTGGCTTCTTCAATAATGAAATCGATGTCAAGTTGTCAACTACAATAGCTTAACGCAGTTTGTGCCCATATCCGACAATATAGCTAGACAAAAGGATCGATGCCATGTGATGTGTCACGTGGAATATGATTGTGGATGTGCTTAATTACATAGGCCATTATTTTTTCTCAGGTCTAACTCAAGATCCGTGGTTACGCACTCATGGTAGGTTTTTACTGGTTGTGAGAATAATTATGTTGTAGGCAAATATTAGAAGATGTCTACTAGTCATAAAGTATCTAATGTTTTTACGGTGGTCGGCCCAAACAACCTGGTAGCTAACAAGGATAAAGGTGCCGTGTGCGCACCACATATTTTTGCCAACAAGTAACTAACTAATTCCGACAATATATCAGCCGCTAGTTTCGCTTTGCTAAGGTCCTAGGTTACATGGATAATTTCCAAAATTGACGTATTAGTATCATACAAGTATCGGTGATTTTCCTATTTTTCAAAAAAAAAAAATCCCCCATACTTCTTGGATACCCCTCTACCCTAACACTCCTTATTTAACTCAACAATGTATGATATATCTATTTAGCAAACAACAATTAGCTGATTCTTTATTTGGAAGTGGATTTACTTGCTTTGACCCAATTGAGGAACAAGGATAGAGTCCATCTAGACCCAAAGCAAACAATAAAGGGTTTGTCTACACAGAATTCATATGTTTTCTCTGTAAAAAACTGTCACATTTTGAAAGTTCATTTACAACTCCATTATACATAAATTACAGTAAATTATTTATATAATTTTGGTTCTTGGTCATTGTAATTATTCTTGAAAGTCTTAATAACTCATATTTCCATCACATGATTCAAAATCTCACATGTACTTTGAGAGGTTGTGCAAAAACAAAGACAAAAAAAAATTACAACTCCATTATACATAAATTACAATAAATTATTTATTTAATTTTGGTTCTTGGTCACTGTAATTATTCTTGAAGGTCTTAATAACTCATATTTTCATCACATGATTCAAAATCTCACATGTACTTTGAGAGGTTGAGAAAAAAATTATATACTAACAAAAATACGACAATGTGGTGAATCCGTTATGTTCTTCACATGTACTTTGAGAGGTTGAGTAAAAACAAAGACAAAAAATAAAATTTTATACCAACAAAATACGGTAATGTGGTGAACCCGTTATGTTCTTCACATGTACTTTGAGAGGTTGAGCAAAAACAAAGACAAAAAATAAAATTATATGCAAACAAAATACAAAAATGTGGTGAACCTGTTATATTCCGTGGTGAGGGAGCTCGGCGCCGACCACCCGGACCTGGACGCGACCAAGGTCTCCCTCGCATCCTCGGTATCATCTCTCAGGTACGTATGAGCTACAAAAATGCTTTTGCACTTCGTACTCGTTGGTTGAGGCGGTTGTACCTGTACAGCTCGTTGCTTTGAATCCATCCATCTATCTATCGATCCATGCGTGCATATATGTACTGTGAAATATTAAGATGAATGAACAACACACCAACAACATGAATCTTATAGCACATCTAACGAACAGAAAAGTGACAGTTTTTTCATCAAGAAACTGTCGGAAGTTAAATAAAATTCCCAACAATAAAACACCCCTCGAATTGAGGTGCCAAATACGCACCTAATAAAACACCCCTCGAATTGAGAACGCGTCGGATTTAGCTTTGTAGCATGTGTTCCAAAATGTTCCCAGTGGTTCATGGGCAGAGGTCTCGTGTATGAATCACAATTTTTTCGCCAAGAATTTGCAGTGTACGAGTGTATCAGGTTAGTTCGGTTAGTTGCCGTCTGGCCAAGGGTGGTTAAGGACTTAACGTGGAGCGCCGTCCGAACGATGGCACAATGTGTGGTTGGAGTTGGTTTAGTACATATATAGGGTCTGTTTGGTTGATGCTCTGAATTTCATGTCTGAAAAAAAGTGGTGTCTGGATATAGCCTGGAAAGTCGATGGTTTTTTGCCTGACCAGACAAACCTAGAGATAAGTTGTTTGGTTGAAAGTATGTGCCTGAAATTGATGAGTAAAATATAGAACGTTGGATCAAACTTTCAACGGTGGATCAAGCCAGACATCAAAGTCCCAGGCAACTGGCTCCCAGACGCTCATTTCCTGCGCCTGAGAGCCAGGCAACGAAACAAGCAATACGCTGACAGTCCTCAGAAACGCTCCTGACCAGGCAGCGCACAACAGGGAGCCAACCAAGCAGGCTCATAGTAGGAGTATAATCCACTTGCGATATGAGCAACCAAGGTGCATGACTGCAGGTACAAGCTAGCATGCACCGCATGAATGCATGGAGGAATTAAAGGTCCAATTAATTGGAATATTCACTAGGAAAATAAAAAGATAAATTTGATTCACATACTGTGCAACTTGGTAGGAGTAGTTAGTTAGGAAACCAATTGCTGCTATATAAGTGTATCTTCGTGGTTGCTGGTGCGTCTATACAAGATTCGATTGTTTTCTCGGCCTAAAACAGCTAAATTTTAGTTCATTTACAATTTCACTATACATAAATTACAGTAATTTATTTATGTAATTTTTATTCTTGATCGCTGTAATTATTCTTGAAAGTCTTAATATCTCATATTTCCATCACATGATTCAAAATCTAACATATGCTTTGAGAGATTGAGCAAAAATAAAGACAGAAACAAAGATAAAAAAATGAAATTCTATACCAATAAAATACGACAATGTGACGAACTCGTTATGCTCCAAAGAAAAAATCATAATAAATTCGGACCCAATTCATCAGATGAGAATAAATGTAAATCTCAAAGCATATCGGACAGATAAAAATTTGAATATTTTGATAAAAGAAAACAGTCGAATGTTGTTTAGCAAAACCGTTTAATAGAATTCCAATCACACAGTATTCCTTGGTTCCGAATAGCAGGCCTTAATTTGAAGAAGAATTGACGGTCCATCTCAGATGATAAATGCGAGGGTTCATCTTTATCTGCTACAGTTACCTTAATTGGCATTGTCAATGATAATCTCCAGTACGAAACGGACCCTCTGACCGATAAAGAAATCATCTCCTCTTCTTCACGGAGATGGCCAGGTCCTCGTCAACACAAGCTGAATCCATTGCGCGCCTTGACCGCTTCCCCTTCATCACGGAGCCATTCAATTCAATGGAGCCCAATCAATTCGATTCGTGGTTTGGAGAACGCACGCTGCTGTGCTGCCAATTGCTATGGGCGTTGGTTCGTATGGACCGAGCCCAATCAACAAACCCGACCGGTTGCCCTCGTCAACAAGACTCCCTCGCTGCTCGGGGCGCCGCTATATAAGCGCGCAAGCATACGCTTCTCACTCCTCAGGCAAGCAAGCAAGAACAGATAGCGGCTTAGGCATCGACAGAGGCGAAGCAAGTTGATCGTCTGCATCAACAAAAGATTGTGAGTTTGTGCGTCGTTTGGAGTCCGGACCGATTGAGTATACGTACGGGCATGGCGAGCCTTGTTTGGACGCAAGCCGCCGCCGCCGCCGGCCTTGTGCTCCCGGCCGCTTCGCGGTCGCGCCGCCGGGGTGAGCTGTGCGGCCGAGCGAGCATGCGCGGAGGCGTTACTACGTCTGACCGACGGCAGCTGGTCAGCATCGACGAGCTCAGGCTCAGCCGGCCGGACCCCGTTGTGGCCGCCGAGGATCACGGCGTCAACGGGCGCGTGCCGCGGCTGCCCGGCGCGGTGCGCGCTCCGGAGGACGACGGCGCGGCGGTCGAGAAGCTCCACGCGATCGCCGAGGCGGCAGCCGACCGGGTCGAGATGCACGACATCATCGGCAGGCAGAGGGACAACTGGAACCACCTGCTGCTCCACTCCACCAACTCCCTCACGCTCGCCGCCTCCGTCATGGCCGCGCTCGCGCCCGCCGCGCCGAGCGTGCTCGCGCTCAAGGCCTCCGCGGGGTCCTCCTCGGCTCCGCGGCGGTGACGATGGCGGCGGTGAACAAGATCCAGCCGTCGCAGCTCGCCGAGGAGCAGCGGAACGCCACCAGGTTGTGGAGGCAGCTCGAGCGCGACGTCCGCGCCACGCTCGAGCTCGGCACGCCGAACAAGGCCGACGTCCAGGACGCCATGGACCGCGTGCTCGCGCTCGACGCCGCCTACCCGCTGCCGCTGCTCCCCGGCATGCTGGACAAGTTCCCCAAGGCCGTCGAGCCCACCCGGTGGTGGCCGAAGAAGAAGCCGGCTCATCAGAGCGCGTGCAAGAAATCGTTCAAGACCAGCCACAGCGCCCGGCGAGGCGGCGCCATGGCCGGCAATGGCTGGAGCCAAGAACTGGAGGAGGAGATGCGAGGCATCGTACGGGTGCTCAAGGCCAAGGACGAGCAGGAGTACGTGTCAGTGGGCAAGCTGATGCTGAAGCTCAACAGGGGCCTCGCCGTGGCCGGCCCGGCGCTGGCCGGCACGGCTGCTCTCGCCGCGGCGTTCATTGGCTCCGGCGAGGCGGGGACATGGGCGTCAGGCGCGGCCGTCCTCGGCGGCGCACTGGCCGCGGCGGTGAACACGATGGAGCACGGCTGGCAGGTGGGCATGGTATTCGAGCTGTGCCGCAACGTCGCCGGGTCCTACCGGAAGATCCAGGAGGAGATCGAGGCCAACCTCGACGAGGCCGACGTCGAGAGGAGGGAGAACGGCGAGCTGTTCGAGACCAAGGTGGCGCTTCAGCTCGGCCGGAGCCCGTCTGACCTCAAGCAGTTCAGGGAGATGGCCTCACCGTCATTCAGGGACGAGGACATTAAGGATTTTGCCGGGAAACTGTTCTAGATTCTAATGGAGTCTAGTTGTACAGTGTTTGATTGTTGTATAGTGATCTTGTTTTGTAGACGCAACAAGTGGGATTAAATAGGATGACAATTTCATTGGTTATATGACTACCTAAACAAAAATTTTAGCCTCTGATTTGTTCTTATATATACGTGTGCTTGAATATACAGACAAGGTGTGAATATTTGTATAGGGAATGCACAAGAAATTCTGAGCGAAGGTACTAGTGACAGACTGTCGTCATCTCATACAATATGTAGCAATGCAAAGAAAGTCAAAAGCATAGTCTATCTAAATAGGTAAGGTCTTGTCTAGTTAGATAGGTGTCTACTCCTTCACTACTACACAGAAGTTCATCACAGACGGTTTTTTAACCGTCTGAATTTGTATGTCTGTGATAACAGGCGGTTATCACAGACGATAGGCACAACACAGACGGCTTTTAGTTGAAACCGTCTGTGAAGGATTACTATCACAGACGGTTTCTATAAAAAACCGTCTGTGATAAACCGTCGGTGGTATCTTACATATCACAGACGGTTCTAGGTGGAAACCGTCTGTAATAGTAGACATTCACCAACGGTTTATAGAAAAAACCGTCTGTGTTAGTTATTCATATCAAATTAAATTTTTTTTCTGATTTTTGGCTAGCCTCAGAAATTGCTAGTCATACCATATGAAAACAAGCAAGCAGAAAACATATAGATCACTAGATCACATATGAATCAATTATTGACAACCTAAAGTGATCATTTACAACTCAAAATCAATTACAAAAGAATATGTTCAAGTATTGTCGCTAGAGTTACAATTGAATTACAACTACTCAAAGTAAATTACAATTGAATCAATTGTTTGATGGTCGTTCAGCGGTGTCGATGGAGTGAAACTCTCCGCTGGCGTTAACGATCTCTGTCTTGATGAAGCCGCAAAGCGCTCTTCGAACCTCCGAGATCTCGGTCATAGCGAATAAATCTAAATCGAGTATCATGCCCTGTCGCTAGCAGGAGTAAAGTAGTAAGCATATATAGTTAAATTTATAATTAGGAAATAATTATCGCGAGATTGACAAACCTCTAGATCATTCGTCTTACCCATGATTTGTTGCATATGACGGCAAACGTAGAATGCACATAGGTGATCTTGTTTTTGTTGGTGGCACTGCAAAAATAGAATTACATATATAGGTATAGTCGGCTCGAGAGACATTATTATGAAGTGTGATATATGATTACTGTGTTGTAGCTCATACCGGAAATCGCTTCCTATGTTGTAGTGTGGCGCTCGATCCCTTGTATGGTTCTCCCTCGGCAACATAGGCGCTAAACGACCTACATGATTCCAAAAAGTTATCCTCGGTCATTTCAAACGAAAGAACACTATAATAGAGTTATGTATGGGTTTTGTTGAGTAGGGAATCAAGGTATATTACCTTGTTCCTCTTTGGTACAATGACTAAAAGGATCTAGTGGAACCTACTCATGTATGTCGCTATAGTCATTGAACTTAAGTTTGTGTTACGTATAAAGTAGAAATGAAATTTGTATAGCAAGTAGTGAAGCACTTACTTTTGGTTGTAGGACACCAGTATGTAGTCCTTGTTGTCTTGAGCAAGCAATCCCGTCGTTATATATTCCACGACGTAGGATGCATCTTCGGTGATGGTTTGCTCAGAGACCACGTGTGGGTCGAGAAAACCCACCGATTCTTGCTATCCCAAGCATTTTTCATCATGTATCTATACATAAGCAATGAGTTGTGATATTTATCGGTATTACGTGAATGTAGAACTTGATTGTACACACTTACAGTGTCCAACATCGTAGAAGCAAGACGTCGAGGGCATTGAGGTTGAATGGGTCGAATAAGTCGTCGAAGCCCACGACGAAGTGGCCCGGCTCGTGGAAGAAATGCTCCTTTGTGTATCTGATGGTGATTCCAATATCGCACCCCTTCTCTTTGGTCTTCCGCATGTACCAGACATGCAAAGCCTGACAACCTATTCCAGCGAGGGCTAATACTGTGTTGGGGGCCAACGGACTTCCGAGGGAGTATTTTCCAGGCTTGGGAGGCGCCTTAATGTTCTTCGATTTCGATTTGGCCTTAATGACTTGCCCGCTACACGTCTTCCTGTGAGACGACTCGGGAATCGATACAGCGGCACGCTTTTATTATTCCTTCAGCGTTTTCTCCCTGGGAACCGATGAGGTGGCCTTCTGAAGCGAAGGTTGAGGTGGAGTCATCGAGGGTCCTGTTAGAGAGGAATGGTCGTGTTGAGATCACGGCACTGCAGGGTCCAAGGCGATGTCCTTCTTGGGGCACTGGATAAAAGTGTGTATGGTATCCCCTAGTATTCTGATGTCTTCGTTCGGGTGAATCTCCAGTGGGACGGTCATGAAATTGTCATGTACCATGTCTACTCGACCTGGCGAATCTCGCCACCGGGCACCGTCGGTCAGCCTTCGTCCATTTCTGGCATGGATACACCATCCCCCACCTAGCCTCAATAGAAATAGATCCAACCATCCTCACTTGGAGCTTGCAGGCATCGACTCCTACAAAACGATACACAATTAGCTAAGGCGTTCTATAGGTCTATCTTTGGAGCATTCCAGATATGTACATTACCTTGATTTCGTCGATATGTAATTGGACGTCATCATGTTCAGAATTATGCGTGGACGCGACTCTACTCCGATGTTGAGGAGGACTGACTCCTAAAATAACGGGGTCAGCTTGCGACTGGTTGAGGAGTTGATTCATTTGATCCTGCAATCTTGTTATCTGTCCTTAAAATTTTGCAGTAAGCATCTATACCAATCGGTCCTCGTGCTCGACCTTGGATCTCTTTCTACTACTATACGTGTCGGAGTCGCCTCAGAATCCATCCCTCCAAGGTACGTAAACCCCAAGGTCTCACGTGCGACCCGGGTGCTCCTTGTTTCCCAGGACCGTAGATAGTATATCATTCTCCTTGTCTGCTTGGAAGGAGCCTTGCGAAGAATCGGTAGTCAATGCATGCTGCAAGAGGTCATCATGTTATTATAGACACTATGAAGTTATGGACTTATTAACAACTAGGTAGTTCGACATATTTACCAGACGTTGGGACACTGCCTCGTTTGCCGGGTTTGTGAAAGAGATGCCGCCCGAAGACGTGGCTGATGCCCTCGCTCTTAACCAGATTCGAGTGCGCTCGTCTGTGATCTCAGCAAATGGTCGGGTTGCGTTCTCATCCTCCGCCATCCATTCCGTGGTTTTACCCGCATACCCAACGCTGCCGAGTTTGTGGGGATGAGTGTTTTATGCCTGGAGAACTTTGTGCGCCGCACTTTGCTCCTGAAATTCGGCCGTTGTCTTCATCCGCACAAAGGCGTCCCATATATCCCACGACAAGAATTGATACTTCGTAAAGGGCATCCGACCCATGTTCACGTACTTCATGACAAGCGTGCTCTTGAAGGTCCTCCACGCATGCCCCATCGCGAGCAACGCCTGTCGTTTCACGCGTGCCTGGTCTGCTTCTGGGATAGTGAACGAGCCTAAAATTTCAGTCCATAGCTGGCCTCTCTCTACGTCTGTCAGAGACTTCTACTTGGTATGGTGATGGGGACCCGTTCCCTTCCAAGTATCCCGCAGATGATCCGGAATCTCACCGCCGCTTCTTGGGACTCAGAGGGACCCCAACGACACTGACCTCTGTGATGGTCATTCGGCCCGCAGGCAATTTTGATATTCCTCTGTCATCTCTCTTACGTACCACTTCCGTCAGAGATCTAGACGCATTCAGCGACGTCAATGCCGGCGGTGAAGACAGTGCAGACGCCATCTCGCTTGCTTGCTATCTATATAAGTTACATACGCAATGAACTAAAATTTCAGAATTCAAAATGCTAAGAGTTTAAATAAAATGGATTGTAAGTTGATATCCACTAGGTATTTTCGAAGATAATTTCCCTTGAAAACATATTTTATACAGAAAAAATAGAAGTTGCAAGGCTATAAAGATATATACTGGATTCTTGAACAATCAAAGCAATAGAGCAACAACAATTGATAATTGATAAGTGATAAAAATTAACAAGTAGCCAAGTTCAAAATTCAAACATAGAAACTTAAGTGCAGGGTTCAAAGCAATAGAGAAACAACATGCAAGGTTCAAGCATATTTGTTGTAAACAAAGTAGGATAAGCAAACTAATATAAATAAATCCAGCATAATCACAAAACAAAATAGCATTAATCAAACAACATTCAAATGACCAAATCAACATAATCAAATGTAAATCATCAAAGCCATTTAAATTAATTGAAATGCTAAACATACACAACATGTATATAAAACAAATCAGCATATTGCTTAGATTTGAGTGAATTTAAAGTTGCTTTCAGAAGTAGAGTTGGAAAAGTATTTAAACTCGGGTGGGGAGGCGAACAGGCGAGTGTAAGGCACTTGGGAGGGGAAGTGTCGAGTAACAAATGCCCAGTCAATGTTAAGGCAATTTAAATCCTAACTCAACAGTTTAAATAAGAAGGATTGCAAGTTGATATCTACTAGATATTTTCGAAGATAATTTCCCTTGGAAACATATATAAATTACCCAACCAATTAACTGTATAAACAAATAGAAGTGCTATATATAATTAACACTGCTGACTATTCAAGCAGAGTATCTATTACTCAAATAGTATCAAACGATACATTCACATCAATAGACAATACATTCACAACAAATGGAAGCATATATAGTACATACTACTCAAGGAAGTCTCCAATATAGACAATACATTCACAACAAATTGAATTGGACAAGCATTGCACTCCAAGCAATGCGCACCCCACTCCAGGTCTAAACATGTTAATATAGACTATACTTGTGACAAATTGACAAGGCATCAATAAGAGTTTTCATTTCACCAAACCTAGACCTTAGTCAACACCACATATGAACATATGAACTGAGCATGATTCATGCTACTTCTACCTCAGTTAGTCACAAATTAGTGCATATTGTGTAGGAACAAATATTTTCCACTACTTCCTAAAATCGTTATATGCCAACAGCATGTATTCATCCACACAACAATCCCCCAAACGTCGTACCCAACAGACAAGACATGCTTCATGCAAAAATGGACAATTGACAACCTTGAGGAGGGAGCCGGTGACAGGCCGGAGAGGAGGATGGCGATGGGTCAGGAGGAGGCATCGCTTGATGGAAGAGGAGGTGATGGGTCAGGCGGAGGAGGAGGCGGCTCGTCGGGTTGAGTCTGAGGACGATGTACCAGAGCTAGCGACGAAGCAGGGGGCGGCCGAGCGTCATCGATGTTAGGGGTGGCCGTCGGGGAGGAGGCTTTGGGCGGTGGCGGTGTCGAGGTCTGGTGCGCTCGGGTGGGGAGGCGAACGGGCGAGTGAGGATTAAGGCGCTAGGGAGGGGAAGTGTCGAGTAAGGGTGCAAACCCTAGCGGTACCCTACTAATAAAGGGATATCACAGACGGTTCTATTATGGAACCGTCTGTGATACGCAATCATAGATGGTTCCATAATAGAGCCGTCTGTGATATGCTACTATGTGATAGAGCATATGAATCTGGTTCCATAATTTATTTAACTTCAAATATTCTACTATGTGATAGAGCACATGAACTTGGTTCCATAATTCATTTGACTTCAAAAATTCATATCTAATTCAACTCAACTCCAAATCAAGTGAAACCAATTTTGATATTCCACATTACATCAAAATAAGAGATTACAAGTCTATAACACATGGCAATTCCACATTGACATCAAAATAAGAGATTACAAGTCAACAACACATGGCAAGTCCACATTGACATGTCTCATGTTATGGAATAAATTACAATGGAATAAATTCTTAATTAAAATATATCCCTTCATGATGATCAACGTGCATATAGCTAGCTTCTTTACTGGGTTCTTCCTCGATCCTGATGCCGTCTCCGAAAGGAGGTAACTCGTCAAATTGATTGTACTCTTCCTCATCCACGACATTCTCAACTCTGACAATCTTTCTTTTTTCATGAAGAACTACGTGGCGGTTCTTATTTGCCGGGTCTATTACATAAAAAACTTGAACAACTTGCTTAGCGAGTACGAATAGTTCATCCATGTATCCGACACATTTGAGGTCCACAGTAGTGACGTCGTACTTGTCGACCTTCACACTTTGCGAAAGTTTAATCCAATGGTATCGAAATAGGGGATCTTGAAAAGTACGTAGTCGAACTCCCAAATCTCCTCTATGAACCCCTAATAGGAGTTCAACCCACGTGGCCCGGCGGTATTGAACTACTCGTGAAACGCATCTATACAGACACCGTTGTTTTGGACTGTGCTCTTCCTATCCTGAGCTGTCATATAAAATATGTACCCATTTATGTCGTATCCTTGCCGTGTCACAATTGTAAATTTTGGCCCTTTTGCCAACCATAGCAGCGTATCATCACTTGATGACCTCCCAGTGAATCGCACCTTTAACCATTTGTTGAACCGGCAGTTGTGCTCTCTCGTGATCCAAACCTCCGACCGGTCTGGATTCTATTGGCATACCATGTCTTTGTGCTCGTCGATGTACGGAGACACTCGGGTCATTTGTTGCAAGACCGTGAAATGGGTTTGAGCGTACGTATCCAGATTAGGAGTGATTGATTTTCTTCCGATGGTTCCGATACCCTCCAGTCTCCCCTCATGACGAGATAGAAGCACACCTATCGGTTCCACTTGAGCCATGTAGTCAACGCAGAACTCAATGACCTCTTCGGTTGCATAACCTTCGATGACGCTGCCCTTTGGTCGAGATCGATTTCGTATGTAGGACTTGAGAATTCCCATGTACCTCTCGAATGGGTACATATGACGTAGAAACATAGAGCCGCATATCTTTATCTCTTTCACAAGGTGAACAATGAGATGGACCATGATATCAAAAAAATAACAGAGGGAAATACATCTCAAGATGACATAGAGTCGTCACCGCCTCGGCCTGTAGAGCATCTAGTCCTTTGGGATCGATGACCTTCTGAGCAATTGAGTTAAACAAATAACACAGCCTCAAGATTGTCACTCAGACCTTGTTTGGCAAGATACTCCTAATTGCAATAGGAAGCATTTGTGATATCAGCACATGACAATAACAAGACTTTATACCATTTAATTTCAAATATTCCATAGAAACAAGTTTTTTAATACTGGCAGAGTAACCGGACGGAACTTTCACACCATGCAAGCTCTGGCACAGTTCATTTCTTTCAGCCTGGGACAGAGTATAACAAGCTTGGGGAAGGTACGTTCGTCCTTTATCGGTCTCTTTCGGTGCTAACTCGGTCCTTATATTCGTATCAACCAAGTCACACCGTGCGTTAACATCATCCTTTATTTTGCCACTAATATTTAGTAAGAGACCAATCAAGCTATCACATACATTCTTCTCCACGTGCATGATGTCGATGCAGTGACGAACTTCTAAGTGCTCCCAATAAGGCAAGTCCTAAAAAATTGACCGCTTCTTCCAAATGTTCTTCTGACGGGTCCTTAATTTACGTCCCTTCCTAAGCACAACATCGATATCCTTAACCATATCATAGACTACTTTCCCTCTAAAAGCCCTTGGAGCTGAACCGACCTCCTTATTTTCGTCGAATTGTTTCTTCATTTTGCGGTGTGGGTGAATCCTGTGAAGGAACATACGGTGACGCATATACATAGTTTTGCACGAGTTATTCAGCCATATACTTTCCGTACCATCTAAGCAGCGCAGACAAGCTTTGGCTCCTTTTGTACCGAACCCCGACAGGTTACCAAGGGCAGAAAAATCATTGATGGTGCAGAATAACATGGCGCGTAAAGTGAAGTTCTCTTGTTTGTACGCATCCCATACTTGTACCCTTTCTTTCCACAGGTTGTTTTGGCCCTCAGATAAGTAGTGACATCAAAATATACTTCTGCTTCATACACAGCCAAGGAGGAATATTGTACATACATAGATTCACGGGTTAGGTGCTATGTCGGCTGCTCATGTTACCGAAATGATTCATTCCATCTGTACTCAACCCTAACCTTAGGTTCCTCAGTTCCACACCGAACCCTTAGAAGCTCCGATCGAAGTTGCTCCACTGGGCAGAATCAGCAGTGTGTCTTAGCTTTCCATCTTTCTTATGCTTCTCTGAGTGCTATCGTAACAATCTTGCCTCCTTTCGGTTCGCAAATAAACGCTTCAAACATAGGATCATAGGCAGATACCATAACATCTTAGCAAGAGGTCCTTGCTTCACCTTAGTAGTATTCTTACGCTTGTATCGGGATGCTTTGCACACGGGATATACATGCATGTTTGCATACTCTTTACGGTAGATGATACAATCGTTCGAACATGTATGTATTCTTTCTACTTCCATTCTCAATGGACAAAGAACATTCTTTGCTTGGTAGGTGGTGTTGGGCAACACGTTTCCCTCCGGAAGGATGTCCGCTAGGAGACCTAACAACGCCGTGAAACTCTTGTCGGACCAACCATTGTTTGCCTTCAATTTCAGCAGTTAAAGCACGGTTGACAACTTTGTGTATTCCGGCTTGCAGCTATGGAACAAAGGTTTTCCTGAGTCCTCCATTAAGCCCTCGAATTTACAAAACTCTCTCTCACTATAGTTCCCTTCTGCACCGCGTAGCATCTAATCCAGATTGTCATCGTGCGACCTATCCTCATCAAAAGCACAGTCCACATTTGGCATATCGTTGACTTCCTCGGTGATGTCGTCATTATTAACTTCCTGTATAATCTGCTCTTCACCGTGACTGGTCCAATATGTATACCCTTTTTTGAAACCCATTCGAATCAAGTGCGCTTCGATCTGCACTGGGTTGTTAAACATCTTCAGATTACCGCAATCAATGCATGGACAGTACATAAATTTTATCCCATTTTTTCAACATATCTTGCTTGGTGGCTCTTCTAAAAGCAAACACGCCATTAATGTACTCTTCACTCACACAGTTCTCACTATACATCCAGTTTCGGTCCATCTACGCTACGCATGTAACAAATTAGTGTCAAATTAGATTAATAAACCGCAAGTACGTAGTCTTCCTATTGACCAAACACTTAAATTGATTAGCGATTAACCTAGAGCAAATATAAAGAGTTACATATCGTTACCCTCGGAGCTCATGACGAAAATACCAAATATTCCGTGAGATTCCTCACCTTCTCCTTCTCCTCCCTTCCTCCTCTCTTTAGCTTCCTCCTTTCCTTCTCCTCTCTAAGATGGCGCAATGGGGGAGGAGGCAGCAGGGTGGAGGCGCTAGGGGCAGGAGGTCTGTCAGGACCGAATATTTATAATACCAGAATATCACAGGTGTTAAGAACCGTCTGTGATGATGAATTATCACAAACGGTTCTTATTAAGAACTCGTCTGTAAATTATCACAGACGGTTCTAGTTATAAACCGTCTGTGATAGTTACGTATCTGTGATGAGGCGTCTTGTATAGCCTGTTTTGTAGTAGTACTTGTAGATAAATATCATGTATACATATAGTAACAACTAATCTCTTGTTGTACCTAATTCTGATTTAAGTTTTACCAAGTCTAATACTCGTCCCGTTCATAGCTATACGATGTTTTAGAATTTGAGTGGTCAAACTTCCTTACTTTTGACGGCTAATATGTACATAATTATTTAGATTGATCTTATGAAGCAGTATCATTAGATTTGTTATGAGAAGTACTTTTGGAATATAAAATTTTTATATTTTTAAGTAACACATTGTTATAGAAATTGATGATCCAAATTACTTACTGGAGACTATGTATTATCCGAAAGATCATATATTCTTGAACAGAGAGAGTATGTTTACATGAAATCAGAGTGAGAACCCTGATTCCCCTTTCCATCATCAGCGGCAATCTATCGGTAGCATTTTATTCTGATTATATATTGGCATTGGCATTGCCTTCTAAGGTGATCCAGGAGAATTGGTGACTTCGGGCCCAAATTCCATTAACGATGACTAGTACATGGAGCAAGACAGCATATGAGAAGCAGTGATCACAATATCGCCATAAAGGCAGTAACCAGATGCTTAATTACCGGCGAAAACCGGTAGGTGCCTCCCGTGGAAATTGCAAGCCCGATTTAACTATGACTAATGAATTATGCTTGTTTTAGCTTCTTCTACATGTTCCAAAGATGACATTTTAAAACTTGACCCCAAATTTTGAGATTTTTTTAGGTGTTTTATGAGATTTGGTCAAAAAAAAAACTCAGCCGGTAGTGAGATTTGAATCCCTGTTGAGAGGACCATTCACGGCTAGAGAGAATAATTATGTTGTAGGCAAATATTGGAAGATGTCTACTAGTCATATAGTATCTAATGTTTTTAGGATAATGATAGGGGGCTTACGTCCGATGGACCTCACGTCTCGTACGGTCATCCGTTCACCACTGCACACTAATCTAACGCTTCTAATACCCTCCTAGCATCGGATCGATGCTTCCCAATCCCTTGCCACGTTACTACCATCCCAAAAACTCTTTTTGTGCTGCTCTCCCAAATACATCACGAGCCTCGCTTCTATGGCTCCACGCCACCACCGATAGAAATTGCAGTTCCTCAGCCTCTTCCCATGCGTCTTCAACCTCCGCGTCCTGCTCCTACTCTACCTCTCGCTCATAGCGTCCGACGCCTCTGGTGATTTACATGAGTCGTTAACTCTTTCTGTGTGATTTACAAGAGGTATATATAGTGTCACCGTCTATGACTCCTTCAGGGGCGAGAAGGACGAGCACGCCGCGCGCAGGAGGTCATCAACATCGACGTGAGGGCCACCTCGACGTCGCTGGCGTCTCTGAAGCGCATGGCGCCAGTTCTGATGTTGTTTACAAATAGTTATCCTCTGTTGTTTCGGCTGATATTGCGGTCCGTTGAAAACAATGTTGCAGCATGTTGAAAACAATGTTGAATACTATTATTTGGAATGTTGCATCTGTAGAAAAAAAAATATTGCATATGTAGAAAAAAGATGTTGCATACTGTTCACGGCGATGTTGCAATTTTTTCCAACACGTTTTTTTCCAGATACTTTGTTTTTTGATTTGTGATGTTGCAACCGTTGTCCGGTGATGTTGCAACCATTGTCCTATGATGTTGCAACCGTTGTCCGGAGATGTTGCAAGTGTTGCATCAGTAGAAAAAAATATTGCGTACTGTTCACGGCGATGTTGCAAAATTTTTCAACGTGTTTTTTCTCTCCCTATGCTTTTGTTTTGATTTGTGATGTTACAACTGTTGTCCGGAGATGTTACAACCGTTGTTCGGGGATATTGCAACTATTGTCCTAGGATGTTGCAACCGTTGTCCGGAGATGTTGCAACCGTGTCCGGGGGATGTTGCAATCATTATCCTATGATATTACAATCATTGTCCGGAGATATTGCAACCGTATTCGATGTACTGGCTCGCTTCGGATGTATGTGCATGAGCATTATCCTGGCACAAATGCTTGTAATAAGAAAATAATTAGCGAGAGGAACTCCCCAAAACCCAACTTTCTAGTTCATGGTAGTTCATGATGCTACGATCGCGTTTCAGTTCTTGATTTGTTCTCTCAGTCAGTGGCAAATCTGTTGTCTCTTGTGCAGTAATTCACGGGATTGATCCAATGAGTTCTTGCTCATCCATTTCTTTCGTTCTTGTTTTGGCGAGCAAGTTCTTGCCTTTCACGAGGAACGTGATTAATCCTTTCTTCCCTTAATTAATTGATCGCATGGTAGTGTTTGCAAGTTCTTGCTTCAAAGAATGGCTTGCTTAATTCCCCATGCCGCGTTCTTACTGAGAACTTGCTGTGATTCAGAAATGGATTCGAGTGATCCTCAAGCTTACCTGGTCTTTCAGTGCTGCTGCTGCGACAGGAGCTACTACAATAAACGTGCTCTTGGAGCCCACAGGAGGTTCTGCAAGCTCAAGGTGCCCGGGCAAAACGCCGCAGGACATGCAGAAGCTTCGAGCAATGCTCAGGGAGGCAGCGCTGTGTTGAACTTTCATATACCAAGGCGGCAGCGGACAGTTCGCAAAGAGGAAGAGGCTCTCCCGGTGCTTTCAGACCAACCTGAGAATAACCCAGCTTCTGAACGAGGTACACGGGCCAACCGACCAACCAATGCTGTTTTCAGTGTCCGATGGGAGTGCTCCTATCGAACGTCTGATTCCTAGTCGTGTCCATGTTTTTATGGTGGTCGGCCCAAACAACCTAGTAGATATAGTAGAATAGTAGCGTCCCCTGTAGGTAGCCGTCTGATCTGGCCACGTCCCGCAAACCCAGCCATCCATATTGTGTGATCCGCACCCTCTCTTCACTTGCTCCTGACCCTAGCCGCCACCCCGGTGCACCTCGCCTTGGCCTTTCACGCACCTCCTCTGGTTCCACCCACCGCCCTCTCCGCTCCTCCCTGCGGGCTGGCTAGCGTTGCATCCTTGGCGCTCGCCGTCATCGCTTAGACAGCAGTGTCGATGCATTATGCCACCCCCTATCCGATGGCGCGCAGGTAAGCCTATTGCAGATTCCTCCTAGAGCCATAGCCCAAGCACCTTCGATCCGCTCTGTCGCACCACCCTTGCGCCGCCGCCGTCCATAGCCTCCTCTTCCCCTACCACATGGTTGTGTCGTCACCTCTCCCCTGGTCCGGGCGGTGCCGTCCCCTGCCTCCTTGGCGATGCTCCACCTACTACCAGTCCCAACGCTGGGGATACCGGTACGACATACGGATATAGCGATACCGCGAAACGTCATTTTCCAAAAACACCAATACGACGAGTATATATGTATTTAAAAATAAAAAACAATGTAGAGAGGCTATGAGAGATTGGACCACAAATCCTTGAATCCATGATCAATATTCAATACGACAATGAAATTGTGGATATCATGGGGATATGCTCACGATCTTAGGATGATGATATAATTAGTAATGGCGTTGAAGGTTTGTCGAAACACGCGTTTTCGGCAAAAGTTCAGGTTCTGTCAGGTCTCAGGCGGTCAGACCGGCTTATGTGGCGGTCAGACTGGCCACCTCTGGCGGTCAGACCGGCCAAGCCTCAAGCAAAGTGGCTGGTGGTCAGACCGACCAATGGACGACGATTTGACCGGCCATAAAAGATTTTTGAGTTTGGAGCTAGGCCAAAAATAAAGGGTGTAGGCAAGAGAGGGGATTTTTCTACACTTGGCCTCATAATTTTTAGAGCTTCGAGTCAAAAGTTCTTTTCGCTTGAAATTTTCAAAAGGTTTCGGATTTCCAAGCTTGAATTTTGGCTAAGTCCCTTGCTGGGCGGTCAGACCGGCCAACAGGTAGCGGTCTAATTGGTTTTGACTTATTCGCCGGCCAACGTGGCGGCGATGTGTGTAAGTTAGGTCCAGTTCATGGGTTTTAGTGCATATGTGTTGCATGATGCATGTTTTGACTAACGTGGGTCAAGTTGCAAAGAACTTGTTCTCGGAATCGATTTCTTTGTCTTTTGTTGTGCAGGAAGCTTCGAGGTCAATGATGGTCAACGGTGAGGATGATCAGGACTAGGCTTGGAGAGCTGAGGTTCAGAACGATCGAAGATGCCGGGTGAAGTCAGTGGATTCAAGCATGGCACAAAATGGACAAGGATGACTGAACGGTAAGTTCGGTACGACAGGTTACATCAAGCGGCGTGGGAGTCGGTGCAAGTGCCATGGTGGTTTCGGTGGGAGCTGGATCGGAGAGACTTGCCGATATGAAGAGAGCATTTTTGTAGAGAAAGATGATGATGCCGACATGATGGTGGTTTCAGTCTCAAGTTTGGTAAGGTTTGGAGTTGCGAATCAAAAGTTAAACCGATTTGTGATTTTGAGTTCGAGCTGATTTTACTGTTCATTATACTAGAGGTCAAACCGCCAACTAGTTAGAAGTCTGACCGATTTGCCAAAGGTCAGACCACCAACTACATGGAGGTCTGACTGCCCAACTCTTTAGGTTTTGAGTTTTTGTGATTTTAGTGTATTTGCTTCAGGGTTTTGATTGGATTCAATACAAGTCTTCCACTGTGCTTGTATATTGATTTTCTTAGCTTTTTTTAGCTATTGGAGTGAAAATTGTGTTGAATTCAATCAAGGTGAAAAAGAGATCGAGCTCCTATTCACCCCTCCCCCTCTAGTTGCCGTTTCGGTCCAACAGAATGTCAATGCAACATATGTTACCACCCAGCACTCTAGTAGTACTCAGCCACTAAGGACTGAAATAAGTCCAGGAGCAATCATTACATAACATTAGTTCATTATGACATATGATAAAAGGCACAAAGCCAAATATAATTGATCCACATAAGCTAAATTTCTAACTAGCTAAATGTGACCGCTCCATCTCTTCAGAAGTTCCTCCTTCCACTCCATATAACATCATCACAAATTCAGGCTCATCAAGTGTGAGATCAGCACCTTCAAGAATGCCAACACCATCAAATGTCTGAAATCCATCTCCCCCAACATCACACATTTGGGTTGGCCCCATGTTATAGTCATCCTCAGCACGTGTTCAAGAGTGAGTATATTTCTCATCAAGGTATGGACAAAACTATAAGTACTCCAATTCCTTTCACAGCAAGAAGAAGATGTAGGCTGCCTAAGTAACTTGAAAGCTAATGCTTTCAGCTCAGGGGTCCTAGCTCCATAAGTGCCCCACCATTGCTTTGGATCAAAATGGAACCTGTCCTCAATTGAATCAAATGAGTCAAAAGAATTTTCCAAAGAGAGAAAAATCAACAAACTGTTGCTTAATTTTCCTCAAGTCCCCTGCAATAGGAAAAAAAATCTTTCTAAAACATTTGTTCCTCTCTTCTGAAATTTCAGCATCCTCGTGGGGGGCAACATGGTTAGGAACTTCAGACAACCATTGTTGACTCTGGTACCTATAAAGCACCAAATACCAAGAAATTAGACAAGAACCAAATAGAAGATAAACAAGTAGGCAAGAACAATTAGTTTTTACCTTGGATTTAGTGAGTGTGCCAAACAATGGAGAGGGGTATTGCTTGTAGCCCATTGATCAACTAAAATGCCATGAACAATGTCATAGAAGATAGATTGTTCATGTAGATTCTTTCCTTCATACCGATAAATACAAGTTTTCACCTTCTCTATCATGCTATCCCACATTCTATAGATCAAGTGGAGACATGGCTTGTCGGTGTCGGCTACCCGTAGCATTGAGTAAACTAGCTCGGTGAAATCAAAGATAAATTTAATTTTATCCCACCACACATAATTAAGAACCGACTCTTTTAGAAATTGTGCCTTGCCCACATCATCATCCTTATATGCAACCCACTTGTCACTAATCACCATTAGCACAAGCCATTCCTTGAGAAGATGAAGCCTCTTCAACACGACAATAATGTATGCAAATCTTGTTTCAGCAATAGCAAGGAACTTTAGCTTACTAAATCCATCGAACATTGACAATCTCATGCCATGATTCATTATAAAATTCTTGATAATGTTAGCATAAGTTGCAATCTCACTAATCCACATGAGTTCTTCATTTTCACCATCATTGTTCTTTGCTGCACATATATTCTTCAATGCCAAATTCAAGGTGTGAACAACACAAGGAGTCCAAAAGTTGTGGTTGTACCTTTGCTCAATCATCAACCCCGTAGCTTAGTAATTTGCTGCGTTGTCTGTGATCACTTGGACCACATTCTTTGGTCGAACTTCTTCAATCACCGCTGTCAACTTTTCGATGATGTACTCCTTTGTCTTCACCTCTCCTTTAGTGTTGATTCCTCTTAAGAACATTGGTTCATTCTCTGTTATAGCTAAGAAATTTATAAGTGGCCTCCTCTGAGCATTAGTCTACCCATTGGCCCAACTTCTTCAATCACCGCAGTCAACTTCTCGGCGATGTACTCATTTGTCTTCACCTCTCCTTCAATGTTGATTCGTCTTAAGAACATTGGTCCATTCTTTGTTATAGCTAAGAAATTTATAAGTGGCCACCTCTGAGCATCAGTCTACCCATTAGCTGCAACGATCACTCTTTTGAAGGGTCATGCGCTCTTGATGGATTTGAGAAGCCTCTCAACATTCTTCTTCTCTCGTTGGAGAAGAGTTGTCCTCAACTTGTTGAATCCAGGAAGTATGTACCCACCCATGTCATGGTTTGCTACAAAAGCATAAGATGTTCGATAATCTAGGTTTCTTGCCAAGTTGAAGGGAATGCCTGCAATGCAAATAAAAATACAACAAGTTAACAACCATGTAACATTAAGCAATGGAATGAAATGATAAGGATTTTGAAAACAATAAATGAATAAAATGCAAACCTCCAGTGTAGTACATTCTTGCAATATGAGCATCAGCCAACTGTCGAAGTTCAAGGTGAAAACTTTCTGCAATCCCTGATTGCATTTTCTTTTTATTTGATGTCGTTGCTCTAGAAGGGTGTAACCCAACAGATGTGGGTGAGAATGGGAGCTCCATACTCATGGGTGTGCCCAAGGTAGTGGTTGCTTCAGCTATAGCAACTTCCTTGCGGAGTCCCTCAAGGATAGGCACAGTCACCTTTGTATAGATCTTAACACCTTTGTTTGCAATCTTGAACAAATGTGCTTTCACTCTAGAATAGCTCCCTGGTATAACGTGACCACAAAATTGACATTTCGACCATGCATTTCCTCATTCATGGCCACCAATTCTCTCAAGGTTTTTTAACATGTCTCCATAGAGGAAATATAGGATCCACCTGCTATCCATCAATAGCACTATCACCAAATGTAGAGGAATTCACACTACTACTAGTTTCTTGCGGCATAGGAATGCGAGAGCATCCACTAGCCATCATAAAGCAAAATGCTACCCCAAATCAGACCACTATACCATCTAGGTATCTACTACTAGGGAAGAAAAATAAATTGTAGCACAAAACAAGAAAAATGCAAGTACAAAAGCAACACAAACTCACTTGGGAGAGGGAGGGAGAAGTGGCTGGGGAACTCCTCCACAGCAACGGTCGTGGAGAGGTCGCCTTCAAGCGATGACGGCGTGACTCCCAAGTGGTAGTGGTGGCCGAGAGGGAGGAGAAAGAGTGGCTTCATGGCGGCGGCGTGACCTTCGGTCGGCGACGGTGACAGAGAGGTGACCAAGTGGTGGTGGCAGCCAAGAGGTAGCCAGGGAGGAGAGGGCGAGAGGCGGCCTCGCCCTTGTTGGAGCCTCAGTATCATCACCGCCTCCTTGCTCAGCCAGCGCCGGATTGGTGCCCTATGGTTAGCGCTGCCCTCTTCGTGTGTAAATTTGTTATTATTATATCATATGATTGGTCACTCATAGCTTCCGTGCAAATGAAATTCTTAAACTGGATTTGAAAACTAGTGCTTCTTTGTTGTACGGATGGGCTTATCTTTGCACAGGACAATGTAATTGTTCTCAATAGCCCTTGCAGCCTTGCAGGTAGCAACTCCTTTGTGACCATGGAGGTAATGGAACGAATGAAATGCAACAATGGAAGTAAGGCTCTATGGTGAATATAACTTCTTTCCTATTTGGACGCACTTAATTGCCTTCTCATTTTTTTCATTAGTGTTCTCGGTCATTCACAAGGAAGGGATTTAGGAAGATCTAAATTTTGAATCTTAGTTCAGCCAACATTGAGAGGTGAATTTTTATTTATAAGTTATGTTGCCAATGTTTATTTTACGCTAAAGATTAATTCGTTTTGTGGATATCATGCTTAGTATGCTAAAATTACCGAATTACAATTTCCTTGGTTAGCAGAGCTTATTGATTTCTACAATCTACGATGAAATGTAGAAGTGTCCAATGAAATGTTGTTCAATTGGTCACTACAGAATTAAATGAAAGCAAAGCTTATTGATTTGCTGAGTTAATTTCTATGCCTAGAGGAGCTGCCTAGATATTTACCCTTTTTGGCAAGTGAGTTTTTTTAGTCCCTGCCAGACCCATGTAAGCCAAACACTTGGGATTCCTAGGTCTTCATCAGTAATAACACATATTGGTGACACTTATATGCTTAGTTTACGTAATCATCTCTGTATTTGGCGATGCATAAGTTTAAGAAATGGTTAGTCCCTCACTGAATAGAATTATTCATTTACAGTGTTGTCAACGATCGAGTCGCCGATCTTATGAAATAAATAGAGGAAAATGGCTAAGAGTTCTTGGATGAGAATGTGATTGCTCTTTATTGCAATGAACTGGATTCTTTACAAGGGGTACCTTAGACAAGGCAATGAACTAGCCCTAATTACACTGTGTGTATTGCTCGAATCAAATTGTCTAAATGCAGATACCTTGGGCTTAATCGAATCAGTTGTGGTTTGATCGAATCAGTCGGCCTGTGTTGTCCTCTGGTTGTTTTCTCCTTTAAATAATTGACGAAGTGGTGGCAGCTATCACTGAAAGAGGCGTCCTTTGGAAGTGTTGTGTCCAGTTGGAGAAAAGGTGGCAGTTGGTGACAAACCAACTGACCAACAGTTGAAGTCAGTGGGAGATAAAACCATATAGTGGTTATTGTCAGTGACATAGGGCTGTAAACGTTGTGTGGTTTGGAACAAATAAGACATGTGTTCCATTCTTCACATGGTAAGGAATGTACTTGGAATCAGATCCAAGTACCAGTTCACTATTTCTATGAGCAGTTATCTGATCGGGGATAAGGTACAAGCCCTCGTTCGACCAGGGTACTCAAAATGTAACCTCTGGGATCCTCACGACCACGGGGGTCGTTAGCCTTAGAGGTTACGACCACGAAGGTCCTGTGGTTTTTAATCAAATATTAAAGTAATATTTAGAGATTTAATCTGTTGGAAATATGCCCTAGAGGCAATAATATAGATAATTATATTTCATAACATTGGATAATATGTTATCTTGTTCCTAGAATAATATCGTTAATATTTATTATTAAGTATGTGACTTGATTGTGAAACTCTGTATTTCTGCGATGATTATTCTTAAACGTTCCCTAGTCGGAAACATATGAGAACACATTTGAATAGACTAGAATATGTATTGGTTGATGACTATGTTTCACAAGTCATAGATATGGAGATATCTGTAAGACCAGGAGGTTTTTGGTCATGATATTTGATGATGAACACATTGACAATAAGGAAGACTTAGTCTTGGTGTTTTAAGATGAATACATTGGCTCTGGAATATGCTTGTGATCTTAGATGCTGACATGCTTTTGAGCTCTATTGAATTCTATCGAAAATCAGCATTTGTCAGATTTAACGGTAGTACCGGCATTGCTTTCGCGGTATTACCGCTTGGCGGATCAACCGCATATTTGTTGGCGGTTCAATATTTCCAGAAGGCTTGTTTTTGGAGTTTCTGATTTTCTTGAGAGCGGTAGTATCGGCTTTTAATATGCGGTATTCTCGAGATGCAGATGACCGCTACTGTCTGTGGTAGTACCGTTTGTCTAGGTTCCGAACGCGTGTTTTGCTCGAACCATTAGATCCTGATCTAACGGCTCATATTGAGAGGAACGTTCAGACCGTCCGAACTCTTCAAGGATTGTGAGCCTTTGGATTGAAATGTGACGGATGAAATCAAAGGGAACGTTCGGACTTTCTACAGTGCTCCTAAATCCGACGGCTTTGAAGCGTGGTCTGATCGGCCCAAATCATCTGGAACATCCACGTGTCTCAGGGCTTGGTTCTGAGCCTTTTGCGTATTTCAGTGGTGCGGTAGTACCGTTTGGTAATTTGCGGTAGTACCATACATCAGTTATACCATTTTGTTTTTGGCGGTATGGAAAAACCAGAACACTTGTTTTTTGGACATTGGTTTTCTTGCTGAGCGATATGACTGCGTCATGGTTGGCGGTAGTACCGCGATAGGTTTTTTTTCAGAGAGAGAGTTTCTGACAAGCACTGTTAAGTGAAAATCGGTAGAACCGTAGTCTTGGCGCGGTATGACCGTGCTTTGAACGTTGGTAATACCGCTTGTCGGTAAGACCGTTTGATAACGATATGGAATTTCCGGAGAGTGTATTTTTGGAAGACTTTGAGATTTCACGAAGAATGGTAGTTCTGCAGTGTTTCGAGTGGTATGACCGCGTGTGCGGTAGTACCGAGGCTAATATAACGGTAGTTCCGATTATGCTCTGAAAAATTGTCGTTTTGGGGATTTGACTGAGGATAGGTTAAATTCATGAGCTTTATCTTGTTGCATGATGCATGATACTATTTATGGGTGTGAGTGAGCTAATGGATGGTCAAGTTGGAGAACTTGTGCCAAGATTTGGTTTCTTTGGTCTTTGCATATGCAGGTTGAGCGTGAGGACAAATCACAGTTCGTGATGAGGTTGACTCGGACTAGGATGGGGAGATCTGAGGTCTAGGAGGTCGTGGATGTCACGAAGTAGTTTGGATCACGCTGGAGCACGTGGAGATCAAAGGTCGTTTGCGTTGAAGCTACGGGAGGAGTCTTGGAGGCTTGCGGCGTGAAGTTTTGGAGAAGGGTGACAGATTTGGAAGGAGTTCCAAATCTGGACGTGTTTTGAGATAGAGTCCGTGACGGTGTCGTGTGGACATGGATAGGACTCTAGGGTATAAATAGAGAAGGGGGAGAGAACCGGCTGAGGTGGTTTTTTTTTTGCCGTAGCTTTGGAGTTATGGTTTTGAGTTGTATTTTGAGCGTGAAGTTGAGAGAGTTTTGTATGGTCTTCTGTGGAAGACTTTGAGGGGTGTTTGAGAGGCACCTTGTTGCCACAGATTAAAGTCTTGAGCAATGCAATCTAGATTTATTCTATATTGTCTCCAGAGCTTCGTTTTGTTCTTGCTGCGTGTGATGGATTGTTGAGGAGTTCTTCAACAGTTCGTCTGGAGGTTTTTGAAGACATCCAGGAGAGATCTTTGAGATGATCCCAAAGAGGGACTCTGAGAGATTCAGCAAATTGTGTTCGGCTGAATTTATTGAAGGTAAAATATGCGCAAATCATTCACCCCCCTCTGATTGTGCCATACGATCCTACAATATCAAACCAATAATATGGACACATGTTAGAGAATATGGTGTTGGATAAGACCCACCTTGAGACACTGTTGAGATTTTTATGATTTCCTGTGTCATCAGTTAATCTCAAGCAATGATAGTGTATAATCCTTAGAGCTGAGATCAGCATGGTTTCCTACATGTGTAATAGCACTCTTAGGGGTTGCCAAACGCTACTCGTAACTGGGTAGTTATAAAGGTAGCTTACGGGTATGCTATGAAACATGTGGAGGAATGTGACTAGTCGGATATGAGATTTGCCCCTCCTAACGTAACAGGAGAGATGTCTCTGGGCCCCTCGTTGTGATCGGATAAAGAAAGTACATGGCCATACCACTAGTAGTCGAAATGTCGACCACATGAAGTTATTCGACACTTGATCGAGAAAGTATTGAACAGTCCATGGATGACAAATTATCTCACCTGGAGTTCAACCAGATGTTGTGAGGCAAAGGGAGAATACACAAGCAGGTCGTTCAGTTCGACCAAATACAAACTGGTCGTATGGAGATACGAGCTGGTCGTAAACTGGTCAAAGCTGGTCGTAGACTAGTCGAACATAATCACTAACTGGTCGTAAGAAGTTACGAACTGGTCATAACTAAGTATGGACTGGTCGTGACTAGGTACGAGCTGGTCGTAAGTGATAAGGACCTGGTAGTAGATCATATTGCATTAAGGTTCGTCCAATATATTCTATGTGTGTTCGGGAATCGTTATATGCTGCTAGGTACCGCTGACGACTTGTGGTCGGAAAAGAGTTTTCAAGTCACAACTGATTACACATGAACCTATAGGGTCACACACTTAAAGGGCTAGGATTTGATTTGGATGATGATCCGAATTCTTGTAGGCCACAAGTTCCTAATGGGCCTCAAATGTCGAGACCCATTATGGATGCCTATAAATAGAGGGGCAGTGGCATAGGGTGGCGGAATCCATCTTTTGGAAGAACTCCCGTAACCCTAATAGCCACGCCTTCCTCAACCATGTCGCCGACGCTAGCACTCCAGCGCGTGGTATCCCTACCCCGTACATGTGGATACCTTGGAAGTGTTGTTGCGAAGCATCAGCACTAGGACGATCCGCAACTCGTGACCATCATCGGAGCAAGAGGAGAAGACGTGCAGCAAGTATGACTACGACTGCATAAACTCGCTACATCGACTCTACTTCCGCTACGAGTCGGCGCGTCTAGTGGTAATCTCGTGATCTATTACTAGCGGAGGTTCCTTGGTTGCGCGGTAGAAAATTTTTGTTTTGTGCTATCGTAGCTTACCCGTAACCCAACATAATCCTCGTCAGTTAGCCCTCGAACTTTAAATGAATGTGTAATGTGAACCCCTTTTGACGAAAATCCTTATCGGGGAAAACCTTCGTCTTAATGGTGAAGTTAACGAAGTGGTCTGTATTCACTTTAAAGTTGAGAAACTGTCTGGGAACCAAGGAGGTTTTCTACCCGTTGGACTTTGGGCAACTCCCGATTGCAGTTAAGGCGTTGCAGCTATAAAATCCCCACAGCGCCTTGCTTTAGGGTTTTTGTGCTCTCAGAATTTCTTGCCTCTTCATCCTTTTGTCTTCTCACGAAGAACCTCCTCCAACTTCTTCTCATATTATTGCCAAAAATCTCCTTTGACTTCCTCTCATCCTTTTCACCAAAAACCAATAATGTCGGCCTCGATCACCAACTGGTTGGTTTCTGATATGAGCGAGAGGAAGCTCAAGGCTTTGGAGTCGAATGGATTGCTTCCCAACAAGAATCTGATTTCTTGGAGATCTGCGGTCGGAGGGCATCCTCCGAATGGAGAAGAGGGAGAAATCCTTGTTTTCCTTACATATATTGAATGCGGATTCAGATTGCCGGCACACAAATTCTTCTCCAAGGTTCTTGAGTACTACGGAGTTGAATTGGCGAACCTAGCCCCCAATTCGATTGCTAACCTCAGCATCTTCATCTACCTCTACGAGGCGTACCTGGGGATCCCACCGAATCTGAAGGTCTTCAGGTACTTTTACAAGATGGCGAGGTCAGGAAAGTCGGCAGCGTCACCTGGAGAGTGCTCATTGAGCTTTCATGATGGGAAGACTGAGGAATACATTCACATGTATCCCAAATCCTTGTGGTCGTCATGGAAGAAGAATTGGTTCTACATGACAATCACAAAGGAAGACAGTCTCTGCTTCGTCGGCAAGGCGGCCAGCGAGAATCCAAGGTGGAGGTCTACCACGAAGAAGAAAGGAAAGGTTGGAAGATGGATCGAAGCCATCTAAGACCTCAACGCCAAGGGCTTGACTTCTTAGCACGTGGTGAGGGAATTTTCCATACACCGGATAAGTCCCTTAAAGCTCCGAGAGCATTCCATGCTCTGGTACATTGGTCGTGATGACACGACCAGAGATTCTAGAGAATGTAAGTCCTGAACAATCCTGATCGGTATGGTTTGTTTAGCTGATTATTTTGTAACCTTGAAATCTCTTTTATTCTTTTGAAGCCCTTTCCAATGATGAAATTAAAGAGCGGATTAGAATGATCTGTGCCGGGGAGCCTAGCGACAAGGCTGAGTTTCCCCGTATTTTGGCTATTGTCTCTACAGAAGAGAGAATAGAGAGACTCAAGGTAAACAACAACTTTCTCTTTATCATTTGTATATTCTCCAATTATTATATAACTCTGCTCCAATATGCAGGCGGTCGGGTTGAGAATAAAGGAGTCCGGTGAGGGCTCTTCACCAACTGTTGTGCCGACCGATTCCTGCTCGATGACCACTCAAGATGATGGTCTCCCAAAGGTAAAAATAGCATTGAATCGGAGTATATACTTTAGATGGAAAATTTCATCACCTAACTAAATTTAACTCATAACTTAGGTGAGAGAAAAGGAGGATTTGCCGAACGAAGCTACCGTGGTCGTGGACCCTGAAGTGGTCATGACCGACCAAGCGGTTGCTGTTGATGCAACCGTCCAAGTGATCGATGAAACCACTGTCTCTGACCAGATGGTCAGGGAACTCCTCTCCAACCCAGTGGTTGGGGAGGTTTCTTCCAACCTTCGGTCGAAGGATGTGAGAGGTCTAACTAGCCTTACCGGTGAAGTCGATTGAAAAGAAAAGGAAGGTAAGTGCCATGGATTTTGCTCCAAGGCGTTTCAAGATCAAGACAAAAAAAGACAACCAGGTATGTATACATGAAATAAACTTATAAAAATACAAACCTTTAAAATGCTTCTGGTATTCTAAAATCTTGATTTTCCTTTCTTCTGTTTTCATAGATCCTCTAGTGTTCCGATCGCCTCCGATCAGAGCACCCCTCAGGAAGAAATTCCTAAGGTAAGGATGGTTGAGCCAGCCCCCAAGTAGGTGGTGGCTCCAGCTCTGGATCCTGTTGCCCAGGACTCCTTGGCGGCTTCATCTCTGTCTAGGGAGACTGGAGTCGAAGAAGAGCCACAGCAGGTTCCACCCCTGCTAGAACCGTTCAAGGACAGAGGATCTCTCCGTTATTGAATAAGTCTCCTCATCCTAGCAACTTCCCCAATAGCTCTCGGATCTTCGACGATGAGAAGCTCGATGAGGCCCGGAGGAGAATTTCGGACCGTCAATCAGGGACGGGTCCAAATGCTATCTACTCTGAATATGCAGACATGGCGATCTAGGTAAGCACCTACGACCACTCTTATAGTCCTTTCTTCAAAGTTTATTAAAAAAACCTAATGAAGTTTGCTATTTTTGTAGCATATGGTGGAGAATTTCACTGTGGTTGGAGGACTGACCCAGCGAATAATGGTTTTGGAGAAAAAAAACTCCAAACTAAAAAGTAAGAACATCTTGACTTCTCCCCTTCTTGCTATTTTGTTCTTTTCTAAATTTCCCCCTTTGTCGTACTTGACAGATCTAGGAAATTTTGAAAAAAGAAACTAAGCCTAAGGAAGCCATTATTGCCTTGCTTGAGGAGAGATGCTAGCCAAAAGACCGATCGATAAAAGACTGGTCAACCAGGTTCAATGAAGCCTCTCTCAAGCACAAAGAAGCCATCGAGGCTTCCGAGAAGAAAGCTCGAGGTAACTAGTCATAAATCTGACAAGATTATTGTGTGTCATAATTATATTTCTTTAACTTTCGATCCACTCGTGCAAAGCAAGTTCAAAAATTAGAAAAAGCTCTTGAGTTTGAGCATGGCAAGGAGGCGGAACTCGGGTAGAGTCTTCAAGAGAAGGTCGAGGCTCTCAACAAAATGCTCTTCGACATGGGATTGGGATTATGCCTACCCTTTTTAAGAGATCCAGTGGAGAAGATAAATTATCTTGGTCAACTACTGGAAGATCTCAAAAGTCTGCTCAAAACAACTCGGAGGAACCATGCGCAGACCATGAAGAACGTTGTTAGTAACGGAGTTAGCTTTGCCTTGGCTAAGCTTAAAGACTCTGACCCCTCCCTTAATCTCCAATCCCTCGAAACGAACTTCAGCTGCTCGGAGGAAGAAGCAACCAAGATCTTCGAAGGAGTAATACCCTTCAGGAACAAGGTTGTAGAGGAGATGGAAGTCGGATCTCCATCGCATGGCGACCAGTCTGGTGGCCCTGAGCAGTAGATTGATGTAATATTAGAATTGTAAATGTAAAAACTTACCTTTTGTCATCAGTAAATGATGTGTTTATCTTTTCCACTTTGCTGAATACTCATATATTTCCTAGCCCCGACTACTTGTCTAGTAGAAGAACTTACTAAAGAAGCAGTAGACCAAGAAAAAGAGTAAAAGCTATGACCATGGTACAAAGTATGTACTGATTATGTTATAAAAAATGATCTAATTAACACTAGAAAATCAATTTGGTCGGAACCAGTGTAGGATTTCGACTAGTTTTAGATCTTTTCCATAATCGAAATATTGTATAGTACATTGTGTGGTCGTAAGATATTATAAGACTTATACTCATGATAAGAAATAATGCAAAAAAATGTATGCAAAAGCGATAAGTGTTCTTATTTATACACATTATCCGAACTGGTCGTAAACGTTGCTAAGAACGAAAGACATGAAATACACTTCGCTAAACGTGTTCATTCTCAAGTTTTGACTGGTAATAAAGATCGTAAGAAAATGATCGTCACTACAAAACTCCTTCCAGTGGGCTAGACCACATGCAGAGATGAGAGATTTCGACTAGGAGGATTTCCGTGTCTCGACCAGTAGCTAAATAAGAGTAGAACAGAATGTTAAAATGAAAAAAATGGTCTTTGAATTCTTAAGCATGTAAGTAACTATATCAAGTTGTTTGTGTTATGCTTCTTTACTTGTTTGCTTCTTTGAGAAAAGAGTATATGGTCGCTCATGAGAACCACGACTGTGATGGTCACAACTAGGACCCTTATGGCTTGTGACGATTTTGTCAAGGCCAAAAAAAAGTAAAAGAGATCCTTTAGAAGGATATAAGAGAGAAATTGTTCTTCTCTGACTAGCTAAACAACAATAGTATGTGACGAGATAATGGATAACAGACATATAAATATATAATATCACTCATCGAAAAGTAAAGAACGAAAGAATCTTTATTGAAATTGAAAAAAATGGAAAAACTATACAAAGAACTTACGCAACTAATCAATGTTCTAAGAACTTGACAAAACACGCCCATCTGACATGACTAGTCATACCGAACTAGGTCTGGTGACTTTGACCACAGTGTATGAACCTTCCTATTTTGGTGAAAGTTTGTTGCAATTTGCTTGGCTCTGAATTTTTCTGAGAACCAGATCACCTACAGCTAGGCTACGAGGTTGTACCTTACGACTGTGCTACCTTCTCATGGCTTGTTGGTAAACTGCCGATCGTATCAGTGCTTGATTTAGTCGTTCTTCAAGGAAATTGATGTCGTTAAGTCTTCATTCTATCTGATCATGCTCACTAAAACAATCAGTTTGAGTAGAGACAATGTTTAATTTGAGGAAGCATGGCTTTAGCACCGTAAACTAGAAAAAAATGGTGTTTCACTAGTCGCACGACTGGTCGTGGTTCGAACGGCCCATAACACAGAGGAAAGTTCTTGAACCCAAGCTCCTGACGTTTCGTTAACTGATCGAACTCTCAGCGTTTCACTCCTCACATTATTATGTCATTAGTTTGCTCGACTGCTCTGTTACTCTACGAGTGAGCAACAGAAGCGAAATGTATCTTGATACCTAGATCTTCGTGGAATTCCTAAAAATTTCTACTCGAGAACTAGGTACCGTTATCTGTGATTATACGACTGGGTATGCCAAATTTTGTGATCATGTTTTTTTTGTGAGGAACATGTTGGTAGCCTCAGTTGTTGTTTTAATAACTAGCTCGGCTTCTATCCATTTTGTGAATGTATCAATCATAACAAAAAGGAATTCAAAGCCCCCGGGTGCCTTTGGGAATGGTCCTAGAATGTCTAGTCCCCAGGTTGCAAAAGGCCAAGAAAGAGGTATTATTTGCAAAGCTTATGCCGGCTAATGTACTTGTCGACTATAAAATTGACATTGTACACACTTCTTCACAAACTCTTATGCATCATGAAGGGCAGTTGGCCAGTAGTATCCTTGTTGGAAGGCTTTACCGACTAGAGTTCTGTAGGAATGATGTGCTCCATAGACACCTCCATGTATGTCGAATAATAACTTAATACCATCCGTTTGAGATATGCATCTCATCAACACTCTGTGAGATCCCCGTTTGTAAAGGGTACTTTCGATCAGAGTGTATGATTTGGCCTTTCGAGCTATACGATCGGCCTCTACATCGTCTTCAGGAATTATGCCATGCTGAAGGTAATTATAGATCGATGTCATCTAATCGCTACCGGGATCGAGCTATACGACCTCCAGTTGAGCATCTAAATCCTCGGAATGCTTGACCACCGAGGGTGAATCGAGTTGCTCAAGAAAAACTCCAAGCGGGACAGGTGACCTTGTTGAGACCATCCGTGCCAACTGGTCTACCAGAAAGTTTTTCTTTCTAGGGATATGTTGTATTTAAAAACCGAAGAACTGTTTTTTTGAGTTTTCGTACTTCCACCAAATAAAGATGACATCTTGGTACTTAAGCATTGATACTCTTTCCCGACTTTATTCGCCACTGGTTGAGAATCGCCTTTTACTAGTAATCTGTGAATCCTAAGCGCTCTAGTTACTTGGAGTCCTGCTAGTAAACCTTCATATTCTACCACATTGTTTGTAGTAGAAAAGTTTAACTGAATGACGTATTTGATGTGTTCTCTAGTAGGGGATATCAAGACAACTCCAGCCCTCGAGCCTTTGAGCATCAAGGAACCGTTAAAGTATATTGTCCACTCTTCGTGGTGTTCGTACTCGGGCCCTTGGGTGGGTTCTGAAGGGATACGGGTAGGCGTACACTAGCTGGCAATGAAAAATCTACCACGTAAACCAGGATGCCATGCAAGCAAGAGATCATAGATCGTTACCACTAGACGCGCAGTGCAGCGGAAGAAGAGTTGGAGCAGCCTGATCCAACGTAGAGCGCGTCGATGAAGTGGTCGTAGTCGATCATCCACTGTAGTCGATCATCTCCTCCAGCAACCAATCACGTTCCTTGCGAAGTCGTGGATCGTCCTTAAGCGCAACAACAACCACAGTAGCGCCTCTACGGTATCCACACGTCTAGGGAAGGAACACCGTACGACGGTGTGCTAGCACCAAGTCGCATGGGAAGGCTCTCTGAGAATATGGTGGTTAGGGTTTCGGTGGAGCAACTCACATACGTTGCGTGTGTCTCGTCTGTCCCAACAGCCTCAAGCATCTCCTTATATAGAGCCCACGACGGATCCTATCCGAACACGTTTGTTCCAACCCGTTAAGTGTGTGACCCGTTAGGTTCATGCGTAATCGGTTGTGACTCGGAAACTACTTTTCGACCACCAGTCGTTAGCAGTTCCTAGTAGGCAATTCCCGAATACACACAAATTATATCGGACGAACCTTAATGCAATATGATTTACGAGTAATTCCTTATCACTTACGACCAACTCGTATCTCTATATGACCAGTTAGTGATCATGTTTGACCAGTGTACGACTAGCTCGTATCTCCATACGACTAGCCCGTATCTGATCGAACTAAATAGCCTGCTCGTGTATTCTCCCTTTGCCTCACGATATCTGGTTGAACTCCAAGTGAGATATTATGTTATCCATGGATTGTTCAATACTTTCTCGATCAAGTGTCAAATAACTTCATGTGCTCGACTCTTCGACCACTAGTGGCATGGCCATACACTTTCTTTATCTGACCACATAGAGGGGCCCAGAGATATCTCTCCTTTTATGTTAGGAGGGGCAAATCCCATATCCCGACCAGTCACATTCCACCGCATGTTTTATAGCATACCCGAAAGCTACCTTTATAACTACCCAGTTATGGAGTAGCGTTTGGCAACCCCTAAGTGTTCTATTACACATGTAGGAAACCATGCTGATATCAGGTCGAAGGATTATACATCATCATTGCTTGAGACCAACTGATGACACATAAAATCATAACAATCTCAACAGTGTCTCAAGGTGGGTCAATCCAACCCCATGTTCTCTAACATGCGTTCACATTATTGATTCGATATCCCTATATCCATGACTGGTGAAACATGATCATCAATCAATACATGTGCTGGTCGATAAGTCACTAATGTTCTAACCAGGGATACTTTTAGAATGACATCATATAAGTTAAAAGAGCTTCACCAACGAGTCACATACTTGTTAATCTTTATAACCGATGATTCATTCAAGGAACAGAATAACATTTATTCAATAACTCATAAACATAGACGTGACACAATCATCTCCATAATTGCCTCTAGGGCATATCACCAACAGGTTCAGGGCTAGTCCATTCGACAATGAATTCTGCTAAAGCTGGGACTTGATTGTTATTCATGAGATGAAATGGAGGTCGAATGCCCCAAGCTCGACTGCCTATTTTGCTATTCGTCCCAATGATTCCCTGTTTTTGAGAACTTGACCAAGGGGATATCCAGTAGGTACGAACACTCTGTGGGTACGAAAGTAATGTCTTAGTTTCCTTGAAGCCATAAGGAGAATGTATAGCAACTTTTGTACCTATGGGTATCGTTCTTTTGGTCCATGTAAGACTTCACTTATGTAATATACTGGTCATTGGATGTTATCACGCTCAACAACTAGTACAATACTGACCGCTTGTGGCGTTGCAACCATGTATATGTAATACCCCAAATGTATTTGAGAGAGAAGAGATAATTTAGAGAGAAAAGCCAATCAGAAAAGGGATTTAACAGAATTTAGAGGGGGATCTTTGTAAAGTCTGGATAACCTAGGTTGTGGGCTTCCGGCCCACAGCATCTAGGGCCCAAGGTGGAGAGGGGGCAGCCGGCCACAAGGTGGGCCAAAACCCTAGGGCGCCACCCCCTTCTCCCCCTATAGCCGCCATACCCCTTTCCCCCTCCCCCTTGGCCGCCATATCCTTCCTTCCTGCGCCTCCTTTCCTGTAGCACGTGGCACTGTAGCACCATGGTACTGTAGCATCCCTCCCCTGCTACCACTCCCTCCATTGATGCTGTCCAAGGAAGGAGAAGAGGAGGATCGCGCGCGTGGTGGCCGGCCAAGAAAGGAGAAGAAGGAGGAAGGAAGGAAGGGAAGAAGAGAGGTAAGGTGAAGGTTCGTGGGCTATGTCGTGGTCTACAGCGATTCTTCAAGGGTAACCGCTGTTCCCCCTTGTTTAGATGCTTAATTAGTTGTTTTAGCGATGTCGGTATTTAGGGCTGCTCAGAATAGATTAAAGTAGATCGAGGTTTTGATGTGCTTAAAGGTGCAATTAGTTCCGGACATCTCCTAGAGAATTGTAGAGAACGTAGCCATCTTTCCGTGAAGTGCTAGAACGCATTATTTGGACCCTTGTAGCAGAAGTTATGATTTTATTAGTGGGACTGTTCTGCAGATTTATGGGTTTTCTGACAGGTTTTAATAATTTGAGTTAATCGATTAGTTAAAGGGAGATTTAGAGAAGCTCAGTATAACGAAATTCGTAGGTAATTGTCCCAGCTTTCCAGAAAGCTCCAGAAAATGAGATTTGGACACTCGTAGTAAAAGTTATGGTATTTTTAGTGTACTGTCCAGAGAACCCAACGCGAATTCGACGTTTTGTTAACTAGCTTGGTAGGGGCAATAGATGGCAGATTAAGAAGAGCCCCTCAACTAGATTTAGTTGGAAAATTTAATTACCCTTTCAGAAAGTCCAAGAACACCTTATTTGGACCCCTGTGCCAATAGATATGGATTTTTGAATATGACTGTCCACCAAGGGGACAGATCGACGTTTAGGAATTGAGGTTGGGATCGAGTTAGACGCTTTTGCGGGTTCATGATTGTTCTTATATAGTTTGTTTTGGTCCACTACTGTTGTTTTAGCGTGCGTTATAATTATTATTCAGGTGGTGGACTGGTCCCGGGGGCAGCACCTTCTGCACGTCCCTCGTTCTCTCACGGTTAAGGCAAGTATAATGATGGATATAATAGATATTATTGAATGACATTGTTTGATAAATACTATGAGTATTTGTGTTGTTCATGATTGTTATGGTGGCATGATTGGTATTGTTCATGGTTTCTAGTGATATGAGTTACTTGTTATTCATGGATGTTTGAAAGTCATGAAGTTTATGATTATGAGCATATGTAGTATGAATAGGTTATTCATATGCAAAGTTGTTGCGGATGCATGTTGTATTAATTTGAGATTTCATACATATGCATCATGTTGGCTTATTGAAGTCTTGGTCATGTGATGACCAAGCAATTCTTGAGGTCCCCGTCATGTTAATGACGGGCTAAAGGTCCCCATGCTTGTATGGGCTTTGGTCCCCATACTTGCGGAGTATGGGCAATGGTCCCTGTGCCAGATGGCACAGGCATGGGTGTGCATCGACGGATGCGCACTTTGCATTACCAGTAAAATGCAAAAGAGAAAGAAAAGGACAAAGATCATGTTGAGCATATTGCATAGCATGTGTGTGTAAAGTAACTGGTATGTGGTTTTGTGGAGTACAGTTGATGAGTTACATGCTTGTATGATGTTGATGCCATTTATTATATTTGCTGAGTCTTTGGACTCACCTCTTGTCCTTTGCTGTGTTTTAGGTACCTTTACGAGATCGGCATGCATGGAGGGGAAAGAAGGATTAGTCTTGTTGCAATAATGCATGATCTACCCACAATGGAATGAAAAGAAACTTAATTAGTAGTTGAATGAACTATTTAGAGTACTCTTTATGATTATTGCTTGCTTGGAGTAAGCTGTAATAAATGGATAGATGTTTTTGGATGCTCATGATCTATATCTTAGTTGTTTAGTTGCTATGGATGTTATAGTAATGAATAGCCAGTTTTGAATATGTCTTGATCATATTGCAAGTTGGATTACCTATTTATGTTATATCTGTTTGTTGGAACATCCGGTATAGACAACTATATAAAGGAGGTTCTACCGAAATTTTGTAAGGTGTTTTAGATTAATTTTGCTTAATTTATTTAATTTAGTAGCATTCTAGGCCTTTGTCGGGCTGGGGTGTTACAGTATATCAGCAATGTTTCTCTTGATCTTGGAGACACTAAGATCAGTGCACTCATAAGTTACTTCTTAAGCTCTTCAAAGGCATCATTTCCATCTTTAGTCCATTTGAAATTTCCATGTTTCTGAAGATGCTTAAAGAAAGGTAATCATTTTTCTCCTAACCGTGTTATGAAATGACTCAGCACTACCATACAGCTGGTTAGTTTTTGGACTTTTTTCTTTGTGGTCGAAGGGCGCATCTGGTCGATGGCTGATATCATTGCTGGGTTTGCTTCAATTCCTCTAGCCAAAACTAGGAATCCAAAAAGCATTCCAGAGGAAACTCCGAACACACACTTTTATGGATTTAACTTAAGGTTATACCTTCTTAAGTTATTGAAAGTTCTGTGTAGGTCAGAAATATGATCACCAGCGTTGATACTTTTCACAACCAAGTCATCAACGTAGGCTTCTAGATTTCAACATATCTGAGGATTAAAGGTTTTTTTGCATTAACCTTTGAAAAGTTGCACAAGCATTTTTGAGATCAAATGACATATTAACATAACTGTAAGTGACATATGGTGTGATGAAAGAAGTTTTCTCTTCATCACCTTTACTCATATTAATCTGGTGATATCCTGGATACGCATCCAAAAAACTTAACAACTCACACCCGGAGGTAGAGTCTACAAGTTGATCAATGCATGGAAGGGGAAAGTCATCCTTCAAACAAGTTTTATTAAGATCTGTAAAGTCAATACACATTCGCCATTTTCTATTGTTTTTTCTAACCATTACAGAATTGGCGAGCCACTATGGGTGGTCGACTTCACGAATAAATCCAGCCTTAAGAAGCTTGTCGATCTCAGACTGGATTGCCTCCTTTCAATTTGGTGCGGAGCGTCTTAGCTTCTACTTGACCGGTTTCTTATCAGGCTGGAGAGTTAGCCTGTGCTCGATCACCTCCCTAGGGACTCCGGGCATGTCGGACGTCTGCTAGGCGAATACATCCAAGTTTGCTCAGAGGAAGGAGACGAGCAGTTCTTCCTATTTAGGATCGAGTCTTGCCCCGACCAATACCTTTTGGGTAGATGCATTAGCATTTTTTGACTCAGATGGTATTTTGACGCTTTCTAGAGAAGCGCCTTTGTTGAGCGAGACCTCCTTGGTCTAGTCAGAAGGTTTTGGCTTCATGTTTGGCCTCGATTACTTGATCTACGTGGAAGGTGGATTAGTATCCCTGGTCGGAAGTTCGTCAACCAGTTCTAGAGATTTTCGATCACACGCATATGCCATCTTATTATGCCATCAAACCATGATGACCCCTTTTGGTCCTGGCATTTTTAAACTATGATAGCCGTAATGTGTAGCTACCAAGAACTTTGCCAATACCGGACAACCAAGGATCCCATTGTATGCAGTTTCAAAATCCACTACATCAAATGAAATCTTTTCTTTTCGGAAGTTATTTGGCCTTTCGAACGTAACCGGTAAGAAAAGTTGCCCTATAAGTTTAGCAGTAGATCCTGGAACTATGCCATGGAAGTCATATTTCACAGGCTTTATTTTCGACCTAGGAATTTGCATTTATTCCAATGCTCCCGTAAACAAGATATTTAAAGAACTACCTTTATCTATTAGAACTCGATTAACTTTACAATTATTAATAGTAGGTTCAACAACAATAGGGAGCCTACCTGGTCGAGTTGAAGGGATGGGGCAGTCTTCTTTGTTGAAGGAGATAACTGTGTCTGACCACCTAGATGGCTCGACAGTGATCAGAGATTCGGCAAGGTTCCCTTCCTACTCCACAGTCTTTAGATGATGTCTTGATTCGTACGAAGAGGATCCGCAAAAAATCATATCCACAGTGTGCTAAGGCTTCTGGTACTCCATTTCTTCGTCACCATCTCTGTCCTTCTTGGAGCTTGGTTCTCCCAGTTCTTGCACAGAAGGGAAGGGACCTTTACCCAAGTAATAATCCTCTAGCTTCTTTTGCCAGGCTCGGCAAGTGCGCAGATCATGCTCTGCCGCCTGATGAAGTGGACACCATTTCTTGTTCTTTTTGTATTCGTCAGTCGGAGCTTTTGCCTTGTTCCGACCGGAATAATCTTTCTTGCCCTTGGAAAACTTTTCCAAAATTGCAAGAACCTCTTTGTTGTCGGGCTTGCGATTCTTCTTACCCTTGAGAGCCTTCTTATGCTTCTTCTCTGGTTTCTCCAAGCTAGGTTGAGGGATTTTATCCTTTCGATCAATAGCTTCATTCCATTCGACCGCTTCACTTGCGGCTGCATATCTATCATCCATGTCGAAAATTTCAACGGTCGTTCGTGGAGGGTTCATTGCAATATCCTCCGTAAACCGCCGATTCTTCAACCCTACTTTAAAAGCCTAAATAACGGAAGAGTCAGCGACCTCTAGAATAGAGTTTTGAACTTGGCTAAACCTCTTGATGTATTGTCGAAGAGTTTCATTGGGTTTTTGCCTGATTCGATGGAGATCATCTTCTTTTCTGGGGTGGTCGTACGTCCCTTGAAACTTGGCGATCAGCAAGTCACAGAGCTGCTCCCAAGTGTAAATTGATCCGATCGGTCGAAATCTTTGATGAGGTCTTGGTATTGATTGGTCCGCCGTCTGACCATGTTGTCCTCTGCTGAGGGAGGAGCGCTGGGAAGAAGTCATTAAGTGACTTTCTGAGTTCCTTTGCTCCCGGTACATTTCTATACGTTGCATGGTCTGTTGGAGGATCTCCGATACCTGCCTTATGAGTTGAACATAACTAGGAGTCTCTGCCAGAGCAGGATTTGGGTTATTCTGAATGTCACAAACTCGTTGTAGGTTTTGAATCATTACCGAAGGTCTTAGAGGATTCCCGCTAGCGGAAGGTATTCGATGAGTCGAATTCCCCTCCAACCTTCTGGCTTGTCCTATCTGACCCCTCATTCGATGTGGGGTATAAATAGGCGAATTAACTGGTGGCGGGTTAAGTTGTGGAGGATTATGCACGGTATCTTGATTGGTATCTCCAAATGGGCTTCGGGCTAGTGTCGTGGCCTACCACTGTTCACTTAGCCTTTACTGTTCATTCTCAATTCGGCCTATCACTATTCAGTGCACAGTAAAATGAGTACTGTTCATTCCGAAAAATAGAATTACTGTTCCAAATATACAATGTTCATAGAACAGTAATTTCAATTACTATTCGTAGTAATTACTGTTCATTTCAGTTGAAAATAGTAAACCCTAGTTACTGTTCATTAGCTGAAAAAGCTTTTCTTGTTTCTGTTCATAGCCCATTTTCGTCCATGAATAGTACTATTCATTATTTGACAATTTTCGCCTGAAACCCTAAATTGACATTTTATACCCATTTTGACTGTCTCAAGCCCAGAAAGCCTATTCTTGACTCCGTTTAGCTATATCAAGCTCCCAATAAATCTTTTTCACCTTTCTATAGGATTCTTTATCTCTTTTCTATATTTTTGTTGTACTTGGATCCAAATCTCAACTCCGTATAGTCCAATCAAGCACCACATAAATCCCCACCATCCCACACCACCTTCCTTTATGTTTCTTTTTCTGGTTTTATTTACTTGCATGTTGTTCCCAGCTCATTCCTTGTCAAGCCGGATTTTACTTGGTTTGTTTTATTGCATTGCTTCTCGTTAGATCATGACTTTGACGACCAGAAGACATCAGACAAGACCAGTATTTAGAAGATGTTGTGCAAGAAGGCAAGTTGCATTCCTTGAACATTTTGAACCCACATTTCATATATTTATTATTACTTTCATTATTGTATTTGTGTCAATTACTTTAAATATTCAAATAATACTTTTGAATGCCATGATAATTAGACAATTCCTATTATCCCACAGACAAACCCTCCTAGCACTTGTAGGCCATATTCACCTTGACAAATACCCAGCACTTATAGGCCATATTCACCTTGACAAATTCACATAAAATATTATCTATATAAGTAGCTTTATCACAAATATGCATAATCCTAGAAAGTGGTATTGGCGGTTCGCCAATGGTTTTTGTGGAGAGTTGAGGGTTGTGTCTAGGAAGTTGGACAACCCAACAGACTTGTGTTAAAAGTGAGTCATCAATGAGATCTGGAGGTGGACAACCACGAGTTGGTGTTGGGCCATCACCTCACTGGATGACAAGTAAGGACAAGAACCTTGTGCCAAGTGACTAACACAGAAAACTGTTCAACCACAAGCGTGGTCATTACTCCTTGGCTAAGTACACTGCTTATCCGATTGAATATCTATTGGAAAGGTAACTGCTCTTGTGTGATAGAGTAGTTGCGGAACTGGGATGTGACAGGAGTGGGTCTGAAGGGACACTCGGTAGTCAACACAATGGTAGGTGCCGTCATCATAGGGGTGCAAGATCCACTGGGCCGGTGGAGTCTCCCTAGGGCTGTATGGAGTTAAAACCTACCGGGTAGAGGCTAGAAAGGTTGAGCAGTGAAAAGGCTTTGTTATCCCAAACTCAATCGCACGCTAACGGGTTATGTGTCTATGATCTGATAGTATGAGTTTGAGACATCTTGTTGGTAAAGTTGGGCAATTCTGCAGAGTGTATAAAAATGTATTCAAATACGTTGTGCTTCCTATTAATGAAGCTGTGTTAATGGGTGATTCCAGTACATGAGGCATAAGTAGAGTTTTTGAGATGGTAAGTTGATAATTGAGTTTGTTGAGAAACCCATGATGTTATTATTTATTATTGTTTTACTGTTTTAAATATAAATCGCTTTAACTACAAATTGCATCCACATATGCCTGTTAAGGTAAACCCTAACCATCCGTTGAACTCCTTGCATGTAATTATTTAGCTTTTCCATGTGGCTTGTTGAGTACAGAAGTTATACTCATTCTTGCATAATCTGCAAAAACATCTACAGAGGAAATATGATAAAACATCGAGGATCTTGATGAGGAAGGTTTTGGCAGGATCACCAGACGGTGATGATTACAGTTTTTAGGTCTCGACTGCACTCAAGCGTGCCAGTGGTTTGAAATTCTTTTGTCTTGTATTATATTAACTTTGGGCTTGGATGCCCGTGTCAGTATAAAAACTGGCGGTTAAGCCTTAATCTTATGTAATAAAATATTGATTTTTGTTGTAATCGAAAGCTTGCTCGAGACACTGTTTACTTCGTAACTGCACATCTTGAACGGTTGTGAAGAGTTTAACGGTCCCGAAAATCAGGGCTAGTCACAGTCGATGCGGTCACCTTTGAAGACGGACCAGGAGAAGAAGACGGAGGAGGGGGAGGCGCCGGCGTAGTGGTGGTTGTGGTACTTGATCACACGGGCGAGGACAGGGCTGGCGACGTTGGGGAGGAGGACTTCGGCGGCACCAGCATGGTCACCCTCCAGCATCTTCTTGATCGTCCCCGACGCCGCCACGATCGTCTCCGCGGAGACCTGGAACATGTCATTGGATCTACGGAGCATCACCATCTTACTACCACTGCGACTGGCTAGTCGTTGTCATCGCCGTCGCCGGCGGCTTGGTTGCTTCGGCTTTTCCGGCCATATCGATCGATCGTGCGCGCTCAATCCGGGGTTTTAGATGTGCGTGCGTCTGCTGTATATATAAGGAGAGGAGGAGGTGATACGGTGCAATGTGGTGCCCTGTATTTGTCTTCTTTTTTAAGAGTTTATCGGAATCGAATGGGAATTAGCTTCAAACACGATAACTGATTGTGTTCGGCTATGAATCCGTGCAGTTGTGTAGCACCCCAACTACATGAAACAGATTCCCTCGAAAAACTATGTGAAACAAATGGCAAGGCTACGCAATGATCAAATTTGTATTCAAAAGTAAGTCCATCCTTATCCAACAGTCTGCATCTCTCCCCGGCATGGCATATACAATCCCAGCCCACCCTAAATCAGCCCATTTGGCCTAGCAAACCTCATCCATCCCCATCTTCGGTTCTTCGGTTGATTACTCTGGAGCCGGCCAGGATATGGCTCGGCAGCTTACTCAATTCTCACTTGCATACATTATCATCACACCTGCAAAACTGAATCAACAATCTGGAAGTACCCCTTGAATATAAGTTGCCACCATCATGGAAAAATCTCACACCTGCAAAACTGAATCGACAATCTGGAAGTACCCCTTGAATACAAGTTGCCACCAACGTGGAAAAATCTATCGTCGGTAACCGGTAGTTTTCCCACCGATATAGTTTTCCCTGCCCACCCCACAGCTCATATTTCTGAATACAAGTATCCGACAATCCATTTTCACTCACATAGCCCGCAACCAAATCATCATCAAAGTGAAGCAACAAATCGCTCGTTCTTATTCAACAAAGAATAGCAGTGGCGGAGCCAGGAATTTTATTATGGGGGTGCACACTTCAAAGATTAAAAAAAAATCTTGTACGACATATAAGTAATTTCACAAATTCAACACAATTACACAAAAAAAAAGTTCAAAATTAGTTAATAGTGCAATACAACTAGTTCAAATAAAATCTTACATGAATAAAATAGTCATAAATAGCTAATAGAAATCACAATACCATACGAAAGAAAGAAATGATATCATTTCTCTATTCCTTTTCATTTCTATGATTCAACTTGTCCTACATATACAAATCACAGAAGTCAGAAGACATTCAAGAATAAAACAGATTGATAGCATAATAACGTTTCAATTGAGGCATTGAGCAATTGGCTTTGGGGGAGATTGGCTGGCTGTCGACTGAGCTCCTCTTTTCTTGATTCTTTCCCTTTCTATTCTATATAATACTCTATCTATTATCTAAAGTCAATCAGAATCCTTTCTTCCCAATCTCTCTCTCTCTCTCACTCTCTTCATTTCCCGTTTCTATCTAAAGTCTCTCAGACTGCCCGGTGGTCACCGGCGTGGCGCCCCTCCCTGCTGCGGCCTCACTAGCGCCCCCGGCCCTGCTCCCTCACCCGTCGGCCCATCCCGCCCGCCTCCCTCACTGGCGCCTGCCCTGCCTCCTCACCCACCACGCCTGCCTCGCCTCCTCACCCAGCCACGCCCGCCTGCTCCTCACCGCGTGTCCGGTCGGCTCGGCCCAGTGCCACCACCTCGCTGCCTGCACGCCTCCCCAAATCCAATCCCAGAGGTCGAATCCCCATTCGGCCATTCCCCAATGTTTACCTTGGTCACTTGGTGTTGCCGTGTTGGAGTTGGACTGTTGGTCCTCGGTGGCGTCCTCGGTGGCAGGTGGCGGCGGGCTGGCGGTCGAAGGAGCCAGGTCGCCAGGAGGAGAAGCAAGGACGGGAGGAGCGAGGTGGGCGGCGCCAGGACTCGGGTCTCCGGTCTCAGGAGAAGGCGAGAAGCCTGGTATGCTAAATTGCTGACGGCCTGATGCTGAGCCGTGTGTGTTGCTGAATTGGGCTAAGAATGAGATGGGCCAAAATTGAGCATACTGTATATCTAAAAAAAATGCACTTTTTTTGGTCCCCCCCCGGGCGCCCCTGAAGAATAGGTACAAAAAAAACATACACTAGGTGATACACCTCTTGCCAATTGCTACAAAAATCGATCACAAAAATACATCAAGCACTGGTACAACCTGCAATTGATCACAGAATTCATCCATGCGCTTCACTTACACAAATTTCTTGAAAATTTGAAATGCGACAGCATCCAACAATTCTGAATGAAAGATGCAACTACACACAAATCTAAATATACATAACACGAGCCTTCTCCATTGTCACATAAGGTCCAGCTTATCAAATCAAATGAACTCCGCGAAGGGAAAATTGCAGCCCGCAGGACACGTTTCCACCGCCGTCGGGGGCCTCAGCGACGAAGTTGGGGAGGTTATTGGGGAAGAAGCAGTCAGCCATGGCTGTCGCGCCGTGCGCGCTTCGTCGCTTCGTGGCGTGGGAGGAGGTTCGCGCCAGGTCTGCGCCGCCGCAACCTCGCACAGATTTGGTAGCCATCGCCCACCAATCATCATTTCTGTCGCCGTCGTCGAGGCCGCCCAATGCTGTTGTCGCGGTCGCCTCGCTGCCTCCAAGGACAGCCTCCCCTATTGAGTAACATAGAGATAACTAGTAACGAGCAAGCAAAATTAAACACCCAAGACCCAAGCACAACAGTCATGCCTAGATAATCTTGCATGCGTGCATGGAAAAATCGGCACATTAGTCCATGCCAGCAACTAGGTAGTGTGAAGCATTCGATCCATTCAATCGAAGGCCCAATAATTCTCCCTCCTGCACGACGAGGTCGTTGGCGGCGAGGATGAGGTCGAAGAGTGTGTCCTGGTCGACGCCGCCGATGAACTCAGCAGTTGCGGCACTCGAGGACGCGGGCGAGGATGGGGCCGGAGACGTTGGGGAGCGGGATCCCGCCGGGGGCGCAGCCGTCCTCCAGCATGTTCCTGATCGTCACCGACGCCGCCGCGATCGTCTCCTCGGCGACCTCGAACTCCTGGCCGTCAGAGCTGCTGCTAGCCACAGCCAGGGTTCACAAATTCGTTTTCTAAAAAAATTCGTTGGTGGCAGGCTTATCAATTCCGTTCCGGTACCAGCCGGAGCGGGCGGAATGTTCCATTCCGTGTCTCAAAACGGCACAACAAAGACTGCATTCCGTACCGGCCAAAATTCCGGCCAATTTCGGTCGTTTCGGTCGGTTCCGGCCATTCCAGGCGGAATCATGCTTACCATCGATACCGATACCGGCCACAAAAGCAATAATATTATCTCCTTCCAAATTTCAACCCAGCCCAAAGGCACAACTAAATAGGAACAACTCAAATACTTAGATCTGAGGAATGCAATAAATCAAGAAACCCAAGATGCAAAAGAACAACAGAGCTGACCACAAGAAGCTTGGGCATAACAACAGAAGGAGAAGACAGCAGATGAGGGCCCGGCGGTGGTTCCAGTGGGCAGCAGCTCCGGCTGAGGCGACCCCATCGGCCGCTCCCGTAAGCGGCTACTCCGGCGAGCGGTGGCTCCAGCTGAGTCGGCCTTGGCAGTGGATGCGATCCTCCCTCACCCTCATCCCTCGGCTGTGCGTGTGTGTTTGCTTCTCTCTTTTTTTGAGAGGTTGTGTGTGTTTGTTTGCGATGGAGAAGACAGCAACCAAGACCATTTGGTGACGAGCATGTATTGTGGAGGGCCTAGGAATTTGTTACTTTGGGCAGTTGATAGCTCATAGCTTGGCTTGTTGGGCTGGCCCAACTACCATTTGCAGCTTTTTGGGACTTTAGAGTTTTAGGTGGTATGTTAACCAAATTAGTATGATACTAATATATGCTCTTATTCTTTATATATTATAAAAATATTAATATATAACACTCCTAACAGTACACGGAATGAACCGATGCTAGGAATGTTTCATTCCAGTAGCTAAACCGGAATGGCCTCCGGAACGGAATTGACAACTATGGTTGGTGGACGAAATGGCCGAAATGACCGAAATTTCGGAATTTCGGTTCAAAATTTCGATGGATTTTCAACCGGTTTGAATCAAATTTGAAACTAAAATTTGAAATAATGGCAAAAATTAGTGCTTGGTGGGATTCACCACTCGTCACCGTGAACCAAATAGACAGACGTTGCCACTAGGGCGCCTTCAACTTGTTGATTCTATACTAGTGTTTATTTTTTAACCCTCCAAATTCCCTTCAAATTCAAACCAACCGAATTTTTTTGAACGAATTTGATTTCTTTCGTCACCATCCGAAAGGACCGAAATTTGCGAAATTTCAGTGAAATTTCACGAAATTGTGAACCCTGGCCACAGCGGCTTCGCCGGCCATGTCGAGTATTGATCGAGATATCGCTCGCGTTCGATAATCCGGTGGTTTAACTCGGGGGTGTTCGTGTCGCCTTTGCTATATCGATCGATGCAGGCGAAAACTTACGTATCAGGTTCCAATCCCAGAAAATCGTAGCGAAGAATCCGCACAAATACGCACTCACCCTGTGGTGCAAGGACACAAGGTGACACTGTTGAAGTATAAGTAAATTGTCCGTCTATGTTTATCAGTTTAAGCTTTTTGGTAAATTAGTTGGTGCACGTAACTTAATATGGTATTAGAGCCAAGAGATCTTGAGTTCAAGACCTGGCTAGCGTAATTAAGAAAATAATTGCAGTCTATTTCTATTCCATGTCTTAGGCCTAAGGGAGCCTACACATGAGGGGGAGTGTTGAAGTATAAATGAATTGTCCGTCTTTCCTCACCAGCTTAAGTTTTAGGATGAATTAGTTGGTGTATACAACTTAATAGACACAATACTAAGCCTTGATTATTAACTAGTACGGTTTAACATTGTTCGATTTTATTCTATCCTCGAAACATGCGCTCAAGCCAACTCGCCTCGTTCTAGAAAAGTGTATGGTCTTAACAAAATAGAACTGTGGAAATTACAAAAGCAACTTATTAGAGACCAACAATGCATATAGGAATTATGCTGACAAACAAACATGTCTTCCTAAAGGAGGTAAAATAACGAAACATCTTGCCTTGTCAGACACCATCCATGTCCTGTCTGGTTATTGTGTGGCACAGCTGCAGTTTTCCTGAAAAAGTAGCTTCCGACTGGACTGAAGCGTTGCACAGCTGAATGGCTGATCTAAAGAGATTTGTTGTTTAGCTGTCTGGTTTTAGATCAGATGGTCGGAGCTTCTAAGTTGGGAAATGTATGAAATGCCCATTAGGCAAATGATGGCTTGTTTGATACTGTTTAATGACAATTAACGGTAATTAACGACAATTAATGGCGCTTCACAACAACTACCGTAATTGAAGAAATTAACGTAATTGAAGACAATTAACGCAATGGACGACAATTACCACAATTAATGAGAACTAGCGCATTAACGACAACTAACGCAATAGACCGCGAGTAACAACGATTAATGCAATGGACAGCAATTAACGACAATTAACGTAATTAACGATAATTATTACATAAATAATTACAAAACATATTTTTTACATGACTAATTACAATAAACAATTAATTTACAACAGAAAAAAAGAAAGAAAAAGAATTTTATTATAAAAAGACTACGATTAGGGTTTGGGTCAAGGCAGGGGAGGAGGAGGGCGGCCAAAGGGGGCGAAGGAGAGCTAGGAGGGAGGAGGGGGGGGGAGGACGGAGGTGTAATACCCCGAATTTCGATTAAAGAGAATAATATACAGGAAAGGAAAATTTATTCAATTTCGAATGCAACAAAGTTTAGAGATGGATTTAAGATCAAAATTCAGATGTTCTTAGAGCGTTTGGACTTTGGGCTCTCGGCCCATTGTGCAAAAGCCCACTAACGGGCCGGCCTTAGTGAATAAAAAAAGGGGGGTGCCACCCCCCCCTCAACCCTAGCCGCCCCCTTGGCCGAATTTTTCCCCCACCCCTTCACCTTGGCAGCCGCCACCTCCTACCCTCTCCTTCCCTTGGCACCTCCACCTCCACCTCTTAAGACTATCCCTCCATTGCTGCCATGTCCCAGAGGTTTTCCTGCTTTTGGCTGGCTGCAAGAATGAGGAAGAAGAGGGCAAAGGAGGAAAGGAAGGAGGACAGGAGGAGAGTTTCTTTGTAAGGCTTGATCAGCGATTCCTTGTGGGTCTTCAAGGGTAACGATTTGAGATCCTTGCTGTTTTGGATGATTAGATTCGTAATTTGCTACGATTAGTGGATCTACGTTCTGCTGCGTTAATTCTAGAATTCTGTCTATTCTTGTGCGTCTGTTTTCATGTATTTATAGGCCGAATTAGAGGATTTTTTTCTACTAGAGAGTTGTAGGGCATGTCTTCAAATTTCCATATGTTCAAAGATCACACAATTCTGAGTTGTGGTTTAAAAGTTACATCGATTTCTTTGATACTGTCCAAAAAGTCTGACGATCTTGAGCAGTCGTCTTGTTCAGTAATTAAGATTATGTTAAGGGATGATTCAGGGTTTCTACCCAACTATATTGTTGTACAAATTTTGGTAAGCTTTCCATATTGTTAAAAATATTGAAATTTGATTAAGCCAATCAAATGTTATGAATTATTTACTTCTGTTGTTTAATTCTATCAGACAGTTTATGGTTTAGACTTTCATCTGATAATTAAACACAGAAGTTGGCCGAATTAGAAAGGCTCGCCAACTATGTTATTGTATAGGATTTCATTATATTTCCAGAGAGTCTAAGATCACTCATTTTCGAGTTTCATAGCAAAAGTTATGAAGGTTTTAATACCGTTGTCTAATATAGACTGCTAGACTGTCGTCTAAATTGAATAGAACAATTGTGTGAACCTTGGGTTGAGGAAGATGAGATTAAGCGTTGCGAGGAATGTCATGTTCAAGTTGTTCTTATTTGAGTAATTCAATTGTGTAGGAGGAGAGGGTTCGAGATTAGTGGCTTCGTCCTTGCCTCCTAACGCATCGCAGTTCGAAAGGCAAATACAATTGAATTGTCTTGATTGTTGTTTGCACCACTTGATTGATGAATATGCAATGGGTAACTTTGGTATTTCTTGTTTCCCTTCATAATTGATATACCATGATTCTTCGATAATATGTTTACGATCAATATATTCATCCGTTCCTTCTTTCATGTTCACCACGGTAGTGGGTAGTGAAGTCCCATCAGTCCGATATGGGCAAGTACATTGTGTAATGTATTGATGTTGTTTGTTCATAGTGTTTTATGTTCATGCCATGACTGAGTACTATGGTCTGTGAGTAGGTTTCATTGATTTCTGTTTCGTTCCATGTATGTGAATTCATAGTTCTTGAGTTTTCATCTTACAAATTCATTTATTCATTCATTCATACATTGCTCATGATTCACCCACGGGAATGTGATGTAAAGACCCATCAATTCTAGTATAGGCATGTAAGACCCACAATTCCAATGTGGACACATTGGATCCCCGTGATGAAACATTCTTCATGCGGGCCTTGGATCCCCGCATTTTGGATAATGCGGGTCTGAGTGAACACCGACGGGTGTTCATTAGCTATACTGGTATAAGCAGAAGAGAAGATCATGAATTTCATTCATTCATATGATTTCTGTCATTCTACATTCGAATTCTATTATGTGATTTTATGCTCTTATTCATCTATTTTACATTCGTATTCTATTCTGTAAACGTTATGTTCTTATTCAGAATTGTTCATATTGTTCTGTTGTTCTTATCGTGGACTCATTCTTGTCGTGTTTATTTGTTGGGAAAATTGGCTACAGGGCACTGCCCATTTCACTTATTGCCAACAGACATCTAAAAACGTGGTGTGCTGTAAGACACCGCAAAAGATGTAATTTTGCCGAGGACACCGAGGGCACTATTTTATTATTTTCGGTCGAGGGAGAGAGAAAGCACGTGAATTGTCTATTTTGCCCTTTCTCCTTCTACCTCCTCTTCTTCTTCCCCTTTTTCCTCTTTCTTCCTCTTCTATCAACACGCCGAGTCGGCGCTGCGCCCGTCGCCCTCGCCAACTCCGGCGCACACGCCACCCTCGCCAACTCCCCCAACAGCCTGCGCTGCGCCCGTCGCCCTCGGCTCAGTCCTCTCTCTCCTCTCCTCACGCTCAGATCCGTCAAGCATCACGACCTCCCTCACGCTCACGCTGGCTGGCCTCCGCCCTCTGCCTCCTCCTCGCCGCCGTCCGGGCCTTCTTTCTTGCATCGGCGTCAACACGAAGCTTCCGGCCCCACCCGCCAAGCATCACGACCTCACACCACACTGCGGTGCTCCGCCCCTGCCTCCTCGCCGCCGTCGCCGGGCCCTTCTTCTACCGCCTCACCGCGTCAACATGAGCTCCTCCGGCTCCCACCCGCCAAGCTTCAGCGACCTTCCTCACGCTCGCCTGCGGCGGCTCCGCCCTCTGCCTCCTCCTCGCCCGCCACACGGGCCTTCTTCTCTACCTCACCGCGTCAACACGAGCTCCTCCGGTTCCCGCCTCGCTCCCACCCGCCAAGCATCGACCGACCTCACGCCAGATCCGCCAAGCATCAACGACCTCCAGACGCGCTCGCTGGCCTCCGCCTCTACCTCCTCCTCGCTGCCCGCAGCAAGCCCATTCGCTACTACCAAAGGGATCTCGTGAGATGTTCGGCCCACGCCATCGCCGCAGAGCGAGGACACACCGCTCCATCCCCGCTCCCTACGCCGCCGCAAAGGTCGCCAAGACCGGTACACCATCAACTCATCATGAGGCCTACGGCCTCTTCGCAAGAACTGGCGTGCTCTTCAACCACGAGTCCCTCATCATGGCGAGAACTTCGTCACCCGCAAGATCACCGCGCCATCGGCCAAGATCAAGGTCGGCCTCCGCATCAAGGTCTTCCTCGGCAACCTCTCCGCCAAGATGGGACCGGGCCACCGGGGACTACGCCGAGGCAATGTGGCTCATGCTACCAAGCAGACAAGCCCGGTGACTACGTCGTCGCCACCGACGAGTCCCACACCGTGAAGGAGTTCTTGCAAGCTGCGTTTGGGTACGCCGGGCTGAACTGGAAGGGCTACTCTGACATCCTCGGTCCTCGCCATCCACTTCAGAGACAGAATCGGGATCTAGGGCGAGACAGCAGCAGTGGTGCCGCTCTGTCGCCCATCATCAACACGTTCATGGTCGGGCAAGATCCGTGGCAATCGCCCACTAGCTCCAACTCGCGACGGCCACGGAGATCGTGGCTTGCGTGTGGGCGCCATGTGGGTCCTCTTGCGGTGAGAGCCGGATGTGTGAGATGTGTTGTTCCGGAGGCAAACGAGCGAGGGCATCTGAGTCCTTTTCAAATTTTTCTCTCCTCAAGCCCGGAAATGATATAATAGTGCTCTTGATGTCTTGTGGCAAAATTACACGTTTTTATGTGTCTTCTAGTCAGTACCACGTTTTTTCAGTGTCCGTTGGCAAATGACACACATCTGGAGTGCCCTCTAGCCAATTTTCCCTTATTTGTTTTAGGTAAACATTGAAGATGGCATGCATGGGAGGGATTAGTCACATGGATCACTTCTTTTACTTCACATACTTCACATTTAATTATATGAACTTGTTCTTACCTTTCATTCATTAAATATTGGATTGTAATAAATGGAGGTTGATGGCTGATGTTATCCTTCCTTATGTTATGGTTGATTTAATACCTGCTTCTGATCTTGAATAGTTTATTGATAGGTTTATCTTATTGGACTCATTATGCTTGGATATTTAGAGTTTGTGATAAGTTGTTGAATTCGGATTAAATTCTTATATTCGTTCTATTATATGTTGATCTTTATATGTATTTAGTTGAAAGATTGTTGAAATTATTACATAATTTTGCTAGCGTTAGACTTTAGGTAATATCTTGGCTTTCACATAGCCAGGGTGTTACAGTTGGTATCAGAGTGGGCTTTAGGTTCGTGGTAATTAAAAATAATAAATTGACACACTGTGCACAGTAGATGGGGTTTGGGTAATCCATTGCATCCATATTTCTAGTGGTATGTTTCATCATGTTGAATTGTTCTTGAATTGATTCTGTACTATTGTTAATCTATGAGATGTTATGATCTTCTATATCTATGAATTTATTCTATGATTGATATGAGATGATCCTATGTTCATAATTGATTATATTGGTTATGCATGATGGTAACGGGTGTTGAGAAGTTGAGGTCGTGGTTGTTGCCCTAAGTTTTGCCAGGCTACACCACCGTTCGTGGTATGGGAATAGAGAAGTACTTACCCCCGTTCCATAGTTATGTGTTGAGCTTGAGCCCTTTGATGAAGTTGTTGCCTTCCTTAAGCTCATATTTGGTCTTCTGGTTGCAGTTTCTTGCAGTTGATGAATTTCCTTTGAATGGTGGTTATAATAAAGTGGGCAAGTTTCAATTGGTCTCTATTTGTTCTTTGAAACAAATATTGTTCTTCCGACTATTGTGATATTTCTGCTACTTGTAAACGTTGTTAATTTGCAAGGTTGGTCTTTTCCCGGAGGTTCTTTTATTCTTTGTTGGAAAACGTAACTCATTTGTTCGCTTAGTATTTAGGCAATGGAAGGTTTCTTTTGCAAGTTCCTTATTATGTGGAAGCTTTGATCTTGTGTATTTCTTTTGGATTAATTTGAGGGTTGAAGTTTAATGCCTCTCTTTTATGAAAGAGTATGTTAAAACCCTTTAGTGATGTATGGTCATTCTAAACTAAAAGGTTTTAATTAAATGAAGTTATTGGTATGGTATGAGTTATCAGGTTGGGTATTAGCATGGTGCAAACCAATGATTCTTAGCTAAATATCTTGGTTTCATAGCTAATATCATCAAAAGTGAAGTTAATTAATTTCCAGTTGTCCTGTAGTAGTTCTTGAAAATTCTGAATAAGAATTTGTCTATATATGTTTGGAACTCATGGAGTTATTAGGGAGTGTGAAATAATAGTGAATTTGTTTGATCACTTCAATCGTTTAAACTTTTAAACTTGTTGAGTAAATGGTATTATTTGATCTTAATTAATTAATCTAACCGTTCAAGACGATTAATCACGAATGTGTTGGGCTATTGTCTTGGTAAATATTAATCTTGACTCTGTTTTCTATTTGAATATTTGATGAATGTGTACAAATGCTAGATTCACCTGATTTTTTCCATGCTAAATTGTTGATATATGTATAAAGAAATAGACGAAGGTTGTTGTATTGACTTACAAAACCTTGTCTTATAAATATTCTATTGTTGAAGTTTAAAGATAATTCGTTCTAATTTCTAAACAAAAGGTAGACCGTTGAATCTACTCTTATATACTTTGTGTTTGAAAATAGAGGTAGGACCATGAATGCTTCCATGATTAGATAATCATCAATTGTTAGTAGTAATGGCTAGAGTGCTTTTAGTGTATGCTTTATTAGCGTTGAACGTCAGTAAGGGTTAAATGAGCAGAATCTAATAAGTCATTTAAACTGATGTGTTGTATGAGATTGTCTTGTACTAGTGTGAGTTTGTTAAAAAGATATTTGTTTCAGCTTAGTGGCTTGCGTACTAGGTTTCCTTTCTAGAATAAGATGTTATTACAATCTTGTATGATGATGGAAATTCTATGACATGATTTGTTGTGTTTCTTTTAGAAGATTTATTGACGTGATAGCAAGGTAAATTGAATGTTACCAAGAATGTATGTTATTGATGTTAATAAAATGTTCAGTAATGTGAGGGTGATGTTGATTCTTTTATAGAGAAAGTATTTTGATCGCCTTTCGTGATCTCTTACATGAAAATATTTCAAAAGTTGCATTCATGATCTTTTGGTGTTCAAGAATTATGTGGTAATTGAAAGTTGTCGAGTAAAGCGACGTGTTGCAAAGTTCTATTGGTTCTTAAATGATTCAAGTGATTTGATCTTGAATGCTCGTTTGTTCTTATCTGTTAAGGTTTGATATTCTCTTTTTGTTAGGCCTTTGCCTTCAAGTGTGGTCTCCTCTTATGTTTTCTAAGTTCATTGCCTAATTGATTATTTCTCTTGGTCCTGTGTTCACTGTGAGTGATAAATATTTTTCTAGTTGGTGAAAATTGTTTCATTTGTCTTTTCTGTTGAGAAAGAATCAACCTATTAGATTCACAAGGGGCTTTCGAGGTGTCTATTAATTGTCGTTGTGAGACCTTAGGTTGTAAGTTATTTGAGGAGCGTTAGAGGATAAATTGGTTTCTTGTATGATTCTTGGAGAGAATCTCAGTTATACAGGATATTTGTCTTTAAGACTAAATTAATTGCATTGTTGCAATTAATAGAACCTATAGTGATTTGTGGTCCAAAGTCTTTTATTCACTTTGGGTGGAACATCAGAATTATCGAAAGAATAGAAATCTTGATCGAGTATGATTAGATTGTAGGAATTTTATTCATTGAATCTAAGGATTTCCCTAACATTTACACCATAAGTTCATCTAGGAGTCTCGGAGGTTAATTTTGGGCTTCACATTTTTATGCTGGGACTTTGGTCGTCCAAGGATTTTGTCTAGAGGAAGTAGAATAAAGGTGGATTATGGATTGTAGGATGATCATTGATAGGACCCTTTTGTTGTAGTGCATGAGAATGTGTGATGCGAATTCTGAGTCGTTTGTTATTCAAGGATGGAGGAGATGTGTTTGCGTGTGAGATCTATTTTGAGATGCATTGGAAGTCATCTGTCAAAGTAATTCCGTCGGTAGATGAGTTGGCTAGAATATGTTTATGTGGAGTCAATAGAACCTCTCTACAAATATGTGGCTGATGTATTTGATTTGAGCGTGGCGTTGAGGTTGCCAATTTAAGAAGAAAAAAATGAGTTAGTGTCATGCAATGAATTCGAATTTCATAAATTAAGAGAAGTTCTATTCTTAAAAGAGAAATTGAGGAACAGTGGCCTCGGGTAATGAAACGCTTCCTTGATTCTTGGCTATGTGTTTATGACTGATGTCTTTGGTAATTTGAGTTGGCACTGTATTGGCTTGTATGGTTCTTTCCAGTTCAGACAAAATAAAAGAAGAATTTGGTTTGGGCATCTAAGTTATTTCTCATTTGGCTTTCGTTCTGTTTGTTCGCAATCTGCCTAATTAGAAAGTGGAATGATTTTCGTGATGAATTGTCAATTTTGGATTTGACCCTTTTGGTGGAGAGTTGGTATTGCGTGGATGCGATGAGAGCTCTTTATTTTCAGTTGAATTCTCTTCGTAATTCAGTTGTTTAAATACGAGTTCTGTTGTGCATTCTTGACTAAAGGAGGTGCTCCATGTTAGTTGAAAAGTTCGATTTAGAACTGGGACGAGAGTTCCCTGTATGTTGAGCATGTTTTGTGCTTTTGTACCAAAGGGGAAGTTGGCCCAGGTACATTGGTTCGTTTTCGACAATTGCAGGGATTAGAAAGTTGGCATATCGCTTTGATCATCTCGGGTCCATATGTGAGGAACGCAATGTCTGGTATTTTCTGGTGCTGAGTGAGTAATTGAGCCATTCAAAGCTTGAGATTTCGTTAAAGTTGTTGACCTTCGAGTAGGGTCTTGCTTTCGATTCTCTTCTAATGAGTGTACCTGGAAAGGGTCAGGTTAAGTGTTAGGACAGACGTCGTTTTACATCCTTGTGTTGCGGTCTCATCAGTTCGAGAGAGAGGCCACTTGGAAGATGGAGTTTCGTATGCGCGAACAATATCCGGATTCGTTCGCAATGGGTGCGTGTTTATCATTGTTTTATTCCAGTTGCAGTTTTCTTTCGGGAAGGTCAGTGAGTAGATTCGGGCTCAAATCCTGTTAAGGGGGTAGAATGTAATACCCCAAATTTCAATTAGAGAGAATAACATTCGGGAGAGGAAAATTTATTCAATTTCAAATGCAACAAAGTTTAGAGATGGATTTAAGATCAAAATTCAGATGTTCTTAGAGCGTTTGGAGTTTGGACTCTCGGCCCATTGTGCAAAAGCCCACTAATGGGCCGGCCTTAGTGAACAAAAAAGGGGAGCGCCACCCCCCTCAACCCTAGCCGCCCCCTTGGCCGAATTTTCCCCCCACCCCTTCACCTTGGCAACCGCTACCTCCTGCCCTCTCCCTCCCTTGGCGCCTCCACCTCCACCTCTCAAGACGATCCCTTCATTGCTGCCATCTCTCGGAGGTTTCCCTGCTTTTGGCTGGCTGCAAGAATGAGGAAGAAGAGGGGGAAGGAGGGAAGGAAGGAGGAGAAGAGGAGAGTTTCTTCGTGGGGCTTGATCAGCGATTCCTTGTGGGTCTTCAAGGGTAATGATTTGAGTTCCTCGCTATTTTGGATAATTTTGATTCGTAAGTTGCTACGATTAGTGGATCTACGTTCTGCTGCGTTAAATCCAGAATTCTGTCTATTCTTGTACATCTGTTTTTGTATATTTATAGATCGAATTAGAGGATTTCGTCTGCTAGAGAGTTGTAGGACATGTCTTCAGCTTTCCATAGGTTCAAAGATCACACAATTCCGAGTTGTGGTTTAAACGTTACGTCGATTTCTTTGATATTGTCCAGAAAGTCTGATGATCTTGAGCAGTCGTCTTGTTCAGTAATTAAGATTATGTTAAGGGCTGATTTAGGGTTTCAACCCAACTAGATTGTTGTAGAAATTTTGATAAGATTTCTGTATTGTTAAAAATATTGAAATTTGATTAAGCTAATCAAAAGTTATGAATTATTTACTACTCTTGTTTAATTCTGTCAGACAGTTTATGGTTTAGACTTTCATCTGATAATTAAACACAGAAGCTGGCCGAATTAGAAAGGCTCGCCAACTAGGTTATTGTAGAGGATTTCATTATATTTACAGAGAGTCTAAGATCACTCATTTTTTAGTTTCAGAGCAAAAGTTATGAAGGTTTTAAAACCGCTGTCCAGTATAGTCTCTTGCTAGACTGTCGTCTAAATTGAATAGAATAATTGTATGAACCTTGGGTTGAGGAATATGAGATTAAGCGTTGCGAGTAATGTCATGTTCACGTTGTTCTTATTCGAGTAATTCAATTGTGTAGGAGGAGAGGATTCGAGATTAGTGGCTTCGTTCTTGCCTCCTAACGCATCGCAGTTCAAAAGGCAAATACAATTGAATTGTCTTGATTGTTGTTTGCACCACTTGATTGATGAATATGCAATGGGTTATTTTGGTATTTCTTGTTTTCCTTCATAATTGATATACCATGATTCTTCGATAATATGTTTACAATCAATATATTCATTCGTTCCTTCTTTCATGCTCACCCCGGTAGTGGGTAGTGAAGTCCCATCAGTCCAATATGGGCAAGTACATTGTGTAATGTATTGTTGTTGTTTGTTCATAGTGTTTTATGTTCATGCCATGACTGAGTACTATGGTCTGTGAGTAGGTTTCATTGATTTCTGTTTCGTTCCATGTATGTGAATTCATGCTTCTTGAGTTTTCGTCTTACAAATTCATTTATTCATTCATTCATACATTGTTCACGATTCACCCACGGGAATGGGATGTAAAGACCCATCAATTCCAGTATAGGCATGTAAGACCCATAATTCTAATGTGGACAAATTGGATCCCCGTTATGAAACATTCTTCATACAGGCCTTAGATCCCCGTATTTTGGATAATGCGGGCCTGAGTGAACACCGACGGGTGTTCACTGGCTATACCGGTATAAGCAGAAGAAAAGATCATGCATTTCATTCATTCATATGATTTCTGTCATTCTACATTCGAATTCTATTATGTGATGTTATGCTCTTATTCATCCATTCTACATTTGTATTCTATTCTGTGAATGTTATGTTCTTATTCAGAATTGTTCATATTGCTCTGTTGTTCTTGCTGAGTTGTGGACTCATTCTTGCTGTGTTTATTTGTTTTAGGTAAACATTGAAGACGACATGCATGGGAGGGATTAGTCACATGGATCACTTCTTTCACTTCACATACTTCACTCTTAATTATATGAACCTGTCCTTACCTTTCATTCATTAAATATTGGATTGTAATAAATGGAGGTTGATGGTTGATGTTATCCTTCCTTATGTTATGGTTGATTTAATACCTGCTTGTGATCTTGAATAGTTTATTGATAGGTTTAGGTTTATCTTATTGGACTCATTATGCTTGGATATTTAGAGTTTGTGATATGTTGTTGAATTCGGATTAAATTCTTATATTCGTTCTATTAGATGTTGATCTTTATATGTATTTAGTTGAAAGATTGTTGAAATTATTACATAATTTTGCTTAGTGTTAGACTTTAGGTAATATCTTGGCCTCTACTTAGCGAGGGTGTTACAGGAGGAGAGCGGCGGTGTGGGAGGAGGAGGGTAGTGGCCGTGTGCGTAGGAGGAGGAGGGCGGCGGCGGCTCGGGATAGGGGGAGAACGGCGGCGTCGGAAACGGACGGAGAAGGGGCGGCGGCGGCAGGAGGAGGAGAAAAGAAGAGGAAGGCGATACGGGAGGAGGAGGAGGCGTGGGCGGACAAGGCAGCGCACTATGGTTAGGATTAGGGTTTGCGTCGACCGAGCGGGGGTTTTGTGCAATGGCAAAAGCAGGTAAATACCTCCGAACTTCAGGGGTAAATTCGGAACGAGGCCGCGGGAAGCTGCCCCTCAGCGCCTTCCGATTTCCGGCTTTCCCACGTTATACACAGCTTCTGACTTCAAGAAAAGCCAATAGAAAAAACCGGCCGTTTGGAACAGCTTCCGGCTTTTTCATGCGAAAAGCCAATGCCACCCCTAATAGGGCCGTAGAGTTTACAGGTGCAACAAATCTCGAGCAGTGACCATCTGCCATCAGAATAGGAGATGTAGATCGATAATCGATATAGTAAGCCATAAGCATGTTAGGAAACCGGGCCCAGGACCAGGAGTCCTGGCCCAATTGGACACCTCATGTTTTCCAGTAGTCTATATAAAGGAGAGGGGACCCCTCATTGTAATCGATCATTATTGAAGAACAATAAAGAGAAACCCGAAGTCCCCTCATATCCCTGTATTCAATCTCTTATTCTGTTCTTGTGTTCTTGATTTGTTCTAAGCGATTCTACGCTTGTCTGCGAGGTAATCGTTCGGATTTGGATCGACTAGCGACTTGTTACTCAACACGTTATCAGCACGATCGACTTCGGCTACTTCTAGGCCTACTTTACTCGGATCGAAGGTAATCGCTGATGAACGACACTCGAGATTGAATCGCCTTCTTTCTAGATCGCTTTCAATTCGCAAATTCGCTTAGATTGTTTTTCTCATTGTAAATCCTTTCTAATCTACCGTGAGCCGACTCAAGTCGCCGACACAATGTCGATGGGTAGATTACACGAAAGAGTGGATGTCGATTGTACCGTAGAAGTTGCAAATCCGTTCTAATCTATCGTGAGCCGACTTGAAGTCGCCGACACAATGTCAATAGGTAGATTGCATGCAAGAACCGGCGATGATTGCACTATATTGTATCGCGTCGCATAAACAGTAATTAAAAAATATATCGGCCCGACGACCGTCGACCATGGAATCAAGACTAGAGCCAAGACGGCTTGGAGCCGCCGCGCTTTGCCGCGACGAGGTTACCACCACCGCCCGCGCCGCTTAGAGTAGCCGCCGAGCCGCCAGAAGCGGCCCGGCCCGCCCCACGCGGCCGCCGCGCACGGCGCCACAGCACCGCCCTCCGCCGCGCTTTTGCAGCCGCCGCCAAGACCCATGGTCGCCACGCTGCAAGGCCAGAAGCCGCTTGAACTGCCCATTGTCAGCGCCGCCCAAGACGACGGCATCGAGTCATTGCTGCTTAATGGGTAGGGAAACCCTACCCCGTGCGCGGTTTGAAGGCCAGTTGGGCCCTTTTGGGCCGGTGAAAGAAAAAAAAGAAGGGGTCCGGTTGGAAATCCAGTTTTTGCAAAAAGGCCCTCTAGAAAGTTGAAATTTACGCGAAAAGTTTCTCTGAACTGAAATTTTTGCGTTTTAACCCCTAAAGTCCTTTTTCCAGTAGAAAAGGGCCTCGGGAATTCGAATTTTGTACCAATTTTTGTATTTGAAGCATGTTTAACTTTGTTATTATTATTTCTATGCAATTTATTTATTGTATTTACTGTTTTTGATTATCTGTGATTGTTTATATTGCTTTTAATCATTGAAAATAATAGTAAATCATGAAAAATGTATAGAATAATATGGGAACATTATGAGAACCTTTGCAACCATTATATGCAAGTTACCAGCAGTAGTCTTATAGACCTTTTGCATGAATATGCAGATGACTGGCATTACGAACCGGGAATTCGAAGAGCTGGCCCAGCATGGCCAGAATTACTTGACTTGGGCATCAGATGTTGAAATTGTACTTAGAACCAAGAAGCTCCGTGCTGCTATCGGACTTGGCACCTCGAAGGATGTCATACCAACTGCTGAAGAGAATGATCAAGCACTTCATTTCCTCAGACATCATCTCTATCTAATGCTCAAGAATGAGTATATGGCAGAGAAGAACGCATTAGCTTTATGGACCGCCTTGAAGAAGCGGTTCGAGAAGCTGAAGTACACCATCCTTCCTCGTGCAGAGCAAGAATGGAACCGACTACGTTTTGTAGACTATAAAACAGTGGGGGAGTACAATTCTGCTTTGCACAGAATTTGTACCAATCTTCAGCTCTGTGGAAAGGCAATCACAGACGAGGAAAAGATTGAGAAAACCCTCTCTACCTTTCACCCAAATGCGGTGCAATCCGCACGCAACTATCGTCAAGATGGCTACAAGGAGTATGCCGAACTGATTGACATTATGCAAGTTGCGAAAGCTCAAGATGAGGTTCTAAGGAAGAACTACATCTCACAGCCACTTAGTAGCAAAGTTGGCCATGAAGTCAACGCTAGCAGCTACAAGGTGAAAAAGCCTCACTCAAGAGAAAGAGGCAAGAAGGGTGATGGTCGCAAGATTAAGTAAAATTCTCAAGCCAAGAAGGGCGGAAATAAGAAGCGTGATGAGAAGCCCTATGGTCAGCAGGACCAAAATTGCTACAAATGTGGCACTCGGGGACATTGGTCACGTGTTTGCCGTGAGCCGCAGCACGTGATTGATGCTTTCAAGGCTATGAAGAAGGGCAAAGCACAGCATGAGGCACACCTCGCCATTGCAGGCACAGAGGATCCACACTCATTGGTTGCATCCATGGATGTGGACTGACTTAGAAGCAATTTCATCACTCCCTCTTTGGACATCGCAGAAGAAAGCAGCAATTGTGAGTTGCCGAAGAAGAGAAGATGGACATAGAATAGATTCAATGGGTTAATTCATACTTCACTGATTCAATCTAGTGCACGCATTGCACTTAGATTTTATAGTCATTTGCAGTTTTTGGTTGTAATAGAACTTTGAATTATTGAATAATGGTTGTAAGTTCTAGGATAGCAAAGAATTGCATTCTCATAATGAGTCCTGCAAGACTTTTTCCGTATTAATAATAGCAAGTTATGTTTTGTTTGGAGTATTTTATTTATGTGTGGATTGCTTTCTACCCCATATTAATAAATACTTTATATATCAGAACACGTGTGGCGCCCTATGGAGGAAGTGTGCTTAGCGGATAGCAGCACAACGAATACCATATTAAGAGAGACAAAAATTTTCCAGTCGATCAGCAAGAATGCTGGCAGTATTACGACAATCGCAGGAAGCGATACATGTATAATAGGCTCAGGAAGAGCCATAATTATACTCCCGATGGGGCACAATATTGGTCATTGAAGAAGCCTTGTTGTACCCAGAATTGACTAGAACTCTCATATTCGTGCTAACGGTCTCCATGTAGAGACTGAAGAAGAGTATGGTAAGGAATACCTGCTTATTACAAAGCGTGAAGAACATGGAAAAAGGATATTAGAACGACTTCCTTCATATGAATCTGGGCTATACTACACTAATATTAAGGCACCTGCAGCCTATACTATCCTGAAAATCACTTTTAGAAGCTCTGAACTTTTCAGTCTCTAGCATGATAGATTAGGCCACCCGGTCTTAGAATGATGAGAAATATAATTACCAATTCTCAGGGACATCATATTAATGTAAAGAATTTTCCAAATCAAGAAGATTTTGTGTGCCCCGCATGTGCCACTAGGAAATTAATTACTAGACCTTCTACTCTGAAAGTGAAGGATGAAATCCCTACTTTCCTGGACCGTATCCAGGGAGACATTTGCGGTCCTATACAGCCCCTGTCAGGGTCATTTAGGTACTTCATGGTGCTCATCGATGCTTCCTCGAAATGGTCGCATGTATGCTTATTGTCTACGAGAAACCACGCTTTAGCAAAGCTGATCTCGCAGATAATTAAAATTAAGAATAATTTCCCTGATCATCACGTAAAGTCCATCAGAATGGACAACACTGGAGAATTCACTTCAAAGGCATTTGATGATTATTATATGGCAATGGGAATTACCGTTGAACATTCAGTACCACATGTCCACACCCAGAATGGACTAACAGAGGCATTAATTAAAATAATTAAATTTATTGCCCGACCGCTTTTGCAGAATTGTAAATTACCAACTACATGTTGGGGACACGCAGTCCTGCATGCAGCAACTCTCATCAATTTTAGACCGTCGGCATATAACATCCATTCACCTATACAACTAGTGCAAGGGTCAGCACCAAAAATCTCTCATCTCCGAAGGTTTGGTTGTAAGGTTTATGTACCTATACCACCACCGCAACGAACTGCAATGGGACCTCTCCGAAAGTCTGGGATATACGTTGGTTATGAGACAACATCCATAATCGTATCCGACCCTATGATCGAGATTTGCATACAAATGACCGCCACCGATAGCATATTTGATGAGGATAGTTTCCCGTCATTAGGGGGAGGAAATCAACCCCTTGATGAAGAATGTCGGGAAATAACGTGGCAAGCCACGGGAATCTATGCACATGACCCGTGCACTAATGAAGCAAATAGAGAAGTCCAAAAGATAATTGATTTGCAAGCTTTAGCGAATCAACTGCCTGACCACTTTTGTGATTTGAAGAGCGTGACCAAGTCGCATGTGCCTGCACACAATGCACCAGAGAGGGTCGAAATACCAAAGAAAATTGGAGGTATCCCTAATCCCGTCCTAAGGCCTAAGAATAAAAGGACGAGAACTCCAGCCCCTCAAATCCTAAGTAACTGGGGACGCCTGGCGAAAAAGGATAAGAAGGATTTGACACAGCCGATCACTGAAGTTCCCCAGAATAACAAGGGGAGCCAGTTGAGACCTGGCACCAGTATGGAACCTTCAGTAAAAGGCATACCAGATTTGAATATTCCCATGGAGGGAGACATTAGTATGGATGTGTGCGCACACGTCGGAGCTGAAAAACTAAAGGGACTTGCCCCCGCAATTGGAAGCAGCGGTGAGCGAGTAGAAGCATTAGCAGAACCGCCCTATGAAAAAATAGCTATAAATTATATGACTACGGGAGAATCTATGAATAGAACAACAGCCAATGTCGATATTTATTTTGCAAAGAAAATTGCCACAATCATCGATCTTGATCCAGAGCCTACATCGTTCGCTGAATGTAAGAAAAGATCAGATTGGAAAGATTGGAAGAAGGCAATAGAAGCAGAATTAATATCTCTGAATAAAAGAGAGGTGTTTGAGCCTGTAAGCCTCACGCCTCCCTATGTGCACCTCGTAGGGCATAAATGGATATTTGTTCGAAAGATAAATGAAAACAATGAAGTTGTAAGACATAAAGCAAGGCTTGTTGCACAAGGTTTCACCCAACGACCAGGAGTTGATTATGAAGAAACCTATTCCCCAGTCATGGGCAGAACTACTTTTAGATATTTAATCTCAATGGCAGTAAACCTGAATTTGTAAATGAAATTGATGGATGTGGTAACTGCATACCTTTATGGAAACTTGGATTCGGATATTTACATGAAGGTACTCGAAGGTATCCCTGTCCCAAACCAAGACAGAGCAAATAAAAACTGCATGCAGTGTGCAACTCGAGAAAGTCACCGATGGATCAAGCAATCAGCGAGTATGTGGTATAATCGCTAAGCGACTTTCTCTCAAGAAGAAAGGCTACACTAACAATGAGGATTGTCCTCAGATATTTATACGAAGATCCTGTGATGGATTTTGTATAATCTCAATATATGTAGATGATCTGAATATCATCTAAACCCCGAAGATATTAAGAAAGCAAGCTCTTACCTGGAGTCAGAGTTCGAAATGAAAGATTTGGGAAAAACGAAATATTGCCTAGGCTTGCAGCTTGAGCATACCCCTGGAGGGATTTTAGTACATCAATCAACCTACACTTAGAAAGTGTTAGAAAGGTTCGGATTTGAAAAGGCATACCCTTCGAAAGTGCCAATGGTCGGGAGATCCTTGCAGCAAGACAAGGACCCGTTCAGACCTAAAGAAGAGGGGGAGGAAGTCCTGGGACTGGAATTCCCATACTTGAGCGCAGTTGGAGCATTCATGTATTTAGCAAACTGTACTAGACCGGACATTACATTTGCAGTGAACCTTCTAGTAAGGTATAGTGCAGAACCTACCAAAAGGCATTGGCAGGGAATAAAGGACGTCTTTCGATACCTCCAAGGAAGTAAGGATCTTGGACTGTTCTACAGAAAGAACCAAGACCTAACTATGACTGACTATGCAGATGCCGCACTGCCGACCAAGATACAACTAAGTCGCAAACAGGCTATGTATTCCTGTGTGGTGGAACTGCAATTTCATGAAAATCGTCTAAGCAAAATCTTGTATCGACTTCGACGAACCACTCAGAAATTATAGCACTGTACGAGGCCGCACGAGAATGTTCTTGGCTTCGGTGGATGATTCACCACATCCAACAGTCGTGTGGATTGAATACCGCGCAAACCCCCACTATTATCTATGAAGATAATGCAGCTTGTGTTGCACAAGTGCAGATGGGTTATGTGAAGTGTCCCCTCACTAAGCATATCAACCCCAAGTTCTTCTATGCTCATGAATTGCAAAAGATGGACGAAATTAAAGTACTGCACACTAAGTCATGTGAAAATCTAGCAGATGTATTCACTAAGTCACTCCCAACATCTAGCTTTGAAAGATGCATACGTAGAATTGGAATGATGAGACTTAGAGAAGTGCAGAATTCAGGGGGAGAACCTTCACAAACTCTTTGTTAAAGCTTGATCACGAAGATCGAGTACCCAAAGAATAAATCCTAGAGATTAAATGAAATTGGGTGGATTGTACTCTTTTTCCCTTGACGAGTTTTCCTGAAGTTTCTCGGTTAAGGTTTTTGATGAGGCAATTCGTGCAACACAACGAAATGCATGACATGTACTCTTTCTCCAAATTTTTCCCGCTGGGTTTTTATGGAGTTTTGACGAGACATGAACATGTCGGATAAGTGTCCAAGGAGGAGTGTTAGGAAACCGGGCCTAGGACCAAGAGTCCTGATCTAATTGGACACCTCATGTTTTCCAGTAGTCTATATAAAGGAGATGGGACCCCTCATTGTAATCGATCATTATTGAAGAGCAATAAAGAGAAACTCGAAGTCCCCTCATATCCCTGTGTTTAATCTCTTATTCTGTTCTTATGTTCTTGATTTGTTTTAAACGATTCTACGTTTATCTATGAAGTAATCGTTCGAACTGAACTGACCAACGACAGTTACTCAGCAAAGCAAACCCTTCCCTCGTTTTCTCCACTCTTTCACGATGGTAGACTGACACAAGAAATATATATGCTAGCTGCTACATGAATCACTACGCAATTAGTTGCCTACATGGGAGCGCCACGTAGCTAGGCCTATCTGAAGAATCTTTTTCTATTTTGGCCCTCTGACCTAAATCAATTGCAAAAATGACTCTCACCCCGTTTTATTTGCAAATCTAGACCCTCTCACCTTCCGCTCCCCGACCATGAACGTGGTACTCAAAGACAAATCTCATGAAATGGACGGCGATCATGAATCGGGCGTTTACGCCGCCACCATGAAAGTTGACTTCACCGCGATCACAGATGTGGCTATTCCTCACTGGCCACCTGGCGCTGGCGCCGGGAGCGGAGGATTTTCCCACTCCCGACCGCGGAAGGTGGGGAGGGTCCAGTTTTGCAAAAAAAATAGTACGGGAGTTATTTTTGTAATTGCGTGGCGCCAGGGGGTTAAAACGAAAAAAAATTCCTATCTGAAGGCATCAATCCGAAAGAACATTGCAACTGGCTCGAAACAATGCGTGCAAATTGCAATCACGTTAATAGTGTGCATGTCTCCAACGCAAGAACTTTATAGCAGGCGGAGTATAAATCTTCTGCCAATTTTTCTTGTTCCAAACGAGATCTCCGGAAAAATAAATATTGGATATAGACAAGCCCGGCTAGCTACGCAGGGGCAGAACTAATCACAGTCTAAGCATCGGGGTTGGGTCAGGTGTTCTTAGCCGAACTCGTATTTTGATGTTTTTTTAAAAGATTTTTCATAGAATTTTGATTATGTGACTCGAAAAATTACCCGAGTGGTTTGAAGCCTAGCTCTGCCCATAGCTACACAAAATGCGTGCTTGGTGAGTGTGTTGCCACTCATTGGTGGTTAGAGCTACCAGGGCAGACATTGCCCTGGGACGGACAACAAAATGGTTGGTCCTACCAAATCTTGGAGCACGACCACCAAACACTTTGAAAACATATGCATGGTGTCAGAAAGATGGTAATGCTAGTAATAACAACTAACAACCTCTTTGACACTTCTAAAATCATAAGCCTAGCTACTAGGCACACGATTGAGTGAAGAGCTCAACTTTGCAGAAAGAGCCGAGCTGATGTAACATCACTAGGCTAGAGAGTGATGAGGGAAAGGAATTGGCAACTGAAGCAATTAAAGACGCATGCAGTGGTTACAACTGCACTTTCATGGGAGGGCTAAGGGCTTGCAGCAGATTATTGATCATCGTGTACCGAGTTTGCCATCATCTCATCATCTCTGGCCCAAACCATGAGAGCAACAATCTAATGCCATCTGGAGCTCTGGACCAATGCCTGGCACTGTCATGCCAATAAATCGTACATTTGACTGACAATGGCCACACTACAAAATATACAATGCCTGGGTGAACTACCAAGTTCCAACTGAGAGTTTCAGGTGCAGAAATGGCAGAATCTGATTAGACAAAATTCCAAGCCCGCATGCAAGTATGCTACTGACAACAGCGAGAAAAGTGTGATAAGCTGTCTAATTTGACAAAGATACAACCACTTAACGCAATAATCTCGTATATATGCTTACAGTACAACAGGGTGCATCAACTTGACAGAGTTACAATCCAAGTGGCAGCTGTCTGCATATGTCAAATCCAAATCCAAATCATTTGGTACACCACGGAAACTGCATACACATAGTACAGGTCACATTTTATGCACAAATGCCTTCTTTAAAAAACTGGCATCTTAACAAGGCATCTTCCACTGAGAATCATGCAACAATGTGACACTCAAGCACAGGCTAAGATAAAAGCTTCATCCAGAATAACGGCATAAAAATATACAATGAATGAGAATTTAGGAGTTCACTAGTCCAGCTCACAAGAGCATTCTTTCCTTCAAGACAGGCAAAGGGGAGAGAAGAGACAGCAATGTGCACATCTAATGATTGGGAACAGCTCACCTTCCGCTATTATTTTCCTTTGCTTTGATAAACAATGTATAACAATTTACAGGTTTAACACTACAAATCAATGGAATAGAACCACCCACCCAACCTCACCAACCTAGCACTTCCTATCTACATGACAGTATAATAGGTATCTCGCTTTACCTCCAAAAATTAACACACACCCCTCAGTACACCGATCCTTGGGTTAGCCTAAACTCCCACCATGTCAGCCCTAAGCGACACCCACGCCGCCCTTATTCATTTGTGCTACACTTCAAGCCTGACTCGCGTCTTGATTGGCTTTAGCTTCACTCCCATGCTCTCGGGCGATAGGAGCTCCGGTGATATACAGAATGGGCTGAGGGGGCTGCGTGGGCTGCAGTCGAGCTGGCTCGGTCTGTACAGGCCATACCCCATAAAGAAGTACTCCATTGGTATAAGCATTGCATGTGGCTGCTCCTCCGTTACGAGCGATCCGCATGCTTGAACCTGCCACAGATGCCAAAATAGGTAATTTTGAAACCCGCCATTTAAATGTTAAAACTTGAACTGATAATGGTACATGTACTGATAGTTTTACCTCAACTAGAGCACAGTATCTCCTATCGAGCTTTGATGTCATGTGAACAGCCTCGGTGTGGAATTGAGAATTCTCGCCGACGAAAATCAGGGTTCTGCACTGAAGATGCTTTAACTGTTCTGTCAAGTCATATCTCCTGGAAATCATTGCAATGTTTGTTTCAATTAGGTCTGACATAAGTTCACGCTGCCCTTATTAAAATAAACAAGTGTATAATGTGCGCACATACCCATTCATTGTCTGTACAAAGCGCCAAACGTTCATGCTCTGCCGCTGATCTAGCAACTACAAGATGTGAAAGAACAAAAGTCAACATTTAATAGATCTAAAGAAAAAATGAGTAAGAGGAAGAAGAATAAGAAAACATTAAGCGGTACTTACACTTCTACAAGCCTGCACAATGTCTGATTCAGGTAATTCAGAGCATCCCCGTACATCCTAAGGATTAGAGGGCACCATAAGAACAGGATCAAGAATAGCCAAGGAAATGTGTGGGGTAAATTAAACCAATTGTAGCTACCTTGCTGAAGTACCGCTGCAGTAAGCATTCCTTCACCAACCCACACATCCCATAGTAATATAACAAATTGGATGCCACCTGGGAAAAATAATTTATTAGTGCAATCCTATTTTTTTAAAAATAAAATGTAACTCGGTCATTTATCGCAAAACTACCTTATTATAAAACCACTCAGTCCAAGTGGGAGCTTTACATAGAGGTGAAACAAGGATAAGACCTAGTACACGCTCCCTATACTTTGCCTGCAAAAAGGAATACATAGTTCAATAAAAAGCCTTGATGAATAAGCCATAGATAAAACACTGGTTTGAAGAAACACCTACTGCGAAGAGAGTAAGAATGTAAGCACCCGCAGTGACACCTAAGCACATAACGGAACCTAATCTGTAAAGAGCAAATTTGACCAGGGAACGAAAAATTAATCGACAAATATTGGGAGCTTGATCAAAATTTTGAGAGAATGTGATAGAAGATTACCCAAAGAAATCGAGAACATCTGCAACCTGATCCGCCAAGTCATCAACAGATGGTATAGGTGCATTTGGTGAAATTGGAGCAGCTCCCAGCTGCATGATTCTCACAACAGGACATGGAAAATTCAATAATGAGAAAATAAAACTATGAATTATGTAATTCATCCCAAATGAGAGGCTTAGTGCTCATAGCGAATTGCATGCTACTGACCTCATGTCCTGGGGGGCTGATATGGTAAATGCAAAAATTGTGAAGCAGCAGCGAAGCAGCTTCAGGGCAGAAGAGTAATCCTTGGAAGCAAGACATATCTGAGCAGCAATAACACGGAAGGGAGTTAAGTGCCTGCATTTCAGATTGCTGGAATAATTTGCCCGAAGCCCTGCTACACTTTAAAATAGTGTGAGCCTGTGAGGGACTTACGATTTAAAGCAACATCTGGATAAGTAACAAGAGCAGGCTTGTCATGGTCACCGTACACTGCAACAGATACAGATCCATGATTCGTTTGTATATGATGTTCCTGAAGAAACAAGACGGAAGAAACACTGTTAAAACACGAGAAAATTAATTGTGAGAACAATTTTAGCTGTGCAAATAGCATCCAACAGGAAAATAGTTTTGCAAAGTGCATTGCACACAACTAAAAAACAAAAACTATCCAACAGTGGCAGGCATGCATCTGCTGGAGCCACATGAGCTTACGTAATACAAGGCTTGTATTTCCCAACCACAAGGCCTATAACTGCGTTGAATAGGAAAGCTGGGTGACAATCAGCTAAGAACAAAATATTGCTATTAATATGAAGAACCATCATGAAGACCCTATCCAAAATAAAATACAAAATAGATGCGCCAAATGGTCTTCATCTGTCCAAAATAGATAAGCATGGAATCCAGAGGATAATCCAGGCCTATCACTACAGAAACCAACAATATGTCTAAATCCTAAGTTGCATGAATATCCTGATAGCATCAAGATAACCCTTGAAAAATTAGCTTTCGGTTATACTAAGCTAAGAACTGAAAACACAAACACTAAAACAAGGTAATGCTGGTCAGCAAGAAAATCAATGGATGGTTTATCTGAATTTGGACTATACCAAGTCGATTATTGTTTGAGACTAGTGAACGCACCATAGGCAGTCAATGGGAAACAAGACCGTAGGTTAAGTCTCCAAAGGTTGTACAGAAAAGGATATGAGTAATTCTATTTAAATCTACAGAATGCGTAACAACAAAGCTGGCATTAACTTGCTGTGTCCATACTACAACTAAGCTGTCAGCAATCCGCGTGGTGAACCCCAGAAACACCCAAAGAAAGAGAAATGGTCCTTTAAACTTGGTCAAGAAAGAAACTAGGTGATTATTTCGAAGATTTCTTTCAGGTGAGAGAAGGTAGCAGTCCTCCACTGACGCTTGAAGGAAAGAATTTCTCCAAAATGACGCAAAGGTGATGACTTCATGATTGAAGGATCTTTTAATTCACTATATCATACTAAAAGCTGACAAGATGCTAACAAAAGAAAAGGAGAATAATAGTTCCATTATGATGAGTGGTGCTAAAGCGATGATTCCTCAACCATTTCTTCCAGGACAAAGCAAAGTACTAATACAGAACAAAAGACGAACCACATGCGAATCCTCCACCATTACACAAGCACATAGCTAAAATTATACTTGTCAAGAAAATAATAGGCAAGGCCTGCTCCTTTTCTATCACAAGAAGAATGATTATTCCCGAAATATTGTACGGAGCAGTGATTTGACAGCCACATCACAAGCATCCTACTAAAAGTTGAACAAATTCACATGAAAGGGACTTGTAAACTACACTCAATATTTTTACCCAATTGCTCAAACATTAGTCCACGGTCAAACAAGAACATTGTCCAAACTCCAAACTGCATGAAGATTTCATGTGCCAAATAATCAGCACCGAAACATTTTAAAAAAACTCCAAAAACAAACCAACAACCAAACAGGAAAATTGTTCCAATTACCGATTGCTCTCGCACATACGTAGAATAAGGAAATTTGTAATTTTGTATAGTGAAATGCACCATGGGAATTTATGCTCATAAGGACCACGAAAGCCAAACCAAGCAAATTAAGAGCTGCACAAGTAAAGAAACGCTACTTAACAAGCGCTACCAAGAAAAGTGGTGGTTAGGACACCGAAGCAACACGCAAGAGCGTCAAGTCCGAATCTTTTTGGGCTAAAATCGTGTGATTAAGCGCATACACACATAAACGTAGGCGATTTTCAATAATCAGCGAGCAAGGCAGGACAAGGATCATATGACCAGGCAAGAACCGTAGGTTGCAGGGAAATTTTTTGACATGGACATACGTAGGCTGACGACGTCGCCATGAGACGATGCCGCGAAAGATTCGCCATCTCGTAGCTAAATATGGCTACCACTTCAGCAGATGACGAAATGCGCCATGCAGAATTGCAGATGGCGAAGCAAAGCATGAACAATATGCCATAAATACATGTGGAAAGTGGCTGCTTTGTTGGGGGAAAATACAGAGCAAGGCACGGAGACGGAGTCTCTTCCGATTGGACTCACCAATTCGAGTGGAACTCTATCTTGGTTGGACTTCGCAATTCGAGTAGAATTAGAAGAACGCGTAACAAGGAGTGAAATCGAACCAAGAAACCAACGGAAGAAGTCAAGAACTGGCCACAAGCAGCAACGCGACGCGATGCAACCCACGAAATCCAACAAGTTCGCATCTCTTCATCAAGAAGCCTCCCAATCCGTCACCTGCCAAGCACGCCCAAACCCAATGCGAGCAACCAAATCGCCGCGAGGAACGAGCCCAGCCCGAGGAAAAGATCCCTAAACAGCACAGATTTCCAAGAAACGGAGAGCCGGGGAGGAGGGTGGAGGGTGGACGGACCTTGCCACCGAAGGAGATGCGCTCGACGTCGACCGACACGACGGAGCCGCCGGAGTCCCCCATCCCCGCCGCCTCCTCGACGCCGGGCCCGCTACGGTGCTCCCACTATCCCTCTCTCCTCTCCTCCTCTCTCCTCCCCCTATAAATGTCCCGTGCGCCTCTCTCTCTCTCTCTCTCTCTCTCTCTACCCCGCCTTCTTCTCCTGTCTCGGCGTCCCTTACAAACGAAGGAGCAGCACTCTCTCTCTCTCCCTCTCTCTCTCTCTCTCTCGGTATCCCTTCCTTTCTTTGATTTCTTCCCTTGATGGCTGAGGCTTTCCTATATTCGCTCCACAATTCTTGCGCTTTCCTATTATTGCATTCCAGTCCCCCCCCCCCATTATTCATCACTCCCTTCTTTTGGAAATTACTCGGAAGGGTAAAAGAGTCCAACTAAGCTCTATCTATCCTTCCTCCGCTCAAATACACCAGGATATAGAATTTTTGGCCGTGTTTGCATGTTGGCGTCGTATTTGTAGAAATAGCATCCGCTATAAGGTATTTATAAAAATAGCACGCACTATCGTATGGCTAGAAATTAACGCGGAGACGACACGTTAGAGCCACCGCACGACCACCGTGCGAAGGCGCCAGGTCCGCACGGCCACCATGCGGAGACGACGCCGCATGGCCACCGTGCGGATACGCCACTGCACGGCCAGCCTGCGGACTCCAATGATTAGCGTTTAATTAACTTTCCTAATTAGTGATTTCTCTCTCCTCGTAAATAGTGATGTTTGTAGGAATTTTTAAATATAGCAAATGAACTAAAAAATTTTCATTTGTGGAGCCTCCTAACACAGTGTATTTGCTTGTGTAATTTTTTCATAATTTTATTTGTTTTGAATTTTGCCGCAATTTCATTTAAGTATACTGTTTGTAGGAATTTCTAAATATAGAAAATGAGCTCCAAAAATTATGAATTTTGTTTTGAAGGATCCTTACACAGTGGACTTGATTTTGTAATATTTCTAAAATTTTATATGTGTTCTGAAATTGTCTAAAAAATTTAGGGTTTAGATCTCAAAATTTTGGATTATAGGTTTCGAAAATTAGGGTTTCATGAATTCCCACACAAAACACTCCTAACATAATAGGCTTAATCGTATCCTAGCACAGCATTTCAAGACAAGGAGTGTCGGCATTTCCAATGGAGTGCAATGTAACTTTTCATACATAAAATTGACGGCATTTCATATGTTACAAGCATTACATAATATACGTGCGGGTTTATTGCAATCGGGATAAAGGAGGAGGGGGTATTATAACATGTACCCCGATTAAGCCTATTCTGTTAGTATTACTTTGTGTGGGATAATCTATACCTTGATTAAGCCCCCATGATTGCCGACGTGTTAGCCTCATAATGATTGTTATGTTGTGGAGCATGTAGTTATTTAGTGAAGTGAGAACTGGTTACATAGTTCAGGTTCTCTCAATACAAACTGTCCATGGAATCTACATAAGCGTGAGATACTTAGTGGAATCTACACAAGGTTTGCAGTAGTAAGCGTGAGACACAAGCGTTCTCTAAATGTAGATTCCTTGTGTAGAACACAATCTCTAACCTTCGATATGTAGCCAGTTCTCACTTCACTAAATAACTACATGCTTCACAACATGTCACTCATCATAAGGCTAACACGTCGGCAATCATAAGGGCTTAATCGGGGTATAGATTATCCCACACAAAGTACTCCTAACAGAATAGGCTTAATCGGGGTACATGTGATAATACCCCCTCCTCTTTCATCCCAATTGCAATAAACCCACGCGTGTATCATGTAATGCTTATAACGCATGAAATGTTGTCGATTTTATGTATGAAAAGTTACATTGCACTCCATTGGAAATGTCGACACTCCTTGTCTCAAAATGTTGTGCCAAGATATGATTAAGCCTATTCTGCTAGGAGTACTTCGTGTGGGAATTTATGAAACCCTAATTTTTGAAACCTACAATCCAAATTTTCGAGACATAAACCTTGATTTTTTTAGATAATTTCAGAACATATATAAAATTGTAGAAATATTACACAATCAAGTCCACTGTGTAAGGAGCCTTCAAAATAAAATTTATAATTTTTGGAGCTCATTTTATATATTTAGAAATTCCTACAAACAGTATGCTTAAATGAAATTGCGAGAAAAATTCAAAACGAATAAAATTATAAAAAACTTACACAAGTAAGTACACTGTGTCAAGAGGCTCCACAAAAAATTTCATAATTGTTTGAGCTCATTTGCTATATTTAAAAATTCCTACAAACATCACTATTTACGAGGAGAAAGAAATCGCTAATTAAACGCTAATCATTGGAGTCCGTAGGTTGGCCGTGCGGACCTGGCGCCTCCACACGATAGTCGTGCGGTGGCCCTAACGTGTCGCCCCCACGTTAATTCCGTGCGGTGATCGTGCGGTAGCGCGTGCTATTTTGCAAATACCGGGCGTCGGGTGCTATTTCTGCACATGCGACTCTGAAACGTGCCAATACAGCAAAAAATTCCCGGGATATACTAGTGAGAATCTGAATGGCTGAACCCTTAGCTAAAAACAGATGAATGCTTGTTTGGATCGTTGAATTTCGTAAGATTTTTACAGATAACCGCAGAAGTCTAGAAAAATAATCGTGTTCTAATTATTGTGAGCTCATTTTTGAATTGTGTAGACCATATCCTCATGTAGCAACATTCTTTGTTGAAAGGATCTTCAAAACCATCATTTCCAAAAGTAGCACTAGCTCATACACACTTCTTTCAATCACAAAAGAATTTCGTTTTCGGGTATGTGCAATCAATTTTTCTGAACTTTGCATATTGATATCTTTTTCAAAGCATTTAGATTGAACACGTGATAATGATACGTATAGTTTTATCTCGAAAAGAACTCTTATAATATTATAATTTTATAATGTTCTCTAAATCTATTACAATAGAAATTGTTGGTGAAAGTTATGTTTTGTAGAGGGGTAGTAAAAAAATCGACAATGGGTCTAGGAAGGTGTACATGTCAAATGGTACCCGGGCTGGTCATGGTTGCAAAACATACTTTCTAAAAGAAATACTAGCATGGTTAATAACTCAAATAAGTTTGGGTTGTATCAAACCAATCACCCAGAAATTAGCGGTGAGATTAGAGGCTACGACGAGCCCTTAGTGACATTCTGCGATTTCAAAATCTCAAAGGACCGATATGTAAATGTGCTTATCCCCAATTCCCCACCGAGGCACTCAGCAGTCAGCACCGACGCTTCGCCTGCGTCTCCCCTCACCACGACCCCGGTGACCTCACCCCACCGGTCACCGCACCGAAGCATGAGATTTTGACCGTTGGGTGCTCCCGATTGGACAGCCGCGATTTCGCCACGTTCCAATGCTATCTGACTTGATAGTACAAGTGAGCGTATGACTTCTGGGCCCTAATTCCACCGTGCCCCAGGTGTCATGGAGAGGCGCAAGCAACAAGGCTTGCATTTCCACCGTGGGCCCACCAGGCGACCGTTGGCTTACGCGGCGCCGTCTGCATACGCGGCGTTTGCCTATTGGCTGGTGCATGGTGTACGGCGGCACGTCCAGGTGTCGGTAGGGAGCAGCCACGGCGACACGTGGGCCAGGCCAGTGGGATCTGCTCGTTCTGGGCCCTACTTGTCTGTGGGACACTGCGGTCGAGGCGTGTACGCGTGTCGGGTTTGGCCTCGTGGTTAGAAATCATTGATTAAGGATTGATCGGTATAATACTGAAACTATTTTTTTTTAGGGTTTTAGTCTATAAATAGGATATCTCTGTATATAGAAATAGATGGATAAATTAATAAAGAAGTTCTTCCCTATTGTGTTTTTATTTGTTGTCTCTCTATCGATTATCTATTGTATTGTTTAGTTGATTATCTCCCTGCGACAACTACGTTATTTAACATATTATCGGCACGAATTGTTCTTCCGACTAATCGGTACGTCGTTTGGGGTCTTTTTCAATCCTCGTGATCTGTAATTTAATCTAGTAGATTAAATTTTTAGAAAACTAGATTAGATCAGATTAATCGGCGTTTGAGGCTACTGCTCACCATCGTTACTGTTCATATGATGAAAAAAGGGGAAGAAGAAGAACAAAATTGTGTCGACGCCGCATGCGCCCACAACGTCGTGCCGCTATCTCGGCCACCGTGCGAGCCCGCTGCCGCAACGCTAGGAGCCGCCGCCGCTTGCCAGCAACCATGACGTCCGGAGCCGCATCACCACGCTACCAACAGGCTACGTGAGCACCGACGCCACTCGCCTCACAGCACAAGCTTCGCCACAAGACGTCTGGCTATTGCGCCGTCGCACCTTTGCATGTCGTGCCCGTACGAGCGTCGTCCTCGGATGGACACCGTCTTCCGCTCCGCCCTCGCGACGCCCGCCCCAAACACCATCGTGCTACATAGGTTCCAGCTGCGTTACGCCACTCGCAGTCTCGGCCTCCCGATGCGCCGCGCCCGACACACAACGCCTTGCCAAGACGCCGCTCGAGTAAATCGCGCCCACCGCACGGAGCTCGCCACCCGACGCCTTGCGGCAAGACGCCATTTTCGCCGCTTACGCCCACGCCCCGCCGACGCGCTGCGCCACTGCCAGACGCTGCAGCTGACGACCATCATCGACGCCAGATCCGCGTTCTCGCACAACTGCAGCATTGCGGGGAGGACCCTAGCGCTTTCAGAAACACTCTTGGCAAAGCAAAGGCGAAATAGGTGGCCGACCCATTTACTATTTTTTGGTAAAAGAAAAAAAGGTGAAATCTTGAAAAATTGCGAAAAGGTCCTCGGAAGTTCTAAAACTTACGAGGAAACTTTTGCAGCAAGAAAGTTTGCAAACAAAACCCGTGAAGTTTGGGAAATTCACGGCGGATTTGGATTTTTATATATATTCTTGCAGGATAACCCTTCAGGAATCTGATTTTTGCGTCGGATCAGTATGTTCTATGGTTATTTATAATCTAGACTCTCAGCTTATGGTTATTTGCTTTGATATTATTCTTTTTGCGCCATAACCTTAAATTAATCCTATAAACTGAATTTCTATGGTATATGTGCTTCCATAATTTGTGAAACCTTAGACCCAGTACACCTTGGCAGCATCATATTTTTATAGGTTTTTTTTTGGTTTTGTGTGTTTGGGAAATTAATTAATAGATTTAGTAATTCTGAAAATTGCTTTCAGGCCTTAAAAATTATTAGAAAAATCCTAAAATACCAAGAAAATTATGGGAAATGTATAAAATTATCTACTGAATAGATAAAATGAATCTTTACAATTTTGTACTCGTTTCATGCATTTAAAATGTTTTACCAGCTATAAACATATAGGAAATAGCATAAATTGTGTGGGACATGTTTGGCATCGCTAAGTGGATATTTGTTTGTCCTGATGAAAGCAATGTTTGTTGAGGTTGGTCCCACTCCTGCTGAGCATCTCTTATCTTTTGCTTTATGCTGAAACCTTATGCATTAGATCGATATTTCTATTAAATTAATGGCCAGAGTTGTTCTATTAAAGTCTTATCTCCTGCAGAATAGTTGATCTAATCTACTGAATAGAACATATTGCCAGTAGCATACCTTACCTGTAGTAAACTGATCTTGCATGGAATAAAATTTTGTAAATAACGTGCCTAAAAATTGAAAATACTTTACCATGCCTTGCTAACAAAATATTGGACATGTGCTCTTGATATCTGATAAGCCTCAATTCGCTAGCTTGTAGTGCATGGATGCCCATATGGCAAAAGGGAAACTATTTTTTTCTCAATGGCACCGGACTAAGCCTAGTCATATGTTGATCTCTGATGGATCACTTTGGCTAGAAAACATTGTATTCCTCAAATAAGTATAGAATAACTTCAGCCCTAAGAGTTGGAGTCTATATAACATTATCCTCCACCACACTGTTTTCTTAATTGAAGAACTTTATAAGCAGAATGCTACATAGTTTATATTGGTTTCATGCCAACAAAAATTATACTCCCGTTGAAGTGTGATAGTAAACCTTTAACTCCGAGTTGATTTCAAGCAAATGCCTGATGGACACGCTATCACTTGGGATTTTTATAATTGGCATGAAAAGGGGGAGGATATTGGGCTTGTGTAGGATATTGAAACCTACGAGGCATAGAAAAATGTTCAAAACAAGAGTCATGGTTGGCATAGTGGCATATCCTAGGTCAAAGCCAGAAGCAAATTAGCCCGAAGCAATAAATTAATCTAGTTTATTTGGGAGATGATTAAAGTAAATTGCATAATTATTATCCTTATCCAGTTCATATGGAAAATGGCACTTATGCCATTGCCGATACCCAAGCTGTTGGCAACCACAATCATTGTAGCCCATGAAGGGCAATTGATTTGTGTCTTCAGCAATATGTTAACTGCCAGCAAGCAGGAATGCACACGGAAAATCAACGGTCGCTTGACGTAGTCGCACATATGCCATGTTCGGCTATGCACCGAAGTGTGCTATACTCACTGGAAATGACAAATGCATAAATTGGTAAGTGTGGTCTGCAACTGCACCACCACCAGAAGCCATATCACTTGCTTGAAACAAATATAGCTCCCGAAAGATAGATGACCTATTGGACTTTGTTGATCCTAAATGATCTAAATTTGGCCATGATGATTCTGCCATTACAAATTAAAATAAGGCACCCAGTTTATCACCCTTAATTAAATTTGGTGTTCCTGTTGAACAATAATATTCCCGTCGAATAATTATACTATTTGGGTGATTCAAGCTAGATCTGAAGTCCAAAAGAAAATCTAGTATTTTCGTGCAGATTAACCATGGTCAAATATTTATGTTCCGGCATTATATTTATGTTCCTGCTAAACATCCTGTACTTTTATGCCGTTAGAACACATAGCTTATGACCATAAGAAAATATGTTGCGTAATTATAAACTTGAAGTTTAATAATCCAAATTATTTAAAATGTGGTATGAGTAATTGGATCAAAACTTGGGCAAATAATAAAGAAGCTAGTCTATAGAATAAGTCTACCAACTCTCGGACCTCCGTGTGGGACCTTCGTCGCAGATTAATAACCAACCAGAAGTTGGAATGTCCTACAGAATGTTAGGATCATGTAGTTTTCATGCCACTGCAAATGATAAAAGTCTAGCTCACTGCATATAATTATCAAACCCCTTATTGAAATAAGTGTGTGTTGGGGGAATTAAATATTTCCCACATGTTATCACACTGTAACATACACCTTTGGGCCACCACCAGTTGTTGGAGATCATATTGGATCTGAAATTCAATCAATCATGTGCCCATGATAGGGGAATTTTGTGGTATGTTATTAATAAAGATCGAATCTCGGCATTAGGGGGAGAGAAATTCCCAAAAATTCGAATGTCGTCGTATTTTCCAGAAGAAAAGGATCTTTAGTACTAAGATACACGCACCAGTCAAGCTAAACTTAAGGTTTAGTTTATATTCCTGTACACCAGAAGCGGGGAGCCTGCCAGATACTTTCTAATTATAGAGGAGTAACCACGGTGTTTACTTGCAGTAAATATATCGCTAAGAGTGGAATACCCCAGGTTAAATAGTATATCCACCTCTACGAAATTGACTTATTGGTCCTTGATCTAAAATATGAGGGGACTCCTGCATGTGTAAAATCTAATGACACTAGTCAAAACAATTATTAATCACTCCTTTAACTCTCCTGAAGAGAACTCACCTTGAAGGTGAAATACCTCAAAAAGATGTTCATCATGAAGATGAAAGCCCCAGTAATTTGATGTGCACATATTACAATGTCGAGAATGCGGAACGACCAAGTATCTTTTGTTTGGGAAATGACAAAGATCTGGGAGAAAAGTTCGAGGATATGGGAGAAAAGTTGTCGACGATCACTTTACCTCTACAATTGCTAAAGTTTCTCTTATGAAAACACGGATCCAGAACCAAAGTCGATGGCCGAGCGCTTGAAGCGTTCACACCGAGTCACATAATCAAAGCATATGAGGCTGAACCATAATTGCTAAATAAAAGTCTTGGAACCAGGTAGTTCATACTTAATGGGTCATTATGAATATAATGAAGTGGTGAAAGCTATGGTTTAAAAGTCCCCGTAGAGACTATTACTCTCCTATTATGAATGATATAATGTTCTGTTGCATAATAATTCTAGCAAATGGCATGAACAAAATATACAGTTAATGGATTCTGAAAAATCCTTGATGAGATCCTCGAAGGACTCAAAATTCCTAGTAAGAAATGAAACAAAATAGTAATATATATAAAGCTCATATCCTATAGTCTTTTACCTATAGTAAGAGCATCTCCTAGAAGAGAGCGCATCTCCCGGAAGAGAGAACATCTCACTGAAGCAAAATTATCTTATCAGTCAATCTCTTAATCACACCAATGATGATATGATCACTAGAAGTGGACAAGGACCCATCAAGACCCGAAAGAATGAAATAAAGAACCTAAAGATTAGAAGTGTGCCACATAAGCACTTATAAAAGTGTATCTTCCACCAGAAGTTAGTGGAATGATGGTTTCCTCTAGTACCCTAAAGGTACGACGTACATTGGTGATATTGACAATTCATCTCCTAAACGTCAAAACTAAGACTATTTATATTTTACACTAGAGTAGTACAACTATGCTTTATAGTTCTGCAGAACAAACTATTCGTTATAACCTTAACCACTCAGAGATAGTTACAAAATATTAAGACCATGAAAGGTTTTGATAAATTGTATCCGGAAGGCATACGAATTTGCAACTAGTATCACCTCATATCCTCTGCAAGGATAATCTACTTGTGTTGCATAATTAAATAGTGGTATTTGATAAGTTAAACATATTACTCCCGAATAGTGTTCATCCTAAACCTCCAGATGAGTAATAGGATATTTGTATCTAAGACTCCGCATCATGATAATCCAGCAGATTTGATCATAGTATTCTTGCCTATGTTCATTTTCGAAAAATGTATGCAAGGAATTAGAGCAACAAGATTTCAACAGAAGTTGTCTTCAGGGGGAGCATATACTAAACACCGATCATCATACTTGAGGTTTTGAAAATCTTAGTCAAGCCTAGAAGGTGTTGATACGATGATTACTGGTTAAATTCACCTTAAAGGTTTTACCACTAAATAGTTTAGATCCAGTTGATCGATAATGCAAAGATCATAAAGATTATACATAGATCCTGATGATCATTACTAAATCCTAAATATATCTATCAATCTCTATAACACAAAATCCTAAAATGGATTTATATTACTTTGTGGTAGTGCAGCCATCTCTTAACAGTCATCTAAGCAGACCTTGATAGTTGTTTCTACCAACCACTCAGAGATTATAGCATTATATGAAGCCTCACTTAAATGTGTTTGGTTCAGACGTGTGACTAACCACATCCAGAAGTATTGTGGCATTAACACCATCAATACCCCTATAATTATGGTAACACCACAGCCAAACACTGAGTCCGGAATACCACTAAATTACCCTAACAATTAATTTTACATCAATTAACAATAAAATTCCAGCAAGCAATTCAATGTTAAAATCCATCCACGGGTCACAATAACCTATGAATAACGACATGACAAGCACATATATTTAAACTCTAGATAGTAAAACAGAATAATAGTTCAAGAATTAAGCAAGACCAATCAAATATAGACTACTGAATAAATTAACGAGTTCCAACCGATCATCTAGAATTATTCAATATCTATCATGTCCAAATAGAATAAACATTCACGCTATGGTAAAGTTTTATCATGACAAGTGATCAAATAACTAAGTGTATGATGTGTTCCAAGTGCTAACCCTTCCCAAGAAGCGTCGTCAATGATCACCTAAAAACATCCGAAGAGCAAGGGTGAGCCCACGACTCAGCAAGTATGAAGCAGAATAATCAACGAGGCATCATCTTAATAACAATTCATTCCCAACAATCATTATCTCAGTTTCGCATATTCATTCTCATCAGTTTCCATTCACGTGTCTCATTATATCAAATCACTTTTCACTTTGCATGAATGCAATGCAAGGCTCATGCTCATGTCTCAACTCATCTTTTGCTTATACTGGTATAGCGGAGTGTAACACCCATCAGTGTTCACTCATGCTCGCATTCTTTAATGCGCTGAACAATGCCCATCATTTTTCATATGGGGACCTCATTGCCCATATCTTGCATATGGAGACCTCATTCCACTCCCGTGGATCACTTCTTTCCATCATGAATGCTCAACATGAAATGCAATTATTATTAGCTTTCAACCTTAGCAAATGATATAATCTTCATTCTTCCATAATCATCATCGTCATCATCAAGTTATCAAAAGCATGTGAGCAATATGAAATATACATAATTCATATGAATAATCATGGCAATTATTCACTTAACCAAGTAATAAATTCAAACATTCAAATACTATTCTACCATACACTTGCCTTTCTAGTTGCGACGATCAGGATAATTTGAAGATGACACCAATCCCGAAGTCACTCCGCCTACAGTAGACACCTAACCCAATAAAAGCTATGATAATACAAAACAACACTTAATCGACAACGTTCCTACGCATTCGCCAATTCCACAATTTTTGCCCTTTACTGGACAGTCCCCCTTGTTATCCCGGCACTAACAATTGTCATAACTTTCAACTCACACTTTGTAAAATGGTAAACCATACCATTTCTAGAACCAATACAAAATTTCCTACAACTTCTTAGGTGGTCAAATATCCATATTAATTCTTCTAAACCCCCGTTTTTAACCCAGAAGACAGATATGCCATCTTATGGACAGCAGAATTAATATTTTCATAACTTTTAATCTACACATGTAAATATAATAAATTATATTTTTAGAAAATACAGGGAATTATCTACCTCATCACAGTTATTCTCAAAATTCCATTTTACCATTAACTTAGTCAAAATAATGTTTTCCCACAACTGCGTCGAGTAGCAACCCGGTTCTGGACTTCAGTCTCCCAAAATTCATAACTTTTGTCCCACTCATCCAAAAATTATGTTCTTGGACTATCTGGAACTCTTAAAAAATTACCTACCCTTTTTATGTAGACCAAAACCCCAAACTATTACATCTCTTATTTTTAATCTATAGATTAATACGTGCTGCCAAAACACAACAAGCTTACCGGACATCAGGCTTGAAAAATTCATAACTCAACATCTACTCATCTGATCGACATGAATATATATTCTACAGAAAGCTACCGAGATCCTCTATAACTTAGTAGATAAGATTCCCAAATTGTGCACAACCAGTACCCTAATTTACAGTACAACAAAATACCATACTAAACTAATCTATTATTCGATTTCCCCCATCCAGAAATTGCTAAACAAAAAAATAGAGGAGAAAACTTGATCGTCACCCTTGGTGACCACGACGAGGATCACCGATCTTTTCGCAATATTCTCCTCTCTTTCTTCCTCTTTTCATCTTGCTCCTGGCTGGAACTCCTCCTTTGCAGCAGCAGCCACAGCCACATGCATGTTGCCTTCTTCTTCTTCCTCCCCTCTAAACTCTCTCTCTCTCTCTCTCTCTTGGGCAGTAGCTATTGGAAGAGAAGGCCAGCAGTAGTAGCAACATGCAACACAACAGCTCGGGCAGCACGACAGCACAACGACGCACACACACGCACACACCATCGATTACCACATCAGCGCAGCGCAACATCAAACATATTCATACAACGCAGTGCAACACGTACATGCACATACGGACAGTAGTAGTCCTAGCATGTGGCAGCGAAGCGGCGACCGACGACGCCACAAGCAGCGGATGACGATGGCGACGGCTGCTATAGGAGCACAGCCTTACGGCTAGGGTTTGGGGCTACTGCCCCCCTGGCCCTTTTAAGTGGTTGGCTCCCCCTTTGGGCCATGGGCCAAAAGCCCACTTCTCCCTCAAAATTCTCTAAATTTTTGAATTAGCTTTTGATTACTTCCACTAATTTGTAGATTACTTATTTAGTTAAGTGGGATATTACAATTATCTATGAAAATAATACTACTTGTGTTGCACAAATACAAAGGAGATATGTCAAAAGTAATATCACAAAGCATATTGTTCCTTAATTCTTCTATCCTCATGAATCCAGAAGAACGATGAGGTGAAGATCCTGCAAACTAGGTCTTGTGAAAATCTGGCTAATTTATTCACCAAGTCTCTGTCTACGTTCAGTTTCCAACGATGCGTCCGTGGTATTGGAATGAAACGGCTTAGAGAGTTGCAAGAATTAGGGAGAGAATCCCCTTAATCATAATCCACTTAAGGTCCTATAGATTAACCCAGAAGGTAAAGTGGTTGCACCCATTTTTTCCTTAGTGGGTTTTTCTTGAAGATTTCTAACATAAAGGTTTTTAACGATGCAATACAGCTTGTGGATGCAATGTACTCTTTTCTCCGATCCTTTTTTTTCCACTGGGTTTTTGGGGAGAGTTTATAATGAGACATGTGCATGACGTGGTATTCGCCCAAGGGGAGTGTTAAGAAACCCTAGATTAATGGTTGATGGGCATAATACCAAAACTACCCCTGGTGGGTTTTAGTCTATAAATTGGACCTCCCTGTACACAGAAAGAGATCGATAAATGAATAAAAAGGTTCCTCCATATTGTGTTTCCATATGTTGTCTCTATGTCGATTATCTATTGTATGGTTATTGGTTGATTGTCTCCTTGTGATGACTACGTTATTTAACAAGCAGTGGGTGCATTTATTGCCTGGCTTCGAGGAGCAAATTGGTAATTTCAAGGGGTACACAAGCCCTGTAATATTCTTCTGAGAGTTTGTGGCCTAAATGGCACTGTTGTGCTCGGCATTTTCAAATCTATCTCTCGTCGTGTCGTATTACCAAATTTAGCAGCACGGATGTGCCTCCTCCCACCACCTATCCTCCACCATGCACCCCTAGCCCAAATAGCTCCTTTCTATGCGCTATGTGCCTGGATGCGTTAAAAACCATGCGCCCTTAGCCCGGATTCACATGCGTCGACACACTGTAAATTCGAGTGCCCTTGCGGGACAAGGGCTCCTCACTTACCCGTCTTTGGGGCGTCTGTTATCCATCCGCTAACGATCGAATGAGGCCGTCATCGATTCGTCAGCGCTGACCAGACCCCTCATAAGCCATGTGGCCGCTCTACCACAACCGGTTTTGCCCTTCTCTCTCTCACTTTCGGCGCCAAATTCCTTCTCCCCATCCCATTTCATCTCATTTGTTTTTTCTCAGCTCCCTCTACATGCATGCAAACAACGCACAGCCACGCTGCGCGAGAGGGAATCGATTCCCTCCTTACGCTTCACGGACGGCGTAAATTTCGTTCACGTGTTTATAAAAAACGACATCGCTCTCACTCTCACTCTCATTCTCGTTCTTGCACTCTCACTCTTGTTGTCGCTATTAAATTACGTTCGTGAGGCAGAGAGATTTGAGCGAGGGAGGGAGTTGTGATTTTATTGTCGATTAGATATTGTTTAGAGCAGTGATTAAGAGGAGGTAGGGTTTTTCGTATGCATTAGGCGTAATTAATTTAGTCGTAGTTAATTATTCGTATTTAAGTTAGTCATTACGATTTTGTCATAATTACTTCATTCATAGTTAAATATTTGTAATTATTTAGCTACAATTAGTTACTCATATATAATTAATTTAGTCGTTGTTAATTAGTCATATTTAATTAAGCTTAAATAAATTAGTTAGTATTATTTAGTTGTAATTAATGAATTCATAGTTAAATAGTAGTAATTAATTAGGCACAATTAGTTAGTCATAATTAAGTTGGTCATTATTTTTTTGGTGTAATTAAATAATTCTTAGGTAAATATTTGTAATTAATTAGGCACAATTAGTTACTAGTAATTAATTTAGTCGTTGTTATTTAATCGTAATTGGGTTGAGGAGCAGCCTTCACTTTCGTGGTCTTCCCTATTTTATCCTCTAAAGTAAGATCTATCTTTACCTGCTCAATGGGCTGAGGAGTAGCCTTCAATTTCGTGGCCTTCTCTGTTTTATCCTCTAAAGTAAGATCTTTAAGAGGTAACTGATCGATAAGTTCTAGTGACTTACGATCACATGCAAGTGTGACAGCCTGGTCACCTTGCACCACAATTATACCCTTTGGCCCAGAGATCTTGATCTTCTAGTAGGCGTGGTGTTTAGCTGCCATGAACTTTGTTAGAGATGGTCTTCCCAAAATTGCATTATAGGCAGACTCAAAATCAACCACTTCTAAAGTGAACAATTCAGTTCAAAAATTAGTAGCCGTACCTAAGGTTACTGGTAACATTACTTGCCCTATTGGTGTAACAGACATACCTGGTACTATCCCGTAGAAGGGACTTGTCATTGGTTTAATCTTAGAATGAGGAATTTGCATCTCATCTAAGGCATTAATAAATAACAAGTCTAAAGAACTACCGCTATCTATTAATATTCTCCTTACTCTGCAATCACTTATGGTAGGGGAAACTACCAAAGGTAATTTATGAGAAATAGACATACCTTTAGGGACGTCCTCCTTAGTGAAGGTTAGGGAGGTCTCTAACCATTTGGGGTAATCTGGACAACCAGGTGGGATTTTCCTTTGCTGCTCGTGGAGCCTTCGGACCTCTTGGATTTCTTTTCTTTGACATCCTCGACAGCTCGCTAAGGAGGGGTGGTCCCCTTATCCACCATTCGGTTCCACTCCACTGCCTCATTGGCATTGGAGTACCGATTGGCCATGTCGAAGAGTTCTGACACGGACCTAGGCGGGTTGATGTTGAGGTCTTCTGTGAACCTTCGATATCTCACCGCCTGTTTAAAAGCTCAAATCACAGAGTCATCAGAAACATTTGGGATAGTATTACGGACTTCTATGAAATGCTTTACAAACTACCGTAAACTTTTGTCGGGGGTTTGGTGGAGCCGATGCAAATCATCCTCCTTCTCTGGTTTTGCATAACAGCTTTTGAAGTTGTTTTTGCAATGCATTACAAAGCACCTCCCAGTTATATATGGATCCCTCAGGCTGGTTGAACAACCAGGTTCTGGTAGAACCCTTTAAAACTGTGGGCAAATAATTAGTCATTACCTTATCATCGCCTCCAGCAGCCTGAATGGCGATAGTGCAGACTTGGAGGAACTCTGACAGGTTTTGCGTCCCGTCAAAAGTTTCCATACTCCCTGGTTTGAACTTCTCCGGCCAGGTAACATTTCTTAATCCTAGAGACAAAGCTTTGCAACCTGCATAAGTTCCAACACATTGTCGTACATTGCAATGATTATTATGACTAGCAGGAGATCTGGGATGTCTACTACGTCCCAAAAAAATGGGTGTCATACTCACCTTGGCCTTGAATGTGACGGCCAAGAGCACCATCATTTCGACTTTGCCTTCGGTGCCCAATTGAGGACCCTTCTAAATGAGAGTCTATTTGGGAAAGTGCAGTATGCGATCGGGTGGAGATATTCTCTGTGGCATTCTGTAGCTCTTGTGTGATAGCACGTATTACTTGCACTCTGTCGGACCCCAAATTTTTGGAATTTGGAATCCTCTGTGTCAACTGTGCTATTCCCTGGATCAGTAGATAGCACATACGGATGCATTCTTGGACCATTTCCATAACCAAATAAACTAAAGCAAACCTACGGTCAGGTCCATATTTGCGACCAAACTTGGTCGAAAAAGGGATTATGAGGTCTTGAAGAGGTCCCGAAGGTCATAGGGATGTCCTGTAGCAACCCTGAGGGGGTCTTGAAATCGTCTCGATGAGATCCTGGGAGGTCTTGAAGAGGTACTGAGGAAGTCTTGTAGCGGTCTTGGGGAGGTCCTGGGAATACTGTAGAGACGTCCTAGGGAGGTCCTGAGGAACACTGTAGACACATCCTAGGGAGGTCCTGAGGAGTACTGTAGAGACATCCTAGGGAGGTCCTGAGGGACACTATAGAGAGGTCCAGGGGAGGTCCTGAGGAGGTCCTGAGATCGCGACAAAAGGGTACAGGAGGTCCTGAGGAGGAGGTCCTTAGGATACGAAAAAAAAGGTATAGAAGATCCTGAGGAGGTCCTGAGGATACGACAAAAGGGTATAGGAGGTCCTGAGGAGTACTGTAGAGACATCCTCGGGAGGTCCTAACGGACACTATAGAGACATCCAGGGGAGGTCCTAAGGAGGAGGTCCTGAGATCGCGACAAAAGGGTACAGGAGGTCCTGAGGAGGTCTTGAGTGGTATGACTACGCTCAATGCGGTTTGTGCTCGGTGCGACTAGTGCTCATAGGGATAGTGCTCGTATGAACAATTGAGAAAATACAAGCACGCAACTTAACATATATATTTATGCACAACAGGTCGTGCAGCCAATTGTTTTACAAAAGAGCCATGAAATGGAAATCTTACAAGAGTCAGAGTACAGAATCAAAAGATAAGTGCGGAAGTAAAATGCGTTGCAGTGGATCCATTCACTCTGCCCACAAGCAAGCGACTGGGGGTCCCGGCCTAAGCTTCATCATCGTCTGGTGCAACCTCCGAGTAGTAGTAGTCGTAGGGGTCTTGGTCGCTTGGATCTGAAAGATTATAATGGATGAGCCTGAGTACACAACCGTACTCGCGAGCCAACACACAATGCAATTTGTATAGATGCAGGGCTAGTCAAGGGAAGTTTTAGAGTTCTTTTATTTGCACAAAGCCAAGTTTCAAATAGGTAAGTAGTAGGAAATCCTAAGACTTAGCATTTTTAACAATCTGTTTTCGTAAATGGGTTTTGATTTTGTAAAGTACTAGTGGAGGTCCCACCTCCTATACCATTGAGTGGCTCCATCCACCCAATGCTCGGGCTATCTCGTATTTACCACTGATCCCCGACCAGGCTTTCTCAAATCCCTGGGGTCCCACCCCAGCCTTCCCTTTTCATCACAAATGGTTTTGTAAAAATGAAAGCTATATCAAGCAAGTTCTCAGCACCGCTCTTGACCATGAGCATGACTATCATGATAGTTTTCGTACTCTACAGAGTTCGCACACTTTACCCATAAGAGGTAATCATCTTGATATATACGCATGTTTCCTTAGACGTGTGAATCAAGGGGAGATTACCACAAGGCCTTTACAATGCTCAACCTCGATGCAACTCCACTCGCTAAGGTTTCACCGCCCGGATTCATGCTCCCAGGAGGCCCTCTCTTGCACCATGTGGTTTTCCTGTGGCTCCTTTACCCTTACCCACGCCACACACCCACCAGTGGAAAAGCCATGCCAAGGCGAACAAATTAGTTAGCTAGATCGTACTCATTATGGACTTGTGGTTGCACTGTTTTTGCATGAGAGGTCATTCCAAGATTCGGTCCTTAATTGACTCGGGTGGTACATCCACATACCAACATTCTCTCGTGCCCCCGGCACCAGCCACTCTTTCCAACTACCCGAGTCGAAAACAGTTTTCAGGTTTTGCTTTGTTTTGAAAATATTCTTTAGTCCAACATACCAGCTAGGCTCCCAACCTCAACTGCCCCCAAATCACTTTCAAAATATTTTTAATGATCGTGGTCGGGCAGCTTAATGCCCGCGTGACATTGTATCTAAGCAAGGCTAAGCATGACACTTAGACATAGACTTATCAACTAGTATGTCATCCATTAAGTTTAGGGTGACAAAGGATAATGTCCAAATTCAAGGATGGGATGTTTATACACAATTATTGTTAAGGCATTAACCATGAGCTAGACCAATATAGTTTGTTAAAACTTAGCAATGCAATTTTATAATTTAAAGCAACATAATTTGCAAAAGGTGGGTGCAATATGATCAAAGTGTTGACTCGCCTTGGTCGAGGTTCTGCGGATCTTGTCCTGGATCAACCGGGGGTTCTTTGGTCGCTTCGACTTCTATATACGCGGAAATAACCAAGAGTTAAATAAACCCTGAGAAACTCAATTTGAAATCAGTAATCAAATAAACTCAAATAAATCCAAATGCATTCAATGAAAGGAAACCCTTTGAAAGGAAACACCCACATCCGAGGGTACTACGACCAGGGGAGGTTGCAGAGTTTACTGTGACCAAGGGAGGTCACAGAGGTACTGTGATCAGGGAAGGTCGCAGAGTTACTGTGACCAGGGGAGGTCACGGAGTTACAGTGATCAGGGGAGGTCATGGAATTACTGTGATCAGGAGGGTGGTCTTTGTAAAAAGACCAGGACCACCCGGAGTTCGCGGAAGTGTTAAGACCAGTGGGAGGTCGTGAAAGTGTTGCGACCAGTGGGAGGTTGTGAGAGTGCAGTGACCAAGGGAGGTCGTGGCAGTGTTAGGACCAATGGAGGTCATGAAAGTATTGCGACCAGTGGGAGGTCTTGGAAGTGTACGACCTGGGGAGGTCACGAAAGTGTACGACCAAGGGAGGTCATTGAAGTGTTATGACCAAGGGAGGTCGCGAAAGTGCTACGACCACAGGAGGTCGGGAGAGTGCTAAGACCAGGGGAGGTCGGGAGAGTGCTAAGACTAGGGGAGGTCGTGGGGACGTAAGACCTGTGGGAGGTCGTGGGAAGGTTATGAACTGGGGAGGTCGCGGAAAGGTAAAGACCTGGGGAGGGTCGCAGAAAGGACTTTTAACCATGCATAGTCGGGTGAGAGAAGTCTTCGACTACACAACAGTAATCGAAAGAAACAAAGGTTCACCTGCTTTAACGCGATCGAACAAGCCAGTGGAAGCCAAAGAAAGATCCAGAGAAAACATGGAAGAAGGAACAGGGTAGCTTGAACAAGGAGAAGCATTTGAGCCACTAGGAACGTACCAGTACTGAGCTAGGGAAACAAGCTAGCCGGAGCTAAACTAACGACGGTGAACCGCAACAGCGAGAGGACTCCGCGCAAGAAGTGGCTTGCGGAAGAAGAGTGGTTTTCAATCTTCAGGGCAACTCCATGGAAGTAGTAGATGACCCTTCAGAGACGTCTTGAAGTATCCTGGTCGGAAGGGGAAGGGGTACGAGGCCCAAGATGACCCCGATGGGGTCGATAGTGACGGCGGCGAGGTGACGGCGCTCGGCTGAAGCGAGCGCCTAGGCTTGACTGGAGCTCAAGATCACTTGGAGGAGGAAGAAAGTGAGGCGAGCACTAGAATGGCAAAGAAAGGCAGCAGGAGGCAACAAGGACTTGGAGCAACTATATATAGGCGCACGGCCTGTCCAGGGGGAGTGGTCGGAGTGGTTGGTGCTATTGACGGTATGGGCAACACAGTGTAGAGGTTGGGACGGTTTTGAGTGACGGGAATTAAATGCCGAATGACAGTCCAAATAAGAAAGTATGATGCAGTCCTCAAAAGAAAATAGGATGCAGTCCAAGGAAGACTTGAAATGGCAAGCAAGACATGCAAGAGTAGTCCTTACATAAAAAGTTTTAAAAATCCCATATTTTTGCCTTTATGGATTTTTGGGCTGTTACACACTCCTTGCTCCGGAGGACATGCGATGGCACTCGCTAAGTAGCGAACACGCTCTACAGGGGAATCCTCCTGCGTGGGGGTTGATAAGGCATTTGGAGCCCTTACCATCGTTGCCTGCGGTGGCAGCGTATGCATCGCCTATTATGGCTCCCTCGTTGAGGAGCCAGGGGCGCCTTGATGGTAGTGGTGGCGAACCTACGAGATGTGCGCTTATATGGCGGCACGTATCTTGGCTTGTCGGGCCTCCTCCTCATGTTGGAGGAGTTCCTGTTCTTCCCACTCCTGGCGTTGCCCTGATGTTTCAGGATCATTGGTGACATTGGGTTGATTATCACCGATGGCGGTGACCTGACAACCGCCAGAGCAGCCTGAATGGGTGAACATGCCGTCGTCCTCTGAGGAAGAGGACGAGTTATACTGTAGGGTGAAGAGAAGATTCTCCCCAAATATTCTCTCTAGGCCTTCAACATGGAGGCCACCAGCGAGATCATCATGATATGTTGGGCTCCAGGAACCTTCCGAATCTCCTGCTCTAAGGGAGACAGGCTCGGGATAGTACTCGTCCACAGTGACGCTTGTGGACGAAGACACGACCGACGTAGAGCCAACAGGTGCAGACTCGGGAGAGGGGGGGCGATGGTGCCTCAGTAATGGCCCTAGAGGAACCAAGGGCATTGCCAGATATGAGGACGAAGTTTTCCTCTATGTCGTCATCGTAGTCAGAAATTGTTGACGTCTAGGACTCTCGTCACAGAATGGACAAACAAGAATATAAAAAGGAAAATGGAGATTACTATATGTTCGCCAAAAGACTTGAGATGGTGAATGTGTATCGCAAAGGGTATGCTCTGATTACAGAGAAAGTGGCTATGAATACACGCGGATTAGGGCTTGGAAGTGAAATCTATGTTACACGGGCACGTAGGCTGGACTATTTATAGTATTACAAGCGTCGGCAGTTAATAACAGTGGTGCCTCTTCATGCCAATGGTTGCGTCTCTACACACCAATAGTCGCGTTCCTTCGTGATGACAGTTGTCGCCGATATCTCCACGTGTAGTTATTATTAACCACATGTGGGTAATTGCTTTCCAGGACCTCCTCTACGGGGGAAAGGTCCTGGAGAGGTCCTAGAGGAACTTATAGAGCAGGTCCAACTGGGCCTCCAGAAGAGTTTTCGGGAACAATCGAAGGAAGGACTTTTATAGGCCCACCTTCCGACTACTTGATTGATCTTGGGCCCAGAAGATTAACTCAGGCCTAGTAAAAAATTTGCTCATCTATAAATAAGCAAATAAAAATATACCCAGATAATTGACTAGTCAACAATCCTCGTCAGCTAGCCCCTCAACTTCAAGTGAAAATAACTTACTTGAAGAAGCTTTTGACCAGAACTGGACTTGGTCAAGAAGATGGTTTTACTTGAGTTGTAAATAACTATTTCCTTTAAGAAGTAGGAGCATTAGCCGTATATATTTATGAAAGCAATTCCCGAAAGGACAATTATGCTTTATTCTTTATCGATTTATTAGGAACAAACTCTAATAAAATCTTATCTGTTAGACTTCCGTCTAGTTTATTTAATTTCACCATAAATTACTGGTTTATAAATAACCTCCAGAAGGGCAAGAAGAAGAAACATTCCTTTAGAGACTCTCTATCTTTCATGTCTCCACTTTATCATAGAAAACTTATCCTCAAACTCCCTTAGTTTGAGTAGATGATGTATCATGATTGTAGAGTTCATGAAAAAGACAGATTTTATAGAATAAATTTGACTTTTTGAACACCTTGATGTTATAATCTCTGGATTTTATGCTTCCAAGGTGTTCAAGAAGTCAATTCATTCTGTGAAATCTTCAAGAAATTGGTCGAAGGAAAATCCTGATGATCAGGTGATCTTCTTTTGAGACGTATATCAAGGTAACTTTTACGTTTAAGTAGTTTTGTATCTTTCCACCCACGATGGATACGGGATGAAGATAACTTTAAGAAAAATAAAAAAATTTGCAACTACTTTTTCTTACACATCTCTAACGCGCGGAACAACCTCCTTAACCAAATGTGACTTGTCGTGTCACTGTCAATCGAGGCACAGTTGTTACATCCTTGAGGTAGTGGGTTTTAAATGCACCAAGGGTATATATACAGATCTTTTACATCTCCTTAGGCATGTTTTCACCCTAGTTGCTTTTCACTTTTCACCAAGTACCTTTCGTCCTCCACGAACCTTCGAAAAGAAGGATCCCTCAATCCGCCATTGAACCAATGCAATGGCGGGAAGGAAACCGTCAATACTGACAGTGGAGGAGCTTGAAGGGTTGAAGCAAGATGGGCATCTACCAGAGAAGGATCTTATTGAGTGGCGTGCACCGGGGAGGGAGATTGAACCAAATCCTTCAGTAGGTTTCACAGTACTTTTCGTGCCCTACCTCCGGGCAGGCCTCCGCTTGCCCGAGAGTGATTTCCTGATCGAAGTTCTTAATCATTACGGAATTGAATTGGTTCACCTTGTACTTAGTGTTTTTGCCCACATGTTTGAGGCATTTTTATGGATAACTCCTAGTCCGTGTCTGTTTAGGTTTTATTACCAAATCATTCACAACAAGAAAGATGCTAGTGCTTTGGGCTCTTTTTATTTTAAATTTCAAGATGCCAGCAAGAGGATGTTCCCCTTCTTGGCTACCAAAGATGACAGCCAGACATGGAGTAAGGAATGGTTTTATTCTAAAGTTCCGAAAGAAAGTAGAATCACTTACAATCGCAGTGCACCACCGGAGTGGTCCACCAAAAGCCGAGCTGCTGACAAGGAAATTAAGCTCTCAGATGATGAAAAGAGAGTGGTCCTCATGATCAGCAACTTGGTAGAGGGAGGTCTAACTGGACGAAAGATCATCCATGACTTCCTCAAGAACAAGATTTTTTTCCTCTTCAGAAGAGGGAAATACTATCCTTTAATCATGATGTCCCTGAAAATGGTAACATCTTACTCATCTTTATACTTAAACTGAATTTTCATAGTTAAAGTAAAGTAACTTTTTATTGTACTGCAGCTCTCTCAAATGATGAGGTCCTTGCTAGGACCTCAGTCCTATTAAAGATCGGGTTCTAGAAAAGGAACTGATCAATATAGAGGAGCAGCCCCAAGCTTGATTGGGGCGACTTTATCACTTAGGAAAGATCGCACAGTGATACGTATTCATAGAAATTAACTAGACATAAGAAGTGAATCTGCTCATGCCTAATTTATATGTTTTTGGATAGACGATGTCAAAGAAACGTCCCCTCTCAGATGTCGGTGCGAGCTATTCTCCTTCTTTGGCAAAGAGTGCAAGGATTACTTCTAGACCTCCTATTGCGCCAAAGAAGATAAAACCCACACCTGCTTCAACTTTAGCTTCTCCAAGACCTCTTGCTTTAGTTCTAACTCTTCCAAGATCTTCTACCCGAGAGGTATTAAAAACAAAAGTTAAGATTTCCATTTCCCAATATGTCTCCAACCCCCAGCTATTGTCTTCTATATCAACTTTCTTGACTGGGGTGGTCCAGGGTGAAGGATCGTCAAAAGAGTCCGAAGAGGAGGTCCCTCTTCAGAGCGCTCCAAGGCCAAAGACCTCCCTGGCCTTGGTTCCCTCTTCGTCAGAGCAAAGGAGAAAACCTACTTTCGCTGTGAACGAAGACTTTATGTCGCTTTTTAGCAAAAGTAGCTTCGAGATCGAGTAAGTTCTTTGATTATAATTTTGGCTCAAAAATGACTAAACCATTTTTTAGCCATTCTTTGCCGTCAGACCCAAAAAGGGGACAACTGACTGCTCAAGAATAATTTTCGCCACCAATTATATTGGCGATGGAAGAATCCCCGGCAAAAAAAAATGCTAATGGAAGGACCTCCTAGGAGAATCAGAAGAATACCAGAGTCCAAAATCAAGAGTGTCCTGGAGGTACCTGAAGATGCGACGCACTGCTTGACGATGTGAGGCATGAGGGGAAGTCAGAAATCGAGCACACAGATACACAGCAAATTGTATGTCTGGCCTCAACGCCGCGAGGTAGAGGAGTGAGCCGATCATGCTGTGGTACTCCTTCTGGTCCACGGGCTCTCCATCCTCATCAGGATCCAGCACGGTAAAAGTGGCAATATAAGTAAACATTGGCTTGCTGCTTCCCATGTCGAAGCGCCAAAGAAGGTCCTTTGTGTACTTGCTTTGATGAATGAAGGTACCTTCTTTCAGTTGCTTGTCTTGAAGACCAAGGAAGAAAGTCAGCTCACCCATCATATTTATTTCGAATTCCCTACTCATAGAGTCTGAAAATCTGGATACCAAGGCATAAGAAGAACCACCAAATATGATGTCATCCACACAAATCTGAACCAGAAAAAAGTCACTACCATGCCTGAGAGTGAACAAGGTTTTACCCACCAATCCCATTTTGAAGTCATTCTTAATCAAGAAGCTCTTAAGCCTATCATACCAAGCTCTAGGGGCTTGCTTCAATCCATACAAGGCTTTGGAGAGCCTAAACACATGGTTTGGGAACTTGTGATTTTCAAAACCAGGAGGTTGCTTGACATAGACCTCTTCTTCTATGAAACCATTAAGGAAAGCACTCTTGACATCCATTTGAAAAAGCTTAAAACCCTTAGAAGACGCAAAAGCTAGCAAAATGCGAATGGCTTCTAATCTAGCTACAGAAGCAAAACTCTCTTCAAAGTATAAGCCTTCTACCTGGGAATATCCTTGCGCTACAAGCCTAGCCTTGTTGCGAACTACCAACTCATCCTCACTTTGCTTATTCTTGAAAATCCATTTTGTTCCAATTACATTGTGATTAGGTGGAGGTTCAATTAAAGTCCAGACTTCATTTCTTTCAAAATTTTCAAGCTCTTTATGCATGGCATTAACCCAAGAGGAATCAGATAAAGCATGGGTGACATCTTGGGGTTCAAAAGACGCAACAAAAGCAGAATGTGCATGAGAATCTGGAGAGATAAACCTGGAGTGAGTAACTCGCTCATGGAGATCCCCAATCATCTGCTCTGGTGGGTGTCGTCGCTGAATATGAAGAGGAGGCCCTGGTGCAGATGTGGCCTCTACATCATGAGCTGTGGAGGTAGGAGCAGAGCCACTCGAAGCGCCGGTGAAGGGGGGAAGAGGCTGCTCTCCTGAAGCTGGAGAAGTAGAAGCAGGCTCTACAACCATCTCAGGAGTGCCTAGAGGATGGATTGAGTCCTCATCCTCAGAGTCGTCGTCGCCGAAGATAGTCTCTCGATCACCAAGGACCTGTGTACCTGCACCATCGGGTCTAGTACCAGGACTAGCCTCGTCAAAAGTGACTTCACAAGTGTCAACAATTTTGTTAGTATCCAAATTAAATACACGATAGCCACGAGAATGAGCAGGATATCCACGAAAAATTCCATCATGACATCTATATTCAAATTTATCCAAGTTGCCATGTTTAAGAATGAAGCACTTACATCCAAAAATCTTGAAATGAGAGACTCTAGGCCTATGACCAAATCTAAGCTCAAAAGAAGTCTTGCCTATGACAGATCTCAAGAACACCCTATTGGACACATAGCAAGCAGTAGAGATTGCCTCAGCCCAAAACCTCCTAGGTGTGCTATGCTCATCTAGCATGGTCCTAGCCATCTCTACAAGGGTTCTGTTCTTCCTTTCTACAACCCCATTCTGCTAGGGAACTCTAGGTGAGGAGAACTGGTGCTCAAGTCCTCTCTCAGTGCAGAATGTGGCAAAAGAAGAGTTCTTGAATTCTGTGCCATTGTCACTCCTAATGGTTCTCAAAGTTTCAAGGAGGTCAACTGCTAGTCCAAGGACCAACTCTCTAAAATAGCCAAATGTCTCATCCTTAGAAACCAGAAAATAGACCCATGAATACTTGGAGAAATCATCCACAATGACGAGCACATGCCACTTCCCTCCAGCAGATTGAACTCTAGAAGGGCCAATCGTGTCTAAGTGCAAGAGCTGACTAGGTCCATCAGTCATCACTAAAGTAAGAGGTGGATGAGAAGTAAAAACCATCTTACCATGTCTATAGGGAGTGCACACTAGGTCTCTAACATTCTTAAGCTTAGGCAAACCTCTAATCAAGTTCTTGCTCTCGACTGGTCAAGTGGTGGTCTTGTATGTCCAAGCCTACGATGCTAGAACACTAAGTCATGAGAGTCAGAAGCCACAAGACACCTAGGGCTGGAAGCAGAAGAGATACTGAAATTAGCACTAAAGGTCCTCTCAAACTTAGAGATCCCAAAGACAAGCTCACCTGAAGAGTCTAGAAGTCTACACTCACCACTATTGAGCCTCACTTCTAGACCCTCATCAAGAAGTTGTGAGACAGATAGCAGATTATACCTCAGCTTACTTGCCTACACCCTCTATTTTTGGCCGAGCTCCAAACTCCAAAAACTTTATTTATCGGTCAGACCGCCACCCAAAGGCCAGTCTGACCACCAGTCACTTAGCCAGAGCCTGAGTTGAGACCTAGCCGGTCTGACCTCCTGAGACCTGACAGCAATTTGAACTTCGCCAAAAACACATGAATCGACAAACCTTCAATGCCATTGCCAATTATATCATCATCCTAAGATCGTGAGCATATCCCCGTGATATCCGTATTCTTTTTCCGTTCCTTCTTAGAACTAAAAAAGGCAAAAGAGGATCTTCAGAAGACCTCTTCTAACAAAGATTTTCAAATTCAAGACTTAAAGGAAGTGGGGAAGAGGAGTTGTACTACCGTACAAGAACTTGAAAAGAAGATGGAAACCTTAATGAAGGCTGGCAAGGAAATTACCACGGTAACTGGAAATAGCTTTTCTCACATCTCAGCTTCTCTACGAGAGATCGCAGAACATATAAAGGCTTCAGTAACTCCTCTTGCGACCAAGATGACCTTGGACGACCTTAGAAATGATATCTATACTCAAATCAAATATATTCAAAAACACATGCCTGCTATGTAGAATACCATATATCAATCTTTGATTAGGGCAATGAGTCAAGCTTTAAACCGAGTTTTATTGAAGATTGATCTCCTTTATATGGATTCCGTCGATCTCCATAAGCTTGTCCCTACACCCAAGTTTAAGACAAAAGAAGCAAGTATTGCGGCTCAAACCAACATCACACCAGTAGTGGCAGAGATCATCAGGAACATTGAAGCTAATGCTCCTGCCCTTACCTCTAGTGTTCCTGGCTCAAGTATTCAAAAATAACATTGTAATGATAGATTTTTTTATTTTAAATTACATGAGATAATGAAAAGATTTTGTGTATGATAATTGTGATTATTTATCGTAAGTTAACTGACTTTGTCTTGCAAATTTAATTTTTTGCAAATCGAAAGTCGTATATTTTACTATGTGTAGCCCCCCGCCTGGAACACTTTGTCCAGCAATGGGAGAAGTGTTTCGGGCGAACAATTGTGCTATGATCAGTATATTTATTACAAAACTAATTATCCGAACTAGTGTGTATTCAGGAAGATGAAGTCATACTGTTGGGCTCTTATGCAATGAGAATTGGCTTATAGAAGAGGTCTCACACAGTTGTCATTTCCTAAATGTATACCGATGGTCATTTGATGAGTAAAGACACTATGATCCATGAGCGAAATTGATCAACCGTAGGCACTTGCAAAAGATGGCGATCATGTGTGTGAAATAATACGAAAAAATTTATGCTGAAAAATTAACATAATATTATCAGTAAAATAACAACTGAACTTATATAATATAGAAAAAAGATACTTATACATAGAATTTTCGAAGATGTTCAATGTTCCATGTGTTAGATAAAACACGACCATCCTCCATAGCTAATCTAACTGATCCTAGCCTAGTGACAGAGACTACAGTACATGGACCCTCCCATCTGGAGGACAACTTATTCAAGTTGGCTTGGTTCTGGATGCGTCTCAGGACCAAGTCTCCCACATGAAGTGTTTTTGGACGAACCCTTCTATTAAAGTAGCGTCTCAGCCCTTGCGGATAGGTAGCCAATTTCAATAGTGCACGATCATGTCTTTCTTCTAGCTTATTGACGTCATCTTCACGTAAATCTCCTTGATTTATTTGATCTAGGAGGTCTATACGTGTGGAACCTAGCCGAATCTCACTAGGTAGCACTGCTTCTGCACCGTAGACTAGTGTGAATGGTGTTTCGCCAGTTGCTCTACTGGTCGTAGTACGCAATGCTCATAGAACAGAAAAAAGTTCTTCCATCCAACTTTTTGAGCATACCTTAAGGCGATTAAAAACTCTCTTTTTAACACCTTGCATAATCTGACCATTCGCCCTTTCTACTGCTTCATTACTTTGTGGATGTGCCACGGAAGCGAAGCAGATTTTAGTGCCAATTTCATCGCAATAATCCTGAAACACATCACTAATAAGTTGGCTCCCATTGTCTGTGATAAGACGACTGGGTACTCCAAATCTCGTAATAATGTTTCGATGTTTCGTACAAGGAATTTCTTTGCTGCTGCAACCGTTATACGAACAACTGGTTCAGCTTCTATCCACTTAGTGAATGTATCGATGGCCACAAATAAGAATTTATACCCATTGGTGCTTGCGGTAGTGGTCCAACTATATCAATGCTCTAAGTCGAAAAATGACATGACAAGAGAATGGTCTGTAATTGATAAGATGGTTGGTGCCCTTGCCTGGCATGGAACTGACACTACTCACAGATCTTAACAAGGTGCATGGCATCTTGTAAAGCAGTGGGCCAGTAATAGCCTTGCCGAAAAGCTTTGCCAACTAATGTTCAATAGGATGCATGTGTACCACACAAGCCCTCATGGATTTCTTTAGTAATTTTATCCCGGAGTCTTGGGATATGCAACACATAAGAACACCATGTGCTCCTTTCCTATACAATGATCACTCAACCATCTTGTACATGCGTGCTCTTCGAATCAACCTATCCTTCTATTGAGGATCATCGGGCAATGTCCCTGATGCGAGATAAGTGGTCAATGGTTTTATCTACTCTGCATCTTGATCGATAACTCCGACCTCTGAGGTGGTCGAAACCATTTCTATTGGAGATTTTGTAAGGTATTCGAGAAAAACACCGGTTGGAACAGGCGTTCATGAGGAACCCAATTTCGATAACTGGTCCGCTAAGGAGTTTTCCTTGCGTGGTATATGTTGGACTTCGAAGTTCTTGAAGTGTTTTCCCAACTTTCTCACTTCACCCAAGTACTGAGCCATTATCTTATCGGAACAGTTGTATTCCTTTCATACCTGGTTTACGACTAATTCTGAATCTCCCTTCACTAAAAGCCGCCGGACTCTGAGGGATTTGGCTGCTCAAAGCCCAGCTAGAAGTCCTTCATACTCTGCCACGTTGTTAGTGGCAGGGAATAGAAACTGTATGACATATTGGAATTGATCACCATGTGGTGTTATCAACAAAATCCCAGCCCCCGAGCCTTTAACCTCGCAGGAGCCATCAAAACACAATGTCCAATGATCGTCTGGCCCTGGACTTTCCTGAGGTTGATCCTTGGTATTCGTCCATTCAGCCACAAAGTCAACCAGGACTTGGCTTTTTATGGCTGTTTGGGCAGTAAAATGAAGATCAAACTCCCCAAGTTCTACTGCCCATTGGGCTATGCGACCTGTTACCTCTTGGTTATGAAGTATATTTTCAAGAGGAAAGACGAAAGTACTGTCATTTTGTGAGATTGAAAATAATGTCCCAATTTTTTGGAAGTCATCAGAAGAGCATAAATTAATTTTTGGACCTCAGAGTATCTCTCCTTCGCTTCGTGTAAGACCTCACTTAAATAGTAGATGGGTCGTTGAGACTCTCCTCTTTCTGCAATAAGTACTGCACGGACCACATTTGGCGTTACTGCCAAGTAAACTAGTAAAGGTTCACCTTCTAAAGGCCCAATACAAGAGGATTTGACAGATAATCTCCTTTGGACCATTGAAACCCCTTATTATTCCCGCGAATCACCTTAAAGAAAGGTAAACCACGTTCTCCTGATCGAGAAATTATCCTTAGCCAACTAGTATCACATCTTACCCTTTTATTCTCACAAGTTTTAGTTGAATTATCCTCTCATTGTCTACCTTATTTACTACTTAAAGCTTGCTGTCCAAAAATGCTTGCTTGCTATCCAAATTTGAATCCAGCTCCAAGCACTTCTATTTTTCATAAAAAGGCAGCCAAAACTTCAAATTTACAACTCTCTATGGTTCCCCCAAAAATCGAAATGAAACAAAGACAACTATCTTTTGAAAGAAAGAGAGAAAAACAACTTTGAAAACTCAATTGAGAGCAATGTGAGATAAGCAATCTAAGATAGGTAAGGAGCAAAATCTGAGAACTTACTTAAGCTTTCATAAACCATTTGATATTTTGAAACTAAGTTTTTCAAAACATCCTAAAGACGACCAAGCTAGGGCTTTCTATGGTCAGTATGGCTCTGATACCAACTTTGTGAGGACCCGGCAAATTCGGCTTGTAATGCTTAACCATCCACTTGGTCCTAGCATCGCAAACAAAATATCACGTGCCTCGAGATACATGTACTTTCCAAGAACTTGCAGTACACATACCCCTTTACAAAATTATGCATCAATTCCATTCAACACATAGAACCTAAGCACAACTAAGCAAATCAAAAGACATACAATATAGAGTTATTACAAAAGGGGCCGACCGGCCAAATAACAACGAAAGAGATAAATAAACAACGGAAGCAGAAGCCATAAGATGGTGATAAACAAGAGCCAATTAGTGTGCCTTTAACCCACAAGGCAACCAACCGGGCTGCCAACCTAGTCGTCAAACCCACCGCACAGCTCACAAAAGTGGATCCCTTGGGGATCAGCTTCCTCCTCTGCAACATTTAAGTTAAGCAAAGCAAATGAGTACAAAAATGTACTCGCAAGACTTACGTGTAGTGTAACAGCCTATACATAGCTACATGCAAGCTTATTTAAGTGGAGGAGGCTCTAGACTCATTTTCAGCATAAAGCAAGTTTTCATTTGCAATAATGTAATAGATTTAAAGCAATTTCACAATCTGTTTTTATTGGACAAAAACAGCGAGATAACAAGTAGCAATAATAACAAGACATCCTGGAAGTGGCTAACCCAATAGCCACCACAATAATAGCATGAATTCCCCATTCATACCACCCACATCAAGTTTTAATTAAATGTTATAGTCTAGTTCTTGCACGACCTTACCAAGCATGTCCATAACCTAGGACAAGGCTATTCGAATCGTTTGAACCCTGCAGGGGTGTACCAATGTACCCACATGTCAGACCGCCTTTTTGCCACTAGATTAAGCACACTACCTTTGGTATGCCAGCACGGCTAAGTCCTACGAGACATTTCCAATGGATTGTGCTAATTAAGAGTCACACCCCAAACCGAAGAGTAGGATGCACCGGCCCAGCCTAAGCAACTACGGGTGCTCCCCTCCTTACAAACAACAAACATTTTTCTTTACAACAACCACCAGGGACTTGTAATTAACACCTCCCAAAGTACTTAGTCAAGAGAGGTCCCATATACCCCTCGTGTGGTTAGCACGCAATAATCGCTTGGCTTAGTGACACAAGTAACTCGATCCTTGTTGACCCGGGCACCATTCCAGTCACACCATAAGATCACACCATCAACCATTGTGCCCAAGTCTCAAACATTTCATTTTCAGTTTTAGTTTTTGACTTTACAAAGTAACAAAGCACAAAGTGCTGAGCATAATGGTAATAATAATTTTGTGTGATCAAGGTCATCGACTAAGTCGATGACTGCCCAATTCTACCGGTAGCTAAGCATTTCTAAGCATGACACTGTAAAGACAATAAAAGAGCATAATTCAATCACCGGGCTCTAATTCACCGACGAGATTAATAACTTATGTTTTGTGGTAGGGGATAACAATTTAAGGGCAATCATGCAATAGGATTAGCTACCTCTAATCGGGAAAATAAACTTTGACACCAAAAGCATGCATACATACAATTTGTAAACAAAATATTATACTTTAAAAGTAATTGGATTATTATGATCAAACTGCTTGCCTTGTTCGAGTTGCTCAGTTTGCTGCAGAGGATCACTTTCGTTATCAATGAACTCGTCGGCACCTAATCGAAAAGAACGAAAAGAACCGATAAGAACGAAGAACACCAAAAAGACTTAAAAACCAAAGTCAACCAAAATCTATGAAATTTACACAGCAGGTAGAGCATGATTTTTAAGAAAATTAGCAACAAGAATCAATTGATTTGGATACTTGATGCTAAAGTTATGGCCAAAACAATTTTGGTTGGCTGGAAAAAGGCTGAAAAATTCACTTCGATTACTATTCATCCTAAATTAAATTTTTGGCACAAATTTCCAGAGAGGTGGTGCACCTAAAATTTTTATGGTAAACAGAGCACCTCATAATATGAACAACACAATTTGATTCACCTCATTTGGAGCTAGGATGCATTTTCTATGATTTTTCAAAGACATGAAAAAGGACATAATACCATTGCAACCACATAAACTTAAAAGATAACAACATGCCTAAAACCTATTCTAGAATTAAGCACAATAACAGAGGAAACCAACAAAGTTGATTTCACTCAAAAAGGAGTTACAGAGAAATACTTATGCATTCTTCAAGTTAAATGAATTTTTAAAGCACTAAATAAAGCTAAACTGAATTTAAATCTATTAACAATTTTTTTTGGAGCAAAACTAATCTTCCAACCATTTTTATATTAAAGCTTAGTTAAAACCAGAGCTAACAAAATTTGAATCAACCGAAAAGGATTTAAAATGAATTAGTTATGAAATTTTAAAGTTTATTACAATTTTCAGTTTAGAAATAAAGCTTATCGGGCTTTTGAAATAAATAAACTCAAAGGAAACACGTGGCAAAATGTGGGCCTTTGATTTGAAATCGGACGGCCCACGCGAATCAAAGCGCACAGCCGCGCGCGCACGGAAATGCAAACGAAACCGTTGGATATAGATCCAACGGTCCTCGTTGATCGATCCTTCGGGCGGCCTGAAAGTTCAAACAAACGTGGGCGGTTGATCTCGCGATGAGCGGCTGAGAGCGAAGTAACGTTCGGACGGTCCGAACGTTCACGCAATCTCAGCCGTTGATCAAGAATTGGACAGCCAAGGCTACGGGAGGTCCGGGGGTCCGAAGATCCCACAGATCTCAACCGTAGATCTAAGGATGGACAGCTGACGTTCGGTGGTCCGAACGTTCACAGTGATCTAGAACGTTGGATCTAGATCAGACGGTGAAGGTTCAGCGGTCTGAACGTCCACACGATCTAAGCCGTAGATCTTTGATCCAACGGTCCACGATGAACACGGTTCAGCGCACGCGCCCGAGAGGGTTTAAAGACGCGGGCCCCACTGTCAGTGACATGAGAGCGAGATTTAAGATAGCCCATTAATTCTAAGCAATTAATTAACTGAGCTTAACTGATGATTAGCATTTAATTAACTGGAGCTTTGTCCAAATACGACAACGACACTGCCATTCCCGTCCGACAAAGCTCCCGACGCACTCCACGGCTCACCGCCAACGGCTCCGGCCACGGCGGCGCGAACCAAGGACAGCGACGGGTGTGCAATAGCACGGCGCACACGCCGGTACCACTCTCGACGGCGGTGGCGGCCTAAAACGCCGGCAAGTCAGAGAGGAGCGGCGGTGCACACACGGCTAAAGATGAAAAGCAAACAGGAGCTCCGCAATGTTCTGAGAAGCGGGTGCCACAGCTACTAGAGGCTAATAAGAAGCTACCTAAGCACAGAGAAGCTTCAAAGAAGGAGTGAGGAGCTCTAGCGATGAGAGACCTTGCCGGCGCCGAAGAAGATGAAGTGGAGGTGACGGCCTGAGCAAAAAGAGCACAACCGGGTGGTAGGGTTAGCTCCAAAATAGCTCAAGGATGGTCCATGAGCAAGTAATTGAATAGAGGAGCGCCTTACCGGAGTTGAGGAAGAGAGGGAAAGAACTCGGCCGAAAAGGGGGCAAAACTCAATTCAAGCTCAATCCTATAAAGGCAACTTAAATCGAGTTAGGGAATGAGCTCAAGATGATGAGAGGCGCAAAGTGACGCGAACAAAAGTGAAAAAGAACCCTCGAAGCACCGGCGGCGACAAAGAGCTCCACGGGCTGACCATGGCGATTTGGGGATTTCTGGTGGTTTGAGCACAAGCAACCCAAGAGGAAGCAAGGCAAAGCTACAGGGTGCTTGAAAAGAGAAAGAGGAAGAGCTTGGGGGCTTTAAATAGCCGGGGGAGCAAGGATTGGAGCTAGGGCAAAGTTCAAGGGTGAGCTCGGCTCATGGCTCTGCCATGGGCGAGCTGAGCGACGGGAGTAGGTAAGAAGGAGACTTTGAGGGCGGCCACTGACCCACATTTAATGCAAAGAGTCGTTGAAGGACGCAGTGGAGGAGACAAGGCGCTGCAGAGCTCCTCCCACACCTGCCATGGCGGATCAACGACGCCATGTATGGCGGCGAGGAAGGAGACGAACAGCGACGCGAGGGCCCACCGGCAGCGACACAGCGACGACGCGGCTCGGGCCGGAACAGAGGCGAATGGGTCGAGCCCAACCAACAGGCACGGGCGCGTCTGCGACGGTTGGATCAAGATCCAACGGTGAAATCATAGCCGAGCGGCGAAGGTCTGCAGCCCACTTGACGAGACCGCCGATGGAGATCCAACGGTTGAAAACGCCCGCGCCAAAGTGACCGAGCCCGGTGCAGTTAGTTGATCGGGTCCAACCAAAATCGGGGTTGGGTTCGAGTCTAACCTGAGCCCAAGGAACAGTGCAACAAATTTAGGATTCGAATTTAAGCTGAACTTGGAAGAATTTTTAGAGGAAGCAAACTAACTCCAAAAATTCTGCAATTTTGACTGGAGGTTCCTCACTACAAAAAATTTCCAAAGATTTCCATGGACTGCATTCTTATCAAGAAATTCCTCAATGTTTGTTCTAGGGTTTGACCAAAGGTCAAACTGGTTTAACTGCCTCTTAAAAATTATCAAATAATTTCTAAAAATTATGAAATTTTTCAGAGGAGTCACACAGCATCCCTAGCACCAAGTAAAATTATTTCCAGGGGTTGAACACAAGATTCTCACAAGATGGTTATGACTTTAGTCAATTGGAGATTTAGTTTTTTGAATTCCACAATTCCTTTACAAGAATTACAGAAAAGTTCAAAAACTTCAAGATGCAAGAAAAGTTTTAATTTCTACTCATTTTCTTACATTTGAAACACACACCCAGATTTGGGATGTTATAAACGTGCTCCTTCTCCTCGAGCTCCAAGCAAATCCCACTAAAACTAGGACAATCAAAACAAAAGGGATCGCCACAAATATCGCAGGTAAATTGCTCCTCAATTGATATCATAAAAATCGTATGTTCAAGCCTCTTGTCACGACGGACATCAACGGCAAAAGAACCACGAAGAGAAGCAAAGAAGCGCTCACAAGTCCTCATATCAGTCGCCATGCTCAAAGATCGATTAAGATCACAAAAGAGCAAACGAGGCTCTGATACCACTTGTAGGACCAAAATAGGCGACTAGAAGGGGGTGAATAGGAGCGCCTAATCTTTTTGCAAAGATAATGGATTCAAATCGCAATTCGCAAATCACTCCAATAGCTATGAGAGCTATGAAGATGAATGCTTAAGCACAGTGGAAGACTTGTAATGAATCCACTCCTAAACTCTCAAAGCACAGCAGCAAACTCCCTGAAGAAGTTCTGAAAAATCAGGGAAATCGGTACTACCACAGTGAAACCAGCGATACTACCTATAATCGGTACTCTTTGCGTGTCCGAGTGGTACTACCAAGACCGATACTACCTCGCAAATGAAAGCTACTACCGATTGTCACAGAGTTAAATCTGACAGTTGAAAAACCAAAAGCGAAAATTGGCACAATTTTTTGATCTACAAGGGCAAACTCATGAAACTTGAAACACAACTTCTATAAGAGGTTAGGAACCTATTCCAAACAAGGATCAAATAGATTCACAACAAAGTTCCAACCTTTTTCGATTTGAGTGAAGTCTGTTCAAGAACTGTGCAAAATACGAAAACTGAATCAAAAACTTGCTTGTGAATGATTGATGATCCAGATCATCCTAGATGTAATCCCACATATCATAGCAAGCCAAAACACAGCAAGAATAGAAGAGAAGATTCACGGATCAAAGAAAGCCCCAAAAACATGAAATAGACAAGATGAACAAAAGGGACTGAACTTGAGAAAAACTGATTGGATTGATTGCAGATGGATGGATGATTGTTGTTTACAGCCACTCCAATCCTGGAGGACAAAGCTCAACTCGTAGCACTCACTCTCAATCCAAACCCTAGAATCTAGCTCTCCCCTCTTTTCTCCTCAAAACCCTAAAACCAAAATAGGGCACACACAAATGGGGTTGGCTTTGGTGGCTCTCCTCCAGCGGCAAGCCAAGCAGCAGCCCACACCCCACTATTTATATGGAGACTAGCATCTAGGGAATATTCCATTATGGCACCCATTAAACCCTAACACACAATGGGTTAACACACGCACGCATCTTAAAGCGCCATCTTCATCATCGATCGACCTAAACCGCTCCACCATGCGCCGACCCGCGCCGCGGTTTAGCCAAAAGGTCACCAAGGTGGTATTTGGTGAAATTACCAAAATACCCCTTCTCGATCCTTTTCCAAAAGACCGAGTCCACAGATCGTGAAGCAATCCCATACTTCGCCACGTGTAGGTTGATCAACGGCTCCATGTCGGCAGGTCTCTCCCGTCCGGATCCCACCGGCACCATAGCACTTGAACCGACTCCCACGCCGCTTGATCCAACCAGTTGCACCGAACCGCCCGTTTGGTCATCCATGTCCATTCTGCGCCCCGCTTGAGTCCTCTGACCTCACCCGACATCCTTGATCGTTCTGGACCTCAGCTCTCCAAGCTTAGTCCCGATCCACCTCGCCACGATCGTCATAGACACGCAAGCCAGCCACGCATAAACAATAGACCAAGAAACCATTTACAGGAACAAGTTCTTCACAACTTGACCCACGTTAGCCAAAACATGCATCATGCAACACATATGCACTGATGAACATGAACTTGACCTAACCCAGAATCAATTCTCCAATTGAAACACAATTCAGCACGATTCAATTCAGAAAGCGGTATTACCGCCACATATATCCTGGTATTACCGCCATGTGGTCATACCTCTCAAAGCACTACGGTACTACCGCTCAAAGGAGATTCTCAAAAAAAACTCCAAAAACATCCTCTCTGGAAATTCCATGATGCTCTCAAGCGGTCTTACCGAAATGCGGTACTACCGCCGTACAAAACGCGGTACTACCGCTCTCCAAGAAATCCAAACTCAAAAGACACCTTCTCTGGAAAAAAAAACGTACCGCCATTTACCTTGCGGTACTACCCGGCGCGGTAATATCACCACTTCCCTAGCGGTACTACCGCTCCACAAAAATCCGCAAAGTCCTCAGAACAACGTCCTTTGCCACGTGGACGCTCCAGATCAACCCGGCCGATTGGACCTCGCGTCAAAACCGTCAAATCAGGGGCACTGTTCCAAGTCCGAACATTCCCCTTGATGAGAGCCGTCCGATTTCAATCCGACGTCCCAAAAAGCCCAAGCCGTTCGGACGGTCCGAACGTTCACGATGATCTAGGCCGTCCGATCTCGATCAGACGCCACAAGGAATCCAACGCGCAAAATGACTTACAGTCATACCGCTCACACAAACGGTCGTCTATCGCACCTCGTAGTTTCTACCAAAGCCTCAGCCGGTACTGCTGGTTCGAGGAAATCCAAGATTCAAAACAAGACTTCGGGAAATTTCAAACCGCCAACAAACTTGTGGTCGAACCGCCAAGCGGTATTACCGCGGACACAACGCCGGTACTACCGTAAAACCTGACACTTGCTGAAAACTCCAAATTTCAACAAACTTTCAAAGCAATTGCCAATTGTCTCATCACCTAAGATCATGAGCATGTCCACATGACATCCACAATGTCCTCATGACATCCACAAGTGAACATTATAATTTGTGGAAACATCATTTCACCACACCAAAGTTTACAAAGCGGAATTAAAATTTTACAACCCAACGCTTATTACAGGATTAATGTTACAACCCATTTACAATATGAATTACAAGAATTAATTAAATTGCAAATCAATAATCATGCATTCAGACCACCAAAGCCCTCCTTGTCATCTCATCTAGTTGTTCCCCACCTTCTCTTTTCTGGCAACCAAAAGCTTAGATAGAATTTAGCAAAAAACCTAAAGCAGAATTATTAGTTAGAATGAAAAGAGTTCGCCGTCAGTTCCCAGAAGTCCAAAAGGATTACCTTATTAACCTAGGTCAACCGGTCCCTCGATCACTAAGATAACCTGACCAACCGGAGTTAGTCGGCCCCTGTGGTGATTAAGATAGCCAGGGCAACCTAAGTGAATAGGCACCTGTTACTTCTGAGGGTTTCATCATACGACGTCAATAAAGCCCAACACCCACTCTTTCCATTTGGCCTCAACAGTAATAAAATCCCACCTTGCATATCCCCTTAAACCCTACCCTCAGCTCAGAACTTCATAGGGTATTTTTGATCCAATACCCATATTGCATCAACTTATCTCTACCACAGGAAAACCAGAGTGTTAGCCAAATCAACCCTTGTATCAATAGTTTAGCTCAGATAGATCACAGTGGAAGGCAGGATTGAATAGAAGCATGGTGAATAGAAGCATGGTAAATAGGATCATAGTAAATAGGAATAGGGTCATAGTAAAAGAAACTGCATAGGCAAAGGATAAGATCAACCAAGCCTTCACCCTTAAGTTCCCAACACAGCCAAAGCACTTCCTCATTCCCAAGACTTCACACCAAGAAGAGAAGGAAAAAGCCAGAGCCTCAAAGACGGACCCTGACTGCTGCCAAACATCAAGCCACCGATGGGGAAGGGAAGGCATAAGGGGCAAGGAGACCACCGGCGCGTGGTCATCACCATCACAGCGATGACCAGCACCGCCGACACTACCATCCTAGCCCCAATCGAACCCAGCAAGGTAGCCCTCTCTCCCATCCCATCATTATTTTACACAATCAGTAATACATCTTGTTGAGCCAACAAATACATGCATCAACCACCACTGCACATCCATAAGCTCCCAATTCTTAGCATCACAGAGCAAGGGGGGGAAGTTAGGGAGTAGAGAGGAAAGGGAGTGGTACCTATGTGCTAACCACCATCACCACCATCATTCCCCTCATGCATGAGCATATAGCAATCCACATTATCACCTTACCTTGCATGAACAAAAATCATTAACCATACTTCATAAATTATTTCAAGCTAAAGCATAAGAGCAAAATCATAAGAGAGGGTAGAGGCGCGGGCGGGCGATGGCCGAGGTCGAGCCAAGACGGGCAAGATCTTGTAATCGGGCGCCATGGGGCCGAGCCAAGGAAGGAGGGGGTAGGAGGAGTAGGCGAGCCAGAGCCGAGGCGGCGCTGGCCCCAGGCCACACCGAGAGGAGGTTAGGCCAGAGTGGAGGCGAGAGAAGCCGGCGGCTGGGCTGAGCCGGAGTGGAGCCGGAGGCGGCGGGGCCGAAGACAACCAGCGAGCGCGGGCGAGCAAAGGGACCGGGGGGTGCACAGGAAGACGCATGGGTGATCGACCCAAGCCACAGCGCTGGTGGGCCGGTGCGCAGCAGGCACAGGCCAAGGCGGAGCCACATGCGCGCAGGCACGCAGGAGAGGCAGGCCATGGGAGCCGAGAGTGGAGCGGCCCGGGCAGCTAGGATGTTGGCGGTGGCGGCGCCACGCCGGGAGAGGGAGGCCGACGGCCGGAGGCGCTAGGCTAGCCGCCAGGAGGGGTGACGCCATGGAGGAAGGGGGCTGGCGGTAGCAAGCTCCAGGAGGGAGCTTTGGGGGAAGAAGTAGAATGGAGTAGCCAAGGGGAGTGTCGGCCGTGAGGGAAATAGGGGAGAGAGAGAGAGAGAATTAGGTAGAGTTAGGGATTAGAGGGTTGGATAATTAGATTATTAAGATTAAGACTAGGGTTAGGAAAATAGAAATAGGAAGAATTAAGGGTAATTGTGCAATTTTCTAGTGAATCTTAATAGGTAATATTTGTAGCAGTAGCGGTTAGCAATAAAATCTAGTTGGTTCACATAGGATTAAGCGGTCATAGTCAGTTCGGTACCTCATAAAATGAGATGCAATAAAGTATCATTAGGTTTTAGCAAAAAGTTAGTTTTGGACGTATTAAACCTTCAAATTTAGACTAATAGCATGTCGTGTTAGAAATTCGGTAACCCCACTAGAGTAATTAAAGTAACCAACCCTGAGTTATTTAGAGAATTCAATAAATGTGTCTGCGATTAAATAAAATCAACTAGGTTTGTGCGCACTAATAAAAATTGATAGACTTATTAGAATGCGAGCATGAGTATCATTTTATTTTCTGTGCGATAAACACGAGTTTCGGCCAATCTCGATCCTAAAGCCATTGGACCGTAGAACGATCTTAATTAAGGGAGTGCTAACTTAACGGGGGTTCAAAAAAAATGTTATTAAATTAAAATCCACTAATGAAGAGAACCATCTAACTATTGTGCACCTAGTAGCAACAAAATGACACTAAGTATTTACTTATTTATTTATTATTCGCTCTGTCGCATATTTGCAGCAGACGAGCCGATGCTGGCGGCGGTAGTTGATACGGATCTCTTCGGCGGCGATCTTTTCTACTCTTTTGAAGGCAAGCTACTCCCCTTGATCATGAATATAGCTATATTAAATGTAAACCGTATATTGCTCTACCATATATGTATTGCATCAAAACTATTTCTCAAAAATCAAATCAACTGAATGAAAATGGGAAGATGAGAACTTAGAATTAGTAGAGGAAAGAAATAAGAATTACTAGGTTGGTAAAAGGGGGCCGAGCAGGGGAAAACACGATGATGATGATGATGAGGTCAGAGGTGGGCCCCTTTTTACGGATGGTTATAATATAATGACCAACAAAACTCTTACTCGATCAGAGGCCGTAAATTCAGTGCCAACCATTTTCCCGTTTCGACGGGCAAAAAATGTTATCTATTACGTAATTATACTCTCCACATCGGGTAAGTAAGTATGGGGAGGATCCTAGAACATGGGGGACCCAGGGCGATATACTATCGCACAGGGGAGTGTTGGGACCGGAGTGCCGGCCAACCAACATTACTGGAACTCGAAGGATGATGAGGTTAGCACCGTGACTAAATCAGCACCGATGGAAAGTAATGGATGGAGACTTAATCACGTAACTGGAAAATGTTCTGTATTCTGAACTCGAACCTGCATCTAAGGAAATGCTGGGGACCTGGCTCATTTAGGGTTCAGAACTACTATGGGTAAAGCGGTACAAGCCTGCGCAGTGCCATATCAAATCATGAATTCATGCCAGTCTCCTAGATTGGAGTCTACGGGAACCGCCAGGGATCTATCTTCTCTCCGGGTAACAAGTAGTCTTTTCATAATTAAAATTGCAACATAAATTTTTGAAAACTATTTTTAGAATAAGAGAAGAGGTAGGAATTTTGATAAGGACGAAAGTTAGAGTCATCAAGGCATTTAGCTTTTAATGCTTGCTGAGTACACTAGTACTCACCCTTGCTATCTCTCCCCTTGCTTAGATCCTAGTCTGGTCGGGATCTATCCCGCGTGGGATGAGGGATTTGTAGGTACCGAGGAGGCCGCTGGTGATGAGGGCATTGGTCATGAGGAGCAGGGTGAGGTGGATGCCCTAATTGACGCGAGAGACGAATAGGCGGCCGATACTCAGGGCAAGTGAGAGAAGCGGAGAAGCTCCCTTTTGTATTTGTGTGATTCTTGTATTAAGAACCATAGCCTTGTGTGGCTATTACTACAATAAAGATGTACAAATTATATCTTATTGTTCTACTGCGTAACTCTAGTAAATGGTTTACTATTCGTTGGAGCAGTATTCTACTGGACAAATGAATAGTAATCCGTATGCCTAAGTGTGATTACCCCCTAGGGTAATAACACGGGGCGTCACAGAGGAGCTCGTCTTCCTATTTCTCACTTAGTCCCGCACCAATCCGGACTGTCTTGGATTGGTCATCGGGGCTAAGTGGTACGACTTTTACCTCCATATTGGGCTGAGGAGTGGCCTTGACCTTCGCGTACTTCCCTATTTTATACACCAAAGTAAGATCTTTCAGAGGCAACTGATCGACAAGTTCTAATTACTTACGATCACATGAAAGTGCGACAGCCTGGTCACCTGTAACAACCCAATTTTCTAAGCTTTAAAAATCTATTGAATAGTTAGTAGGGAGAAAATTCATCATTTGGATTTATTTGAATTTAATTCAAAAGCTTAACTTGGACTTTTAGTACCAAAACAATTTAATACGATTAAAGTCAACATCAACAATTGGCAAAACTATTTTATTTGGATTCTATGTGCTTGGATATATTTTTAGATTTTTCTAGAATTTTTCCAAGTTCATTTGCTATTTTTTATTGCTATTTGGATTTTCTGCTAATTTATAAAAAGAAAAAGTATTACTAATCTCGAAATTCATATCGGGCCGATTTCCTCTTAGCCCAATTTGTTTTCCACACATGGCCGATCTCCCAGCCCATTTCCGCGCGAGCGCTGCAGCCCAGTCCGCGCCTTCCTCTTTTCTCTCGCTGCCAGGTGGGACCGCCTTGTCAGCGTCTTGCGTTTGTGTTGAATCACGTGTCTTTGTGTGTCGGGGGCCATCGGTCACCTCGTCGTCTCGAAAGCGAGACAAAGTCCGCCGCCTTCTTCCATTTTGGAGTCCGGCTCAGGCACACCTCCCAGGGCTATTTAAGGCCCCAAGGACCATCGGAAGGTGCACCCTGTGACGCGTCGCCCTCAAAACCCTAGCTGTCACCCTTGTTTCGCCGTGTAGCGTCGTCGCCATCGTCTTCATATTCAACTCTGGCCGAGGAGCTTTGTCTTCACCGCCGCCATTCTGGTCATCCCCGTTGCCCTTGGACGCCATCGTCGGACTCATCGTGCCACCCACATCTCAGAACCGCCCTTGTCATCACCGGAGGACCCCTCTAGCTCCGTCGCCGTCGAGCCCGAGATCCAAGCCCCGCTTCGACCTCGTCGTCGGCTTGCTTCTTCGTCCTTGAGCACTGGTGAGCCCACCAATGACTTCATCGGAGCACCCTCTACCTATTGTACGCCCTCACCGGCGTCGAGGAGTTGTCGTTCGCCGACAAGCCTCGAGCCCAAGCCTACGCCACCGTTGAGCCGTCGTATCCCTGCCACCTCATCAGCCACATCAGCATGTGCGCATGCGTGTCAGCCACCGTAGCATCCAGTCAGCGCCACGTGGCCGCTCCACACCGAAACCCGATCCAATGGTTCGGTGAACCAAGTTCACCGTGGGCCGTCTCACCGACATTTGGGTCCCATAAGTCGGAATTCCTTTTGATTTCTTTTAATTCCGAAATTCTGAGGGCTAACATCAACATTGCGCAATAATCCGATTTTTTGTTGAAGAATAATTCGGAAACTCTAATTAAATCCAAATTAGGGTTTTTCTTTAGATTTAAACTTCCAAAGCCCATATCTTTTGCATCCAAACTCCGTTTGAGCCCATTCAAATTTCTAAATTCAAGATCTATTTGCTGAGATTTTTATTTAATTTTTAGAGTTTGTTTTGCCTCTGTTATTTATTAGCTTCGTTTACAAGTAGACATCGATTCTTCGGGAAGCTTTGAAGAAGAAGGAGTGCCTCAAGAACAAGATCAGTACCTAGACCTATTTCAAGGCAAGTTATACCTTTGATCATATTGAACCCAATTTTCAAAAGTTATATTGATTCAAATTACTGCATTTGCTTTAAGTATTTATTTAAATGCTTTTGGGTGTAGTTACTATCCAATTTGTTATATCCACATTTATCTATTGTTATGTCATAATCTTTTGTCACCCTAGATTGGTTCCTTAATTAGTTGGTATTATCGTAGCACCAATGTGGATTGGTTAGATACGATTAGACTATTTATCCATGCTATGAGTCATCATTTCATGCAAGTTGCAATTATAAACTTGACTAAGTGATTATGAAACTATGTGTAATGTGTGCTATTACTCATTGATGGCATATGTTGCACTTAACCAATAGGGTGGGAATGGATTTAGACGAAGGCAAGTGGTATTGTGTGCTTTGGTGGAACTGTGTGCATGGGAATATTAATCTGTGTGTCATAGTTAGAAATTTGGAAGTCTTGCCTTAGTCAATTAAGGACTTAACTTTATGCGCCATTGAACTGAGCCTTACTGTATGACCACATGCCTGATGGGACGGGCCTAACTTAGTAAGTTATGGATTCTTAACATGGATTACTCAGGTAGTAGGTTAGGCTGTGTTGCATGGGTGGAGGTGTGGTCTACCAAGTAGTCACATCGTAGGACGGTTCGCCGCTTCCCTGTCCAACAGTGTGTGTTATGCCAAAGCATTGTGTTAGTGTTGGCATAGCGGTAAAGCACACTGGGAGTATCAATGCTTGAGATGAAGTTTCTGAAACATTTTGTTATGATTAGTGCTAGCTACACTAGTTGTATCGTGTGGGCAAAGTGTACAACCTCTGCAGAGTGTTAAGGGCCTATTTGGTACAGCTCCTACTCCTAACTTCTCAGTAGAATCAAGAGGAGCTGAGCCAAACACCCGTAGCTCCAAGAAAATGGATTCCGGGAGCAACTAAAATAGGGGGTTGTTTTGTACTAGCGACTAGGAGCGACCCAGCACTAATTCTCGTGTGGATCCACACCTTCCGAAAACTAGCCCTTGGAAAGTTTTGTTTATTACCTGCAATTTTCCATCCTCTTCTGATCCCGCACGGCCGCACCCATCCCTTCCCCGTTTGCTTTCCTTGGTGCACGGAGGAGTCCCACTCAGGCAACCGCGTGAGCTCCGCTACTCCAATGACCATGGCAAACACCGACAGCCATAGCAACGTCGGTGACTTCCCCGGACTTCTCTCATCCCCTTAAGGTCAGCATTCACCTCCACCCTTAGCCCTATCTCCTCCCTCCACATGATAACCCAGGCCGCCGCCACCCTCAGACCTTCTTCTCGGCCGCCGTCGTCGCCCTTATCAGTGGCTGCCGCCCTCAGCCACTACCCCCGCCGGGCCCTCAAACTCCGTCAGCGCCGCCCTTATCAGTGGCCGCCGCCCTTCTTCTTCTCAGTCACCGCCCTCAAGCCCAATCAACATCGCCGTCCTCAGCCACTGCCCCCGCCGGGCCCTCAAACTCTGTCACCGCCGCCCTTCTTCTCGGCTGCCGCCGTCGCCCTTATCAGCGGTCGCCGCCCTTCTTCTTCTTTGTTTGGTTAATGCTTGGATGCAATGTCAGATGTGTAATTGTTCTATAGATCCATTGTTAGTTTAAACTTGTTTTTCATATTAGTTTTGTTTCTATTCTTAGGATAGCTTTGTTAGCTACTGTCTCTATCTGGAATGTTTAGAACTGCAAGTCATATTGTTCTGAACTTCCAATCCATTTTGCTTCTGATACTGTAGCGTATCATAGTCTGTGTCGGGTTGAGTTTCAATTGGTTTAGAACCAGCTTTGAAACTCGGATTGTAATACTTTGAGAAAACCTATAAAAAGGAGAAAACCAGAAAAGTCATATCACCCTGATGTGGCACAAATTGGAAAACTTGGATTTCTAGTTCTCTGGTTCGTTTTCCTCTGTACTTCTGAAATACGCTCGGAAGTTCAGCGTTCTTGCGTTTCATCTGAGAAGTTACTTTGCATTCAGAAGTGATCCTATGAGTTTATCAGCGGCCGCCGCCCTTCTTCTTCTTTGTTTGATTAATGCTTGCGTTCAGAACTGCAAGTCATATTGTTCTGAACTTCCAGTCTATTTTGTTTTTGATACTGTAGTGTATCATAGTTCAGAACTACAAGTCATATTGTTCTGAACTGCAAGTCGCATTGTTCTGAACTTCCAGTCCATTTTGTTTCTGAACTTCCAGTCATATAGTTCAGAACTGCAAGTCATATAGTTCTGAACTGCAAGTCACATTGTTGCCATGGTTTCTATGCTTTTTTTCTTGGGATAAAAATAGTTTTGTTCATGCTAAATATTAGGCATCTAATACTTGAGTACATTGACTAGTGCATACTAAAGATTTTTTTAGTACTTGATGATCACACTTGATTAATTTCGCTGCATGTGTATACTTCCAAATGCACCCTTCGCTACATGTGTATGAATGGTAGTACTGCCTGACATGTGTATACAGTAGTTGTATGCTTATGCCATCACATTAGGTGATTTTTTTTCGAGCAAATTGAGAATATTCACGAATGGTTGTGCTGCCTGACGATGAATTAGCTAATTTATGGGGGAAATGCAGATGGCTAATAACGCTGAGTGGAACGACGAGAACACTAGGATAGTGTGTGAATTGTTTGTTAAACAAGTAGAGGCAGGCAATCGCCCGAATACCCATTTGAATAACCCAGGGTATACTACAGTGATTGAAAAATTTACAGAGAAGACTGGGCTGCAATACAAAAAGATGCAAATCAAGAACAAATGGGATAAATTAAAGAACGATTACAACATTTGGAGGAAATTGAGGACAAAGGAGACATGCTTAGGATGGGATCATGAAAAGAAGACAATAAAGGCCACCCCCGAACGGTGGAAGAAATTAAAAAAAGTAAGTCATTCCTCATTAAAGGAACAATGTACATTCCTAGCTCTATTATCAGTGAAGGTTTAACATGTAGCATTTGGCATTGACAGGAATATAAAGGATGTTCCAAGTTTGAGAAGGCTGGACTTCAAAATGAGGAGTTGTTGTCCAAGATGTTTGATGCCATTCACAACATCGGTGAAGACCATTGGTCTCCTGCAATGGGAACATTGCATGAAAGTCCTATGCGTGCTTCGACAGTTATTGATATTGAAGAGCTTGAAGAATACAATGATTACAAATATAATAGTGATCGTGAAGATGAATCACCAATTGGTAGGAAAGGGAAGAGACCTTGCGGCTCTAACAATGATAAGGAGGAAGAAACCAAAGAGTGGGTCTTTGGTCATGCAAGATCAACTGAGAAGAATTCTTGAGTTGAATGAGAAGTCGCATGCATCTTTTGAAGCATTTGCACAAAAAAAAAGAGGAAAACTCGGTGTGTAGCATCAAGGATGTAATGGAATCGGTTGAAGAGTGTAGTGCTATTAATGGGAGTAATGAGCACTTCATTGCATCTGAAATTTTCTTAAAGAAGGAGCAAAGGGAAATATTTATGACCATGCGCAATAGTGAAGCATGATTTGAATGGCTCAAAAGGAAGTACGATGCCAAGTATGGCAAATAGAATTTTGATTGTAACGTTAGGATGATTATGGAGATATTCCTACAAGTAGTTTGTCTTGTATTTGCCTTTATTATTCTTTATTTCTCTTTTGGCTGTAAGACCTTTTTTGGATTATAAGACATTTTTTTCACTAGATATATATTGTAATTTGGATTTAATGTGTACTTATGTATGTTTAAAATGCCATTTATGTTGTTGTGTTTTTGTATGTTCATGTACAGATGTCGTCTTGTGAAAGCAATAGTGAAGAGAGTAATATATCAGATGAGGAACATGAGTGTGACGTGCAGATGATGCGTCTATGGCAAGACATGTCAAGTCACCTCGCTGCTACTACAATTATTGTGGAGAATTATCACTCAACCTACTTGGACAAGAATGAGCCAAGGACTTCACGGCTTAGTGGAATGGGTTGGGTGAGAGAAACTTTGACCACTCCGGGAAAAAGCTACCACATGTTTCATATGAATGCTACGATCTTTCACAGTCTACATGATCTTTTGGTGAGTACATATGACTTGAAATCAACTACGCATACAAGTTCAATTGAAGCACTAGCTCTTTTCGTGTACATATGTGGTGGTTGTGAAGCTAACCGAAGAGCGCAGAATCGGTTCAAGCATTCTGGAGAGACAATTAGCGGGAAGTTTGACGAGGTTTTGCAGTGTGTGGTCAGAATGCCTAAAAATTTTGTGAGGCCAAAGGATCCAAACTTCTCTACGATTTACAGTAGAATTAGAAATGATCGAAAGATGTGGCCGCATTTCAAAGACTGTATTGGAGCCATTGATGGTACACACATTCTTGCAACTGTTGCACCAGAAGATATAATTAGATATATTGGTAGATCAGGAAGTGCAACACAGAATGTCATGGCTGTATGTGATTTTTGACATGCGCTTCACATACGCGTCTATTGGACAACAAGGAGCTATGCACGATACTAGTGTTCTTTATCATGCATTGGATGTAGACAGAGAAGTCTTTCCACATCCTCCACAGGGTAATTTTCTTTGTTTGGTATCATTTACGAATTTATGTACTGGTAATGTTCATGTATTAGATGTTGATATACATGATTTTTCCTTCTTATGTTGTAAGGAAATATTATCTTATCGATGCCGGTTATCCGAACAGGCCTGGGTACTTAGCGCCATAAAAGGGGCAATGGTATCATGTTCCAGAATTTCGGAGAAGTGTTGCTCCTAGTGGTGAGAAAGAGAAATTCAACCATTTGCACTCGAGTGTTCGCAACATAATTGAGAGGTCCTTTGGTGTATGGAAGATGAAATGGAGAATTCTTCTTAAGATGTCGAGCTTTCACATGTCCAAGCAAAAGATGATTGTTGCAGCAACCATGGGAATCCACAACTTCATACGTGAACATGCTTCGCTGGACATGCAATTTCGTAGGTTCGATCGGGATCCTAATTATGTGCCCACAATACCATCAAGATATGCCAAATATGTCATTTCTCAGGATGCATCGTATGTGTCAACGTCACAAATGAGTACTACATCCATGGATAGTTTCAGTGATGACCTTGCAAGTGCAATTGCTCAATCAGGATGATAGACACACTACTTGTGATATTTTGTGGTCTTTTGTTATCACTCATTTAACATTTCAATACTTGTACGTAATAGTATTTAATTATCATTTGAACACTTATACGATATGAATGCAATATCTCCAGCTTCATCTATCACAGCGTGAACAGTATAAAATTTGCTTATACACAATCAATGGTTGTGCATCAATTCGTTATTTGCCAACAGTTGCACTCCATCATGAAGTGTAAATGCAATGTAACATGGAATTGTGTACAAATACAATGTATATACATTCATATGGTCTAAACAAATTTTGGGGAAATTTCTATAATTTGTGTACAAATACATAAGAGAAAGACACAAATACAATTAAAGTATTACAACCAAGGGTAACATAGTCTATTTGCCTCTAATCCTCCCTCATATGTTTTTGGAGCCAACATACCAGCCAAACGCTTTCAACAGACAGCTCCAGATTCTCAAAGAAGTGGATTCTCAGAGAATCGGGAGCAGAATCTGAAAAATGAGAATCTGGAGCTATACCAAACAGGGCATAAAATAATCTATTCAAATAGCCACGTCCGCGGTCATGGACATGCTCGAGGATTTCACACAAGGGGTAGTTTTCATAAAATCTTTGGGAAGGGAGCTGTGTGATCTAAGTCATATGGTTGTGTGAATAACATGTTTAGGCTATGTGTCTTTGTAAAATCAAACTGTTAAATTAGTATTGTTTATTTGTTTTACTTTATGTTTTTAATCTATTATTCATATTCAAATTCCAAATGTTGCATTTCTGCAAAAGAACCATAGAAGTCATTCCTTTGGAATAAGCCATCATGTATAATTGCATTCTGTGGTATGACTTGCGAGTACGGTTGTGTACTCATGCTTGCTATAATCAATCAACAGAAGTGGAGGAGTCATCGCCTGCTTTCGAGGAGGAGTTCTACGAAGGTGTCTGATCGTTAGGGTCTTGATCCCAGTCGGTTTCCTGTGGCGAATTGTTGGGATTCCGCTAAAGTTATTTGTTCCACTGCTTATTTCTTTATTGTCAACCTTGCGTGGCTTAATAAATGTAAACTCGACCATAAGGTCAAAACCATTATTTGTTAATCCAATTACTCGCTTATGCTATTAATTGTCTTGTGTGGATCGATATTCACCTATGTTGACACTGTGTGCACTAGCATGATCCTGGACTAGTGCATTATACACAGAGGGTCCAGAATTGCATTTTTGGGTCCCAACATCATCTTGCACCACAATCACGCCCTTTGGCCCAGGAATCTTAATCTTCTAGTAGGCGTGGTGTGTAGCTGCCATGAACTTTGCTAGAGACGGTCTTCCCAAAATAGCATTATAGGCAGACTCAAAATCAACTACTTCGAAAGTAATTAACTCAGTTCAAAAATTAGTGGCCGTACCGAAGGTTATTGGTAAGACTACCTACCCTATTGGTGTAACTAACATACCCGGCACTATCCCATAGAAGGGACTTGTCATTAGTTTAATCTTAGAACGAGGAATTTGCATCTCATCTAAAGTGTTAATAAATAACAGGTCTAAAGAACTACCGCTATCTACTACTAGTAGGGAAAACTACTAGTGGTAATTTATGAGAAGTAGACATACCTTTAGGGAAGTCCTCCTTAGTGAAGGTTAGAGAAGTCTCTGACCACTTGGGGTATTCCGGACGACCAGGTGGGACCTCAACGTTCTTGACGTCTCTGCATGCCGCCTTGTATTGCTGCTTAGAGGTATAAGCGGATAAACCCCGTAAATGACGTTGACATGGTGATCCGTCCTTTGAAATGACATTTCCGTGTCCTTGTCATTACCTTGGACCTCTGGTGGTCCGCAATCTTCTGGTGCGACAGGCATTGGCCCTTTCCCATCGTAGTAGTCCTCCATCTGCTTCTACTGAGTACGGCAGTTGTAGAGGTCATGACCAGGGACTTTATGCAATGGGCACCAGCGCTCATTGCTCCTGGACATACTCACAGTTCGTGGGGCTGTTTGGTCATTCGAACGACCTCCTTGCCTCCTTTTGGTCCAAGGACCTTTGTTTTTGTCGTAGGGTGGTCGCTGGTCAACTACTGCGACCTCCCTGATGGGCTGCTTGGACCTCCCCTTCTCCTTCTTTTTAGGTTTACCTCTGCTGCTCGTGTAGCCTTCGGACCTTTTGGATTTCTTTTCTTCAGCATCCTCGAGGCCTGGCTGAGGAGGGGTGGTTCCCTTATCCACCATTCGGTTCCACTCCACTGCCTCATGGGCATCAGAGTACCGGTCGGCCATGTCGAAGAGCTCTAACACGGACCTAGGCGGATTGATGTTGAGGTCTTCTGTGAACCTTCGATATCTCACTGCCTGTTTAAAAGCTCGAATCACAGAGTCATCAGAAATATTTGGTATAGTATTATGGACTTCTATGAAACGTTTTACAATTGTCATAAATTTTCTTCGGGGGTTTGATGGAGTCGATGCAAATCATCCTCCTTCCCCGGCTTTGCATAATAACTTTTAAAATTGTTTTGTAATGCGTTACAAAGCATCTCCCAGTTATATATGGATCCCTTAGGCTGGTTAAATAGACAGGTCCTGGCGGAACCCTTTAAAACTGTGGGCATATAATTAGCCATTACCTTATCATCGCCTCCAGCGGCCTGAATGGCGGTAGTGTAGACTTGGAGAAATTCTGATGGATTTTGCAATCCGTCAAAAGTCTCCATACTCCCAGGCTTGAACTTCTCCGGCCAGGTATCATTTCTCAGTCTGGGAGAGAAAGTTTTGCACCCTGCATAAGGTCCGACACATTGTCGTGTATTACGACGACTATCATGACCAACAGGAGATCTGGGACACTATGTCCCAAAAAAATAGGTGTCATACTCACCTCGGCCTTGAACGTGACGGCCAGGAGCACCATAGTTTTGGTCTTGCCTTCGTCGTCCAATCGAGGACTCTTTTAGGTGAGTCCGTTTGAGAAATTACAGTAGGCGATCGGGTAGAAATATTCTCCGCCGCACCCTGTAGCTCTTGTGCAATGGCACGCATCACTTGCACTCCTTGCTCCAGAGTTAATCCGTCTGGAGGTCGTGCAATAGCGTTTGCTAAGTAGAGAACGTGTTTCGCAGGGGAATCCTCCTGCATAGGGGTTGGTAAGATATTTGGTTGTCTTACCATTGTTGCCAGCGACGGTGGCGTATGCATCGCCAGCGGCGGCGCCCGTTGAGGAGCTAGGGGCATCGCGATAGTAGTGTTAGCGAACCTGCGAGATGTGCGCTTGTGTGGCGGCCCGTATCTCAGCTTGTCGGGTCTCTTCCTCTCGTTGGAGGCGTTCCCATTCTTCACGCTCCTGGCGTTGCCCTGATGCTTCAGAATTATCACCGGGATTGGGTTGATTGTCACTTATGGCGGCTACCTGACGACCACCGGAACAGGCGGAAGGGGTGAACATGCCCTCGTCCTCTGAGTAAGAGGACGAGTTGTATTGTAGGGTGAATAGAAGATTCTCTCCAGATGTTCTTTCCAGGCCTTCAGTGTGGAGGCTGCCAGCGAGATCATCATAGTTTGCTGGACTCCAGGGACCTTCCAAATCTCCTCCTCCAAGGGAGACGGGCTCGGGATGGTACTCGTCCACAGTGGGACTTGTGGACGAAGGCACGGCCGGCGTGGAGCCAACGGAGGCAAGAGATTCGGTGGGCGACGGTGCCTTAGCAATGGCCCCAGAGGAACCATGGGCATTGCCGTATACGAGGACAAAGTTTTCCTCCATGTAATCATCGTAGTCGGAGATGTTGATGATTCCTTCTTCTTTCCAAGCAGGCAAGTTGTGATTCATCAGCAAAGCACGAGACACATTACCAGAATTGAGTAGGCGAAGATGATGACAGTGCTCCCCATGAACGGCGCCAGCTGTCGATGTTTGGGACTCTCGTCATAGAACGGACAAATAAGAATATAAAAAAGAAAATAGATATTACTATCTGTTCGCCAAAGGACTCGAGATGGTGAATGTGTATTGCAAAGGGTAAGCTCTGATTATAGGGAAAGTGGCTATGAATACACACGGATTAGGGCTTGGAAGTGAAATCTATGTTACAAGGGCACGTAGGTTGGACTATTTATAGTATTACAAGCGTCGGTAGTTAATAACAGTGGTACCTCTTCACGCTAATGGTTGCGTCTCTTCACACCAATAGTTGTGTTCCTTCGTGATGACAGTTGTCGCCGATATCTCCACGTGTAGTTATTATTAACCACATGTGTGTATCCGCTTTCCAGGACCTCGTCTGCGGGGGAGAGGTCCTAGGGAGGTCTTGGAGGAACTTATAGGGAGGTCCAACTAGGCCTCCGGAAGAGTTTTCGGGGACGACCGAAGGAAGGACTTTTATAGGCCCTCCTTCCAACTACTTGATTGATCTTGGGCCTAGAAGATTAACTCGGGCCCCGTAAAAATCTTGCTCATCTATAAATAAGCAAATAAAGATATACTCGGATAATTGGCTAGTCAACAATCCTCATCAGAAATGTTGAGGATGCTTTCTTCTCTCCACGCAGGCAAGTTTTGATTCAGGAGCAAAGCACGAGACACATTACCATAACTGAGTCGGCGAAGATGATGACGGCGTTCCCCACGGATGACGCCAGCTGTCGACGTCTGGGACTCTCGTCATAAAATGGACAAACAAGAATAATATAAAGAAAAAATGGAGATTGCTTTCTATTCGCCAAAGGACTCAAAGCGGTGATGTATATTGCAAAGGGTATGCTCTGATTACAAGAAGAGTGATTGTGAATAAATGGGGATTAAGGTCTAGATTACAAAGGCACTTAGGCTGGATTCTTATAGTCTACAAAACGTCGGCAGCTTGTTGTAGTGGTGCCTCTTCGCGCCAATGGTTGCATCCCTTCAAGTTAATCGTTGCATCCCTTCGTGATGACTGTTATATCTCTGAATATAACAGTCAATATCTTCTCTCCACGTGTAGTTATCATTAACCACACGTGGGTAACCGCTTTCGAGGACCTCCTCTGTGGGGGGGAGATCCTGGAGTAGTCCTAGAGTGGTCCTAGAGAGGTCTGAAGAAACATATAGAGGAGATCCAATTGGACGTCCAGAAGAGGTCTTGAGAATGGTCAAAGAAAAGACTTCCAAGCCTACATTCTGACCACTTAATTGATCTTGGGCCCAGAAAGCTAATTTAGGCCTAGTAGAAAACCTGGCTTATTTATAAATAAACAAATAAAGATATACTCGGATAATTGACTGGTCAACAATCCTCGTCACTAACCACTTTCCCATTTCGGTAGGCAGAAAATGCTACCTTGTTACGTAATTATGCCCTCTACATCGGGTAAGTAATTATGTAGGATGAAGAGGCGCTATGGCACTAGGTGGAGTGTTGGGTGAAGGTAAGACCGACCCAACCAATATTACAGGAACTCAGTAGATGACGGGGGTCACATCTTCGGACACCGACGGAAAGTAATGGGTGGAGAAATTAATCACGTAACTAAGAAAATATTCTGTATTCTGAACCCAAATCCGCATCAAAGGAAATGCAGGGGACCTGGCTCATTTAGAGTTCAGAGTAGCTATGGGTAAAGTGGTACAAAGCCTGCACAATGCTAAAGAAAATCATGAATTCGTGCTTGTCTCCTAGATTGGAGTCTACGGGAACCGCCAGTGGTCTATCTTCTCTCCGAGTGACAAGTAGTCTTTTATGAATTAAAACTTGCCACCTACAGTTTTGACGAGTTGTTTATTTTCAGAAATAGAGATGAATTAGAAAATATGATAATGAACAAAGATGAGTCATCCAATGCATCTTTTCTATTAATGCATGCAGAGTACACTAATACTTAATCTTGCTATTATCCTTCTTTGTTAGATCATAGCCAGGCTAGGAACTATCCCGAGTAGGATGAAGGACACGCACGTACCGATGAGACCACATGAGACGAGGGCACTGACTACGAGGACCAGGGCGAGATGGGCACCATATTCGACGTGTGGGACAAGTAGAAGACATGTAGAGCAAGGAAGGCAAGCGAGGCGACTTAGTCCCATTGTTCAATTGTAAATTATTACTTGTAATACAGACCATAGCCTTGCGTGGCTAAATGCTAGAATAAAGTACAGTTTCTACCTTATTGTTCTACTGCGTAGACTTTGGTAAGGCTTACTATTCATCGGAGCGGTGTCCTACTAGGCAGACGAATAGTAATCCGTATGCCTAAGTGTGATTACCCCTGGGGATAATGACACGGGGTGCCACACGCACCCTGTACTCAGACTGACACTCCCCCTCGGTCATCCGCACTACAGATCCAAGAGGTAAGAGATCTTTAGTTTAGGTCCTGAATATTTATTTCGACTAATAACATTGCATCTTGCAGCCTTCAGTTGACCGTGGGGGTGATGCTCATCAGTCAACCGATGAGGATATGGCCTTCCCAGCTACTCCCAAGGAGCAGTACACAGCACCAGGGTTTGGACCGTGGCACCTAGGGAGCCCAAACCTATAAATGCGTTGACGATCGAGTCTGCGTACCAAGCGAGCTCCTCAGGAGTCAGCGGCATATCACACGGTTAAGAACATTGCTCCTCCACACCAACGGAGTTGCAGACATCGTAACTAGGGGCAGACCATCTAGGCATGGATTTCTTGATTCCTTCATTACTGACATAATTGCAGGTGGTAACCAGTTTGGCATAACTCAGCTGGACGACACTAACATTGGACAGACTCAGTTGTGCCAGAGTTAGCTTGCTGATTCACCTCCGCCCACTTAACGATTTATGTACCCCCTCCGAACCGATACGCACTCTCCAGACCGGTTAACATATCCCACGGGACATGCTCAACGCAAAACTAGGATGCGCACGCAGACGCGGAGAGCAGAGAGTGGCTCAGATGAGTGAGCTATATTGTATCCCGTGTGTAATTGCACGCATAGATGTTACGCGCTTTTGGTGTGCTATATTTGTATGCATATTTTGTATGTTATGTGCGTATTGTCGGAGTTGATCGGTTGCGGATTCACCTGAAAGCATAAAACTCAGGGGTTAAAATGAAATCATGAAACCCTACACCCGGGGGGAGTGACGTGAGTTTCAACATTTCATGTGGAGTTACAATAAAAAAAATTGATAAATTAAATTGACCACATTTCAGAAGGCACATTGTAATTAGGGAATTACATGCCATGTGTGGTTTGCTTACGTGCATTACAAACAACAGTATGCACGACTAAACAAATTGGAAAACACATAAGATACATGTGCGGTTTTTTTGAATCGAGAAAAAGGAGCATCGAAATTAGTCTTCGGGGTGCATCAGCCCCTTCCCTTTGTCTTGGGACTGCCCATGGCGGTGGCGAGTGTCGAAGTCATCTATGTTCTGTGATTGCATGGTGTTAGCACAACGTAAGGCGAAATACGTAATTAGGATGCAAATTGTATGTAACTCACCCCTTCGATATGGAGTGCTCCCGAGAGACTGAAAACACTACAACGACCACCAGTCTCGGTACCAGGAGCCTTACCATTGTCTCAAGACTGCCCACGTCGACGGCAAGTGTCGAAGTCCTCCATGTTTTGCGAGACGGGCTGGACAATTGCATGATGTTAGCAGAACGGAAGGTCAAATACATAATCAGGATGCAAATTGTGTGTAACTCACCTCTTTGATATGCAATGCGCCCAAGCGACGAGAAACGCTACGACGATCGTTGGTCTTAGTAGCAAGAGCCTTCCACTTGTTCGTTGCACGCTGTGCCTGGTCATACTCAGCTTCCTATTCGAGGGTCCTCCACCACCACCCTGCTGTCCTGGGTTCCTCCCATGCCTATTCAATAGGGTTCAGTACGTAAGGTTTCCATCGCTGGAAGATATCGGCTCGCATCACGTAGTTCAACATGTACTTCTATTGGATGAACGTCCTATCGTACATCTCCAGGTCGTCGATCCATTGGAAGAAGTTGCAACGCATTTTGGGCTACCATTACGTGCGGATGAAGTTAGAAATACGTGGAATGCAACGTAAGGTGTGAACAATCGATGTGTGCGTAAGATTCTCTTACGGGGATGTTCCTGCACGTGTAGTACGCCCGAGCGGCGGTATTTGGGTTTGTGGACTAAATGATCTTCGCCGTTTCTTCACATACACAATGCGGGCGTGGAAACTCTGGTAGTACCGGCGCGTCCTTCATAGAAAAATCTAGGTAGGATTTAGTCCTCTTTGCAAGCCACTTCCGCTTCTGTAGTATCTTCATATAAAAGCTTGATGACGAGTCCGACATATTCAAGGCCAACCTAATGTTTTGTTGTTGTGCACAGAACAAGGACGAGCCAGTTTAGTTTAAATACAATGTGAATATACGTATGCATTAAGAAAGAATGGCATACAGAAATGCATAAATATGGGCGAAATACACATTTACATGACATGATTATCCCGGTACATGCAGACAGTAGAATAAATTATGATATTGAATGACGACTAGACGAACTCGGTCTGTTGGGGCAATCCTTCATGAAGTGGCCAAGGGTCTTACATATCCTGCACTTCGTCGTGCGACTAAGGCCCCCACGCTGACTGTTATCCATGTCGTTCTGGAAGCACCGCGTCTACCGTCATCCCTTACCAGTTGACTTGAAGGCCTTGTTCGGGCCATATTTTACCATGTCTGGCCAAAGATCCATATAGTTCATGTCCACAACATACGAGTGAAACTCTGCACTTCATGTATCGAAAAGATGTTACATGTTGTAGTATTCAGAGATATACGGCGTAGATACCTACTTCAATTGCGCACACACCTTGTACTCATATGAGCATAGCTTGTGCAGGAGCTTCGGCTTATTATAGGTGCTTGTAGCCACATCATCCAGGGTGCATGCATGTTTTCTATCCCCCGCCCTGGCATGATTGTTGACATATTTTTGCTTCAGTCTGATCTCGTACTTCCTTCTGAGGCCATCGATCACCAGGATGCCATGCATTCAGGCCTTCTGCATCTTCTGGTCCATATACCTCTGCATGTTCTCGAACCAGTGCTTGCCTTCTTCCAGCTGTCACCTCGTTGCGGTGGCTTTATTGACGAAGTAACCGACCGTGCGAGTCCATGTCTCCTCAATGATCGTGGTGATAGGGAGGCACCGTACACATTTCAGCACGTGTTTGTACACCTCGAACATGTTAGTCATCATAATTATGTACCTCGCACCGTCTGTGTCATGGAGCAGGGACCATTTCTCCAACTCAGGAGTGTAGAGATTAATCCACCACGTGAAACTTATGATGCTCCTGGATTGCTCGCTCGCGGCCTGCTGTCCCTCCTGTGCCTCCGGAGGGGACTCCCTTGTATACCTCGTAGTCCTATGTTCGAGGTCTGTCCAGATGGACTCAAACTTCCACCTCTGGTTCTGCATGCACAATGCCTTGAACGCCTTCATTAGTTTCTAACTGCGGAACCACATGAAGAAGTTTGATGCAAGATGCCTCATGCACCACCGGGTTTTCACGTCGTTCCACTGGTGAGGGGGTTCCGTCTCATTCTTCATGGTATTCAAAACCGACAACAACCCAGTATTGCGGTCTGTGATAAGGTATACGTTGGGCCAGTCTCCCACAACCGTCCGCTTCACATTCGCCAAGAATCACAACCAACTAGATGTGTTCTCATTCTCTACGATGGCAAAAGCAACCGAGAGAAGCTGGTCATTCGTGTCGATCGTCACCGCGGTGAGAATAGTGCTCTTGTACCTCCCCGTGAGAAAAGTGACATCCATCGTGAGCATAGGATGACAGAACTTAAAGCCCTCTATGGCCTGAATGAAAGTCCAGCACACCTGATCCAGTATGAAGCAATTGGGGCCTCCATCAGCATCTTCACTTTCAACCTTGTTTGTGTACATGCTGGGGTTTGCTTCAGCTATCTGGTGAAGAATTCTCGGCACAAGATTGTACGCCTCTTCGTTTGCCCCGTACATGGACTCGATAACCTTCTGCTTGGCTCGTCGGACCTTCTTTGTGTGATTGGATAACCAACAGTTGTTGACTTGACGGCAATGACATCTTGGGGAGACGGACACGTCCTCCGCAACTAGGTGGCTAATGAGGCTTGTTGCATATGCGGAAGTCACGTTCTGATGTTGCTGCAGCGGCTCACTAAGCTCGCAAGTGTGGTCAGTCACCACCTTCACCCTGAAGACCGAGCCGAAGAACTTTACTCGGTGAGCGCTGACCTTGCCAAGGCAGCCTTCCACTAGGCACTTTACTGCATAATGATTTGGGTTAGACCAATGCACCTGATACACACGGCTGATGGACAGGACGTACTATGCTATAACTTGATGCACGACCGTCTTGCTAGGGAAGTGCTACCCAACTAAGAGGGTATCGACATCAAACCCCCACTGGGACCGTTCTTCTTGCGGCAGTACGAGCGACCGCACTGTGATATCATCAAGTCTAGATGCTACGTAAGGCACTTCCGAAGACACAAATCCATCGGTTGGACCACCACCCTCGGATGCGTCCTCCTCACTATCATCCAAGACTGGGTCGGTGTCCTCGTTAGACTCCAACCGAGAGGCTGGTCCGGTAGATACTCGTGGCAGTCAATGCAGGCCAATCACCACAGTCCCACCCCCTCATTTTGCATAAAATTATGCGCAAATCTTCTCTCGTGGACTTCCTCCAAAGCAGCACAATTTGTGCTACCATCTTCAAGCTCTACTTGTGGCTGCCCACTTCCCGAGGCACCAACATCATCAAAGTTTCCCAATGGCCTGCATACGAAATTCACGTGCACCATCGGCTTCTCGTATATCGTTACCTCGGGCTAGGAAGCAATCTACATGTACTATCCCCATGCTACGCTTCCATTCACATTCACTAGCTCCCATACGCCCTACTTTCCTAGAATCGCCTCGATAACAAGTTTCTTCGTCGTTGGCTCCACGTCGACCTCCCTCCGGATACAGCTCCTAAGCTCGTGAATATTCGTCGCATCGTGCCCCTCCACCCGGACCACCTTGTACTAGCATCTCGACAGGTCCAACCCATTAAGTCTAGCCATACAAGATCGTCGTCATAAAACACTATCAAGTCTTGTATGTTCAAAATTACCAAAAGCCACAACAACCCGATTTACGGTACACAATATAACAAACAGGGTATGTAATTCACACTAATTAATTAACTGTGCACGACTATTTACATAGGACTATTTCTTCAATTACCACTAATTAAATAGGCCTGGACTAATTAACACTAATTAAATACGAGTAATTTTTTTGCCACTAATTACCCATGACACAAATAATTATGATATATTACATACAAGTAAGCAATTAAATGCGAGTAATTAAATATGAAAAATTAATTAATTACCAACAAATGAATTATGGCCACGTAAATTCAACCACTTCATTTGCACTAATGTAATTATCACTAATAAACTACGACTCAAACAATTACGATTTATTAATTACCACTAAATTAATTAGACTAGTTAATTACCACTTAATTAATTATGTCTAACTAATTACCGCTAAATTAATTGCCACTATTTTTTAGCACAAACTAATTTGGACTTAAATAATAATGACTAATTACTAAGCACTACTTATTTACCGATACCTTAATTACGACTAATTCATTACCTCTTAATAATAAGCAGTAATAAACTACGGCCATTTAATTACGACTACAAACTACATTAATTATGACTAGTTCATTAAGACTTATTAACTACGACTATAGTCAAAATGACAAATGTTGTGGACAAAAACTTACCTTCCCTTCAGGGGGACCATTCTATACTGATACGGTCCTAAGAACTGCTCTAAACACTCTTTAATCTTCAAAAAAATTAATTCTATTCTCTGTGTTCTCAGCGACAACCGCGAGAATGAGAACAAAACTGAGAATGACTGAGAGCGAGAGTGACTCCAGTATTTATAATCGCGTGAAGGCAATTCCAGCAGACAACGCAGCGTGATAGTCGTGGGAAATCCGGAGGCGCTGCCGGGCGCAGGGCATGCAGGAGCGGGCCACGTGGCACGGCTTGGCGAGGGGTCCCGGCACAACCGCATGTCCACGCACGACGCGTGGCTGAAAGGAGGCATCCGGGACAAGGAGGTGCGGACGAGTGACACGCGGCGCGTTCGAGCGCCAGGTGATAAGCGTCTTTGTCAAGTGACACCTGACGGCGGTGTGTCTAGGCACAGGGTGCACGACAACTGCCTTGTTCAGGCATTGGCAGCACGGACAGCACGCGTCCGGGTGCGGGGCGTGTAGATGAGCCCTCGTCCGGGCGAGGGGTGCCCAGACTTGCCAGGTGTCGGCTGGAGGTGAATCCGAGCTAAGGCGCATGACTTTTAACGCATTCAGACGCACACACGCATGTGGTATGCTCGAGCTAGAAGCGCGTGGTGAAGGATAGGTGGTGGGAAGAGGCACGTCTGTGCTGCTAAATTTAGCAATACAACACGACGAGAGCTAGATTTGCAAATATCGAACGCAACAGTGCCATTTAGGCCAAAAACTCATTCTCCTGGTAGTAAAATTATGCGGATAGGCTGTTTAACGTATGGTTTTACTGTGTACACGCTGGAGTATGGTACCATTAATTGGCGAATGTTTTTAAAAAATAATATTACTTTTTTAAAAAATTACAAAACTAGGGAGTCGCCCAAAAAAATTACAAAACTAGGCCCATGAACTGACGACAAGGACCCTATTCAACTGTATAATTGATTGACAGTTACCATTAATTGACAGTTGATAGTTCAACTATTCAAAAAAATTAGAATTTCAGAACATATAAAATTCTGGAAAAAAAATACAAAATCAGTCTAGTATGTAAGGAGCCTTCAAAACAAAATTCGTAATATTTGGAGCTCATTTTATATATTTAGAAATTCCTACAAACAGTATACGTAAATAAATTTTGGAGAAATATTCAGAAGATATAAAATTATAAAAAATTATACAATCAATTAAACTGTGTGAGGCTTCACAAACAAATTCATAATTTTTTGAGCTCATTTGCTATATTTAAAAATTCTAAGAAACATGTCGCCAGTTGAACTAGCGATAGGAACCTCTCCTACTGTTCTGGTTGGCTGCAGGGTCTCTGTCATCAATTACCTAGTTTTGTAAATTTTTTTTGGACGACTCCGTAGTTTTGTAATTTTTAACAAAAATATTATTATTTAAAAAAAATCATTAATTGGCTGGACTCGGTGAACAAAAAATAGATATTCCTCCAAGATTCTTTTGTTTGGAGAAGATTTTGTGCAGATTCACACTGGTCATGTACAGTGTAGTATCGAGACAGCTCGCCATGTCTTTTTCGAGAAATTTGATCGTCAGAAGTTTGGCAAGTTTTAGTAGGATGTTATTCACATGTCATAGATACATAAGAGACAAAATTTGAAATTCATCTATCTTATGAGGACAAATCCTGAAATTCCCCCACAAACTATGGTTGCAAAACAAACAGCCTACGAAAGTTAAACATGGCGAGCGTAAGGTTGGCACATCATGCTTCCCGGATGAACTCATTCTGAACACGTGATTGCGAACTAGAATGTTGAGAGAACAGAAAGCTAATTCTCGGGGGGAGAGCTTTACCATGAGACCCCTCTTTCTCATCGTCCAATCTTTTCCGGAATAATTCAGAATCTGCTCCAGTGAATAGATGAATTTCAGAATTTGCTCCTCTATGTGTCTATGATATGTAGATCAAACCCTAGACCCACATGTTATAGACACATAGAGAGTAAAATATTAAATCCGTCTATCATAGGCAAATTCTGAAATCCCCAAATTTATTTCCGAGAGAACAATGTGATCGGGCTGGTCCAACTGAGATATATTATATATTATAAATTAAAGAAGAAAGTACAACATATGGCATACATATATCTTCGTACACATGCGAGCGAGGTGCACGTGGACTAGTGCTACTAATGGAGTACGAATCTTCTCGAACGAACGAACGATCCTAGAGCACATGGGCCCATGCGTGCCATCAATTCAATTCATTATTATCGTTGCCCCAGGTACTTGCAAGGTTCTTGATTTCACATCGAGCGAGCGCCTCTGATCAACAACCAGGGATCCCCGTATGCATGTATTTGGATCCTCTGCCGTGCCGCGAAGAATTATTGTTCGGCAGCAGTACTGTAGTACAATTTTATTGTGTACTGTAGCAAAAATTTTGTGTTCTCGGATGCGGATCACTTGGTCTAATCCATACATTTTTAATCGAACGATAGAGATAAGAAACAAATACGTATCACTATACTTTTCTATATTAGCCTATGCTAATGGAGAAGATATGCAGGTGTAATTCGGCATGTCCGTAGCTCATTATCCCTGATATTGTTCGATCGAGAGAGAGAGAGAGAGAGAGAGTCCCTAATCATCACGTGGAATTATCTTGCTCGGTGCATGCGGCTCTTGCGCTACGCGTGCCAAGTGTGGCAACTCCCTATTGAAGAATAAGTGTTCAGGTGAAATGTGAGTTGTGATCACAGCGTTTTAACGGGATTCACATGCTTTACGTGCTGTATATACTTCCTATGTTCCCATGTTCCAGGCCGTTCCAGTTTCAGGCCATTTGGAGCGTAGAAATTTCACAGCAAACAGCTTAATTCTCGTGAGAATCGTAGAAAAAATCCTTGTTCCGAATGGGCGTGCCTCGGATAGGATGCTACAATATTGAAGATGGTGCGGTACTTGATACAGTACGGTCCACGTCACACATCGAAGTGTAGTATTGGAACTCCAATGGTAAAATACTGTAGCGCCGTGTCATTTCTGCACATCAGAAGATGATACGTATCGATCTCATGTTTTTTTTTTGGGATAGAAACATGAGCTTGCAAATCATTGGGGTGTGCCAGGATGAGGTAGGGATTAGTTGGCACAGGAGAGAGCAGCCTCTTTGTACTTTAGTGTCTATCAGACTACTCTCTCTCTTTTCTCTCTGTCTTCTTTTAGGTGAGGCGATCTCTCAGTGTTACTGTCACACTTTCTTTTGGAGAGGGGAAATCAAATGTTGCTTTCATGTATTGTGTTTTGTGTATCAGCCCAGGATGATGTGTACCAAATGGAGAAAGCAAAGAGCAAAGGGAAAAGGAAACCTTTTCTTTAGCTGATTAATAATAGGACTTTAGGAAATGGTATTCCCTGTTTGCAATTGACTTGAGTTCATATGCTCTCCCTTTCGTTAGCCAATATTCAGAAGCAGTCAGTGATGTCTCGTTGAATTTTGCTTGTCCTGTAAGATGACAACTACTCCTTAGTTGCCAGCCTATCCTACAATTGACAAGCTGAAAATGTTTTTTTTTTGAAAAAAAACAGGTAGCAACTAAATTATGAATTTGTGGGTGGGTAGTTGGGTATCAGAGCTCAAATTAACACCTTATACTAACCATCCAATTATTTTATTAAAAGAACCTTTTTAAAACAAATACAAAGCCATTATCTAACTAAACATGAAGCATGGATGCTAAGCTTGCCTCTACAGTTTAGCATTACCTACTACAAGTTAAAACATCCATGTCATGTCGCAGGGGCGAAGGCATATAGCCTGTTATGGGTGCAGATGCACCACCCTGATTTTTGTTTTCAGCTTATAGTAATCAAGTTTTGGCCCTATATGCACCACCCAAAGCCCAATTAGCTGCACCACCCACGGTCCATCAAGCAGCAGCCCAGCTAGCGTGTATCAAGGAAGCCAGGAAAGACATTGATTGTTTCTCGAAATTTGTAGCATCGTCACTTCATTTTCAGTCGTGGCCAGCTTTCACACCTCCACGCCGTTTCGTCTGCTCGCTTCCTCATCCCTCTCAGGCTCTCACTCACGCAAGACGCAACACGCATCCATCAGGAGCCGGCAAGCTCGGTCCTTGGTCGTCTCCAATCTGAGCGGAGCACAGGCGAGCGGCAACCACATCTCCCCAATCCCCATCAGTCCGTCACGGCTGCACGACATCACCCAGCAACAACAAGAATATTTTAAGGTAAGATTAGATGTCGTTTCATGCTTTCCTTTTCTCTATCTCAAATTAATCTAATTTTCATATATACAATTAGAGCTCGAACTGTGTCCCATCATGAGGCTATTTAGGCTGCAGACTTGCAATAGCGCAGTACATATTTACGCTCCTTTTAAATGTGTTAATGGCAGGCTAATTGATGGAACGATTTTACAAAAGGAAAGCACCAGAGCCAGGTAGTGGCAATAATCTCCTAATTCTTGTTTGGATGATCTCAATTGGGAGGAGGAGATTAAATATGATCCAGGATTAAGGAAACAAATTGATGATTACCATCCTAATCATAGAGAGTGTGAGAAGGAAGTACTTGGAGAATAGGCCTTGCCAACCTCGCACACTTGATTTTCTGTGACATATATTGGAGGAGCTCGAGAAGGTTTGTTAGGAATGGTTTGATGAGTTTGATTGGCTTGAATACTGATGAGTCCAAAGATAGAGCATATTGCTTTTGTTGTTTCTTATTTAGAGATAAGAAAGGATGCTGGTTATGAAGCATTTGTTAAAAATGGTTGGAACACTTTTCATAAAAAAGAAAGGCTAAGAATTCATGTAGGAGATGTCGGTGGCGCACACTATGTCGCAATGAAGAAGTGTGATGATCTGTTACAAAGAAATCAACATATTGATGTTGCTTTTCATAGTGTGAGTGAATCTAGTAAGAAGAATTATCTTACTAGGCTAAATGGTTCTATTGATGTTGCCAGAATATTATTGCAGCAAGGATTGTCTTTTCGGGGCCATGATGAGTCAAAGGAGTCCTTAAATAAAGGGAACTTCAGAGAATTTCGTAATTTTGCGGCGGAGCAAAATCCAGCCTTAAGAAAGGCAATAGGCACAAGTGGATCATATAATAGTCTTTTGATTGCTCCTGAAATACAAAGGGATATTGTGCATTGTTTTGCAAAGGAAGTGCTACACAGTATTCTTGAAGAAATTGGAGATGGCGTTTTTGCTTACTAGTTGATGAGTCGAGAGATGTTTCTTGGAAAGAACAAATGGCGATTGTCTTGAGATATGTAGATAAATGTGGAATTGTCAAAAGAGATTTGTTGGTCTTGTTCATGTGGTGAAACAACATCGCCCATCTCAAGTCTGCTATTGATGCATTATTGGCTAATCTTAAGTTAAGCTTAAAAGCAAGTCCGAGGCCAAGGATATGATGGTGCTAGCAATATGAGATGTGAGTTCAATGGCTTGCAATCTTTGATAATCGAGAGAAAATAGTTCAACTTATTATGTGCATTGTTTTGCTCATCAACTCCGATTAGTACTTGTGGCTATTGTTAGGAAGCATAAAGGGTTAGTGAATTTTTAATAGGATTTCCATGTTACTAAATGTGGTGGGTGGATCATCCAAGAGAAGGGACATGATTAGAGATATTAATCTTAAAGAAATTAGCAAGGCACTAGGGTGTGGGCAACTTGAAGCCGGGACAGGTTGAATCAAGAGCAAAGTCTTCAAAGACCTGGGGATACTCGTTGGAGTTCCCATTATAAGTCTCTCAAAAGTTTGGTGGGCATGTTTTCTACAATAGTCAAGGTGCTAGAAATAGTGGAAAAGGATAAAAAGGACTGGAAAATTAGAGACCAAGCATCAAATCTTCTAGAGTACTTCCAGTCTTTTGACTTTGTCTTCTATTTGCATCTTATGTTGACTATATTGGGAACCACAAACATCTTGTCATTGGCATTTCAACGGAAGGATCAGGACATAGTGAATGCTATAAAATGTGTGGGAGCAACTAGAGCCCAACTAGATGAGCTTAGAAGAGAAAAATGGGAAAAATTATTAGATGAGGTGTATGAATTTTGTGACAAGAATGATATTTCCAAATTGAAAATGCAAGATGAATATATTGATCCCAAGAAGCGTAGGCATAGATCGGAATTACAAACAAACATTACTATCAAGTTGATTGTTTCAATGATGTTATTGATTGGCTACTCCAAGAGCTTGACAACCGCTTCAATGAAACAAGCTCTCGATTGCTTATTTGTTAGGCTTCTTTTAGTCCAAGAGACTCATTTCATGATTTTAATTTGGAGAATTTGATGAGCCTTGCAAAGCTTTATCCACATGATTTTGATTACGGGAATTGAGGGACCTTAGCCACCATCTTGGTGTCTACATATCAGATGTGAAAGATGATGATAGGTTCTTTAACCTACAAAGCTATTCTTGAGCTTTCTCAAAAAATGGTGGAGACTAGAAAACATGAGCGATATCCATTAGTTTATCGACTCATGAAGCTTGTACTAGTGTTGCGGTTGCAAGCACTTTCTGATTGAGAGGATTTTCTCGGCATGAAGATTGTGAAGACAAATTTGCTAATCGCATTGGTGATGAGTTTATGAATAATTTCCTTCTTTGCTATGTGGAGAAAGAAGAGATGATGAAAGTCACGAATAACGCCGTGGTTAAATAAGCTTCATGAAAATGCAAGGGCGTAGATATCAAGATGAAGATTAATGGTAATTGATTATATTTATTTTTATTTGTTAATTATTTGGTTAAAAATGAAATTTTAACCACAAGTCATTCACTTTCTTTTTTTAGGCCATCAAATTGTCGAAGATGTTCAGGACTTGAAGATAAACGATGTATTTTGCCTCTGTTGACGTTTTTGACCATTCTAATGGTACTTATTTTAGGTAAACCTCTTAATCACTTATTTATAGCTGCACCACCCTCTATTTTGCTCTAGCTTCGCCACTGTCATGTCGCAAATATGTTCTATAAGCATGGATGTCGCAAATAATATAGGGGAGAAAGATTGGCACAGAACTTTTGCCTTATAAGCGTGTAACTCGGTAAATATGTTTTAGAAATATAAACACGGCAGGAGCAAATATCCATAATAAGCGTCCGACTTAGATATGAAGAGCCCAGCATTCATCTAGGAAAGAATAACGGCTATAATTCACTGGCATACGCCATAACGATCATCACGGGGACAATTCAAAGTTCCAAGCATGTAAAAGGAGGCACGAATGGACTCTTCGTTTTTTTTCTTTCTTTTCAATGGCATCCATATAGTATCAATCCTATAAGTAACCAGGTCCAAATAATTCTGATGGCGGATCTAAGATTTGATCATACCTTGAGCTAAATTTTAATAGGCTAACATCAAAAAACTACCGTCAATTTATATCCACACCACCACATAACAAAGCCACAAATGCATCATTGACATAAAACTTTAGGAAAAGTGCTTCAATATAAAACATAACAAGAAAAACATGGCAAAACATAAATAATATAGCATCGTAGATATACAATTTGAGTACCTAAATATCAAAGATTTAATCTCTATCCCAGTCCATCATTTCTTCATCAATAGTCGGACAAGAACCAGAACCTACAAAGACAACATAAAAAAGTAAATCACAGAGGTATGATTAAATACAAAGAACATGAAATTTAGATTTGTAAGAACCTAACTTACCACTAGTGCGAGATAGTTGTTTCTTACGTGACCTCATTCCTTGAAAACGCTCCAAAATCTTATCATCTTTAATGCTTGCAAATATATCTCGCCCGATATTGCATACCATGCTATGATTCATCCATTCATTGTTCATCTTATTCCGCAAATCAGTCTTGATAATGCTCATAGCTAAGAAGGCTCTTTCTACAGTTGATGTTGCCACTGGCAAAATCAAAACCAATTCAATGAGATGATATACCAATGGGAAAACCATGTGTCTGTCGATCTGAACCATCTTCACAGCAAGATTTTCAAGATCAGTACAGTTTGTAAGATCTAGATCATCTCTCACATTATCAATAAATGTGCTTAGTTGGTCCATAAGGACTACACAATCATATTGGGAGAAGTCAGCAGCATACATCCTAGCAAGTTCAGTTAATTTGTCTTTATCAAAGTTGGCAAAAGAATTATTTGGATCAAGACAAACAATAAACCTCAATAACTGAGTAGATCTTTCATCAAAGCGATTATTCAATTCAACAATAATTTGATCATGCACCACAACAAATATTTCATGATGAAAATGATCATAGTAACAAGTAAGTTACCGTCTGGCTGCCATGACCCCTTGAACGACCTCTAGCCGTTATTTTATTAGACATTTTTGGCACCGAGATATTAAGTTGGAGACAAAAGGTGTTTGTCTCTTCGAAAAGCTCATCTCAACCATGATTTCTTATTACCTCAATTGTCTTCAATGTGGTCCTAATCAACCCTACAGCACGAATAATGTTTTGATGTTTCTTTTGCAAGCATTGTGAAAGATCATTAGTCTTGCCCAAAATTATGATCATAAGATGCATGAAAAGTACAAATTCAAAGCTTTCCATTTTTTTCCAACAAGCCCGAAGTTATGGTTTTCTGTATTGCATTAGTGACATCATCACTCAAGTTCTTTGATACCTCTAGGACCGAATCCCACATGAGAAGAAGACGTCACAAGGTTTTATTATGTGAACCCCAACAAGTATTACGCGGCCTTGCTAGGTTAGTTTGTTGATTTTCCCCTCTTTTGGAAAAATTTCTCTGGTCTCTAATTTGTTCACAATTTTATCATGGTGATCTTTGGTCAATTGATCTCTTCTGTTACAAAAAGCATTAACCGTGTTGACAAACATAGTGGTGAAGTTACAGAAATCCAAGATAGAAGAACAACACTTGACAACATGTTGGACCGAAAAGGCGACTAGAGGGGGGTGAATAGGAGCATGATTTCTTTTTCACCTTGATTGAATTCGACACTATTTTCACTCCAATAGCTATAAAAGCTATGAAGATTAATATACAAGCACAGTGGAAGACTTGTATTGAATCCAATCAAAACCCCGAAGAAAATAGACCAAAAATCACAAAAACTCAAAACCTAAAGAGTTGGGCTGTCTGACCGGTTTGCTCGAGTGGTCTGACCGGCTACCTTGGGCAGTCTGACCGCTAGGCTCAAGAACAGTGAAAACAGCCCGAAACCAAAATCACAAAAAGGTATAACTTTTGATCTACAACTCCAAACTTCACAAAACTTGAAACACGCCTTCTTAAGGATGTCAGGAACCTATGCCAAGCAACGATCGTGAAGATCCTTACCAAAGTTCTGACCTTTTTCCGTTTGAGTGAAGGTTGTTCCAAAACCGAGTCAAAACAAAAACATGATCTAGAAACTTGCTCGTGGGTAAGAGATGATCAAGATGGTCCTAGATGGGTTTTCACATATCACAGCAAGTAAGATCAGGGCCAGAAACCAAGGAAAAACTGAAGAATCAAAGGAAGCCCCAAAATCACAAAATAGAGAGCAAGAACACAAAGAAACTCATCTTGTGAAATCTTTCTTGGATTGATTTGAGATGATGTTAGTTTATAGCCACTACATCCAGGAGGACAAAGGCTCAACACATGAGCACACAATCAATCCAACTCTCTAGAACCCTAACCTCTCCACCATCCTCTCCTTAAGCACAACCTAGGGTTTTTCAATCAAAGGGTTAAGGGAGTGCTTGACCAGAACCCTCCCCTATTTATAGTGGAGGCTAACTTCTAGAAGGAAAACCCTAATGGACACCCATTAAGCCCACACACAAACGGGTTTAACTTACGCACGCATTTTAAAGCGTCATCTTCATCTCCTCTTAACCTAAACCGCTTCTCCTTGCGCCATCTTGCGCCGCGGATTAGTAAAAGGTCATCAAGGAGGTATTTAGGTGAAGTTACCAAAATACCCTTCTCGATCCTTCTCCGAAGACCGAGTCCAATCTTCATGAAGCAATCACATGCTTCGCCATATGTAGGTTGATCAACGGCTCTCTTCATGTCGGTAAGTCTCTCCCATCCGGCTCCCACCGAAACCACCATGGCACTTGCACCGACCCCCGCGCCACTTGATCCAACCCGTCGCACCGAACTGCCTGTTCGGTCATCCTTGTCCATTTTGCGACATGTTTGAGTCCATTAACTTCACCCAGCAGCCTTGATCGTTCTGAACCTCAGCTCTCCAAGACTAGTCCCGACCATCCTCGCCATTGATCGTCATTGACCTCCAAGCAATCTGCACAACAATAGACCAAGAAATCGTTTCCGGGAACAAATTCTTCGCAACTTCACCCACGTTAGTCAAACCATGCATTATGCAACACATATACACTGAAACCCATGAACTTGACCTAACTTACAACCAATTCAACAAGTCGAAACCGACATTCAAGTCAAAATCGGTCGATCAGCCACCCATGGCCGGCCTCGACCGCTAGTCATCAGCTAGTCGACCGCCAGTGGGACTTAGCCAAAATTTCAACTTAGAAATCCGAGACTTCTCTGGAAATTTCAAACGAATAGATCTTTTGACTAGAAGCTCCAAAAATTATGAGACCAAGTGTAGAAGAATCCCCTCTCTTGCCTACACCCTCTATTTTTGGCCCAACTCCAAACTCAAAAGAAACTTTATGGCCGATCAGACCACTGCCCAAAGGCTAGTGTGACCAACAGCCACTCGACCTGAGGGTTGGCCGGTCTGACCGCCATTGGTGGCGGTCTGTCTGCCACACAGGCTGGTCTGACCGCCACCTTGGCTGGTCTGACCGCCCATTGCCTGACAGCCTTTTGAACTTTGCCGAAAACGCGTGTTTCGACAAACCTTCAACACCATTGCTAATTGTATCATCATCATAATATCGTGAGCATATCCCCATGATATCCACACAACAGAAACAACAACTAATTATGACTAATGAGCAAAGCAATGGACATTAAAAAAAAGCATGTGGATTTTTGCAACCCATGAAATTGTCCTCTCATGTTTGATGCTCCATCATATCCGTATCCTCGCAATCTAGACAAACATAGACCATAAAATTATAACATACCATCCAAAGTTAATTTTAGCGAAGATGATGTCGTGTTAGAAACATGTTGAACCCCCAAAAAATCTCTTTATTGCATGCCCTTTATTATTGGTGTACCTGCATAGGACAAGAAAGCATAGTTAATATAGTTTAGACTTAGCTCAATCATAAAAAAATATTGTGGCTACTAACCTCAAAACCGTAGCTATTTGCTCTTTGATAGATGCATCTCAGGCCTCATCAACAAGTACGGCGAACTGTCTACCCCCAATATCATCAATAATGGCTTTGGTTGTCTCTTCTTCACAAGCTTTATACAACTGCTTTTGTATATGGTATGAAGTCATTAAATGGTTCCCAGGAGCATTCAAGCAATTTTGCGGCCTTTTCATCCTCCTCGTTATACCATTTAAGCATTTCTAAGAAGTTCTCCCTATTGTTTGAGCTAAAAAACTCATGATGTCCATGAAAAGCAAGAGCTTCCAATAGAAGAAATTTTGCAATGCCTAGCATAATAGTAAGATGTGCTCTATATTCTTCCTAATCCTTCTTGGTGGTAGCATCCATCACATAATACACACATTTCCTCTGGTTTTCAAAAGCCTCACAATGTCTTCTTGCTTTATTGTGAGCACTATTGACTTTACCAACATGATCATCAAAAGATTGAATTCCATTCTTCCAATAACTAAACCCTACCTTCGTGAAGACATCAACACCAAAGTTTTCAGCTCTCTACTGCTTAAAGATATAACAATAAAAACAAAAGGGTGCATCTTGAGCAACACTATATTCCTTCCAACCAATCATACCTTTTGAACCCTAACTTCTGAAATCTTCTCTTCTGACCTCCCTGGTCTTTCTATGGGAATTTATGTCCACTTGGTTAGCATGGTCCAATTGCAAATACTCACTTCTAGCAGCATCCCTAATTTTAACATCCAACTCCTCGATCGATTTGTGAAACCCAGGACCAGCAACTACATCATCTGGACTAAGTTCAACATGAAAATTATTTTGCCTGTTGTGACTAGCTCCAATTCCAACTGTTTCTGGAAGAGATTGGTTGGATTGTGTTCGTATTAGAAAATAAGACGACAAACCTAAATCAACTAATCTCAATATGTGCACCGGCAACTTAAGTCTAGGACAAGGAAAGCAATCATAAAGAGACAAGCAAGCAATTTAATTCTACAAATGTAAATTGCAAGAAAGTAAAGCTCAAGAAATGAAACCATAAGAACACTTGATCTTTTTCATGTGGTGATCGAAAACTTACTGGTTTCCCCTGATCCATGTTGAGGTAAGCCCAAATGAATTGGACCGGCTCCACAAATAATCCTACACCTCGAATCCACTCGGGGTTGCTCTTCCTTCACTCTGGGGTGGCGAGCACCGGCCACTCACAATCGTCTAGGTCTTCTTACAACCTTCTTTGAGAAGATCACCAGCGCAACTCCTACAAGCCGTCTAAGTGTCGGTGCAACACATGCACTAGGATTTTGCTCGCTAAGCTCTCTAAGTGCAACGCATGCACAAAGGAAAAGAGAATGCTTGCTCTTAGCTCAAGGGAAACGAAAATAGCTTCAGCACTCTCCCACAACTAGCCATAAGGGGTATTTATACACTCACACAAGAAAACTAACTGTTGGGAGAGAATGTACATAAAAATAGGGAAACCCGGTCAGACCGTCAACCAATAGCCGGTCAAACCGCCCTTACTCCAACGGCTATAAAAACTAGCCGTTGGACTCTCAACCAGACTGACAGTCCACACAAGGGTCGGTCAAACCGCTCCACATAAGAGCCAAGCCAAGAAAGGAGTATTTGCAAACCGATCAGACTAGACCAAACCGGTCAAACCGCTGCCGGCAGAGCGAGAAGGGAGACAGAGGAAGAGACCACCATAGCTAGCGCTAGCCGCTAGCCTAGAGGGTGGAGACCGTAGCGCACTCCAAAGTTTATTGTAGAGTTTGGATAGGCCAAGTAACAAGACAGCACAGCGTGGTTTGGGTCTGCCTGTCAAGGTTGGGTCGGGCAGAGGAGTACAGTAACATGCATTAAGGCATTGTCTCCACCGTACGATCCAAAATGAACATTCGAGCGCTACAGTACCAAAGGGCACAGTAAAAATGTTGCAGTATTTTCTATAGTGAACATTCATTGTTTCTACAATATTTTGCTATAGTACTACTGGCAAGTATTGTTCACACAGACTAAAAACACTGTTTACAAATTATTCTCTACAGTAACAACCTCCCAAAAAATGTACTAGGAGTTACAAATTATTCTCTACAGTAACAACCTCCCAAAAAATGTACTAGGAGTTGCTCCGATCCAGATTGCTCTAACTCATAAATTTTTGTAATAGCACAACTCCAACTCAAACTAAGAAGCTAGGAGCCTGGGAGTAAAAGCTACGCCAAAGAGGCCTTAGTTTCAGCTAGGAGTGGCTTATGAAGGCGAAGTCGTATGCGTTCAATTAAGAGAATTTGCAATCGATTAATGATGAGTTTTGAAATACATAGCGAAATATATTCGGAATACATCCAAATCCCAGCTCTAGTGTATTCCCATTACGAGCATAGCGATAAATGAGTAACCTATGGGCAATGCATTCGAAAATAGACCTAGAAACAGTTGCTTCATGCTTCTTCCTACTAGAAGCCTCATAGGGAGTTTAGGGGTTTGATCTCTCATTTGATCCTAGGGGGTGTGCCCATCTTGCAGTATGCAGATGACACTTTGATCATGTTGGAATTTGAGGAGGAGTCTTTAACTCATTTGAAATTTTTGCTCTATTGTTTTAAATGGATGTCTGGTTTAAAAATTAATTTCCATAAAAGTGAGGTTTTTGTGATGGAAAGTAATGATGAAGAGGCTTCTAGAGTTGCAGACACTCTCAACTGCAAATTAGCATCCTTCCCTCTCACTTACTTAGGCATCACTGTTGGGGATAGACATGTAGGGGATAAAGCTGCTGAGAAGGTGATTTCCAAACTTGGTCAAAGACTGGACAACTGGAAGAACAATTTGCTTTCTTCTGGGGGCAGGCTAGTGATGATTAATAGCTGCCTGAGTAATCTGCCAATTTACACCATGGGGTTTTATCGTTTCAGCGAAGTAAGTCATAACAGAATTGACACTATTAGATCTAAATTTTTCTAGAGAGGTGCTAGTGACAAGTTTAAATACCATATGGTTAAATGGGGTGCAGTATGCAGACCTAAAAACTTTGGGGGTTTAGGGGTTCTTAATACTAGAGTAATGAATGATTGTTTGTTAGTTAAATGGATTTGGAGGATTCATGTTGCTAATAATGAACTGTAGTATAATATTCTTAAAGCCGAGTACTTTCCTGGAGGCTGCTTCAGGGGTGCTAGCACTTTGAGAGGATCTCAATTTTGGAAAAGTCTTCAGAAAATCAAACTCTTGTATTACAGGGGGATTAAGACTCAACTGGGGGATTGGGGTAATACCTCCTTTTGGAATTATGTGTAGGTGGGAGATTGCCCTTTGAAGATTCTTTTTGACAGTCTATATAATATTTGCCAAGATCCTAATGCCATGGTGTCTAATTGCCTAGCTCGTGATGAATGGAGGATTAACTTCAATAGAAATTTTGGTAAGGAGGATCTTAACCAATGGAATCTGCTGAAAACCTACCTTTCTAACATAGATCTGAATGAGGACAAAGATAAGGTCATTTGGTGCTTAGACAAAACTGGGGTTTATTCTGTTAAGTCTCTTTATAACCAGTTGACATTGGGGGTGTTTACTGCACGAAGTTGTAGAAGCTTTGGAAAAGCAAAATCCCTTTAAAAGTCAAAATTTTCTTATGGCAAAGTTATCAAAATAGGGTGCAAACAACAGATCAGTTGAGAAAAAAAAAGGGGTGGAAGAGGAAGGGGAAATGCATTCTCTGTGGTGTTGATGAAAGTTTAAATCATGTCATTTTCTCTTGTGTATTAGTAAGATTTGCTTGGTTTTGTGTAAAGGAAGTCTTAAGCTAGGAGAGAATTCTCATTTCTCTTGATGATTTTCAGATGAATTGGCTAGATAGGAACAGGGCTAATGCATATAATATCACTCTGTTTAGTTTTGCAGCCTTTGATTGGAGCCTTGGAAACTTAGGAATAAAATAGAGATTGAGCAGGATTTTCCTAAGCGATCTATGGATGTGATATACAACTTTTATATCTTGTTTGCAGCACTGGAAGATTCTCATCACAGGGGGTGACAGGGGTTCTTGAATGATTTTCTCTCAGACTTTGAAATCTGGATAAAAGATACGGGCTTCAAGTAGTTAGCTTTTTGTTTAGCTTGCTCTTCAGCTGGTAGCCTTTTGTTGTGTTCCGAGCACTTGATAGTGATATTCTGCTGCTATACTTGAGATTTTGTTGTTCTGGATGTTAGTTGGTGTTTACTGTTGTTGCTGTTTAGTAAGCTGGTTTCCCCAGCGCTTAAACTTCGGGTCGTTTGTATGAACCTTATGTTGCTTTCAATATAAGCAGGATAATCCTTTCGCCAAAAAAAAAGCCTCACAGGGAGTAGTATATCAATCAAGTTTGTTCGGTTATTCCCCAATAAAACCTGCAGGTCTAAAGAACTCAGATAAAACATATTGCCCACGAACAAACCCTCAAACACAATCCGAGAGAAATCATAATCCAATCAAATCCAATCACCAGTTGAAATTGGCACAGAGCAGACTACACACGATTGACACAACAGATGCGAAATAGGGTTCAAGTGTCCAGAACCAGTACACATTAAGCAAGAGTAACCGCACAAACACATCATTACAGTCCATACATGACCGGCATCAAAATAACGAAGTACACATACCATAATACCAACAAATTACCAACGAGATAGTCATTTAATAAGAAGTCACGCTAAAGCAACAAGAAAAATGATATAACTCGTAAATATGGAACCCTCTCCACTAAACTAGAAGCTGAAGCTTCAAGCAACAGAGCCAAGGAAGCCAGAAGAAAAGCTTGCTGATGTTGTTGCAGCAGCAGGAGCAGGTGTAGTTTAACTTGGGGAACTTTGGGGCCCTCCGCTGTTAGCAGGAGGAGCAGCAGCAGCTGCTGCGGCAGCGGCAGCGGTGCCAGGTGCAGAGGCAGATTGATCCTGGGACGCAGCAGGTGTTGTAGATTCAGTAGAATACGCCGGGGGCTGCCCATAGCTACCACTACCATAAGGATCACCATATGACTGCTGCTGGCCATAGCCCGGGTGGCTCGCAGGAGGCGCACCAGGATAAGGTGGGGGCGCACCATATCCTGGCTGCTGGTGAGAATAACCGTACTGCCCATAACCACCCTGAGCAGATCCAGGAGGTGGTGCCTGTCCATAAGGAGCAGCTGTAGGTGGTTTCTGTCCCTGCGGAGGCTGCCCATAAGCGCCCTGACCATATCCGCCCTGTGGTGGGGGCTGGGTACCATAGCCGGGCTGCGGTGGTGGAGCAGCGCCATATCCAGATTGAGGAGCAGACCCTTGCACTGGGTAGCTTGATGCAGCACTAGTAGGTGGCTGGCTAGAATAACCAGGGTTGTTTCCAGTAGCTGGAGTTGAAGTTTGCTGCCCTGGAGATGCTTGACTGGCCCCACCTGGAGCAGCATAGCTAGGTGCGGACCCATCCTGGGTTGAGTTAGCAGCTGATCCATAGCCAGATGTGCCATAGCTCTGCTGATCATATCCAGTCTGCTGAGTGTAGCCCTGCTGCTGCCCTTGGGTCTGATAACCAGAGTAACTGTCATGTCCATAAGCTTGCTGCCCGCCACTCTGCTGAGAGTAGGTAGAATCACCATAGCCTTGGGAAGCATAAGTAGGAGGCTGGCCGTAATTGTAGCTAGTAGCATCCGCAGGTGCGGCAGTCCCAGTCCCAGGGGCAGATTGTTGCTGCTGAGGTTGCTGCTGTTGGTTATAATAGTCATATCCAGTGCCAGGGGGGGTCTGCTGAGATTGCTGCTGTTGGTTATAGTAGTCATAGCCAGTGCCAGGGGGGGTCTGCTGAGATTGCTGGTTTGAAGATTGATCCCATCCAGTCTGATAACCACCAGATGCTGGAGGGTAGCTTCCATAAGATTGCTGAGGCGCACCATACTGTGGGGGCGCCCCAGTATAAGCTCCAGGCTGCATGTAACCATAACCAGGCTGCTGCATCGGTGGCGCACCAGATGGACCCCAGTTCGTCTGAGGATGGGGAGGACGATAGCCCTGCTGAGAATAGCCACCTGACATTGTGTTTCTGGCACGATTCTGCAAAAATATAGTTTGCACATCTGTATATATGTATACAACAAAAGAACATACAATGTACTATGCAGAACATAGCAGTTCAAAAGACAGAAAAAAACATAGTCGCATATAGTCATATACAAACCCAAAGCAAAGTAATATATAGAAATTCCAGAACCACCAAGAAAAATGGAGGGAGCAACTCACCGAGCAAGATTCTCAAGCAACATTGGTGATGCCCATCTAGCGTCTCCCATGTGCAAAACTATGGGAGCTAATGAAGATTGGACAGCTAGACGAACACATGTATATTGAATATATAGCAATAAAAGATTGCCATGGAGTTTATAGATGTTGACAGATCAGAAATAATTGATTGTTCCAAAACTACTCTACTATGTGAAACATCGTGACAATATTAAGTTCATTTGTTAATGGACTCCAACAAGAATATGATATAAAATATTGAACAAATAAAATATCAAAGTAGGCATTTAAGCAATGTTTTTTAAAGCAGCTTAGTTACGGTAACCTGCAAAATCATAAGGGGGAGAAAATATAGACAGGCAAAACCAACACATAAATAGCTTCATGCGAGGTATCCTGCATCATCTTATTGCAAAAATCCAATTTTCACAGATACAAAATTTCAGGATTAATCCAAATGAAACTGTGAAATTCTAATTCACTACATGCTGCTCCCAAATGGTCGTGTTAGAGAATATGGGCTGAGAATTAAGCATAAATAAATGAATAATGGCAATAATGCAAGAAAAGATTAACATCTAGCCTCCTAAGTAAGCAAAAACATCAATAGCCTATATACCTGCACCTACAATGCACGACCCGAAATCGGTGTGTACGTTCCCACCCTGACAGACTAACCACCTGAATAAAGTAATGTATCCATTCTATCCAGAGGAATACAGGAGCAGCAGATGAAAATTTAAGGGGTACAAGACCGGATATATTAGGTCAGATCACAAAAGTCATATCCTAGCTGTCAGCACAAAATTTCATCTTTTATCCAGCAAGATCAAGTGTATTAATATTAAGTAGTAACAAACCTGGTCTCCAGGATAGATGTGTGTGCAGTCCTCATACCAAGATATATACACTAATTTGGCTTTATGTCAAGAAAAGGATCAACAGACTATACTCTGGGATGTACGGGCAGCACCACAGAGCACAGGCATGAGGTGAAGACAAGGATAGGATGACATTCCAAAAATACCATCATGGTAGCATGGATATATTTAAAATCAATGATAAGAAGCATGAATTTGCTATTACTTAATAGTGCATAATTAAAATAAAAACTATTTTCAGTTGCACAAGTTCAACAAATTAGCTAATAAGAAAGATGGTCAAGTTACAAATACGGCAGTTTATTGGATGTACGGTATCTTAACATCTCAGACCTGCCTCGAACCCATACAGTTGTAAACATGGTTTTCTGAAGAAAGAAAAATAAGTCACACTATGTAGGTGTTAACGCCATGTTGAGACAGTTCCCATGACTAATATGTTTCACGTGACTGTATCCCATGACCAATATGTTTCAGACATGGTACACTGCCAAGCATAATTGACAGAGCAACCTAGGGCATCACAGCAGCAAAAGAGAGATTTTTGAAGCAAACCATGGAAAAGGAAGGTCAACTAGAGCAAATGGTAAAATGAGACAAATCCACAATAACATAACCAATGAGAATAAAACCAGCATGCTTTCAGTAATACATATAAATCACAAATTGCTGCAGCGAAAAGCAACATAACAATTAACAAGAGAAAGAAAGCAGACCTCACTGGTAACCTCATCCACCAGCTGCTTTGCGGTTTCAATTTGCTCTTGCGTGCCTTCAATATAGACTGTTCTTTCAGTTGAAGTATCACCAGCAGGCAAATGCAGAGGTCTAACCTGCATTTAAGAACGTAAATAATTGTACACATTAACAACACGATACAATAGCAAAGGGAGGAATCCAAGAATCTGTCAATATACATAAAAATGTTGGAATAGCACCAGCTCGTTTAGTCAACACAATTCTGGCATTTCATAGAACACAAATGGAATGTCAATGAAAAGAAAATAAATGAAATGGAGAAACTTAAAGGTGGCAGAAACATGAGTTCTACTTCTATTGAACACAACCAGAACTGGGATTTGGATTCACTTGGTAGAGCAGACACAACAGAACAAAAGCTGAAGGATAGTTCGCACAATGCGGCACCAGAGTTAATACAGAAATTCAATGAAAAGCTATGATTGGCTGCAGCTAATAAAGTTACTAAAAACTCAATGAGAAATTACTAAAGAAAGGTTGCAAGACAAGACCAAACCACACAAACCTGTATACGAGCTCCTGATTTGGCTTGCATCGATTTTATAGTCTCACCACCCTTTCCAATAACCAGACCCACCTGAAATAAACAAAAACAAGTAAGCGCATAAACAACAAAAAGGTAATTTTCATACTGCCAAAGAAACCAAAGTTCACCAAAATACCACCAGCTGCGACACAGACAAAAGGGAACATACCCACATTTAAATGGGGCATTCAGTGGTATTTGCGCAATGTGGTATGAAGACAAATCCATAACAAATAAGCAGCCTGATTACCTTGTTATTAGCAATTTTCATTTCGAATTGCTCAGCACCTGGTTGAGCATTGTATTTCCGGGTAGAGACAGTGCCAGATGAACCAGCATCAGCCTGCAGCAGGACACATGACAAAAATGATTGAAGAAAAGGATGCAGAAGCACAACTAAACGGGAAGTCATGAGCATAACAAGTAATATACATCTGCCAAAACAGCATTGATCATCTGCTCAGCTTTGCTTATCTGCTCAGGAGTGCCTGAAAGCTCCACCGGTCTTGTCTGTGAGCCAGGTTCAGCATCCATGTCTCTTGTTACTTGAATCTTAGCTCCTGACTGCTGTTGGAGATATTTTATAGTGTCCCCAGATTTTCCAATTATAACACCAACCTAAAACAAGCCAACAACATTGTCAATTAGCACAGCAACCAATAATAACACACTTCAGGCGACCTTCTTCCATTATCTCTATGAAATCAGCGCTTCAATAAGTAAAATCTATAGTAGCATACCCTTCCATTCGGGATCTCAATTTTTTTGCTCGTACCCTGGTATCCACCATATGTGGAGTACTGAGGTGTGCTGCCTTGAGAAGATAATGATGGAATAGTAGCACCATGCCCTGAAAAAGAAACAACCATTCATGATATTAATGGCAGAACGTAGATCTATGAACTAAGAGAAGTACAAACTTAGTTCAAGTGAACCACACAATGCAAGACAATGAGATGGGGATTTTCAGTACACACAAATAACAAAATCATAAAATTGACAACTGAACCAAAATATTACAACAAAATGGCAGCCTAGCGTATTAGATGGTACAATCAAATATTCGGCTCTCAATATAGGAAGATAAGGGAGCACGAATGCAGTACCAGTTCAACTTTGCATCAACATACATAAAACGAAAAAGGAACCAGAGAAAGACTACGGTGTCAATAAGCAAACAGAACAGATCAAACAGCAATATCCACGCCATGTATCTAACAAAAGTTCAACAAATGATATCTAGCTGCGTAAGATCATGACTCATAATGCATGAGGGGTTCCCACCACACTAGAACAACAGTTGGCATTATGAATTTATACGATAGATAGAACAAGAGTGGCATCAGCAGTATAAAACTATGGACTGGTACATGATTATAGTCCTCGTCTACTTTAGTAACCCACTCTACTTGCAGCTTGTTAACAGATTAACCTTGCTTTTTAAGCCCTCACAATAACAATGGAGCTCACAACAGAGAACTGTACGCTTCCTAACTATGGCAAAACTGAAAGCTAAAATCGCCTGAATTGAGTACAAGTACAAAGTTTGCACATCACATCAACTCAAGCTGATATATCTTTCGATCCAGCAGCCAAATCGAAGCGTAATGCAAAGAAGGGAATTATAACAGCAGCCTACCATAAGCCCAAACATCTAGATCTCCCGATCTAACAGGGGTTTAACGAGATAGCTAAGGCACTCACCACCACCAGCTGAGGACGAGAAGCCGAGGCCGAGGCCGAGGCCGACGCCGCCGCCGCTTCGGCCGCTACCGCCCAGGGAGCCTCCTCCGGCACCAACGTCGTCGTCGTCGTCGTTGTCGACGCGAGGGCGCTTCGCCTCGGCGGCGCTGAAGATCCTAGCCGCGATCTCCTGAGCGCGCTGCTTCGCGAGCTGGATCTCGTCGGGAGGCGGCGGCACGCTGTTGTACGACGGCGGCGCCCCGGCGCCGCCCGTGGGCGGCGAGGCGGGTGGCGGGCCGGAGGAGAAACCCGTGCGCCGCGGCGGCGGCGAGGGGTCGTCGTACTTGCGCTTGGAGGAGTAGTGGTCGTCGGCCATGGCGGAGGGGCTAGGGTTAGGGAGGCGGCGGCGAGGCGGGTGTTGTGGGAAGCGAAGGGATAAGACTTGCGGAAAACCCTAGCGGAAAGCCGGGGTGGGGTGGGGTGCTTATTTATAGAGCTAGCCCCTCCGGGTTTTTTATTTCTCCCGCTGTCCCGCACTTGTGCTCTGATTTTTTCCGTGTTGTTTTGCTAACGCAACTTCTTTTTTTTTTTAAGAACATTTGCTAACACAACTTTGAGATGAATATATTTCGATCTTGTTTAAGATGTGCTCAAAAGTCCAAATTCCATCCATGCCGTGCTTTATAGGAAACGGATCCAATACAAGTTGTATTCGTATATCGCTCAAATCACACTCGTATCTATACTTTTTTGCTGAATACGAATCCGGATAGAGATCATTTCAAATTTGAGTCGAACTGTTTAATCTAGACATTCACAAAATAACAAATAAGCTTAGTTCTCGTATACAACACAATAAATTGTTGTAATAAGAATAGGCTTAAGGGACAACATTTTGGAAGGAGATATCAAGGCCATACCCAAATGAACAAACGCCGTGACGACGAAGCAGCTTCCTCTTCAACCTCTGCTCTGATGAGCTTTGAATATTTTTGGAACTTTTTTGAGATTTTTTTATAGGAAAAGTTTTCGGGCAAAAGAAGTAAAGGTAGGCTTATTTTTTGGAACTTCTGTTGTGAATTGGCGATGAGGATGCATAGAAGATTCCATGGGCCCGGCAAGATTGCAAATAGCAGTAGGGCTACAGATCTCTTAACACTAATAAGCCCACTCGAGCGGGGGGAGGGGGGTATCTGGTGCACATAGAGACATTGGTGTACATATGCACATGGTAGATTTGAGCCGTCCAGAAAGCAATCCACGAACCAGATCACCTCACAGACTCTTCCCTTACGGATTTAGCATTTTGCCCCCCCCCCACCGCACCGCGTGTTCCTCCCAAGCCGCCCCTGCGAAATCGACCTCCAATCGCCTCCCTCATCTAGGGTTCGCGCCAGACCGCCACTGTTGTCCGCCGAGCACGCCTTTACCCCGACGCCAGAAGCCACGCCCTCCACAGTAGCCTTACTGTTTCCTGACCGGTGATGTGGCTGGGCCGGATCTAAGCCGACGGCACCGGCGCGCGAGGCGTGGCGACAACCACGAGCAACTACCGGGAGGCCACCGATATGAGATGGCACCTCCTCCGACCATGTCCGTCGTGGCCTCACTCGACCATTACCATGGCCTCACTTGCGCCTCACTTGCGCCTCCATCCGGGACCTCCGTCCCGGTTCGGCTGACGGCTCCTTTGCATCAAGGCCACGATAACGCTACTGGGTCACCATCTGGTCCCATCCGCGATGGCGCCATGTCTTCGCCCGAGATCTTGTATGCCGTCGCCATCTTCTATCCTTCTGTGATCCGCTTTCCCAAGTCGCTCGCCGCCCGCCGTCGGTGACCTCGCTCGAGATCTCCGGCGCTTGATGCTTGTAGTTGTGAATCAGAGTAACCACAAGCGTTGATTAGTTCTTGTAATTGTGAATTGTCGTAGTTCGAATTATAGTAGGAGGTATCAGGTGATTTTGTAATGGCAATCAATGAAGTTCCATGAACAACATCAGGTGATTTTGTAATGGGAATCAAAGTTCCATGGAAAGTATAAGCTGGTTTGTAATGGGAATCAATGAAGTTCCATGAATTAGAATCAATGAAATTATGTTTGAAGTGGCCTGAATCACTACTACAAAACAGGCTATAGTAGACGCCCCATCACAGACGGTTTCCTTTGGAACCGTCTGTGTTGAATCTGTCCGGACCTGCGGGTGGCGCGGACAGCCTATCACAGACGGTATTTTTTAGAACCGTCTGTGATAGTTATCTATCACAGACGGTTTGTTAATAGAGCCGTCGATTGTACTATCCTGAGCAGTTCTATTAACAAACCGCAAATGCGTGATTGGTCGGATATCCTGAGCGGTTCTTATTGAGAACCGCTCGTGATATACTGACAGTTCGATTAAGAACCGCTCAGTGATATCTAACTTCATATAAATTGAGCGACACATCCTCTCGCCAGCCTTTGCTGTGGTTCATCGCCGCACTGTTGCCGCTCGCCATCGCCTCTACCGCTTTGGAGCAACCCCCTGCCGCTGGCTCCACTTAGATCTGCTGCTCCTCCCCAGGCGCCACTTCCCTGCCCTAGCTCTCCTCCAACCTGCGGCTCCTCCCATAATTAAACAGATGGAGTAATACTTATTATCCTTTATCCACTCTATTGATTAATGATTTTTCCTTATTTTGCTACTCTATACATGGACTCTAATGTTTTGTTTTCTTTGTTGTATTCCTTAATTGAAAGTATAAGGTTTAAGTTTCAATTAATACTTCTCACAAAAGCTATAAATTCTTAGAAAAAGGCAAAACATCTAGCTCTCAATTTGATGGACCCTAATTAAACCTAAACGTACTATAGCAGCCATTGGATGTTATTGAACCAAAACTATGATATAAATTCCAGAAAATGAAAAGCAAAACATGTAGCATTTAATCGGTGTAATTCCTTTGTGCAGCGATGAGACAAAAGCAGTAAATACGCATAAAGAGGTGAAAGTCTTAATCGAGAACTAATTTCATGAGTAGTTTTCTAGAAACAGATTAAAAAGAAGAATTTATAACACACCAAGATAAGTCACATGTGCAATGATCTATTTTATATTTCCTCCATTTATCCATGAAGAAACGTCATCACGGTGGTTTATTGTTTCAATTATATCAAAATGGATACCGCATGAGAATCGCGGACCAACTGCTAGTTATTAGGATCTTCCTCTTGTCTTTTGTCTCGTATCTAATCAACAATCATGCAGATAATCAATAATTATCCGTTTCTTGACTTAGAGAGAGAAGGTTGGACCCCGCCCTAAGCGCCTCCAACACCCGCCGCCTCCCCATTCGCCACCTTAGAGAGGAGAAGGAAAGGAGAGGAATCGTATTTTCTTCGTGAGCTCCAAGGTTAACGATCTATAACCCTTTATGTTTGCTATAAATTAATCGCTAATCAATTTGACACTAATTTGTTACATGCGTAGTGTAGATGGATCGAATCGGATGTGCGGTGTGAACCGTGTGAGTCAAGAGTACATTAATTGCGTGGTTGCTTTTAGAAGAGCCGGCGAAAGGGATATGTTGAAGAAGGGATAAATTTTATGTCTTGTCCATGCATTGATTGCGTGTCGAAGATGTTTAACAACGCGGCGCAGATCGAAGCACACTTGATTCGAAAGGGTTTCAAAAAAAGGGTATACATGTTGGACCAGTCACGGTGAAGAGCAGATTATACCAGAAGTTAATAATGACGACATCGCCGAGGAAGTCAACGATTTCTCGGATGTGGATTGTACTTTTGATGAGGATAGGTGGCTCGATGACAATCTGGATCAGATGCTACGCGATGCAGAAGAGTACAGTGAGAGAGAGTTTTGTAAATTCGAGGGCTTAAGGGAGGACTCGGTGAGACCTTTGTTCCCTAGTTGCAAGACGGAATATACAAGGTTGTCAACCGTGCTTGAACTGCTAAAATTGAAGGCAAGCAATGGTTGGTCCGATAAGAGTTTCACGGCGTTGTTAGGTCTCCTAGCGGACATCCTTCCGGAGGGAAACGTGTTGCCCAATACCACCTATCAAGCAAAGAAGGTTATTTATCCATTGGGAATGGAAGTAGAAAGAATACATGCATGTCCGAACGATTGTATCCTCTATCGTAAAGAGTATGCAGACATGCATGTATGTCCGTGTGCAAAGCATCCCGATACAAGCGTCGAATCTGCTAAGGTGAAGCAAGGACCTCTGCTAAGATGTTGTGGTATCCGCTGTGATCCCACGTTTGAAGCGTTTATTTGCGAACCCAAAGGAGGCAAGATTGCTGCGTTGGCACTCGGAGGCGTAAGAGATGGAAAGCTAAGACACCTGCTGATTACGCCCGATGGAGAAACTTCGATCGAGACTTGAAGAGTTCGGTCTTGAAGCGAGGAACATAAGGTTAGGGTTGAGTACAGATGGAATGAATCCTTTCGGTAACATGAGCGTGAGACATAACACCTTGCGTGAATCTATGTATGTACAACCTTCCTCCTTGGCGTGTATGAAGCGGAAGTACATTTTGATATCTTTGCTTATCCAAGGGCGAAGCAACACGGGAATGATATTGATGTGTACCTAGCACCATTCTTTGGAAAATCTTGTGACCTTTGTGGAGCGAAGGGTGCGGTATGGGATGCGTACAAGCGAGAGAACTTCACTTTCGCGCCATGTTGTTCTCGCACCATCAATGATTTTCCGCCCTTGGTAACTTTGTCAGCTTTAGTACAAAAGGAGCCAAAGCCTATCCGACCTTAGATGCTCTGAGATGTATGGTGAACAACTCAGCAAAAAGCGTGTATATCGTCACAGTAGGTTCCTTCGAGTCACCCATACCGCAAGATGAAAAAACAATTCGACGGAAATAAAGAGAATGATTCACTCAAGGGCTTTTAGAGAGAAAGAGGTCTATGATATGGTTAAGGATATCGATGTTGTGCTTGGGAAGGGACGTAAATTAAGAACCCGTGAGAAGAACATCTGGAAGAAGCGGTCAATTTTTTGGGACTTGCCTTATTGGGAGCACTTAGAAGTTCGCCACTACATTGACGTCATGCACGGAGAGAAGAATGTATGTGATAGCTTGATTAGTGTCTTCTTTGAACATTAGTGGCAAAACAAAGGATGGTGTTAACGCATGCGGCGTGACTTGGTTGATATGAACATAAGGACCGAGTTAGCAGGAAGAGACCCGTCTGAGACGAGCGTACCTTCCCCGACTTGCTACACTCTGTCCAAGGCCGAGAGAAATGAACTGTGCCAGAGCTTACATGGTGTGAAAGTCCCATCTGGTTATTCCGCTAACATTAAGAACCTTGTTTCTATACAAGATTTGAAATTAATTGGTATGAAGTCTCATGATTGTCATGTCTTGATGACACAAATGCTTCTGTTGCAATTAGAAGTATCTTCTTTGAGCGAGGTCCGAGTGGCAATCTTGAGGTCAGTGTTATTTTTTCAACTCAATTGCTCGAAGATCATTGATCCCCAAGGACTAGATGCTCTGCGGTCGAGGTGGTGACGACTCTATGTCATCTTGAGATGTATTTCCCTCCGTCATTTTTCGATATCATGGTCCAAACTCATTGTTAGCCTTGTGAAAGAGATAAAGATATCTTGACCTGTGTTCTTCGTCATATGTACCCGTTCGAGAGGTACATGTGAATTCTCAAGTCCTATGTACGGAATCGATCTTGTGGGAGGCGACATCATCGAAGGTTATGCAACCGAAGAGGTCATTGAGTTCTGCGTCGACTACATGGCTCGTGGAACCGATAGGTGTGCCTCTATCTCGCCATGAGGGGAGGCTGGATGGTATCGGAACCATCGGAAGGAAATCAATCACTCCGATCTGGATCGTGCGCTCAAGCCCATTTCACGGTCTTGCAACACATGACCCAAGTGTCCCGTACATCGGCGAGCACAAAGACATGGTGCGCCAATGTAATCCGCACCGGATCGGAGGTTTGGATCACGAAAGCACAACCGCTCGGTTCAATGAATGGTTAAAGGTGCGAATCATCTGCGAGGTCATCAAGTGATGATCTGTTGCTATGGTTGGCACGAGGCCATAATTTACAATTGTTGCATGGCAAGGATATGACATAAATGGGTACACATTTTATCGGCACTCGGGATAGGAAGAGCAAAGTCGAGCGGCGGTGTCCGTATAGATGCATTGAAGACGATGGGATGAGGAGCTCCTACTATGGGCAAATAGAGGAGATATGGGAGCTCGACTACGTGCTTTTCAAGATCCCCCTATTTCGGTGTCGTTGGGTCCATCTCCCACATGTGAAGGTCGACAAGCGATTGTCTTGTGGACCTCGAGCGTGTCGATACAAAGACGAACCATTCGTACTGGCTAACCAAGTTGTTCAAGTCTTCTATGTAACCGACCCGGCAAATAAGAAGCGCCACGTAGTTCTTCATGGAAAAAGGAGGATTGTCGGAGTTGAGAATGTAGTGGACGAGGAAGAATACAATCTGTCGACAATCGAATCACCGATCTTATGAAAATAAAAAGAGAAAAATGACGTGGAGTATCTTGGAAGAGAATGGGGGCTGCTCTTTATTAATATGAACTGGGATTACAAGACTTGACTGGGGATTATCTCCAATTACACTGAATGTATTGAATACTACTGCTTTGGCTTCTGTGTTGCCTTCTGTTGTTCGCTGTTGTGTGTGCGTGTCCTTGTCTTCTGCGTCCCATCATTAAATAACTCTCAAAGGGGCGGCAGTTACTCCTGGAGAAGACGTCCCTGATGAAACGTTACAACTGGTCAGAGGTTTAAGGTAGTTAACAATGTGCTAACTGCCTTGCGGTTAAATATTTGTGAGACTCTTAACCGTAGGGTGGTTTATCGTCAGTGTCTTGTATATCATCGTAAGGTATGGAACATTTCGCACGTGTTTCATTCATCATACGGTTAATAGTGCCTGTTCATAGCATTTCCGAGCAGCTACCTGGTCGAACCCTAGTCCGACCAGGGTACCCATCGTGTAACCTCTGGAATCCTTATGACCAGTGAGGTCGTTAGCCTTAGGGGTTACGACCATGAAGACGTATGGTCTTTTATGTATTTAAATTAATACATAGATATTTTAATCCTCGTCAGCTAGCCCCCGAACTTTAAATGAACAGGTCGTGTGAATGCCTACTTCCGATGAATTCGTATCGTGCAGACCACCATTTAATGTCGTGACATCCGAGGTGGCTTGTGTTCATTTTAAAGTTGAGAACTTGCCTTGGGAATTGAGGAGTTCCTCTGTCTGTTGGGCAAAAAAGAAACTTTTTGCCGTTCAGACTTTTATTGATAACCTTTGATCGTAATTTAAAGACCCGAGGCTATAAAGTCCCTATCGGTAGACCTTTTGGATTCTTTATGCTTCCAGATCCCCATTTCTGATCTCTTTTACCAAGTCAAAAAATCTTCATCCTTCTTTTCTTGTTCTTCCGACCACAAAAATCTCCTACAAACTCTACTCGTCCTTGAGGGTTTTCAACATGTCGGAGCAAATCACAAAGTGGTTGCCTTTGGATTTGAGCAAGAAAAAGCTTGAGTCCTTGGAGAATATTGGGATGCTACCGGACAAGAATTTGATCAGATGGAGATCGGCATTTGGAGAGCATTTCCCAAGTCGCGAAGATGAGGAAATTCCTGTTTTCCTCGCCTACATCGAATGTGAAATTTGAGATTGCTTGAGTACACAAATTCCTTCTCCGTGTTCTTGAGTTCTCTGAGGTGGAATTGGTGATTTTGGCTCCAAATTCCATCGCCAACATCAGCATCTTCACATATTTGTGTGAAGCATACCTAGGAGTGCCTCTGAGTTTGAGACTCTTCAGGTATTTCTACCGAATGGTAATGGGGAAAACCATGGATACTCCCGGGGAATGTACATTGCGTCTTCATGACGGGAAGGCCAATGAATACATTCATATGTACTCAAGTCCTCGTGGTCGTCATGGAAGAATAAGCGGTTCTATATAGCGATTCTGAGGATGATGGCCTCTACTTCGCCAGATGAGAGCAAATGAAAATCCCAAATGGAGAAAGCGAGTGGAGAAGAGCGAGGTGGTCGGACGATGGGTGGATGCCATCTACGACCTGCGAGTCAAGGGCTTGAACTCTTGGCACGTGGTGAGGGATTTCACTAAGCGCCAGATTAGTTCACTGAAGCTTCGGACTCACTCCCTGATTTGGTCTATTGGTCGTGATGAAACTATCTCAGGAGGTGGTAAGTCTTTGAGATAAAACTCCCACCAAGTATTTTTATTTGATTAATGTCCTACCTTAAAACCTATTCAAGTTTTGTTTTCTCTCCTCCTCTCTTGAAGCTCTTTCCTCAGGAAATTAGAGAACGGATCAGTGATCTGTGCGAGAACTGGAGAAAATTTGGATTCCTCGAGATCTTGGCCATAGTTCCTCTTGAAGAGAGAGTAACAAGGCTTAAGGTAAACAAAAATTTCTTTTATCATGCATATATATTCTCCGTCAGTTTTTTATCATGCTCTATTTTTGTAGTCGGTCGGGTTGCGGATTACTCAAGGTGAGGTCAACATCCCACCGTGATCCCGACCGATTCGTGCTTACGATGCCTTTGGAAGAGGATGAATCTCCCGAGGTAACAGAACATTTTTAGAATATATATATATATATATATATATATATATATATATATATATATATGTAGTTTAGATAAAAGATTTCATCACCTAACCAATTTCATTTGTTGGTTTAGGTGGAGAAGGTGAAAGGCCACCGGTGTGCGTGCGACTCGAGGTTGCCAACCCAGGCGTCGCCGTTGCGACCAGGCGATTATTGTTTGGAACAAGCTGGTATGGAGGTGGTGAAACCACTCACTTGACCGAGATGATCAGGGCGTGACTTTTGACGAGGTGATCGAGGACATCGCTTGACATCTGTTGGATAATGCAATGACTTGGCCAATCCTGCGGTTCGAGCAAAGCAAGGTCAAGAAAAGAAAAGGAAAGGCGACGGTACAGATTTTACTCTTCCGCGTTTTAGAGTCAAATCTCGGAAATTAAATAGGTACGCTCAAATGAAAGTGGTCGTATAAGCGCATACCTTTAATAATTTATTGATGATTTGATGCCTCTCTTTAACTTCCCTTCTTTGCTTGGTATAGGTCCTCTAGCATTCCGGTCGTTTCCGACCAGATTCCTTCTTAGGGCCAAGTACTTGAAGAGGTCCATGAGCAGACCACTTCCCAGGATAAAGTTCCTGAGGAAAGGGTGGTCGGAGAAGCCCCCGAGCAGGCGTCAGGGCCAACAGTTGAGTTGGAACCATTGGTGGTTCTAACTCCTTCTGCGCAGGTAGATGCCCCTAAAGGCCCTCAATAGGTTCCGACCATTGTTGGTAATTCTCCTTAACCTGACAAGTTCTCTTTTCGCCCTCGATTTATCGAGGATAAGGAGCTTGACGAGGCATGGGGAAAGATATCAGATCATCAAATCAAAATGCATCCTGATTCAATATTTGGCGGATATAATGATTTGGCGATCCGGATAAGTATCTACGACCAGTTTCATAATCTCTAAAAAATCTTTTAAAGAAAAAAATTTAAAGAGGAAAATGCTATTTGAACAGCATATGGTCGAGAATTTTGCTGTGGTCGGAGGACTGACCCAGCGGATTAAAGACTTGGAGCAGAAACACTCCGAATTAGAAAGTAAGAACTTTCCCCTTAGCCTTTTTCTTTTTTCAATCATTTGCTAATTATTCTTCCTTATCGTATTTGATAGATTTGGAGAAAATAAAAGAAGAGATCCTGGCTGAGAAAGCCAAGACAGCTCTGCTTGAAGAAGAGATCAAAGCTAAGGACCGGTCGATCGCCGAGGCTACAACCAGCAAGGAAGATCTTAACAAGAAAATTGAAGGTAATAGGTCGTAAACTTGACTTATTATTTTCCTCCAATTATTTTTGTGCTTATCACCTGTTTTACTCTTGCAGAGCAAAAACAAGTTTTGAACATAGTAGAAAAGACTCTGAAATTTGAGCAAGACAAGGAGGCGGCTCTCGTTCAAAGTCTGAATGAAAAGACTGTATTTTTGAACAAGATGATCTTTGATATGTGATCAGGATCAAGCCTGCCTACCCTAAGAGATCCAGTAGAGAAAATGAACTACTTGGGTCAACTTCTAGAGGATTTTAATACTATGCTCAAGACTACTCGGAAGAACTATGCCCAGGCCATGAAAACAGGCGTTGCTAGTGGAGTTAGTTTTGCTTTGGCAAAGCTGAAAGCTCAAACCCTCCATTGATTTCCAAGTTGTTGAAGATGACTTCAATTGCCCACCTGAGGAGGCAACCAAGTTCATGGAAGAACTCAAGCCACTCGGAGATAAAGTAGTAGAGGAGATGGAGGTCAGATCCCCATCAAGCAGTAATTAGTTTGGGAATATTTCTAGAGTAGACTCCTGCAAAAAGTGTAAAAATATTAAATATGTGTAAAACTTACCTTTTATGTCATTAACAATGCCTTTGTTTTATCCTGTTTGACTCTTTTTTTAAAAAAATTCTCACACACCTCCTAGCCCGATCGCTTTATAGTAGAAGAACTTTACTATACAAGCGGTAGCCAAGAAAGAGAATGAAAGTCGAAACCATCATTTTGAAGGTATGTGCCGATATGAAGTCAAAAGCGATCGTAGTAATACTAGGAAATCATTGTGGTGGAACGATTTTATGACTTCGCTAGTTGTAGATCTTTGTTTGTCTGTCGAAATACCAATCAAAAGTTATATATGGTCGGATAAGAGACTTTGTTATTTGACATAAGAAGAAATGCAAAAATGAATGCAACAAATTATAAGTGAACTTTGTTTATATCTATTATCCTAAAGTCTAGTCGGAAAGAGTGCTTAGATCTGAAATCATATATCATATTTTGTGAGACATGTTCAAAACTCTCTATCCGACTGGTAGCGAGGATCGTAAGAAAAGAACCGTCGCTAGGAAGCTCCTTCCAGTGGGCAGGACCACGTGCGAAAAAGGAGAGACTTCGACTAGGAGGCTTTCCGTGTCGACCGATGGCAGGACAAGAGCGAGCGTAATCTTGAAATAATGAAATATAACCTTCATAATCTTAGGCAAATCGTTCAGTATAGAAAGTTATTTGTATGATGCTCAGATTACTCATATATTCCCTTAAGAAAAGAGTGTTGTCGCGCGTGGAAAAAATGCTCACGACTAGGACCAATACGGCGTAAGACTTAGAAGTCGTTGCCATAGAGTAACAGAGATCCTTTGAAAGGATGTCGGAGAGAAAATTGTCTTCTTCGACCAGTTTAAATTAACAATCATAAACGACCAGTCTATATGTATATATATATATAAGCAAGGTTACTGATTATTTTTTAAAGAATAAATGAACTTATTGAAATTGAAAGAAATTGAAAGAAAGTAAACAATAATTAAACATAAAACTTACGCTTGATTGATCAATGTTCAAGAATTTGACAAAACTTGCCCATCAGACATAGCTAATCGTGCGGAACTCGGTGGGTAACCCGACCACGGTGTAAGACCTTCCACTTGGGGAAAGTTTATTGCGATTAGCTTAGTTCGAATTTTACGAGAACCAAATCACCTACAACAAGGCTGCGAGGTTGCACCTTACGACTATGGTACCTTCACATGGCTTGTTGGTAGGCTAGCCGATCGCATAACAAGCGTGGTTTCGCGTTCTTCAAGGAAATTGATATCGTCGAGTCTTCGTTCATTACGATCATTTTCGTCAAAGCAATCGGTTCGAGCGAGCCAATTTTGAGTTACGGAGGAAGCATGGCCGGCCAGTAAACCAAAAAGAATGGTGTTTCACCGGTCGCACGACCGGTCGTGGTTGAACGACCCATATCTGATAGAGTTCTTGAACCCAAGCTCGACCGTTTGATTAATTGGTGAATACTCGGCGTTTGATCCCTTGCATAATGATACCATTGGCTCGCTCAACTGCTCCGTTGCTCTGCGGATGAGCAACAGAAGAAAAATGAACTTTGACACCAAGTTTATCGCAGAATTCTTGGAATTGACTGCTAGAGAACTGGGCGCCATTATCTGTCATTATACGACTGGGTACACCAAATCGTGTGATCAAATTTGTCATGAGGAATCTCTTTGCGGCCTCAGTTGTTGTTTTAACAACCGGGTCAGGCTCGATCCATTTTGTAAACGTGTCAATCATGACGAAAGGAATTGAAAGCCCGGTGCTCGTGGGAAAGGTCCTGAATGTCGATCCCCTGTGTTGCAAAAAGCCAAGAAAGAGGAATTGTTTGTAAGGCTTGTCTTGGTGATGTACTTGTTCCGCTATAAGCCCGACATTATGCGCGCCGTCACAAGTTCTTTTGCATCATGAAGGCGATTGGCGAGAGTATCCTTGCTGAAGGCTTTCTGGAGCCGGTGTTCTCAGTAGGAATGATGTGCTCCTGAGACTCCTTCATGGATTTGATCGACAACTTAATGCCATCCGTTTGAGATATGCATCTCATCAACACTCTATGAGATCCTCGTTTATCCAAGATGCGTTCGATTAGAGTGTATGATTTGGCTTTTCGTGCTATACGATCGGCCTCTACATCATCTTCCTAGGAATTATGTCATCTTTGAAGATAATTGTAGATCGATGTCATCCAATCTCTACCTTGATCGTGATAAATACCAACCGTCAACGACTTGTGGAGCATCCATATTCCTTTGATCGGTTTGCTCAACCTGTAAAGAACCATGTATGTTCTCGGAAGGCTCGACTCGAGGGTGAATCGAGTTGCTCGAGAAAAACTCCGGCGGGACAGTTGACCTCGTGGAGGCCATCGCGCTAAGCCAGTGCGCCGAAAGTTTTCCTTTCTAGGAATATGTTGGATCTGAAAGCCGAAGAAGTGCTTTTCGAGTTTCCGTACTTCCGCGGATAAGATGACATCTTGGTACTCGAGCATTGATACTCTTTCCCTACTTGATTCGCTAGTAGTTGAGAATCACCTTTCACTAATGTCTGCGAATTAGAAGCGAGCAGTCGCTTCGAGTCTGCCGATAAACCTTCATATTACGCCATATTATTTGTGGCAAGAAAATTTAAGCGGATGGCGACTTGATGTGTTTGCCAAGAGGGATATCAGGATCACTCCAGCCCTCGACCCTTTTAACATCAAAGAACCGTCAAAGTACATTGTCCACTCCTTGTGGTGTTCGTACTCGGGCCCTTGGGTGGGTTCAGGGTTTGTCCATTCGCAATGAATTACGCTCTTGCACGGGACTTTATTCTTTGTTAAGTGAAATGAAATGGAGGTCAAACGCCCTAGCTCAACCGCCCATTTAAGCTATTCGATCACGATGATTCCTGTTTCCAAGGACTTGACCAAGGGATATCCGGTCGATGCGACCACCTTTTGAGCTCGAAAGTAGTGCCTTAGCTTCCTTGAAGACATAAGGAGACCATAGAGCAACTTTTGTACTGTGGGTATCTTTCCTTTGGTCCATGTAAGACTTAAACTACGTAATAAAGCGATCGTTGGATATTATCCCTTTCTACGACCAGTACACCGCTTACTGTTTGTGGTGTTGCCACCACGTATATTAGCAATGTTTCTCCCGATCTCGGAGAGACTAAAACCGGGGCACTTGTAAGGTATTTTTTAAGTTCTTCAAAGGCATCGTTTGCCTCTCTAGTCCACTCGAAACTCCCATGTTTCAGAAGAAGTTTAAAGAAAGTTAACCCTTTTTCCCCTAACCTTGCTATGAAACGACTAAGCCGCCATACTGTTAGGTTAGTTTTGGACTTCCTTCTTAGGTGGTTGGAGGTCGCATCCGTCGATGGTCGCTATTTTTCTTGGATTTGCTTCAATACCTCTAGCGAGACTAGGAAACCAAGCAATTTTCCACGAAACTCCGAACACACACTTTTAGGATTCAATTTGAGGTTATGCCTTCTCAAGTTCTTGAAAGTTTCTTGCAAGTCGAGATGTGATTGCTATCGTTGGTGGTCTTTACGACGGATCATCAACGTAAGCTTCTAGATTCGACCTATTTGCGGACTAAAGGTTTTTGCATCAACCTTTGAAAAGTTGCACCGGCGTTTTTGAGACCAAATGGCATCTTAACATAGCAATAAGTGCCATATGGAGTGATGAAGGAAGTTTTCTCCTCATCCTCTTTACACATGCTAATCTGGTGGTACCACGAATACGCATCTAAAAACTTAGTAATTCACACGGAGGTAGAATCTACCGGTTGATCAATGCGTGGAAGGGGAAAATCATCCTTCGGACAAGCTTTATTAAGATCTGTAAAGTCAATACACATTCGTCATTTCCCATTATTCTTCCTAACCATTATAGGGTTGGCGAGCCACTGAGGGTGGTTGACTTCACAGATGAATCCAGCCTTGAGAAGTTTCTCAATCTCATTGGATTGCTTCCTTCCGTCGAAAAGTAAAGCCGTAGCCACCTTGATCGGTTTCTTATCATTTGGAGAGCTAGTGCGTGCTCGATCACCTCCGGGGACTTCAGCATATCGGACGACGCCATGCGAATACGTCCTGATTTGCTCGAAGGAAGGAGACGAGCAACTCTTCCTATTTAGGATCGAGTTTTGCTCCAACCAGAATCTTGCGAGCCGGTGTGCCTGCATTTTCTGATCCATGTAGTGACTTGGCGTTGTCCGGAGAAGCGCCTTTGTCGCGGGATACCTCTTTTGCCTGGTCGGAGGGTTTCGGTGACACCTTCGGTCTTGAGTGCTTGGCCTGCATGGTAGATGGATTAGCCTCTCTGGTCGGAAGTTCATCGACCAGTTCAAAGGATTTTCGGTCACATGCATAAGCCATTTTACGATCGCCCCAAATAGTGATGACTCCCTTTGGCCCCGGCATTTTTAAACTTTGATAACCGTAATGCGTAGCTATCAAGAACTTTGCTAATGCCGGTCGACCAAGAATCCCGTTGTATGCAGATTCAAAGTTCACCACATCAAACGAAATTTTTTCCGTTCGAAAGTTATCGGGCCTTCGAGCGTAACCCAGAAAGAAACTTGCCCTATCGGTTTAGCGGTGGAGCAGGAACTATGCCATGAAAAGCATATTTCCTTTGGTTTCACCTTTGACATGGGGACACGCATTTCTTCTAAAGCTCCATAAATAATATATTCAAAGAACTAACTCCATCAACCAAGACTCGATTAATCCTACAATTATTAATGGTTGGTTCAACAACAATAGGGAACCTACCTGGTCGAGTCAATGGAATGGGGCAGTCGCCTTTGCTGAAGGAAATTACGATGTCCAACCACTTCGATTGCTTGATAATGTTCGGAGATTCGACGAGATTGACCTCCCGCTCCATGGTTTTCAGATGACGTTTGGATTCGTATGAAGAAGATCCTCCAAAAATCATGTTGACTGTATGTTGGCGATCCTGGTACTCCATCTCTTCGTTGCCATCCTTGTCCTCTTTGGAGCTCGTTTCTCCGGGTTCTTGTATTGCGGGAAATAGCCCTTCACCTGCATAATAATCCTCCAGTTTCTTTTGCCAGACTCGACAGGTGCGTAGATCGTGCCCTGCCTGTTGGTGAAGTGGGCACCACTTCTTCTTTTTCTGGAATCCCTCGGTCGGAGCTTTCGTCTTGCCCCGACCCAGGTATAGTCCTTCTTACCCTTCATGAATTTATCGGGAATGGCTAGGACCTCCTTGTCGTCAGACCTCGGTTCTTCTTCTTCTTGAGATACTTCTTATTCTTTTCTCGGGTTTGTCAGTCGGGTGAGAATCTTGTCTTTCCGATCAATGGCCGCACCACTCGATTGCTTCGCTAGCGGTGGCATACTTGTCGGCCATGTCAAAAGCTCAGCGGTTGTTCTTGGAGGGTTCATTGCTATGTCCTCCGTAAACCGTCGATTTCTCAGACCTGTTTTAAAAACCTGAATAACAGATGACTCTGCGACCTCGGGTATAGAGTTGCGAACCTAGCTGAATCTCTTGATGTATTGACGTAGAGTCTCATCAGAGCCTTGCCGGATTCGGTGGAGATCATCCTCCTTCCCAGGCGGTCGTGCGCACTCGAAATTTGCAAATAGAAGGTCCAGAGTTGCTCCCAAGTATAGATCGATCCGATAGGTTGGTTCAACAACCACGGCCAAGGCGGACCCTTCAAGCACGGTGGGTAGATAGTTGGCCATCACATTTTCATCGCCTCCGGCAGATTCGATGGCGGTGGTATAGATTTGGAGAAATTCAATGGATTTTGAGTTCCATTAAACTTGTCGGATTGGCGGTTGGGCAAGTTAGGCTAACGACTGACTTGGAGCCCTGCGAAAAGGCTCAACAACACGTGATTGATTCATGGCGCCTTCTCGGGAGGTCTTTGGATTATGTCGGTTGGAGACAGGTTCCTAAGATTGGAGCGCTGGAACTCCGGTGTGCCGATCCGGTCGTGGACATTGGTATGATGTCTCCGATCGCCTACTTGATTCGACGATCTTAGAAGATCGTCGAGTCCAGCGATGGTTCTTCTCGGCGTGGTGGGGAGTGGCTTCATGAGATAACCTTCTCCCCTCGTGACTCCTTGGTCGGATCGTCGAGGAGGCATTGGTATCGACTGTTCCCGATCATGACCATGATGTCCCCTACTGAAGGAGGAACGTTGGGATGAAGTCATGGTTTGACTCCCTGAAACCCTTTGTTCCCGATACGCTTCCGTGCGCTGCATGGTCTGTTGGAGAATTTCGGATACTTGACTACAAGCTGTACAAAACCTGGAGTTCCGCTAAAGCAGGATCATAATTATTAACATATCTTGAACACGTCGCAAGTTTTGTACAGTTACCGAAGGTCTCGGGAGGTTCAGACTGGTCGTAGGTGTACGCAGACCTGAACCCTCCCCGGACCCTCGGATTTGATCTGCCCTATCAACTACTCTAGGTGGGGCAACGCCAGGCGAATTAGTTGATGGACGTCGATCAGTTCCGTGGACTCCGGAAGTTGGTGCCTGATGGCTCGGATGATCTCTAACAACATGTGATGGTGTGGTAGAGAACGTAGGACCGTGCAGGGTATCTTGATTTTCATCTCCGATCGCGTTGACCTCGTGTGTCGGCCGATCTTAGATGAGCTTCCATCATAACTAATGGAGAGCTTCTCAATGTCTCTGCCAGGAGTCTCCACGACGGAGAGCGGTCGGAAATAAGCACCTCGAGGTCTCCTCGGCTGATCCGTGACTGCCGATCGTATCTTGGCGTGATCATCCCCCATGGCCTACAACGGTGGAGGCTTTATCGACACCGTAACTAGATGTCGGTTGACTCCTGGAATTGCCAGAAGCCGTAGGAGAATATCTTTCAGCCGCGATTTCATCGAGGGTATAGAGATTTTCGAGTGGGGGTACTGAAATTTCTTCACCTGTTTTGTCGGTCGGAATGGCCAAGGCTTGAAGATCTCGACATTAGAGTTGATCGGAATGGCTGGTTCCTCTGATTGCGCCACTGGTAATGGTGGCGCATCCTCGTCCATCCGGTCGATTTCGCTATCGTCGTCAACGTACGAGCCGGCGGAGGAGGATGAGGAGGATGATCTGCCATTTTCCTCCATGGCACGAATGCATCCTTCCATATCGAGGTTGGCGCATGATCATAAGTCGAACCAATTCTCCTCATTACAAACTCGGGCATATTCGCATTAGCGATTACAGAACAGGTGAGGATTTGTATGGCGAAGAGTTTTCTTGAAACTTCGTCTTCGCCCTACTTGATGGCGCCCATTTGTTGGCGATTGAATCGCCGATCTTATGAAAATAAAAAGAGGAAAATGGCGTGGAGTATCTGGAAGAGAATGGAAATTGCTCTTTATTAATATGAGTGGGATTACAAGACTTGATTGGGATTATCTCCAATTACTTGAATGTATTGAATACTACTGCTTTGGCTTCTGTGTTGCCTTCTGTTGTTCGTTGTTGTGTGTGCGTGTCCTCGTCTTCTGCGTTTCATCATTAAATAACTCCCGAAGGGGCGATAGTTACTCCTGGAGAAGACGTCCCTGATGAAATGTTACAACTGGTCGGAGGTTTAAAGTAGTTAACAATGTGCTAACTGCCTTGCGGTTAAATATTTGTGAGACTCTTAACCGTAGGGTGGTTTATCGTCAGTGTCTTGTATATCATCGTAAGGTATGGAACATTTCGCACGTGTTCCATTCATCATACGGTTAATAGTGCCTGTTCATAGCATTTCAGAAGCGACTACGGTCGAACCCTAGTCCGACCAGGGTACCCATCGTGTAACCTCTGGAATCCTTACGACCAATGAGGTCGTTAGCCTTAGGGGTTACGACCATGAAGTCGTATGGTCTTTTATGTATTTAAATTAATACATAGAGATTTTAATCCTCGTCACAATCAATTTGACGAGTTGCCTCCTTTTGGAAACGGCATTAGGCTCGAGGAAGAACCCAGTGAGGAAGCTAGCTATACGCGTGTCGATCATCAGGAAGGCCTATATTTAATTAAGAATTTACTCCAATGTAATTAATTTATTCCATAACATCATGTGTTATGGACTTGTAATCTCTCATATATGTTGATGTCAACGTGAAATTGTCATGTGTTGATGTGTTATGGATTTGTCATATTTGATATTGATGTCAATGTGGACGTTCATTGTAATGTGGAGTATCAAAATTGGTTTCACTTGATTTGGAGTTGAGTTGAATTAGATATGAAATTTTAAAGTCAAATGTGTTATGAACTTGTCATCATACTTGTCACGTGTTAATTCATATGGACTTGTCATGATTGTCATCATACTTGTCACCAGGTTCACTAGGTTTTGTCAGGATATCACACATTGTCATCAGGTTTTGTCAGGCTATCACAGACGGTTTTATAATACAACCGTCTGTGATAAGAATATCCTGAGCGGTTCCCTAATAGAAGCAAATGTGATATACTTTTTATAAAGCGGAATTGCTAGGGTTTTGCTCTCACTTGTCACTTCCTCTCCCGCTCCTTAGACTCTCATGGCTCGTTAGCCTCCTCTAGGGTTTAGGGCTGCTTTGTTCATCACGCCCGACCTCGACCTCGGCGCCCTCGACCTTGGCACCCCAGACCTCGGCGCCCCGACCTCGGCGCCCGACCTCGGTCTTGCCGCCCCGACCTCGGCGCCGACCTCGGTCTTGCGCCCGACCTCAACGCCCCGTTCACCTCCCGTAGTAAGCCCGGCGTCGCGCCTCCGACCTCGGCGCCGCCGTCCTCCTCCCGTGTCGGCCTCCTCCCTCTGCCTGCCTTTCCCGCCGCCGTCCTCCTCCCCATGTCGACCTCCTCCTCTGCCAGGCCTTCTCCCCGTGCCGTCCTCCTCCCCGTGTCGGCCTCCTCCCCTGCACCTCCCTCCTCCCCGCGTTGGCCTCCTCCCCTGCACCGGCCTCCTCCTTGCACCGTGAGTTCTTGTGCGGCATCCTCTCTGTGAGTATTGCTCCTCTGTGGCAGTTCGATTGATCTTTGCATATATATATTTGCATTGCTAGTTGATACCTTGATCTGTATTAGTTATGATTTCTGAATCTAATACTGAAGATGTTGCAAATTGATCAGTGGGCTTTGTTGACATGCTCTGTGATGAACTACGTCTTATCTTGAGATTGGATGTGATAGTTAGTTCATACTTGAGCTCTATTGTATTACTTACTCTTGTCAATATGATGTCTTGTTAATTGGTTACTTTCGGTTGAGCTCATAGTTCTATTGCAAATTGATGGAGTTATATCGACTAGTTTGTGATTCTTCTAGTAGTGCTGTATGAGCTCATTCAACTTTTATTTGCCATCTTGATCTCTATAGTCAACCTCTGTTTGACTAGAAGTTTAATCTGTTTTAGATTATGAGTTGAGATCATTTGTGATTAAGCCAAGTATTGTTTAGAGCTCATAGTTTGAATTTATATTATCATATTCATTTAATGAAGAGTATAGACAATATGATTGAGATGTCAAAGACTTGTTCTTTAGCTACTCTTCCGAGAGTACATAATATCATCAATCAATATGTTGGAATAGTGTCGTGCCTTTGTTAATCTCTAGACCTTTTATTGGTGAGAGTTTAATCGAGGCGGTTCTTATTAAGCAAATGCGTGATTCCTTTTCATTTTCTTAGAGAAGCTGGTGGATTAAGGAGTGTTAAATTCTTTAGGAATAATGCTTTAATGCTAATTAATTTTGTTGGGATTAATTCTGAAATTTTGCTAAAAGCGCATTTTTACAACAATCAAAAAGAAAGTTTTACTTGATTCTATTTTGTTTCTATGTCTTCATTAAAGGCTAGTCTTACGTACATGAAGCATTAAACCTTTGCTTAGCATTTTCTTCGTCGATCTGACACACTTGAGTGTACCTTTGCTTCATCTTAGATCCTCCATGGCATGAAGCAAATGGTACACTCAAAGGTGTCGAGCTCGATGAAGTAAACTTCGAGCAAAAGATAGGCTCGAGCAAAAGATTTGTATCACTAGTTTCTATCTATACAAAGATCACAAGAGAAGCTGGTGGATTAAGGAGTGTTAGAATAGGAGTAGGGAGGCGGTGAGCCCTAGAGGATTAAACCTTTGCTTAGCATTTCCTTCGTCGATCGTTTTACTTGATTCTATTTTGTTTCTATGTCTTCATTAAAGGCTAGTCTTCTGTACATGAAGCATTAAATCTTTTCTTAGCATTTTCTTCGTCGATCCTGACACACTTGAGTGTACCTTTGCTTCATGCCAATCCTCCACGGCATGAAACAAATGGTACACTCAAAGGTGTCGAGCTCGATAAGTAATGCTTAATTATTTCATATTTATCTTTGGAATTAATTATGATTATTTGCTAATATTGCACATGTTGAACATATTATTAAGTTTAAATGTACATGTTAATTTGGGACACTTGCAATCCATTTTATTGCATTTGTAACTTATATAGATAGCGAGTAAGCGAGATGGCAGAGGCACTGAGTCTTCGCCGCCATCACCGACTTGAGATGGAAGAAGCGCCGATGAGGCCGCTGCCACCGTCGGCGATAATGACCTGAGCGAGATGGCAGAGGACAATCGAAAATGTCGTGGCCGGCGGTCATCACGGAGGTCGGTGACTTTGGGGTCCTCTAAGTCCCAAGAGATCGTGGCGAGATTCCAGGACCATCTGCGGGATACTTGGAAGAGCGGGTCCTCATCACCACACCAAGGTGGAAGGACTCGACGAAAGAAGCGAAAAGGCGTACGGGAGAACTTTCGAGAAGTTCACTATTCGAAGCGAGGCGTAGCACGCGTGCGACGGACGGCGATGCTCACGATGGATAAATCGTGGAGGACCTTCAAGAGCATTCTTGTCACGAAGTACGTGAACACGGGTCGAGGCGCCTTCGCGTAGTATAGATTCTTGACGAGGGAAGTATGGGACACCTTTGTGGCTATGAAAAGCGACGCACGAATTTAAGGAGCAAAGTGCGGCGCACAAAGCTCTCAAGACACGAAACACTCACTGCCAGACTTCGGCGCAAGATCACTGGTGCGCGGTAAATCTGAGGCATGGGCGTGGAGGAGGAGAACTCAGCGGGCCATTTCGATATCACATACCCGCATTCCCTAAAATTTGGTTAAGCGAGGGCAAAAGTCTTGTCTTGAGCGACATTTCTTTCACAAACTGGTAGACCAAGAAGTGTCCCAACGTGTGGTAAATATGTCAAACTACCTAGTTAATAAGTCCATAACTTCATAGTGTCTATAATAACATGATGACTTCTTGCAGCGTGACTTGACTGCCCAAGCTTCCCAAGGCTCCTTCCATGCAGACCGGGGAAAAGGATATACTATCTCGGCCCTTGGGAAACAAGGAGCACCGGGTCACACGCGAGGCCTTGGGGTTAACGTACCTTGGAGTCATGGATTTGCGGACGACTCTCATGCGATAGGAGTAGGAAGAGATCCAAGGCGAAACACGACGGCCGGTTGGTACAGATGATTACTAACAAATTTGAAGAAAAGATAGCGACATTGCAGGTCAAATGGAGATACTCTGAGCGGTGATGCATAGCGCCCCATTAATTGGGAGGCGGTCCTCCTCGGCGTCGGAGTAGCATCGGCGTCGCGCAATAATTACGAACATGACGACGTCGACACCGATAGATGACATCAAGGTAGCGTACATCTATGGAATGCACCAAAGATAGACCTATAGGGCGCCTTAGCTAATTGCGTGTCGTTTTGTAGGAGCCGACGCCCGCAAGCTCCAAGTGAGGATGGATGGGTCCCTTTATATTGAGGTTGCGAGGGATGGTGTATCCATACGAGGAAGGGCGGTCTGAAGACGGTGCCAGTGGCGCAGGTTACGCCAGGTCGGCGGATATGGTACATGTCAATTTCGGTAGTCCGTGAAGATTTGCCCGACGAAGAGATCATAACACTAGGGGTGCCGTCCCTCTTTTATCCGATGGCCCAAGAAGGACATCGCTACGACCCGGCGATCTTGCGCGATCTGGACACGACCACTCCTCTCCAGCGGGACCCTCGATGACTCCACCTCATGTTTCGCCTCGAAGGCCACCTCTTGATTCCGTGGAGAAACGCCGCAGAAGAACGACAAAAGTGTGCCGCCGTGTCGGTTCCCGAGTCGTCTCACAAGAAGACGCTGCCAATCGCTAAGGCCAAATCAAAACCGACGAACGTTAAGACACCTCCCAATTCCGGGAAGTCCGGGAAGTCCGCGATACCCGGGAACTACATCATCGGAAAACCGTTGTGTTAAAGACGCAGATAATGCACTGTTGGATATGCTTATCGGGCTTTGCATGCAGTATGGAGAAGACCCAAAAGAAGGGGTGCGATAGTAGAATCACCGTCATATACGAGGAGAAGCATTTCTTCAACGGGACGAGGTACTTCGTCGTGGGCTTCAACGACTTATATGACCTATTCAATCTCGTTGGCCTCGACGTCTCGCTTCTACGATGTTGGACACTATAAGTGCGTACAATCAAGTTCTACATTTATGTAATACCGATAAATATCACAACTCATTGCTTATGTATAGATACATCTTTGAAAAATATCAGGAATGGAAAGAAGCAGGTGGGTTTCCTCGACCGCATGTGGTATCGTTGCAAACCATCCAAGAAGACTCATCCTTCGTCGAGAAATACATAACGAGGTCATTGCTTCGTCAGACGAATATGAAGTACATAGTGGTGCCCTACAACCAGGGGTAAGTGTCACTACTTGCTATACAAATTTCATTTGTACTTTATCTGTGACACGAACTTAGGTTTAATGACTATAGTGACATACATGAGTAGGTACCACTTGATCCTTTTAGTTATTATACCCGGGAGGAACCATGTGATATACCTTGATTCCCTAAACCGCAACAAGCACGACTTGACGTTCTAAGAGGAATACTCGAGAGGTATGCTCATTTCCTCCTTGTATAACTCTATTGTAGTCTTCATTAGTTTGAAATGGCGAGGATAACTTTTTGAATCATGTAGGTCGTTCATCAATTATGTTGCCAACAAAGGAACATACAATGGAAAGAGCGCCCAACTAACACGGGATGGATTTTCGATGCAGCGCTACAACATGATAACCCTATATCATACTTCATAATAACAGCGTCTCGAATCGACTATACCTATATATGTAATTCTATTTTTGCAGTGCCACCAGCAAAAAGATGATGAGTTATGTGCAATCTACGTCTGCGCTATCATATGCGACTAATCCTTAGAGCTAGGAAGAAGGATCCTGAGGTTTGCCAATCTCGAAATAATTATTTCCTAATTATAAATTTAAATATATATTGCTTACCACTTTACTCTTGCTAGCGACAGGCCTTGGATTTACAATGTGATGGACTCGTTGCGGAAGAGATCAAGGACATTCGAGGAAGCTCGCACCTTTATCAACTCGAAATCATTAACGACAACGGAGAGTTTCACTCCGTCGCCAACCCGAGCATCACCCGCCGACACCTCTCCGCGTAAACAATTGTAATCTAGTTGTAACTATAGCGACAATACTTGAACAAATCGATCTTTTGTAATTTATTTTGAGTAATGATCACTTTGAGTTGTCAACAATTGATTATCTCGATGAATCTGTTTTTGTGCATGCTTGTTTTCAGAGGGCATGGCTAGCAATTCCGAGGCTAGCGAAAAACAAAAAATGTGTGGAGGTTATGAGCTATCACGAGCGGTTTTTGTTAAAACCGAATCGTGAAGCAAATATCACGAGCGGTTTCCATAAAAAAAAATGCGTGATACGAAATATCCTGAGCGGTTATCAAAACAAACCGTGCGTGATCGCGAATATCATAGGCGGTTCTCAAACAAAGCCGTCGTGATATTCACGTATCACATCTGTTTTTCTTTAGGCAAATGCAGTGATATTCGCATATCCTGAGCGGTTTTTAGTCGAAATAAATGCGTGATACTAGACTTCCTGAGCGGTTTTGATTAAAACCGAAATGCGATGATATGCGTATCACATACGGTTTTTACGTCGTGATAGCGACTGTTATCACAGACCAACAAACATAGGCGGTTGGAAGCGAAATGCGTGATAACGATTCGAACCGTGCGTGATGTAACTTCTGTAGTAGTGAATGCTTGTTACCATGAAATTTGCAATTCCATGAAAATTTTACTTTACTTAAATGTAGTAATTTTCTAAGCAGTATGTAGCTTGTTAAATGCAAAGTGTTGCATGCAACTGTTGTAGTTGGTGAATGAATAATTTCTGGAATGCAGATTAATGACAACCTGTTGAATGTAATTTTGGCTCTACAATTCATTGGATTCCAATGTACACATGGATTCAACAAAAGCTTCGCAAGGATTAAGCTATTTTACACCTGAATAAGTCGGCAGAGTTTGAGCTTTAATGCTTTTGTGCTTTTACCACTTGCTCCATGCCAAAGATGAATGGAAGCATATACTTGAAGCAATGTCTAGTAATGTCTAGTATGGCTATGTGCTTTTATGAATAGCCTCAATGTGGTTGTGTGCTGCCTCATTAGTCAGTAATGTCCAGTTCCTCGAGGACTATGTTCATGGTTTCTGTCCAGTCTAGTGTTAAAGAGCAGTCTATTTGGCGCCAGTTTCTACCTCGATGTGGTGTCCAGGGGTAAGGTTATTTTTCTACTTGCATCAACTCCTGGGCATGTCTTGTTGGATTAGATCATGTTTGAAAAATGTGGTATTTACGTTTAGGATTCAAACCACCGATTTCTCCTTTTTATCAGTGCAGCTATGCTAAGCTGTGACACCCTGAATTTATTTTAGAATTCTTTTTGGAATTTTAGAAATAAAAAGAACCATTTTGTTTTGATGAGAATTCAAAGCTTAACCTGAAATTTCATAATGGATTTAAGCTGCCTAACTCAAATTACAACTAACAGTTCCTTGTTGGTTGCTGAGATTTTGGAGTTTTGAAGATTTTTCCCTTCTCTGTCCATGTTTTTGTCCATCTCTGGTCTAGACCTCCCTTTTGTCTGAGATCTATTGACCCAGACCTCTCCTTCGTTTGGATCCAAGGGCTCGGACCTCCTCTGTGCAGTCCTCCTATGGTCCAGACCTCCTTAGGTCTAGACCTCCCAAACGCTTAGACCTCCCCGTGTCCTTCAGGACCTCTCCTTGTCCTCTAGGACCTCCCCTTACATTTATTGTACCTCCCTGTGTCCCACCGGACCTCCCCGGGTCCTCCAGGACCCCTTCCTTGCCTATTTGCATCTCTGTTGATTGTGAGTCGTCAGATTTGCAATGGGCGGCTTGATCTGGTGAGGCGTTGGATGGTCAGAACATCCAACCTTCTCGAGCCTTTGGATCTCCATTGGGCCAGTCCGATCTGTTGTGGCGTTAAGGCGGTCGCGTCCCAACCATTTTGGGCGGTCCGTCGAAATCCGGCTGACCCAGACCTCCCCTTGCACATCGGGACCGTTAAGACCTCCCCTTGGAGATCTTAGCAGTCAAACCTTCTCCTTGTGGATCAGGTGTCAAGACCTCCCTTTGGAAATTTTGGCCGTTCAGACCTCCCTCTTTAGCGGATCCGTCGTTAGGACCTCCTTGGGAACCCTAGCAGATTCGAGACCTCCCTGGATTGGATCCTCTGGTTCAGGACCTCCTTCTTGGGTGAGGTCCCCCTTTTACTTTTGCGGACCTCCCCGTTTGTGTTTAAGTCTTGACCGTTTGGACCTCCCTTTTGGAGATCCAACCATCAGGACCTCCCCGGTGGGTGAGGACCTCCCCTTGTTCACTACAAGACCTCCTCGAGGTCCTTGCAGGACCTCCTTGGCGGGTCTTGGCTGCCCCACTGGGCAGTCAAGCACCTAGTTTTCTTTACCTTTGACTGAGTCCTTTGGGGCAAGGAAGTCTCCGTAGCATTTAATGTGTGTTGTATCACATTAAATGCCCTCACCTTTGCAGTACTCATGTCATACCGATTGTCACATTCCTTACCAACTCTCTTGTCCTCTTTACCAACTCTTGTTGACTCCAATCTGGGTCACGTGCCTTTGCTTCTCCTACATATAGTTTGGGAGAGCCTTCCTTTATCACTTTCCTCCTCATTTCCACTCTCTGTCTCAACCAAGCCACCATAGCCCTCTTCTCTCTAGTCTTTAGACCTCCTCCAACTCGAGCTTGGACATTCTCTCTGGAGCTCCAGGACCTCTCCACCAAGCCCCTTGGACCTCCTCTTGACCTCCCAGCTTCTCTGTTGGTCTTGTCTTTATGTTTATTTGGAGTTCTTTGGATTTTGCTTGAGCTTTGTTTGAGTACTTGGTTCTTCACGTGTAGATTGCCCAGACCGTGGGGAGCCTGAGTTCAGTGAGGGAGAGGAAGCAGCTCGAGATCTTGAGCAAGGCAAGTTACACTCTTGAACATGTTGCACCCATTACTTCAAATTATTTATGTTGTTTTCAAAGGTGTATGCATGCCTACTTTACTAGGTATTTCAATGCCTATCTTTTAATCCCTAGTTAAACCTACTGCTTGGTATGACCCCCATCCATGTTGAATCAACCACATTGTCACACTAGGTAAATCTGGTTCATGCATTAGTAAGGACCCGAAGCTTTAAAGAAAATGAAATGCTTAGTAATGCTTAGATCAAAATCTTGATTTGGGGAGTTTAGACCAAAAATATCAATTGCACAAATGATTTGAGCCGTGACATTGGTGTGCCATGGAGATTTCGGCCATGACATTGGTGTGTCATGGATGTTTTATTCATGCCCATGGCATTGGTGTGCCATGGGGAATTGTAAAACAAAATGGCGAAAAATGGTTTTGACTTGGTGGCCGGTTTGCTTAGTTGGTGCATGTCTATGCTGCGGGGTCGTGTGATCCGATGCCCGGGGTTGAGGTTTGTCGCCCAAATCGGTTAGGGCCAGGTCTTTGAGATACCACTTGCTAAGCCTATAATGGGCTATGCCAAACTTGTGCAACCACATGTCTCGGTATGGGCGTGGGACTTGGCTAACTAATTTGCAAAGCTCTATCGTGGTTCATCCATGGACCTTGATGGGTTTGTCATGTTATGACTAGTTGTAGTCCCACGGCATAGAGGGCACCCCATTAACGGCGGTGTTTCTACCCCAAAGGGGATTCGAAACCTTAATAGGGGTGAGGCTGCGGTGGAGCAATGCATTGTAAAGGCCTTGTTATGTGCTCTAGACCTCTCACCAAAGGAAGTGTGAGGAGGCATCGGCGGATGCCAAGCAAACTAGAGAATTCATGTCATGTGGGTAAAGTGTGCAACCTCTGCGAGTGTAAATCTATTGAATAGCCGTGTCCACGGTCATGGACATCTTGGCAATGTCACTCAAAGTTAGCTCTTGGTTTGGTTTCAAAGGAAGTATTGAAAATGGTTTTGGTGGTGTAACCAAATTGGGTGTGGTAGGAAGCCTTGTGCGAGGAGGTATCATAACCATTTCTATGATGAATGCTATCCAAGCGAAAATGGATTTCACAAAAATAAATTTTAATTATTGTAACACGCCTTGAAACTTAATAATTGTATTTGAAATAAAAGTGGCTTTATGCAAATCAACCCTATTATCTTTGTCTCTGTTATATCCTATGCATGTCATTACATTAATTGTGGGTGTAACTTGCGAGCACGGTTGTTGTGCTCACTCTTGCTTGATTCATATGTTGAGCAGATGAAGACTTCTTTGATGATGAAGATGACCAGCTCAATTAGGCCGCGCCCTCCAGCCAGTCACCTATGGTGTAATGGATAGACCTTGTCTTTTGGGTTTTGTTCTCCGCTGCGTTTGTGTGCTCCCTGTTGCTGGAGTTGTAAGCAACCCTTGTATTCAAACTTCCTTTTGCTGTTAATAAAGTCTTGTGAATGTTTGTGTTATCACTTGTTTGCTGTGAGAACCAGTCGATGATCTCTGGGGGCTGGTTTGGATCACAGAGGACTTTAGGCTTGCCCTAAGCCCCACGACCTCCTCGGGGTGGTTCCTTCGGACCTCCCTCGAGTGGAGGCGTGGAGTTTTGGGGAGGTCTGAGGTCCAGCGACCTCTGCGGGTCAGGACCTCCCAGACCTCCGAGTGGTCCTCTCGGACCTCTCGGGAGGTCTGTGCGGTCCACCGGAATGTCCTCTCGGGATGTCCTGGGAAGTCCTCTGCGGACCTCCCAGGAGGTCCTGAGGGACCTCTCGGGACGTCTCGGGGGATCCTCTCTGGACCTCCCAAGAGGTCCTGAGGGACCTCCCGGGTGTGCCCTAGGCCGGGTCGTTACATAAGCCTAAGCCCATGTATCCAGTTTGGGCTATCAAGAAGAAAAAATTACAGCGACATGACCTCAAATAATGGGTGATGAGCAGTTGGAGTATCACATTCATTGCTATGACATTCCTTTGCTATAAAGAAGAAGAAAATTGCAGCGACATAACCTCAAATAATGGCGAGATGGGGAAACTATGCAAACAACGATGAGCGATGCAGATTCATTGGCAACCACATTGTCCATACAACAAAATCTTGCTTCCATTCACATCCATACAACAAAATCTTAGTTCATACATGTCCATGACTCTAGAAATCTGAAGCTCAACATTTCTAAATTACCAGTACAAAATGTCCATGAGACCAGAACTGAAATAATGCCTCCATCAAAATCCAACTAGCTAATATGAGAACAGTAGATACATCCTGCTTACATTACAAAGTTGTGCTACATATGAGAACATCAGATACATTACAGAGTTGTGCTACATCTACTTCATTACAGCACAAGCACTACAGAGTTGAAGCAATCAGAATTTGTATGTATCAACCCTTGTAACAGCTGTTTGATATTTCCATCATTACAGACAATTCTTCATACATAGTGCTAACCATTGGGCATTGGCGAGTCAATGCCATGGTGCTAAGCTTGACATCTGCAATCCTAGACCACCCAAAGCGACGAGAGGTGAAAAGGGTTAAACCCTTCTGCGGTAGCATGATAGCTTGCATCTTCCATCTCCCAAGGTACTTTCATTTCGATGAAGTTGGTTGTCAGCGATCTTTGCTTCATTCTTTGCCCTGTCAACTGTAATTGAAGCTTCGACAATCGGTGAGGAAAAACCCACAAGAAAAGATTTAATCTAGAACTTCTGCGGAGAGTCTCTATATCATAGCCTTGTGGTAGTCAATTAAATATTAAGTTAATGTTGAGAACATGTAGTAATAGTAGCATGAAGTTAGGACTCATCGAATTTGGTAGATGGTAGTAAAAATGTCATTTGAAAAAATTTAGCATCGATTGTCTCGAGTCGAGCCCTTGAGCTTCACCACCTTTGGGTCTGGCGGCCTGGCGCTTCGGTCTTGGATCGTCTCGATGTCGAGCCCTTGAGCTTCACCACCTTTGGGTCTGATATTATTTGAGAATCCAAGTAGCATTTCATCAGGAAATGGCAAAGAGCAGACACACGTGGTTCGCTAACTTTGACCTCCATGTAGAATCACCACTACTCATATTCTTGGTAAAAATCCCCTAATATAAGCAAGTCAACAACAGTTCAGATTCCTAAAACCCGTACATAGATTGTGACCAACCATGTCACCATGTGTTCTAGTGTCCCACGAAACAAGGTTCAATCAAAAGCGGGCTCATGATCCGAGTAAAAGCGAAAGGAGGGAGGGGGAGGAGAGGAGAATACGATTGCGAAGTGCGAACCAGCTAGAGGATGAGGTCCTGGCGGCCAGGATCGTCTCGATGTCGAGCCCTTGAGCTTCACCGGTTGGAGTCTTTGGTGGTCTGGCGTTCAGTCTTGAGGCGGGCAGAGGCCTTGAAGAGGCCTTGAGGAGGCGGCGGGGAGGCACGGGCGAGGCCTTGAGGTAAGCCGTGGCGAACCCTAGCCGTGGCGTCGTCTTTGGAAGGCAGGAGCTGCGAGGAGGGTTAGAAGTGGAAGCAGCTGCATGCGGAGGGTGTTTCCGCAAAAACGCCGTGCGTGGGAGGTAGTGGGAACGCCGGATCAATATGGATCGCCCATTTGAAATCGGATGGACAGAATGCACTATGTGCATATGTGCACAAATTAGTGCATGTGCACCTGATACCTCCCCTCGAGCAGTCGCGCTCGCCGTCATAGGCATATACATGCTCGTGGGGTGATCCCAACCAACAGGAGGACACGTTGATCATAGGTCCGGTCGAAAAGGAGCTTAGATGGCCGCCCGAGCATGCCTGAAGGGATGGTTCGCCCCTATGTTTGGACGGAAAAGTCCAAACCATATTCACATCCTATTGTATTTGGATATCGGATAATTTGGATAATCCATCTCTATCTTCCATCCTTACGCCATATTGCCATCTCGAGCATTACTAGAACCATATCTACATCGTTGCTAAACTTACAAAACTGTTACATGCGACGTGCTTTTTTTCATTTTTCACACACAAAAAAAACACTAGATACTTGACCGACTCTCTCCTTTTTGTTGAAACCAAGTCCAACCAAAATGTGTCGTCCTAATATAGAGATTTTCCTCCAACATTTACGTACCTCATAAAAATCGAACCTTTCTTTCACAATAACGATTGTTCCACATATTCCTTAATCCTTACCATGCTGCAAACTAGCAATTCGTGCTTCCATCACCTCATTTAGTTAACTCTCATAATATAATTGCCGCTAGACAAACTTCTAAGATTGCGTGCTTGCAATTCAACAATTTATATTGATAGAGCAATATAGGTAATGTACTTCTAGAAAAAAGAGAAGTCATTTTTTGAGTCATAGAAAGTTACGAAGTCAGTGTTGACCAATGAGAGTTATGATCTTGCTTGCTAACATTCTAGATTTCGATTATTTGATACCTGTATACGTCTGTCTATTGAATAGGAAAGTATAAGTTGGTCACGACCTAGTTAAAATTTAGAGAAAAGTCACTTCATTGAGTTAGTAAATTGGAAGTTTGAGTTTTTAGCACTTAAGTTCAGAGAATCTTGCTGTCGTAGGTTACATGAATAACACTCTAAAAATTATCAGATTTGTTAGATGGCTAATAGCCTGACTAACTCCAGTAGTTAGATTTTAATTCCTTTAGCCAATTGACATTCATCTAACAACAGCTATCTAATCTGAAAAACCAAATTGGAAGGTGAAATTTTCAGAAACCAACAGAAGGCCTAGTATCAAACTCTCTTACTCGATAAAATTCCTCTAAAAGGGTGAGTGAGCAGGAAAGATGATCTATGGATAATTAAAGAAGAGCAAAGGGTTAATAGAATGTCTAGTCTAGTAGTTAGAGTTTGTCCTGACTCAATTAGTCTTTTGGCATCTATCTATAAAAAATAACCAAATCTGAAAATTCGGCTATAAAAGGAAAATTTCAGAAATGAGCAGGGAGCAACCTTGTTGACTGACAGGGGTGCTACTCAAGGTGATGTTTAGAAGAAAAGTTGTATTGTCAGTAAAACCCTTTTTCAATACCAACCATCTTATGTTTTCAAGTTTTGTGAATGTTAACTAGGTCACAATATTGATTTAGCTAATCTGTTAGTGGATGTCTGAGTGGAGTAGCACTTTAGTTCAGTCAACTTGTGCTGTTGTAGGTTATAGGAACAGTAATTTGAAATCAGTCTTGTCTTTAGGCCTATGGCTTAGTTATTACAATAGCATTAGGTAATTGAGTTGGATATTACAAATTGGAAAAACATTTAAAGCTTAAAAATCATTAGTATGTACTTAGCATAAAGTCTTAAGATTATAGCATAAAATCTTAAGATCATGTTCTCAGTAGAAAATCCTAAATAAATTATTTACAACATGAAATTGGTTATACTTTGAAGATCCATAAGAAATTCATATGAACTCCAATTGAACTAGAATTTTCACCTAAATGCATCTAAAATCATTCTCGACCTTCTGTTTTAATTTCATAATCTTTGGAGATTTTTGGAATTTTGGTGTTTATTTGATGCTTTTGCTTGGTCCTGTTCTTACCGTTAGATGACGATGATTTGGGAGTGCAACAATGTTGATCGTGTGAATGTCCAGAGTGCCAGTAAGCAAAGGCAAGCACCCATTCCATTGATGCATGTTAATCCTATTACTTTCAAAAATTATTATCTTATTTTGCAACTGTATGTATGCATGCTTTATTTGTCAAGTTATGTTTACAATTAGAGGTAGTTAATCCTGTTGCATGAATTCCCTAAAATTGTTCATCCCCTGCCACTAGCCTAAGTTAATAATCTTGTTGGTGATAATCCTGCTGGTGAATTAGAGCCCCCTGGATGTTATATGGTATATTATGTTTATTCGATGCCATGCTTAGCAATGCTTAGTTTTCGGTAGATTGGGCGGTTGTCAACTTAGTCGATAACCTTGATCAGATAAATCATTTTTATTATTATGTTATATCTAGCACCATGTGCTATTTGGAAAACTAAACGTGAAAATAGAATATTTTAGACTTGGGCACATTGGTTGGATGGTGTGCTGTTGGGTGTGTGCTTGTGCCCGAGTCAACAAGAACTGAACATCTTGTTACACTGAACCAAGCTCTATTGTGTGCATCCACGTGAGGGACATATGGGACCCCTCTTGACTTAGTACTTTGGCGGTTATTGGCTCCGAGTCGCAGGAGGTGTGTGTGTGTTGTGTTAAAAGAAAGAAAAAAATGTGTCTATATGTGTTGGGTGTGCGGAAGTGGAATCTTGTCTAGGTTCTCCACACCGAGGGACATTGTAGTTGTCCGAGGTTTTACCCCTATAGTGTAGTTGACTTAGGCTTTACAATGACTCCGACACAATGTATGAGTTTCTATCCATACGGACGGCTCGTAGTTAATACACAATACTGGAAAACGTCTCGTAGGACTTAGCTCTGCCGGCATACCTTCGGAAGTGTGCTTTATCTGGTGGCAAAAGGAGCGATCTGACATGTGGGTAAAGTTGTACACCCCTGCAGGGTTTAAACTATTCAAATAGCCACGTCATTGGTTATGGACACGCTTGGGGAGGTCTTTTGAGAGTTAGACTCAACATTTTGTAATTTAAACTTAAAACTTGATGGGTAGTATTGAGAATAATTTCTCATGCTATGTTTGTGTGCTGCCGGGGCAGCCACATGTAGATGTTCTGCTGATGTCTAATATTAATTACTCGCTATTATTTGAAGAATTGAAAATGTTTGCTCACTTGCCATTTTAAATCTACTACCTGTATTTCAAATGAAATATTGTTTTGCGCGGAAAATGAACCCTATAGTCTTTTCCTTTGAGTAGAGCTTGCATGTAGCTATGTATAGGCTTGGTAAAGTCTTGCGGAGTACATTCATGTACTCCTTTGTTTGCTTTATTTACTAATCATGCAGCAGTATTGAGATCAATTAATAAGGAAATATCTGTAGGAAACATTGATTTGCTAAGGTTTTAACCCCAGTCGGCTGCCTTGCGGGTTATGGCAAGCCATTGGGACTCCATCGCTGGTTAATTTATGATTTTATTTCAATTCATTTATTGTTTCCCGTCGCGTACTTGATATTTTTATCTCGCGGTATTATGATAACCTGTGTATGGTTTGATACTGTTGTAAAGGTGTACGTGTACCACTCCTGGAAGGTACATAATACACTGAGAGCGGGAAAACTTAATTTGTGATGCTAGGACCAATTGGAGGGTTAAGCATTACAAGTTAAAACTCATGGCGGCTCTCACAGTTTTGGTATCAGAGCCGTACTGACTGTAGGTTAAGCCGTAGTAATGGACATTGTTAGGATTTTGGTTTGCAAAGAGTATTTTCAAACCAAAAAAATGCAAGTAATATAATTTCTTTCTTTCTTACCCATCCTAGCATCTAATTCTTACCTCACTATTCCTTTGATTTGTGCAAAATAATTTTTCTCCATTGCTCGTCTCTCTTTTCCAATAATAGACATGCTAAATAGTCTCCGGTGAAGAGCTTCAGTGAAAGGACGAGAAGACGATGCCTTGCTATGATATTAGGATTAAATTTGGGTTTATTCTTAGAATATATACACCCTAATGATATTACTTAGCTTGTAGACGCTGGATTTTGTAGTATGATCATTTGCTTTCTTTTATTCCGAGTAATTGCGCATCGCCTATGGGCGGCATGTATCGCAATTATGTCGGAAAACTATCGGTGGTTCATTTGATCTCATTTTAGTGATTTTGGAATGATCAGTCCATGTTATAATTAAATTGCATACATGTTGCCCATTTACTCACCTTATGTCTTTCCCTCTTATCTCCTTAATGGAAGTTGCATGTTAATTAATTGACCAATAGCAGGATCGATAAAGAGAAGGATATGATTTAGTAACTGCTATTTTATCTTTACTTAGATCCTTTATATTAGGTTGATGTTGGTGGAATTGCCTGTTCAAAGTGTTATTTAATAATAAAGAAACTGGATTATTGCTCATGGTTCTCGAATATGACCTTAGAAGAGTTCATTTGATTTTTGTACCCTGAGATATTAACTTATGTGTGATCATTTGTGGGTTTTGATAGGCGTTATCATAGGAGGTTGCGATAAGAGTATATATAGAACTATTGTAGTGCGGTGTGAGCTTGCATGCGGGTGATGTTGGAATTATGTTGGAGGACATGCAGGTAGGACTCATGGAATGCATGTATAGAATTGAATAAATAATTTTGTGAGTTCACTTGTGGATTTAGACTGTAGGTACGTCCTAGTCAATATGTTGATAAGATTGTGAGTCAGATTCCTGTCTAGTGTGACAGAGTTAGAAATGAAATTGTGAAGTTATTATGGATTTTGGTGGATACTTATGATGATAATTTGAGAGTTGTGAAGTTGTAATCGAGTATATAACCAGGTCGTAATACTTCTGGAGATGAAGAATGATTAGGTGATTGAATAGTCGTATAGTATATGACTATGAGGATTGAATAGGAGATTTAACTTTGTGGGAATAGTTGTCCCAAGGATGGTATAATAGGATAAATTAAGGGTGATTAATTGTGGCAGTTGGATTTAGATAATACTTGGGGATCAGTAGGTTTTTGGAAGACATTGAGTTAATATTATTGAGTTGGACTAAGATAATTATTGTGGAAAACTTGATCTAGATGAGGTTAGTAATTCAGATTATTTGGATTATAATTGGAATACAATCATCTTGGATGGATGATCTTCTCGATGATTTAATTCACTAGGATGGAGTTGACTGTGGATAAAGGAGGTATATTTTTAATAGGATAATTGTGTTGATTTTGGTAGTTAATTAGATCTTAGAGTAGTGATGAGTGGATTGAACCTTAAGAGATTAATTGGTGTATTTGATGGATTGATTATTGCAAGTGTATTGATCATGCTTACAAAAGGGATTGAAAAGCAGAAATATAGAGACATTGCTCGAAGATGCAATTGGATCTTGCATGATGTACCCTCTCTTAAGAATTGAAATTATTGTGAGGAAACTTGCTGGAAACAACAAATAATTGATAAATGGTTAATAGTATATGTCAACTGGTGGATTATAGACAGTGAAATACAGATCTTTAGTGCTCACGATTTGGAAGTTATATGGAAGATACCCTATGATAGAAATTTAGAAAACAAGTGTAATGGAATATGTGAGCATTTGCATTCTAACTAATCCAACCTAAATTTGTCATAAAATTGAATTCATATATGCATCCTTTCATGCATTCATCCAATGCATTTCTTTCCAAGCTGGGCAATTAAAGTAGAAAATCCTGGTTAAATAAGACTACCATGAAACTTGGGGTCACCTGAAAGAGAGGGTAGTATTTGACACTAGCAGTGACCCTTCTCTTGTAGGTAATTGGTAATCTTTCATCCTACTGAAAGACAACGTGAAGCTTGATATGTTTGAAGTGTCTTCGAATCAAGAAAGGAAAGGTTAAACAAAGCAATGGAAAGGAAAAAGGTGTTAGCAACACCAGGATACTTCGTCAAGATCTTCCGGCACTATCTCTAAAGGAAATCAAGACAACAAATGATGCATTTCATTTAAAGTTGAAAGAACCACTTAGAAAACACCTAACAGAAGAATCTTAGCAATCCTTCGACCAAGCTTCCCTCTATAGTACCTAAACTTTAAGGAGTACTTCATTTGATTCATATTTGAGTTCGGTTTGCGACAAAATCCATCAAATCCTTTGACCAAGCAATTGTTAGCGAAATGCCCTGGCTCTCAGCGGGTATAGCAAACTCTAGCTCCACTCTGTTGGTTGTCGCCTGGATTGGGGTTGACTGAAGTAGCATTACGAAAGTTGTGAGCAACTAGACGAGGTGCTGAAGTAGGTTCAGACGTCCTGAACGAGTTATGCGACAGAAAGCGGGCGAACTGCTGAGGAACTGTCCTCACTCTCTGCTGACACTGGTGACTTCCCTGTTGAGCCATTATGTGCTTGTGGTTGTCATCCAACACTTTACGTTTGTCTTAAAGGATCAAAGCTTTATTGACCAACTCTTGAAAGTCAGGAAAAGTATGAGCAATCGGTGACTTCGATCGATGTCGATCCCTTCAAGAAACGACTCTAACGAGCCTTGTCAGTAGTGACATCTTCCGCAGCATAGCAGGCAAGCTGAGAGAACTTGTTGAGGTAATCAATCATTGTCATACCTCCTTGCTTGAGTGCATGAAACTCATCCTTCTTTAAGTCTATAATTCCTTTCGATACATGGCACTGGCGAAAAGTTGTAGAGAACTCTTCCCAAGTAATGTTCTGCGGTGTCTCATGCGTAGCATAAAAATTCTCCTACCATTCAGTGACAATTCCTTCCATTTGATGGGTAGCATAAAGAACCTCCTCGTGATCGTTGCACTGAGTGATCAATAGCTTTCTTTCAATGACGCGAAGCCAATCATCAGCTTCCACTAGTGAAACACTTCCCGAAAAAGTTGGCTGGCGATTTCTCATGAACTCTGCTAACTTGAATGGTCCATGGTGACCATGATCAACTGGTGCCACATTGTTGTTATTGGTATGATTGTTGTTCATGTTCTGCACCTGGTTTATCATTGTATACATCATCGGCGTTTTGGCAGCCATGAATGCTCCCAAGTTTTGCAAATCAATTAGGGGTGCTTTAGGTGGAACTGCTCCTGTAGGTGGCTGTTCATTCCCTTCTAACCCATTGGTTCCTGATCCACTGGCGGCGGTGTGGCAAGTCTGAACCATATGGTGAAAGCTCCAAGGATTAGATAAGGTAGTAAGCACAAGATTAGTTAAGAACTAGGCAGAGGGTAGATTAAACCCAACAAACACGGCACAAAGAAATCAACTAAAATACTTATTTATTGATAAAGGTCTTAGCATGACTGCAACAAATGCCTAAGGGTTTTTGCAGCTCATACTGCACACAAGAAAACAAGAGCGAACCTAACACGCAAACTACCGGCTAAAGGACGACACTCATAATCTTAAGCTGACGCGACTCTCACACACTGAATCTCAACTAGCTAAGCCTAAACCTCGGCTGACTCAATTACTGAGGTAACCTCCATAACTGCGACGGTGCTCCTGCCTGGTGTAGACTTGGAAACGTGCAGGCATCCTCGCAAACTGATCCTGATGTCCCAGAACTGGTGCAATAGGAACAGGTGGCTCGGGTGTAGGCAAGACCGGCTCCTCGGGCTCTTCTGGCTCCTCCAATGTGTACAAAGCTTCTTCTAGCTCTGCAATCCTCTCCTCTGCCAGCTGTAGCATCTCGTAGGTTCTCTGCAACTTCGCAGCAGTAGTCTCCAAGGCTTCCTCCTGGGCGGCGGCAAACTGAGCAAGGTGCACCACGGTAGCATTGGGTTCTCCATCGGTGGACGGGTAGAGAGCTGGAAAGTCAACGGCGGCGCCGCGAGGATGGTAACAGAAGAATGTACCCTGCAACTAGTGGAAGTAGATGTTATACACTCTCAGGATGGCAAGATGTGAAGACTCCTCGATCCCTTTGGCGAAGACGATCCTCCGAGCGTAGATGATCAACTGGCAAAGCACTCCACGCATCTCACCATTCACCATCCAGTTGGTGCCTTGGTAAAGTGGTTGATCAAATCGTCGAAGTACTTGCAGAATCTTCCACAACTCTGTAGCAAGGCCTCCATTATGCTCTCCACAAGTCTGAAGTCGAGCCATCTGTCAAGACAGGCAAGAGATAAGAACCAACTTAAAAACATCGGAGAGAAACAATTTTTAGCAGTAGCTGAGTCAAGAGTGATAAGAGAAGTTAAGTAATTCATTAATCTTGCAAGTTAATTTTGCTTTAGAAAATAGTTTTGACACTCTAAGGACGACCGATCTAACTAAGGTCAAGACCTACAGTCAACATGGTTCTGATATAACATCTGTCGGGACCAAAAAATACAATTCTGGACCATCTGTGTATAATGCACTAGTCTAGAATCACGCTAGTGCACGCATTGTCAACATAGATGAATATCGTCTCACACAACACGAATATAAAAATAAATGATTAATTTGAATAGCAAATAATGGTTGTGACCTTATAGTCGAATTTATACTTATTAAGCCACACAGGACTGACAGTAAATAAATAAGCAGCAGCGGAACGAAAGCAACTCCAGCGAAAACCCATCGACTCGCCATAGGCAACTGACTGGGATCAAAACCTAACGATCAGCAACCTCGTAAAGCTCCTCCTCGAAGGCAGGTGATGATTCCTCCACTTCAGCTGAATGATTGCAGCAAGAATGAGTACTCTGAGTACTCAATAAGTTGTACCACAGAATGCAATTATAGATGATGACTTATTACAAAGAAAATGACTTATGTGGTTATTTTGTAACAAAACAACATTTGCAATTGAATACAAATAATAGATTTAAAGCGTAATTCAAAACAAACAAACAATAATAACTTAACAATTGTTTTCACAAAGACACATAGCCTAATCATTTTCCTTCACACAACTATATGAATTAAGTCACACAACTGTCCCGACCCAAAGTTTTTTATGAAAATCTACCCACTCATGTGAAATCCCCGAGTATATACATGACCGCGGACGCGGCTATTCCAATAGATCGATTAACACTTTGTAGAGGTAGTACGCTTTACCCATACGATATAACTAGTGTAGCTAGCACTAATCATAACAAAACCTTTCCGAAACTTCATCTCAATAATTGACACTCCCGTTGTGCTTCACAAGACCAACCCTCACCACAGATGGTTATTAGTTTGTACCTTTGTTGGACTGAAGGCGGTGGTAGCTTATAAATATGAATCGCCGCACAAGCATAAACACACCTCCACTCTGGCTTACTAGGTTAGGCTAGGGATGGCAATCTTACCCGATAACCCGATTACCCACGGGCAAAAACCCTAATGGAGGTGGGTATGTTCCTCGTTTTGTGCCCATGGGTATATTCGTGGGAAGAAAACTCCACCCGATGGTAATGTCGGGCATGGAGTGCACGGAGCCTTACCGTGCAGCTGCCCGATAACCCGCCAAGAAGCCGACATGTAGACCCATGTAACCCTTCATCGATCGGCGACTCACCGGTCTCCACTCGGCGTCGACTCACCCCACACCTCAAACTCTGGATCTACTCCTCGGCTACCTCCTCCCGGATCTACTCCCCACCTCTCCTTCGCACGAACCGCCCTAAGCACCATGGCGGCCATGACCTCCTCCTCTCCTCCTCTTCATGACCCCCACTCCCACCACTCCTCTTCCACCCAGACGTGCCCCTCGGGTACCACCTCCGCCTCCTCCCGCCCCACAACGCCTTGTCTTATTCATACCTCGACATCGGGCTCCACGATAGCCCACGCTCCTGCCGCCATGCCCATGAGGAGAACATCCGGGAGGAGGTGGCGCGTCCTGACGGCGACAACTTCTCGGCGTGGTGCGTCTGCGTTCCCCGACGCTGACGGCGACTCAGACTCAACGAGCACTACTCGCTTGATGAGGTCATCTCTGGCTCCAGCTCGTGACCTTCTTGATCCGTCGCGTATTCCTTGGTTCGGATCTGGAATGGAGACACAATCTTGTGGTTTAGACTTTTGATGGTGTTTTGTTTTGTGAATGGATTGTGATGGTGTTTTACGTAGTGTGGCGCACACGGGCATGCTACGGCTCCTCCTCACGCCCCCGGTCTGCCCGGTCCTCCCCCGGCCACACTGCTTCTGCGGGCTCCCCTGGTTCCTCCAACAAATCACGCCTCGGGCCTCGGCCAGTAGAACAGTATCCTCTCTCGGCTCGACCATGGCCTCCGTCTGCGCCCTTGGCCCTTGGCTCGGCCCCAAGCTCGTCGCCATGGCGTCGCCTCCCAGCTCGACTGCCTTCCTCAGGTTCCTCTGTCTTGACCCCGCGTGTCTTGGCGCCGCTTTGGCTTGCTTTCGTACGCCTTCTTTGCTCTACTTCCCTTCTCCCATCTGTGATTTACTTCTAGTTGAGTGTATTAATTTCATTTGGTGATGCTTGAGGTTCACTTTATGATTTGGTGTTTGATCTGAACTTTATGATTTCATTCCATTGATGCTTGAGGTTTACTTATTTGCGAGATACACTCATCGAAACAGATATACATAAGTTGTGGAGGTTACGGATTTTGCTGACTCATTCTTGTTTGTTAGTGTTGTGAAGTATGTTAATGAAATGCCCATTGGCCATTGGTCAAATGCTTCCATGAAGTGCAATCTAAGATTAAGTGGAGACTATACACACCCTCGGACAATTCATCGAGATGGGTGTACATATCTCTAGAAAAGAAAGAGTGCAGTTACGATTCTCACATTTCTGAGTTAGAGGTGCCATGTATTTACAAAGAGATAAAGAGTTATCGAGACCACCGGTTTGCTAAATAAAAGCGAGTTTAGTTGGTAGATTATGAGAACCCCATGTGTTTAGGCGGCTCTGATCGTGGTCACCACAGCAGTTTACCCTAGAGTGCAAAGTGACATCTCTCATTTTGGTTTTATGCTCCGAGTAAATGGGATGTGAGATTGTTTTGTAGCGTTGAAGTTCTTTGGTGTGTGTCTTGCTCTTAAGTTTCACCGAGATAACTTTGGGGGTTATGTTAAGAATGATATGGTGTCTGACATCAAAGGTGATTGTTGTTTTAAATCTGAGTAATGTTCCCTCGCGTTGATGCTTGAGGTTCACTTTATGATTTCACTTTATGCCCTGGCCATTTCCTCCTCAAACCAAGTATGCATGAGCGATGGGTACCCACAGTGTAGTGTATTGTTCGGGTAAATGGGTATGCGAGTGGGCGGCAATTACCCATGGGTGGCGGGCATGGCGAGGTTCTTCGCCGTCGTCCTTAGCGGGTATGCAGTAGAAATTGGTCGCGGGCATGGGTATGGGTGAGCATTACCCGTACCCGCCGCGCCCGATTGCCATCCCTAGGTTAGGCCCGTCCCATCAGGCATGTGGTTGTACGGTTGTGGCTCAGTTCAGTGGCACACAAAGTTAAGTCCTTAATTGACCAAGACGAGACTACCAAATTCCAACTACAATACCATGATTCATGTTTCCCAATCACAGCCACCATATCACACATTTTCATCCACTCTTCTCAGTCTAAATCTTTTCCCACCCTGTTGGTTAAGTGCAACATATGCCATCAATGAGTAATAGCACACAACACACATTTTTACACCAAGTTCCATAGTCACTTAGTCAAATTTATATTTGCAACTCAAATGACTCGTTGTTTGGCTAAGCAAACTAGTTGTATCTAACCAATCCACGTTGGTGCTATGATATTACCAACTAATAATTAACCAAGCTAGGGTGACAAAAGATCATGATAATACAATAGACAAAGCAGACGCAAACAAATTGGTATATAACTAATCCTAAAGCATTTAAATAATTACTTAAAGTAAAATGCAATAATTGAATCAAGATAATTTTGGAAAACTGGGTTCAACAAGATCAAATGTACAACTTGTCTTGGAACAAGTATTGGGCTTGATCAACTCCTCCTTTCTTGAAAACTCTCAAAGTATCAACGTCTACTCGCAAACGAAAGCAGTAAACAAAATAAATACAAAACAGAGAGATAACAAACTCTAAAAATTAAATAAAAGTAACAAGAAGGTAGAGCTTGAACTTAGATGAATTTAGAAATGTGAGTGGGCTTAAACGGAGTTCGTATCAGGGAGAACGAGCTTTTGGGAGATCTAACCCTAGGAAAAAGAAAAAGGATTATTGTTTTCTAATTTCCCGAATTAATTATGTGCTGGAAATTTCGATTTATCGCGTTAGCATGACATCAACAACTAATTTCAGAATTAAAGGAAATATGGAAAATTAGAACAGAGACTAACATGTGGGGCCAGGGTCTATGGACCGGATTCGTGGATCTTGGTTCATGGTCTGCGACTCATGGGTCTACAACGCAGTGCTATAACAAACGGGACCCACTTGGCATAGGCATGGTTCAGTGTAGGCTAGGTTTAGCCAGGGTTTGGTTTTGGGTTTGGATCTGGTGAGACACGCGTGCGCTTATGTGGCTGTGACAGGGCAACACGAGGGCGCAAGGGCTAACGTGGCGAGTGAGGTGGAAGGCCACGACAGCTAAACGACGACGAGGCTTAGGAACCAAGGGGTTCCGGCGAACGGCGGCTCCCCAACGACAGTGAATGTGCGCAATAGGTAGAGAATGAGACGGGGATCATAATGGTATACTCACGGGTGCACGGGGACAACGATGGTGGCAATGGCGAGGTCCAAAGTGAGCTAAGGTTTGAGCTTGGCGGCGGCAGCGACGCTAGAGGGCACTCGTGAAATGGATCCAGGTCGAGATCAGGCGACACGACGCAACGAAGGTGGCGTCCAAAGGTGGCGAGGTGGATGGAGCAGCGGCGGTGAGGCGAAGACCTCACGGCGTTGAAGACGAAGACGACGGCTAGGGTTCTAGGCGGCGCTCCGACTGCGGCGGCTAGGGTTTTCGAGGTCAACATGTCTCGAGGTGCTCCTCCCGAGGGTCCTTGAGGCTTTAAATAGGTTCAAGAGGCATGCCCTACATGGGCTCCGAAAACAGCGGCGGTGGAGCTACAGTCCGAGGCGGAGACGACTGAACGACGGTGTGAGACCCCGGGGTATTTAGCTTGTAATACTTAGTCAACCAATTGACCCTAGCATCACAAACAAAATATCCCGTGCCTCGGGGAAATATGTACATCCCAGAAGTGCTATACATGCACCCTTTTATAAAATCATGCATCAATTCCATACAAGCATAGAACCAAGCACGAACTAGATCACAGACATAATAGAGTTATTACAGCAAGGGCCAACTGGCCACAAACACAGCTAAAAAGCTAAATAACAGCAGAAGCAAAAAGCCATAAGATGGCAATAACAAAAGCCATACAGCTTGCCTTTAAGCCCACAAGGCAAACTGATTGGGCCGCCAACCTAGTCGTCGAAATCGAAGTCCGTATCACGATAGTCAATCCCTTAGGGATCAACTTCCTCTGCAACAATTTAGCAATGCAAATGAGTACAAAAATGTACTCGCAAGACTTACAAGTAACAACCTATACATAGCTACATGCAAGCTTTAATCAAAGGAGTAAGCTGTAGGTTATTTTCAGCATAAAGCAATTTTCCTTTGCAATAATACAATAACTTGAAAGCAGTTTTGCAATCTGTTTTTATGTTCAAATAACAGCGAGACAACAACAATAACAATAGATAGATGACAACAACAACCTGAAAGTGACTAACCCAATAGTCACCACAACAATAGCATGAATTTCTCATTCATACCACCCACAACAAGTTTTAATTAAAAGGTTATAGTCTAACTCTCGAAAGACTTCCCCAAGCGTGTCCATAACCTAGGACGAGGCTATTCGAATAGTTTATACCCTGCAGGGGTGTACTAATGTACCCACACGTCAGACCGCCTTTTTGCCACATGATTTAGCACACTACATTTGGTATGACGGCACGGCTAAGTCTTACAAGACATTTCAATGGATTGTGCTAATTAAGAGTAAATGCGTATGGGGTTATCACCTAGCGGACCACTGTTAAGGGCTCCCGCTAAGGACCCACACGAAGAGTAGGATGCAAGCCCGACCTAAGCAAGCTGCGGTGCTCCCTCCTTTCCCAACAACAAGCATTTTCTTTACAACAACCACCAACGACTCATTAATTAACACCTCCCAAAGTACTTAGCCAGAGAGGTCCCATATCCCCTCGTGTGGTTAGCATGCAAAATTGCTTGGTTTAGTGTATGTTAACTTAAGCATCATTCCAACACACCAATAGATCACACCAACATCCATTGTGCCCAAGTCCAAAAGCAGTTTTCATTTTAGCTTTTTGACTTTACAAATTAACAAAGCACAAGTGCTTTGGACATAATAGAATAATAATAAGATTTGTGTGATCAAGATAATCGACTAAGTCGATAACCGCCCAATACTACCGATAACTAAGCATGACTAAGCAACATTAACTCGTCAACTACTAAGTGACAAGAGCTCATCCAACGAACTCCAATCACAGCAAGATAATCCTAGGCTCAGTAGTAGAGGATAAACCTTTACCTACAGATCATGCATCTAGAGGATCAACTAAACGATTGATAGTTTAACAACAAAATAGAGCATGCATACATACACTTTGCAAACAAGATATTTAGACTTTGAAAGTAATGGGATCATCATGATCAAACTGCTTGCCTTGATGGTAGCTCTCTTGCTGCAGAGGATATCTTTCGAACTCAACGAACTCGTCGGCACCTAACGAAAGAATGAAAAGAACCGATAAGAACGAAGAACACCGAAAAGACTCAAAAACCCACTTAAGCCAACAGCAACGAAATTTTTACAACAGGTAGAGCATGATTTTTAAGGAATTTAGCAACAAGAACCAATTGATTTGGATTCTCAATGCTAAAGTTATGGCCAAAACAAGTTTGATGCTGTTTGGAAAAAATTTGAAAAATTCATTTCGAGTCTTGTTCATCGAAATTAAATCTTTAGCACAAATTTTCAGAGAGGTGTTGCACCTGAAAATTTTATGGTAAACAAAGCACCACATGAGATGAACAATACAATTTGATTCACCTCATTTGGAGCTAGGATGCATTTTCTATGATTTTTCAAAGACATCAAAAAAGTGCACAAGACAAAGCAACCACAGAAAACTTAAGAGCAGCAGCATGCCTAAAACCTATTCTACAAATAAGATTACTAACAGAGAAAACCAACAAAGTTGATTTTACTCAAAAAGGAGCTACAGAGAATTACTAGTGCATTTTTCAAGTTAAATGAATTTTTAAAGCACTAAATTAAGCTAATCTTAATTTAAATCTACTAACACAATTTTCTGGAGCAAAACCAAGCTTACAACCATTTTTAGATTAAAGCTTAGTTAAAACCAGAACTAACAAAATTTGAATCAACCTAAAAGAATTTAAAATGAATTAGTTATGCAATTTTGAAGTTTAACACAATTTTAGGTTTACAAATAACTCTTCTAGGGTTTTCTTTAAACTAAACCGAAAAGGAAAAGCACAGGCCATTGAGATCAAATCCAGCGGCCCACGCGCATGGGCCTTAGCGCATGCATGCGCAGACATAGCGAACTGCGCTGGCGGGCTCGCATGAGCTAAACAGAACCACCGTTGGATTGAGATCCAGCGGTCCACGTTGAGGTGACTCCGGACGGTCCGAACGTCCCACCCGATCTAGGCCGTTAATTAAGAAACGAGCGGCTTAGAGTGAGGCATCGTTCGGACGGTCCGAATGTTCCACTCGATCTGGGCCGCTGATCTCAAAATGGACAGCCCAAAGCTATGGGGAGGTCCGGGGGTCTGAAAGTCCCTTAGATCTCGACCGTAGATCTCCAAATGGACGGCCGAGGTTCGGCGGTTTGAACATCCCACACGATCTAGATCGTTGGATCTAGATCGGACGGTGGAGGTTCAGCGGTCCGAACGTTCCACGAGATCTGAGCCCCAGATCTCAAAACGAATGGCTCACAGCGATCGAAGCAATGCTTGCGTGCGATCTTGGCGTTTAAGCTGCTTGAGGCCGCTTGTCAGTGGCAGTTAAGCCACGCACGGGGCTTTAAAGACTCGCGGGCCAACTCGACAGAGACATAGGAGACATACCAAAGCCAGACATTAACTACTAAGCATTGATTAACAAAGATTAAATGATGATTAGCAGTTAAAGAGAGGATCTTTGTCTTAATATGACAACGCACAGTGCGTTCCTTGTCCGACAAAACCCAAGGGGCTTCCAAGGCTCGCCGTCGGCGACGTGGACCACACGTGGCCCGACCAAGGGCCAAACGAGTCATGATAGCCACCGCGCCTTGGTGGAGGTGGCGACCACGGAGGAGGATCACACCGGCGTGACTAAGCGGAGAGAAGCGGCTGACGCGCCTTCTGCAAAAACAAAAACGCATAAAGGAGCTCAAGTAGCGGTTCGAGAGAAGTGGGTGCCAAGCTTCTAGGGACTAATCTGAAGCTACCTTAGCACGGAGAGGACGAGAGGCTGCGGGGTTGCTCGGTGACAAGCAAAGACACCGGCGATGGAGGCGACAACGAGGAGATGGCGGCTTAAGCAAAATGAGCAAGGCAGGGTCATCAAGAAAGCTTCAATAGGGCTCTGAGAAGGTCCACGAGCAAGCAATTGAAGAAAGAAACCCTTCTAGGAGCCGAGGGCGAAGAGGGTGATTCTACCAAAAAGATCAAAACCCAAAATTAAGTCGCTCCTATGAAAGTAACCTAAAATTAAGTTAGGGAAAGAACCACGGTGGTGAGAGGCTCAAAATTTGAGCAAAAGATTGGAAGAAAGACCCTTTGGAACCACAGCCGACCGAGGAGCTTCAAGGTCCAAACAATGGCGACAAAGTGCTCCTTGGTGTTTTGAACTCAACAAGCGAGAGCAAGTGAGAGGAGTTTAAAGGAACACCGGGAGGAGCAAGGGGCATTTTATGGCCAGGAGCAAAGAAATTAGCTTGCAAAAGATTCATGGTGCACCTCTGTCCATGCTCTGCCATGGACACACAAAGCAGGTGGTGCCACAGAGAAGGTGGACTTTTGGGGGCGGAAGCTGCTGAGCATTAAATGCTTAGCGGCAAAGAGCCGTTTAAAGGACTCCATAGAGGTGACCAAGCAACGCCATGGCGCTCTGGCGCGCGTCGTCTGAGGCGGCAGGAAGGCGAAAAACGAGCGGCGTAGGCCCCACAAGTCAGAGACAGCAACTCAAAACGGCTCGGGTCACACAAGAACAAATGGGTTGAGTCTAACCCAGTCGGTACAAGCTCAAACCATTGGATAGTAAATGGACGGTCACGATTTAAAGTGAGGCTTGGAGGCTCCAAACGCTCCCATACGATCGTGGCCCTCCGATTAGCATCCAACGGTTGAAAACGCGCCCCGTTTTGAACGAGTCCGTCTCTACGGTTTGGCTGATGCGACCAAGACAAAGGAAAGGTCGCTGCGGTTGGATTCAAATCAACGAGAGAGATCAGCGGAGATGGGGAGATCCGAACGACCCGATCAGCGTGAAATTGTCAGATTGAAATCAACGACTCGCATTGATCGCAGCGTTTAGGCAGTGAAATTTGGTGAGACGGTTGGGTTCAACCAAGACTTGAGTTTGGCTCGGTCCGCTTGAACCAACAGTTGACCAAGGGTTTGGTGAGGTTCAAAAGCAAGCTAAAAACTTGGAAGAATAATTAGAGATAGCAAACTAACTCCAAAAATTCTGAAATTAGGACTGGAGGTTCCTAGCTCCAGGATAAACCTTGTGTAAATTTTCCAGAGGTTTTTATGCAAAGCATTTTTTTCCAGAAATTCCTCAAGGTTTGTTCTAGGGTTTGACCAAGAGTCAAACTGGTTTGACTGCCTCTTAAAAATTATCAAATAATTTCTAAAAATTATGAAATTTTTCAGAGGAGTCACACAGCATCCCTAGAACCAAGGAAAAATATTTCCAGGGGTTGAACACAAGATTCTCAACAAGGAGGTTATGACTTTAGTCAATTGGAGGTTTAGGTTTTTGATTTCCCACAATTCCTTTACAAGAATTACAGAAAAGTTCAAAAACTTCAAGATGCAAGAAAAGTTTTAATTTCTACTCATTTTCTTACATTTGAAACACATACCCATATTTGGGATATTCTGAGGACAGCAGCGAGGCGATGGCGGGCGACAGCGTGAGCACACGGGTTCGATCTTGGCCAGCAGAAGACAGCTTGCGACTAAGCGGGGCATAGCGATGGCAGAAGGTGGACAAGAAGGCGTTGAAATTTGGCGTGGTTGAAATTGAGGTGGTGAGCCAAAAAGGAATAGGGTTGAAATTTGGGATTTAGGATTTATTAAAGAGATTTTTGAGATTTTAAACATATTTTATATTTTACAAATAGCAGAAAATCTAAATAGCAAATGGAAAATAGCAAATGAATTCGGAAAAATTCCAGAAAAATTTGGAAAATATTTTCAAGCACAGAGAATCCAAATAAAATAGTTTCGGAATTAATTGTTGTTGAGATTAGTCACATTAAATCGTTTTAATATTTAAAAGTCCATATTAAGCTTAATTAAAAATAAATTAAAACTTGGGTGAGTTTTTCAAAGGCTAAACTACTCAAAAGGATTTTTAAAACTTAAGAAATTAGGATGTTACATCTGAGTTTACAGAAACCAATATTTCTTATACCAATGTTAGTAAGAGTATCTACACAACTTTTTATGAGAATTGGAGTAAAATTGTTTTTTTGCAAAAACTGATTCCCACCTTGCTCCGAGTTCCAAACAAATATGGAATACCTAATTGGTTTGTTAAAAATAAATAAATCTGAAAGCAAATTCATACGGTTTCCGGGACCAAACGCGAAATGCCCCCTTCCCACAGGCAGAGGAATACAATACAGGGGAGGGCGACCTGGAACTCGCTCACCATATCATTTGTCTGCCTGGAGCAACCTCACATCTCCTCTGCCCCTCGATCTCCGTCGCCGCCTCCCCCCATTCTTCCAGAACCTTCCCCTCCCCCCCGAACTTTCCAGAGCCTTCCTCCCCCTCCCGATTCCCCCTCGCCGAGATCCTCGCGCCATGGTGTCGTGACGACGGTGGCGGCAGCGCCCATGGACCCCAAGTCCTCCGACGACCGCCCCGAGGCGGCAGCGCACCAGCCGCAGGAGTGGCGGTTCGCGCAGGTCTTCGGCGAGCGCGCGGCTGGCGAGGAGCTGCAGGAAGGTAAGCCGGCCGCGGGCCTCGGCTTTTCACTACTCGTGTCGCGCGTCTCGCGAGATCTGCTCGGTTCGGCGGGTGCCCCCCCCCCTCTCCCGAAAGCCCGCACATTTTACCGCGGGGAAGCAGGGGATTCGGGCGGCGGCGCCCCTCGCAGAATCGAGAGGATTTCGCGCGGATGCTCTGCCGTGATTTGGGTTCGAAGTGTTATGCTTTAAGCTGTGTTTCCCAGCGATTTAGCATGGTTCACTACTTTGCTGTCTAAATGGCGAGCAATTCCTTACGTGGGGTTGGGTGCTTAGGTAAGTGCGTGAGGTGCGGGAATCAGGTCATGTGGTGCACTTTGCTGCTTAGATGGATCGATATGTTGTTGCAGGGAGGTTCTGGACCTGGTAATTGGTAATGTTGTTGAACTGTAAAGCGTCCATGCTTCGGGAGTTGCATTGACAGTAGGAAACTCGGAATGTTGTCTCTAGTTTTCTAATAAAGCCGAGCAATCTTGCCTATGGTCTAAAAAAACTAGGAATGTTGAATGGATTCGCTGAAGATATTACTTGGTGATTTACAACATGAACGCCAGTGGAGTGTTCAACATTTGAACTTTGTATGATGATGCGCGGGGATTGTGGATTTGCTTAAGGTTTCTGTAGAGTCTGAGGACGATTTGGCTGTAAATTTATGAGCTTTTTTGCATATGAAGCAGGAACGCAAAATTAGAAGTGGGTCGCAGAGCTAGCTAGGTAGTATCGGCCTTCTAAGTGTTTCTGTCAAGGATTGTCATATGCTTCTGAGCTGTAGGTATGTGTGCTGTGCTATGATAATTAAGTTGGACCATAATGTCTTGAGCATTCAGTATGGGGTAGGGTTTCGAAGTATGTCATGACTCATGAGAACAAATAATGTTTCCCATTTGTCTACCTTACTTCCAATGGATCAATCCGCTCTTTGGCATGTGTGTTCATGTGATATATTGCTTCTCATTTGAATTTTCAATTTTTTTTTGTGGTGAAACGGCGTTGATTTGATCAGTGCCTGTAGGGGAATAGTGAGGTATATATTTTTTAATGCCTCTTGTTATCTTGTAACAGATCTATGCATATGACTTGCTTGTATTTGTAGGATTATCTGAAAGGTTGACCATAGTAATATTCTTTTTTCCTAATTCGTACCTAAAGGTGGCTAGCTTGAAGTTTAAGATACAAACACGATACACGATACACAATTTCGATGCTAGACTTGCAGACTGTTCACATCAGCAGCGTATCTTGCTCTTGTTTCAACCATAGTTTTTGTCGGGACCCAAAAATACAATTTTGGACCCTCTGTTTATACTGCACTAGTCCAGGATCATGCTAGTGCACACAGTGGCAATATCAGTGAAATATCATTTCCATATACAAAGACGACTAATAAATAGACAAATAACAATAAATATCAGAGTAAAGACCTTAAGGTCAAATCTTACAATTAATGCCTCAGAAGGCAAAAAGATCAAAGAAGCTGCAGCGGAACATAACGGAATAACCCGATGAAGCCCATCCATATGCCCGGGCAATCAATTTGGGGTAGCGCGACCTAGTTCTCCACGATCCTTGAAGTAGACCTTGTTGACTGGCGCTTCCTTCACATCTGCTTGATTGATTAAAGCAAGCATGAGCACACAACCGTATTCGCAAGTCATACAACAGAAATGCAATGATACATGATGGCTTATTCCAAAGGAATGGCTTCTGTGGTTCTTTTGCAGAAATGCAACATTTGCAGTTTGAATATGAATAATAGGTTGAAAGCATAATTCAAAACAAATAGACAATAATAATTTATCAGTTGTTTTCACAAAGACACATAGCCTAATCAAGTTATTCACACAGCTATATGACTTAAATCATACAGCTGTCCTTTCCCAATTGTTTTATGAAAATCTACCCCTCGTGTGAAATCCTCGAGCATGTTCATGACCGCGGACACAGCTATTCGAATAGTTTTACACTCTGCAGAGGTTGTACACCATACCCACAAGATAAAATTAACTCATCATGTCTGCCATGACTCGCCATACAGAAGTATGCGATTGAGCAATCATAACAAAACCTTTCAGAAACTTCATCTCAAGCATTGATACTCCCAGTGTGCTTACAAACCGTCACACCAAGCCATACACAGCGATTGGTACGGCACACACCGTTGGATAGGGATACGGCGAACCGCCCTGTAATGTAATTACTTGGTAGCACACCTCCACCCTTCACAGAGCCTAATCTACTGCCTGAGCAATCAATATCAAGAATTCATAACTTATTAAGTTAGGCCCATCCCATAACAGGCATGTGGTCGTACAGTAAGGCTCAGTTCAATGATGCACAAAGTTAAGTCATTAATTGACCAAGGCAAGACTTCCAAATTCTAACTAAGACACACAAATTATTATTCCCAAACACACGACCACAGTTACTTTGATATCCACCACTTGTCTCGGTCTAAATCTTTTCCCTTTATTGGTTAAGTGCAACATATGCTATCAACGAGTAATAGCACACAATACACAGTTTTATCACATAGTTTCATAGTCACTTAGTCAAGTTGTAATGGCAATTTACATGAAATGATGACTCGTGGCATGGCTAAGCAATCTACTCGTATCTAACCAACTCACGTTGGTGCTACGATATTACCAACTAAATAAACCAATCTAGGGTGACAAAAGATTATGACATATCAAATAGACAAGGTGGGTATAACAAATGGGATTAATAACTACACCTAAAGCATTTAAATAAATACTTAAAGTAAATGCAATAATTTGAATCAAAGTAATTTTAGAAAACTGGGATTCAACATGATCAAATGTATAACTTGCCTTGCTATAGCAATGATGATCTTATTTATCTTTAATCTTCTACTTTCTTGATCTTCAGCTCCTTCTTGATCAGAACTTCTCGAAGTATCAACGTCTACTCGCAACCAAGCAAATAAACTAAATAAATAAATAACAGAAAGCAAACAAACTCCAAAAATTAAATAATATCTCAGATAAATAGATCTTGAATCTAATTGAATTTAGGAACTTGAATGGACTCAACCGGAGTTCGGATGCAAAAGATGTGAGCCTTGAAAGATCACATGAAATGATGAAATCGAGAAAGAAGAATATTCAAAGAATATTCTTTCGGATCAAATAATTAAATAGAATTGGAGACTTACAAGTGGGGTCAGCATTAAGTGAAAGAGATCAAAAGGTAGTGAATGACATGTGGGATCAATTGGATTTAAGGATTTCTAGAATTTAAATAATTCCAGAATTAAGATGGAGAGGGCGACATGTGGGACCGATAAGATAAAAGAGTTTTCCAGAATTAAATTAATTCCAGAAAAGATCGAAGTGAATGGCAAGTGGGCCACTGGTCCATAGACCAAGTCCACGATCTAGGGTTTAAGGGGCATGGTGCCTTTGGGTTCCTGAGCAGTCTGCTTGACACGCTGAGGCCAAACTTGACATAAACTTGATTCACATGAGCCAAGTCTATACGGTTTGGTCTAGGGTTGGGGTTATGGTGGCAGCCTAGGTGGCATACACACAACATCCACGTGTACACGAGTGTTTGGGTTTTAGTCTTTAAGTGGATGACATAAGGGACCTTCATATCGTTTTGTCGGATTTGGGAAACAGCCACATGTGCTGCCACGTGACTGTTGACATGGATGCCACATGGGCGGCTTAGGTGGCAGGATAGCTGAGGTGGCATGACAAGGTCGGTGGCGTGGCAGTGCTAACGTGGCACCGGGCAAACCGATCACACGGGAGCAGGGCGCATGGTCACGGCGGCTTGTCGGCATGGCGTCTCCGGGGATGGCCGGCTGGTGGCGAACTCCGGTGAGATCGGCGGATCGTGGCCGAATAAAGCGGCACCGGTGGTCAGTGAGATCTAGCGTGGCTCGGGAGGCGTGTGAAAGCGTCGGAACAACCCGGCGTGGCGGTGCTTCAAGAGACGAGGCGGGCGTGGCAGCGGTGATGGCGTGTACGGCGTGGATGGGCGGCGGAAACCGGCGAGGTAGGAGGAGGAGGGAGGACGGTCTCATCGGCGCGGCACACGCTGCGAACTGGGGCGGCTTCAATGGCGGTGGTGGTTCGGGTTGGAGTGGGATGGCGTTCCGGTGGTGTCTCAAGATGGCGGCGGATCAAGAAGAGCGGCGGGGACCTCGATGGTGGCATCGGTGATGATGAAGAAGCACCGGACGGCGGCGGTGCACCGATGTTGAAGAAGACGAGGCGGTTCGGGCGGAACAGCTCGGGAGCATTGGGGTGAGCACACGCGCGGAGAGGACGACGCGGCTTCCCGGACGCGGCGCGGCAGCGTGAGGCCGCGACAGCGAAGGGCGGCGGAGAGAAGCGCGGCGTCGGGCTTGAAAGCGAATCCGGTGGCACTTGGCGGCGGCGTCTAGGGCCGGGGTAGCGCGACCGATAAGCGGCGCCCTTTATAGCACTCTGAGGAGGCGTCGTCTGGCGACCTCAAGCGGGCGATTCTTGTATAGCCGCCTAAAGCGGCAAGCCGGCGCCAAGAACGCTGCAGCGCATAGAAGAAGCAATGGCTACCTGGCAGGGCGAGCAATCTGGCGCTAGGGTTGGCGTGCGGTAGGGGCAAGCAGACGCGTGGGCGAAGAAGGCTAGTGTGGCCGGTAAGCCGGAGAGATGGCGGTGGGATGAGCGGAGGAAAGAAGGAAATGGATTTGGGCCAAAAGGGAATTGAGCCCAAAGACTAAACTGAGATTTAATAATAGATTTTTCTTTTTAGAAAATAGCCAAAAATCCAAATGGCAAATAGAAAATAGCAAATGCACTCGGAAAATTTTTAGAAAATATATCCAAGCACATAGAATCCAAATAAAATAGTTTCGATAATAGTTGATGTTAAGATTTATCATATTAAATTGTTTTTGATTTATGAAAGTTCCAATTAAGCTTTATTAATTCAAATAAAATTGGTGAATTTTTCCAGGGATCTAAACTACTCAAAAGATTTTTGAAAAGCAAAATTTTGGGACGTTACAGTTTTCCATGAACAACCTTCCGTCAGGAACTCAGGATCTTCTAGTTGTCCTATCCGGTACTCCCGCCATTGACACACAGAGAAGATGATGCAGTTAGGATGGTCAGGTAAAGTGTTACCAAAATAGGCTGTCTACTTTTACGAATGTCCTACCATAAAGCCGACACTCCTACAGAATCTAGCTTTGTTGGATCTAATTCATTTATCCATTACATATGTAACATGTTTCCAAATACAAGTACTAACTTTAAGGCAGAACCCTTTTTCTAGATGCACTTCACTACTGTGTGGTGATTGAAAAATTGATCAATGATTGCAGGCTGTTGACAACAGTATATATACTACAGTAACCCAAGAGCTCATGGGCTTACGGGCCGTATACACATAAATATATAACACCCCCCTTCAAACTCGTCATGGGTCAGAAGGATCTGAAATATTGAGTTTGGAGAGATGGAAACGATGTTGCTCTTGGGTTTTGAGCTTTGGTGAAGAAATCAGCGACTTGAATATCAGAAGGCACATACTGAAGAGCAATAGTCTTCTGTTGACAATGAGAACGTGTGAAAAATGCATCCACACCAATGTGCTTAGTTAGCTCATGCTTCACTGGATCAGTAGCAATCTGTGTAGCACTAGTGTTGTCACACAGAAGAGATGCAGGAGTACCGCATGACACACCAAGATCAGCTAAGAGCCAACGAAGTCAGACAATCTCTGAAGTAGTAGTGGCCAACGCTCGAAGCTCAGCCTCAGCACTAGACCGTGAAATTGTAGTTGGTTTCTTGGACTTCCAGGCTATAAGCGAAGACCCAAGAAATATGCAATAGTCAGAAACAGATCGTCGATCAATAGGATCACTCGTCCAAGTCGTGTTAGAGTAAGCATGAAGCTGAAGTTGATTCGACCGAGAATAAAAGAGACAACGATCAACATTTCCTTGTAGATAGTGCAATACACATAGTAGGTGAGCATAGTGAACAGACGTGGGAGCAGAAACAAACTGGCCGAGCACATGAACATAATGAGCAATACCAGGACGTGTCACTGCAAGATAGCTCCCAACAATATGACGATAACGAGAAGGGTCTTCAAGCAAGGTGCCATCAGTAGAACGAAGCTGAAGATGAAGCTCTATAGGAGTAGCAGCTGTCCGACTGTCAGTGAGACCAGAACGAGCAAGCAAATCCTTAATATAGCACTGCTGAGATAGATAGTTGCCATCATCTGTGCGAGTAAACTCAATCCCCAGAAAATAACGTGGAGGACCCAACAGGCATAAAAAGCTTTCATTGAGCCGTTTGCTTAACAAAAGCAATGTGCTCCTTGTCATCTCGATAATTATCATGTCATCAACATAGAGTAAAAGCATAAATGCGACCACGTGGAGATGTATGAATAAACAATGGGATCATGATTACTCGGGAGAAACTAGCGACTAACACAATGAATCGAACCGCTCAAACCAAGCACGAGGAGCCTGTGTGAGGCTATAAAAACCTGACGAAGACGACAAACATGACCAGTAGAAGCCACAACACCATGGGGTGGTGTCATATAAACTTCCTCCTGGAGGTCACCATGAAGAAAAGCATTCTTCACATCCATCTAAGAGATAGTCCAAGAAGCGAGCAATGACCACAACAACAAGAGTCTGTTGTTACTATATGAGCAACAGGAGCAAATGTCTCATGTGCCTGCTGAAAATAACGAGCAACTAGTCGAGCCTTGTACCTCTCAACAGAACCGTCAGATTTGGTCTTAACTTTAAAAACCAACTTGCAAGTAATAGGAACAGAATGGCGCGGTAAAGGCGAGATCCCACATACTAATGCGATCCAAAGTAGCCAACTCCTCACCATAGCTAAGCGCCGCTCGGGATGAACAACGACCTCGATAAGTGTGAGGCTCGAGCACAATAGCGATGAAAAGAAAACCATATCTGTCAAGAGCAGCAATAGCAGTGCGATCACGAAGCTCATACCGAGATGACGGTTCTAGTGGAGGATCATCAGTACTAGCCATGCCATCAGAGGAGGAAACAGTAGAAGGCTGAGTATCAGGAGGAATCCTAGACCGATGAGTATAGTGAAGAGAAAACAATGATACGACTGAGGATGGATAAGAGAACTCCACCGTGGGGGAGTGGAAAATAAGAGCTTTCCAGGACACTTTCCCTGAAGGCGAGAAGATGGCTGCATATTAATGAGATAGACGTAGAAACTGTATCAGCCCAAAAATGTCGTAAAACATGAGATGCAAGTAAAGGGGTACGAAGAGTCTCAATAAGGTGACGGTGTTTACGTTCAGCAACACCATTCTGAGTATGAGCACCAGGACAAGAAAGCTGAGGAAGGGTTCCCTCAGTGGAGAGAAATTGACGAAAGGCATCGACAGTACTCACTGAATCGAGCGAAAAGTCGAGCAGGAGTGGGAAGCGGGTGTGAACCATACAAGCAAAAAGGCGATAAATGGACAAGAATTGAGAACGATGTTTCATAAAATAAGCCCAAGTATATCGAGAATAGCCATCAATAAAAATTACATAATAGATATGACCACCTTTGGAAGCAAAAGGAGCAGGACCCCAAACATCAGACTGAACTAACTCAAAAGGACGATTAGACTGAGATGTGCTGGCAGGATATGGAAGTTGTAGCTGTTTACTAAGCTTACAACCTTTACAATCAAAATTGGTGTCGACAATGACACAATGTAGGACACTCTGACGAGCTAATGTAGAAAGACGAGAGCCACATAAATGACCAAGCCGATGATGCCACTGAGGAAAACTAACAGATGCTGATGCAAAAGCTAAGGATGCATGAGCGGAGGAAGATGGAAGACTCAGACGATCAAGGAAGTAGAGACCCTGAGAATTTCTAAGGCGATGTCCAATACCAACAAGAACTCTTGTCCGACGATCCTGCACATAGCAAGTAGAGTCATCAAACCCAACAAAGTAGTGCATATCAGCAAGCTGGCCAATAGAAATAAGATTCATAGAAAGTTGAGGCACAAATAACACATTGGGAACAATAAAATGAGAAGTAGAGAGGATGCCCTGATGAGTGACTGAACATGAGGTGCCATCAGCTGTCTGTTCGCAGGAACCATCCATAACAGGTTGACATGGTGCAAGGTGAGACTTATCTGATGTCATATGCAAAGAAGCTCCAGAGTCCAAGACCCATGGAAGACTAGTACGACCACGTAAGAAGAGGTTCTGATAAGATTGGTAGACCCGCTGGGAGGGTATCGGATGATGACCATTCTTGAACTTGAGCTGAAGAGCTGGTGGGCCGAAGTGACCCAACTGAGTGGCAAGAGTCGAATCCCCAACAGATGCAACAGTGATGGCAGCGTCCACACCATGACGACGACGATGGGATGCAGGTCGCAGATCTGGATGAAGGCGGTAGCACCTTTGAACAGGATGACCAGGCTTCTTCGGTGAGGCGTAAAACACGGTTGGATGTAGCATCGGGGAAGTGGAACAGTGATAAACCTCTGGCGAGTCTTTGCAGAAACAGACTAAGGTGATGTCAATCCGGGGCGAGAGCGAAGTCGAGTCTCCTCGATAATCAACGCGACAAGGGCCTCGCATGGTTGGAAAAACAACACGCCCCGATGGTTGAGCTCGAATAGACTCAAATTACGGACGAAGCGCATAACAAAGGTGAACATTAAATTACATGCATCATGACTCGCCCGCTTACACGGCCGGTACATCTAATGCAGAAAGAGGAACCATGGAGGTCAAGCTAGTGAAATGTGAGTGAAAGAAGCGTAGTACTCCTCAATAGAGCGGCTCCTCTTGACATAAATCATGAAGAGTTGTAGAAGAAAAGCGGCGTCTTGATTGAGTGCGCTCATAACGATCTTTGAAGATACTCCCATATCTTGCGAGAACTTGGAAGATCAATGAAATCCATCTGATTGAAATTTGACCTTGTGACATAAGATACCCATACCACGATCATCGACGCCGCCATGCAATGGCCTCATTCTATCGATCTTCTCGATCGGAGGCTTCGTAGTAATATATGAGAGAAGACCAATAGACAAAAAGCATGCGAGCCGATGGCGTCCGCTCACGATAATTCGACCATTCAAACAATATCGAGGCGGAAGAGCTCCATCTGAGAGAATGAGGAAGCCATTACACCAACTTCGGTACCCGGTCGGGAGGGCTTGCAAAGCGGCGTCGGGAAGTCAATGACGATAGAAAACGAGAGTGCGACTTGAGACAGAGCCGCTTCGGCTTAGTGGCAGCGAGGCGACTTCGAAACAAGTGGCGGCGGCTTGCTCACGAGCAAAGCGATAGCAGCAGCGACTTCGAGCGAAGCGGCAGCAGCAGCAGCGATTGCGATGGCAGCGGAAGGCGAAGCGAGTCTCAGCAGCAAGCATGACTCGGAGGCAGAGCGGCTTCAGCGGAAGGCAAAGTGGAAGCGAGCAACTCGGCGGACAGGGGTCACTGCGAGGCGGCAGCGTGGCGATCTTTCATGGTACCCAGGCCATTGGTATCTTCTTGTTGCCAAGCGCCCAGGATTGGGAAGTGAGGTGCCGAGGACACTGGGAACTGACAGGCGCCCACACCCTCAGCCTCCGTCTCATCGGGCTCACCGGCGTAGTCCGGACGACCTCGCCAACGTGGGCGATTCTCGCACTCCCGAGCCTTGTCCGACTCGCGCTTGGCGGAAAGCAAGAGCAAGGCTCAGCGACGGTGACGAGCTCAGGAGCAGGGGGTGGAGATGGAGGTGCCGTGGACCACGCTAGCCTTACCGCGACACACAAAGGCGAGAGCCATTTGGCAGAAGGCGGCGGCTTGCTCTGATACATGTAATAAATCAACATCTCAATCTATTAGGTGAATACTGTACAGTATATATACTACAGTAACCCTAGAGCTCATGGGCTTATGGGCCTTATACACATGGGCTATATACACATATACATAACATGCTCAACAGCAGCCATGCTTTTTCTTATATTTATCCTTTTTATGAATTGTCGCATTCCGCATAGACCTGTTTGATACTTAGTCCCAGGTTTCGGTTTCACATTTGTTTATATAATTAACATAAGATTGACCACTCTTCTTTTCAATCCAAATGACCTGATATTTGCCGTTCTATTCATTTTGCATCATGGCTGTGTTGAATTACTTGAATATGCCTGCTTTTTTTGTTTGACGAACCAACTTCAATTTGTATCTTGATTACATATGTTATTTGTTTCAGTTGACATCATCTCTGCAATTGAGTTTGATAAATCCGGTGACCATCTTGCCACTGGAGATAGAGGTGGACGTGTGGTTTTATTTGAAAGAAGTGACGCCAGGGATGTAAGTACCACAATATCTAAGTTATGTTGGTTTCTTGCTTAAATCTCTTGTGCTCATAAAGTTAATGTATATGCAGAATGCCAGTCGAAGAGAACTTGAGAGACAAGATTACCCGATTGCTAGGCATCCTGAGTTCCGTTACAAAACTGAATTTCAGAGTCACGAACCTGAGGTATGCGAGTCTTGAAGTGGTGATAATCGCACTTTGGTCATGAATCACAATGATCTGTGTGTCTCCACCATCTTAGGCCCCCATTTTGATTGATCTCACTGCATGTTTTCTTGCGTGCTAAATTTCTGGAAATCACATCATGGATGTATACTATGTTTTTATCCTTTGTGGTAGATTCTTGATACTAAAAGGTGACAATTTTTGACTTTGCAGTTGTGCATGCTTACTACTAAGTATAATTTATCAACTGAGATCTGGTTGCTTTGCAGTAAAATCCAGCTCATGTGTACAATTTAAAAAGTTAAAATACTAACATAGCAAATGGCCAATTTTGGAAGTACAGATGGTGTCTGCAAAAAACATGACTGTCGTGCAAATTTTATAATACTTCATCCATGAATAAATGCCATTTTTAGAATGCGTGCAGTTTTTTTTTAAATTTCTGACCACTATTTTGATTAGGCACACAAAAGTTATATTAGTAGATTTGTTATCAAAAGTGCTTTCATAATGTTATAGCCTTTTTTATTTTTTACTAACATATTAACTTGAAATTGATGATCAAAGTTGTACATTGGTACCATGTCAAACTCTATAATAACACTTACTTAGGCCATCAAACTTGTACACTGGAGACCGTATCATGGTCTAAAACAACACTGAAGGACGGCGAGTATGAGCTTAGGCAAAACTTTTCCTTAGTGTTTTTTTTTTGGGCGGATTAGCTTACCAGCAAAAAGGCAACATAAAACCATATGTAAAGCATGTTTCCTTCTAAATGAAGCTATTGCTTAGTAATATCCTTGAATATGTGAGTCTTTTTCTTATTTATATGTAATTCATGTAGTTCGACTACCTAAAAAGTTTGGAAATAGAAGAGAAGATCAACAAGATCAAGTGGTGCCAAACAGCCAACAATGCACTCTTTCTCTTGTCTACAAATGACAAAACAATCAAGTATTGGAAGGTATGGATAAAACAGTTGCATCAGAAAGCATGCTTTCTGATTTCATTTCTTATGGTTATGACTTCTTGCCTTACCTAATGTTTCTCTAGCCCTGTCATGCCTAAAACTTGTATCCATTATATAGTTAGGTTTATATATATATTTTTTTTGCAAATTACACTACATTTTATTTCAGTCTTGCTCTTGGTATGAGCGGCAGAATTCATGAAATTTTTCTATTTATACTGGCTGGTTTGATCAAGAAACACATGCTTTTTTATTCTGTTTATCTTTACAAATATAAATGAAGTATGCAATTTCTTTACAGTTTTAATGATTGCAATGCCATTGCTTGCTTTCTTTTTTTCTTTTCTTTTTTAAATTCAGTTGTTGTCAAATGTTAGCACAATCTATGTAATATTGGCGCCTTACTGCTTTGCTCTCTCTGCAGGTGCAAGAGAAGAAAGTGAAACGAATTTCAGTAATGAATTTGGATACCTCCCAAAGTTCAGACAACGGTACAACTTCCAGTTCCAGTACCAGTAGCTCTAGAGCTCTTCTTCCAAATGGTGGATGTTCAGAAAAGTTGTACAATTGCCCAAACAAGGATTTGCCATTTCCTCCTGGAGGATGCGCATCATTGCGTTTGCCTGTGGTAGTTGTACTTAACCCACTTGATCCATCATCTGTAGTTCACTACAGCATGATACATCAGCAGTGCATGCATATACAATAAGTTTATTTTGATATGATATACAAGTAGGTACTCTTCTGACAAGCTATACATAATTGCAATAGACAAGTCTGATTAGTTTCATTTACTATGTATGCAGGTTACAGGCCAAGATTTAAACCTTGTTGCTAGATGCCGGCGTGTATATGCAAATGCTCATGATTACCATATTAATTCCATCTCAAACAATAGGTTAGCTCCAGTTGTCATATCATGGATGTCTGATCAAATTTGTAAAATTGTAATTTTTATTCTTATTTTAGCTCCAGACTTTACAATACTTATGTATCTGCTTCTTTCATCTCTTCTTAATTTTTGTTTCTTTTACTGTTTTGTCTTCTTTGCTCTGTTTTTATGTGGAAAGTCGAAATCCCTTACGACATTTCTCTTCACCTCTCTCAATTTTAAAAGAAGCCTAAGCGTGCTTCCATGAAGCGCATTTTGATATGCGTTCTTCTGTGTGATCAAGAGAGAGTTCATTGTTGTCTTTGCTATTATGTACATATAGAATTATACACATTCATAATGCTTTAACCTTTTGCTTACCCTGTTATATTTATTTCGACGAGTTGACCACTTGCCACTTAGTACTCTTGAACTTGATAGATGGTCACCTGTTGTAATTCAATTCTCCTCTTAAAATTTTGACTAGATTCTATCATGTTTTTTCTTCATTTGGGTGTCCTATATGAGTTGTTCTTTCATCTTAGATTTTCAAAATGATTCGTCTGGTAGCTATTGGTTCACAATTAATGGTGTTTGGGACCACTTGTTATTTATACAGTACGCAGGTACTGTACACTCTTTGGTGCACCCTTTTTTTTTTTGGAAATGCTAGTTTAACAGAGTTGTAGAAGCAAGATCTATGTTGTGTATTGCTTAAGAGGTCATGATTTAACCGTTTTGTTTCGTGTATTGCTTAAGAGATCATGATATTGCCTAGAGATATCATGATTTAACCCTTAGGTTTTGTGGGGATTTTGTTGTGTGTACAGTGCATAAAACTTGTTATGTGTCAACAGTGTTCGTCACCTTGTGTACTAGGCAATGTAGCATATGTAATCCAAAAGGTTACAAATTGGATCCAACCTAAGAAGCATCATTTATTCATGGTAAATAATAAGTTACTACTGTTAAGGGTAATGGGCTATTATATGTTTCCGTTTGGATGACTTCATGTTATTGAGTTTTCTGCAACTTATATTTTCACCTGCCTTGGTTGGTTTATGAATGATATAATCCTTGAGCTGTGCTGATAGTGGGATAGAAATCCCACGCAGAATCGATTCTGCGTCAGAGGAGGATGGGCGGAAACAAATCCTACGGAAATTTTTGAATTTGCTTTTGATTTTTGCTTTCTTAGTTAGTATATGCATACTATATAGTATATACCTATACTATATAGTATATACCTTCTTGAATCAGGCTTAACTCATACAAGCTATAATCATTGTTGCAAAACATTATCTAGTTAGCATCTTTATTAACTAATTACCAAATTTCCTTTCATTTCGGTTTTCGGCCGGTTTTCGATTCTGCCGATATTGGACCGATAACCGCCGAGATTTTTTGCATTCAAATTTTGGATTTCGAATTTTGGCGGATTTTGTCGGTTTTCGATTCTACGGCGAGTAATCGATAGAAACTATATCGGGCCCCGAGCGGATTTCGCCCGGTAACGGTTCTTCGATCCTTGGCTGATACCATGTTCTCATGTCATTTTAATTCCAGTGATGGGGAAACATTCATATCAGCAGATGATCTGCGAATAAATCTGTGGAATTTGGAAATTAGCAATCAGAGCTTTAACATTGTTGATGTGAAGCCTGCAAACATGGAGGATCTAACTGGTAAACTTTTCAGTCTATTTATGCTGTGCATTGAACTCTCAATTTGTTGTATGTTAAACATGCAAAATGTTTTCTAACTGATGGATCCAGTTTCCAGTCCAATAGCTTAATATTCTATATGGAGCTCTCTATTAGTGGAGTATGTTGCATTACAAAGTAACCAGGGTCAGATCTATTTGCCTTTCTACCATGCAAGATTGCCATGCTGCAGGTGTTACATGGCATGCAGTGCATACAAACTCTCTCAATAGTCCTAAAAAGTAGTTACATTTTTCATCTGTACGGCCTATTGTTGGAATGAAAACCTGCATCACTATCTACCAATTGGATTTTTCGTTTATTTGGGTGGGTCAAATTTATCCCTGATGGACTGTTAAATGGAGATGGGATGGGAAAGCAATTCCTATGCTCTGCACCTGCCAAATTCCTGATGAATCAGCACTCTGCAGCTATATTTTGGTATGCTAGCTAGCAGTTCCTTTGGGAACGTGTAGACTTATAGGCAGCTCTATGTTGACGATCAATATTTGGCAGCTTTCATGTGACTGAGAAATGCAGAGTCTACTTGTTGCTTTATATGAAACTACAAGTAGATAATAAAACAAAGATAATCTGTACGAGCTGTTGCTACTCAAATATATAACTAATATGTTATCATGCATTTGTGATTCCCAATATTTGTTTGTTGGCTGGTTAATCGTGCAACACCTTTGTTTGTTTTTTAACATCTCATACAATTCCTGTGATCCTATCAGTTCCATTTTTTTTGTTCTATGGCAACATGCATCACATGATATAATTTGTGAAATTTCAGAGGTGATTACATGTGCGGAGTTCCATCCAACTCATTGTAATACACTAGCCTATAGTAGCTCAAAGGGCTCTATCAGGCTTATTGACCTGCGGCAATCAGCACTGTGTGACAACCACGCTAAGCTGTTAGTAATTCCCCTTGCACTTCCTGATGTAACATTTATCCTTGTTTAGAAGGCAAGATTAAATAAAGTTTGAAGGGTTACAAACATTTGAAGTTACTTTATATGGCTAAATTTGTGCAAGCTGTTCTCTAATTTAATGGGAGCATTCTGTACAGATTTGAGGAGCATGAAGCACCTGGACCAACATCCTTTTTCACAGAGATAATTGCATCAATTTCAGATATAAAGTTTGCAAGGGGCGGAAGACATATTCTTAGTCGTGATTATATGACACTCAAGGTTTGTAACTGACCTATCTGTCCTATTCGTTATGTTTCTTAGCCTCTCTACATAAATTCCTTGGATAAATTGGCTAAAAACACCTATTTGGTTTTTAGAAAAATGTTGTCAACGTGTAATTCATATTGCGCTGGTCTTTCGTTGCAGTGCAACTTTTGATATATCGAATTCATTTTTTATGTTATAAGCTGTGTGCAACAACTGTTAATTAGGTTTTTGGCTGTCTGCAATAGCAATTCTTCAGTTTTAACTTCCGTCAAGCACAGTTGTTTGAAAAATTTCTTTGTTCTCTGCAATACCTAACATTAGCTTGTGTAAATTTGGATCTCGACTAACTGACTGGTTAGAAAGAAATATTAGCATTAGTAATTGTTGGAAATTAATCTTGACTTAGTTTGCATGTAGCTAGAACGTGTGTGCATGAGATGTGGAGGCATGCACGGAGTGGAGTAGTGCGGTTGATGGACTCGTGTGTGTGCATGTTGCTCAGCATACGTACGAGACCCATGCTAGGTCTGTTAGTTCGAGATAGATGCATGCATGAAATTGATTGCATGTTGAGTTGGTGTTAGCATGTAAAGAGTTAGTGGTTAGTCTATTAGATAAGCGTGAGTTGATTTGGTTAGTTGGTTTCGCGTGAGTTCTGGTTGTTAAGAGTATTGTATATTCTACATTTCTCTCTTTCTCTCTCTTGGCCCATGTGACCCTTGTAGCCCATGAGGCCCATGTATCTGTGTCTATATATATCTCCTTCATTAATGAATAAGATGTAGAGTTGTGAATAGCAAACCCTAGTTTTATCTATCTAACATGGTATCGAGCCATTCAACCTAACCCTAGTTCTACTCACCGCAAGCGGCTTCTGCTGGGAGCTTCGCTCGGTAGGAGGGCTGAGCAGAGGGCTGAGCAGAGCGACCTTGAGCTCTCGCTCATTCCTTTGCTCCAGCCGGCCAGATCCGGCCTTGAGCTCTGCCAGCGCCTCGCCTCGAGGCCTCGCGCCTCGCTCCGCCTCCTTGAGTGCTGACAGATCCCGCCCTCTGCCTCCTTGGTCCGGATCAACGCCTTGGCTTGCCGGAGGCGACGGATCTGTGTGCCTCCTTATTTCCTCATTGGCCAAGCAGCCTGAGCTAGATCTCTGCTACCTCTGCTTGCTCGGCGCCCGTCTTCCTCTGCTACCTCTGCGCCGCATGGAGCACCCCGACGCCTCGTCTTCCTCTGCTACCTCTGCGCCGCCTGGAGCACCGAGACGCTGGAGCAAACCATAACCTGCGCCGACTGGAGCCTCTGCATTCTGCTCTGTGATACAGCTCTCTGTGTTGATTGGTACTACTCCGTGTTGATTGGTACTACTCTCTGCTACTATTGATTATCTCGCTCTTTGTTGCTCTGTGATTAATCTTGTTGTGGTATGGCTAGATCCGACTCAATGTTTGGGGGTAGTTCATCTCTTGTGTTGACGGACATCAAGCTTGATGGGTTGAAACTAGGGCATGGGCATTCTCGATCAAGACTACTCTCGGGGTTATGGTTTGGCCTCTCATTTGGTGATGATCCTCCCGATCCAAGGCCGTTGATGTTGAGGTATTAAAGGCTTGGAAGAAAGATGATCGTGTTATGGCGGCATTGTCTTTGAGTGTTGATGTTTCTCTGCGAATGAGTCTTGAGTATCATACTTGATAGCGAGATGTGGACATACTTTGAGAAGAGATATGTTGATCGGTGGTGCTCTTCGCTTCACATTGCTCAAGAACATTCATAGTCTTGGCAGACCCGGATCGGTCGATGGAGGAGTATTACTGATGCTTTCACTCATATCACGGTCCTCTAGAGTCTATGACACAAGAAATTTCTTTGTTACTGTCGATCTTGTCTTTGCCAAAGATGAGTATGCTCAGCAGACGCTCATGTATCAGTTTGTGATGGGGCTTCGATCGGAGTTTGAGCTTGTTCGTACTCAGTTGCTCAACTATCCCACTCCACCGACTTTGACTGAGGCGCTCTCTAGTTTGATTGCAGAGGAGACTCGTCTTCATTCCCTTATGCATGTCTCAGGATCCTCACCACATCTTTGTCCGAGTCTCTCCGTGATGCGGATCTACTGAGCGACACCTGAGAGTGTTGGTTTGTTCCCATTGCAAGAGGATTGGTCATCATGTTGACAAATGTTTCAAGTTGCATCCAGATCAGCTTATTGCCTATCGTGCTAGACAACCATTTGACTGTCGTCGTGGAGCACCTACTGGGCCTTCCAGAGCACTCACTGGAGCAGTCACTGCTGACACATCCACATCTACTGTGACTTCTGGATCAGTGTCTGCTATGACATCAGTTGCACCTTCTGCTTCTAGCGCTGCTCATCCTTGGGTTACGGATTGGTGCTTCGTTTCATGTCACATCGGCGACTCTCGGCTTGTTGCTCGTAGGCGTGGTGATGCTACCTATGTTCTGCTAGCGATGGTACCGTTGCTCTATTACCCATCGGGGCATTCTCTCTACATCTTGCTTCTCTGTTCTGATGTGTCTTTTGTTCCTCGATTATCTATGAATCTTCTTTACGTTGGTCAACTAAGCGATATGAGCTGTTTCATTGGATTTGATGATTCTTCTTGTTTCATTCGGGATCGTCGAAGCGAGAAGAGTGATTGGTTACGGCCATCGCCGTAGAGAGCTCTTCCATCTCTATGTCTTGGACACCTTACATCTTCCTTCCACGAAGACGTCGAAGGCCTTGGTGTCTTCGCTATGTCTTCATCTCGGTCTCTGTTGGGTCTTCCTTTAGCAAGTGGCATCATCGACTTGGTCATCTTTGTGGAGCTCGTCTCACCACTTTAGTTCACCAGGTTCCTTAGGTCATGTCCTTTATTAAGTCTAGTTTTCATTGTCTTGGTTGTAAGTTGGGAAAACAACTACAACTTCCATATCGATAGTACCTCTCGGTCTTGATCCTTTTGATTTGGTGCATTCGGATGTATGGGGTCCATCTCCTTTTGTTTGAAGGGTGGTCATAGTTATTATGTCATATTTGTTGATGATCACTCTCGATATACTTGGATCTATTTTATGAAACATCGCTCTCGGTTGATTTCCATTTATCGATCTTTTGCTAAGATGGTTCATACACGTTTTCTTCTTCCATTCGTGTTTTCCGTTCGACTCACGGAGGAGAGTATCTTTCCTCGACCTTTCGTCGATTTCTTTCTTACGAGGGTACTCTTTCTCGGCTCTCGTGTCCGGTGCTCATGCTCGAGAATGGTGTTCTTTGGCATAAGCTTAATCACATCATTGAGATCTTTCGACTCTTCTCATTTCCTCCTTTGTCCTCTACATGCAGGGGAAGCGGTCTATCTTATTAACCGTCGGCCCTCTTCTAAGCTTGAGGCAAGTGTCTGGTGAGGTCTGTCTGAGCACACGCTCACTATGCTCATCTTCGCGTTTTTGGTTGTATCTGCTATGTCCTTCTAGCACCTCGTGAGCACACAAAGTGAGCCCTCGGTCGATTGAGTGTGTTTTTTGGGTTATAGTCTGAGCATAAGGGTTATCGTTGCTATGATCCTCGGCACGTCGCATTCGCATCTCGTGATGTGACTTTTGATGAGGGCGTCCTTTCTTTCATCATCCTTCTCCACATCCACTTCTTCTTCCACAATTCCACTTCCTTTTTATGTCTACCTCCCATTCATTCTCCAGATACACATTCTCCGAGATACACTTTCTCCGCGATTTCACCTTCTCGTGTACCTTCTCCACCGGCTCCACGATTTCTAACACTTCCACTATAGTTGCCGAAGAGAGTTCCTTCGATCCTCGATCGTCCTCTCCTCCACTTGATTCTCTGTCCTCCTCTCCTCCGCTTGATCCTCCGGCGGTACCGCCGACTCGGCGATCGTTCTACTACATCACGATATGCCTACGTGATCGTTCTTCTTCGAGCACCGAGAGATGGGGTTTCCCTCGTCTTGAGTGCGATGGTGGCCGAGTACCTATCAGAGGTGTCGGTGTACTGAGTGGCGATTGGCTATAATGAAGGAGCTCACAACATTAGAGTGCACGGGCACTTGGGATCTTGTTCATTCTACCGTCTGAGGCTGTTCCTATCACTTGCAAGTGGGTGTATAAAATAAAGAACAAATCGAGATGGGTCGATGAAGCGATACAAGGCTCGTCTTGTTGCAAGAGGTTTTCAGCAAGCTTATGGTCGAGATTATGATGAGACTTTTGCTCCAGTTGCTCATATGACCACGCGTCAGTACTCTTATTGCGATTGCAGACAATACGCACATGGACTATATCTCGAGATGGATGTCAAGAATGCTTTTCTTCATGGTGATCTACATGAGAGGTCTATATCTGACCACCCCGGTGTTGAGGCTCTACGAGCTATGTTTGTCGCCTTAGGCGTGCTCTATATGGTCTCAGCGAGCTCATCGTGCTTGGTTCGGCGTTTGATTACGTGATTGAGTCTGCTGGTTTCGCCAGTGAGCATGACCTGCTTTGTTTGTTCACACTTCTCAACGAGTCGTGCTTTGCTTCTACGTATGTAGATGATATCTTGATCACGGGAGATGATATGGACCACGTGGCCTTTGTCAAGAAGAAATTGAGTGAACAATTTATGATGTCGATTTGGGACCATTGAGCCATTTTCTAGAAATTGAGGTTCATTCGATGGTGATGGCTACTATCTCTCGGCATCGCTATATTCGGGATCGCTTGCTCGCTCTGGGATGGTGATACTCGTCTTCTTTGCACGCCCGTGGAGCTTCACTTGCGGCCGACCTACGAGCGGTGTACCCCGGCGATTCTTCTCGCTATCGTCAGCTTGTTGGGAGCCTTGTCTATCTCACCGTAACCAGGCCAGACATTGCTCATGCTGTTCATGTGCTCAGCCAGTTTGTCAGTGCTCCTACCTCAGTTCACTATAGTCATGTTCTTCGTGTACTGAGATACTTGAGAAGAGCTGTGTCGGACGTCTGTTCTATGCGATTCGAGTCGACTCGACTCCACGCTTACTCGACTCTACTTGGGCGAGTGATCCTGGCGATCGCCGATCTGTCGCAGCTATTGTATCTCTCTTGGTACCGCTTATTGCACAGAAGTCCAAGAAGCGATATGGTGTCCATTTCTAGTGCAGAGGCGAGCCGAGCACTTGCCGCTACAACATCGAGATCGTTTGGCCGATGGCTCTTGGTGATCTTGGTGTCCTTGTGACAATCCTACCACTCTCTTTTGTGACAATACAAGTGCCATTCAAATTGCCAATGATCCGGTCAAGCATGGTGACAAAACACATTGGTGTTGATGCATCCTTCACGCGATCTCATTGTCGTGATTGACCATCACCCTCAAGTATATTCCTTAGAGCTCCAAGTTGCGATTTCTTCACTAAAGCTCGGACTAGAGAACATCATCGACCGTCTACTCAAACTTCGATTGCATCGGATCCTCTGATCCACCTTGAGTTTGAAGGGTGTTAAGAGTATTGTATATTCTACATTTCTCTCTTTCTCTCTCTTGGCCCATGTGGCCCTTGTAGCCCATGAGACCCATGTATCTTTGTCTATATATATCTCCTTCATTAATGAATAAGATGTAGAGTTGTGAATAGCAAACCCTAGTTTTATCTATCTAACACTGGTCAGGGATGTTTTGCCCACCGGTGTTGAGTATCTATATATGTACTAGTTAGATGAGTTTTCGTGGTAACAGAGGAAAAGAGAAAAAAACGACGCTAGGCCGTTGCGGCATCAAAACTGAGTTGTGCTTCTCTGTTCGTCTTCTACATCCTGACTGCGTGTGTTCAAGGGAGAGGAAACAATGTCTGAGTTCTCTCTCGAACAGGTGTGTGAAAGAGAGGAGTTGAGCGATTTATCTCCAACATTTGGTATCAGAGCGAGGTTCAACATGGAGATGCTACCAAGCGACGGCTCGCCGAGCAGTGGTGCACCAATGCGGCTCCATGCGAGGAGTGGCGACGGCTCGGGCGCGCGTGCGTACTGGTAACCGTGGCGGGGAGCTTGTCGCCGCCGAGGCGAGGCTGCTCGTCGGAAGGCTTGAGGCCAAGGAGTCGACGGCCAGCCCGACGCAAGTTGTGTGTGCGTCACCAAGGATTTTGTTTTTTGTGTTCTACTTCTCCTAGGTGAAAGAGTTGAGTTGACACTAGGCAGTTGCGGTGCCGTGTTCGAGTGTGTCGTGGTGTGTTGGACGCCCAAGGTCATGTTAGCTTAGTCAAGAGGTGTGCCATGATATGTGGATCGTGGCGTGCTTTTAGGATCGGCCAAACCTAGTAGTAGAGTCGAGTACTATGTAAAGTGTTTTGTTAAGCGCATTCGGTTAAGTGAGAATAAAGAGAGAAAATAGAAAAGACGCAAGGCCGTTGCTGCATCGCACATCCGTGTGTTCTTCCTCGTGTTCATTGTCCACTTGGAAGCGTGTGTGTTCCGAAGGAAGCTATGAGTGAGTTCTCTTTAGGGGCTAATCCCAACAATTGGTATCAGAGCGAGGTTCAATCTTGAGGAGATGTCAAAGATGATGTTATCCGGTGCTACGTCGGGGAGCGGTGACATTGGCAACATGGCATCGTCGAGGCTGGCGGCGAGAGGCTGCTGCAACGTCGAGGTCCCACGCGAGGTGGTGGTTGATGGCGTGGTGATCACAAGGCGAGTCGGTGAGACCGACAATGACAACGGTGTGATGCCGCTGGGAGATGAGTCCGGGACGATGTGGAGATGTGTTCGCTGTCTTGAGTCGAGTCCGAGACGTTGAGGAGATCTCCATCACGTGCCGAGCACGAGTTGGGCAAGTCGTAGTTGAGACCGACTGCCTCAACGAGTTAGAGATGCGTTAAGATTAAGGGGGGGAATGTTGGAAATTAATCTTGATTTATGAGTTTGCATGTAGCTAGAACGTGTGTGCACGAGATGTGGAGGCATGCCACACAGAGTGAAGTAGTGCGGCTGATGGACTCGTGCGTGTGCATGTTGCTCAACATACACGCGAGACCCAGGCTAGGTTTGTTTGTTCGAGATAGATGCATGCATGAAGTTAGTTGCATGTTGAGTTGGTGTTAGCATGTAAAGAGTTAGTGGTTAGTCTATTAGATAAGCGTGAATTGATTTGGTTCGTTGGTACCGCGTGAGCTCCGGTCAGGGATGTTGTGCCCACCGGTGTTTAGTATCTATATACGTTATACGTACTAGTTAGATGAGTTTTCGTGGTAGCAGAGGAAAAGAGAAGAAAAAAAAACGACGCTAGGCCGTTGCGGCGTCAAAACTGAGTTGTATCTCTGTTCGTCTTCTACCTCCTGAGTGCGTGTGTTCAAGGGAGAGGAAACAATGTGCGAGTTCTCTCCCGGAAAGGTGTGTGAAAGAGAGGAATTGAGCGATTTATCTCCAACAGTAATACTGTTACTTTAAATGTATTAGGATCATGTACATTGTTGCCCTTTTGTGTTGTTTTGTCAACATCTAAATTTGACAGTAAAGTGACATGAAAACAACAAAGGCAACAAGAACCAAAGCGACTTAAGTGTAATAGACAAACTTAAAGCCGTAGTGATGGCATTGGTAAAATTTGTATGTCTCATGCAATTGATTCTAATATTATTTTTCATATATCTAAATAGTTTAATATTGGAATTTCTGGATCGAAGAACTTTTCACCTTGCTTTCTGAGATAAAAAGTGATATGCTGCTTGAAATATCCTTAGTCCATTCTTATTTTTCTTTCTTCAGTTATGGGATCTAAACATGGATTCAGGCCCAGTTGCAACCTTCCAAGTTCATGAATATTTAAGGCCTAAGGTGAAGTTTTACCATCTGAATGATAACAAAATAGCCATGTTAATACCTGTTAAATTTAGTGATGTGTTAATCTCATCTTTTGTAGCTTTGTGATCTATACGAAAATGATTCCATGTTTGATAAATTCGAATGTTGTCTGAGCGGGGATGGACTTCGTGTTGCAACTGGCTCTTATAGGTATATGCTTATTCTCATTATGAGCTACAATAGCTGCTAGCTATTGTTGTATTTGAAACCTCTATTCGGTTAACTTTTCTTGTGGTGCCTTTGACTGCAGCCATTTATTTAGGGTTTTTGGCTGTGCTCCTGGAAGTGTGGAGGCGATCACTTTGGAAGCAAGCAGAAATCCCATGAGGTATGTCTTATCTCGAGAGTTTTATTGTTGTTTATATTGTTGTGATTGGGTGCAAGTTATACTCTACCTTGATATGGACTAGTCCAATTTGTGCATAATTTATGAGCTTTCCACATAATTTTCTGCTCCAAGTTATCTCAACACTTCTGCCTAGTACTACCCCAATTTTGGACCTACCCACAAAAAATAATTTTTTATTTATTTTTGAGTTTCCTATGTCAAAGTGGGTAGGACTGCCAAATGTTCAGCGTAGGTGACCGGTGACCATGTAGTAGTAGGTATAAAACCCATCATGTCTACACCAACCCAACACACTCTAATTGCAAACTATTTTTTTTCTAAGCCTCGCTAAACTTGTCTGATTATTGGGTTTGAAAACCATATAGGCGTCATGTTGCTAATCCAACAAGGCCTACACGGAACCTGACCTCTTTGACCCGTGCTGTGAGGAGAGGTAAGTGGCGTCTTGATCTGGTTATTTCTGTGATATATGCGGACTATATCGACCTAGTTCTCCTGTTGCAAATTTTGCCCACCCTGTTTCTCATCATTTACCTCATGGCACAGGCGGAGAAAACCCAGCAGTCGATGCCAATGGGAATTCTTATGACTTGTCAACTAAGTTGCTCCATCTTGCATGGCACCCAACTGAGAATTCCATCGCGTGTGCTGCCGCAAATAGCTTGTACATGTATTATGCATAGGAAATGTGCTATAGAAAATTAATTGTTTTTGGTTTGCTCAACGTGAAAAGCCTTGGCCTTTCACATGCAAACAGGGAGATGGTGCAGGAGTATGATTGGGGCCAAAAGAGGCAGTCAGTGCCCACTATATCACTTCCAACCATAGAAGACTGCTTCTGTCCGATTCTTTAGTAAATGTGAAATATATATTCTGATCATATCGAAGTTTTTGGTCCCAAGATATGATTGTAGCTGCCTTGTAGCCAAAATCAGCAGTTGAAGGACAAATCAGAAGACAGAAGGTTGATAAGCTAATTTCACACCGAAGGCCACAGGAACATCAGCTTACGAGGGCTGTGAGAATTTTTCTTTTTTCTTCACATGTAATGCCACCTAGCCAGGGCTAACCATCTGTTGTCATGAACTTTGAAATCTTTGGACATAAAATTATACTACAGTTATTGTAGCTATCCTTCGCCCTTGTTCTATCCATTGGATGCTTCAAACTTAAAATAAGTCAACACAAATATAACTGAACTCATGCTGATCGGCTATGACCCTGTATATGCTGCTAATCGGTACCATCCACATGCATTTTGTTATGCATAACTTATGTTCTGGATTCTTGATTAACTCATGTCTGGTTGTGCAAGAACATAAAGTTGGGGCTGTACTGGTTTGCAGTCCTGCACCTGTCTTGCACTTTACCGAAATTTTCGAAGAGACGCATAATTTTTATTTTGATCACTGGTAACTAAGTATGATCACAATTGGCTGTCTTTGCCGCATAAATACGAACATTTTGGCTTCCACAATAAGGTTCATTGATAACTGGTCGCAATCTGAAGTTGGGCGATCTCATCTGAGGAAGGTAGTTGTTACTTGTTCCTGACTCTTTCCTGGAGCTGGAGCTGTGAGGTTTCCTCTTTCGCGGTATTGGGATCGTTTGATCCATTGCTTGTTTCCAACTCCTGTCCGGATCATATCGCTTTCGTGCAAGTTGAGGTATGTTTACACCGTACGGCAAGCTGGACTGGGAATTTTGAATCCAATGTTTATTTATTTATTTTTGGAATCTGGAGTCCAATAATTGACCTTGAGAAGTGCTATTAATTTTGACCGTGGTGCGCACGCAGGGAGGAATCAATCCTTTTGTGCACTACTGACCTTGACGACACTTGCGTCTGGAATGCATACTGATGCTGGCAAGGCTTTCAACCGGTGTTTATCTGTATAGAGTATAGACGACGCCATCCTTTTGTGTGCGAGCTGTGTCATGTGCTCCGAGTCCACGCCCCCAAGGTATATGCGCTGACGGCTAAGGGCTTGCTTGCGACGTAGGGGTAATTTAGGAGTTTTTTTTTTCCCGAATTGGTCATTTTTACCGGTGTATTAGAAAAGTAGTACTCGTCGTGCGCAAATTACAAGAATAATGCTTCACCGCACGTTCACTGTGCGGAGGTCGTCCTGAGGCGACATATGGCCCTTGCTGTACGGCTTAGAAGGGCTCATGCACGGCCACTGTGCGTAGCACTGTTCCATACTGTAGTATATTTTCTCTCAAATCCATTTAGGTATACTTTTTTTGGGAATTTTAAATATAGAAAATATATATATATATATATATATATATATATATATATATATATATATATATATATATATATATATATATATATATATATATATTTCTACTTAGGTGTAGTTATTCTCACTTTTGATATACCACCTAAAAGAACTTGATATACTCCTTTATCACTTTAGATATACCTATATACTAATTATAAGATACTCCAATGTGAACCACACGAAAAAAATTGCAAGAGAGTCTATAGTTTTTAGCATATTTTGTAAATACCTTCATATTCACACATAAAAAGGAGTATGTCACATAAAAAGGAGTATGTCTAAAAAATTGTACATACCACCCCCTGAAAAGGTGTGAATACCACCTAGGTGGTCTTATATACTCGTATACTACACATACATACTCTCGGTTGCGCAAAATATTCCCTATGTTGTGAGATACGGAATAGGGAGTAACTACACCCGAGAGTAGGAAAAAGGCTTCCTATATATATATTGTGGAGCCTCCTGATACAATGTACTTGTTTGTGTTATTTTTCTATAATTTTATCCGTTCTGAATTTTTCTCGAAAATTCATTTAAATATACTGTTTGTAGGAATTTTTTTAATATGAAAAATAAGGTCCAAAAATTATGAATTTTTTTGAAGACTCCTTATACTCCGCACATTCATTGTGTATTTTTTTTTCTAGAATTTTATATGTTCTGAAATTATCTCGAAAATTAAGGGTTTAGGTCTCGAAAATTAGGATTTTGATTTCATATGACTTGGAATGTGGGAAGTTTGGTACCACATGACTACTCTAGGTAAGAGACACTCATTAGGGGTTTAGGTCACTGCCTGGCCTCCCTGCTCCGCACATCTGTCGCCCCGGCATCGATGGGATGGGTGGAAATTATCCACTTCTTTTGCACCTGTGGCGCTGGAGCGGGAGGAGGTGATGAAGTGGTTGGACAACGAGCGCTACCTCGCCATCGTCAACCACCTGGCCAGAGAGGTTTGCTTCATCGTCGACCTCGCACTCGTCTTCGCGCACCAGGACATGCAGCGCTGCCTCGTGTGCCTCGACCGGGCGGCCGTCGCTGGCCACAAGGCTGCGGCCTACGTGCTCGGCCTCCTCCTCTACACGGCCGGTGAGGCATGCGATGTTGGGAAGCACTACATCAGCTAAGTCGAGGGCAAGCCGGCTGACGGCGGGTGCGAGACGACCAAGAGGACCAATCGAGTGCTGGCGGTGCGAGCTTCTTCGCGGATGCGATGCAGGAGGAGACAAGAAGATGGCCGAGACCCGGGGTGTTGACGCTGTCGGAGGGCGACCAGCAGTGCACGAAAGCACCTACCGCGGCGTGATGGAAGGGTGGGGCGGCTACGTCGTCTTCTGCAGCGACGACTGTAGGATTAGGCATGAGTACGCCAAGTTCTTTGCACAGGTGTTGAACTACTTGTCGTAAAATTAGCGGTTTTAGCAAATATTCAGATATAATTCTTTACTAATATGTGAATGTGTCATATGTTCTGAATTTGTATCTATGTATATGAGAATGTATATTATCACAGATGGTTATTTATTGAAACCGTATGTTATGTGTATTTATCACAGACAGTTCTACTTTAGAACCGTCTGTGATGTCTAATCCTATTTATATTCGGACTCTAGGGTTTGCCTGCGCCCCCACTCAAACGATTAAGTTTCTCCTCCACCGAGCCTTTCGCCGCCGTCCTCGACGCCGCCTCCTCTACTAGCACGGCGCGCCTCCTCCTCCCCGAGCACGAGCCGCTGCCTCCTCGAACCCGACGCCCCTCCCCCGAGCCCGCCTCCTCCCCTCCCGAGCCCATCGCCGCAGTCCTCGACACCGCCTCCTCCTCGAGCTCGGCACTCCTCCTCCCCCGAGCACCTCCCAAGCAACACCAAGGTAAGCCGGTCACCCCCCGAACATCCCATTTTTTTTTCATATTATCTTGCTTATGTGCTGTGCTATTGGATATATTCAATCTGTATGATTTGTATGTGCCTAGCACTGGGAGATATTGCAAAGTGATTTTTTGTGGGCTCGGTGAATTGATGTCACAAATGCAATTGGATGTGATATTGTGTATAGATTATGCCTTGAGCTGTTAGATTACTTGCTGTTATCTATTGTTTCAAGCGTGCAATCTATACATTCTGATATACTTGCTGTCCTTTGAGTTTTTTCAGTCAACTAATACTTATTGTCCTGTAGAAGTTTCAGTCTTTCAGTCTGTTTTTCTGTGATTATTTACAATCTCCGATCTATATCATAGTTCATAGTATCTTGATAGATTTTGTTCTTGTGTACAACAAAGTTAATTTTGGATGATTTGCTTGAACTAGTCTAAATAGATTAGCAAGTTTTATTTTGTGCTCCAGGCCTAATTTATAAAGTGTCATATTCAATTTATGATTACATTTGGCATGAGTGCTGTGATGGCCAAGTTTTAATCTTGTGCAACTATCCTTCTGAGGGCAATAATCAATCTTCTAAATCTTAGCTTTATGCTGATTTTTATTGTGCATATATTGTGTGTGTTAAGCATATTATTCCTTTTAAATGACTTGAAGGATTCACATGCTTATATGTCAATTATGTCATTTAATTGGTGCTGGAAATATGCTTTATTCATAATTAATTTTTCAATACAAAAGAATATCACATGAGGCAAAATTTGCTATTCCATTCCAAAACAAGACTAAATGAGTCAAAAACTACTACAATACCTCTTCACCTGCCTCTCGCCATTCATTTCACCTTTGTCTATGTAACTGTGTTCATGCCGATTAAGTTCTCTTCCCTTGCGTCCTAGGGTCCTACCATTCCATTCTTGACCTCTTCTCTATAAAATCTCCAAGCAGAGACTGCTTGTGCCTTTTAAACCGCTTTATACATACATACATACATACATACATACATATATATATATATATATATATATATATATATATATATATATATATATATATATATATATATATATATATATACATATACATACATACATACATACATATACATATACATATACATATACATATACATATATTCAGAAAGCGGCTTATGACATGAACATGATGGATGAGTGTCTAAGGGGGAGTGTTAAGAAACCCGGGCTAGGGCCTTGCAGGCCTGGCCAATGATGGACTCCTCATCCACCCTTTAGACTATATAAAGGGGGATCCCCAACCATTGCACGTGCTTTTGTGGAAGAGAAATAAAGAGAAGAAAGAAGTCCCCCTCATATCTCTCTGTTCATCTACTATTCTGTTCTTGTGAGCGATTCTACGCTTGTCTACGAGGTGATTGTTCGGACTGGACTCGCCAGCGACGGTTCCTCAACACACACATAAATAAATAAATAAATAAATAAATAAATAAATATATAAGCCAGTTTTAAAGGCACAAACAACTATTGATTGGAGATTTTATAGAGAAGAGGTCATCCCAGACGGTTCCTTAGGACAAACCGTCTGTGATACATCAGCTATCACAGACGGTTTCTAGATAAATCAAACTTCAACAGACGGTTTGATCTACAAACCATCTGTGATAGTAAACTATCACAGACAGTTCTGAGTTAATAACCGTCTGTGATAGCATGCATCACAGACGGTTCAAAAACCATCTGTGATGATCTTATATCATTACTGATCCATAAACTTAGACGGCTCACAAAACCGTCTATGATGACGTTTTTGAACTGTCTGTGCCACCTTGATCGGCAACTTGGATCTAATTCTTTTGCAAAACCTGATAAAGCTATAATATTAAGAAAGTATTTTGAGATAAATTTGTTCACTATTTTCGCACGATCGATCTAAATACAAATTTAAATGGTTTGATCTGACATTTTCCATGATGGTACTCCTTATGACTAGGAGCTGAGCCTAGATCAGTTGGCGGGCCGTGGGTGTGGCCGTGTGGATGAACACTCCCACTAGGGGTGGAAACGAGCCGAGCCGAGTTGGCTCGAGCTAGGCTCGTTTTTGGCTCGGGTGAACAGTAAGCTCGTCTCGAATCGACTTGTTTTGGAAGTGAGCTAGAAGGGAGGCTCGGCTCGGCTTGTGATTGAGTTCGAGCTGGCTCGTGAGGCTCGCGAGCCAAGCAACCGGCGAGCTCTAATGCAGTAGAACAGACCGAGACAAGTGACAACAACATTACAATTTACAAGTTACAACATAGGAAGCAACACAAGTTCAAAAGAGATGCTGAATGTCTAATTACAAGTTTACAACATAGGAAGCAACACATAGGAAGCCATGAAATTGAGAAAAAAAGAACAAATACAGATGCAAAGAACACAGACATTTTGAAATTCTTTTGGAAACTCAAGTTTCAGTTCTTCTGGGTTTTCTTCTTTTCTCCCAATCCACCAGGCTTCAGAAAATGCAATCCGCTAAGACACAACTTCAAAAAAAAAGTTACTTTGCACATTAAAAAAGGGGCAGGCAACATATAGATGCTCTTATAGCTTAGCATTTCTTTCGATACATTGATGTAACTTTTTTCCCTTTTGTAGAAGCACCAATACTAAGAAGTTCTTGAAAATGAACGTGGGTAGAAATTTGACAGTGCAATTGGGGTGTATCAGACAATTTGACATGAAAACTCAATCAACAAAAATGGGAGCTTTGAACAACTGCTTACAGCAATTTCCCGAAAGAGGGAGCATTTGACCATTGCGCAAGATTTGCAAGTTACTGTTGGGCTGAGGCACTCACTTCACCAGGCTCTCGAAGATGTCCTCGCACGCGACGCCCTTGGCCGACCTTGTCATCTGCAGCGTTAGGTACTTGTTCTTCGAGGTACAACACATGATTCTTGCTCTCGAGATCGGCGAGCTCCCCCACGCGGCCGCCTGAGGCAGCGGGCTCGAGAAGGCCAGGGAAGGAGAAGAGGAAGCGACTCTTGCGCTGGCCGCCGCGCCAAACTATGGAGCAGGGGGCAGTTGAGGTGGACGGGGGAGCACGAGGCGGGATAGACGGGCGGTGGCGCGGATGACGGGGAGAGGAAGGGGATCGAGAGGACTGGGCACCAGTGGCCTCTGGACTAGAGTCCTAGCTAGGGTAGCAAGGGGCAAGGCCGCAAGGGCGTTGGAGTCCAACGGCTGGACTGGGCCTTCGTGGGCCGCACCGCCCGCACGAGCCAAACGATCCACGGAGTGGCTCGAGTTTGGCTCGTTTTTTCTTCGAGCTAAAAATTGGACTCGGCTTGGTTCGAAAAATCACGAGCTCAAGCTGAGCCAGTTCGACTCGCAACGAGCAGGCTCGCGAACCTCGAGCTATTTTTCCGAACCTAACTCCCACTACCCAAATTCGAGTCGAGCACGCCTTCGACTCTGGCTCGTAGGTATCCTTGTTTTTCAAAGTATGTTCTACTAATGTTAGTAGATGCTGGCCTACTCGTGTTTTTAGACACAAAAAATGTTAGGTATGCATGACTCGTGGAGACACTAACGATGGTTTGAGAGAGCACGTGTGATGACAATAAATAAATAAATTTGGCGAACCCTTTAAAATAGAAAGACAAAAAAATCTAAAATAGATAAAAGTAAATCTATGTGAACTCTACAAATACAATTTTTTCTCTAAATTAGACAAAATTAAAGCTAGGTGAACTTTACAAATACAAAAACAAATAGAACTAGAAGTTACCGTAAAGCTGTGCTAAAATTGTACATCACTTGGTAACACAATTGTAAGTTTAGTACTGTACAATTGTAGATGAACGAGAGATAAACAAATTTTAGATAATTAAAAATTAGCAAACCCGTTAGTAAAAATGGTTGTTGTCACCGCCTAATTTCGCCAGGTCAATATTCAGAGATGCCAATGCTGCTACCAAACCCAACATGCTATATACTTCTCACGTTGTGTGTGTCCGCTTTGGGTATTCGTAATTCAACAGCAGCGACCTGAAAACGGTGGTACTGTACTGGTACCAGGTCTGCCTAGTACTACCTAGCTAGTACCTGGCTTCTCCGGGCTCTCTCCGTCGCTGACCGGTGGGCCCGTGCTGTCAAACTACTAGAAGGTTAGCGACCATGCCACTGCTGCCTACGACCACATGGCATCCTCATGCGTCTTCGTTGAAGCTAGATATTTTAATTGAAGTCCGATTTCTAAGAATTTTATTTTATTTAAGGCATGAAAACTATTAATTTACCGCCGAATTAAAATAAAAATAGTGTCAACAAGGGCGTTCTAGCGCATCGCTCCCATTTGTTTATCTTGTCATGAATCATATTATCTCGGCAATGATAATGAAGTTATTTTTTTCAATTCTAAATGTCTGGGTGTGTTGCGGTGATTCTTCTCCTCCCATTAAATTTATGTAGTTATCATTGTGTATACGCTCCTACAGACGAAAAATTTCGCATATTCTTGGACATCCGTGATTGTTACTATGTAAAATGCGATATGTTTAGGTTTTCACCGGAATGCATCCAACTAAGAAATTCTTTGATAAAGTTCTATCTACTTCGTAACTTGTCAGTGCTACCCATACCGGTTTGACTCTTGAAATGACTCTTAGAATGTTATATTTCGGTACCGGCTTATAGAGGTGTATGATCAAATATAACATACATTTCAATAAGTTCAATATATGATATTATCAATTCTGCCGATATGACTAGTATTGTCCGGTATCAAGACCAGTATTAACCGGTATCAGCTCAATTTTTCAAAGAAAAAAAAGCAGAGAGAACACTCACCTCAGCACCTTCAGCATATTTACAATTTTATTCAAGGGTGCCACTAAGCACTTCTATTGGAATCCTACAAACAGCATCAGATTGCCATTTGCCGGCCATTAATCCCTTACCGTGATCATCAAAAGTCAAAACTATAGCTGCTTCTTTTTTACTCTCTCATTACCTTTTTTTGGCAACATCAGAGCACAGAGCTTACACTATGTTACAGACTGACAATATTTGCAGCACAACGGCAACAAAACCTGCAAAAAACAGACAAGATCGAGCTGACGGCCGGCTTTCCGGAGTCGGAGTTTCTTGGGCTTCTCTCCTCTGCTCAGCACTGCGCGGGCGCCGTGGCCTTCCTGGCCGCGGCGGCGGCGGCGGCGGCGCTGGCGCTGCCCCACCTCTGGTCCTGCAGGAAGAGGCAGACCGCGGAGCAGTCGTCCACCCTGGACGCCGGGAACTTGCTCTTCCACCTCTGCACCGCCGCCTCCACCACCGCCTTGGATGCGTGCTGCTTCCGCGGCGTCGCGCACACGATGGACACAACCTCCTCGTTGCTCAGCACGTCCCACACGCCGTCGGTGGCGAGGACGATGAAGAGGTCGGCGCCGGTGATCCGGTGGCCCGTGATCTGCGGGGTGGAGATGACGCCGTAGTGCTTGAGCTGGAAGTCGCCCAGCGAGCGCGCCATGGCGAGGCCCGGGCAGTTCTCGCCGGGCAGCCACACACGCATGACGCTCGGCTCGTCCTTGAGCGCGAACACGCGCCCGTCGCAGCTCTTGATCCTCTCGGCCTCCTCTGCGATCAATGCTCCGTTAATTAGTTGCATGCGCAATCATCAATCAATTATCAATGTAATATAAATCATGATTCAATTATCAATGTAATATAATTTCCTGAAGATTTGGATGAGTACTACTACTTACGAGGCACATTGGGCTTCTGGTCAGTGGTGAGCTGCACGGCCTTCAGGTAGCCTGTCTCCGACATCGTCGCAAGAACCGCCCTCGAGTCGCCGAGGTTCGCGATGATCAGATCCTTCCCCTGTTACCAATGGGGATTCAAACTCTTCGTAAGATGCTAAGGCACTGCAACTTTGTGATGTAACATTTTGCTTCAAGGTGTTAGTAGTACCTGCTTGATGGCGCACACTGCCGTGGTTCCACTGAAGGAGCAGTCCATGTTGCCCTGCAGCTTGAGCTCGTTGTCCATGGCCTTGAACGCGTTGGTGCAGACCTCCCTCCACTCCTCCAGCAGCTGCGCCGACGCCGACGCCGACGCCTGCGGCGACGAGTTGCCGCTGCTGTCCGTGGAGGAGGACGGCGAGGCGTCGCTGAACGCGAGGTCGTCGTCGGCGTCGGCCAGGAACAGCGCGTTCCGGTGGCTGAGGATCATGAAGGGGAGGTAGTCCCTCACCAGCTTGCTGGTGAACTGCCCGCACCGGCCGTGGCCGTCGAACACGCCGCAGAACACGCCGTCCTCCATGCCGAACCCCTGAAGGAGAAAATAATTATAATTATGAAATGATTTCTCGAAATATCTATGATAAATCCACATGGTAGGTGAGATTAGTGGTGTTTGGTAAAGCAAGCTAGCTTTGGAAACAGATTGGGAGTATCATGGTGTGTCTAGAAAAATGGGTTACATGAGGTGCAATTATTGAGGTGAAAAGAAGCTAAATCTGAAGTGATGCCACTTTTTTGAGGTGTAAAGTAACACTTTGGCCAAACGCATCCAATAATTATTAGCATACCAAACAGATACTACTAACTGTTCATCTAAAGTTCTGTAATGAAGTTCCTTGACCTTAAGAATTTCTTTCACCATCCTTCTAACGAGAATTAAAGATGAAACTGTTTGCCAATTTGTCAACTGAACTTTTTAGTGTTAATAATTAGTTATAACAACGCGAATAGGAAATTTGTTGTCACAATCTGATGCACAAAGGATCGATTCTTTCTTTCTCTCTCTCTCTCTCTCATTGCATATAATGATTGGTGATACAATAAACATTTCCTGGGAATTTCAATGACCTCAAGAAAGTCAAGAACGCAACCAAGAGATAGACTTAACCAAGACCAACTAAAGTTGCAACTTTTTTTTTTGAAAGGATAACTACAATTCGACTCATGATTAGACATGGTAGAAAATAAAGTTAGATGGAATAATTTGACCGTTCATGGAAATATCTGTAGATGTATACAGCCACCAGAACACTCAGGAAACATAAAGAGAAGAAAAAAAGAAATTGAAGAGGCCTCAGAATCTGCAGCCAGCATCAAGAACATCCCCAATTAAAAGGCAAATAATTGATTGAAAACCACACGCCACACCCCAAATGACCCAAGAAAGGCACAAATCTTAACATACGAAACAAAGAAACCAAGCAATTCACACTAAGGTTCTTCTGCCATTGTGGGACTCCATGGAAGCTTCTTGGCCTCAAGAAAACCCAGAATTAATTCTGCAAATAACAGCCAAGAACCTGAACCCCTACACCTTTGCTGATCCATACCAACAGAATAAAAAAAATACAGACAAACCTAGCACACAATTAAAAGGGCACAACAACAACTTGAATCAGGAAAGCACAGGTTGACAGAACTGAAGATATATACCTGGCACAGGATGGCAGCATCCTGGTTGGGCCCCTTCTTGCCCTTCTGGGAGAAGAGGGAGGCCACCTTCCTGGTCCCACAATCCGGCCCCCCATCCCCTCCCCCTCCTTGCTCATCCATCACATACACAATGCTCTCATCAGCCTCCTGCACCTGCTCCAGGTACTCTGAAGATGCACAGACCCCCATCAAGATTCTCCAAGAATCTGAATCCACCACCACCACCTCCACTTCCTTCTCCTTGGCTGCAGAGGAGGGGGAGCAAGCTGTGCTCTGTGCTGGGCTGTGGCTAAGGGCCTAAGAGAGGCTTAAATTAAGAAGCCTACAGATTGCATGGCATAAGGAGAGGGGGAGGGGAGCTGGTCAGCAGGAAACAACACCAAAGAAGAATAGCCTGTGGGCGTTTTAAAGTGGGGGAGGATAAAACTACTGTGCAATAATGGATGCCAGTGGAGATGTCACGCGCAATTTATTTTATTTTATTTTTGGCGCGTTAGTTGTCCCGTGACCCGTCCCATGGGCCGGCTCTGACCTTTTCTTTTAATAAACACAAGCATTTCATTTTCAGGGCGGAAATGAATTAAAATAAATATGTTCTTGGTTGGCTGGTCGCTTGGATCGGAAGGATGGCGTCGGCCAGCGTGTTATATCTTCTCCGAGGCTTTTCTTTGACGTCATCGGATTTAATAATAGAGCGTATATGGGAAATATCTAGCGTATGCTAAGTTTTGGTGTATCACGAGTGCATCCTCTTCAAACATAATGCAAATGGTCATGAAAAATTATGAAACAATTCGATAACATTGATACAAAATCAACATATCACACCACAAAATTTTAAATCTAAATTCAATCTACACGGATAGAAGCAAAAAAGACAAATCCAGCTGAAAATGAAATCCGAAAATAAAATAAAACGATAAAGCTACTATTTACTAAAATTTATTTATTTTTGTTTCTCCTAATATACGTTACGTTTTCAATTGAATTTTTGTAGGATGTTTGATTGCATCGTGGCTTATCTAACCAAAGTTTTTCAAAAATTTCATGACAATTTGCATCATGTTTTGAAGAGGATGCACGATGATACACCAAAAGTTAGGATGCACTATATATATATGCTATATGGATCTCTTCTTAGCCGTTGGATCTAGCCGTGAGTAATCGCAGTAGTTTTTGGTGCATTTGGTACTGTTGGCGCGTGAATTAACAAAAATAAGCCCCTCTCTGAATCAATTGCAAAAATGGCGCCACAGACAAGCGTGGACACGACACGTGACTTGTCTGTGCCCTTGGGGGTTGGACTTGCCTCTACCGTGCCCCTGGGGGCCGAACATGCCTCCACCATGCCCCTAGGGATGCGAAAATACCCTTGTCCGCCCCAGGTTCCCGGATTCTCTTTCATCTAGAAAAATACTGTTTATAGGAATTTTAAAATATAGCAAATGAGATCCAAAAATTATGAAATGTTTTTTGGAGGCTCCTGACATAGTGTGATTGCTTGTGTAATGTTTCCATAATTTTATATGTTCTGCATTTTTCTCAAAAATTCATTTAAAGTTACTGTTAGTAGAAATTTCTAAATATAGAAAATGAGCTCCAAAAATATGATTTTTTTAAAGGCTCCTTGCATAGTGTACTTGCTCGTGTAAGTTTTCTAGAATTTTATATGTCTTGAAATTGTCTAAAAAATTAGGGTTTTAGGTCTTGAAATTAGGGCTTTAGATAAATTAGGGTTTTAGGTTTCAGAAACTACAGTTTTATGATTTCATGTGAATGATTATCAGGTGTTTTAGGGTTTTATGAATTAGGGTCCAAGTGCAACAAGGGCTACGCGTTTGTTAACATGACGACGACGACAACGGCGCGTTGGCTCCACACCTTCCTCTAGGGCCACCGCTGGGAGGCTGTGGGATCCAGGAAGATGTGCGATGTCGTGCACGTGCACATTGGGGTACATATGCCGCTGCAATCTTTGCAATTCCCCCATAGTTCGGGTCGTAGATCTTTTAATTAGCTGCGCTGCTTGGAATTTGTAGGGCTTGACACCTTTGTGGAGCACTTCTCTGGGTCACAGTTCCCCTGCGACACCAAGAAGTTCCTACCAGTGTGCTTTGAGCCGCTGCGGGACGGCATCCGGTAGATAGAGGAGCATGTGGTCGGCTATCTAGTCGTCTCCTGCCGATTAGATTAAACTTTTGTTGTCGCATATTGACCAAATGTCTATATATCTTGCATTCTATCCGTTCTTGCTATGGATGGATAGAACGGGAGATAGACTTAGGTTGGCTTGATTTCTGGTCATTTGTGTGTTTTCCTTGTTCAAGCATGCGTCATTGAAGCTTGATTTGCCATTTATGTTGTATAATATATGCAGAGCTGTATTAGTTGAGTTGTTGAGTGATCTAGTCTGAATCTTCGTCGTGCTTTGCACGTGTTGTAAACTTCGGCTTGTAATTCTTTTGCTGCACGATATTAAGCCTACTTAAGTTACTGATAAACTGTCTTGCGGTTGTGCCACTTGGTATTAAGCTTACTTTAATTATTATTTGTGTTAAATTATTCGCATTATTCACCATTGCCACATGATGGAGTCACATTGTATTGTACTTCTGGATCAGTATATTCAGATTCTCATCCGTAAACATACTAGTTAGTGGTTTTTTTGTCCTTAATTAGTCTTAGGTTGGAATTTTAGTACAAGATTTGGGGATTCCGTGAGAATGATTAGGCCCTATTTAGTACCAACTGTTTTTAAGCATTGGGCCCTGTTTAGTACCACTGTTCTTTAAGCATAATAGAGCGCTGAATTATGCTTGCAGATTGAAAAAAATATAAAGGTTGTAGTTTTTAGTGAAAGATTTTTTTCTTCAGATTCTATGCTAGAATGAAACTCCTGTGAAATTTCATCATATACAAGGTTTCTAATACAAGAGTCTTGCAAGTAGGGCTGTTCACAAGAGTCTTACAAGAATTTTATAGATAGGAGTCTTGCAAAAATTATATAAGAAAAAGTTTCTCGCATTCTGAATTTATGGACCTAAATAATCAAGTTCTTGGAAGATAGCTGTACATATTCCAGACTTCTATGATATTTGCAATGCAAGAGCAGGATTAGCTCGGTTCCACGTAGCTTTTAGACCTTGAGAGTCTTTTTGAATGCATATTTTTTTTGAGGAATTTTGAAGGAATAGAATCCTATAGGATAGTTTCCTATATAGCCCAAAGGAGTAAACTTTCAATATTCATATGAAATTCTTATGGAATAACTCAATTGATAAATCACATGATTTTTTAGAGGATTTTTTTATCTGAGGTTATACTGAAAAATCCTGTCTTTCATGCCCCCCTCTTTTAAGTTCCTGCAAATTTCAGGTGGAGCATCCAAAGATCTTTCAAAACCAATTTCTTTGTTTTGCATTCCAATAGGATTGCACTATCATTCCTATGGAATTCCTATATTTTTTAAATTTTCTATGTTCCAAAAGAGGCCTGATTGGACGGATACACGAGCTTTTAGAGGATTTGCTATGCCTTCTACTAATTTCGCGTGAGATCTCAACAGTCAAAACACCCTCAAATTGGAATAAGTATGAATTGCCCCATTTTGTTTTACTTCAACCAACGTTTTCTTGTGTTTATTCTGTTCGTTTATGCTGTTGCAAATTTTAAAATAGAAAAACAAGAAAACCAAATTTCAATTTTAACGAGCTGATGGTTGGTGCTAAAGCCAAAGGCCCTTTTGCTTTGCTGTGTTGTTCTCTATAACTGTAGCTGACATGTGGGCAAGCTTTGCTGTGTCGTTCTCTATCTCTATAGCTGATATATGGGCCGGTGATCTTTTAGGGTTTCATGATTTTCACATTTTATATGTTCTGAAATTGTCTTGAAAATTAGGGTTTTAGGTTTCGGAAATTAGTGTTTCGTGATTTCCACATTTATTCAAATGAAATTAGAGCTTTATGTTTAAGAAATTTGGGTTTCATGTACTTGCATACTGTTTGTATGCAAATGGAATAATCGATTTGAGGAAAATTTCAAAAACATGCTCAAAATACTCTCCACATTTATTCTCAGTATAATTATCCCAAGTTTACATTTTTTTTGAAATTTTCTAACCCCTAGGGGCCGGATTTGCCTCACCCTAACCCTTGGGGCCACTAGGGGTACGGTAGCCCCCACCCTTTATTTTTTTAGAAAAAAACAAAAATCTTGCTTTCGGCTTCCCCGGATTATCGCTAAAATCTAAAAAATATTGTTTGATATGATTTTATCACATTTGATAATATCCCTTCCCTTAACAACTATTGGACCGAAAAGGCGACTAGGGGAGGGGGGGGGTAGTGAATAGGAGCTCCGCCTATTTTTCACCTTGATCGGATTCAACTCAATTTTCTCTCCATTAACTTTGAAAGCTATGAAGATCATCGAATAAGCATAGCGGATATCCTGTATTGAATCTAATCGAAACCTCAAAGTACAACAACTAAAAACACCCCAAGAAAACTCAAATTAAAACGAGCCGGTGAAAGCATCTAGGCCCCTAAAAATTATTTTGGTAATTAATGATAATATGTGAATATGGGATTAACGTGTTTATTGAGTATTTACAAGGTTAAGTCCCATTGGTGAACTTATTGACGCAAAAGTTGCATGCAAATGGACTACATGAAGATCTTTTGGCTTAAAGACATGGTACAATAGTCTAGGATCCTTTTTTTTTTGTATTTTACCGGTCTTAGGAGATTTGATTGGAAGACCGGATTATAGGATAAATACCGTACTATTAAGAGGGATCATGGCTAGTAGCTTGATAACATGTTCTTGTGCCATATGGATCAATTTAGGATCATGCATGCATTAATTTGAACTTGAAATTAAATTTGAAAGCTTTAAGTGCTTCATCCAAAATCGGTAGTCTGCAGATTATAATTGCGGTTGTATCGCAGTGCGGTATGTTGGACTTTACTTGGCGGTAGTACCGGATTTTGAAGGAACATCAAGCGAGCGAAAATACTGATGCGGCCGCTCTTTGGCGGTACTACGCATTGCGGTCATTACATTTTTAGTTGGCGGTTCAAGAAAACTAGAAGTGATGCATTTTGCCACAGAGCCGCCCGTGAGAATCGGTCGTACCACTCTTGAGAATTGGTCGTATCGATGTGCGGTTATACCGAAATTTACGAGGCGGTTCAATAAAAACAGTACCAGTGCATTTTGGCTCAGAAACTCGTTTTGGAAATCGGTCGTACTGCGTCTTAGAAACGGTTGAACCGCGCTACGGTTGTACCGATTTTTATATGGCGGTTTGAAAATTCCAGAACGCATGTATTTTTAGCAAAGTTTTGGAAACCCTACGATCGGTTGTACCGCTTTCGTCAATCTTGTCTGATCGAAATGCGGATGTACCGCGCTTTAGTTAGCGATCGTTCGATTGGGATTTCAACGGCTATATTGAGTATTTTTAGTGCTTGTTCTGGCCGTTAGCGTGCATTGACTTAAGAGCGGTCGTCAGCTCCAGCTTCTTGATCGTTTAGATTTTATTTGAAAGTTGGGGGTTTGGTCCCCAACGGTCATAATTGTTGGTGGGGGTTATAAATACCCCCCAACTGCTCAAGGCTGGTGAGCTAGAGTCCATTTAACATCTATAGAGCTTTGAGAGCTTTGTGCATTCACTCAACACTCAAAACCTCTTGTGCATTCATTGTGAGTTTGTTGAGATTCATTCAAGTGCATTCATACTCCTAGTTGATCTATTTGCACTTGAGTGCCGTCAAGTGAAGGCCGTTGATCTATTACTCTTGGAGTGTTCTTTGCACTCCTAGAGCGGTTTAGTGGTGGAGCACGGTGATATCTTCAAGAAGATTGTGAAGAGGCTCGGTGCAAGTTTGTGAGTGGTTCGGTGTTCACCATCTTCGAAGCGGAGGAAGAACAACCATAGTGATCGAGGGAAGGCTTAATTCGTGGAGCCGGCTTGAGGTGTCAAGCTTCCTCAACGTGGACTAGTGAAGACCGGCAAGTCTTCGATACCACGGGAAAAATATCGTTGTGTCTTTGTGATTATTTCTAGTCTTTATATTTTCGCATTTATATTTCTAGCTTGTTTATTGTGATTGAATTGCTTAGCTAGAAGTGTAACTAGTTTAGACTAAGTTGTTAATTGGCTTAAATTGTTAAATTGTTAAAAAGTTTAAAAACCTCCTATTCACCCCCCTCTAGTTGGTTATCCTTGATCCTACAAGTCTTTGGCAAGGTAATCTTGGTGAAGCGATGGCGGTAGTACTAGGAGCGATGAGTGATAGTACGATGAAAAGTAGTGTTGTGTGAAACAGTAGCCATACTACCGATGAACAGTAAAATCGCATGAAAACAAAAAACAAAAACCGGCTCAACTTTTGATCCGGTGATCCAAATCCCCTCAATTTTCGACTATAGCTCATCAAGAAGGTCAGGAACCTATTCCAATTGACGACTGGGAAGATCAAAGATAAGGTTCCATGAATTTCAAAGATGAGGAAAGAAGGGCACAAGAACCCTAGAAAATCAAACTTTGATCCTAGAACTTGCTCGAGGGTAAGAGATGATCAAGATGATCCTAGATGCATTCCCACATATCACAGTAAGCAAGATCTCAGCAAGAAACCAAAGGTTCATAAAAAACCCAAAAATCACCAAAGAGAGAGCAAAAACAAGAAGAGACTCATCTTGAAGAATCTTGCTTGGATTGATTTGAGATTGAAATTGGTTTATAGTCACTCCACTATGGAGGACAAAAGCTCAACACTTGAGTACACAATCAATCCATCTCTCACAAACTCTAGCCTCAACTACTCCAAAATTCACAAAACACAAATTAGGGTTTCTCACTTAGAAAGACTTGGGAACTCCATACATCTAGACATCCCCTTATATAGTATAGGTTAGTCTATGAGAGAAAACCCTAATAGGCACCCGTTAAGCCCACACACAAATGGGTCTACACTCACGCACGCTTCTCAAAGCGGATGACGAACCAAGCTTCCTGAATCCGTTTCTTCGTGATCTTTAACTTCATTTGACCTAAACCACCTCTCCTTTCACCATCTTGCGTCGTGGTTTAGCCAAAAGTCATAAAGACGGTATTTTGGTGAAATTACCAAAATACCCCTTCTCGACCTATCTCCGAAGACCGAGTCCAATCTTCATGAAGCATTCCCATGCTTCGCCACGTGTAGGTTGATCAACGGCTTTCTTCATGTTGGCAAGTCTCTCCCATTCGACTCCCATCGAAACCATCATGGCACCTGCACCGACCCTACGCCGCTTGATGCAACCCGTCGCACCGAACTTCCCATTCGTTTATCCTTGTCTATTTTGCACTATGCTTGAGTCCACTGACTTCACCCAACATCCTCGATCGTTCTGTACCTCAGCTCTCCAAGCCTAGTCCTGATCATCCTCGCCGTTGACCGTCGTTGACCTCCAAGCCTCCTGCACAACAATAGACCAAGAAATCGATTCGAGAACAAGTTCTTCACAACTTGACCCACGTTACTCAAAACATGCATCATGCAACATATATGCACTGAAACCCATGAAATTGACTTAAGCTTTAATTTCCAGAGAAGTGTAAAAAATCTTACTTAAGGTCCATATGAAAGAACAATTGCTCAATTTTAACCTTTGATCATTGTGAGGTTCCAAGAATTGTAATTCAAGTTTAGAAATAGCAATAAGATCATAAAAATAAAAATTAGATGCCCCCTCACTATGGTCATCATTTTTCAAAAAAAAATCATTTTCATTTTTCAAAAAAATTCATTTTCCCCTTTTCCTCTAAATAGCTCCCCTTTTAATATTTTTGCTATATCTTCTCCCGCTTTGACAATGGAGTCATCAAGGAATCATATCTTCCTCTCATCCAGAGATGACAAATGTAGAGATGAGGATGAAGCATAAAAAAGAGCATGCATGAAATGCAATGGAGTGACTTTATTTTTTATATTGTTCACTTTTTAGTACAAGAACCTTTGGAGATTACCCAAAAGAACAAGCTAGCATTTCTAGTATTACTCAAAACACATCAAGCATGAATGTGCTATCAAGATCATGTTAAAACATGTATATCAAAGCTAAGCTATAAGTCTCAAAATGAAGCGATGAAATTTTCACAAGTTAAGCAAAGCTTGAAAAATAGCAAGTTCATCAAAAGGGATCCTAAAGTGATAATGGCCATGTTAGAATATCAATGTGAGATCAGGAAGATAACAAAGACCATTCTAGAGACAAAAGGTCCTAAAGTGAATCATTTTGCTCAAGATGCCTCAATCACCCAATTTGTTAACAACAATTTTCATTTGCAATGAATGTTGACGTTGATTAAATGTCTATCTTAGTGAAGAAGATCCTGGATTAGGAGCCATCCACAAACTCTTTCTAAGATTCAATCGGGGTGACAAATATTGAGGTTCATGTCAATTTTGACAAGCAGTTCCCTTGAGATTGTCTGGATCATCAAACTATCTCTAAGTTCATGTCTTTCACATGCAGTCTCGTGAGAATAGTTTGGCACAATTTAAATACATGAGAACCTTAAAATTTTTCTTTCGCACAAGAGCAATTTCAGATTCACAAAGGAACAAAAAACTCAAATGATGTTCAATCCTAGATTCAAGAGTTAACAAAGCAATCTTAACATGGCCAGTGTCACAAAAAGATCACTAATTATGCAACTAGCTAAAAGAACCACAAATTGTAACTTTCAGTTCAGGTTGTCTTAAAGTTCTAGCTCATTAAGTGTAACATCCCAATTTTTCTAAGCTTTAAAAATCCTTTGAATAGTTGGTAGGAAGAAAATTCACCATTTGGATTTATTTGAATTTAATTTAAAAGCTTAATATTGGACTTTGAGTAACAAAACCATTTAATATGACTAAAGTCAACATGAACAATAGTCAAAACTATTTTATTTGGACTCTATGTGCTTGGATATATTTTCTAGAATTTTTCCAAGATCATTTGCTAATTTCTATTGCCATTTGGAATTTTGCTATTTTCTAAAATGGAAAAGCTATTTAAAATCTCTAACAGTCCTTGGGCCTAAACCCACTCTTTCCCCATCCGGCCCAACCTCAGGTAAAATTTCACGCCAAGACGCTTGGCCTCCATCGACAAGCGGACCCACCCGTCGGCCTCTCCTCTCTCGCGTGTTTTCTTCGTCGGGCAATGTCGGTAGTTGGATCGCCAATGGGCGGCCCGATCTTGGTGGCGATTGGGCGGTCGAACATTGTCTTGTTTTTGGGCGTCCGTCTGAGTTAGACGGCGAGATCTCGCCCGCGCTCGTGCGCCTCGCCGTGTTTTTTCTCGCTCGTGCTCGCCGAGTCGGCCCTCGACAAGCGGGCCCGCTACTGTCGCATTCTTCGTCTCGATTTCGTCGCGGAGGTTGTTGCGCCACCGCGCGGCCGTTTTGGGCGTCCGCGCTCTGGACTCTCCCACGCCGCCATATTTAAGGGAGGCCACCCTCGCCTCCTTTCGCCGAACCCTAGCCGCCTCGCCGCTGGCCGCGCCCTAGCCGCCACTAGAGCTCGGAGATTCAATCTCGCCGCCGATTCAATCTCGCCCGCAACTCCGTGGCGATTCCGCCGCCAGAGCCGCCGGAGCCTCGACGCCTACACCTCCGGCATCGCAAGAGCGAGGGCTTCCTCCTGGTCACCTTCGTTTCACCGGAGCACCGCCCTAGCACCGTCGCCGTCGAGCAAAGCCTCTCCGCCGCTCAACCTCGCCGGGACGCCACAGTTGTCTCGAGCACCGTGAGCACCTCGGTGTGACCTCGTCGCACCCTCTACTTCCTGTACCACCGCCCGCCATGGGAGACGCCGCCGTTCGCCGTCTTGGGTTGGGATCCGGCCGCCGTACTCGCGTCGTCCACGTCGGCGTCCGCCTCATCGCCTACAGCCTCCGTGGCACGCGCGGCGTGTCGACCGTGGGCACAGCGTCGGTATGCGTCTTGTGGTCGCGCCACCTCGGCCCGACCAGAGGCTCGGTGGACTTGGTCCGCCATGGTAGTGTCAGCGGCGTGGGCCCCACGTCGGGATTTTTTTATTTATCTTTTCCGAAATTCCCTGGGCTGACGTCATGCTGATGTTATGCTTGCGCAATATTCTGATTTTTCTGTTGAGAAATAATTCAGGAAATTCATATAATTCTGATTTTAGGGTTTTCTTTAGATTCAAACTTCCAAACCCCATAACTTTTGCATCCTAACTCCAAATCTGCCCATTCAAATTTCTAAATTCGTCTAAAATCAAGATCTACTTAATGGAGATTTTTTTTGGAGTTGTTTTGCCTCTGTTATTTATTTATTTTGTTTATTTGCTTCGTTTGCGAGTAGACTTCGACGCTTCTGGAAGATTTGAAGAAGAAGGAACACATCAAGACCAAGATCAATTCCTAGATCTATTCCAAGGCAAGTCATGCTTTGACCATGTTGAATCCCAGTTTCCCAAATATTATCTTTATTCAAAGTATTGCATTTTATTTCAAGTAATTATTTAAATGCTCTTGGGATTAGCTATTAAATCCAATCTGTTATGCCTTCCTTGTATAATTGTTATGCCTTGATCCTTTGTCACCCTAGTTGATAATTAGTTGGTAATATTATAGCACCAACGTGGGTTGGTTAGTATGATTAGATTGCTTAGCCATGCCACGAATCACCTATTCATGTAAAGTGCAATTATTAACTTGATTAAGTGACTATGTAACTTGAAATAATCTGTGTGCACTATGTGTCTTTGTGGCATGTGTTGCACTTAATTCAACTGGGTGGGAAAAAGGTTTAGACCGAGGCAAGTGGAAGGAACTGTGTGACATGGTGGCTTTGTGATATGGGTTCGTGAATCTGTGTGCCTTAGTTAGAACAATGGAAGTCTTGCCTCGGTCATTTAAGGACTGAACTTTGTGCGCCATTGAATTGAGCCCTCCTGTACGACCACATGCCTGTTATGGGACGGGCCTAGCATAGTAAGATACGAATTCTTAGTATGGATTGCTCAGGCGGTAGGTTAGGCTATGTGAATAGGGTGGGGGTGTATGCTATCATGTAGTCGCATCGCGGGACGGTTCACCGCTTCGTCATAAGCGGTGTGTGTTGTACCCTACATTGTGTATGGTTTGGTATGACATAAGCACATCGGGAGCATCTATGTTGGGATGAAGTTTCAAATGCTTTGTTACGATTAGTGCTTGCAACATTTGGTTGTATCTTGTGGGTAAAGTGTACAAACTCTGCAGAGTGTAAACAATCTATTGAATAGTCGCGTCCTCGGTTATGGACAATGCTCGGGATTTCACACGAGGGTAGATCTTTAAAAGCGTGTGGGAAGGAGTGTGTGATCTAAATCATATGGCTATGTGAATAATCTGTTAGGTGTGTGTGTCTTTGTGAAATCAAGCTATTAAAATTATTATTCTTGTCTATTTGTTTTACCCCTTTTAATCTATTCTTGTATTCAATTGCAAATGTTGCATTTACGCAAAGAACCACAAAATGCCATTCCCTTGTAATAAGCTTGCATGTATATCGCATTTTACGTGGTGTGACTTGCGAGTACGGTGTGTACTCACGCTTGCTTGAAAATAAATCAAGCAGAAGAGGAGGAGTCTTCACTAGCATTCGAGGAGGAGTTTATCGAAGGTGCCTGATCGTGAGGTCTAGATCCCAGTCGGTTGCCTGTGGTGAATCAATGGGACACATTTGTCGCTTTTGTTTCATTGCTTTAATTCTCTGTTAGCTCTGCGTGGCTTAATAATTGTAAACTCGACCATAAGGTCAAACCATTATTTATTAATCAAACTATTCGTTTATGCTACTATTCGCTTGTGTGGATCGATACTCATCTTTGTTGATACTGTGTGCACTAGCGTGATCCTAGACTAGTACATGAAACACAGAGGGTCCAGAATTGTAATTTTGGGTCCCGACATTAAGCAAAGACTAAGCTACATATGTGAAAGCATAATAATTCTAGCAAGTCAATGAACTAGGCATGAAATTGAGCAAGAATTGAAATACTAAAGCTCAAACGGGTAATAAGTAAAGCTTTATCAATTTAAATGACAAGTAGTAAAGCTTATATTACAATGCATCTTTTTGTTATTTTCATATGAATGCAATATAATACAATGAGATGTAAGAAAAACTCAAAAGCCTAAAAAGATAAAAAAGATTGGAAAGTTCAAAACAAGATCAAGGAAAGATCAGAAGAGAACCAACCCCCCTCAAACTAACCCATAGGGGTAAATTACCCTTAACTCGCTCCTCAAGGTAGCTAACCTAGTTGGGTCTAAAGACTTGGTGAGGATATCAACTAGTTGAGCCTCAGACTCCATAAATTCTAAGACAACATCACCCTTGTGTTATCACGGAATGTCAATGTGCTTGGTCCTAAAATGTTGCACATGATTTTTAGCAATATTAATGGTAGAAGTGTTATCACAGAGAAGAGGAACACTAGCAAAAGCTAACCCATAGTCCTTAAGAGTGGACACTATCCACAAAATCTGACTACAACAACTAGCAGCAGCTACATATTCAACTTATGTAGTGGATTGTGCAACAGAGGACTGCTTCCTAGAAGACCAAGAGATGAGAGAAGTGTCTAAGAAGTGACAAGTGCCTGAGATACTCTTCCTATCTAACCGATAGCCAGCAAAATCAGAATAAGAAAACCCTCGAATGGACAACGAAGATGAGTAGGCATACCAAATGTCATACTGGAGGGTACAGTGAAGGTACCTGAAGATGTGTTTGACGGCTTGGCGATGAGAAGTCCTTAGCGACACCTGAAACCTCGCACACCACGAAGTGGATGTCCGGTCTTGAGACCGTTAGGTAAAGGAGGGAGCCGATTATACTACGGTACTCACGTTGATCCACGGCTTCTCCTTCCTCATCTGGATCCAAAGCAGTCGAAGTCGCCATGGGAGTGGCGATCGACTTGTAGTCACCCATCTCGAAGCGCTTGAGCAAATTCTTGGTGTACTTCGTCTGATGGATGAAGATCCCTTCCTTACATTGTTTGATTTGAAGCCCTAGAAAGTAGTTGAGCTCTCCCATCATACTCATCCCAAATTCTCTGGACATGGTCTCAGAAAAACTGGAAACAAGAGCATAAGAAGAATCACTGAAGTTAATATCATCTACATAAACCTGCACAAGCAGGAAGTTATCTCCATACCTAAGAATGAACAGGGTCTTGTCTACCTTACCAATCTCAAAGTTATTCTTAAGCAAGAAGGTTTTAAGTCTATCATACCAGGCTCTAGGGGCTTGCTTAATACTATACAAGGCTTTGGATGGCTTGAAGATATGATGTGGATGCTTGGGATTCTCAAAGTCTAGGGGTTGCCTAACATACACTCCCTGAGCTACCAATCTAGCCTTATTTCTAACCATAGAACTATCCTCACTTTGTTTGTTTTTAAACACCCAACGAGTTTCTATCATATTATGACCACTAGGAAACTCTATTAGGTTTCAGACATTATTCCTCTCAAAGTTCTCTAACTCCTTATGCACGTCATTGACCCAACTTGAATCAGATAAAGCTTGTGATATATCGCGGGGTTCGAAAGAAGCAACAAATGCAGAATAGGAGTAGAGACTCGAATCGTGATGCCTAGAGCGAGTGACTCGCCTACGAAGATGACCAATCATCTGATCCGGAGGATAACACATCTAAATGTAAAGTAGAGCGTCGGGGGAGATAGCACCTCTTCGATCTCAGCAGGTACTGTTGATGATCAAGATGTAGCAGGAGTCTCAACTGAAGGTGAAGAAGTCAAAGCAGGTTCTTGAGCTGGAACAGGAGCGTCAGCAGTAGGCAGGAGACCATCATCGACTCCATCATCATCTTCCTCCACAAAGATGATCTCTGTCGCGTGTGTGCGACCTGAAATGTCTGATCTAGCTCTAGGGCTAGTCTCATCAATAGTGACATTACATGTCTCCTGAATAACGTTAGTCTTAACATTAAGAACGAAAACCCATCAAATGTGCAGGATAACCCATAAATAAATCATCAAAAGTTCTTGACTCAAATTTATCTAGGTTTCCTGTCTTAAGAATGAAACACTTGACTCCAAAAACTCGAAAATGAGAAACAAAGCGTTTTCTACCAAACCGAAACTCATATGATGTATTGCCCAAAGACAGTCTCAAGAAGACACGATTTGCGATATGGCAAGCTGTGAATCGTTCTCAAGGCACCGGAGAGTTCAGAAGCCAAGCGAAGAACAAGATCATGAAAATGATCAAAGCTTCATGCTTCAAAGCAAGAAAGAACACCCAAGAATATCTCGAGAAACCATCGACTATGACTAGAATGTACCATTTGCCACCGATTGACCGAACCCTAGCAGGACCAACAGTATCCATGTGAAGCAACTGTCCTGGTCCGTCAATCATGACCATAGTCAATGAAGGGTGTGAGGCGAAAACTTGCTTGCCATGTCTACAGGGCGCACATACAGTATCCTTGACAACTTTGAGTTTGGGCAAACCTCTCATGAGATCAAGGTTGCTAACTCACGTCAGATGACCAAAACCAATGTGGCCCCAAATGACGGTGCAAAGCTAGAACTCAGAAGAAGATGCAATCAAACACTTGAGTGATCCAGCAAGAGATTCAGAAAAGTCAGCTCCAAAGATCCTACCAACTCTAGAAATTCCAAAGACAAGCTCACCAACATAGTCAAGCATACGACAAGCATTTTTCTTAAACCTAGTTTCATAGCCATCATCGAGAAGTTGCGAGACAGAAAACAAATTGTACCTTAGCTTGTCCACAAGGGCGACATCCTTCAAGATGAACTTGTCGTTCACCCTGATTGATCTTGTTCCTTCAATCCGCCCTTGTGTATCATCTCCAAAGGTGATGAAGTCATCACCCATTGACCGCGTGAAGGAGGTGAACCATCTTTAGTCTCTAGTCATGTGACGTGAACATCTAGAGTCGATGAACCACGTGTTCTTCCTCCTTCCGTAGTGATCCTGAAAATCAAGGCACAAAATATCGATGTGTCTCAATACTGGGGTTTGTTAAACATGACTTGAAAACCCAGTACTGAGACACACGTCTACCAAAAGCATGTGAACAAAATTTGCTAGCCTTGATTCTACTTGAAGTTCTATCATGAACAATGGTTACAAGAACATGAGATGCACCCTCTAGGAACACGACGATGATGAGTATGTGAAACAAATCCTAGTCTAGGTTTCTTTATTTCTAGATGGCCATGTCTCATGAAAGCTCTAGGTTGATGAGATAAAATTCTAGTAAAATTTTTTCTAACATTTTTCAATCTACACCAACAAAACTCAAGCAAATGCCCATCCTTCTTGCAGTAGGTGTAATGGTACTTGGTACCATTGGGATATACACCTTTTGACTCGGAAGATGGTTGGGTAAAACCTGCATATTCGAAAAGAGTTTTTGCAGGTTTGGTTTTGAACTCAACTAAGCCATTTTCCAATACTTGAATGACATTTATCTTGGACTTGTCTTGGGCAAAGTTATATCCGAACTCTTACTTCCCATAAGGAGTTTTGGACTTGTCAAGAATCATATTCAATTGTTTCTTACCATAAGAATTTTTTTCTAATGTGTCATTGAGATAAACATTTTCCTTTTCAAGGTTAAAGCATAATTCATAAGGTTTAGCCTTAATAGCTCTAGCATACTTCTCCTTATGAATAGCAACTTCAAACTTAAGGGATTCACATGAAGCACAAGGAGCATAATTAATTTTGTCCTTAAGCTTATCATACTTAACTCTGACTACTTCTAACATGTCATTCACTTAACATTCACGTTCTGAGCAGAAAGAGCAAGTGCTAGACTCAGCCTTATCAGAAGTTACCAACTTACTAGATTCTAAGCATTTTCACAAGGAGTAGATTTAAACTCAATTAACTCAGTCCTAGCATTTAGTAGTTGGTGCATGGAAACATCATGAGCATTTTGTAACTTAGTAAGTTCAGAATGTAAAGCATGGCTGGATGAGCATTCATCAACATTAAGATTTTTAGCATTCACAAGTTCTAGCGTCAGATTATGAACTCTAAAGTCTTATCCTGACTAAGCAATTACTCATAGATGGTATCACATCTAGTTGAGAGAACTTCATATGATGGAGGTACCTCTTCGATGTCATCGATGTCGATTGAGTCAGCCATGAAGCACATGCTGATGAAGTCCTTTGCCTTCCCTTTCTTCTTCTCTTGAGGGAGCTCCTCCTCCTTTTCCTACTCGCTCCTAGAGTCACTACTACAAAAAGGCTAATACTGGACGCCTTATCACAAACGGTTGACCAAAACCGTCTGTATTACATGCAATCATAGACGGTTTTGGTTTAGAGACCATCTGTGTTACTGGCTGTGCTAAAAACCATCTGTGAAGAGGTAATATCACAGACAGTTCATAGCTAAAACCGTATAACCATCTGTGGTAATTCTACATATCACATACGGTTTTCAACAAAGAACCGTCTGTGAAGCATCACGGATGGTTCTTAACAATAACCGTCTGTGATATTACTACATATCACAGATGGTTTTTTTGTTATAAACGTCTGTGATAATATCACTACAGCTCCCAGTTGAAGCCCGATGAGTTTCTTCGTTGCCGATGCGCGCGTCTCTTCGTCGCATCCGCTTCGGTTCCCCGATGCGTCTCTTTGTCTCACGCTCCGAATTTATTCCTTATTTTATAAAAAGGATCATCCGCCATCGAAGATGATCATCCCCACATATAGATGATCTAGTACTTATAAAAAAACAGAAATAGCTGCCTCTTCTGTTTCCTTGTTGCCGGCATTGATGGCCTACCTAGCCGCACTGTACGAGCACCTCTCTCAGACGTTGAACTGTCTTTGCGAAGAACACTGCTTCAACAATGTCTTCCCTCCTCTGTCCGAGAATTTCCGGGCGGTGTGACGGCCACCTTCCACCGCCTTGACATCCTCCTCCGCCATGTCTTAGGGTGATCTCCCACTTTCGGCGAAGTTTGGCGTCATCGGCGTGGTCCTCCAAAACGTTGCACGTCTCGTGAGGCTTGCCGTCACTTGAACTACTTAATCGAGGTGGCGGGCGATCGAGTCGACTAGGCCGAGACCCTCAACAAGGGAAGAGAGCCTATGGGCTCAATTCTTCTTGATTCAACGACCGAGGGTCTTCGGAGACACTGAACGAGCAGTGCGTCGCAAGTGGACGATTTTAGACTTCGCTCGATCATGAACCGTGCGCCTCGACGCCGGGCGCCTACGAAGTATTGAAGACGGAGATAGCGACCTACCTTCGCCACTAGAAAAACTTTATTATATGTTGAAAATTCCAAAATGTAAAAAAAAATCTAGTTTGGAGGTGAAGTTATAATATTAATTATATGTTGAATTATTACTCTCTCTCTCTCTCTCTCTATATATATATGTATGTATGTATAGTTAAAGCAAATTTTCAGCAGTATTTAAATGACAAAATTAACATATAAACATGTAATTTCTTCATGTCATGTAAGTGTATATACAAGATAAATATACTTGAGAAAAAACCATTTCACAGACGGTTCCATAATGGAACCGTATGTGATATGGGACATATCACAGACGGTTCTATTATGGAACCATCTGTGATAATTATCACTAACGGTTCCTGTGGATATCGTGGGGATATGCTCATGATATTAGGATGATGAAACAATTGGCAATGGCTTTGTTGGTTTGAAGTTTCATGCGTTTTCGGCAAAGTTAGAGAGGCGGCCAGTGAACTGCGGTCAGACCGTCTTTGTGCTGAATGTTGATATAATTGGGAAATTGATTATGGGCTATGTCATATCCATATTTGTTAATGCATATATGTTGCATATTGCATGTTTTGAGCTAACGTGGGTCAAGTTGTGAATAACTTGTTCCCGGAGACGATTTCTTGGTCTATTGCTGTGCAGGTGGCTTGTAGGTCAATGACGGTCAACGACAAGGAGGATCGGGACTAATCTTGGAGAGTTGAGGTCCAGAATGATCATGGATGCCGGGTGAGGTCAGGTGACTCAAGTATGACGCAAAATGGACGAGGTTGATCGAACGGGCAGTTCGGTGCGACTGGTTTGATCAAGCAGTGCGGAGGTCGGTGCAAGTGCCAAGGTGGTCCGGTGGGAACCGGATGGGAGACACTTGCCGACCACGATGAGAGCCGCCGATCAACCTACGTGGTGAAAAAGCGATTGCTTCAACAGTTGGACTCGGTCTTCGAAAAGATCGAGAAGGGTATTTTGGTAATTTTACCAAATACCGCCTTGGTGACCTAATGCCAACCCGCGGCGCAAGACGGTGCGTCAAGAAGTGGATTAGGTCAAAAGAAGTGAAGACGACACTTTAAAATGCGTGCGTGTGTGTTCTGTTGTTGTTGGGCCTTAACGGAAGCCCATTAGGTTTAATCTTCTAGAAGCTCCAGTTCTAAAAGGGTTTTAGGGTTGGTGGCTGCCTTATAAAAAGATCTGAGATGGGACATCTGGTTGTAGTCCCGTAAAATCCGGAGTTCCTTGGCGGTGGCCAGTCGTGCCTGTAGAGCTCCCACAAAAACTGGATCCTTGGCGGCGGCTGTCTCCCGCAGGAATAGGAGCCTTATGGCGGCTGGTAGCCACTTGAAAAATTGAAAGATCAAGAGCGGTGACTGCTCAGAGAAATGAGATCGCTGTGGCTGTAGTCGTTTGTTGTTGCAAGATCTTGTTATTTGGCTGCCATTTTTTTATGCGTTGAGGTGTTGATTTCTTTCCCATCTGTTGGCTATTTTGGATTTGTTTATTAGCTTGGGCTGCTATCTCTGATTCGTCTGAATCCTTGTTGCTGTGCCTTTGCTGCTCTAGATAGTACTTGGCTTTGCGGTAGTGTCTCTTCTAGATGCTTGTCCCTCGGTAGAAATAGGCAGCGGCCTGTCCCTGTGCAGAAATAGGAGCGCCCATAGAAACCGGAGCCTGCGACGACGGCTCGTAGTCTCTTGAAAAACAGAAAAATCCTCTGGGCGGCGGCTGTAATGATCGTCGTTTTGCCTCATGCATGTGAGCAATTTCCTCTGTGATTGCACTTGGCAGCGTTGTAAGCTTTTTACTGGATTCCCTTCGATTTGTGAAACACAAAGCCGTGCATTGAGTCTTTATTTTTATTGCTTGTGTGCTGCCATCAAAACAAATCCTTTGCTTTGGTTTTAGTTTTTTTTTGCTTGGATGCAGTTTGGTTTTGATTGCTACTGTGACTATCTTCAATGATCTGACTAAAGTTCTAGTGTTTTATTGCCTTGGGTTGCAGTCCCCGTGTGCTTGCTTGTTGACTCAGTTTTTGGTGGTTTGTTGCGGCCGACCTGTGCATGAGATGGCGTACTTGGCACCCTGCAGTGCATTGGTATGCTCAAGAACAGAGGTCGGCAGAAGTGTTTGTGTCGGCCCATCTTTGTGCGTCTTGGCGGCACTAGTTCATGATAGCGTTACGAGAAAAGAAGGAGGTCCGTGGTCAGAGCAAAGCGCGACTTGCTTGCTTACGTCTGTGATGTGTTTATCTCTGCTTTCTAGGAAGGATGAATTAATCTATTGTTTCTTCGCCTACTACTTGTTGATCGGAAGCTAGAGACTTCAATTGATTTACATGCAATTGCCTAGATTTATTTCTTATTTGAATCTTGTGTTGTTCTTGTTCATTTCATATATACTGACAAGCTAGTTATTCCTTGTGCATCTTCCTATCTTTGTTGTGAGATGTTTTTGGTCTTTTGCTTCGGTTTGATCGGATTCAACACGGGTCATCCATTTGTGCTCAGATGCGATCTTCATAGCTTTTATAGCTATTGGAGTGAAAGTAGTGTTGAGTTCGATCGAGAGAAATAGAGAAAGCGTCTATTCACCCCCCCTCTAGTCGCCTTTCCGGTCCTACAATTGCATAATAGAACCGTCTGTGATAAGTCTCTTTATTAGTAGGAGCCCGACCGCTAAGGTTTGCGAAATCCTAACTCGTTACTCCTAGGGTTTGCTAGACGCGCACTCCTACTCTTACCGTTCCTCCCCATCTCGATGCCACCGCTCGACCCGTCGCCGTCGTCGCCGGGCCAGACACCGCTCTGCCTTTGTACAAGACACTAAATGACGATACTAGTGTCTTGTGCAGTTTCAGGGTCGTGCCACAAATATGGTGACGCCGCCACCCAAGCCACTGGGCTTGGCCCCGCGTGTCGCCTACGCCATCATGGCTTGGTTCTCCTGCTCGGCCTCCTGCGCTCGGGCCCTGGCTCCCTTGGCTTTGCTTTCCCCATCCTTCCTCTATTCTCTTCTAGATCTGTTAGCTTAATGTCTTTTGTTGAGTTTGATTTTTGTGCTTGAGCCTTAAGTTGTGTCCTGATGTTTGTGTGATTTATGCAAGGTGAAAGAGATGGATGAGGGTTGTACTGGTGGTGGGGTCGCCGCCATGGTTGCGCTGTACTGAGGTATCACCCTACCTTACTCCCTTTCTGTCTCTACCCCTTGCTCTGTGATGAAAATGGCTAGTGCTCTGCGATGGATGCCGATGGCTACTACTGGTGTGGTGGGTTTGGACACCCTTGGTCTTGCTGTCTTACTGTTGAACTGCTTAATGTTGTTAATAGTCTTATGCTGAAATTGAATTAATAATTAGTTCATATTAATAGTCCCCTTGCTCGTGATGTAATGATGTTAATAGTCTTATGTGAAATTGAATTGATAATTAGTTCATATTAATAGTCCCTACCATTCCATTCATAATCTGTTCTCTATAAAGTCTCCAAGCGATGGTACTTGTGCCATTAAAATAGGCATATATATATATATATATATATATATATATATATATATATATATATATATATATATATATATATATATATATATATATATATATATATATATATATATTTTCGTTGTCTGACCACTTTAGGAATTGCGTCCCACAGCATGAGAAGGATGAGGCGGTAGCCACGGGCAACCTCATTGAGCCCTGCAAGTTTAAAAAGTATGGATGCAAGGAGGCGTCGGGACATCCAATTACGGATGTTGTCGATAGGTAATTGGGCGTCGCTATGTTCGAGAAAGTGGCGTGAGCCGCGCGGTATTCCATTGGAAAGTGGCATCATCTATCGACAACCAACAATTCTTGAGCATGTAATCGTCTTTAAACCCAACAAGAATACCAATGTGAGAATGGTTGCTTGGTGTTCTTGTTGGGTTTAAAAACGATTACATGCTCAAGAATGGTTAGTTGCTGATATATGATGCCACTTCGATCGGAATACTCAAGGCGTCCACATCACTTTCTGAACATAGGTCCAATTACCTATCGACAATATCCAGGTAATTGGATGTCCTGACGATCTCCTTGAATCCATACTTTTTAAACTTGCAGGGGCTCAATGAGGTTGCTCGTGGCTACCGCCTCATCCTCCTCATGTCTTTGCGTGGGCGATCCCCCAAAGTGGCCGAGAGACTACACTTAACAATATATATAAAATATATATATGATGTTGGTTTTAATGGCACAAGCAACCCTTTGCGCTGGGGCTTTATAGAGAAAAGTCATCACGCATTTATTTTAGCTACAAACCGCTATGCGTGATAGGTTCCTATTACGACGGTTTCGATTAATAACCGCTCAGGAAAGTATGCATCATGAGCGGTTTGAAAACCGTCTGTGATGACCTCATGTCATCATTGACCCATAAACTCAGACGGCTCACGAAACCGTCTGTGATGACGTTTTTGAACCGTCTGTGAATACCTTTTCTGTAGTAGTGAGTCCGCATCACTTATGGATTGCTCACCAAAAGCAGCAAGGACCCAATGAACGGCCTTCATGAGCTTAGCAGCATCAAACTTGGACTTGTTCCCTTGAGGCTTCCTCCAAGCTGCCTTCTCCTCCTTATGGTTGCTCTTCCCTTTCAGCTTAGGACTGTTCATCCGGATGGTAGAGCTCTCACACTCATATCATGTTACAGGGCCGCCTCTCTTCTTGTTTCTCACATTGTGATAGGCCCGTGTGAACTTTTTGGTTAGGAGGGCTAACTCAGGCTCAGAGATAGTATCAAGTTCTTCTTTATGGATTGCAGACAAGCAAGCAAGTGAAAATCCAAATGAAGATTCAGAAGAGCCATCATAAGTTTTCTTGAGAGGGTCTGCTACTAAAGCTATGTTCTCCTTCTTAGGATGATCAACTCTTTTAATCTCATGTGTCTTGAGTTTGCTATAGAGCAACTCCAAAGTGAGATCAGAGATATTGACATTCTCCTCAATAGCAGTAGCCTTTATCTCCCACTCCTTCGTGTTGATTGCAGCTAAGAGATGGGTAGCATTCTCAGACTGATAATACTCGATGTCGACCGCTCTCAACTGATTGAGTACTCAACACTTGAGCACACAATCAATCCATCTATCACAAACCCTAGCCTCAACAACTCCAAAATCCCCAAAACACAAATTTGGGTTTCTCACTTGGAAAGACTTGGGAACTCTATATCTGGACATCCCCTTATATAGTGGAGGCTAGGCTATGAGAGGAAATCCTAATAGGCACCCGTTAAGCTTACACACAAACAGATCTACACTCACACACGCTTCTTAAATCGGATAACGAACCGAGCTTCCCGAATCCGTTTCTTCGTGATCTTTAACTTCATTTGACCTAAACCACCTCTCCTTGCACCATCTTGCACCGCGGTTTAGCCAAAAGTCATCAAGGCGGTATTTTGGTTTAATTACCAAAATACCCCTTCTCGATCCTTCTCGGAAGACCGAGTCCAATCTTCATGAAGCAATCCCATGCTTCGCCATGTGTAGGCAAGGTAGTTAAAATCGCGATCCTACTCGTAAAGTCGTACGATTCTACGATCCCACGATGACCCGTCGATCCAGATCGCACTATGGATCGGAATCAGGTAGAATCGTGGTAGAGTCGCGATCCAAAGGGTAGAATCATGTAGAATCGTGTAGAATCTTTTTTTTAGAGGCCCGGTTTTGCTGATATTTTGTTTTAGAGCAAAATTTGTTGATATTAATTTCTGAGATTGAAACTATAAATAAATAAAGAGCATGCAAAATATTATATCAGTGTGGCAATGCTAGTACAAATATCTATATTATGAGTTATGACATGAGCAATCTTGAGCTTGATAATGATAAGCTATTTTTATTCCTGTAGTATGTCTAGCTGCTTTTAAGGAACATGCAAGCGTTGCAATTAGATATTGATTTACAAAACTTGTGAATATTTCTCATTAATTGTAGTAAACTAGTCAAGGCCATTGGCTGTTCTCTTGTAGTTCAGAACTATATCACCCATCATGTCAGTACCATTATGCTTTTCTGTTGTGTGATAAGAAGTGTTTTGCCCCTTTTTTGGTAATAAGTAAGTGGTAAACCTTATAAGAATCATACAAACTTATAGTATAGATGTTAAATATGTGTATTTTTACAAATACGTAGAATCGCCGATTCTACCATTCGATCCTACCGGAGGCAAATCGATCCGACTCGGGATCTCGACTCTGACTACCTTGCGTGTAGGTTGATTAACGACTCTCTTCATGTTGACAAGTCTATCCCATTCGGCTCCCACAAAAACCACCATAGCACTTGCACCGACCCCGCATCGCTTGATGCAACCCGTTATACCAAACTTCCTGTTCGGTCATCCTTGTCCATTTTACGCCATGCTTGGGTCCATTGACTTCACCCGATATCCCCGATCGTTCTGGATCTCTACTCTCTAAGTCTAGTCCCGATCATCCTCGCCGTTGACTGTTGTTGACCTCCAAGCCTCTTGCACAATAATAGACCAAGAAATCGATTCTGGGAATAAGTTCTTTGCAACTTGACCCATATTAGTCAAAACATACATCATGCAACACTTATGCACTGAAACCCATGAAATTGACCTAACTTACAAACATCGCTACTAAGGCGGCGTGATCAGGGCAAAACCGATCGAATCAGCCATAAAGGCTTGGTCGACCGCCATCATGAGACAGAACTCGAATTTCACGAAAACGAGTGTTTCGACAAACCTTCAACATCATTGCCAATTGTACCATCATCCTAAGATTATGAGTATATCCCCATAATATCCACAACAACGAAAGTTTGATCTGATCAATAGGGGCGGGCCAGGCGGCCGACCACATGAATTTTTTTTATAGAATGAAAATTTTGATACATGTGATAATATTTATTTCTTCTTTTTTACCTCCATAAAGAAAATCAAAACTGTCATTTGGAACCCAAATAAAATATTTTCAGACTTTGAAAAGGTTTTATTAATTCTGTAAGTATTCTTTTAGTCTTAGGAGAAAATAGAAAAAACGTTTTATAAATTTAGGAAATTTCATGAAATGGCTCGAAAATTCAATAATGAATAAAATAATTATTTTAAATTGGATTTTGAAATTGAGGCTGTTAACCTTATGTTGGTGTGATCGTGCCAAATTTATGTATGAACTTATGTTGATGCATACTATGTTATTACACGTGAGACTTATATATGTACTCGTGTTGAAAAGTTAAAGATATGGTGGTATGGTTCAACGTATATTCCTTCGTGTGTGTGCACAGCTGCACGCAATCCGACTATTTTATTCGTTCCCGATTCGAACTCGTCATGTATCTATCCTGTGTTTATATCCCAAATACTTCGAATTCGTATTCGTATTCAGCCTTCGTATGTGGAGATAAATGTTAGAATGTAAGATGAGCGATATCCACTGTATTCGACCCGATTTCACCACAGGATGAGTGCAATTTTCTTTCTCCCACAAACCAATTCATTTAATCTATCCGATCGCTTAGCCCATAATGAACTGCCACCGATGGAAATTGACCCAAGACCCACTGAACAATCACGAGGACAAGTAACACTCTGACATGGTAACTCCTGATTGGCCGGCCTCCCGACCAGGATAGGGGCAAGCTCTTCCGGGCCCACACTGCAGCTAGGCTAGCTATAGCTGCAACTTTTTCTCCTCGCTGTCATGATGCACCCATCGATCGATCAATTGTACGTTTTTTTGTACTTTGTACAATTGTTGTCTTCCATCTTTCTAGGAAGCTAAAGAGGCTTATCCATGGAGATGGCTTGCTAGCTTGGTACGCATCGATGAATGATGAGATGGCAGAGTGCAGGTTGTGGTTATCTGGATTGAACGGTCCTCTAGGGTGGAGCAATGATTCAGGGAGAAACCGGGCGCGTGAGTGTGAATGGTTTGAGGAACTACTGAATATTCAGTAGGTTCCTTATGTGCTGTTCCATGGGACAATTTATGTGGATTGCTACGTACTGAGAATAAGACTTGCGTTAACGTCATCGAACCCGCGAGGCACACGAGGTGCGAGACTTGGGGAAACCTGTGTGTGCGCCTTGTGGATTGTGGAAGTCTTAGCTGTTGAAGATGCTCGACTGGAACGATTTCTAGATATTACATAGCATTCCGAACCCCATGTATTTGCGTACCTAGTGGGTTCCTTATGTGCTGGTGTCCACCGGTGATTAGCCATGAATTCTTTTTTATTTTGGACCCCTCGGGTGAATCAATTGCAAATCTAGACCTTTTCTTCTTCTTTTTTTTTTTCAAATCTAGCCCCCCTCCCTCTCCTTCCGCGCTCGAGGAGCGCGGCAAGTGGCTGCTCCGCACGAATCTCCGCGGGAGTGGACGGCGACCGCGGAAACGAAGAGTTTCCGCGCTCGCGCACCGCAGAAGTGACTTCCCGCGCTCACGCACCATGAAGTGGCCGTACCACGCTGGTCTTTCCAGCCCCGAGGAAGGAAGGAGGAGGGGCAGATTTGCAAAAAAGAGAGGAAGAAGTCTAGATTTGCAATTGATTCACCCGAGAGGTCCAAAATAAAAAAGAATTCATTAGCCATTGTTTTACCAAGATGCTAATTGCATGGTGCTCTCTCCGTTGAATAGGGGCATGTGCATGGCATAGTTCGAGGATTGAATAGGGGCAGTTCTATATGTTATTGAATAATTTTAAATTTTTATAATATATCACTGGTGTCTCACTGACATATAGGCTCTGAATGACATATTGTGAATCATGTAGTTATCTAATAACATATCGTGAATTTTCTTAATCGAATATCCATGTCCGTAATTAGACTCCATGTATGGTAAAGTGAACACTGCATTTTAGACCTTTTCTATTGAGGAGCTAGCCAGTGGGGTTGGCTGGCCGCGAGTGATAAGATTCTAAGGGCATATTTGGTTTGTAACCACACTTTGTCACACTTTTCCACGTTTTAAGTTAAGCAAGTTTGATCAAGTTAAGCGTCTGTCTGGTTCGTAGCCACACCTATTCAAGATTCATTTTCTAGCAATCAGATCCCACATGTCAGTGACTAAAAAAATGGTAAGATTCCCTTTTGCTAGCCAAAATATGACTTCAATTTTGATAACATGACCTTAGAGTTTGACGAAAATCTATGTCAAACTTTCGTAACCTTATTATATGAACCGAACGAACAGGCCCTAAGACTCCCCCTCGTCCAATCATGTGCCGCACAGTGGCCAAACTGTCGAGCTGATCACCTCACGCCTGACTAATTATTGGGTAAAACAAATGCTCCATGTCCAAATGGAACTATATATGGAAGTGACAAGTCTCTGTCTTAATAAGCGTCATCTCGCGCGTCATGTAATTAACGGCGCATCTGGAGATCAATTCATTTCATATATTTGCGGTGTGAACACGTACGGGTTGAGCTCCCCAGAGTTCGTCATTGTTGGCGCCACATCAGCCAGGCCAGCCATGTCAACTTAATTAGCCTTTTGCAAATTTTGGTGATTGAGCAGAGACAAAGCAGTTGCATTATATATATATATATATATATATATATATATATATATATATATATATATATATATATATATATATATCCGATATCCTTCTCTTAATTCGACACGTAATAACATGACAGCGATGATTAGTTGATAAACAAGGCTGGTAATGACGCATTACGTGTGAAGTGTGACGCTTGGGGGCTGGTTGAATCTGCAATCTATAGCAATGGCTTAGAATAGATGGTTGATGCACGAAAACGTATATATGTTTATCCAGGCTTACGTGAATCCGCGGTGATTATGTCCTTTTTAATCTATACTATTATAAACAGTCAACTGTCGGGATCCGGATTTTCGAATCCGGAACCCTTTGTATATAAATGCACTAGTCTTTTGATCAGTAGCTAGTGGACACAGTTATATCAGTGAATATCAACATATATCTTGCAAACGTCAAACTATTGTATAATATTGAATAAAAGAGTAATGATCTTATGGTCGAAGCTTACAATTACCGTCATTTCAGGCTAAACAACTTGAATAAACTACATCGGAAGAAGATAACTCCAAGTGATGACTCATCCATATGCTCACAGGTAATCGATGGGGGCTCACGACCTAGTATTCCCGTGTCCTTCATTGTAGACACACACATAGAAGTTGTAATCCTCATCGACAACTTTGAAGCCTTCTGAGATTTATTTTGAGTGTAGCATGTGAGTACATAAAGTACTCCACAAGTCTTGAGAAAAATGTATATGCATAGCTTTAACAAATGAGATTTATATGGTTTTTTTCTTCACAAAACAATATTTTAAGTTTTAACAGTTTTCATAAAGCACATTTGACAAAAAGTAATTTCAATAATTAAACTAATTATATCAGCATAAATCTTAGCGGTTAATTGAAATTGTTCCATCGAACAATTTATGTGGATTGCTACGTACTGAGAATAAGACTTGTGTAAACCTCATCGAACCCGCGAGGCACACGAGCATACCGAGAGTTAGAGGCTGCTTGGTTCAAAGCCTGAGCTGAATTGCCTCGCCAGGTGCTACGCCGGGAGGATGCTTGGACTCAGGCCTGGCAGCCAGGCGTGAAAATTGAGCGTCTAGCGGGCAGCTCCCTCCTGTTTATTCCTTTAGTTCTTTCTCTCTATTTTTTTATTTCCAGGCACGTATTATCAACTAAACACTATATCCTCAGGTTTGCCTGATCAGACAAAAATCATCTACTTCTCCGGCTACTATCAGGTACCACCTTTTCTCAGGTATGACTCTCAGGCCTTGAACTAAATATGTCCTTAACCTTGTGCGGGACTTAGGGAAACCTGTGTGTGTGCCTTGTGGATTGTGTAAGTCTTAGCTGTTGAAGATGCTCGACTGGAACGATTTCTACATATTACATAGCGTTTCGAAGCCCATGTATTTGCGTACCTCGTGGGCTGCTTTTGTGCTGGGTGTCCACCGGTGATTAGCCATTGTTTTACTAAGATGCTGCTTGCATGGTGCTCTCTCTGTTGAATAGGGGCATGTGCCTGACATAGCACAAGGATTGAATCAAGGCAATTCGTTATATGCCATTGAATAACTTTAAATCTTTATAATATATCACTGGTATCTCACTGATATATAAGTCCTGGATGGCATATTGTGAATCATGTAGTTATTCAGTGACATACGATAAATTTTCTCAATTGAATATCCATGTACGTAATTAGGACTCCATTGAATATTTGGGTGGAAAGTGTCTTTCTCAAAAGGTTAATAAGCCTGGAACTTCCCATTTCTGGTTCGGTCTAATGAAAATCAAAGATCAGTTTTTTCGTTTTGGTTCATTTCAAATTAAAAATAGAATGCAAACTAGATTTTGGAAAGATATTTGGTTAGGAGACTCTCTTTTGAAAAGTCAGTATCCATTGCTTTATAATGTGGTAAGGAGAAATGATGATACAGTGGCAAATATTCTGAGAACGACACCATTAAATATTTTATTTCGAAGACCTATTATTAGGCCTAAACTCCATGCTTGGAATGAGCTACTTCTGAGAATTGCTAATTTACATCTGATCTCTCAAAATGATATTTTCAGGTGGAATCTGAATAAGTCTGGACTTTTTTCAGTACAATCTTTCTATGCGGTACTAATTGGAAGTTCTCAAGCACCAATTAAGAACTTTTTTTGGTCAATAAAAATTCCATTAAAAGTGAAAATTTTCCTATGGTATCTCAAAAAAGGGGTAGTTTTAACTAAAGATAATCTGATCAAAAGAAATTGGAGGGGGAGCAAAAAGTATGGTTTTTGTATTAACGAGGAAATAATCCAACATCTTTTTATTGAATGTCCTTTTGCTTGTCTTGCATGGTGGGCTGTTAAATGCGCTTTTAATTTATCTCCCCCTGCGAGTATATCACATATATTTGGTAATTGGTTAGCCGGTATTCCAAAAATTGTAAAGTCACAACCCTTAGTGGGAGTTAGTGCCTTATGTTGGTCTATTTGGTTATATCAGAATGAGGTTATTTTTGACAAAAATATTGTTACTAATCCTTTGCAGGTTATCATTTTAAGTGGGCACTGGCCGAGGGCTTAGGCAAATTTGCAGAAACCGGCCCAAAAGGAGTCTATGCTGGTCGGAAGCGACAGACTGGAGGTAGTGGCGAAGCAACTACTGAGTTTTCATGGGTGGCAGTTTAGACACAGGATTTGTAATGATTGAGGTTAATTTTCAGTTATTGTTTGTTTGTAAGGTTTTCAGCCACCTTTAACAGGTTGGTTACTTCTGTGCCTTAGACTCTTTAATAAAATTAGCTGTGTGCATCCTTGATGCAGAGATCGGGAGAGATTTTCTCTTCCATTATCTAAAATTAGGACTCCATGTATGGTAAAGTGAACACTGCATTTCAGACCTTTTCTATTGAGGAGCTAGCCAGTGGGGTTGGCTGGCCGTGGGTGATAAGATTCTAAGGGCATGTTTGGTTTATAGCGAAACTTTGTCACACTTTGCCACATTTCAAGTTAAGCAAATTTGATTGAGTTAAGCGTTTGTCTGGTTTGTAGCCACACCTATGCAAGATTCATTTTCTACCAATCAGGTTCCACACGTCAGTGACTAAAAAAAGTAGGAAAATTTTGATATATGCCATTGCAAAGTGTCTGGATCAGAGAAATGCCACTACAATGTGACGGCTCCTAAAAATGCCATTGCAAATATCTCTTACTCGTAGAAATGTCACCGATCTGCATATTTCACAAATATTGCACGTTATTGCCCCCCGTCTTCTTCACATTTCCATGTCCCATTCTCTCTTTCTCTCCTAAACCCATCGCGATTTGGTGTTGTGGCCGCTCCCGGCGCCTTTCCTCCAGCCACGAGTCCTCACCGTTCTCCCACTCCCACTCCCACTCCCGACGATGCGGCAACTCTTCCTCTCGCGCCTCCTGCCTCGCCCTTCCTCCCCATCCCACCACCACCTCCTTCGCCCTCTCTCCTCCTCCCCGCTCCCGGCCTCCGACTCCGACCTCCGCAAGTACGTCGGCTACGCTCTCCTCGTCCTCGGCTGCGGCGCCGCCACCTACTACTCCTTCCCGCTCCCTCCTGACGTGCTCCACAAGAAGGCTGTCCCCTTCAAGTACGTGCCCCTCCCCAAAGACCTCCACACCGTCTCCAACTGGAGCGCCACCCACGAGGTCCACACCCGCGTCCTCCTCCAGCCCGACTGCGTCCCCACCCTCCAGGATGCCCGCACCACCACCCAAAAGGAGCACCGCAAGCTAGGCCCCTCTGCTCGGGCCTGTCCCCCAATGTCCTCTGCGCTCTCCGTGCAGGAGGACTTCAACCGCCGCCGCAGCCTCACCACCATGTCGGCGGTGCTCCCCACGGGGTCCTCGAGGTGGACCCGAGGATGCACTGGCTCAAGAAGCCGGCGTCGCCCGTCCCCCCGACGCATCGCTGGTGCCACCGATCTGGGACACCATGGCGCCGGCTTTGTTTATTGCGGCGGCGTCGGCGCCAACCCTTGGGCGTGGTCCGGAAGCACCACTGATGGGCACACCAGTGAAGGACTTCATCCAGACGCCGCTTCTCTCTGGGTACAACAAGTGGCCGACATCCTCGTGAACCTGACGTTGCTGGCGACGGAGATGGAACTGCCCCATCTTGTATAGGGCAAGCAGAGGATGATACTGATGTGCTGCGTGCTACAAAGCTTGATCGATGGCAGCTGCAATTCGCGCATAGGAGTCAGCTCAGAAAATGGAGAAAATTTGATAAAGAAGCTAAGTGTGACGAGTGAGGGAGAAGATAGGGGCAATTTGGTCTAATACTGACAGAATACGTATACTAGTGTCATTTTTTTGAGCAAGTTATGTTTACAATGACATTTTTAGAAGTCGTCACTTTGTAGTGGCATTTCTCTGATATGAACACTTTACAATGACATATATCAAAATTTCCCAAAAAAGTATGGTAAGATTCTCTTTTGCTAGCCAAAATGTGACTTTAGTTTTGATGACCTAACCTTAAAAAAAGTTTGACAAAAATATATGGCAAACTTAGAGCATCTACAACAGTCCATGTCACTTGTTACTAAGAGGTTGCCACATCAGCATTTAGGTGATGTGGAGGAGAGAAGGTGAGAAGAGAAGGTGAGGAGAGAAGGTGTGGTTGTTTCTAGATGAAGAAACCAGCAAATTGTTAATACCAAAGCATAAGAAACAACCAAATACTCTATTGGAGACTTACTTGTTACTTAAAAATATGTTTTGTGGGTCCCACTGTCTCCAAGCACAATATTCACTGGATTACTTGTGTAGTCCGACTTCATTATTGATATGATAAATGAGCTAAAACATACAGACCACAAAGTTGTACTCCATTATTGATCATCAAGAATCATACACACTTGTAGCAATTAAAGTCTTAGACACAAGCTCAATAAACAATCTATTGGAAGACTTGTTTTTTTTATTAGATTGAACACTCTCTTTCTTATCTTAGTAACAAGCTAAGAAACAAATTATTGTAAATGCTTTTACTACATGTGCCGAACGAACAGCCCCAGGACTCCCCCTCGTCCAATCATGTGCCGCAAAGTGGCCAAACTGTCGAGCTGATCACCTCACACCTGCCTAATTATTGGGCAAAACAAATGTTCCATGTCCAAATGGAACAATGGAAGTGACAAGTCTCTCTCTTAATAAGCGTCATTTCGTGCGTCAAGTAATTAACGGCGCAACAGCCAAACGTACGGGTTGAGTTTCCCAGAGTTCGACATTGTTGGCGAGCAGAGACAAAGCAATTGCATTATAAGCAAAAAAAAGTAATATATATCCGATATCCTTATCTTAATTCGACACGTAATAACATGACAGAGATGATTGGTTGATAAACAAGGCTGGTAATGGCGCATTACGTGCGAAGTGTGACGCTTGGGGGGTGGTTGAATCTGCAAGCTATAGCAGTGGCTTAGAATTGATGGTTGATGCACAAAAACGTATATATGTTTATCCAGGCTTACGTGAATCCGTGGTGATTATGTATTTTTTAATTTCTACTATTATAAAGAGTCAACTCTCGGGACTCGGATTTCCGAATCCGGAAACCTTTGTATATATCTGCAGTAGTTCTTTGATTAGTAGCTAGTGCACTCAGTTACATAATTGAATATGAACATATATCTTGCAAACGTCAAACTATTGTATAATATTGAACAAAAGAGTAATGATCTTACGGTCGAAGTTTACAATTACCGCCCTTTCAGGCTAAACGACTCGCATAAATTGCAGCAAAAGAAAATAACTCCAAGTGATGGCACATCCATATGCTCATAGATAATCAACGGGGGGCTGGCGACCTAGTATTCTGGTATCCTTTATTGTAGCCACACACGTAGAAGTTGTAATCCTCATCGGCAACTTTGAAGGCATCTGAGATTTATTTTAAGTGTAGCGTATGAGTACATAAAGTACTCCGCAAGTCTTAGAAAAAATGCATATGCATAGTTTTAACAAATGAGGCTTATATGATTCTTTTGCACAGAGCAACATTTTAAGTTTTAACATTTTCATAAAGCACATTTGACAAAAAATAGTTTCAATAATTAAACTAATTATATCACTAATGTAAGTTCTAGCTACCAACCACTAGTATTATGGCTGTAGCCATCAAAGTTCAAAAGATAGGGCTCTCGCTGCCTAACTGGCTCTAGCTACAAGAAAAACTACCCGAGAGCCCTAACTGCTTCTGGGTTCTCAAAATTTTCTCTTTTGAAATCAAAACCAAAATCTACTATGTAAAAACACATCTCTTGCCCGTACTTAACCGTGGGCACGACTATTCGAATAGTTTTACACTCTACAGAGGTCATACAACTTAACCCACACAAGATAATTAACTTATAATATTGGCCATGACACGTTTCCTTAGGCGTGCAACTAAGTGATTATCACAAAACCTTTACAATACCACGCTCGAACACCAACCCGCTCGATGAGCTTAACCCCAAGTCATAGATGTCAATTACCATCAACCCGGAGCTCACCGTTGTGGAGGAGAACCTACCCAAACATGGATGTCTGTTAAAATTGCCCGAGAGCAAGCCCCGACAGACATGGACGTCAACTATCATCGCCTGCGCAATCCAAAAAAGGAATACCTATTAACCACAGCCTGCAGGTGTAATACTAAAACATGGTAAATTAGTTGGCCAGGTCATTCCCATTTAGGACATGTGGTTGTACGATATTGCTCGGTTTGAATAGACACAGTGTTGGTCCTTAATATGACCTAGGCCAAACTTAACACATTACAAGTTCTTGTACTCTAGCTGCACCCACCTGAACTTACCATCCTCCCACGTCTAAACAAATTTTCACCATTTTATTTTATTTTATAAATCAACGGCAATACCTATTGCCATACATTTCTCGAACTGATTTGCATAAATGGTATTAATAATTCCCGTCCATAGGATGATAATGATCGATATAGCTTATCTAAGCTGTTCTACCGCTTTTATATTAATTCATCAATAATGTATTTATATAATCTAACAATAGTGTATCTCTACAATCCAATAATAATATATTCTGTAATCCGACAATGATATATTCCTATAATCCAACAAAGATATATTCTTATGATCTAACAATGATATATTCCTATTACCCAACAATGATGTAATATGATAACGATGTATTTCAATAATCCAACAATGATATATTTGTATAATCCAACAATGATATATTTCTATGATCCAACAATGAAGTAATATGATAATGATGTATTCCAATAATCCAACAATGATATATTTCTATAATCCAATTAATTCCACAAAGTTGACACATTCTACATGATTCAACCAATTCACTAAAATTATCATCATGAATTGTTATGAAAATCCATCTTTTCCTTCTTTTAATCGACACCTTTATTGGATTAATTTCACAGTACTTATTTTCCAACAATCACTTACTATAATCAATTTAATTAAAAATAAATTTGGTTTAGATCCAATCTCTCCTTTCGATCTCAAATAATCAAGTCAGTGCATCATGTTTAGACACTTCCATGATATAATTGGTTCTACCAAGTTAACTTTATATTCGTTCTCAACAATCTATATAATCCACAAAGATGTCCTTCTTCAATGTATTCATCTAATTCTGCAATATTATAATGTAATCATTATCGAGGATTTTATGTACTAGGCTTACATTGATTCAAGGGTAACAACATCAAATGGAGGTATAATCAAATTAGTATTAACTAACACTCCTAAGATTTGAACTTATCATTTTATGTAAATAGCAATGCATAATAGTTTTAAATTTTAAAACAAGATTTAAAAAACATAAGTATGACATGATCAAAGGAGATTTGCCTTCGTCGAATGTTGAGGTCACTACGTCCGGTTGGTCCAAATTGACTTCGGTAGTGTTGGACTCTACACGCGCGAAATGGGACAAAATAAATAACAGAAATGCAAATAAAATCCAAAAATTATAAAATTAGTACCAATATAGACATTATGAATTTAGGAACAAGAATCGACGGAATCAGAGTTCGTATCAAAGAAAACAAACACCCGAAAGTTTTGCCAGAAGGAAAATTGCTGAAAATGTAAAGGAGAGGAATATTCCTAGAATACGTTGTTCTGATTTTTAACATGCAAAGTCATAATAAGACAACTTGGTCCGACTTGCTAGTCAAACAATAGAGAAAGAAAGAAAAGATAGAAACAATGTCATGTGGGACCATATTGTCAATGAGTCAAAGAGCAATTCACAGAAAGCACTCAACAGAGCAGAAACAGAGGAGCTCGGGGCGGCTCGGGAGCGACGGCAAGGCGAGGCGGCCGGCCGATAGAAAAACTGGAACCCTGTGGGGGTTGCGGTCCCATGGGTGGCAGCGGCGCCGCTAGAGGAGCTCCGAGGCAATGGCGGTAGCAGCGGCGGCGACACGGGCATGCGGTGGCACCTGCGGCAGGGCGGCACCCTGTGGGAGGCGGCATACGCATGGGCAAGGCGGCGGCTCGGGGAAGCCTTCGGGTGGGTTGGGGTAGCAGGAGGGCGGTTGAGGCGGCGAGGCGACGGCGTCGACGCCGGCCGCATCGGGAAGAAGGTGGCGGCGGCGATGCGCCATCTGCGACAATGTGGCCAAATGAAGAGGGGGGGGGAAAGGTGGGTAATCTCCGGGAACACGTGATGACACGCATAGCTTGGCTCGGGGCTCACCAGAAAGGGAGTTCGAGCGATGTAGGTGTTTTGGCCGGAAAGAAAGAAGAAGACGATGAATGCGACGACAAACTGTGATGAAATCCAAAATTGATTGAGGGGGGATGAACAAGGTACTCAGGAGCACGATGTGACGCGGTTGGTTGGGCAAGTACCTCACCGGAGTGGCGGGAACAACGACGTGAGGTGCGGCCGGCAACGGGGAAGATGATGCATTCCGACGACGACGTGGCATGGGAGAACACGGGAGTAGGGGCAAAACAAAGTGGAGGCCGAGGTGGACTCGGTTCTCTACTTATAGTCGCGGGGTGGCAGAGGAAACGGACGCGAGCATGACGAAATTGATGGCGGCGATGGTTTCGGCTCTAGCTTGATGGCAACGAGAAACAACAGCGCATGAACACATGCGTTGATGGCATTGGTTTCCTTCAGGGTAGCATGAATGAGAGTAGTACGGGAGCACGGCACGGGCATAGGCGCGGCCTGGCGCTCGGCTCGGCAAGAATAGGGGCAGAGTGAGGAAAAAGAAAGGAAAGATAGAAATAAGAAAGAAGAAAAAGGAAAAAGAAAGTGGACCGGAGAAAGGAAAATGGGTTTCGGCCCAAGTAGTTTTGCAGGAAAATTTCAAATTTCAAATTGTGAATTTGGAATTTGGCGATGAGTTTTGAATTGAGACGATGGAATTTGGATTTGAATTACGGATTTGGAATTTAAATAAATGCAAAAACTCCAAAAGAAGACCAACACTTTGAATTAAATTTTTACAAAGAGCAAAATCTGGGATGTTACATCAACCTTAATGGTTATTCGTCCGTTTGCCTCTGCGATCTTCTTCTACCCCCCCCCTCACAAATACAAGTCATTTTAGAATGCGTGCAATCGAACTTTGAAAGCTTTGGGTATTGATATCTTTTTAAATATTTAGATTAGATACATAATAATCATATGTGTAGATTTATCTCGAAAAGTACTTTCATAATATTATAATTTTAATGGGTTTTATAAATATATTATAATAGTAATTAGTTGTTAAAGTTGTATTTTGGAGACCGTGTCAATGTCCAAAATAACTTATTTTTGTGAACTAGAGGAATATTCTATAATGAACCAAATTAAGAGTGCTCGGGAGGCAACTATGTCGGTAGTTGTATTGCAGTGATTAGATGATAGGATCTACTGTATAGTGAATACCCACCTTTTACAATATGGTGAGTTCTTTTACTCCATTGTAGATAGATCAAAATCCAACGGTTAGAATCCCCCATCCCCCGACCAGAGAGGGTCCGCTCTATGGCAACATCCTCCTTTGGGTTTGTCAGGTCTGAGCTTAGATTTGTAGCTCTTTTACGGTACACTCAATTTAATACGGATTATTCATTTTTTTAATTTAATGGTTCAAATTAGTTATGATTTAGTTATACTACATCTGGAAGTATAAGTAGTAGGATCTCAATGGAGTAGAATTGTAATTGTCTATGTAGAGATCGTATGATACAAGAGTAATATTTTCAACTCTAGTTGCAAAAGTCCATAATACCCTTATGAAAAAATTATAAAAAATCTATTTTTCCCTTAACAAATCAATGGCTAGATTTAATTTATACTATCAGCATATACAACTAGTAGAATGTATGTAAAATTTCTCTAGATTTGACAAACGGTCGAAGGACTGGCAATGGGCGGTGGCTGGTACGTCGGCCAGGCGACAAGGTAAGGGGGATATAAGGTAACTACTACTCCATAGAGGATGCTAGAATTGGCCTATGAGAGGGAGGGCGCCCGCGGCAATAGTAGGCCAAGAGACGAAGAGATAGGTTATATTTGGTGTCGCCATTAGCACTAGTAGATCATCGTGGCCTTGATCGGGTGATTGTCGAGCTAGACTGCCAGGAGATGGTGAAGTTACGGGAAGAGCAACCAAGAAACAGATCAGTGGTTGCTTCAATCCTTGATCAAGTTTGTGAGCTTAGTTCTGGATTTTCTTCTTTTGTTGTTCAGTTTGTAGGAGGACGGCTAATAATGCGGCTTACAGGAGTTTCGCTAGAGTGGCTCAACTCGAGTCATAGTTTTCTTGTGCGCAGCCTGCATGCTGATTGTATCCAGAATGTTTTAAATGAATGAAAGCTCATGGCTTCCGCTAAAAAAAAGAGCACTTCTGCGTGGGAGGGGCCGAGGTGGTGAGCATGATTACCCGATAGATGCCACAGTTTTTTTATTCTTGAAGAAAATAGGAAAAAAAATCTTATGAAGAATGCTAATAAAATTATGATGATACTCCTGAAATTCCAATAATTAGGTCGGCACTTGTGCTACAATGTTGTTAGTTAGTATAGTGATACTCTATTGGTTTTGGAACCGCAAAATCCTGATATTTTTCGAGCTAAGATGGCAAGCACATTTCACGCACTAACTAAAATTCAACCAAATTCAGTACGCGTAGGTTTTCAGACGTAGTGCAATTGTCCGAAAAATATCCCCTTCGATTTAATGAGCCAAAAATAGGTAGGTCTCCACAAGAAGACGTACAAACAATGTGGGTGCTACTATAAATGGAATGACCCTTGAGCTAGGAGCAGCCTCGGAAATAAAAAAAAGAGGTGAGGATTTGCGCTAGACTTCAGCAGAGGTCAAGTCAAGCAATATTCGAGTCAACAAAAATGAACTCTATTTTTTCTCTTTTTTCCCTTTGCGTAATCGATCACCCTCCCCTAGCTCAAAACTCTTTAGTATAGCCAAATTTGAGTCGGCTACAAAAAAGTATGCATTTTGGAATCAAGGAGTGGCTATGTACATGGATTTTTTTATTTAATCTTTTTTAAATAATATTTTAAAGTTAATCCATCGCGAACTTTATTTTCAATTCTAACCCATTTGCCCACGCTACTAACCGTGGCGTGGCCAAAGCTGACTATCACACCACATACGACGGCATGATAAAACATGCCACGCAAGCCTCGCGGGCGCGCTATGCCAGCGTAGAGGGCTTGCGTGACATCTATCACGCCATATGTCATGGCGTGACTCACTGTGTTGTCACGCTAACGTTCGTGGCGTGACAGTGGCGACTTAAGGCTTTCGACCCAGCCAACTCTTCATTTCTCCCCTTGCCCCCATCCCCCGTGTGACCTCTGACCTTCCCTTCCTCCCACCGTCGGCCCTCCTACCGCCGCCAGACGTCGTCCTCCCGCCGCCTGATCTCCTCCTGCCGTTGACACTCCTCCCTCCCGTTCCTCTCGCTGCCGGCCCCTGCTCCCTCCGCCGGACATCCTCCTCTTGTCGCCGGATGTTGTCCTCCCGCCGCCCATCCTCCCCCCGACGGCCGGCTTCTCCCCCGCCGGCTCTCCTCCCCGTGCCGCCCTCCTAGATCGAGGTAATAACCGGTGTACCTTTGTGAATTTGTTTATTTTTGCTATACTATAATGTGTTCTTGTATGATTGTATAATATAGTTTCGTGATTGTAGCACGGATTTGTGAATGTGTTCGAATTGGTGAATGTAGAATAGAAATCTGTAATTTTTGTGTGCTCTTTAGTGCTATACAGTTTAATTAATTCAACTGAAGAAGGTTAAGCATGGACAATGATATGAACTGATAAGTTTAATGGAAATGAAGTTGGCTGCTGTATTTAATTGATGAGTTGTGGCAACCATATTGCAATAGTGTTATGTAATTGACAGTTCGACAGTTAGCAATGGTACTTATTTTAGTTTGTGTATATTTGAAATAAAAGTAGAAATCGATTGTTTCTATCAATGATTGACTGCCTGTTTGGCCCAAATAAACACACTGGCAATTCCGAAAATGAATAATTTTACAGTGTGTAAATGTTGCAATGAAGCCACGAGTAATATATATATATATGTAGCTAAAGGCCAGTGCATATATATACACCAATGTGGCCTTACATGTGTATCAGAGTTTGTGTTTCGAAGATTTATGTGAGATCGATGTAGTGACATTAATATTTCATAATAGTGGCAAAACAAATGGTACTGCAAAACAAAAAAAATGACATAGAAAATAAGGTATGATGAACAGTATGTCATAGCATAACAAGCTAGGATAAGGAAGCTAACCATGTAACTTGTGTCATCGTCACTCACTGTGGGTATGACCACTTCGAATGAGACTGCCACCTAGCTTTCAATGCAGAAGTTGTATCTCCTGAGAGCTTTCCTGCTCTTAGGTTCCGAAGAATTTTTTTCTCTAATGTCTATCAACTTCTCTTCGTAACCCTGCAATTTGCAAATGATAATAGTGACCATCAACATGTCCATGTATGTAACTTGTCGAGATGAACTATTGGTTAACAACATGTTATTAATTAGCCATTAAAAAAATATAGTAATGGCATGTTACAAAAAAAGAAGAAATAAAGTATAGCCTGAAGGCGCAAAAATGTGACTTACATCATTTCTGAATACCAAATTTTCCGAACGAGTGGTTCGTGGCACTCCGAGCGTGTAGCTCTGGCGTACCCAAGAGCGAAGTCCTGAGCGTACTCAGGAATGAGCCCTGAGCGATCCCAAACACATGGTTTGGGCGGTCTCGAGAACGGGATCTCGAGCGTACCTGGGCACGTGGATCCAAGGTAGTGTAGGTCGCACTCAGAGGCAAGCTCTGAGCGGTCCCAAACAAGTGGTTTGGGCGGTCTCAAGAACGGGATCTTGAGCGTGACTGAGCACAAGAAACTCAAGTAGTGTAGGATTTGGATCTTTTTGCCTCTCATTGTTTTTTGGTGTTATTCGTCCACTGTGTATGGCCTAACACACCTCAATAAACGGTTAGTCTTTGCTAGAGAAATATGAGAATTACAGAACACAATCCCCCCCATTCAAAATTGATAATGGAGTATCTCTTTCGCAACCATTATTAAACAACCCGAAAACTTCATTTAACTAGACGAACTGTTTCATGTTGACTGTAAACCATCATGCTTGTTACTGTAACTAGAACATAGTACTGTCACAACACAAAACTACAATAAACCTGTAACTAACCATACGTTTGTATCTTCAAACTGCTAGCATGTGTCAACTGAAACACAGCTTTTGTTATGTACAATGTTGTTTGTGGTATTTCGTATATATGGCATGCATACTAACTTTGAAATATTTTGTTGGATGTAGATGGATAAAGCTGTACGTGTATTTACTGATGGGCCGATTAGCCAAACGAGTAGTGATGTCGACTTTGGTGGCATGGAAGTGATCGTTCTTTTGTTTCACGAATCACCAGACTTTCAAACTCTTCTGACTAGGATTAAGTCGACTTTTGAATGGGATGAGCCTGGGGTTGTTGTCGGACTTCAGGGGTGATATGATGTTGCTATGGGTTGTAAGGTGCATGTCTGTTTGGTTCCAATCTTGTCCGACGATGATTGGGACACGTACAAGGATCTTGTGCTCGCATCTCAGGTCCGGTCGTTGGAAGTGGCAGTGGTGAGGAGAATCGTTGTAGAGGATTTGCCAAACAATTTGGATGTGGTGAATGGAAACACGACGGAACTTGAATCCAGTATCCATCTTTCACAAGGCCCCCCAATGGAGGATCCACCTTCCGAAGAGTCCGTTGGCATTAGTGTTAACAACGATGCCCCCCTGTTGGTGGATCTATCACATGTGCCTGTTCCTACCCCGCAACATGTTAGTGACCCCGTGACTGATTTCAGTGGCGCTGTAATGAATAATGAGCTTGAGGAGGAGGTGTTCTGAGATAGAACAACTTGTGAAGTAGAGTCCGACGAAGGATGGAGCTCGACCGAAAACAAGGTTCCCACACCGCTTTTTTCCTCTGAGGAAGGGCGGGTTCTTCGCCGTGTTTTGGGTAAGGTCCTGTCAATGCACGTATTCGATGATGTCAGAATGGCTGATAAAGCAGTTTTTGCTAATGGGTTGAAGAGTAGGAATGACATTGCAGACCCGGATAATGACCTAATACGTAAGAACATATTGTTTCCAAGCATGGATGATATAAAGGTTTGACTGCAAGAATACTTAGTGCGACACCATTGTTCGTTCGTAGTGACACACTCCGATGCGAACAAGAGGTACACCGTGAAGTACGAAAGGGGGTGCGGATGGAAGGTATGGGGGCGCAAAACTAGGGACAAGCAATGGAAAATAGCGAACGTGAAGCAGCCTCACTCTTGTTGGACTACTCGAGTGTCGGGGGAGCACCTTCAGGCGATCACTAATTTCATTGCAAGACGCATTACCGGGGTTGTGGCTGTCAATCCTGATGTGACCATCTCCACCCTCATTGAGGTTATATTTGGGTTCATTAAACACCGCGTGAAGTACGAGAAAGCATGGAGAGCCAAGCAGAGAGCGATGCAGCTACTGTGGGGTGACTGGAAGGAGGCTTACGGGTTGCTTCCTCGAATTCTAATCGCTATACAGACCAAGAATCCGGGCATGGAGTTTTATCCTTTCCACGGGAACCGAATGGAACCCGACGGAGGGGTTACAAAATATGTCCTCGGGCGGGTGTACTGGTTATTTGGGCAATGCAAAAAGGCCTTCAAGCATTGCAGGGCCGTCATATCAGTTTACACCACGTTCCTAACCGGGAAGTACTATGGTGCCTTGATGCTCGCCGTTGGTATTGATGCGGAGGACCAGCTGATTCCATTAGCATTCACACTAACAGAGGGTGAGAACAATGCAAGATGGGAATGGTTCATGGATATAGTTTGTCTACGTCTCGTTGGGCTTAGATGGGTTGTTTGCATCGTCTCGGATAGGCACCACGGGATTCTAAACGCTGTGAGGAGCAGACTTGATGGACACCCCGATGTGCAACATAGGTGGTGCATGCATCACCTAGCTGCTAATTTCTTTAAGCAATGCAGTAGAGAAGATCTCACAAAAAAGTTCAAGCTGTTGTGCGGATGTTTGGAGAAAAGGGACTTTGAGGTCACGACCACGGACACACCAGGGCAAAGCACGTGAGTAGGGATTCCCAGTTGCGTAGGGTAAGGCGGCGCCGCTCCCGTGTGCAGCCCCCCCTGAGGTAACCACTATTGTTGTTGTGTGAAAATGATTGTTTTTTATTGATAGAGTTTACTCATTTGTATTTCCTATATTGTTTTCCTATGGGCCGAATTGACTTCAGCCCATTCCCTCTCTCTCTCTCCTCCGACCCAACCCCCGGCCGTCCCTGCCGCTTACCCTCCTGGCCCGCTCGCTTCCCTTGGCCTAGCCGGCCTGCCCCGCCGCTCAACCCTAATGCCCACACCGCCACCTGGGCCCGCTTGGCAGCCGCTCCTATGCGCGCGCCCAAGCCCTAGCAGGCACCGCTCCTTTGCACGTGCGCAGCGCGCAATTGCCACCGCCATTCGCGCGTGCTGTGCCCGACTTGTGCATCCGCCGCCTTGGAGTCCGGACGCCGCACGCCGCACGGGGCTATTTAAGGCCCCAGTGAACCTCGATCGGCGCCCTCGGTCCACGCCGCCTCCGTGCACGTCCGCCGCGCCCTCGTCTCGTCGTCGCCAAGAAGCCGCCAAGCGCTGCCGGATCCTTCTTCTCCAAAGCCGGCATGCGCCTCTCCTCGTAGCTGCCGACTCGGTGCCCCGCTATCTTCACCGACATCGTCTGTGGGATCACCGTGCCGCCCTCGTCCCGGATCTGTGCTCCCCGGCATCGATCTGGCACCGCAGCGCCGTCCCGCTTGCGACCCGAACCACCGCCACCATTGAAGCCTCTCCACACCTCCTCCTCGCTTTGGCCGTCACCGGTGAGGCCCCATCCTTTTCCTTCTCCATCCCCACCCTCGCCGGTCCTTTGCCCAACTCGTGTTGGAGCCTCTCCGTCTGCACCGACGCCGCCTTTGAGATCTCTGTCCCAGACCCGGAGCTGCCATCGCATCTACAACCGCCGCCGATCGTCGATCTTGTTAGAGCCCAACCGGTCGCCACTCGTCATCGTCGACGTCGACCTAAGAATGCCATGGCTGTCATAGCTGGTGTCCGACCGAGCCTCCTGAGCCGCCACCTCTCTCTGTGACTCTTCCGTGTGGGCCCTACCCCCCGCTCTCTCTCTCCCTCTCTCGTAGGTCTTTGTCATGATTGGGTGTCCCAGATCCAAATCAGGACTGTGCATGTGCACTTGTGCCAATAGCATGTCAGCGTTCTCGCCTACATAGCAGCCACGTTGGTACTGTGCCACATACGCCATGTCAGCCACCACAACTTGCCACCTCAGTTTTCGTGCACCCGCAGATGCCACGTATGTGCTGCACAAGCTTGCCATGCCTAAACCAAAAGCCCGAAACCATGCGGATGCCGTCCACCAAGAACCTAGTCTACGACCTATGTACCCCATGTGTGAGTGCCCTATTCTGTGAACTCAGTTCGCCGTGATTCATAAACCCTAGATTAGTCCTCTCTCTTACATGCGGGTCTCGCATGTCAGTCAACCACTAGTCAAACCCTAGCCCTAAACCTATTCTACCATGAACCTAAACCCTAGATCGTGGACTTGGTCTATGGACCAATGACCCACCTGTCATCCTCTCTGTTCCTTTTCAGGAATTTTTTTAATTTCTGAAATTTAATTATCCAATTGGTCCCACATGTCATTCACTACCTTTGATCTCTTTCACTTACCAGTAGACCCCACTTGTAAGTCTCCAATTCTATTTAATTATTTAATCCGAAAGAATATTATTTGAATATTCTTTTCTCTCTCGATTTCATCATTTCATGTGATTCTTCTGAGAGTCATATCTTTTGCATTCGAACTCCGATTGAGTTCATTCAAATTTCTAAATTCATCTAAATTCAAGATCTATTTATCTGAGATTATTATTTAATTTTTGGAGTTTGTTTGCTCTCTGTTATTTATTTATATGTTTTATTTGCTTGTTTACGAGTAGACATTGATACTTCGGGAAGCGCTGATCAAGAAGGAGCTGAAGATCAAGGAAGTAGAAGATTAAAGATTAAATAAGATCGTCATTGCTATAGCAAGGCAAGTTATACCTTTTATCATGTTGAATCCCAGTTTTCTAAAATTATTTCTATTCAAATTATTGCATTTAATTTAAGTAATTATTTAAATGCTTTTGGGTGTAGTTATTAATCCCATTTGTTATATCCACCTTGTCTATATTGATAGGATTAATTCCTTATATGCCACTGAAATTTTGGCCAAATCCCTGATTGTGTCATTGACATGTGGGGTCAGGGCCCACATGTCAATGACACAATGAGTGGCATTTAAGGGATGAGGCAAACTTACGATGGCATATAAGGAATTAACCCATATTGATATGTCATGATCTTTTGTCATGCTAGTTTGGTTATTTATTTATTTGGTAATATCGTAGCATCAACGTGGGTTGGTTAGATACGAGTAGATTGCTTAGCCATGCCACGAGTCATCATCTCATGTGAGTTGCAAATATAAACTTTACTAAGTGATTATGAAACTATGTGATAAAACTGTGTGTACTGTGTGCTATTACTCGTTGATGGTATATGTTGCACTTAACCAATAGGGTGGGAAAAGATTTGGACCGAGGCAAGTGGTGGAAACTGGGTGAACTGGTGGCTGTGTGTTTGGGCATAATAATCTGTGTGTCTTAGTTAGAATTTGAAATTCTTGCCTTGGTCAATTAAGGACTTAACTTTGTGCGCCATTGAGGCTGAGCCTTCTTTGTCGACCACATTCTGTTATGGGGACGGGTCTAACTTAGTAAGTTATGAATTCTTGACATTGATTACTCGGGTAGTAGGTTAGGGTTGTGTTGTATGGGTGGGGGTGTGCTACCAAGTAGTCACATCGCGGGACGGTTCGCCGTATACCTGTCCAACGGTGTGTGTCATACCTATCGCTGTGTATGGCTCGGTATGACGGTTCGTAAGCACACTGGGTGTATCAGTGCTTGAGATGAAATTTCTGAAAGGTTTTGTTGTGATTAGCTCTGACCCGGTTGATTGCATCTTGTGGGTAAAGTGTACAAACTCTGCAGAGTGTTAAATCAATCTATCATAATAGCTGCGTCCGCGGTCATGGACATGCTCGGAGATTTCACACGAGGGACATATTTTCATAAAACATTTGGGAAGGGAGCTGTGTGATTTAAGTCATATGGTTGTGTGAATAATTTGTTTAGGCTATGCGTCTTTGTGAAATCAAACTGATAAATTATTATTGTCCATTTGTTTTGAATTATGCTTTCAATCTATTATTCGTATTCAAATTGCAAATGTTGCATTTCTGCCAAATAACCACAGAAGCCATGCCTTTGGAATAAGCCATCATATATAATTGCATTTCTGTGGTATGACTTGCGAGTACGGTTGCGTACTCATGCTTGCTTTATTAAATCAAGTAGAAGTGAAGGAATTGTCAATCAACAAGGTCTACTTCAAGGATCGTGGAGAACTAGGTCGCGCACCCCAGTCGATTGCCTGTGGGCATATGGATGGGCTTCACTGAAGTTATTCCGTTATGTTCCGCTGCAGCTTCATTGAGCTTTTTGCCTTCTGAGGCATTAATTGTAAGCTTTGACCTTAAGGTCTTTACTCTGATATTTATTGTTATTTGCCTTTTTATTAGTCATCTTTGTATATGAAAATGATATTTTACTGATGTTGCCACTGTGTGCACTAGCGTGATCCTGGACTAGTGCATTATATACACAGAGAGTTTAGAATTGCATTTTTGGGTCCCGACACTAGGCCAGCCTACTTGCTTTGGCACGGACAGTCATCAACAGGCTCCCCCGTATGGACGGTGTTGCGCTTACCGTACTGGTGGACTGGTGGTGCCCGGAGACCCACCCCTTTCACCTATCGTCAGGCGAGATGACCATCACGCTCCAGGATGTCAGGATGATTATCGGCCTCCCCATAGATGGCCTTCCAATGACTGGGGACATCAACAGCGTGAAATTTGGCGAGGCCCAGGTGGGAGAGTGGTGGGAGTGTGTTGGAGGACCGCTGGTCGACTCGAGATAACCAGCCATCCGCGATGCTTGCGTCCTGCCTACGCGCGCACTTCAACGTGTGCCCACTGGACGCAGATGACGACACAGTGCGGCGCTTTGCACGGGCATGGATTTGGCATCTTCTCGGCTCCTTCTTGTTCCCAGACGGTACCGACAACGTCGTCTCCTGGATTCACTTGCTAATTTTGGTAGATTTAGCGACGATAGGGACCTATAGTTGGGGTTCTGCCACACTGGTGTGTCTCTACCGGCATTTGTGCGACGCTTGCCAATCAAGGAGTGTGGATGGAAACTTGGGTGGATGCACATTCCTCCTGCAGGTCTGGATGTGGTATCGTTTGCCCGTCGGTTGGCCCGCACGTGCTCCCTTGCAGGTAACCATTTATTCCAATTGTCATAGATGTCACCTTCCACAAAAAATGCAACTAAAATATATCTCCTTGCAGGCATGGCCCCTTGACGACCTTGTGTATCGACTGATGATAGCCTACCTTTGGAGCTCCATCGTTGCACCTACTGGGCGTCCGAGGTCACGGTACATCATGTATACAAATGAGCTCGACGTCATCACGCAAGACCAGGTACATACCTCATAAGTTACTTTGCTTGCTACTGTCTTCGAACTATGATTTCATCGCTACTGTGTTATACATCTGTTGCAGGTCACGTGGTTGCCATACACCCACGATGAGGTTGTCGAAATGGAGCTAAACCCGATGTGCGAGCGGGACATTGCCTTGTGGTTGATGCTCTCACCGTTGATCTTCTTCCATGCGGTGTAGTACCACTTGCCCCATCGGGTGATGCGTCAGTTTCGGAAGCTTCAGGCCACGATGCTAATGGTGTTCTCAACATATCTGAATCTTCATGGGCAAGGGTACCTACCGCTGTTCCTTTGCAGCTTTTGTAGCGATTTTACTGCTAACAATTCGATTCTGGGTGTGGCAGGATGAACCGGAGGCGGAGGTACCGCCACACCGACTGGGGCGTCTATCATTGTGTCTACTTGTTGGAGTGGGAAAATCGGGAGAATCGGCCCAGGGACGCACCGCTGGTACATCAGAAGGCTCAGTTCGTTCGCTACCTCCAGTGACTCCAAGGCGTCGCGCGCCTCCGGCTTAGACCGACCATGACCGATACGGACATAGGGGAGGGGCACTCATTCGAGGAGGATATCGTGGATGATTATGATGAGTTCACACGAACAGGCACGTAGCCGGAGAGGGCCCCTATCAACGCCTATTACGTGAGTACATTTAATCGCGATACTATTATGCGAACTCAAGGTGAGCAAACTAATTTACTTTGTCGAACTCTTTCACAGGGAACGCAGCTCGTACGCATAACCAACGGGACTGGTAAGGCCATTAGCATACCTGAGGGTTCGGAGGGGAGCTTCTAGTGCTTGAGGGATTTTACTGAGGTAACCTTCACTGTTTTGAATTAACACACACACTTCAATTTCTTTATATTTTTGTTGTTCTTCATTTTTGTACCATAGTTTACATCACTTAATGTTTTAGTACCCATGTTATTTATTTTGTTGTATTAAACTTCAATATCTTTTTTTGGTAAACCTTGTAGATGGTTCAACGACGATGCCGATGATTGGCCGCAGAAATGACTTGCACGGCGGCGGCGGGCCCCGTCGTGCAACCTGCCCCGGCTCGGAGCGGCTCGTCGCATGCTACAACATCGAGACCGATGACATCCGCTTCGGCCGCGTGCGACGAGGACCAGGAGGACGAGGAGGAGGGCGGCGAGGACGAGGACAGCGGTGAGGACAAGGAGGACGGCAGCACAGACGAGGACGGCGGAGAGGACGAGGACGAGGAGGAGGAGGATGTGGATGCTAGGCTTCTGGATGAGGTGGTCCTCTGGGACCTTGTTGGTGCTCCGACCCCCATGCAACCGACTCAGGCCACGCCTCCACGCTGTAAATTGCGTGATCATGTGAAAATTAGTTTGGTAAATGTCGTCAAGGGCATGCGAGGCCAACACCCTGCAGCGAGGTTCACACCGGGGTCGGTTGCGCGCCGAAAGTGCAAGTGAATGGATGTATGAGATGGATTTCTTTTGGTAGAATGAAATGAGTTGAATGGATGATTATGTTTGTATTAACTGATTACATATGCATTATGGTTGAATGAAATGAACCGAATGGATGATTGTATTTGAATGAAATGCTTGCAAATGGTTCAGTGCAATTTTTTTAAATGTTTACAACTACTATCACGCTAGTAAACTTGGCTTGGCACTCTGGTCCTTAGCACCAGAGCCTGACGCCGTTTTTGCAACCCCACTAGAAAAATGAAATACCTGGCGTGGTAGCACTATTTTGCCACGCTAGGGGGATGGCATGACAAAGCGGGCCTGTCACGCCGGGACTAATGGCGTGACAGGACTTAGTACCAGAGCCGGACGCCGTTTTTCCAACCCCACTGGAAAAACGAAATACCTGGCGTGGCAGCACTATTTGGCCACGCCAGGTGAAATGGCATGACAATGCGGTCCTGTCATGCCAATATGGATGGCATGACATAGCACTATTGCCACGCCATGCTAAATAGCGTGACAAAGGGTATGTTCGGACAGTCCGAACAGGTCCGTCTGTTCAGACCGTCCGATCGGAGGGTCTGTTCGGACATCCGATCGGAGGGTCTGTTCGGACGGTCCAAACAGATCCTCCGATCGGACGGTCCAAAAATAGAATAACTTCAAAAATGCATAACTAATTCAAAGTAACTCCAAATCAAGTGAAACCAATTTTGATAATTTTCTTATTAAGTGAAATTTATTTTGGAATAAGTTTCAAACTTATTTCTATCCCAAAATTTTTAGTTTTTGGAAATTAATCCAAAACCGACCATTTTTTTTACACTAGAAAATGCTTTTAACTTTGGAAATTCATAACTAATTCATGCGAACTCCAATTAAGGTGAACCAAGTTATTTTAGTCTTATAATTTTATTTTCTATTTATATAAGTAATCCTTATCTCCACCACTGTTCTATAAAATTTCACTAAATAATTAAAATAAGATGAATAGTAACCAAAGTGTATTTTCCAGCCTTTTTTCAAAACCTGATTTTCAAACTACTACAACTTTCACTTGCTAACTCCAAATGGAATAATTCTTTCACCTAAATTCATCTAAAATCATCATCTAGCTACTGTAGAAAATTCATGTATTTTTTAGCACTTTGAATTTTTACAGTTTTAGGGTTTGGGTTTAGGTTTTGGATTAATTCCTTATATGCCACTGAAATTTGGCCTCAATCCCTGATTGTGTCATTGACATGTGGGGTTAGGGCCCACATGTCAATGACACAATGAGTGGCATATAAGGGATGAGGCCAACTTTCGATGGCATATAAGGAATTAGCCCCTTAGGTTTACGTTTAGGTTTAGGGTTTAGGGTTTTAGGGTTTAGGGTTTTACGTTAGGGTTTAGGGTTTAGGGTTTGAGGGTTTACAGTTTCGGGTTTTAGGTTTAGGTTTACGTTTAGGTTAGGGTTTTAGGGTTTAGGTTTAGGGTTAGGGTTTACGATTTTATGGGTTAGGGTTTTAGGGTTCCGATTAACCAACAACTCTCTTTACTGACTGCAACTGTGATGCCACTCTCTGCAAAGTAAGACGTGACAACACTCTGCCTCACCAGCTTTTCAGATCGACTTGACAACACTGACCTCCTCGGCTTTTCAGACCGAAAAGAAAGGACTCTACAAAGCAGGACGTGACAACACTCTGTAAAGTAAGACATGACAGCACTCTACCTCCTCAGGTTTTCAGACTGAAAAAACAAGGGCTGCAAAAGCAGGACGTGACAACACTCTGCAAAGTAAAACGTGACATCACTCTACTTCCTCAGTAACTTTTCAGAAAGACAAGACAACACTTTGCAAAGTAAAACATGACAACACTATGCCTCCTCAACAACTTTTCAGAAAGACAAGACAACACTTCGTCTCGTAGGCTACTCACATGAATTTAACTACACTATGCCAACCCTCTGGCTTATAAAAGGAGGTGGAAGAGATCTGGGAGAGATCACTACACAACAAAACCCAACACTACACCAGAGCTTGCTTCACCACGCCGAGATGGATCAGATGAAGAGGCAATGGGACGAGATCCACAAACTAGCAAGGGCTGATGGGGCCCGGGACGAACAAGCAAGGGCTGCTGCGGCCAGGGTCGAACAAGAGGAGCGTGCCAGTAGGGTAGCTTTCCACAATGGCGCCCCCTGTAGCAACAACCCCTACCAGAACGTTCCAACCGAGCGTTCACCGCAACACCCGCCCGAGAGGGAGACGTTGCCCATTTGTTAGTCACGAGGACCCATGCAAGTTCTTCAAGTCAAGCAAAGCATTCGGCTGGGCATGCGTTCTTGAGGTTCTTGCGAACTATACGTGACTATCCCGCCATTGTTGGGACACGAGCGACTATTGGCGCCAAGAAGGACCGATTCTGATATGTTCCCTACTATTTCTCTTTCAAAGTATGCACTAACAACGTCTACCATCTACCCGTAGTCCCCGGATCCGCTATGTGGCTACCGCAAGTGGATCGACCTAGAGATCCACTCGCATGACCAATGGACTCTCGACTACGACGAGTGGGATGCCAAAAGGGCCCACGAGATTCAGGGGGAGGAGTGCTGCAACGACAAGCAAAACGAGTGTATACGTCGAGAGACGAAAGCTCATCTTGAGGCGTGCAGGCACAGGGAGCGCGAGTCTCGCGAGAAAAAGAGGGAAATAGCAACCAAGGCCAAAGAGGCCGATGAGGAGTTCAACGCCGAGCTCGCAAGGAAGGGAAAATGGCCCTGGTCCACGCAGTAGGTTGGGCCATTCTGTGCTAGTCCCTTGAAGGTCGAATTTATTTCTATTCCAAAAAGGCGCATATGTATTGTAGGAGTACTTCAGTTTGTTGCATCGTGCATGATGTTGTTTCTTACGCACTCACCAAACCTGTGCGCTGTGTTATTCCTAGCTTTATTATAAAGTCTATTTTAATTCGCACCTTCAAATCTCTTCGTCTTTTCGCATTCAATTCTTCGCGTAGCAAGGCATCAAACAACATGAAAAAACATGTTCTGGAAGTAGGCACGAAATGGTCTACGACCACAAAGTGACGAAGAGCACCACCGATCGTTCCAGTAGGATGTCTACGCCTCTTTCATCAGCGGTACTGTCTACCATATGTCCATCCTTGTGCCTCATGTTGTACCACATAGTCCACATATTAGTCATTTTTCCATGATGTAGTATGTATCACTTCTGGGACACGGCCTAGAAATATTGTGCAGGTGTTTATGATGGATATATACGCTGAAGTGTCAAAGGTTATCAATCCACAAAAATATTATCGGTCCATATATGTATTTACTCTTAGTTAAAAGGATGGTGTTATATTTGGTTACGTAGAGAGGTCTCTATTTTTAAGTTATGGGTTGTTAAATGTTACATGTACATGGTGTTATGTATCACCGTACCTGAAATTGTTTTTGATCTTTGAAAATGAAGTCCCTTTGTTACCATCTTACCGCATGTTCCAAATCCATAAATCAACTAGAATTGTCATAATTTAGAAACCAACTGGAATTAGGCCCTGTCACGCCAATATGGATGGCGTGACCCAACACTACTGCCACGACATGCTAAATGGCATGACAAAGGGTCTGTTCGGACTGTCCGATCAAAATTAGATGGTCCAAACAGACCGACCTGTTCGGATAGTCCGAACGTCTCCTTCGATCGGACGGTTCGAACAGACCTAACTTAAAAAATGTATAACTAATTCAAAGGAACTCCAAATCAAGTGAAACCAATTTTGATAATTTTCTTATTAAGTGAACTTTAATTTGGAATAGGTTTCAAACTTATCTCTATCCCAGAAATTATAGTTTTGGAAATTAATCTAAAACTAAATTATTATTTTTACACTAGAAAATGCTTTTAACTTTAGAAATTCATAACTAATTCATGTGAACTCCAATTGAGGTGAACCAAGTTATTTTAGTATTATAATTTTATTTTCTATTTATCTATATAATCCTTATCTCCACCACTGTTCTACAAAATTTCACAACTGGAATTAGGCCCTGTCACGCCACATATAAAGGCGTGACACGGCAGGATTGTCACGCCACAAGATATGACGTGACTACTGCCACGCAAGCCTCCACGCTGGCACGGTGGGTAGATGAGGGCTTACGTGGCTTGTTTTGTCACAACGTCGTATGTGGCATGACAGCACGCTTTGACCACGCCACGGTGGGTGGCGTGGCCAAAGGGGCACCGGGGTCAGAATTAGAAATAAAGTTCATGAGGAATTAACTTTAAAATATTAATTTAAAAAGTATTAAATAATAAAAATTTTCTCATCTATATCTTGATGCTCCTTTTAAGGAATATATTTACATACACATTTTCCACCATCCGCTACCCATCTCACAATTGCGAGTGGGCGAAGTGTAAAACAACATGTGGAGGAAAAGGTTGAGTGTGGAGATCACGTCGTATGGTCTTAATCTAGGTGTTAAACAATTGACATCGGTATCGAGGTGTTTGGGGAGTGAACCACCGGTTTAGCAAATTGTCAGATTTACTGTCAGGTGGCCAGCGGTCCGACCAACTCTACTGGGCGATCTGACCGGCCATGGGTGGCAGTAACACCAGTGGTTCAATATTGTGAGGAATGTACACCAAACACTTGTGTGAGAGTATTTGGGGATGTGTTTGCACCAGGTGCAATTGAAAATGGAGTTTGGACAAGAAACTAAATATAGTTTTTCTGAAAAGTCCAGAGATGGGTGTTTTCTGGAATGTGAAGTGATTTGATTGGCCATTAGTTGGTGATCAGACCAGTGACGGTCTGACCGGTCCCCTGTTATGGAGGCTGGCAGTCAGACCGACCGAAGGGCTGGCGGTCAGAATGGCCGAGGCTTGGCGGTCTGACTAGCCAGGGAGAGTTCATGCACACTGAGTGTGTTGAACTTGCGGTTTTGGCCAAAGTCAAGGGATTCAGTGCATATGTGTTGCATGATGCATGTTTTGGCTAACATAGGTCAAGTTACAAAGAAATTATGCTCGTAATCGATTTATTGGTCTATTGTTGTGCAGGGACGCTTAGAGTCGACTACGGCTAACAGCGAGGATGATCGAGAGAAAGCTAGGGGATCTGATGTCCAGAACGATCGAGGATGACGAGTGAAGTGGTTGGACTCAAGCAAGGTGCAAGATGGACAAGAACGACTGAACAGAAAGTTCGGTGCAACAGGTTGTATCAAGTGGCTTGGGGCTAGTGCAAGTGCCAAAGTGGTTCGGAGGGAGACGGATGGGAGAGACTTGCCGGCATGAGGATAGCCATTGATGAACCTACACGCGACGAAGTATGGGATTACTTCATGATGATTGGACTCCGACATGGAGAAGGATCGAGAAGTGGTATTTTGGTATCTTCCCCCAAATAACAGGTTGGTGACTTTGAAGAAACCGCGGTGTAAGACGAATCAAAGGAGAAACAATTTAGGTCATGAGAAGGAGAAGATCACGAAGAGACATATTTAGGTGCATCGAATCATCATCCGTTTTGAGAAGCATACGTGAATTTAGACCCTTTTGTACGTGGGCTTAACGGGTGCCTGTTTGGATTTTCTCTCTAGACCTAGCCTCCACTATAAAAGGGAAGGGGTGCAAAATTGTCATCTGCAAGCCTAGAAACCCTAATTTAAGTTTTGGGGGAAAGTGGAGAGAACAGAGGAGGCTAGAGTTTGAGAGAGAGATATTGAGAGAAATTGAGGGATTGAGTGCTCATGATTTCATGAGTGAGTTTTGTCCTCCTTGGTGAAGTGGCTGTAAACCTTCAGTCCCTCATATCAATACAATCAAGTTTGTGCAAGATGTGTTCTCTCTTGTTCTTCCTCTCTTTTGTGATTTTGGGCACTACTACAAAAAGGCTAATACTGGACGCCTGATTACAGACGGCTGGCCAAAACCGTCTATATTACATGCCATCATAGACGGTTCATATTGATAACCGTCTATGTTACTGTCTGCCCTAAAAACTGTTTGTGAAGAGGTAATATCACAGACGGTTCATATTGAAAACCGTCTGTGAAGTATCATAGACGGTTCTAAACACGAACTGTCTGTGATAATTATAGACTTCACAAACGATTTTTAATTATAACCATCTGTGATAATATTGCTACAGCTCCCCGGTGAGTTTCATTGCCCGTTGAGTTTCTTTGTCGCTGATGCGTCTCTTCGTTGCATCAATGCTGCTTCGGCTCCCCGAAGCGTCCCTTTATCTCACGCATCGAATTTATTCCTTTTTTTTATTTATAAAATAGATCATCCGCTATCGAAGATGATCATCCCCACAGATAACTCTAAAGCAAAAATGGCTCCCTCTTCTGTTTCCTTATCATCGACATTGATGGCCTACTCGGCTATACTGTACGAGCACCTCTGCGGCCATACGTTGGCGAATACTGCGGAAGGACACTGTTTCAACAGTGTCTTCACTCCTCTGTTCGACGATTTGCTGGAGCAGGTGATGGCCACCTTCCGTCGTCTTGCCATCCTCCTCTGCCGCGTCTTTCGGATGATCTCCCACTTCCAGTGTGTTTACCGCGTCATTGACGTAGTCCTCCACAACGACGTCTCACGTCTCTAGGAGGCTTGCCGTCACGTGGACTGCTTAATCGAGGCGGCGGGCGACCAAGTCGACCATGCCGAGACCCCTCAAGCAAGGGAAGAGAGCCTATGGGCTTAATTCTTCTTGATTCAACAGTCCGAGGGTCTTCGGGAGACACTCGAATGAGCGCATCAGCAGGTAGATGCATTTTAGGCTTCGTTCACTGATGACCACGAACCGTCCGATGCCGCCGCTGTCTACGAAGTTTTGAAGACGGAGATAGCAGCCTACCTCCGTAACTAGAAAAACTTTGTTTATGTAGGTTTCTACTTTTTTAATCTTTGTAAGAAGTTTAGTGGAACAAATTAATTATATCCGTTTGTGATATGTATCATAGTTAAAGCAAATTTTCAGTAGTATTTAAATGGCAAAATTGATATATAAACATGTAATTTCTTCATGTCATGTAAATGTATATATGATAATATGCTCAAAACATAGAACTTGAGAACAACCATATCACAGATGGTTCCATTATGGAACCGTCTGTGATAAGTATCACTCTTTTTTAGTAGGAGCCTGCTAGGGTTTGCGCCTTAACTCGTCACTCCCCAGTGAAATGAGTCAAAAACTACTACAACACCTCTTCACTCGTCTCTCGCCATTCATTTCACCGTTGTCTGTGTAACCGTGTTCATGCTGGTCAAGTTTTCCTCCCTTGCATCCCAAGTACGTCCTACCATTCTGTTCTTGATCTCTTCTCTATAAAGTCTCCAAGCAGTGACTGCTTGTGCCTTTAAAACTGGCTTTATATAATATTGTTCGTAGTCCCCAGCCACTTTCGGGGGATGTGAGGATGATGAGACAGCAGCCACGGGCAACCTCATCGTCGTGTTGTTTTGAATCAACAGAAGGGAGCGGTCAGACCAGCCTCCTGGGCAGTCAGATCGGCCAGCGATCATGCTGACCGTGAATTGGCGGTCAAACCAGTGAGGGGTTTTGATCTTAGTTTCAGCTTAAGTCTTTCGCTGTGATATTGAGACCTTGATCTTCATAGCTTTGCATAGGTATTGGAGTGAAAAGAAAATTAAATACCAGTGAGAAGAAGAGTGGGCTCCTATTCACCCCCTCTAGTCAATTTTTTGGTGCAACATTGAGAAATCTTTTTGTAGCTAAAAGTTTTTGATCATAGCATGCATGCATCCCCGCTTTGAATTATTTTAGGCAGCTCAAATGGAAATTTTGCTTTGCACGATAATGCAAGATATACGAGTAGAGTTTGTTATTTATCGGATCAAGTAGCTAGATGTATGGTAGAGTGGATTGGATGCTACGATATCTCGCATTAAGCTGTATGTATATATGTATATGTGTGTGTATATATACATACACACATACATATAGGAAAATGGTATCGTAATCCTAGGAGTATATCGTACTCTCACTTCTCGTATACCACTTAAATCGTATGATGATACATCTTTATCAATTTGAGTATACTCAATTATGATTAGTAGATACCCCAAAGTGAGTTCCATGAAAAATTTCATTACATGCCACTTTTTATAGCAAAATCTATGTATATACTTCTTTTATATATAAAAAGGGTATATAACAAAATAAAGGGCTCCAATGAATTTTTTTTAATCAAGTTGCATTGAGAGATCTTATAATTGGTATTTAAGTATATTAAAAGTGATAAAGAAGTATAATATATTCGTTTAAGTGGTATATTTGAAGTGAGAGTTTATACTCACAGGAGTATACAGGCTATATATATATATATGTATATATATATATATATATATATATATATATATATATATATATATATATATATATATATATATATATATATATATATATATATATATATATATATATATATATATATAGCACTATTAAAGCACTCGACGTTGAATAGCTTATCTCGCACGTGGGTGTAGCTAGGGTCGTGTTGCGCATGGCCAGGAAGCCCACTCTTCCCCCACGCTACGCGTGGAAGCGCCAAAGACCGCTACCGCTTGAGATCAACAGTAAAACCCCTCACGCGCACCAACACTCGCGCCTCCCGCTCGAGTCGATAGTAAAATCCACGCGCACATATCAAATATAGCCGTAAAAGTTGTTCGATGCCATTCTAAATTGACGGTACGAACCTACCAACACGCAAATGGTTGTGAAAATTTGTTAGTAAAATGATTGCACGTCACCCCGTGTCGTTATATCTTGAAAATTTTACTGCCGTTTTGGTGAGGAAGAGAGGACTGCAATATTCGGGATGCTGGTTCTACTGCGGAAAATGATGTCATGTTGCTGATCTAGTAAATGTTATCGGTTACCGTAAGTGATACCTATTATTACTTCGAAAGGCATGTCGTGTTACTACTGTAACAAGCTTGCGCTTTGCGTTTTTTGGTAGTTATGGTGAATTTGATAATATTTTACTGCTGTTTGAAAATGACGTTACTGGAATACCCCACTTAAAACATGTATTTACTATCTGTTACACAAGTTCTTCCTGTAATCATACGTTTTTCTGTAAATGTAACACATACTACTGTCAGTTATAAAAGAATTTACTTGATATATGGTCCTAAACAAAAAAAAAAACTACTTCTTTTTGTTGAGCGACCTTACTTCTCCAGTGATTCAGGGAGGGGCTTGATGCTGTTGACCTTGTGAAACAACAGATATAACTTTAGCAGGCCGCCGAACCCCAACCTCTTGACCTCATTCCCTTGCTCTAACATCAGTTCACTGATGGTTGCGACGACGAGGGCAGGAGTGCACTTGATGCACGTCGTCCAAGGTCCCTTCCTCCTATCGCGTCGAGCCTGCATTCGACGTAACATCGTCTTTAGTAATGATATGCTTACTAATTACTGCATTCATGACTCATGTTTACTGTTGATGTGAAACAAATAACATTCTATAAATATTATTGAATTATTGTAAAAAGGACACACATTTACTACTATATGTGCATATACTTACCGTTGCAATCTCGTGGGCGGTCTCATCGCGAGGCAACAAGGCAACGACGTCCTCTGTCGCAGGCACCACTGCCTTCCTCTTCTTGCTCTGCTGTTTCTTTCAAGAAAATCGGCATGAGCGTCTGCGACGGATGCGTCCGCTACTCTTAAGGCGATGGTTTCGGGTTGGGAGGGTCCAAGTAAATCTCCATCACCGACGGACTTCCTTCGATGGTGATCTTTCTCACCTTGGAGGGTACGTCCCCGGTTGTCCTCATTTACTGCCGGAGCAGGGATACAAAAAAAGCGAACAAGAAAAACAAAAAGTGGATCCTATGAATTACTGCATGTGAGGAGTTGTTTTACTCAAAATCTAAAGAGGAAAAAACTATCCCAAAAAATGCTCCAAAAATTAGGGAGGAAGAAATCACCACAGTATAGCAAGAAATTATGAAATTTTGGGGTTAAATTACTGCGCAGAACCATAGAAAAAACCACTTCGCGAGAGAGGAAGAACTCCAAACTAAAGAAATAACCGTATTCTCTAACCTTGCGGGGTGCGGGTGGGTCAGAGGGTGCTAAAAACAAAGATCGCCTCTACTCCTGCTGGGAATGCGGGCCAGTGTAGCTCGCTGGATACCTTGCTTTTTTTGTTCCTTTGAGGGTTGAGCGCGCAGCTGAAAAGAGAAAATACGATTTGCTATAGTGCGGGGGGACAACCCGGACGATGTGGCCCCCACGCACGTAATATACGCAACTTCCGCGCCCATTCAAAAAAAGAAGAAAAAACCTAAGCGGTTATACATAGTAAAACAGTAATATCAATTACTGCATATTACGTTAATATTACTTCCATAAAACTCTTACTGCTATTGTTTAATGCGTTTACTATATGGTGCTAGAAACTTTACTATTACCCATTTGGTTTCTTAATTACTATATGACCGACTAGGTTTACCATGTTGTGAGTACGCTTTTACTGTGAAAAACAGTGTGAGCGTCGGTTCTATTAAGCGTCGCCCAAACGATGACTTAAGCACATCAATGCCACTTCGACTCCCGATGCGTCTCTTTGTCTCACGCGCCAATGTTACTCCTTGTTTTATAAATATGATCATCCGCCACCGGAAGATGGATTATCACAACGCTCTACTATCTTTCGCACCCTCCATCAAAAAACGAATAGAATTAAAAAAAGGACCCCCACTCTTCTCCCCTAACGCCGGCGTCGATGCCCTACCTAGCCATTTTGTACGAGCACCTCTCCGGTCGCACACTAGCGGATGCTACGGAAGGACACTGTGCTAACAGTGTCCTCCCTCCTCCGCCGGATGTTATGTTGGGGCACATGTTGGTGACGTTCCACCGTTTGGACGTCCTCCTCCGCCGAGTCTCCCAGGTCGTCTCCAGCTTTTGGCGAGCTAACCTCGCCATTGACATAGTCCTCCAAAAAGACGTTGCACGTTTCCTAGAGGATTACCGTTGCTTCGACTGCTACATCGAGGCGCTGGGCGACCGAGTCTACCTTGCCGAGTCCCCTCGAGCAAGAGAAGAGAGCCTATGAGCGTAATTCGACTTGATTCTTCAGTCAGAGCGCCTTTGGGTGACACTCAAACAGGCACGTCAACGGGTGGATGTGTTTCGGACTTCCTACGCTGATCCCAAACCATCTGATGCCGACGACGTCACTTACGAAGTTTTGAAGACGGAGATAGCAAGCTACCTACGCCACTACAAAACTTTTATTATTTAGGTTTCTACTTTTTTTTTAATCTTTGTAAGAAGAGATTGGCCACGCTGTTTGGTCATATATAAACACAAAATAAAAAATTCGGCTTGAATTTGTATTTACTGTCTATGATCAAAACGTTTACTAAATGACATGTTTTATATTACTACCTGCGCGATATATGATCTCGGTGTAACTTGTGGGGTCATTCGCTTTTACTGTTCTACAAATGTCTGTTTACTTTATTGGACCTACTCGGTAACCTAACGCAATTACTTTACATATAGCTAATGTTTACTATCCTGACACTGACGTTTTACTGTAAAAAAAAAGAGATTGCAAAAAGCGGTGGTAAAAACAGAAAGCCCATTACTGTGTATGTCGTTATGTTTTACTAACTGACGTAGGAGCTCAGAATATCGCATTCCCTGAAAGCATGCAGTAAAGGGGATGCACGAATTACTGTTACGATACTTGACAATTACCGTCGAATCAAGTCCCGCGTGGTCGCGGACGTTTCTGGGCCGTCGACTGCAGTTGGGTGGGCCTGCTAGACATAGAATAACTCGGCTACATAACAGTGTGTGTGTGTGTGTGTGTGTGTAGTGAGAGAGAGAGAGAGAGAGAGAGAGAGAGAGAGATGGTATGGTACTTCTGGGAGTACGTACTCCCACTTCTCATATACCACTTAAATCGTATGATGATACATCTTTATCAATTTGAGCATACTCCAATAATGATTATAAGATACCCCAAAGTGAGTTTCATGAAAAAAATTGTTAAAGTCCACCTTTTATAGCGGAATTTGTGTATATACTTCTTTTATATATATGAAAAAAGGGTATATAGCAAAAATAAGACTCGAATGAAATTGTTTTAGTCAAATCACATTAGAGTATCTTATAATTAGTATTTAAGTATACTAAAAGTGATAAAGAAATATAATATATTCGTTTAAGTGGTATATTAGAAGTGAGAGTATGTACTCTAGGAGTATGAAACGGGTGTATATATATCTCTACTACTTAAATATTGGAGTTGGTAATGGTGTGTCCTCCTTCGTACGACATGAGCCGTTGGATCTGTCTTTCTCCATACGACGTGAGCCGTTGGATCTCCCGTGAAACCTCCCCTCCACTCCCCTGTATCCAAACTGCCAACCGCACTCCCACACCCCACTCTCCCTGCACGTGATGGACGCCTACTGCCTCATCCGCCGCCAGCTGCACCCACCACTCCGGCTTCCACTCTTGCCGCCGATGCCGCCTCACTTCCATGACCTCATCGGGCGCCTTGGCCCCACCATCGCCTCCCTCTTCTTCGACAACGGTGTGCTGGAGAACGCGGGCGGTCGATTCTCGAGGATTCAACCATTGTTGCACGCACATACCGGCCTCGTAATTCTTGGCGTTCTCCTCCGCATGCGCCGCTGCTGCATCGTGGGGCGCCTGCGCCGTCTTGCGCCCATCCGGATGAGGAGGGCGGCGGTGGCGGCGAGGGAAGGTCATGGGGAGCTGGCGCCGCGAAGATCGTCGTGTTGCTCTGGATGTCTTTGCCGGTAATGGCATAGAGTGGTTCGACCGAGGGTTTCGGGTGAGGAAGGGGAAAGGAGGAAAGGGGAGCCGTGGTGCTCCGGACGTGACGCGCTGGTCTTTGTCGGCTTAAGATTCGTGTCACCGGCGCCATCGTGGCTGCCGCAGTGTTTGACGCCGGAGGTTTCGGTCTTTGGGAAGGGGTGAAGGTGCAGGAGTTCACGTCGTGGGTGCTGCCCACTACCGCCGAGCTTGGCAACCGCCCGCGGTATGTCAGGAGAGGTTCTTGCCGTCAGGCACGGTGATCCGTGGAGGTAAGCAAATTATATTGCATAGTTAGTAGTCATTGTGAAAGATTGAGCAATCGATTTTGCATCAACTGTGGAATCAATCCGACATTGCCATTGTTTACATAGAACATAGATAAATGCAAAAAGGTGGGGGATTTTCACTGTTATACTTGAACCATATTTTTCTTTGGTTATATTGTTGTAGGACCTGTTGTGCTCCTAGGAAGTAGATAGAAGATCTGTAGTTATAAGTTGTTAGAGAACTAAAATTTCTGGTTAGGTCCTGATTGTTCCTATTCTGCTTATTATCAGCAAAGTCTTCAATGCTTAAATTCTAAATGACTACTAGAAAATACAAAAATTTCTTCTATATATTTGATATATTTCTGCAGTAACTAAAGAATCCTGGTAGGAAGATGTCCAGGCACAGATTCTAGAGCTCCAGACCAGAAAATTATTGTTTGCATTAGGTTTCAACAGTCTTGAGCTCATCACGACAATCATTGTTGTGCTGCACCAATGAAACTTTATTTTTTGCCCCTTTTTTCTTAGAGGAACAATCTCTATGTCTTTTTAATGATGAATCTTCAACTCAACGTATTCTATCATCTAACTAGAGTTGTTACTTACAAGCTTACAAGTAGGAGAGCTCTGTTTCAACTGGTAACATGATTGTTGATACTCCTGGTGTGCATCTATTAACACGTTGGAGGGCATGGGCAAATCTCTCTCGATTTCGAAACACATTGAGTGAAAAGTTTTTGTTAGCATCTGTTAGTGAAATGGACACACTCCTTGAGAAGAAGCTTAATTGGTGCAGAAAACATCAATATATATACGTCCCTATGCATATGCATCACTGTGTGTATCATATTGGTCTCCTTGTCTCTTTTCAGGGTTTGTGTGAAAAAACGGTAAATGTTCTTCAATTGATGGAGGCAGAAAGAGTTGAGCCGAATCTTGTTATGCCGAATTTGTTAACCAATGCTTTTGGTACTGCTAGAAGGCATTTGGAGGCACTAGCTATTTTCCAGCATATCAAGGATAGTGTATGTACTATATACTTTCTCCAGAAACGAGATAAGAAAATAAGAAATAATGATTTTATTTTTGTGGATTCTTGTTTCTGTTCCATGATTTAACTTTCTTTATGCTATCTCTTCTTATCATTATGTGTTTGTTTTTTTCAGGGTATGAGCCCAGACGTTGTGACTTACACTACACTTATGAGAGCATTCATGAGACCAAAAAAATCCGAAAAGGTTCGTATACTGTATAGAAACTCTTTAGTACTTCAGTAACTTAAATATCCATGCAATATAGCAAACACAAAACCTTAATTATTTGAGATCCGTTGTAACGCACGTGCACATAACTAGTATGTGTGTGTATATATAAAGTTTGAGGGACGTGCGTGCGCGTGAAGCGCGAATTAACTGATAAATTCAAATCCCCCCTCCCTCCCCTCCCAACACACACACACACCACTATTTGACATCAGAGGCCTGTCCGAAGGCCCATATCGACCGCCACGCGCGCTCATCGGTGCGTCGGTCGTTACACGGACCCCGTCATCGACCAAACGCCGACAACCCAGAAAAAAAACACAGCGGAGTTGGCACCTTGGTGGTATGCATGAGCAAGGATGACGACGCCAACTTTGAAAATCTGTCCGACAGGGAGAGAAGAATTGGGTGGGTGGGGTACAATCTTCATGGCTCTTTTTTTTTTCTTTACTTGACAGAGCAATTTGCTTGGCTCTTAAGCATACATGGTAAGAACACTTTATTTATTCAAGCGAATGTACTGTATTTTCTCATATTATCGGACCGATTTGTGTCGCTTCATATACCATTTTGTAAATATATAAATGGTGTATGTTTATATCTCAACAGTGATTCAGCGCTTGTAGTGATCAAAGGTAAGTTTTTTTTTAAGTGCCGTAGTTGGTTGTTTGGCTGTTTTAGTCAATTTAAGGATTAATAACCGAACGATCAAAGGGCCAAATCCTAAACAACCACAAATAAATCCACCCAACATTAGTGGGACTCAGTTATAGATGTTAGCCACATGACATGGGTGCCATACCGGTTACCATAAACTGTCTTACAAGAACAAACACAAAACTTCTTGTCTAATTTGATCCTTGTGCACAGGGGCGGATCTAGTATAGGGACATGGGTATACAGATGTACACCCATTTTTTTAAGAAAAAACTAGTATTTATTAGGTATATATAAGTAAGTATTAAAATACATGTACTCTGCTGCTGTGCATCCCGATTTAGGCATTTGGCCCGTCGCAGCCGACCACCCACTCTCCAGCTCGGTCTGTGACGGCCCACTCGATCGAACAAGCAAGAGCCATCACTCGACTCAGAAATTAATCGCTTAAGCGCCCAACCCCATGCCTATCGCCTATCGCCTATCGCCTATCCCTTTCTAGCTTCCCCCCTTTCTTGCCATTCGCCAGTGCTAACCCTATTGCCTATCCCTTTCCTCCCCTTTCTTGCTCTGTGGCGACGGCGGCCCAAGGACGCGCGGTGAGGCGGCGAGCGGCAAGGCAGGGTTTAGCTCCGAGCCGGAGCCGGGGATGGAGGGTGTGGCTTGTGGCGAGCGGCAAGGGGAGGAAAGCCTGCGGTCTTGTGGCGAGTGGCGTGGCGAGGCATGGGCCATGGGGAAGGCCGAGGCCAAGCTCAGCGCAGAGCACCATAGGCATGGCGCAAGAGCGGTGGTGAGAGGGCGATGGGTGGCGGCCGAGGAGATGGAACTGCGGCGTGCGTTAGGGGTAGGGCGCACAATGAGCAGCAGTGTAGGGGAGAGCGCCGAGCTAGAGCAGCGACCGGCGCAAGGAGCGGCAGCAGCGCGTGGTGAGCTCAAGGTGAGCTCTCGCTGCTCTGCTGCCACTGCAGTTGTGCTTCATGTTCATGGATTGCTAGATTTTGAAGGGGAAAAAACCACGTAGGCTATAGGCATGTTATTATTTGTTGTTGCAATTGAATATGCTTACTATGAGATTGAGATATTGAGGGTGAATGGATTATATTGAGTGAGATTTACAAATCCTGTAGGATGAATGGATCATTTAGTACAAATATTTTCTGTAGGATGAATGGATGAATTAGTACATATATTTCCAAATTGCAAAAAAAATTCCAAATTATGTGAGATTTACTCAATTTATGATATCATAGTAATAACCTTGTTTGTAGTATTGCTTTGAATACTGTCGTGAAGCTTAACGTGGGTATCAAAAAAAATATAGAGAATACAATTGCAGTTCTAGACTTCTAGTAGCATGCCACAAGTTAATGGACAATATTTTTGTAACTCCGAACACATATTCTAGAAATTCTGGATCCGCTACTGCTTGTGCAGCACTTACTGTACTCCCACAAGTTCAAATTAAGTGTATCGAACGGTTTGCTTATGCTTTTATACAACGGTGCAACGGACGATCCAAAAACACCCTCCAGATGTATTTATGTCGTACAACAAACGGTCCCAATAAATTGGCCAATACACGCCAAATTTGATTGTGTCCAACAAGGCAAATGTTCTCATTGAAAAATATGTGAAATGTACGGCCCCTTTGATTTTGTGCGCGCATCATTCTTTGGGCTATCTATGTCACTGCGCAGCACAACATATTCATTTATTTTCAATGTTGAAAGCAAGTGGTGATCATACCCTTTTCTTTCCCTCAGAAAATTAAAAATGACACTATTTTCATGTTTGCCAAATTTGAACCATTCATTATCACCACTGGTGCACAACATTACAAGATTTTTTTCAGGCCATCCTTTTCTTTATTCTGATCAGTTGTTTCATTCAACAATTATTAATGTTGCGATAGGGTGACCCATATCATATTCGTTTAAGACTTGAAGATGTGCCATGTATGAATTTTTAGATGAATCCTAATAGCTAGTATCCTAACAAGATTAGAATTCCTATTTCTCTTTAGAGTAGGATTCCTACTTCACTTTAGAGGAGAACTAGGGAGCTATATAAACCCATGAGAGGTGGCTAAAGGAACCAAGCAAGGTACTCATCCAAAGCAGAGGGCATACAAGAGGATTAGATGCTAGGTTGTTCTTTAGCATTAGATTTTTGTATATGGCAAGGATCCGAGGGTCCTAAAAGGTTCGAGAGGGTTGCGAGAGAGTGATAATCCCTTGCATTCTTTTGAGGTTGTGCTTAAGAAATTTGCGGTCGGCTTCGCTAAATCTTTCTATCTCGTCGTGGTTGCTTCGTCGCTATTATTTTAGTTTTCTCTATGAGATTCATCTACTTCATTCTTGATACTGTGCACGCTTGTGCTGTATTTCACAAACTGTTATCTGATACGGGGGCTGCTGTGTATAAGGAGGGGTATCAGAGTATACCAAGTAATTTTTATTATTTCCAGAAGTAGCCATCAAACAACAACCGCAGTGAAAATGGAAAATAATCAAGCTAAGAGAATTCTAAATTTATGTTGTTGCTGATTAAAAGTGTACCATAATGGAATTATCTCGATCAAGCTAGTTGATTAATAGTTTATGCTGAGTTTGAGTGTGGTATGAATTTCGTTTCCTACTCTAACTCATAATTTTACCCCTAGACAAAGTCTTTCATATACTACTATAAATATCACTGTAGTCCATAGGAAGAGTAAGAGTTTCACTGTAAACATCTTCTAATATAGTGATATTGCTTTCGTGCGTCTGTGATTTTTCCCGAAAGGGTTTTTTTACGTAAAATTCGTATCATCCTTTTCTATTTTTCTCTGCATTATTTACAACAGTTTCCATCAATTTATGTCATGATTACCGAAGAAATACGTTTCATGGGATGAAAAAGGCAATTCGGTGCATAGTTAACTGTGATTTCAAGAGTTAATCAGATCCGAAGTTGAATTTTATGGGTTATTTGAAACGAATTATCGACCAGTATATTTTGTATATGCCCACAGACAAACTACAAGAGAAGTTTTGCAAGTGCAAGTGTTGGATTTCTACTGTCAAAATTTATTGTGGTTATTAGGAAGTGTGGCATGGTCTCTTCATATTAAGGTCGTCAATCCACATGACAGGAAAGAATAACCAACTGCGATTTAACCAAAAATTTATAAGGTTATGTCCTTTTCATTAGCAAGTGATGTTATTAGATCAGCTTTGACTTTCTTCTCGAGGGCAAGCGTCATTTCACAGCGTTCAGTTAGCTTTTAATTTTCAGGCCTTAATTAGGAGTATCGGACAAATTTGTCTCGTCTCAAACTAGCTAGCTTGATCTTGGCAGCCCGAATAGATTTGTGAACCACCCGAGCCAGATATTTTTCATGTCTTGATTGGACCATATAGATGCAGTGGCTGTTGCCCCAAAGGTAAGTGGAGATATTTTTTAGAGAGTAAGTGGAGATATTAACCGTGGTAATAATAGCTTAATTATGTTGTCAGAAGATGGACGCGCGAGGTTCTATTTGAAACGCAGGAATTTCACATGAAATAAGTCTCGGAATACTTTGTTTTGCTCCCACATCATATTACTCACGCCAGTTTTTCCTGCTACATCACCAGCAACGAGCTAAGTGAAATTCTAATGCAATTTTAAGAGTTTATCGGACAAATTTAAGAGGTTAGAGACCTAAGTGAGACTTTGATGTATGCTTAAGGAGCCGGGTGTATTTTGTTTTTGAAAAAGAGCATGAAGCAACTCTTTTCGGGAATTCTCTGTCAATAGCAGAGTAAGAACTTTCGAGAATTTTTCCTTATTTCAATATAGTTAGATGTCAAGTTTTGTCAATAATTAATTACTTGCTTGTTTCTTGATGTTGTTATCCAACAACCACGATCTTGAATAGGAAGATCAAATTAAAGTAGAGAAACTTCTAGAGCGAACTGAGTATGAATCTCCCAAAGTAGAACTGTCTCGATCAAGCTACTTTTATTTAAGTCGTATTAGCAGGCATTAACAAAACATGTGCGGTGCAAATTAAATGTATATTTCACGCTAGCTACTTAGGCAACGCGTAAACACACTTTTTTTTATTTTATCATACAACACTTACAGCATAAATTCTGTAAGGTTTTTCTTTTAAGAATACACCGACACACAGCACAATACCCTACTCACATCACACACGCGTGTGCGTCACTACACGCGTTACGAATTTTGTGAAGGCTCCAGAGCCTCACGTGGGCACATGATTTTCCACTAAACGAACACATGTATATATACTACGTGTCGATTCTAGGGATCAAACCTCGGTGGAGGGGACTGAACCCCTTACTCCCACCACCGGATCACTGGCCCATCCTTATAAATTATGTAAGTTTTTTTTTTGCGAGAGTATAAAATTACGTAAGTAGCGAAAGTCCTCTAGATAATATTGAAGTTTGACTTAAGTGAGACAACCATATCAATTTTACTTTGTTGCACACCAGTCAACTTAACTCATGCCTTCGTGACATTGGAGCCTAATTGTGGTAGGACAGATTGAGGCAGTTGTTTATTGAAATTCGTGCGAAATCCCTACATCCCAAACACCCAAAGCTCTATTTCTAACAACAAATCTTTTATCTTATTAAAGCAAAGACAAAAGAAGCTATCACGTTCACTATCAAAGGCTAGAAATTTCCACATTAATTGAAGGAAAAAGAGAAAGATTTACACCGTTGATCATGGTGGGTCCAAATTATAATGGTCTTGTTTAAAACTAAGTGTCCATTTCAAATATAATCCAGAAATAAGCTGAAAGTCGGAATAAAAAATGAAACAAAATTTGTAATTTGGTTTCCATACTAATTCTTAAGTAAAATTCATAAAACAAATATGATTCGCATAAAAAATAAACAAAATTAGCAATTAAATTTGTTATACTTAATTCCAACAAAAATAAATAAAATTTGCAATCTAAAAATTAAATAAAATTAATAATGTGATTACAATACAATTTACAAAGTAAAATGTCTAAATAAATGTAATTCGAATAAAAATTAAAGGGAAAAAATAGAAATTAGATTGTATACAAATTCCAACAAAAAACTAAAATTGAATAAAATAAAAGAAGTTTAAATTTTATTTCACACAATTCCAAAGTAAAATCCTAAATAAATAAAATTAGGAATAAATTAAATAAAATTTACTATTTTATTTGTATATGAATTCAACAACAAATGAATCTCGTAATAAAAATAATATAAACTTAAAATTTTGATTGTCATACCAATTCAAGTAAAATCCTAAATACTTGTGATTTGGAATAACAATTAAAGAAATATTAGCAATTAGATTTGTTTATTAATTCTATAAAAGAATATAAATTTGGAATAAAAAAGAACATTGCAATTTTATTTCCATGCTAATTCCAAAGTAAAAAATCCTTAAATAACTAAATCTAGAATTTTATTTGTACAGACTCCAATAAAAATAACTAAAAATTTGAGAAAAAAAGCTATAACGATGATAGAACGAATAGGTCGGAGGAGACAACGAAAGAGTGCAATTGCATGGATCTGCTCGATGAGGATGATGTCATGCTACTCGGCAAAGTTGTTGAAGAGAAAAGCCTGAGTCGAAGAAGCCAAGGATTATGACGACAAGTGGTGAGTGTTGACGTTGTTGAAGAAGTTAGTGGTCAAAGAAGCTCGATGATGTGCAAACCCTAGTAGAGAGTAGATGAATCTTTGCATTGAAGACGAGCTATGTACAATATGGGGCCATTGGGTAACTAAGAGCATGCAATCGCTGGTGAGGGGCACGACATCATCGACGATGTCAAGAAGATTCTTCGTATCGTTAGACAATAGTTAAAGCAGACATGCCAGCATCAATGAAGATGTGAGGTCGTCATGGTTAGTGAGGAAGCCACAACGTTAAGTTGGCCAATGTCGAAGAAGAGGAGCAGCTGACACGGGAGAAGAGGATATCGAAAATATATAACATTGTGCATGTCTATATACATATATGCATCCGTACGAATAGAAGCACATACATACATAAGTAGAGGAGAAAAGAGCTCAAAGTAAAGATGACGCAACTGTAGAAAATAGGATCGGAGCCACTAAAGAGAGCGTGATGGTTGTCCCTGACAAGGATCGACGACTGTTGCATGTGTATGCGTGTTGCTGTCACAACGATCAACATTAAGAAATAATTGGGAAGAAATAGAATATAACTATGCAGTAGAGTATTACATTGGAAGGGGTAGCAGCTGAGAGGGATTAATCAAGATTTGGGCTTGCTATTGGAGGTTGAAGCAGAAAAGTTATGGCGACGAGAAGATATAAAAGACATGGTTTGGTGGGGGCAGCCTGTGTGTTAGAGAAGATAAATCCAAAGTAGGTCACCCGTGGAGCATCGGTGTATGCGTGAGCAAAGTAATCTAATACCATGTAAACAAATAAGATAATTTGCCGTACACATGATCAACGTATTGCTTGAGATAACATATATTTTGGAAAAGAATACTGATGGAGGAATAATAGGGGTATGTAATTACATGATCTATGCATGAGGGAGGGTGATTACGTTTATAAGAATTCTAGTAACCTATTATGCTAAATGATTTCTTCTACCAAAGCTTATACTTCAATTACGTTTCTCAAACTGTATTTTCCTTCAAGCTTCTATTACCATTTCTAATGTTTTTAGTGTCCTAAAAATCTAAATAGTATAATATATTTGTAAACATCTAAGTTATATCATTTAATACTATAAATTTTAAAACAAATCTAGCAGCATAGATAGCGGGCTATCCCGCTAGTTTGGTACTAATAAAAGGGCAATCGAGTTGACAAAGTTCATAGAGTTTGTACTGAATGTTCCTGTCGACTGTACTGTGCTACAAAGATAACAACTCCAAGTGGTACCTGCCCTGGTAGGCTTCCATTCCCAGTCACCTACTATTTATTGAAAGGTGGTGCTGATCCACTTGACCACCTGGCAAAGAACATTAACCAAGAAATCGAATAGGGACACAACAGCACAGATAAAAGCATGGCTGTGGACTGGTCGCTGATGCCAAACACTCTTACTGGTGTTTTCAGATGAGATCAGGCTCTGACTTTGCCTTAGAGTGCAGAACATTCTTTCTTAGTTCTTCCCACAGTTGTTCAAACTTCTTCCCTAAGACTGCCGGGTATATATTTGCAAGCGCTGTGGCGTAACGCTTACGTCGAATGGGTTGATTTGTGGTAGTTAGCACGTTTCCGTGGGCGCAACGTGACATCGGGTTCATTTGTGGCAGTTAGCACGTTTCAACTGCGCAACGTGACATCTTGATCGAATTGCACGAGAAATGGTTAGTTTGGTTACTTGGTTATATGTTGCCCGAGTGGTGTGAACGGAACAGGCAGTTCCTGGCCGTCTGTTCGTCCGAACAAATTCGGATTATTTTCAAAGCGTAAAACCGAATATCCAAAAAAAATTCTCGGATTTCAAAGTCAGAGCCAGATAGTTTGTATCGGATATGGGATCAGTTTCGAAAGAGAGGTATTCGTCAGATTCGAAGCTATCCAAAAATTTTATCGGATAGTATTCAGTAAACTCTAGGCTCACGAGTCATGCCTCAGCCGGTCAGCCTAATAGGCAAGCCCATGAGGCTGTGGGCCCATGAGTACATGACTAAACTCTCGTTTGCCTAGAGTGGGCCGAAGAGAGAAATTGGCCCGCAAGGTTTTTCCAGTATTTAAATTAGTTTTTTTTCAGAAAATACAAAAAACCAAATAAGCCAATAAAAATAGCAAATGAACTCGAGACAAAACCAAGAAAAAAAAATTAAAACATATTTTTGGACATAAGGAACCTAAATAAATTACTTTTGAATTTAATGGATGTCTTATTTATTCATATTAAATCATTTTATTTCTTAAAATCCCATTTAAGCTTTGTTAAATTCTAGAAAATCATGAAAATTTTATAAAACCTTATTTTAAATAAAAGATTTTGAAAAACTCAAAAATTGGGACACTAGACTTACTACCGGTCAATGTTTTGTGTATCTCTAACTTGTTATTACTACTGGTTTGTATGGTTTGTATATGTTGTATCTGTCCCGTCATGTAATTGGCTAGTTAAATTTTTGACATCTTTTGTACTACTATGACTATGACTTGATAGTTGCTAGTTACTACTTCTTTAACTAGCCATTGTGATAGTGTGATGTAGTCAAATTTGCTTGTTGAATTGCTAATGTAGTTGCATTTTCGATATGTAGTACGGTTGATTGATCCGTTGTGATATATGTTTATGTTTTCTCATAATATCCGACTAAATATTCGTGACCGAGACTAACCGCATTTGTACTAGCATTCGACATGGTCTGTTGTAACATCCCAAAATTTTGCCCTCTTTAAAAATTTATTTCAAATTAATTAATTCAAAGTGTTGGACTTCTTTTGGATTTTATGCATTCATTTAAATTCCAAATCCAAAATTCAAATCATATTTCCATCGTCTTAATTCAAAACTCATCATCAAATTCCAAATTCAAATTTCGTAATTTGAATTTTCCCGCAAAACCACTTGGCCATTTCTTTTTTCCTTTTTGTTTTTGTTTTTCTCTCTTTCTTCTCTCTTTCTTTTCTTTCTTTTTCCATGCTCTTCCTCTGTTCTAAGTGAAGCTACACCGTGCCCGAGTCATGCTTGCGCTCTAGACGCACCACTCGCGCCGTGCCTATGCCGCCCACGCGTGTCCCGGCCGTGACGATCACGTCATCCCTCCGCGCCGCCTACGCCATCAAGCCTCACCATTCCCGCACACGTTCAATCCCCCTAGTGCCACAAACATTGAATGCGTTGTCGTTTCGTCAGTTTCCTTATTCATGTCAGTAATGCCACTGGCAATGCCGCTCACGACTGTGTCCATCAAAACCCCGGCCAAGTCCATAAAGCGAAGCCATAGTACCTCCTTCACCCCCTTCACACCTCCTACTACTCTCAAAGCCTCTGGAGCTTCGTCGCCACTGGAATCGTTGTCTTCCCGAGCGCCGACCGGCACCCCGCTTCGTGCTTCCGCTACTCCAGTGAAATTTCAAACCCCGAACTGCGTCACGTCCTGTTCTCGAGCTCCAGGATCACTTCCCCTCAATCAATTTCACTTTTGGTTGCAGTTCATCGCCGAATTTCGCCGTTTCTTCCTCTAGGCCGAAAACTCATTCGTCGCTTGATCTCCTTCTCCGGTGAGTTTTTCGTCGATTAGACCATGTCATGACGTGTTCCCAACTTTCTTCTACCCATCCCTCACCTCGGTTCATCTAATTCACTGACGGCGCTGTTGCTCTGTCGCCTCGGTCGCCCTTGAGCCTCCCCGAGCCACCCTGTGGTTTAACCGTGTGCCCGCGCCGCCTTTGCCGCCACACTATCGGAGCCCTCGCACGGCCGCGTGCACGCACCGCCGCCGCCTCGGTTGTTGGGTCCCCGAGTAGGCAACCCCGAGACCCTCTGTGCATTCTGAGCTAGTCTCAAGATCAGCAGCTAACTCACACAGTTTCAACATCAATGTAAGCAAAACCATACAGCAAACTATAGAAGAAACAGGCAAATTAATATTAATAGAAGCAAAAGACCTTATGGTCAATGTTTTTACAGAGCTGCCACGCAGGGCTTACAACAAAAGAGAGCTCGCAGCGGAAAACAAACTACTCGCGGAAACCATTCGACATGCCCATAGGCAATCAAGTGGAGAACGTCTCCTAGCTCGCAAGGTCTTCGAAGAACTCCTCTTCATAGAGCTCGGAGCTCCCAGGGTCCCCTTCAGCGACTGATCAACCAGAGGGCATAAAGCCGTAAGTACTTTGAATGTACTCAGCAAGTCGTAGGGAAATGTATGCAAATAGTATTCATGCCAGGATTGACAAGGATAGCTTTATGATTACTTTGTAGAAAACAGAATTAACTGGAAATACAGTAAGTAGATTGCAAAGCATAAGTTGAAAGATTAATACATAAGTAATCAAGTTTCTTTCAAACAACTCGTGAACACCCTGTTTACTTCCCAAACCACTCAGAACCAAACACGACCACCATTTTGAGAAAGTCTACCCCTTGCGTGAAATCACCAGGCATTGTCCATAACTGGGGACACAACTATTCGAATAGTTTTTCACTCTGCGGAGGTGTACAGATTTACCCACAAGACACGACCTCTTTAGTTGGTTGGGCATCCGTCGATGCCCCTGCTCACTACTTTAGGTAAGCAGTCTAGAGCATGTGACAAGGTCTTTACAAAGCTATGTTTTGACATGGTTCCGCTCGCTAAGGTTTCGCCTTCCCGGCCCCCTTTTGCGCCATTCTCAACCAAAATGGAACCGACTCAAAGCATTGCTAATTAGTTGGCCAGGTCCACCCCATAATGAACTTGTGGTTGCACGGTATGGCCTAGATCAATGGCTTACAAGGTTAAGTCCTTAGTGACTACTCAGGCGAGACATTCACATCCCAATATGCTTCCTGCACCCCCTTTACTGCACGATCACTCGCCCGAGTATAAATCATTTTGGGTTCATCCCGCCCAAATGGCCACCCTAACCATGGCACAACATCTTTTAACAACAGTGGCCGCACCACAATTCCATATATCATTAAGCCAAATTTATCATCATTGAATCATGTGATCGAGAGACATCGTATAACTAAAGCATGCCTAAGTAATATACGCACCCATGTTGGTATCTCAAAGATGTCCAACTAAGATTACCCAACCTATGGTGTCCAAGGGTACATGTCAACATGTCAATCACAAGTATTCAAGGAGTCATACTGTCGAGTAGGTATTTAGCTATTTCTCAAACCATTTTTATACAATTAGCCATGCATGTTGGTATAAAACAGTGTAATTTTTGCAAACTCGGTACGACATGATCAAAGGTCCACGACTTGCCTTCGTTGAAGAGTTGAGATGCTTCGGTCGAGGTTGCTGGGTCCAAGAACTCTTCAGAGAAGCCGAAATCTACACGTGCAAAAGGAGCCAAATAAATAAAACAAACCACAAAAACTCCAACGAAAGCACCAAACTAGAGCCAAAAGAAAGATACAGAATTAAGATATTTGATTCACTCAAACCGGAGCTCAAATGAAGGAGAACGGGCTCATGGAAAGAGGCTCGACTAGTCGAAAGGAGGTCCAAGAAGGATACGACTACTCAACGTGGTCACAAGGACAAGGAAGGAGAAATAGGGAAAAAGGAAGAGGAGGACTAGAGGCTCCGGGGCTTCTATTTGTAGCAGCCGAGGGAGAGGAGGAGAGAGGTGGCTCAACGGGGGGCGCACGAGCGGAACTCTGGCTAGCGCAGAGCGACGGGATGGGAGCAGGTAGGGGAGGAGACAAGAGGGGGAACGGGTACTGCAGAAGCGACAGCATTTAATGCGACATAATGGAATTTAATGCGCGAAGACTTTTTGCATCGGCAACGACACAGCGGGAGGAAGAAGAAGGTGAGCAGGGCTGACAGGTGGGGCTAGTCAAAACTCGGGAGGGTGGTCCAACCAAATGGGGTGGTTGTGACCAAAGAGGAGGTCGTGACCAACGAGGAGGTCGTGACCGGTCTTCAGGACCACCCAGGAGGTCTTGGACTGAGGGGGGAGGTTCGGAGGAGGAGGTCCTGAGGAGGAGGTCTGGACAAGAAAGAGCTGGGCCGAGGGGAAAATGAAACGAACAGAGAAAGGGAAATTCAACACCAGCGAACTCCAACAAATTCAAAATAAACCAAACTTTTGGATTAGTTGGAGTTTGATTTAGTCATTTTAAACACTTTTAATTCCAAAATCTCGAGTTAAGCTTTAGAACTTCAACAAAACCAAATGGTTATTTTTATTTTGAAAATTCAAAAAGCTCAGAAAAACTGGGACGTTACATCAGTGCCCCTCCGATGCTGCCGCTACCACCCGTGGGTAGGGAACCCCTACGGGGTTCAATTTTTTTGGGTCACCACCCACTCCGCGCAGCCCCCGCTCCTGTGCCGCCCAACGCTCCTCTGCTCTGCTCTGTTCTGTTGTGCTCTCTCTATTTATTGTTCACCGAGTCAATGACACTCATGGCCCACATGCCATTCTCTCTCTCTCTCTCTCTCTCTCTCTCACTAGCAATAGGGTCCCATGTGTCATACTCTTCCTCTTTGTGTTTGCATTATAAAATCAGAACGGAATATTCTAGGGAATATTCCATTCTTCTTAATTTCCAGCAATTTCCAATTCCGATAAATTTTCGGGAGTTCGTTCTCTTCCGTACGAACTCCAAATCAATCGATCCTTGTTCCTAAATTCATAATATCTCTATTGGTACTAATTATATATTTTTTAGATTTTATTTGTTTTTCTGTTATTTATTTTGTCTTGATTTGCGCATGTGAGTCCGACGCCGCCGACACCAGTTTGGACCAACCGGACGCAGCAACCTTAACCTATGACGAAGACGAATATCCTTCGAACATTCTGTACCTATGATTTTTAAATTATGTTTTCAGTTTCAAAGTATTACACATTGCTATTTTACACAAAATGATGAGTTCAAATTGTAGATTGTTAGTTAAACCTAAAATTGGTAATGTCTTCCTTTAATAATTGTTACCCTTAAACCTTTGTAACCCTAGTATAGTAATTCCATAATATTGATTACAATATTGTAGAATAGTTAAACACGATAGAATTGCTTAGGCATGATTTTTGGTCTTGATCAACCTTTTGGGGGAACGCTATAGTTTGGAAAATGTATAGCATTAGGTAATGTTAGTAATTGGCAACTAAAATAAAATTATGGAAATTGTTTAGACTAGGGTGAGTGGCATGAGTTTTAACGGTCACACCTTGGTCGATTAAGGATCGACGCTTGTGTCTATTCAAACTAAGCAATACTGTACAACCACATGTCATAAATGAGAAGGATCTGGCTAATTGATTTATTAAGTCCAAACATTTTTCCCACATGCTGTAGATGGTAGGAGTTACCTGGGTAGTGTAGGCGATGATAATTGACGTCTATGTCTATTGGGTCTTCCGCTGGGCCATGGTAATTGACGTCCATGTCCGAGCAGGTTATCCCCCACCAAGGTTCAAGAAAGCGCTAGGCGCTAGGCGGGCGGTGTCCCGGCACCTAGTGCCTAGGCGGACTAGGCGACGCCCAGGTGACCGGCTTGGCTACAGTGCAGATAAGCCCACAACGGGAATAATGCGATGAATTGAGCAAGCATTAGGCATCTAATTGGGCAAGATAGAAGGAAAATTACCTGAAGAAGCAAGACATGGACAATTTGATGTAGTCATCTATATTATCTCCCCTCCAAGAGTTTGATGTAAACATGTATGTAATAAAATAATCATGTAAACCTGCATATTTGATCAATGATTAGTTATTTTGCTATTATGTGAGAAAGAATGTATAAACGCTTGATGAATGAATGAAAATATGAAACATATATACCACTTAAATCGTATGAGGTACCTATTTATCTATTTGAGCCTACTCCAATAATGATTATAAGATACCCCAGAGTGAGTTCCATAAACATTTTCATTAAAGTACACTTTTTATAGCAAAATTTGTGTATATACTTCTTTTATATATGAAAAAGGGTATATTGCAAAAAAAAAACAAAGGGATCCAACGAAAATTTTTCAATCAAGTTGCATTTGAGTATCTTATAATTGGTATTTAAGTATACTGAAAGTGATAAAGAAATATAATATGTGCGTTTAAGTGGTATATTGAAAGTGAGAGTACGTACTCCCAGGGGTATGAAACAGGCATGTGTGTGTGTGTGTGTGTGTGTGTCTCTCTCTCTCTCTCTCTATATATATATATATATATATATATATATATATATATATATAGCCGCACATCTCAAAGACTTAACATATCACACATTTTATAGCTCTAGACAAATTATGAAATATTGGAATTATCAAATTAACAACACAATTCACACTTCATAGTACAAGCTCGGCACATCAATGCATAGCACAACCTCGGCAGAGCAATGCACAACCACAACACAATTGACAATTCAATGCACAACACAGCAGTACAACACAATTGAAATTTGCACAGTACAACATAGCACAATCGAGCCATAAGAGAAGGAGAAGCAAAGCAGAGCAGCGACACAGGAGCTAGGGGGAGAGAGCAGAGCAGCAGAGAGGGGGGAGCAGCGACACTAGGGAGGAGCAGAGAGCAAGGTAGCAAAGATAGGGGGTGTAGCGATGCTAGGGGGCGGCGCAAGAGAGGAGAGGGGGGCGGGAGCAGAGAGGGGAGCTGGAGCAGAGAGGGCAGGGTGGTGGCACGGGAGGGGGCAGATAAGGGAGCATCGAAGGGGAGGCGGCGGAAGGGGGAACAGAGAGAGGAGGGCGGCGGTGCGGGAGCAGAGGGGGGCGGAGTACCTCGCTTTGGTGGCATAGATGGCGGGACGACCGTGATTTGAAGGCGGCGAGGTCGATTCGACGACGGAGATGGAGGGACGGGTGCGTTTCGGAGGCGGCGAAGTCGATTCGGCGGTGCGGGATGGCCGGAACCCAGGGCGAGGTCGATTCGGTGGTGGGAGAGGCGTGACACGGGAGCCCGAACCCTAGCGCGATGACTGGATGGGGTCGGGCATAAGCGCTCCTTATCTGCCCCGCCTCGGCGCCTACGTCAAGCCACCTCACACCGCCACACCTAGCACCGCCGAGGACCGGCTTTGACCACCTAGCCGGTCCTAGGCGGTCCTCCCGCCTAGCTCGCCGCCTTGGGCGAAGTCACGGCGGTAGGCCTCCGACGACTGCCTAGGCAGCGCCTAGTCGGCGCCTTAGGCGGACTTGTTGAACCTTGCCCCACACAACAGTGAGCTCCGGGTCGATGGTAAATGACGTCCATAACTTGGGGTTAAGTTCATCATACAGGCTAATGTAAGGATAAAGTATTGCAAAAGTCATGTGACAATCACTTAGTCGCACACCTTCGCAAGTGTGTCAGACGGGCATTATAAGCTGATTATTTTGTGTGGGTCAAGCTGTACAACCTCTGCAGAGTGTAAAACTATTCGAATAGCCGTGCTCACGGTCAAGAGCAAGCAAGGTGCGTTTTTACATGATAGATTTCGGTTTTACTTTCAAACAATTATTTTGGGAATCTGGGAGTAGTTAGAACTATTGGATTGTTGTTTTGGCAGTTAGAGCCCTACTCATGAAAACTTGCGGTTAGAGCCTCAATACTAGTGATTAGTAGCTAGAACCTTCACTAGATAGTCAATTTAATTTAATTATTGAAACTACGTTTTTGAAATGTGCTTTATGAAAAATGTTTAAACATAAAATATTGCTTTGTGAAGAAAAAAAATCCTACAAGCCCATTTATTAAAGCTATGCATATACATATTTTCCCAAGACTCGCGGAGTACTTTATGTACTCACGTGCTACACTCAAAACAAATCTCAGAAGTCTTCAATGATGCCAAAGACGACTACAACTTCTACGCCTACGGGTTTGACGAAGGGCACTCGTAGTACTAGGCTGCGCTCCCCAGCGAATGTCGGTGGACAATTTGATGGTTCACCATTCGGAGTTTATCATTTGTTATTTCCACTGCTGTAAGACTTGAGGTCATATGACCTTTATTATAATAAGTGGTCTTAAGGTCGATACTTTGTTGTTACTTCTATGTTAATCGTTATTCGAACTTGTTATCAATGTTGTATCCATTGTGTGCAATAGCTACTGATCAGGGACTGGTGTAGAAATACATAGAGGGTTCCGGATTCGAAAATCCGTGTCCTGTCATCCGTGTCCGACTCTAATTCCGAGAAGAAAATAAAATTGTGGAATAGGATACGAAACGAGCGATATCCGTCCGTATCTGCTCCGATTGCACCCCTGCTTCTGAGCCTAGATTTAGACTTCTGAACTTATGTTGGATCGATTATCTAAAATTTTGTGGACTTCTCTGCAAATTTTAACTACTATTGAACTGTTTTGTAAAAAGCTGCGGAGGTCCAGCTTATGGTCAGCTGGTGTTTGACACTAGGTGAAGAGATGGGGAACGGTTTCAGGGCTGTGGAGGAAAGCTCCTCCAAATTTGTCAAGTAGTCTTTCGCGTAGATGAGAATAGAGATACATATTATTTGCGTATTGTCAAACATGCGAGCAGAGAGCATTATTTGTCCGACCGAGTGGATTGGAGGCCACGGTACCTGGCGTCAAGTTTTACTTGCCTTCTTGTCGCCATCGTTGGGACGACCGCGGAGGAGTTCAATGTGGAGCGCAGCTACCAGCAGCAAGTCCGTCGCTTGCTGGTCAGGGTCAACAGCGTGCACCAACTGCCGCTTAGGGTATATACAATAGTACAGACAATTGATGTTTATATCAGTTATCTATGTCATCTATAGACAGCACTAAAGATAACTCATATAATAAGTTGTCTGTTAAGTTGTCTATACGAGATTCTACAATCTTTTAGTTCTTGCTTGGAAAAATTATTTGTTATAGACAACAACTCATACAATGGTGTTTTGTGTTGTCTATAAGGGTTTATAGATCATGCATTGCGTCTTTAGAACTTCATTCTCTCTCTTGTTCTCTCTCATCCACGTCATTAAAAATCTTACATGGCAAAGATTATAGACTGCTGATGTCACCTACTGTATATGCCCTTATGCTGTAAATGAACAGAATCTACATAGGTAAATAATCAGTTGGGTCTTTCGCCAATGCTGATCTTTTTTTCTCTCTAAAAAAGAGATTGCCTTCGTCTAAACATAATGGTTCGCCAGTGATGAGACCTTCGAAATAATATGCATCACACCTGAAGAAGGATACTTGTTCTCTTCAACAGGGTACCCAGGTGTAGTGCTATAAAAAAAAATTGGTAACCAGGTCGTCGAAATTTTCAGTTGCACTTGGGAATTAGTTTAAGCACTTTGGGGGATTCAAAGGTGCGCTTAAAATTAACAGAAATTAGCTTCTGAAAATCTTGAGGGGGAAAAAATGCAAATGTACGGCTCATTTTGATTTTGTGCACAGAAAATATTTCGGGCTATTTATGTCCATATGCAACACAACATATTCATTCATTTCCAATGTTGACAAAAGAAGTGCTGATCGATGGGCCTAACTTTTCTTCCCCTTGGAATTTTCAAGTAATCTTGTTTGCCTAATTTGAACCATTCCTCGTTCCTCTGGTGCACAGTATCACAACATTTTTTTGACCATCCTTTTCTTTATTCTCGTCTGTTGTTTCATCCAACAATTACTAAATTTCTTCTTCTCAGAAGTAGGCATCAAACAATAACCGCGATAGAAATGGAAAATAGCCAAGCTACAAGTGCAAACTGGTATCTAGTGTAACCATGCAAGCTAGTGAAACTACCATTGCATAAGGGTTGATGTACGTATGATGTATCAGGTCTTGACTTGAGATGGCAGGATGGGAAATGGGATCACTTGGTAAATGGAATTTCAAAGCTAACACAAGTCAGTCTTCAACATATATATATATATATATATATATATATATATATATATATATATATATATATATATATATATATATATATATATATATATATATATATATATATATATGATACTCACTGAGAACGCATCTCTCCACCTCTCATATACTACTTAAATTGTATGATGATACCTCTTTGTCAATTTGAACATACTCCAATAATGTTTGCAAGATACCTCAAAGTGAGTTTCATGAAAAAAATTCATTCAATGCCACTTTTTATAGCAAAATCTATGTATATACTTCTTTTATATATGAAAAAGGGTATATAGAAAAAAAAGGGCTGCAATTAAAAACTTTCAATCAAGTTGTGTTGGAGTATCTTATAATAGGTATTTAAGTATCTTGAAAATAATAAAGGAGTATAATATATTTGTTTAAGTGGTATATTCGAAGTGGGAGTATGCACTCTAAGAAATGCAAGCAGGCGTCATATACATATATATGTATACATATACATATATATGTATACATATACATATATATGTATACATATACATATACATATATATGTATACATATACATATATACATATATATACATATAACCCTCATGTCCTCCCAAATCGGGGCTGTTTGGTTCTAAACCAATGAATGCCAAAATTTGGGTCACCAATTTTTTTGGTAACTTTGACCCAATTTAGCACCCATTTGATTCGTTATCAATGTGTTACTAAATTTTGGTAATATTTTTTCTATTGGATCTCTAGTTCATTTTAGTGCCAAAGTTTGTCAAAACTTGGGCCAAAAATTCCATGACCAAACTTTGGGAGTGCCAAATTTTGGCACCCCTTAGTAGAGCTTCCATTCATCACTTATCCAATGATCAACATGCAAATTAAGTCCTCGAAAACAAAATAACCATGTTAAGTGACGCGTTCAATGGTGGCGTGGCGGTTAAGTGGACATGTCACTGCCCCCTTAATAAAAAGGCTACATAACAACTTTTCTTTTGTTGGGGAAATCTATCAGGCGCGCGATTGCCAAGGCGCGCGTCGGTTTGCAGCCTTCCGATGCTATGTCGTGGGCAGGAGCATATGTGATCAAGTGGATGGATTTTGCAGTTGATATTACAGGTTCTCTCTCCCATCTTCTACACGGAAATCTATCAGTCCATACGATAACTTAAAGTGCAACTCATGGAAATTTTTGAACTTTTTAAACCGTATCACGAAACGATGGTAAATTCATAGTTTAGGTGGTAATTATGAAATGTGCACATGATAACTTAGGGTGCAATCACTAATAGTACTTTCAAATATTTATTACACAAACTCGAAAAATGATGGTAAATCCTGAACTTCAGGTGGTAATTTACTAAAAGTGCTTATGATAACTTAAGTGCAACTAATAGTCCATTTCGAACTTTTTTTTTATTTAGGCAAACTCACAAAGCGATGCCACATTTTTGAACATAGAGTGGTAATTTGTTAAAATGCATATGATAACTTAGGGTGCTATTAACGGTAAATTTTGAACTTTTTATCATACAAACTCATAAAATAATGGTCAATTCTGAAACATAAGGTGGTAATTGGTTCAATGTCTGTGATAACCTACGGTGCAACTGACGGTAAATTTCAAAAAAAAAACATTTCAAAAAGCGAAGATAAATTTTGAGTTTAAGATGGTGATTTACAAAAAGTGCAGACGATAATTTAGGAGCTGGGCTGAGTGGGCTCTGTGTCCGTGCGAGACATGCTGTTCTGTTGACCAAAGTGGCGCTCGTTTTGCCGGCCAAATGGGCCGACTCCCTGATCTTACCAAAGAAGAGAGGAATTGGGTGATTAGAGCTCATCTACCGCACACTCAATTTAGCACGGACAGTACATTTTTTTTATACAATGGTTCACATACTACCCTCACAAAAGAAATTATACATACAAAGAAAACTCTATTATGCTATTAACAAATCAACGGTCAGATTTGATTTATAGAACTACTATATACTACCGATAGAATGCAGTAAAATTTCTCACGCCTTAAGGCTAATGCGCACCTGTTGTAGCGCCGTAGTGGTTTCCTCTTTTATTTTCCTTTTTTTTCTATCATGACAACTTTACTATACAATCACTATAGTAGCTCCGCTCAAAAACACACACACGATTGTAGCTTACATCCAACACGAGCACGAAAGCACTCTCCAAACCGAAGTAAATTTGGTAATTTATGAAACGCGCACCCATTTGATACATACAATTACACTCCTGCATTTCACCTATCAAGTTTTTGTGGCTTGGAAGCGCGACATGCATGTGATGCATGATATGGCGCTTCAAGAAAGGGGGCAAAAATGTGACGTGATATGATTCAATCATCCAACTACTTAGCAGTTAGGCTTGAATTCTCAGCTATTTCTCTCCGAAAAGTCGTCACATTCCACTTGAAAATAATCAACCAACTGCGGAAAATTAATTGGAGCCCTTTATTTTTTTATATATACCTTTTTTTCATATATAAAAGAAGTATATATACAAATTTTGCTATAAAAATGAACTGTAATGAATTTTTTCATGAAACTCACTTTGGAGTATCTTATAATTATTAGTGGAGTATGCTCAAATTGATAAAGAGGTGTTATCATACAATCTAAGTGGTATATGAGAGGTGGGAGTACGTACTCCTAGGAGTACCGTACCATTTTCACACACACATGTGTATAGGACGTCCGTTTCGTACTCCTGGGAGTATATACTCCCACTTTCAATATATCACTTAAACAAATATATTATACTTCTTTATCACTTTTAGTATACTTAAATATCAATTATAAGATACTCCAATGCGACTTGATTGAAAAAAAATTAATCGAGCCATTTATTTTTCTATATACCATTTTGATATATAAAAGAAGTATATACAAAAATTTTGCTATAAAAAATGAACTTTAATGAAATTTTTCGTGGAACTCATTTTAGAGTATCTTATAAGCATTATTGGACTATGCTCAAATTGATAGAGGTATCATTATACAATTTAAGTGGTATATAAGATATGAAAGTATGTACTTTTAGGAGTACCATACTATTTTCATATATATATATATATATATATATATATAGTGATCTTTTTAGATCAGCTCTGACTTTGCTCTCCGGGAGCATGCATCAGCATCGCCTCACAGCGTTTTCATCAAGTAGCTTTTCCGGGCATTAAGAGTGTCGGGCATGTTCGTCTCGTCTCGTAATTGGAAGTTGTAACCAGGTAGCTCGAATGGATTTGTCATCCACATGGGTGGCCAGATATTTTCCCATGCCGTGAGAGGAAATGTGGTGATCGAACGGTAGATGTGAAGGCTGGTCGTTTCCATGCTCTGGAATGCCCGTTTGAAATTATTGGTTGGGATGATGTGTACTGCGACAAAGAAGTGATTGTGATCGTTGGATGGTCCTAGTGACGGGTGTCGCGGTCTTCGAGTTATAGGTCTGGTTGAATATGGACGTGAAGTGCATTAAGTACCCTCAATCAGGGACGGAGATAGGGGTTAGTGGGAGCCTCAGTCCCTCTATGGTTAATGACGTTTTTTATATAGCTTTTAATTTACTTATGTAGAATAGCAAAATATTTATACTTAGCATATTTCGATATTTAGTTCTCACCATATGATCCCCTGGATAAACTTTTTCTGGCTCTGTCCCTGCCCTCAATGCCACACTTGGCTGGATCGAATTTGAGAATTGTGATGGCAGCCATGGAACCTCCCAACTTTAATCAAGTTACGACGGTATTCTGTGGGCGGCACACTCGCGCTTTTGTCGTTGCCGTCGTGGCCGTGCGGGGTCGGCGGTTGCGACTCGGCGAGCGATCTGACGGCCGCGCACCATGATGAGCGAGGCTCGGCGCAAGCTACTTCGGCGTTGTTCGAACTTTCTCGGTAATAGTGACGGATGCTAGTATAGGAGCATGGGGTTTCAATTGTACCTCCAAATATTTTGGGAAAATACATGTTATATATAGTATATATATATGTAAAAAAAATTGTGCAACCAATGGTATTTACGATTATGTATAAGTGTTGGATTGTGCATGCTAGCATGTAGAAATATATAGATTACGTATTAGGTAAAAGTAGAACAGTTAGTAGTGAATTAGTCAGTTAGTCACGAGTTAATAGAACTATGCGTTATTTAAGTTCGCATCTCTATCGTGAAAATCCTAACTCCGCCACTACTCGGTGAGCCTGACAGGCAAGTGCGAGTACGTACATACTGCTGTCGCGTAAGGCGTGGTGGTAACACTTGGCTCGAACCCAACTGACTTGCGACGGCGCTATCTTAGGGTGCGTTTGGTTGGTGGGATGATGTTAAATGGGATGGGATGGTACAGGTAGGATGGGATGGTACAGATAGGATAGGATCGTCCTGGATGGGATGGTACAGGTAGTGTGTTTGGTTGGTTGCATTGGATGGTACAAAATTGTGTTTGGTTGGTTGTATGAGATGATACACGAATTGAGTTTACAAATTGATTTGAATTTAAATTCAATTTGCAAATTCATCAACATCTGCTAGCCTCATCACTACAGTGTCCTCTTTTTATTTTATTCGTGTCTGGAAGCTTTGTTGTGTGAGCGCGAGAGCCAGCGCAAAACGTTGAACCGCGTAGTTCAACCTTTTTTGTCGAATGGAATGATACAGAATAAAAATGAAATATTCCCTCACATAGAACCATCTCATCTCATATCGTTTAATCCTATTCATCCAACCAAACACTAAAATAACCTCTTATCCTAAATAGAACTATCCCGTTCAGCCTCGTACCACGAACAGAACTCACCATTATTCGGATGACTCGCTTACGCGCGCCAGTGCGCCACCCATGCTACCGTGTGCCGGTAGCTAGCGCCGTTGCCCGCGTGTTACTACTGCTACTTACTAGGCCGAGCAGGCTTGGTAGGCTGAGTCCGCCAGATTCTTACCCGCGGAGCCTGCTCACTTCGTCGTGCGGAACCATCTGTGCCACCATCGGGCCTGGCCTGTGCAGTCAGCTGACCAGTTCACGGTACTGAAGTGCACCATGGATGGATTGACAGGGCAGCACCGTGAAGTGGTCAGAAAGCCCACGAGAGGCGGCCCAGGGCCAGCAGCTTCTTGAGTTTAACGGCCTTCTCTTCTGATCTTTTCCTCGGAACAATCCTAGAAAGAGCTGACGAGCTATTAACGTGTTCTGCTGGGACGTCGCAACGACGACTCCGTGCGTAGGGGTGAAAACGGATCGGATACAGATGAATAATGATTTTGCTATATTTATTTTCATATTTTTTCAGATCCGGATACGAATACGAATACCCCGGATACGAATACAGATACGAATAATATCAAATACGAATTTAAACGAATACGGTCGCGGATATTTTTCGGAACATGAAAACCTCTTAAATTGTATGCTAGAAATTAACGAAAACATATAACTAATTTATTTGATGCAAACATTCATGAATTGTTCATATTTTCAGTAATCACATATAACATTGGCACTAGCAAGCTGCATTAACTAGTTCATCACAAGCATAACACTTAGTTTACCATATTTAGCTCATAAGTCATAACTCACAAAGTCACAAGTCATCACACATTCACACTTAGTTTATCATATATATAAAAGTTAGTTCACACTAACATCGATCAGGTTGAATGGTTAATCTATATGCAAATGACTGTAACATCCCAAAGTATGTTACCAAAATAATATTAATAAAGTTATTATTTTATTAGATTTTTGATATTTAAAAGAGTTTTCTTGGTTAAAAAAAAAAAAATAAGGTCAATTATTTAATTTCCTAGTTTTTAATGTCAAAAATAAATTTTATTGACATTTCTAGGATTTTATTGGATTTAAAGTGAAAAAGAAAAAATAATTAATTTCTTGAATTTTTCGGATTTTAAAAAGGTTTTTCCTATTGTTTAGAAATTAAAAATACTTTATGTGCAAAAATAAAAACGAACTTTATCTTGGAATTAATTTTATTAAGTTCAAAATAATTCAAGAAATTTCTGTGATTTTTTCTAGAATTTTTGAACTCTATCTGCTATTTTCTAAAAGGCTATTTGATTTGTTGTATTTTCTGAAATTCAGAAATTAATTAAAATCTCATTTTCTCTTTTGGGCTGAAATCCGGATATCCGGACTTCGTCTTATCCGGATAATCCGTATTCGTATACGTATCCGCCGGATAGCATGCTTACCGTATTCGTTTCCGTTTCCGACAAAAAAAATCCGAATTCGTTTCCGATCCGAAAATTATCCGAGAAAAATTCGATCCGAGACAATCCGAATCCGTTTTCGTCCAGATTGGTCGGAAACTATCCGATCCGTTTTCATCCCTATCCGTGCGTGCCCGGCCGGCTCTATCAGGACGCGATATGCCCCTTGATTTGCGTTGTTGGTGGACGACTAACCTAATCGCCATGTGCTTGGTATTACTGTACGCACCGGCACTGCAGTGGTCATGCGGCGTACCATCTCTTTCCTCCACCCAACACTAACACCATCCCCTCCATGGGGAAAATGAATCCTATCGAGGGCCTAAGCGAGGGCCCCGCATCCGCCGTCTATCGGGCTGCCGTGCGAGGAGCGAGGGATGGACGGTGGGGGGAGAGACCTCTCGGGGAGGCCCTCCTTACAGAATTTGCTTCCCTCCATGAGTCTCAATTCCACACGGTTGCACGCACCTAATAAGCATTAGTTTTCAGTGACCTAGCTACTGAGTGGGTTTTGAAGGGAACGTTGCGCTGCGCGCGCATGCAGGTCAAATGCGACCTAACCTGTTGCTGGATCGGCATTGCAAAAGCAACAACGCCTCAGCCTTTTCTTTAACCTGGAACAGTGCTGTCAGAAAAGAATGCACCCAAAGACAGGGACAGGGGGACTGTAACCGTGGACTAGCTGATTAGTGATTACAGGCATGCGACCAACGGAATCCTGAAAATGTACGAAATCAGAGCTGGAGAGAAGAAACTGGCGGCCCTGGTTGGATCATGTCAAGGTCTGTCGCCACGGATTAGTGGGAAGCATACTATGCTGCACCATCTCTTCAGATTGAGTTGACCTGACCCGACCAGGTGTATGATGTCGGGTAGGCATTGACACCTTCGGAATTCAACGATTCAGAGCCCAGCTTATACTTTGAATGTCAGCCATAGATCTTGTGTCCGTGACGCGCGCATCCAAAGGCGTACAGTCATTGGAACATTACTGTTGAAGAGATTCGATCATTTGCCACCGTCAAAGATTGGTAATTCATGATTTGCCACTAATATGTCTATCACATGTGGCCCTGAGACCCATATATCATAGATGCATGTAGTGGTAAATCATAAAATTCACTCTTTTGTAGTGGCAAATAATCAATTATTTCTTACTGTTGGGGTTGTGGCCTGTGGCCGACCAGACAATTACGGTAGATGGATTAAGTTAGACTTGGACACCTGGGCATCACCCGCGATGGATGCAACTCCACATAAGCAAGACATCCAGAATAATGATTTTCTATCAATGGACCACTGATGGAGCAGCATGTGATCCCGTCGCCAGTCTTAAGTTTCAACAAGAACATCGAAGCCTGACATATTTACCGATTGATTTGATTAGGGAATACTGCGGTAAATATCGTGCGAAATCACCAGGATGTCGAATTCTTAAATCAAACAAGTTAGCAGATGAAGGATGGGTACACTTCAGAGTTGTGACGAGCGGCGGAGCCAGAAACTCACGAGACAGACACAGCTCGGAATGACAAGAACATCAGAGCTCGACACGTTCCTGCGTTATTTACTGATTGATTTGATTAGCAGTGTATCGCCGTAATCATCAGGCGAAGGATTCACCGGGAAGTTGAATTCATAAATCTTAGTAGCTTGCAGCTAGATGAAGGACGGATACACAATAGAGTTGTGACGGTGGCGGAGGAAGAAAATTAACGACCATGGAAGAACTAAGTTACTCATGGCTGCGTAGATACCACGCGAGATGGTCACAAATCAAAGTAACACGAGATTCGGAACATCGATCGATTGATTTGTTTTTAACCGCTAATCTTTAAATCTCAACAAAGACATCAAAACATTGACGAGCAGCAGCATCATTTACTGCAGAAATCATCGTACGGAGAATTCACCGGGAAGTAGTTTAAGTCACAAATCAAAACGTTGGATTACGGGTGGTCACGGATCTGTACACAATTCAGATGTTGCAAGCCGATTTTTTTCAACGGGCTTAGCTGATGGGTGGACCCAAGGCCATGTCTCAAGCATGGATCCCACCTATCGGTGGATGTCCTGCTATAATAATTTTCTTAATTAAACGTTTCCACGGTACATGCTCATAATAACAAGCGCAGTCAGCACGACGCAAAAAAAAAAAAAATTAAGAAAAAGATACGCCCAAGCACCAAGTCAAATGTTCAATTTAAAGCAGTGTCATTTTCTTTTATTTTGTTTAACTAGCGCAAATGAGTGGGCTAGTGTTGTATTAATCAATGTAACTTTCTTTGAAGTCACGTTTTGAAATTTGTAGGCAACAAAATAACTATGGTTCACTCCAAATAGTTTTGAATTTGTATACCCAAATTAAACATGGATTAGAAATGTACCTCTATTTAATCTCAAGCAATACATTGATTATATGAGTGGCAAATTCTCTTATTAGTTTACATGGTATAATGTATTAGAGTACCTTACTCACGCATACACCGATGCATCATGGGTGACCTACTTTGAACTTACCTTCCCTTACACGCCGGCTACCCCACCAAACCGTGTGGCTTTTATCTCTTCTCGTCGTCACAATTTGTTTGCTTCAACCTCCAACAATAAGCCCAAATCTAGATCGATCTCTCTTAACTGCTACCCCTTCTAATGCAATATTTTACAACATAGTTATCTTTCACTTCTCCTCAATTATTGTTTAATGCTAACCATTGCGACATCAACACGCATACACATGCAACCGTTGTCGATCATAGCTGGGAACACGTGTCACTCTCTCTCCGGTGACCCCGAGAATATTCCCTACGGCTGCTCCATCTCTGCTCCAAGCTTTTTGCTTCTTTGCCTCTGCACGCCTGCGCTTCTATTTGTATGGATGTATGTATGTACATACGCATGTATGAGGTTATATATGCTCGACGTCCTCTTCTCTCGTGTCAGCCGCTCCTCCTCTTCGACGTTGCCCAACTCAATATTGTGGCTTCCTCACTAACCGTGGTGACCTCCCATCTTTATTAATATCGGCATGCCTGCTTTAGTCGTTGTCTAATGATATGAAGAATCTTTTTGCCATCGTCGGCGACAACGTGCCCCTCACCAGTGATGGCACACTCCTAGCTACCCAATGACTACATATCGTCCATAGCTCGTCTTCAATGCAAAGCTTCATCTCCTCTCTGCCAGGGCTTCTCCATCATTAAGCTTCTTTAGTTACTAACTTCTTCAACAACGCTGATGTTCATCACTTGTCATCGTGACCCTTGGCTCCTTCAATACTGGACTTTCTCTTCAATGGCTCCGGCGAGCAGAACGGCATTGTCCTTATCTCCATCGCCGCCGCTTTGGCTCTTCGCTTCCCTATAGATCAATGTCTTCTTGTAGGATAGATCGATGCTATTGCACTCTTTTGTGGTCTCCTCCGACACCATTAGTGCTATCCCCATTATAACTTGTATTTTTTAATCAAAATTCTAATTATTTTTATTTTTATTCCATAGGAAGCAACAATAAAAACACGTGACATAGAGAGTGAACGTGGTGGCTTCTTTTGCATCTCCTCTGACAACATTCATGTCATCCTTGGTATAACTTTTATTTTTATGCAACATTTAGTTATTTTTGTTGGAGTTAGTATACAAATCAAATTGCTAAATTTATTTAATTTATTCGAATTTTAGTTAGTTGATTTTATTTTATTTTTATTCTAAATTTTAGTTTATTTTAGTTGACATGAACTCTTTCTTTTTATCTAGACCATTATAGTATGGACCTACCATCGATGGTGTAGATCTTTCTCTTTTTTCCATATATATATATATATATATATATATATATATATATATATATATATATTTAGTACTCCCAGTACACACTCCTACTTCTAATATACCACTTAAAAGAACATATTATACTTCTTTATTACTTTCAGTATACTTAAATACCAATTATAAGATCTTCCAATGCGACTTGATTGAAAAAATTGTTGGTGATATGCCTAGAGGAATCGTAGAGATGATTGTATCACGATTATATTTTTGAGTTATTGAATAAATATTATTCCGTTCCTTGGATGAATCATTGGTTATAAGATTGACAAGTATGTGACTTGTTGGTGAAGCTCTTTTAACTTATATGATGTCATTCTAAAAGTATCCCTGGTCGAAACACCAGTGATCTTATCGACCAGCACATGTATTGATTGATGACCATGTTTCACCGGTCATGGATATTGGGATATCGAATCAATAATGTGAACACATGTTGGAGAACATGGGGTTGGATTGACCCACCTTGAGACACTGTTGAGATTGTTATAATTTTATATGTCGTCAGTTGGTCTCAAGCAATGATGTATAATCCTTAGACCTGAGATCAGCATGGTTTTCTACATGCGTAATAGTACACTTTGGGGTTGCCAAACACTACTCTGTAACTGGGTAGTTATAAAGGTAGCTTTCAGGTATGCTGTGAAACATGCAGAGGAATGTGACTGATCGAATATGTGATTTTCCCCTCCTAATATAACAGGAGAGATATCTCTGAGCCCCTCGATGTGGTCGGATAAAGAAAGTGCATGGCCATGCCACTAGTGGTCGAAGTTTCAACCACGTGAAGTTATCCGATACCGTGAGGCAAATGGAGAATACACGAGTAGGTCGCTTAGTTCGATCAGTTATGAACTGGTCGTATAGAGATACGAATTGGTCATAGACTGGTCAAACGTAATCACAGAGTAGTCGAAACCTGGTCGTGAGGAGTTACGAACTGGTCATGACTAAATACGAACTATTCGTATAGAGATATGAGCTAGTTATAAGTGATGAGGACCTGGTCGTAGATCATATTGTATTAAGGTTCGTCCGATATACTTCGTGTGTATTCGGGAATCGTTATGTTCTACTAGGAGCCGCTGATGACTCGTGATCAGAAAGGAATTTCTGAGTCACAACCGATTATGCATGAACCTAACGGGTTACACACTTAACGGATTGGAACGAACTAGTACGAATAAGATTTGTCAAACGTGTTCGGATAGGATCCGTCACGGACACTATATGAGGAGATGTTTGTAGTTCTCCAGCCACTTTCGGGGGGTGATGAGGATAAATCAGCAACCACAGACAACTTCATCGAGCCTGCAAGTTTAAGAAGCATGGTTGCCAGGAGAGCGCGTGGACATACAATTACCTGGATATCGTCGATAGGTAGTTGGACTTGACATCAAGGAATGGTTGGTTCTTGATACATGAAGCCACTTCCCAATCAGAGTACCTGCGCATCCGCCACTTTACGAACATGGCGTGGACGCGGTACTTCGGCGGGAAGTGGTTTCATGTATCTACAACAACCATGCTTGATTCGATCAATTGAAGGCGACGATAATTGGATGTCCACGTGCTCTCTAGTAGCCATGCTTCTTGAACTTGAAGGCTCTGCCATAGCTCTTGTCTCATCCACCTCATACGCCGAAAATGGTGGGGACTATATATATATATATATATATATATATATGAAATCAGTTTTAAAGGCACAAGCAGCCACTGCTTGGAGACTTTATAGAGAAGAGATCAGAATAGAATGGTAGGGCGTACCTAGGACACAAGGAATGAGAACTCGACCAGCATGAACACGGTTACACAGACGAAGGTGAAATGAACGGCGAGAGACAGGTGAAGAGGTGTTGTAGTAGTTTTTGACTTATTTGGTCTTATTTTGGAATAGAATACACTCCAATTAATAAATAATTGATAATCAGAGGCAACGTCACCGTAGTTGTGGCACGACAGTGACACTGTACAAGACACTCTTATCGTACGAGTGTCTTGTGTATTGCACCGAGGTGTCACAACCGGTGGTGACAGGAAGAAGGGTGGCGTCGGCGATGGGATCGGGCGGCGGTGTCGAGGTCAGGGTCACTTGAGTGGGAAGGGGAACGGATGCGAGTAAGGGCGCTGAGGAGTGACGAGTTAGAGCGCAAACCCTAGCGGGCTCCTACTAATAAAAAGTGATACTTATCACTGACGGTTCTATAATAGAACCGTTCGTGATATGGTCCCATATTACAGATGGTTCTATTATGAAACCGTATGTGATATGGTTGTTTTCAAGTTCTATGTTTTGAGCATATTATCATGTATACATTTACATGACATGAAGAAATTACATGTTTATATGTCAATTTTGTCATTTAAATACTGTTGAAAATGTGCTTCAACTATTATACATATCATAGACGGATATAATTAATTTGTTCCACTAAACTTCTTACAAAGGTTAAAAAAAGTAGAAACCTAAATAAACAAAGTTTTTCTAGTAGCGGAGGTAGGCTGCTATCTCCATCTGCAAAACTTCGTAGGCGGCGGCATCGACATCAGACGGTTCGTGATCATCAGCAAACAAAACCCGAAATACGTCCACCCACTTACGCGCTCATTTGAATGTCTCCCGAAGACCCTCGGACAGTTGAATAAAGGAGAATTGAGCTCATAGGCTCTCTCCCCTTGCTTGAGGGGTCTCGGCATGGTTGACTCTGTCGTCCGCCGCCTTGATTAAGCAGTTCAAGTGACGACAAGCCTTCTAGAGACGTGCAACGTCGTTGTGGAGGACCACGTCGATGACGCAGTACACTCGCCGGAAGTGGGAGATCACCCGGAAGACGCGGTGGATGGCGGAAGGTGGCCGTCATCTGCTTCGACAAATTCTCGGACAGAGGAGTAATGACACTGTTGAAATAGTGTCCTTCATTGTAATCCACCAACGTCTGACAGGAGAGGTGTTTCGTGACAAGTATGGCGAGTAGGCCATCAATACCGGCGACAAGGAAACAGAAGAGGGAGCCATTTCTGCTTTAGAAGTATATATAGTAGAGTTATATGTGGGAATGATCATCTTTGATGGCGGATTATCCTTTTTATAAAGTAAGGAATAAATTTGGCATCTGAGACGAAGAGACGCATCGGAGAGCCGAAGCGGCATTGATGCGACGAAGAGACGCATCGGCGACAAAGAAACTCATCGGGCGCGAAGAAACTCATCGATGAGTCATGGCGATATTATCACTGAGCGGTTATAATTAAAACCGTCGTGAAATCTAATTATCACAGACGGTTCGTGTTGAACCGCTCGTGATACTGAATGGTTTCGATATGAACCGTTTGTGATTTTATCTCTTCACAGAGCGGTTTTAGCGACCGATATCTGAGCGGTCTCTAAACCAAAACCGTCTATGATTGCATGTAATACAGACGGTTTTGGTCAACTGTCTGTAATGAAGCGTCCAGTAGTAGCCTTTTTGTAGTAGTGGTGGTATTTCAGGAGAAAGCAAACTCCTTCCAAGCGCAATAAGACTATTTGGAACGAGGGAATTTTTCCAAACTTATATTAAAATTGAATTGTTTCATGTGGAATTCCTTCGTTTCAAAACAGGCAAGACGCCACCATTGGAATGGAAGCCTGAAACTGATGAACACAAGAAGCATGTGTGGTAGCATCAACCATACCATGCCCCTGCAGCTGCACATCACTATCTGATCTCTGCAACGATAAGCCCCAATTGCTGTCACAGGAGAAAATATTGTCCACCCACTGTTTGAGACTAAGGAAGGCTAATTCAAGAAAAGGATGGAAGTGTAATGAAGGGATTAGCATCCTCTGCCATTGTATTGGTAATGCAATGGTAGAGAGCATAGTGCCGTAACATTGCGACGACCTGAGATGTCCGTTTCGGAAAGAACGCCTAGGTTAACTGCTACAGTGTTGTTATAGCGTGCGGTACATTACCACTGCCATAAGCTTTGCTACAGTGCCAGACACGGTCCTCGGCCTTCGCTTCCTGATCTGACGTTTGATTTGCAATGTTATTGTAGTGCGCAACATTAGGACTTAAGTCCGTAATGAAGGATAGGTTGTTCACCGTTGAGTAATCAGAATTCACAAGACCACACGCTTCTAAGGAACTGTACACGCTATCATGTCATACATGAACTTTTTCCCTTGGATATCTTTTAAAATCGGCCAAGGCTCCATGTAGAACTACAGAGTCAACAGACAAATGGCACCAAGGAGACCTTGGAAGCGGAATAGATTGAAAGAAAATGACTTGGGAATTCTTTTTCCACTAGGGTAAAGAACTGACGATCTGTGTAAAAGAAGTAGCAAAGTTCTTTCTTGCAAGCAACAAACCGGCAAAGATATCTCTACTGAGCGTTCAAGTGCATCCTTTTTCGTGTGGACTTCAATTGAACCACGCGTACGAAAAGAAACAGAAGTGGAACTGGAAGACATAGTCAGATTGCTCTGAAAAGTGAAGAGTAAAATTACACAAGTGCTAAGAACCTGTTTTCTTCTGTTACCACTACAAGCAAACCAGCTCCTCATCTTTCGGTAGATAACATAAGCAATTTTAATTCAAAAAGAGGACAGTACAAGCTGTACAAAGGCGTTGCCTGAGAGAGAGGATCCGCTCCAGTCCAGCCTAAGAGAATCCGGCGTGGTTGGGCGCAGAGATCCCATCCTAGTAACCGTGTATGCCTTTTCTACGACACTCTTAGCCAGGGTGAAACCGAATCTAATACAGCTGGATTATAACTCTGTCATATTTGTTATTTTATTTTCGGATATACCTCAAATATGAATATGAATTATGTCGAATACAAATACGAAGCGAATATTAATCGAAACGAACACAGTCACGGATATTTTTCGGAACATGGTAACTCCTTAAATTGTATGCTAAAAATTAATGAAACATATAACTAGTTTATTTGGTCTAAACATTTGTAAATTGTTCACATTTTCAATAACCACATATAATGAAACACTTGCGTGTTCATTTTTTTTTCTGTCGTCTCTCCTATTAGAAAAAAAACCTCTCCTACTTTTTTACTCCCTAGTCATCCTTATTTATCCTAGCTCGACCGTCCAGAGGAGAGAATAAGAAGAAGAGACGCGAACGATTTTGTACTAGCAAAAATTTCCTCTTTGGCATTTCAGCTCAAGAACTCAACACTCTTGGCACAGTTATAGCAAGTGAAATGAAAGAAAGATTGGGGGAAAACATACCGGAGAGTAGACATAGTAGAGATGGAATCAACTCAGTAATAGTAAAAGAAGAAGATGAAGTATATACTAGTATGTAATTTACATCTCACAGCACCAAAATCTTATTCTACATAGTGTCTAAAATACAGAGGCTGATGATGGTACACCGGGAAGAAAGACATTCGTATGTACAAGGACACACAGAGCGACTTCTCTTGGATTTTGCTATATATGCCAACAACCCTCCCCTACCATGCCATCCCACAGGCTGACAAAACACCAAGAGAAGCACTGTTCTCACTAGTCACTGCTACCACATGCACACACCAAATCTCGTAAAAAATCCTACTCCAAGAACAAGAACAAATGGAAGAGAGGGCAAGTAGGAGATCGAGCAGACAGTACTGTAGTAATCAGCACACACCGGCAAGAAGGAGGAGAGCAAGAGGAGCTCAGCTCATACGCGGAGGAACAGAGCTCAGCTCATACATACCAGGACAGGGGCAGAGCAAAGATGGGTGGATCACCACCAGCCGTACACCGCGCGGGAGTACTTGCCCTTGACCCACTTGACGCTGCGCCGCACGGAGTCCTTCACCTTCCCCTCCACGTCGTACACCTTGTAGGCCACCAGCCGCTTCTTCTGCTGCAGCTCGGCGTCGTCGAACGACCCGCCGCCGGGGCCGGGAGCCGCCGGCGCCTTCTTGGAGGTGTCGTCCAATGCGGCGAAGGAGGGGGTGTAGCCCCTCAGGTTGACGGAGCGGCGGCCGGCGGAGGACCAGGTGGTGCTGTTGGCCCGCTTCAGCTGCGCCGCGGCGCCGTCGGAGAAGGGCCCGTAGGACGCGGCGTAGGAGGCGCTGTAGCAACGGAGGTTCAGCCCGGGGGTGGGGCCCGAGCCGGCGCCGGCGCTGGAGACGGTCTTGGTGCTGCCGCTCCGCTGCACGGTGGACGCCGCTGGTCGCGACCAAGAGCTGGTGCTCTTGGCGCGCTTGACCTTGGGAGGAGGCGCCGGCGCGTAGGAGGTGGCGTAGGAGGCGCTGTAGCACCGGAGGTCGGTGGCGGCCGGCGCCGTCGGGGTGTAGGTGGCGCTTCTCTCCACACAGGACACTGACCTCTCCATTGGCATCTTCCCTCTGCCTCCTCTCTTTCTCTCTCTCTATCTACGTGTTTGTGTGTGCGTGGAGCTCCGCAGTAAGAATCTGGTGCCAAGAAGGCAGGATCGGGAGGAATTGCGGAGGCCTATTTATGAAGAGGCTCGGGGACCCAGAGAGTTTTTGTTTTTTTTCTTCCTGTTTTGGCGAATAAAATAGCAAATTTAGTCCTCTCTTCCTTACAGAATTGGTCCGACAGAATTAGATAGCACTGTGGTTGGATAAGTAGGATCTGTGCCGACAAGACGATGCAGCGTGGTTGGGTGCACGGCAGGCAACCTGCCGTGGTCTTGGTTCGCTACAGTTGACTTTCCGATGCGATTTCGCGTGGCATATCAACTTCTGCGTTGGTTTTGCATGATATGAACGTCATTTTGCTATTTCGTTCATAAATTGGTAGCTTTGTCGTTTCGTTTCGAAATGAGGCAAAATGGGAAAAAAAAAGACCTCTGGACCCGGATTCGCTGCAGTTGTAATGGCAGGGTTAAGCAATAGCGCGGTTTCTTAGCTGTCGGATCTAGCAATTGACAGATCAGACCAAGAATTTGTTTTTCGGATGTCAGATACGGCAATTGACGACTTAGATTGATTGTTAACTGGAAAAAAAAGTCGCTCTTTTTTTCTCGTCAAGTTAATCAGTGTAGTCGATCTGTGATCAAATAATTTGACAAATAGGATGCACGGTCCGTTGCGGTTGAACACTGTAGATGATCCAGTAGCTTGAGGTGTGAAAGGGTAGAAGGGGTGGCTTTCTTCAGTTTTGTAGGGACAGAGGGGAGCTTGCTTGCTTTGTTTTCTTGGTGTTCTTCTGGCCTATGAGAGTTGTTGCGTTCGCGTGTGCAGAAATCTTAGGGGAGTCAAAAAAGCTGGAGAATGTGTCTTGTTACGAGTATTCGTGTGCTCTGATTCGGCGACGGGATGAAAACAAGGGACGCGGCAGGGGAGCTTTTCAGATGAGTTTTGTTTTGTCGGCCAAAAGCGAAGGTAAGAAAAAAAATCTTGATTAACTCTCGATGAGAACATGAAAGCACGAATTGCACCCGTTTCTTGGAAATAATTGTAGTATATCCATATACGTGAGTGAACACTCGCGACAATATTAACTCTTAAGCTCGCTCCTCCTCAAGGATTGGGGATCTTCTCCACTCCCGTGGAGTTGTGATCAATCATGATCACCTGCTCATATGTGTAGAATTTTGGGGAATAGTTGTGTGTCCCTTTTGGGATGCCCACGTCCTTCATTTATAGTGCTAAATATTACAGTCCGACTCCAACATGACTTGAACTCTTACCTAAACTCTGGACTCTTTCCTAATCTCTAATATCTCCAACACTCCCCCTCAAGATGGGTATGAGGTAACAATCATGGTCATCTTGTTACATAATGCAATTATATTTCTGGAATCTACTAAAACCTAACACACATTGACTACATAAGCAATACCATCACAAAGACCACCAAAAAGTTGCTCACCACCAATACTACCTGGGACGTCACCAAATCCATCTCTACCATCTACCAACTGCCCTGACCTCAACCTCATCTTCCTCTACCCTCATACCCCCAGCCACCCTCAGCCTCCACCACTCTACCCACCTCTATCCCCTGTCACAGACCATTACGCCTGACTCCAGTCCCAATCCTCCCGAACATCTCCAGCAACACAATTTCTGGCACCCATACCAACACAACCGCACGACACCAATACCATCATCGCCATCTGACATAACCTCCATTGGAGCTACCACCAGCTCCTACTTCATCCTCACCATCGTTGAGCTCATCACCATCATCCAATTCCACTATTAGCACAACCACCAAAGCACCACCCGGATAGTCTTCTCCCCTTGTCTTCCATACCTTCCGTCGTAACCTCCGATACTGTTACCGCCAAGCAACACATCCTCTCTCTCCTTTTCCCACCACAACACACGCAACCAATTCCCCTCAACCACACCAGACCCTCCACCGATCTGGAACCTTCACCCTCAATGCACCCACAGTTGCACCAGATTCCCCTCAACCATACCAGGTCCTCCACCGACCTCCACAGCGAAAGCACCACACCGGATCCACAGCAAAAGCAGGCACCACACCGGATCCACAGCAAAAGTTCTTGGCCACAACAAATCAAGGCTCCTTCTCCCAAAGGCTCTTCTTCCTCTCACCTCTCCTTCATCTCTTCTCCCCCGAGCGCTTCATCTCCTCTCCTTCTCCTCCTCCACAATGCCCCCTCAAGCCGCCAGCGAGCTCCTCTCCCACAATACCGTCCCCTCAACGCTTGGCACCTCGGCCCGCCAAAGACCTGTTGCATCCATCTCTATGCCGCCATGCCAGATCGTCTGGATCCGGCTAGTGGCCACCGGATCCCGCCACCTCCGCCACCTAAGCTGTCGCCTCCCTCTTCAGCGCCGCTCCAGCTGCCCGGATCCGCCGCTGCGTCGCCTCAAGCCTCCGTCGGCCGTCGCATGGCCTTGGCTCCACCACCGCCTCACCTCCTCGCCAATTGCACCTCCGGCGCCCCACCGTCAGATTCGGATCCACCTGGATCCCTCCTCCTCCTCTCCACTCGTCGACCCCCAGCTCTCCACCTCCGGTCGTCTGATCCCACTATCTCCGGTCGGATCCCACCAGATCTCATCGCCTCCTACCTCCTCAATAATTTCCCCAACCATCAGTTCTTCCCCCGGCTTCCTCACTCGCGCCCGGAGCACCACACCGCCTCCTTCTCCCCGTCCTCTCCCTCTCGACCGACCGGCCGGATCCACCGCTTGCGGGTCACCGTTAAGCACCCGATGTGCGGCCTAAATCTGTGTGCGCCGCCACCGCTCATCCGCCACAGCGTCGCGCCGCCGTCGCCCAAGACCTTCCACGCGTAAAGCGTCGTCGGCCCATAATCTGCTTCTCCCTCGGCAACCGCCGCCTTCCCTCACCTTCCTCACCTCCTTCGCTGATCCATCCCAGACTGTCCACCGCCACCGCGCCTCCTCCTACAAGGCACGACGGCGGCGGCCCGCGCATGCCCACGAGACGACGGTGGTGGCGCCCTATTGCAGCGGTGACAACGGTGATGGGCGTATCGAGGGGGGCAGCGGTCGCAGCAGGTGAGTCGCGGGTTAGGGTTAGATTTTGGGACAGTGAATTAGGATTGACTCTGATACCATGTAGAATTTCAGGGAATAGTTGTGTGTCCCTTTTGGGATCCCCACGTCCTTTATTTATAGTGCCAAATATCACAGTCCGACCCAAACACGACTTGGACTCTTACCTAAACTCTGGACTCTTTTCTAATCTCTAATATCTCCAACAATATGCAAATATGCTTATGATTGCAAAATGCATAATTTCATCATATGCATCATATCCAATTTTCCTCATGTTCGTCAACAAGATATAGTCATATCATTCCATTGCTTGCAATTAAATAAAAATAAAAGCACAACAATAATGGTAATGAACGATAAAGAAATACAATGATCAATCATTGATCGCTGTTTACCAAGCACTTGCCTTTACTAGTTGCGACGCACAGTTTGGCTAGAAGATGGCAACAAGCATGACGTCTCTCCTACATTAAACAGTCAAATTTCAATACAAGCTACAACATCACAAGAATAATAATTAATTGACATCGCTCCTACATGTCCCCCAAATCCGCAACGCTTCCCCGGTACCGAACAATCACCCCTTGCTGTCCTAGCACTAAAAAGGGCGTAATTTTTGACTCACAAGTCCGATCATGACAAACAACTAAGTTCTGGAATTTACACAAGATTCTCAACAATTTATTATATTACCATGACTTCTAATTAAATCATCTAATCCCCGTTTTTATCCCAGAAGACCGATCTGTCATCTTCTGGACAGCGAGTCTTACTAAATTTATAACTCGAAAATTACTCGTCCGCTCGACATGATTAAATATTCTATGAAAAGATGCTGAAATTATCTACAATTAACTAGTAGATGACATTCCCAAAATTTGCCATTAAGGTGTTTGAAATAATTGTAAAACAGAACAGCAGACTAAACAGATCTATTAATCGGCCCCTCGACTAGGAAATTCTAAAACCCCTCTCTAATTAATCTCGGTTCTAATCTCTAATTAAATTAACAAAACAGAGAGGAAATAACCAAATCATTACCCACGACGAAAACATAGATCTTCCACTTCATTTTCTTCTTCCCTTTTCTTTCCTAACTTCTTCTTTTCTCCTCTACTGTTCAAGTCTTCATGGACACATACAAAGCAAAGTTGCACGACTAGATAATTTCTAGTGCTAGCAGCTGCATGCATGCAGGAGCAACACGCGAGGTAAAGAGCAGCGTGGGCGCACACTCACATGCACAGGAGCTAGAAAACGGGGTTGCAGGCAGTCGGGCTGACCTTCATGTGCTGGCTAAACAGCTGATCCCAAACGCCCACACGCCGGCCGACTCCCAAGCACCCACGCGGCAGGCAAGGAATCGCAAGCAGCACGTGCTGAGCGAAAGCGCTGCTGCAATGGAAAAACCGAAAGTAGAAGGCGGCGACGGCCAAAAAAGAAAGAAAAGGGTTAGGGATTTTGGAGTTTCTCTCCCCCTCGATCCTCTTATCCGGGCCACTTTCTAACACAGACTCCAACTTCCTCGTACGACCTGCTCCCGGAAAAAAACGGCCATTCTCCAATAATCCATAGATCCCCTTTTCACTTATCCCCTAGTGTTTAATTACGCATTGGTCCTTAAAAGGGTTATTTTCATGATATTACATTCTACCCCCCTTAACGGAATTCGATCCCGAATTGTACTCGACGTTCTACTCGTAACAACCACACTGCTGAAATTAAACAACAACAAAATAGCACGTACCCGGTGTGAACAACTCCGGGTATAGCTCGCGCATGCGAGACTCCAACTCCCACGTGGATTCTCGCTCAGACTGATGCGTCCATAGCACCTTGACGTATACCAACGTCTTGTACCTTAGCACTCGCTCCGACCTCTCTAGAATACGCACCGAACGCGACTCAAGGGTGAGGTCTTGCTCAATATTCAACGGCTCTAGCGGAATCGCATGCTCTGGATCTCTTAGATATTTCCTCAACATGGAGACATGGAATACATTGTGCACACTACGCATGGACTCAGGAAGATCCAAGCGATAAGCCAACTTTCTAATTCTTGCAGTAATCAGGAATGGTCCAGTATACCTCGGGCTAAGCTTCCCTTTGGTACGGAATCAGACAATGCCTTTAGTGGGAGACACTCTCAAGAGCACCTGATCAACCATTGCGAACTCCAAGTCATGCCTCCTCACATCTGCATAGCTTTTCTGTCTGCTCTGAGCTGCTAGCAGATTCTGCCTCACCATGGCCATGCACTCAACGGTTTTCTAAATCCAGTCCGGACCAAAAACTGCCTTCTCACCCACTGCATCCCAACAAAGTGGCGATCTGCACTTTCGCCCATATAGAACCTTGAATGGTGTGGCTCTAATACTGGAATGGTAACTATTATTATAAGCAAACTCTACAAGTGGCAACTGGTCCTCCCAACTACCCTTCCAAGACAGAACGCAAGTCCGCAACATGTCCTCCAAAGTCTGAATAGTGCACTTTGACTACCCATCTGTCTGAGGGTGAAACGTTGTACTAAGACGAAGCTATATGCCCAACGCACTCTGTAGACTCTTCCAGAACTTGGAGACAAAATTCGCGTCCCTGTCAGAAATGAAGGTCTTTGGCACCCCATGCAGTCTCACTATTTCACGCACATAAATATGAGCTAGATCACTCGCTGAACTTATCGTGCGAATAGGAATGAAGTGCACAGACTTGCTGAAATGATCCACCACTACCCAAACTGCATCCTTCCCTCGTGGCAAATGAGGTAACGCCACCACAAAGTCCATAGAGATATCATCCCAAGGCCACTAGGGAACTTCCAAAGGCTGCAATAACCCTGCATGACTCTTATGCTCGGCTTTCACTTGCTGACAAACACTACAAGAAGCCACATAATTAGCAATGTCCACCTCCATCCTTTTTCACCAGAAATTTTGTTTCAGATCTCGATACATCTTAGCCTCACTAGGATAAACAGTGTACAGAGTGCAATGAGCCTCCCTCAAGATGTCATCCTTGACCTCTGCTTTTTGTGGCACACAAAAGTGGCCTTTAAACCACAAAACACCTGATTCATCCATACTAAAATCTCCCTCTTTGCCCTCATCTAGACACTTTCTGACCTCCTGCAATAACCGGTCACTTTGCTGTGCATCCCGCACATGGTCTGGAATAGCTGACTCAAGGATCAACTGTGTCTCAACATGTGTCGTGTCCGCATAGCAATAAGATATCCCTATGTGATCAAAATCAGCAACGAGGTAATCTAGAGTAGTGGGAGTCGCCTTACGACCAAGAGCATCAACAACAGCATTAGCCTTGCCTGGATGATACTGAATAGTAAGATCATAATTCTTAATCAATTCCAGCCACCTCCTTTGCCTCAAATTTAGATCCTTCTAAGTGAAGATATACTTGAGACTCTTGTGATCTGTGAAAATATCACAAGACTCGCCGTACAGATAATGCCTCCAAATCTTGAGAGCAAAGACAACCGCAGCCAACTCCAAGTCATGAGTGGGATAATTTTGCTCGTGCTTCTTTAATTGTCTTGACGCATAAGCAATCACTTTACTGTTGGGACCCGAAAATGCATCTCAGGAACCCTCTATGAATTCTGAACTAGTCCCAGATTAGTAGCTAGCTCACACAGAAAACAGTGATGATGAAGGACCGGAAAGGCGACTAGAGGGGGGGTGAATAGGAGCACCGAATCTTTTTCGCAAAGAATGGATTCAACTTATAAATCACTCCAATAGCTATGAGAGCTATGAAGATCAATGATTAAGCCTGAGAGGAAGTCTTATGTTGAATCCTCCTCACCCCCAAAGCTCGGCAAACAAAAGCGAGGAAGAGCCGAACAAATCGGGACAATCGGTACAACCACGGGCAAATGGCGGTTGTACCATGATCGGCACAACCCTGAACAAGCGGCGGTTGTACATGATCCCGATAACCGCGATGTTAAGCCGGTTCATCCGATTGTCTGGAGCAGCAAAATCCGCTCGGGTTTCAAAAGCGAAAATCAACGTAACTTTTGATCTACGCGGCCAAACTTGACCAAATTTGGAACACACCTTCCTAAGGATGTTAGGAACCTATTCAAGAAAGCGATTGAGTAGATCCATCCACAAAATCTCAGGAATCAACCAAAAACGGAAGAACGAAGAACGAGACAACCCAAAAGCTGAAATCTTAGATTTAAACCAAGTTTGCTCTTGAAATCGATCAAATGATCTTGTGGCACTAACCCATCATAGAACAACTCGTTTTGAGGCTTCCCAACAAGAGACTCACAAAATCAAGAAATCATCAAATGGGAGTCACGAAGAACAGAACAAGAGTTCGAGAGACAAACTTCAGATTTCATTCATTGAATCAAAAGCGAAAAACACATAGATACATCCCCATACGCATGGACATTAGAACCAGAGGGATGATTACATGTAACCTCAATCCATCTCCTCACTCTCACAACTCAAGAACCAACACTCATCCATTCTAGAGGGGAGAAGAACACAAAGCCAAGAAGGGGACAAGCAGGGAGCACTACTCTGCCTACACCTCCACTCTCAACAACTAAATAGCAAAAGAGAAACAACCTCACAAAGCCTCTTTTGACTCTAAAACCCTAATTCCACCCAAGTGCTCGGGGAGGGCATGCAGCCCTCCTCTCCTTTTATAGCGCCTGGCTAACGGGTCTCCGCCCCGTTACGCCCGCTATGTCCAACGGAGCCCGCCCGCTTGTGCGGCCTTGCAATTTCGATTCGCCAACGGAAGCTTCAGCTCCTTGTCTCGACGCCTCGCAACCACCTCGAGTCCACGTCGTCTTGACACATCGACCGTTCGACCTCGGCGCCACTGCGCCTAGTCCGATCCACGTGTCTCGCCACGACTCCACTCGGCGTCCTGCTGACCACACGCAGACAAAAACGAAACAGGGAACAAGTTCTTCACAACTTGACCTAACGTTAGCTCAAACATGCAATATGCAACACACATGCAAGAACACACTTGGATAAGACCTATCCCAAAACTCAAATTACCAAAATGGCGAACCTCACAATACAATCGGACAACCGCCATGTTACTAGCGGATCAACCGCACTCGGTCAGATGGCTCAATACTGCGGTGGTTCGATTTCCAATGAAGACCGAACACGAAAAACAACTTCTCTGGAATTCTTCAACCGCCATTTACCAATCGGTACAACCGCCCTTGATCGGCCGCCCATATAACGCCGGTCGTTCGATTATCCCGGCGATTTCGATTGACTTCAGCAGCGTGAACTGCAAGAACGACATGGTCCGACCACACAAACCAAACTCGACTGACCTAAAACCTTTGTCAATTACTCATCACTTTCATGGAGACACGACTACATGGTCTCTCAATCTCCCCCTTGATGAGAATATTGACAAACTCAGAAAAAGCTTTTAAGAAGAGTTTGAGTTTGAAGAAACCAACATGGTCCAAGAAATGAAATGAAGCTAATGACCATGTCGACAGAAGGAACGCTAGAGCAACAACTGAAAGAGCAAATTGATCTCCAAAGCTCTAAAGCTGCTCCCAGCAGACTTTTTCTTCTCTATTCTCCCCTTTTGGCAATAAGCATCAAGATGCAATAGAGAGAATATGACATGTTAATGGATGAAAAATGGCTGAAGTTTGTTTATTTAAGCAATTTGAGCCATGAGAATTATCCATAATGACCAACATGTAATACACCAAGCCATAACTTAATACAAAGGCTATCTAGATCATGACAAGATATGTATAAGCTAGCTAGAACACATAGATGATAATCTGAAAAAGAGGTACATTATGTGAGCAAGTCAAGTCATCAATGAGCAAAGTCTCGCTAGAGATAACCAAGGATGATGCAGGCCATGTCAATAAGCTAAGCGGAACTAAGAAGCTTAAATTGAGACCAAATAGAGTGCTATGCTCAAGATTGAAACATTGGTTAAAGTACATGATACTTTTTGTGGCTTTAAGCACATTGAACACATGAAACATATTTTCTTTTGAAATTCATGGTGGTTTCCAACCAGATTTTTGTTTTATCATGTGCTAGGTCTCGAGCCTTATGCGACTACTCCAAGCGAGAAGCTTAAGAAGATAGTCTAGGTCACCCAAAACTCCCCTAAGTTCATGCCAAGTGCAATGGCAAGCCGTCTCATAGGAGAGAATTGGTGAGATCGGTTTTTCGCACAAAAGAGATCTTTTGCCTTTTAACAAGTTGTACTAACTCATGCATCACCAAGAGACTAAAACAGCTCTTTCTAAGGCTCAATATAGATTCATCACTCTACCCAAACCTATTTGACATGGCATGAATCATAAAAGGATAGCTCACGAAAGACTAATCTCGAAAGTGCTAACATGACAAGTTTTAGTTTAAGTTGAGCAATTTTAATTATCTTATCATGGCAAAAGCTAGGCTACACATATGAAGTCATGATAAATCTAGCAAATAAGCACAAGTCATGGCAAGGTGTAAAGCATTGTAAACATGTCATAGCAGGATAATAATCAAGGCTCAATGTAGTTATATTACAATGCGAGAATGCTAGAAATGCGAAGATCCGGCTCCCCTCAACATTAGATGCAACTTTTAGTTCAAGTTGAGTTATGTCAATATTAAGCTCGAAGCTCCCAAATGAACTCCTTGAACCAAAACAATAAATCGAGAAGGCGGCAAGGAAAACATAAAAGCAAGTGATCCTTAAAGCATAGATAAGATATAGAGAATACTATGGCTCAGATCGACTCTCATCTACCCCATATGACTCTAGGACTATCAAGCGCCCACTTAACACACCTAGGAGCAAACACGTGCACTGTCTGCGAGGGTGGCCCAACCCTCGCTAGAACCTACAAGAAGTGAGTGAGCTCAACCTAGTGGGATAAGTAATGACTAATAAGCGACATCCTAGAATCACAAGATAAGAGCAGTAAATCTAAACAACTAGACAAAAGAAGCACTCTAATCTATGCTAGGAGGACTAATCCCAAATGCACCCAAAAGCAATGCAACAAACAAGGAGCAAGAGCATAAATAATATAGTAGAGCATAGAAACCCAAAGCTCCCCTCACTACAATCCATAAGGACAAACCACCCCAAGCTCTCCATGCAGAGTGAAAACCTCGAACTATCCAATGGCTTGGTGAAAATGTCGATAACCGGTGGTCACTCTCCTGGCTGGAGCACTATATCGCCCTTCTCTACATGGTCTCTAAGGAAGTGGAAGCGAATATCGATGTGCTTGGTCAGGAATCTCGCTTTGGGTTCTTGGCAATGTTAATCGCAAGTGTTATCACAAAAGAGTGGAACACTGCCGATAACTAACCCAAAGTCCGCAGGTCGAAGCCATCGAGCACTTGACTACAAAGAATCGGCTGCGACAACGTACTCGGCCTCTGCGGTGGGTATGCAACACTGCATCGCTTCCTTGAAGACCAGGAAACAAGAGAAGTGCCAAGAAATTGGCAGGTGCCAGAAGTGCTCTTCCTATCTATCCTACAGCCAGCGAAGTCTGCATCCGAAAAGGCTCTCAAGGAAAGACAGGATGAGGAAGAGTACCAGATACCATAGTCAATGGTAGCTCGAAGGTACCGGAAGATGCGCTTCACCGCCTGGCGGTGAGATACGTGAGGAGAAGCCTGAAATCGAGCACACAGACACACGGAGAAGTGTATGTGCGGTCTCGGCGATGAGGTAAAGAAGGAGCCGATCATACTTCAACTCCTTCGATCAAGCTCGCTCGCCATCCTCATCTCAGGTCAAGATAAATTTGTAGAAGCCACGGAGTCGACACAAGCTTCCCATCACTCATGTCAAGCGCCAGAGGTCACGAGTGTACTTTCCTTGATGAAGAAATGTACCTCCCGAGTGCGCTTGATTTGGAAGCCAAGGAAGAAGGTCAACTCACCCATCATACTCATCTCAAACTCGGTGCTCATGACATCCGAGAGGCGGGAAAACAGTATGGGAAGAGCCGCCAAAGATAATGTCATCGACATAGATCCGACGAGCGGAAGGTCGATGCCATGCTTGGCGGATGAACAAGGTCTTGTCAACTTTACCCATCTCAAAACCATGACTTATCAAGTAGGACTTAAGCCTCTCATACCAAGCTCGGGAGCCTGCTAAGTCCATCTGCTTTTGAAAGCTTGAAGACATGGTTAGGGTATTTGGGGTTCTCGAAACACGAGGTCGTGTCGGACGAGACTTCCTCCTCAATAAGGCCATTGAGGAAGGCACTCTTCACGTCCATCTGGTAAAGCTTGAAACCCTTAGAAGCCGCAAAGGCAAGCGTGATTCTAATGGCTTCAAGTCGAGCTCTGAGGGCAAAGGTCTCCTCAAAGTCTAGACCCTCAACACAGGAAAACCCCGAGCTACCAATCTTGCCTTGTTTGGGATGATTACCCCATCCTCTCTGCTTGTTCTTGAACACCCACTTGGTTCCAATGATATTGTGGCCTCGTGGGGGCTCAACAAGCGACTGACCTTGTTCCTCTCGAAATTTTCTAGCTCCTCATGCATGGCATTGACCCATGACTCATCGGATAAAGCATGAGAAACATCTTTGGGCTCAAAAGAGGCAATGAAGGCGAGAATGGAGACAGAATTGAGATAAGCGATTTTGAGCGGGTAACACGCTCAAAAGATCTCCAATGATCCGCTCTCAAGGATGAACTTTACGGATGTGTCTAGGAGGTCTGGGAGAGATGAAGAAGTGGCCTCTACCTCATGAGCCGACGAGGTAGGAACAGAGCCACTAGCTCCAGAGGAAGCGAAGGCAGGGTCGATCACCTCGAGTGCGGTGGAAGACGGCACCTCAAGGAGTGGATGAGGGACGGGATCGTAGACAACCGTCATCTCCATCATCCTCATCATCCACAAAGATGGTCTCGGATCTGCTCTAAAGAACACGAGATATCCGCCTAGTCCCGGGTGGCCTCGTCAAAAGTCACCTCGCAGTCTCTACCATTTTGCTAGACTCGCAGCCTGCACCTATAAGCCCTTGAAGAAGTCGAGTAGCCTAGAAAGATACCGTCACAGGAACGTGACTCGAACTTGTCTAGGTTCCCAGACTTCAAGATAAAGCACTTGCAACCAAACACACGAAAATGAGAGACGCTGGGCTTTCGCCCGTATCTCAGCTCATAAGAAGTGGTGCAAGAGTGCCCGAAGAAAAACTTGATTCGAAACATGGCACGCGGTCGCAATGGCTTCAGCCCAAAACTTCCTCGGTGTAGAGTACTCATCAAGCATCGTCCTGGCCATCTCGACCAAGGTACGGTTCTTCCTCTCCACAACGCCATTTTCTTTGAGGGACGATGGAGAAGAGAACCGGTGCTCTACACTGTCTCACATGAGAAACTCTCAAAGTAGGAATTCTTGAACTCCGTGCCATTGTCATCGGATCGCTCGTAAGGCACCCGGAGCTCAACAGATGACCTACTAAAAAGACCTCGGAAATGTGTAAATGTCTCGTCCTTCGAGGCTAAGAAAAACACCCAAGAGTACTTAACTTGCCACGCAGGGCTAAAGAAACAAATAAACTCTTGCAACGGAACGAAACTCTTAAAAAGGGACAATCAACATGCCCACAGGCAATCGAGTGAAGAACGCATTCTAATCTGCAAAACCTTCATAGTCTTCCTTCCGAAAGAATTCCTGAGCAGCTTGATATTCTTCCACTGATCAATAAAGGCATAAGCTGTGAGTACTTAAAGCACTCAGCAAGCCTTAGGGAAATGTATGCAAATAGTATTCATGCACGACCTGACAAAGGTTAGTTGTATGGTTCTTTTGCAGAAAGCAGTATTTACGATGATTACAATAAATAGATTGAAATGCGTAGTTGAAAACAATAATAAATAATTAAGCAATTTCTTTGAAACAACTAGTGAACTTCCCATTCACTTCCCAACCAAACCAATGATAAGTGATTTCCCAATCCACTAATCGACACAAACCACCCAAGTGAAATACCTGTTCACCAAACAAATATTATATTCATCAAGTGAACATCTCATTCACACTCTAACTCATTAAAAAAAACTCTATCTCTCATGTGAAATCCCTAAACATGTCCATAACCGAGGACGCGGCTATTCGAATAGATCAATTGACACTCTGTAGAGGTTGTACACTTTACCCACAAGATGCAATCAACCGGATCAGAGTTGACCATAACAAAACCATTCAGGAATTTTATCTCAACAATTGACTCTCCCGTTGTACCTACAGCCATCCAAAACCTCATCATTGTTGACGTACAACGTTGGACAAGGATGCAGCGAACCGTCCCGCGATGTGACCTTAGAAAAGGATACACACATCCACCCAAATACTACCTGAGAAGTCAAAAGCCAAAACTCAACAACCTACTAGGTTAGGCCCGTCCCATCAAGCATGTGGTCGTACAAATAACCCAATTCAATGGCACACAAGATTAATTCCTTGACAAGTTACTCATGCGAGAATACCACAAACCCACAGCATGTAGAAACACTACCACTATCCACCAATCACTCGTCCGAGCGAAAACTATTTTGTTTAACCAAGACCAATGACACACCCTGTCATGGTATACAAATTTTAATAACAGTAGTGGTTAACCACCACGATTCCATATATCATTAAGTCAAAATTAATCATTATGACCCATGTGATAATGAACCATCGTGACTAAGCTAAACTAAGCATCTGTATGATACCCATGTTGGTGATACAAATATGTCCAACTAAAATTATCCAAACTATGGTGACAAAGGATTCATGGAATTCAAATAATCAAATGAGGCATAATGACAACAGGTAATAGCTAATCCCAAAACAATTTATATAAAGATAGCATGCAATTGTATAAAACAATATACTTTTGAAATCATAGGTTCAATATGATCAAAGGGCTATGACTTGCCTTGGAATAAATTCTGGGATTGATCTTGATCTTGGTATACTCATCCTTGCTCAAAGCTTCCCGAAGTATCGACGTCTACTCGCAAACAGGCAAATAAACCAAATAAATAAATACTAGAGAGAAAACAAAGTCCAAAAATTAAATAAAAATCTCACATAAATAGATCTTGATTTTAGATGAATTTAGAAATTTGAATGGACTCAATTGGAGTTCAGATGCAAAAGATATGGGCTTTGGAAGTTTGAATCTAAAAGAAAACACTAATTTTGGATTATTTCGAATTTCCGAATTATTTCTTAAAAGAAAAATCGGATTATTGCGCAACGATGACATCAGCAATGGAATTTGCAGAATAAAAGAAATAAAAAGAAAAATCTGACATGTGGGACCCACATGTCAGCCTCACGGTTCACGGTGAACCATGTCCATCGAACCGGGCTTGAGGTTTGGATCTGAACCGCCACACGGCTTGTTGATGTGGTGGCAACTGGCGACGACGCAGCTACCACGCGACGCATTAAATCACGACGTGGAGACCGGCGTGGCTTGACGGCGAGGGGAGCGACGCTTGGGTCCCAAGGGATCCGGTGAATGGCCGTGGGTGGCATGGGGAGGTAGAGAAGGTGATGGCGATCACGTGGAGGTGCTCATGGGTGGTCGTGGACAATTGTGGCTGCCGGCGGTGAGGTCGAAGCGGTGGAGAGGATTCGGGCTCGGCGGATCTAGGGCTCCGGTGATCCTCCGATGGAACCAAGGTAACCAGGAGGTAGCCCTCGTCCTTGCGAACTTGAAGAAAGCGGAGGCGAGGCACGAGCGGCTTCAACGGCTGAGAAGAGGCTCGTCGGAGTTCGCGGCGGTGCAAAGCTCCTTTGGCAGAAATTGGCGGCTAGGGCTTCGCTCCGGGGTCGAGGCGGCCGGGTATGGGACGCAGAGGTTGCGGGTTCCCGATCTCCTTTTATACGGGTGGCGAGGAGGAGTCCGAGGCGGCTATGGCGAGGAGATCTCACGCGGCGGCGCGGAGAAGGAAAGAGGGAGAGTCCAAGAGGAAGACGATGATGATGTGGTGAGACGGGGCCCAGTCGACAGCGAGAGAGGCTCGGCTATGAACGCGTCTAAATGACTCAGAGAGATGTCAAAGGGCCATGCCATGCCGAGAGAGGAATAACGCGGCCAAGGAGCGATCCAAGGCGGGGTGGATCGGGCCGCATGATTCTGGGCTGATTTGGAGCAGTGGGTTTCGGCCCAAACACTATTACTGAGATTTTATTAGCCTTTTCTTTTTAGAAAACAGCAGAAAATCTGAATAATAAATAGAAAATAGCAAATGTACTCAGAAAAATTCTAGAAAATATATCGAAGCATAAAGAATCCAAATAAAATAATTTTGATAATAGTTGATGTTGACATTAATCATATTAAATTATTTTTGAACTCTGAAATTTCCAATTAAGCTTTTAACTTTACTAGAAAAATTCAAATGGTTACTTTTCTTTTTTCAAACTTCAAAACAGACCAAATTTTTGGGATGTTACAAACCTCCCCCCTTAAAAGGAATCTCGTCCACAAGATTCGGGCTGACTAGAGAGTATGTTCTGACACAGGTCTATCTTAAAAGCTTACCAGAAACGACGTTCTGAACTGACTAAACCTCTTCTGCAGTGATGTGATTCAGCCTTCCCCTTGATGCAGTTGATGGAGTCCTGGTAGTTTGATTTGGAGTCTGAGGCATTCCTCTTCCTGCTCTTGGTACAAAAATCTTGGTTGGTGTAGGCCCCAAATTAAAAGGAATTGGTGTCGGCCCTTGCTTCTGTGGACACTTGTTGGCATAGTGACCTATCTCACGACAGTTGTAACATTGAATTCCTGTAGCTGAATTGTTGGTCCTCTGAGGCTGCTGATTATTGCTGTTGTGTACATTGGAAATTCCTGAGTATCTTGCATGTGACACTGGAACAGGGGTTCTGAATCCGGTAGATGAATTATTGGAACGAAAAGGCTGTTGAGCAATGGTCCTGGCTCTCTGTAGCTGATTTTGATGAACTCTATATTGTATCATCTTCCTTTTGTGAGATTCGTCCAACTCACGACGAGAGTCTTCTATGAGCACGGCTTTGTCCACCATATGCTGAAAATCCACATAATCATTTCCAACCACTTGCACTTTCAAACTGGGATTGAGTCCCCGCTTGAATCGCTTCTATCGTGCATTATCTGTAGCAACATCTTCTGGAGCACAGTGAGAAAGTTGAGTGAACTTGTTAAGAAATTCACCCAAAGACATGTTTCCTTATTATAGTTCACGAAATTCATTCTTCTTCATTTCCACAATACCATCTGGAACATGTGCTTGACGAAAAGTTGTTGAAAATTCCTCCCAAGTAATGGCATGCAAATTCTCATGAGCTGCGGTGTAGTTCTCCCACCACTCTGTGGTTGTACCTTCCAACTGATGTGAAGCATAGAGAACTTTCTCACAATCATTGCATTGAGCAATGACGAGCTTTTTCTCCACTGAACGGAGCCAATCTTCCGCGTCCAAAGGTTCTGATGAATGAGAAAACGTAGGCGAATGAGTCCTCACGTACTCTGATAACTTGGAATGATGATGAGCTGGTGGTGGAACGGCTGCTGTCTGATTATTCTGGTTATTTTGATTGTTCTGATTCAACAGGTTGACTATTGCAACGACGGTCTGACTTTGCTGAGTCATCATATTGTTCATGTTTTGCATTATTGCACTAATGAATTGAGTCTGAGCTGCTAGAAGTTGTGCCATGCTTGGATCTGTGATTCTAGGGACTGGTGACTGGCGACTAGCATTGGCATTGGCATTTGCATCATCTGACTAAGTACGGCTCGATGTGTTACGGGTGTCAACCATCTGCGATGATTCTCCACATGTTTAATAGGTAAAATAGAAAAGCAAAGTATATGAGAGGGAATAGCACAATAGATGAGATAGACAAGATAGAAAAGACAGAAACAACTTAATTAGGGGAAACATATTATACCCAAAGACAAAGAGGACATAGCTAAAACACTATGAAAGCGCAAATAAACACTTCAAATTAAAGCCTTAGTGTGACTGCAACATAATGCTTGACAGCAAAACTGCAGCTCCCACTTACACATAACCCAAATAAAGACCTATTGCAACAACGATCTAATAGCGATACTAAACTCTAATAGGATGGCTCCCACTCGGGACTAGAGAACGAAGACTCTTTAACTTCTGGCTCCGAGTCGCTGTAGAACACCCACGAGTTGCAAACCGCTGGTGGAGACTCTGGACGAACAGCTGGAATGAAACGACGAAGACACTCTTAACGATCGCCGGTGATTCGACACCTTTCTTTTAGACTGGGTGGAGTCGGTGACGGCAAAGGAGCTAGTGATGGAACTGAGGATCTTCCCAACTCTTCTTCTGGCTTAGGAGCAGCTAGTACTGACGCCACTTGTATCACATAATTTTGAACCAACTTGGACAAATTGATTCGGTGCAATCGGCAAATCCTTTGAACAGCTTTATGAGCAGCTTCGACGGCTGACATGTCCTCAAGCTCATCGTGGCACTTCATGCTGTGGTGACGGATGTGGCTTCCAATCCTCACGATGAAATACACCCTTGTCTCGAATCCAATTGTGTGCCCCCTTCACTTTCTTTTCCTTAGTGAAGTAAGTTGCACTCCTGCTTGATCCCAAACTCTACAACAAGCACTGAAGAACTCCAGGCCAATCTCCTCTTTGATCACAATACACTTGCACCATCTAAAGAAATTAACACACAACACAGTCAAATTAAGATTACAAACCAAAGTTCAGACAAGACAAGAGACCAGATTTCTTAGAATCAGACAAGAAAGAATAGAATATGATAAGAATAGAATAGACTGAGATGAGAAAAGAATCAGAATAGGTAACAAAACAACAACCACTTAAATTCAGTTAAGTTGATTTGATTTAGAAAATAAAATTTGAAGCTTTTAGCTAAAACGACAATGCTAACTAAGGTTGCATTCTACAGTCGATATGGCTCTGAAACCACCTCTGTCGGGACCCGAAAATGCATCTCAGGGACCCTCTGTGAATTCTGAACTAGTCTCAGATCAGTAGCTAGCTCACATAGGAAACAGTGATGAAATACCATCCATTTATTTGATTTAACTAAAAGATCTCAAAGTAACAAATAATAATAATAATAACTGGACCTTATGGTCAACGTTTACTTAACTTGCCACGCAGGGATAAAAAAACAAATAAACTCTAGCAGCGGAATGAAACTATTGAAAAGGGCCAATCAACATGCCCACAGGCAATCAAGTAAAGAACGCATCCTAATCCGCAAAACCTTCATAGTCTTCCTTCTGACAGAACTCCTGAGCAGCTTGATGTTCTTCAACTGATCAATAAAGGCATAAGCCGTGAGTGCTTAAAGCACTCAGCAAGTCGTAGGGAAATGTATGCAAATAATATTCATGCACGGCCTGACAAAGGTTAGCTGTATGGTTCTTTTGCAGAAAGCAGTATTTACGATGATTACAATAAATAGATTGAAATGCGTAGTTGAAAACAATAATAAATAATTAAGCAATTTCTTTGAAACAACTAGTGAACTTCCCATTCACTTCCCAACCAAACCAATGATAAGTGAATTCCCAATCCACTAATTGACACAAACCACCCAAGTGAAATACCTGTTCACCAAACAAACATCATATTCATCAAGTGAACATCTCATTCACACTCCGACTCATTTAAAAAAAAACTTGTTGGACCGAAAAGGAGACTAGAGGGGGGTTGAATAGGAGCATGATCTCTTTTTCTCCTAGATTGAATTCAATACTAATTTCACTCCAATAGCTATGAAAGCTATGAAGATCAATATACAAGCACAGTGGAAGACTTGTATTGAATCCAATCAAAACCCCGAAGCAAATAGACCAAAATCACAAAAACTCATAGACCAAAATCACAAAAACTCACTCCCAAATTTGTTGGGCGGTCAGACCTCCTTGTAGTTGGTAGTCTGACCTCTCCATGAGCGGTTTGACCTCTCTCTTAAGGGCGGTCTGACCTCTAGGCCAATGAACAGTAAAATCAGCTCGAACTCAAAATCACAAATTGGTCTAACTTTTGATCCACAACTCCAAACTTCATGAAACTTGAAACATACCTTCTTTAGGATGTCAAAAACCTATTCCAATCAATGATCGTGAAGATCGTTGCTAAAGTACCGACCTTTTTTCCGTTTGAGTGAAGGTTGCTCCAAAACCGAATCAAAACCAAAATATAATCTAAAGACTTGCTCGTGGGTAAGAGATGATCCTAGATGCATTTCAACATGTCACAGCAAGCAAGATCCAAGCCAAAAACCAAAAGAAAACTCATAGATCAAATAAAACCCCAAATCAAAAAATAGAGAGCAAGAACAAAAAGAAACTCATCTTGAGGAATCTTGCTTGGATTGATTTGGGATTGATGTTGGTTTACAGCCACTCCATCTAGGAGGACAAAGACTCAACACTTGAGCACACAATCAATCCAACTCCCTAGAACCCTAACCTCTTAACTATTCTCTCCTAACCCTAAAATACAAACTAGGGTTTTAGATATGAGAGTTCGGGGGTGCACAACCAGCACCCTCCCCTATTTATAGTAGAGGCTAGATTCTAGAAGGATATTCCTAATGGGCACCCGTTAAGCCCACACACAAACGGGTTTCACTTATGCACGTATTTTAAAGCGTCGTCTTCATCTCCTCTTGACCTAAACCGATTCTCCTTGCGCTGTCTTGTGCTGCGGGTTAGCAAAAGGTCACCAAGGCGGTATTTCAGTGAAGTTACCAAAATACCTCTTCTTGATCCTTCTCCGAAGACCGCTTCCAATCTTCATGAAGCAATCCCATACTGCGCCACGTGTAGGTTGATCAACGGATCTCTCCATGTCGGCAAGTCTCTCCCATCCGGCTCCCACCGAAACCACCATAGCACTTGCACTGACACTTGCGCCACTTAATGTAACCCGTCGCACCGAACTTCACGTTCGGTCATCCTTGTCCATTTTGCGCCATACTTGAATCCACTGACTTCACTCGGCATCCTCGATCGTTCTGAACCTCAGCTCTCCGAGCCTAATCCCGATCATCCTCGCCGTTGACTGTCGTTGACCTCCATGCTTCCTGCACAACAATAGACAAAGAAATCAATTCCGGTAACAAGTTCTTCGCAACTTGACCCAAGTTAGTCAAAACATGTATCATGCAACACATATGCATTAAAACCCATGAACTTGACCTAACCAAACAATCATCTCCACCAAAATGGCCGACGAACAAGTCAAAACCGGTTAGATCGCCACCCATGGCCGGTCTAACCGCCTCAACGATCGACCGCCACAGCCCATCGGCTCGCCCTCTGGCGGTCGACCGCCACAGCCACCGGTCGGCCGCCCTCTGGCGGTCGACCGCCACTGGCAGTGTGATCGCCCAACAAGGGACTTAGCCAAATTTCCACCCTGAAAATCCAAAACTCTTTGGAAATTTTAAACAAATAGATCTTTTGACTCGAAACTCGAAAAATTATGAGACCAAGTGTAGAAAAATCCCCTTTCTTGCCTACACCCTCTATTTTTGGCCCAGCTCCAAACTCAAAATTTCTTTATGGCCGGTCGGACCGTTGCCCATTGGTAGAATCGATCGCCGAAGCAGGTGGTGACCACCACCTTGGCCGGTCTGACCGCCCATTGCCTAACAGCATATAAACTTCGTCGAAAACAAGTGTTTCGACAAACCTTCAACGCCATTGCCAATTGTACCATCATCCTAAGATCGTGAGCATATCCCCATGATATCCACAATCTCCCCCTTGATGAATACATTGGCAATTTCTCAAAAATGTAAGTTTGATGTTTGAAAATAGAAATACTCGACGTTTTCGTGCAAAGGCACAACTTGGTCCAAAAGCAAGAGAAGGCAATGAAAATGACCAAGTTGGCTTCAGATTAGCATAGGCAAGTGAGATCGAGTAAAAGAAAGCAAGAAACCTTCAATTTCCAGAGAAGAGTCAAAAATCTCACTTAAGATCCATATGAAAGAATAATTGTTTAATTTGACCTTTGATCATTGTAAGGTTCCAAGGAATGCAATTTAAGTTCAAAAATAACAATAAGACCATAAGAATACAAATTAAATGCTCCCCCTCACTATGATCATCATTTTTCAGAAAATTCTATTTTCTCCATTTTTCTCCAAATAGCTCCACCTTTTTAACATTTTTGTTACATCTTCTCCCCCTTTGACAATGGAGTCATCAAGCAATCACACCTTCCTCTCATCCAGAGATGACAAATGCAGAAATGAGGAAAAAAACATAAGAAAGAGCATGCATGAAATGCAATGGAGTGGGTTCATTTTTTTTTGTAATTTTTAATTTTTAGCACAAGAAGCTTTGGAGATTACCCAAAAGAGCAAGTGTGGATATCATGGGGATATGCCCATGATCTTAGGATGATGAGACAATTGGCAATGGCGTTGAGGGTTTGCAGAATCACCCGTTTTCGGCGAGGTTCAGCTGCTGTCAGGCCTCTGGCGATCTAACCGGCCATGGGAGCGGTCAGACCGGCCATGCCTCGGGCCATTTTTCTAGAATGTGCACTGGTGGTCCGACCGGCCAGAGTGGTGGTCGAGGCCGGCGGAGGAGGCGATCTGGCCAGACTCATCTGGCGGTCGGACCCGGCCCTTTTAGGATCCTTGGATTTTTGAGCTGGGCCAAAAATAGAGGGTGTAGGCAAGTGAGAGGGTTCTTCTGCACTTGGTCTCATAATTTTTGGAGCTTCCAGTGAAAAGTTCTATTCGATCGAAATTTCCAGAGAAGGTTCGGGTTTCCAGGTTGGAAATTTGCTTAAGTCATGGACCGGCGGTCAGACCGGACTTTGTCTGGCGGTCAGACCGGCCAAAGTGGCGGTTTGACCGGTTTTGGCTTGTTCATCGGCCAACTCGGTGGCGATGTGTGTTCGTTAGGTCAAGTTCATGGTTTTCATTGCATATATGTTGCTTATTGCATGTTTTGGCTAACGTGGGTCAAGTTGTGAAGAACTTGTTCCTGGAAACGATTTCTTGGTTTATTGCTGTGCAGGTGGCTTGCAGGTCAACGACGGTCAATGGCGAGGATGATCGGGACTAAGCTAGGAGAGTTGAGGTCCAGAACGATCAAGGATGCTGGGTGAGGTCAAGAGACTCAAGCATGGCATAGAATGGACAAGGATGATCGAACGGGCAGTTCGGTGCGACGGGTTGGATCAAGCGGTGCGGGGGTCGGTGCAAGTGCTTTGGTGGTTTCGGCGGGAGCCGGACGGGAGAGACTTGCCGACATGATGAGAGCCGTTGATCAACCTACACGTGGCGGAGCAGACGAGTGCTTCACCAAGATTGGACTTGGTCTTCGGAGAAAGATCAAGAATGGGTATTTTGATAATTTCACCAAATACCGCCCTTGTGACCTTGGGCTAAACCGCGGCGCAAGACGGTGCGTGGAGAAGTGGTTTAGGTCAAGAGAAAATGAAGACGACACTTTAAGATGCGTGCGTATGTCCTGTTTGTGTTGGGCCTTAATGGAAGCCCATTAGGGTTAACTCTTCTAGAAGCTAAGCCTCACTATAAATAGGAGGGGGTGCTGTCAAGCAGCCTTGAAGCACTTCATTTTGTAAACCCTAGTTTGGTGTTAGGGCTTAGAAGAGAAAGGAGAGGCTTAGGGTTTTAGGGAGATGAGTTGAGTGTGTGCTCAAGGATTGAGCTCTTGTCCTCATTGAGGGAGTGGCTGTAACCAGCAACAATCGCGAATCATTCTATGGATGATTATTCAAAGATGAGTCTTCTTGTGTTCTTCCTTCTCATTTGGTGATTTTGGGTGTTTCTTTGATCCGATGGGTTTCTAGTGGTTTCTTGCCCCCATCTACCTTGCTGTGACATGTGGGAATACATCTAAGATCATCTTGATCATCAATCTCCCACAAGCAAGTTTTGGATCAAGTTTTTCGTTTTTGCTCGGTTTTGAACCTTCCTTCGGTAAAACGGAAAAATGTCATAACTTCGACTTGGATCTACTTGATCGTTGCTTGAAATAGGTTCCAGATATCCTTGGAAATGTGTGTTCCAAGTTTGGTCAAGTTTGGCTGTGTAAATCAAAAGTTTGATTGATTTTCGTTTTGGAACCCGAGCTATTTTTCCTGTTCATCGTCAGGTCCGGTCAGACCGCTCTTAAGCCACCGGTCAGACCGCCCGCCGGTCTGACCGCGCAATAGCCGTCGATCTGACCAGGCCCGAGGTTTTGATCTTCACCTTTTGGGTCTTTTGCTTTGGGGGTTGATTAGATTCAGCACAAGGCTTTCACTATGCGTATATACTGATCTTCTTAGCTTTCGTAGCTATTGGATAAAAGTTCGTGTTGAATCTAATTAAGGTGAAATTTGAGAAAGCGTCTATTCACCCCCCTCTAGGCTCCTTTCCGGTCCTACAACAAGCTAGCATTTCTACTATTACTCAATACATATCAAGCCTGAAAACGCTAGCAAGATCATGTTAAGACATGTATATCAAAGCTAGCTGGAAGGCTCAAGACAAAGCGATGAATTGTAACAATTTAAGCAAAGTTTCAAAATTAGCAAGTTCATCAACAGGGATCCTAAAATGATAATGGCCATGTCAGAATGTCAATGTGAGATCAAGAAGCTAACAACGACTATCCTCGAGACAAAAAAAAGTCCTAAATTGAATCATTTTGCTCAAAGAACCTTAATCACCCAATTTTTACAATAATTTTTCATTTGCAATGAATATTGATGTTGATTGAAGGTCTATCTTAGTGAAGAAGATCCTGGACTAGGGGCCATCCACAAACTCTTCCTAAGCTTCAACCAGGGCGACAACTCTTGAGGTTCATGTCAATTTTGACAAGCAGTCCCCATGAGATCGTCTGGATCATCAAACTATCTCCAAATTCATGTCTTTGACATGTAGTTCTACCTCCTCATCGTCCCGACGGTTTTCATTGCCTACTTTCTGCAGAAGTCGGAAAGAGAGACATTATAAAGTGATCGTAAGTTCTTCTACGACCAATTACCATGTCGTAAGCTTTTTCTACAACAAATCTCTGGTCGTAAGTTCTTCTACGACCATAACCTGATCGTTAGCTTTTTTACGATCAGCACTCAGTCATAAGTTCTCCTATGACTATAAAGTCCTAAAGACGAAATCGACTATCGATTACCTTTAGGCGCTCAAGCTTGTCCTCTGTAAGTAGGTCAACCAGGATTGGAGGCACCACGACATGGGCAGGGGGCTTCTCGCAGATAAGCTTGACTTGGGCGTCAATCTCCTCTTGCGAGAGGTCTGCAGAAACAAGAGAACCTTAAATAAAGCCAATTCTAAAATCAACAGAAAGAAGGCTAAAGCTTAAAGTTTACTTACCCTCCGCGTAGTCCCTCGTCGGGTCCGATGAACCAGAGTACCTCCACATCTGGTGAGCCCTCTTCTTCAGAGGGCTGCTGCGGCGCGTGATGAATTTCTTCATCACGTGCCATCCAATAAGCCCCTCTTCCTTCAAGTCTGCGATGGCTTGGATGAAAGGGGCAATCCGGCGAAGGTCCTTAGGAATCGCATCCCATGAAGGAACCTTCTCTGTTGGCTTTCCAATGAAGGAGAGGCTGTCCTCATTGGTGATCTCCCAATAGAACCACCTCTTCTTCCACCCCGACCATGACGACCAGGTAAACATCTGAATATACTCCCTCAACTTCCCGTCGTGGAGCTTGGACTACTGACCACGGCAATTACGCTTAACCGAGTCATTCCGTAGTAATCTGGGAACAACTCCAGTCGGTAGGGATCCCCAAGTGGAAGCCGCCAAAGGTACACGAATACTCCCAACATAGTGATAGAATTGGGAACGAGGTTCACCAACTCTACTTGGAAGTATTCAAGTACCAATGTAAGAAAGGTAATCGGAGGCCGCACTCACAGAATGCTTGGAAGACAGGGATTTGCCCCATCTCCTCCAATGGCCAATGCTGCCTGGTAGCTTCGATCCATCTCATGAATTTAGCCTTTGGGATCTTCTCGGAGTCGACCAAAGCTTGAATCTTGGCTGCGTCCATCTCCGATTCAGCCCACTGGAAAGCGGCTCCGGCCATTTCTCCTGAAAGCTAAGAAATTGGATGTGGAAGGGTTGGAGAAGAAAGCTCGATTTGGTCGGCGGTGGAGAACTCGAAAGTTTTGAACAGCAAGAACAAATTGGGGGAAGGTAAAAGACCTTACCCTCACCCGCGGTGAAACGTTATAACCGCACGCCCGAAGATGAAATAACGTGGCTACTGCGGTTTATAGCGCCGAGAACTACTCCAGCAGACAACGGCAAGGAAGTCGATTGGAATTCTTAAAATTTGTCTGCTCGAGGAAGTCAGGTCTGTTTTTATACCTCAAGCAAAATTATCTTCTTGACCAAGTCTTTTCTGGTCAAAAGTAACAACGGTTGGAAAGTTACTACTTCCAACCACAGTACTGCGACCACTCGGGGACCGTTAGATCTTCTACGATCACCTTGTGAGCCGCAAGGTTATCCTACAACTTTCTTGACTAGGTAAATTTCTAGTCAAATAAAACATTAGTCGAAGAGTTTTTCCTTCGACCACCTTTTCCACGACCATCTACTGCTCCTTTCTCAAGCAAGCTATTTTTCGCTTAAGTTGGGGGGGGGGCTAGATGACGAGGATATAACAATCCTCATTTAATCATTTACCCATAATTCATATTATAAGGTAATAATGACGTTACATAACTCCTGAGTATACCCTTTAAATATTAATAAGGGAGAAAGTGGAGGTCGTAAGTTCTTCTCGACCACCACATAGTCGTGGGTCTTCCTCGACTACCCCATAATCGTAAGTCCTTATCGACTATCCCATGATCGTAAGCTCTACTACGATCGGTATGCGATCGTAAGCTTTCCCGACTATCCCACGGTCGTAAGACCTTCTATGACCAGCCCTAGTCGACAAGGCTCACGGACATGTGGGCCTAGTCGATAAAGAATCTTCCGCACCGTATTCAAAATCTGGCGATAAACTTCGCCATTATTTACGTAAGATAATGGCACAATTTTAACTCTATTTTATGATGATAATTGCACGGTGGCGTGGGAGCGTTTTAACTCCTGCTGACAACCTCTCGTAGCGGCGCCACGATCGGATGATTAAGTGACCTTTTATTAGAGGTCCAACGGTACGATGCAGGAGCGGTATAAAAGGCAAGGATCATCGAGCAATGGGGAGAGCCGAGTTCGAGAAGCACAATACTCTAGTTTTACGGCGATCTTGTAATCCGGTATACTCAATACATACACACAGGAGTAGGGTTGTTATTCTCCTAGGAGAAGGCCCGAACCTGTATAAAATTCCCGTGTCTCCATCTCTGTGTGATTTTGAGCATAGAGGAACCCCCGAATCAAACAATCATTACGTAAGTTTGGTCCTAAAACACCAACCGGAGTAGAGACTCGGATCGTGATACCTGGAGTGAGTGACTCGCTCATGAAGATAACCAATGATCTGATCCAAAGGATGATGCCTCTAAATGTGAAGTGGAGCGCCCGAGAGAGATAGCATCTCCTCGACCTCCGCAGGTACTGCTGATGATGAAGATGCAGTAGGAGCCTCAATTGGAGGTGAAGTAGTCGAAGCAGGTTCTTGAGCTGGAATAGGAGCGTCAGCAGCAGGTGGGACAGAATCATCGATTCCATCATCATCTTCCTCTACAAAAATACTCTCCATCGCCTATGTATCACCTGAAACGTCTAATATAGCACTAGGGCTAGTCTCATCAAAAGTGACATTGCATATCTCTTGGACAACGTTAGTCTCAACATTAAAAACCCGAAAAACCCTCGAATGTGCAGGATAACCCAGAAATAAACCATCAGAAGTTCTTGATTCAAATTTATCTAGGTTTCCTGTCTTGAGAATGAAACACTTAGCTCCAAAAACTCAAAAATGAGAAACATAAGGTTTTCTACCAGACCGAAGCTCATATGATGTCTTTCCCAAAGACAGTCTCAAGAAGACACGATTGGCAATATGGCCAGCTGTAGCAATAACTTCGGCCCAAAACCTCCTCGGAGTGCTATACTCATCTAGCATCGTCCTAGCCATCTCGACTAAGGTTCTGTTCTTTCTTTCCACCACGCCATTTTGTTGAGAGACGTGTGGAGAAGAGAACTGATGCTCAATACCACGCTCAGCACAGCAAGAGGCAAACGAGGCATTCTTGAACTCCGTACCATTGTCACTGCGAATAGCTCTTAGGGCACCGGGGAGTTCAGAAGCCAAGCGAAGAACAAGATCATGAAAATAATCATAAGTTTCATCCTTCGAAGCAAGAAAGAACACCCAAGAGTATATCGAAAAATAATCGACTATGATAAGAATATACCATTTGCCACCGACTGACCGAACCCTAGCAGGACCAATAGTATCCATGTGAAGCAACTATCCTGGTCCGTCAGTCATGACCATAGTCAAAGAAGGGTGTGAGGCGGCAACTTACTTGCCATGCCTACAGTATGACATCTGACATCCTTGACTGCTTTGAGTTTGGGCAAACCTCTCATGAGATCAAGGTTGCTAACTTGCGTCAGATGATCAAAACCAATGTGCTCTAAACGACGGTGCCAAAGCCAGAACTCAGAATAAGATGCAATCAAACATTTGAGAGAACCAGCAAGAGATTCAGAAAAGTCAGCTCCAAAGATTCTACCAACTCTAGAAATCCCAAAAACAAGCTCACCAGCTGAATCAAGCACACGACAAGCATTTTTCTTAATTCTAGTCTCATAGCCATCATTAAGAAGCTACGAGACAGAAAGCAAGTTGTACCTTAGCTTGTCCACAAGAGCGACGTCCTTCAGGATGAATTTGTCATTCACCCTGATCGATCCTGTTCCTTCAATCCGCCCTTTTGTATCATCTCCAAAGGTGATGAAGTCATCACCCGTCGACCGCACGAAGGAGGTGAACCATCTTGAGTCTCCAGTCATGTGGCATGAACAGCCAGAGTCGACAAACCACATGTTCTTCCCCCTTCGGCGGTGATCCTGAAAATCAAGGCACAGAAGATCGATGTATCTCAATACTGGAGTTAGTTAAACATGACTTGGGAACCCAGTACTGAGACACACGTCTGCGAGTAGTATACAAAGCAGAATTGCTATCCTTGATCCTACTTGAGGTTCTATCATAAGCAATGGTTACACGAACATGAGAAGCATCCTATGTAGGAACATGATGATGATGAGCATGTGAAACAAATCCTTGACCAGGTTTCTTCTTTTCTAGGTGACCATGTCTCATGAAAGCCCTAGGTTGATGAGATGAAATTCTAGCAAGATTTCTCCAAGCATTTTTCAACCTATGCCAACAGAACTCAAGCAAATGCCCATCCTTCTTACAATAGGTGCAATGTTACTTGGTACCACTGGGAGAAGCACCTTTTGGCTCAAAAGATGGTTGGGCAAAACCTGCAGATTTGAAAATGGTTTTTGCAGGTTGGGTTTTGAACTCAACTAAGCCATTTTCCGAGACTTGAATAACATTTGGCTTGGACTTGTCTTGGGCAAAGTTGTATCCTAACCCTTGCTTCTTATAAGGAGTTTTTGACTTGTCAAGAATCATGTTTAACTATTTATTACCCTTAGAGAATTTTTCTAATGTATCCTTAAGATAAGCATTCTCTTTTCCAAGGTTAAAACATGATTAACAAGGTTTGGCCTTAATAGCTCTAGCATGCTTCTCCTTATGAATAGCAACTTCAAGCTTAAGGGTTTCACATGAAGCACAAGGAGCGGAATCAATTTTGTCCTTAAGCTTGGCATACTTAGCTCTAACTGCTTCTAATATGTCTTTTACTTCATGTCCACATTCTAAGGAGAAAGAGCAAAAGCTTGATTCAGCCTTATCAGAAGCGACCAACTTGCTAGATTCTAAGCATTTTTCACATGGAGTAGATTTAACTTCAATTAACTCAGTCCTAGCATTTTCTAGTTGGTGCAAGGCAACATCATGAGTAGTTTGTAATTTAGCAAGTTCAGAGTGTAAGGCATGGCAAGATGAACATTCATCAACATCAAGATTATCAACTTGTGACTCTAAACCCTTGTTCCTAGCCATGGTGAACTCTAACGCCTTATCCTGGCTAAGCAATTGCTCAAAGATAGTATCACATCAAGCAGAGAGAACATCATAGGATGGATGTAGCTCATCGGTGTCATCGATGTCGACAGAGTCGGCCATGAAGCACATGCCGGTGAAGTCTTTTGCCTTCCCTTTCTTCTTCTCTTGAGGGAGCTCCTCCTCCTTGTCCTCCTCGCTCCCGGAGTTCACATCACTCATGGATTGCTCTCCAAAAGCGGTAAGGACCTGGTGACCAGCCTTCATGAGCTTGGCAGCATCAAACTTGGACTTGTTCCCTTGACGCTTCCTCCAGGCTGCCTTCTCATCCTTGTGGTCGCCCTTCCCTTTTAGCTTGGGGCAGTTCGTCCGGATATGGTAGAGCTCTCCACACTCATAGCATGTCACAGGGCCACCTCTCTTCTTGTTTCTCATATTGTTATAGGCCCGTGTGAATTTTTTGGCTAGAAGGGCTAACTCAGCCTCAGGAATACTCTCAAGTTTCACTTCATGGATTGCAGATAAACAGGCAAGTGAAAATCTAGAAGAAGACTCAGAAGAATCATCAGAAGTTCTTTTAAGAGGATCAGCCACCAAAGCCATGTTCTCCTTCTTAGGATAACTAACTCTCTTGATCTCATGAGTCTTGAGCTTGCTATAGAGCAGCTCCCAAGAGAGATTAGAGAGATTGACATTCTCCTTAATGGTAGTAGCCTTCATCTCCCACTCCTTGGTGTTGATTGCAGCCAAGATATGGGTGGTATTCTCAGACTGAAAATACTCGATGTCTACTGCTCACAACTGATTAATCACCTTGTTAAAGCGAGTGAATACATTATCGATGCTCTCTCTAGGACGCATCTCGAACTTCTTGTATTCTCGCTTGAAGATCATCTGGCGTACTTGCTTGATTTGGGACAAACCCTCATGGTAGGTTTCGAGGGTGTGCCAAATCTCGTGCGCGGTCTCAAGATTACAAATCCTATCATACTCCTATCTACCAAGCTCGGCATATAGGAGGTTCTTTGCCTTATGGTTGTTAGCCAAGAGGGCTGCTGAAGCCGGCGTAGTAACCTCGGGCAAAACGAGCGGAGCTCAAACAACCTCCCATATGGCTTGACCTTCACTCTGAAGGAAGACACGCATGCGATTCTTCCAATAGGCATAGTCGAGCCCATCGAAGATATGCGGCTTGGTGGAGTACTTCTCCATTGCCAAGTTCAGTGACCGGTTAAGATCAAGATTGAACTAACCGGGCTCTGATACCACTTGTTGGACCGAAAAGGCGACTAGAGGGGGGGGGTGAATAGGAGCACGATCTCTTTTTCTCCTTGATTGAATTCAATACTGTCATAGCATAAAAAGGCTAGACAGTGGGTACGGAGGGACTCCGTATCCTTTGTCTTGGGAGAAGGACCAAAGGGAGGAGCCAAAGAATTGTATGTATGAATGTATTGCTCATATACTGTTTGTATTGCACATGAGACCTTGTCCCCTTACATGCCCATGGGGCCTTATAGGGGGCAAGAAGGGACATTTACCTTCTTGCCCCCATAGGCGAGAGAGAGAGAGAGGGTAATTTAGGTACACTTGCCTAAAACATGCTATACAGGCTAATTTTACACATGTACAGTACCCCTGACGGCACACTGGTATTCCTGACGATCCTGGGGCGCGAGGCACCCTTTGGTGCCTTGCTACGATAACTCCCTCGTCTGCGTGGTCCGAGGTTGCGAGGACAGTCCCTTGATCTGAGGCGGCGGGCGCAATCTGTCGTACTCGAGACGCAGGTGAACCGTGAAGGGGCCGGGCCGGCCGGCAGCGCCGAGGTGCTCGGGAGGCGGTTGGTGGCGAGTCTGAGGGTGTCTTGGGAGGAAGATCTATGTTGGAGTCACCCCGTCGAGGCTACAACCTCGAGGCGGGCGGTGAGCAGCGGTGGCGAAGTCGACGCGGAGCCACCACGCCGAGGAATGGCCCTCGAGGCGGGCGGTGAGCAGTGGCGGAGCCCGTGGGGGCGAAGTCGACTTAGAGCCGCCACATCGAGGCATGGCCCTCGAGGCGGGCGGTGTGTCGGGGCCGCCCCGCCGAGGCGATAGCCTTGAGGCAGGCGGTGAGCAGCGACGGAGCCCGTGGGGGCAAAGTCGACGCGAAGCCACCACGACGAGACATGGCCCTCGAGGCGGGCGGTGTGTCGGGGCCGCCCCGCCGAGGCGATAGCCTCGAGGCAGGCGGTGAGCAGCGGTGGAGCCCGTGGGGGGCAAAGTCAACGCAGAGCCGCCACGCCGAGGCATGGCCCTTGAGGCGGCGGCTTGCCGGGGCTGCCCCGCCGAGATGATAGCCTTGAGGCAGGTGGTGAGCAGTGGTGGAGCCCGTGGGGGCAAAGTCGATGCAGAGCCACCACACCGAGGCATGGCCCTCGAGGCGGGCGGCGAGCCGGCCCGCCCCGCCGAGGTGATAGCCTCAAGGCAGGCGGTGCGTACGGTAGAGCATGTGGGGGCGAAGTTGACACGGAGTCACCTTGCCGAGGCATGGCCCTCGAGGCGGGTGGCATGCCGAGGCGATAGCCTCAAGGCGGGCGGTGCGTAGCGGCGGAGCCTGTGGTGGTGAAGTCGACACGGAGCCGCCGCACCGAGGCATGGTCCTCGAGGCAGGTGGCGTGCCGAGGCCGCCCAGCCGAGGTGATAGCCTCGAGGCGGGCGGTGCATAGCGGCGGAGCCCATGGGGGCGAAGTCGATGTGGAGCCACCACACCGAGGCATGGGATGCGTCATGGCTGTCGTTGCTGCGCTTGTTTTTTTTATTACTTCTTCGAGGTGACCGTTTGCGATGCTCCCATTGGGGGCCTAGTACCGTCCCTCCCTTTGGCCATTCCTGGTCGAGTGCACCCGCGACTTGGAGTGGCATGAAGGGGTTCTGTTTCTTTCTATGCTGATTGGGCTCATTCGAGAGCATACCACCTGACCTTCGCTGACCTTGCCATCGTTCATGATGGGACTGGACGGTCCGGCGAGGGGAGGCAGAGGGATCGTCTCCTACACTTTTTAGATAGGTCTCCGGGGAGCCCTAAGGCTTTGTTGCGAGGGGGAGGCGAAGCCTCGCGCCGTCCCCCATACTTTTAGGATAGGGCTCTGGGGAGCCCTAACGCTTTGTTGCGTCGGCGAGGATGACGCTGTCCCCCTGGTGCGTTTTGGTCCTGGGACTGCACTGTGCCAGGGTTAGCTTTGCGCGTCGTCTTCGTCGAGGCAATCATGTCTCTGGATGGTAATGGCTTGCACCGAGGCTGAAGACCCCGCGCGATGGCTTTGTTTAGGCACTCATGCCTGCGGGAGGCATCGGTATGCACCGGGGCCGAAGGCCATGCGCGGTGGCTTTGTTTTTGTTGTGGCCTCTTACTGCTTCTTCATTGAAGGGGAGCAAAAAATGCAACAAGTTACAGCTATTTGTGTACATGCCTGCTCCGTTTGGAAACAGTGGTTCTATTTTTCCGAATGCAGTCGAGTTTTACAATTCTAAGGATAGTGCTTTTGTAGGTTCTTCGTGTTCCAAGTGTGGCCCAATTGCTGGTGGCCTCGCTTGGCTTGTTGCTCTACTGGTGGCAGTGGGAGGCTTGGTTGTTGTTTGTAAATGAGGGCGGGGCGTGTGATAAGAGAAAATGGTTTATGCGGGGGAGAAGTTTCGGCTGGGATGGGTCAAGTGAAGGAGAGGCTTACGGGGAAAGCTTATGCGAGGGAGGTGCTCCGGAATGACTAGGGTTTTGTGTGATCGAGCGTGATATGCGAGGTCTCTCCGTCGTGGTAGGGCACTCGAGGCAGGAGACTCTCTAGTCGCCGAGGCGGGGACATCGGAGCTACTAAGGCTTTGCGCGATTGACGTTGCCATTTGTAACATCCCAAATCTCGGTGTGTGTTTCAAATGTAAGAAAATGAGAAGAAATTAAAACTTTTCTTGCATCTTGATGTTTTTGAACTTTTCTGTAATTCTTGTAAAGAAATTGTGGGAAATCAAAAATCTAAATCTCCAATTGACTAAAGTCATGACCTCCTTGTTGAGAATCTTGTGATCAACCTCTGGAAATATTTTCCTTGGTTCTAGGGATGTTGTGTGACTCCTCTAAAAAATTTCATAATTTTTCAAAATTATTTGATAATTTTTAAGGGGCAGTCAAACCAGTTTAACTCTTGGTCAAACCCTAGAAAAAAACCTTGAAGAATTTCTGGAGAAAAATGCCTTTCATAAAAACCTCTGAAAAATTTATACAAGGTTTATCCTGGAGTGAGGAACCTTCAGTCCAAATTTCAGAATTTTTGGAGTTAGTTTGCTATCTCTAAAAATCCCTCAAAAGTTTTAGCTCAATTCAAACCTTGGTCAAAGTTGCTGTTGGACTCGAGTCAGACTCGAGCCCACCCTTCCCTCTTGGTTGAACCCAACCGCGTGCGCGCTATCCTGCCGTTCCAAAACGCGCGTTGGATCTCCACCGTTGGATCTCGTTTCAACGATCTGGATTTAGTGGGTCGTTCGGACCACCCTATCGCGCTCGCAATCGTGGCCGTCGGATTTCTATCTAACAATTAAGGTCTTTGACCCGAATCAATTGGTTTGGCTCAACCCACTTAACACTTTGGGCTCGAGCCACTTTGCTTGTTTCGCTGACTTGTGGGGCCCTCGCCTCCTGGTCATCTTCTTAAATCACGCTTCGGCGCATCGAGCACCATGGAGTGGGTAGCAGCGCTTGGTCACCTCCCTTGCGTCCTTCAACGGCTCCTTGCCACAGCTCATTTAATGCGGGTCAGAGCTTCTCCCCTGAAAGTCCCCTTCTACCTACCCCCATCGCTTCGGCTAGCCCACGACAGTGCTTGGACCGAGCTCACCATGGAGCTCCATCCTTGCTTAGTCCCGTTGCTCCTTCGGCTATAAGTAGCCCTCTAGCTCCTCCTTTGCGTCCTTTAAACACCACCTTGGTTTGCTTAGCTTCCTCTCTGTGTGGTTGAGCTTCAAACCCCAAAATCCCCCAAATCGCCATTGTCGGCCGCTCAAGCTCCTTATCGCCAACGGTGCTCTAGTGGTCCCCTTGCTCTTCTTTTTGCGTCGCCTGGTCCCTCTCATCATCTCAATCATATCCCCTAATCCAATTTAAGTTTCCCTTCGCAGGAATTAACTAATTTTGGATTTGCACTCTTTCGGCCGAAGCTCATCGCTTTCGTCCCCATCTCCGGTAAGAGGCCTTGCTCTTCAATTCTTTACTCATGGACCATCCTTGAGCTATTTTGGAGCTAACCCTACCACCCGGCCTTGCTCATTTTGCTTAGGCCGCCTTCTCCGCTTCATCTTCCTCAGCGCCGGTTCTGCTCAACGTCGCCGGAGCTCCTCTGTTCGCCTCCTTGCCTCTACAGTGTTGAGGTAGCCTCTTGGTAGCCCCTAGTAGCTGTGGCACCCGCTACCTTGAACTGTTGCGGAGCTTTTTGCGCTTTTCATCTTTGGCCGTGCTTGCGCCACCGCTCCTCTCCGGCTACTTGATGTTCTAGGCCTTGCCGCCATGGCCATGAGTGGGCGGTTAGTCATAAAGCTATTGTGCACGTAGTGGTGCCCTTGGTTTGCGCCGGCGAGGTAATCATCGCCGACGGTGAGCCAATCTCTGCGCTCGGGATTTTTGTCGGACGAGCAATGCACTGTGCGTTGTCAATTAGGACAAAGATTATGTCCATTAAATGCTAATTACCAGTTAATCAGTATTAATCATGGGTTAGTAATTAATGCTGTCCTAAATCAGGCCTTAAGTGCCACTAACAAGTGGGCTCGCGCCTTTAAAACCACACCCGTGCGCTTTAAGAACTTGTGCGTGGCCCACGTGTCACTGACAGTGGGGCCCAGCATCTTTAAACCCTCTCGGGCGCCTGCGCAACGCTTTGTTGATCCTGGACCGTCGATTTTGAGATCAACGGCCCAGATTCGTTGGATCTAATCCAACGGTTGGCTCTGTTGGGCCTCCGTGCGTGCGCTGTGCTCCGTTCGCGTGGGCCATTGGATTCAATCTCAACGGCCCATGTTTTCCGCTTTGAGTAAGTTTGTTTAAAAACCCGGTAAGCTTTATTTGTAAACTGAAAATTGTATTAAACTTTAAAATTGCATAACTAATTCATTTTAAATCCTTTTCGGTTGATTCAAATTTTGTTAGTTCTGGTTTTACCTAAGCTTTAATCTAAAAATGGTTGGAAGCTTAGTTCTATTCCAGAAAAATTTGTTAGTAGATTTAATTCCTGTTTAGCTTTATTTATTGCATTAAAAATTCATTTAACTTGAAAAATACATAAGTATTTCTCTGTAGCTCCTTTTTGAGTGAAACCAAGTTTGTTGGTTTCCTCTGTTATTGTGATTAATTGTAGAATAGGTTTTAGGCATGCTACTATTTTTGTGGTTGCATTTATTTTGTGCTCCTTTTCATGTCTTTGAAAAATCATAGAAAATGCATCCTAGCTCCAAATGAGGTGAATCCAATTGTGTTGTTCATCTCATGTGGTGCTCTGTTTACCATAAAAATTTCAGGTTCACCACCTCTCTGGAAATTTGTGGCAAAAATTTAATTTGAGACGAGCGATGCAGGATGAATTTTTGACATTTTCAATGGCTGAAATTGTTTTGGCCATAACTTTAGCATTGAGCATCCAAATCAATTGGTTCTTGTTGCTAAATTCCTTAAAAATCATGTTCTACCTGCTGTAAAAATTTCGGGGCTTTTGATTAAAGTTGGTTTTTGAGCCTTTTCGGTGTTCTTCGTTCTTATCGGTTCTTTTCGTTCTTTCGTTAGGTGCCAACGAGTTCGTTGATTATGAGAGTGATTCTCTGTAGCATATTGAGCATCTCCAGCAAGGCAAGCAGTTTGATCATATCAATTCCATTACTTTTAAAGTCTAATACTTTGTTTACAAATTGTATGTACGCATGCTTTTGTGTCAAAGTTAATTTTCCCGATTAGAGGTAGCTATTCCTATTGCATAGTAGTCCTTAAATTGTTATCCCCTGCCACTAACCATAAGTTATTAATCTCGCCGGTGAATTAGAGCCCGGTGGTTGAATTATGCTCTTTTATTGTCTTTACGGTGTCATGCTTAGAAATGCTTAGCTACCGGTAGAATTGGGCGATCATCGACTTAGTCGATGATCTTGATCACACAAATATTATTATTATTCCATTATGTGCAGCACTTTGTGCTTTGTTAATTTGTAAAGTCAAAATGAAAACAAATTGTTATAGACTTGGGCACAATGGATGATGGTGTGATCTGTTGGGAGTGATTGGAATGGTGCCTAAGTCCACAAGAACTAGACTATAACCTTTTAATTAAAACTTGTTGTGGGTGGTATGAATGGGTAATTCATGCTGTTGTTGTGGTAGCTATTGGGTTAGTCACTTCCAGGTTGTTGTTGTCATTTATCTATTATTACTCGCTGTTATTTGAACATTAAAAACAGATTGCAAAAATTGCTTTAAATGTACTACATTATTGCAAAGGAAAGCTTGCTTTATGCTGAAAATGAACCTAGAGCTTTCTCCTTTGTTTAAGCTTGCATGTAGTATATGTATAGGCTGTTACACTACACGTAAGTCTTGCGAGTACATTTTTGTACTCATCTGCATTGCTTAATTATTGCAGAGGAGGTTGATCCCCAAGGGATTAACTTTTGTGAGACGGACTTCGCCTTTGACGACTAGCTGGCGGCCCGGTCAGTTTGCCTTGTGGGGTAATTGCAAACCGGTTGGCTTTTGTTTATCGCCATCTTATGGCTTTTGCTTCCGTTGTTATTTAAGTTCTTTAGCTTTTGTGGCCAGTTGGCCCTTGTTGTAATAACTCTATTATGTATGTCTTTTGTTTATTTAAGTTCTTGCTTCGGTTTTGTGCTTGTATGGAATTGATGCATGATTTTGTAAAAGGGTGTGTGTACCGCACTTCTGGGAGGTACACATTGTCCCGATGCACGGCATATTTTGTTTGTGATGCTAGTGTCAATAGGAAGACTAAGCATTACAAGTTAAATACCCCGGGGATCTCACACCATCCTTGTGGACTTTCGCTGCTCACTCAGGAGAGTGAGCTAGCATTTTTTTTAGGGCCCACGCTCGGCCGAGGGCTACTTCGAACCTGGGCCGAGGCCCATCTTTGGCCGAAGCCCTCACTTCCGAGGTTTCACACATATTCCTTTGGCCGAAGCACACAGGCCACCATGACAGTTTGCTTGGAGCAAAAATGTTGCGAAGGGTGGAGGGGCGCGCATGGAGGCTCAGGGGTGCTCGGTGGTGGAGGATTAGGATCTGCAAAGGCTCTCCGTGGCCAGCCAGCCTTGACAGCGTCGTTCGCGAAGGGCAGCCGATCTGAGCCGTGAGCAAGTGGAAACTCGGTGCGAGCTTGATGGCGATGTCGTTGGGCTCCGGAGGTGGAGGCGTGGGCCAAGGTGTGCTCCGTGGGCGCCCAAGGCTGCCGGAACCAGAGGGGGGGGGCGTGCCGGTGGAAGCCTTCGAAGGCGCTGGTGGTGGGACCTTCGGCGGTTAAGGTGGGTTCCCGAGAACGCCTCAGGCGTAGCGTTGATTGGGCTATGCGCGAGGATGTCTTCGGGGTGGAAGATGAAGCAACTGCTTCGAGTGGTGAGCGGAGGTGGACCGGAGGTAGTTGGGGCCTTCAGGGGCGAACCGAAGGCAGCAGCGGCAACGGCGGCTAGGTCCTTTGGGCTGGTGGTGGAGGGTGCGGTGGAGGCCTTCGGGCGGACGAAGGTCCTTCAGGATGAGCAGCCGAAGGTGATGAAGGGGCTCCGAGTGAGGAGCTTTGGGCGGCAGAGGCGACGGTGTGAAGGGGCCTTCGGAGGAGTTTGGAGGCGAGGTGGCGCTTCCGCTCGGGTGCGAGGGGTGTCCTGTTGCCCTTCGGCTGCCGGAGGGCCTCGAGGCTGGGGCGGCACAACCGACGGAGGTTGAGGCGGCGCCGACTGTTCCCGAGGCGGCGACGAAGTGGACCGAGGCGGCTCCTCCAAAGGGTGCTGGCGGCCTCCTGATGCAAGGCCGGATGAAAGCATCTAGGCCCCTAAAAATTATTTTGGTAATTAATGATAATATGTGAATATGGGATTAACGTATTTATTGAGTATTTACAAGGCTAAATCCCATTGGTGAACGTGTTCATGCAAAGTGGCATGCAAAAGGACTACACGAAGATCTTTTGGCTTAAAGACAAGATACAAATAGTCTAGATTCCTTTTTCTATTTTACCGGTCTTAGGAGTTTTGGATGGAAGACCAGATTATAGGATAAATGCTGTACTATTAAGAGGGATCATGGCTAATAGCTTGATAGCATGTTCTTGTGTCATATGGATCAATATAGGACCATGCATGCATTTGAATTTAAACTTGAAATTGAATTGAAAAGTGTTAAGTGCTTCTGTCCAAAATCGGTAGTCTGCTTGATTATAATTGTGGTCGTCCGCTTAGTGCGATATGACCGGACTTTACTTAGCGGTAGTACCGCATTTTGAAGAGCTTGACCAACTAAGTGCTCAAAGCGGGCAGCCGGCTCCTTGAGCGGTGCGTCGTATCGCATGGCGATCATTCGAATTTTAGTTGGCGGTTCAAGAAAACGAAGCGATGCAATTTGCCTCGAGAATCACTCATGGAAATCGGTCGTACCGCGTGACAATCGATTAAATACCGATGTGCGGTCGTACCGAAATTTGTGAGGCGGTTCAATAAAAACAGAACAAGTGTAAATATGCTCAAAAACTCAATCTGGAAATCGGACGTTCCGCGCTTGGGGACGGTCGTACCGGCCTGCGGTCATTCCGTTTTTTATATGGCGGTACAAAATTTCCAGAACGCTTGCAATCTTCAGCGTTTTGTGAAACCCTACAAACGGTTGTACCGCTCGTAGAATCGATGCTGGTAGAACAAATCAGACGTCTGGCTTGTTTACTGCGGTCGTTCCGACTGGGGTATCCAACGGCTAGTTTGTTCATTTTTAGTATCTGTTCTAGCCGTTGACCGTGCTCAGTCAGAAGTGCGGTCGTACCGCTCAATGAACTGCGGTCGTTCCGATTTTCTCTGAGAAGTTGGGGTTTCGTCCCCAACGGTCATAATTATTGGTGGAGGCTATAAATACCCCCCAACTGCTCTTGTACAGGCTGCTAGTGCCCATTTAACATCTCTAGAGCCTTGAGAGCCTTTGCATTTACTCAACACTCAAAAACACTCTTGTGCATTCATTGTGAGCTTGTTGAGATACATTCAAGTGCATTCATACTCCTAGTTGATCTATTACTCTTGGAGTGTTGCCGCACTCGTAGACGGCTTGGTGGTGAAGCACGGTGATCTCTTCAAAGAAGATTGTGAAGAGGCTCGGTGCAACCTTGTGAGTGGTTCGGTGTTCACCATCTCCGGAGCGGAGGAAGAACAACCATAGTGAATTGAGGGAAGGCTTAATTCGTGGAGCCAGCTTGAGGCGTCAAGCTTCCTCAACGTGGACTAGTGAAGACCAGCAAGTCTTCGATACCACGGGAAAAACATCGTCGTGTCTTTGTGGTTATCTCTAGTCTTTACTTTCCGCATTTATATTTCTAGTTTGTTTATTGTGATTGATTTGCTTAGCTAGAAATATAACTTGTTTAGACTAAGTTATTAATTGACTAAAATTGTTAAATTGTTGAAAATTTAAAAACCTCCTATTCACCCCCCCTCTAGTCGGTTATTCTTGATCCTACAAGTGGTATCAGAGCTTGGTCTCTCATTGATTTAGACTTAACCGTCTAAGAGAGAAAAGGATGGCTAGTGAGGGAATTGCTATAGGAAAGGCTCCTTTATTTGATGGCTCTAATTATGCTTATTGGAAAATTAGAATATCAATTTATTTAAAGGCCATGAGTTCAAGCATATGGAAAATCGTAAATGAGGGTTACGTTATGCCTCTTAATCCACTAGCTCCCACGGGCCAAGAGACGCGTAATGCTCATTTAGATGCCCAAGCTATGAATGCTCTTTTTGGTGCTTTGAACGCGGATGAGTTCAATAGAGTGAGCAATTTGGAAACCGCTCATGATATTTGGACCACTCTCTCGGAAACCCATGAGGGTACATCCACGGTCAAAGAAGCCAAATTGCATAGGCTTCGGATCAAATATGAGACATTCATGATGTTGCCTCATGAAAACAACAATGAGATGTATTCTCAACAACATTGTGAATGAGCTCAAATGCCTTAGGACTAACCTTCTTGATGTTGATATTGTGCGCAAGATGCTTAGGGCTCTCCCGGACAAATATGAGACGTTGGTGACGCTATTTCTCAACTCGCCCGAGTTGCCAAGGATGACACCAACGGGGCTCTTGGACAACCTCATCACAAATGAGTTGTTCAAGAAGGACAAGGAAGAGCTCTTGGAGACATCTTCTTCAAAGAAGAAGATCACCGCTTTCAAGGCCAAAGCGAAATCAAGTGATGATGAAGATGAAGAAGAAGATTCCGATGAGGAGTATGCACTCCTTGTGAGAAGGATAAAGAGGGTCATGAAGAGATGCCCTAATAAAAGCTATAACTTCGACAAGTACAAGAAGGGGCAATCCTCAAGTGACAAGAAGCGTTATAGCAACATTCGGTGCGATAATTGTGAAGAGAAGGGACACATTGCTTCTCATTGCCCCGAAAAGAAGGATGACAAGGGCAAGTCATTCAAGAAGAAGGAATACAATGGCAAGAAGAAGCTCTTCAAGAAGCTTCACAAAGATGGCAAGCATGAAGCCCACATTGGAGAATGGGATTCAAATGATGAGTCAAGCAACTCCGATTCCGATGAAGAGGAGTCCCCCAAGAAGAAAGGACTAGTCGGCATCGCCATCAAGGAAGCTCCATCACTATTCTCCACTCCTACTTGCCTCATGGCAAAAGGAGATAAGGTAAAATCCATTATTAGTGATGAACCAATTTATGATGAATTAATGGATATGCTTGATGATTTAAATGAATATCTTGGAAAAGAAAAATCAAAATATAAGGTCTTAAATAAAGAATATAATACTCTAAAAGATTCTTATATGGAGCTTAAGGAAGCTCATAACTTTCTTATCCAAGAGTATTCACGTAAGTCTTGTTCTAGCGTAGAAATTACATGCAATATTATTGATAAAATGCCTAGTGTAGAAATTGCTAAGACTAGTCCATTTACTTCATGTGATGACCTACTTGCTATGCCATGTTGCTCTAATGTTGATGCTAATCATAATATTGTTGAGCAAAATGTTTCAAATCTTGTTCATGAGAACAATGAGCTAAAAGAACAAGTGACCAAGCTAAGCAAGAGCTTGGAAAGATGTTTCAAGGGTAAGGCCACTCTTGACAAACTTTTGAGTGAGCAAAGGTGCTCATTCAACAAGGAATGTCTTGGGTATGTGCCTAAGAAAGGTAAGAAGCCGGCAAACTTGCCCACAAGATTTGTGAGGCAAAATGGTAAGTATTGCCATAAGTGCCGGGAAATAGGACATGTGCAACAAAATTGTCCTAAGGGTAAGACTCCATCTATTGGTATATATGATTCTTGGTATATGCTTAGAAAGACTAAAGATGGTAAAGTAATTGCTCGTTTTGTTGGCACTTCAATTTTAGGTGCTAAAAAGAATGCTATTTGGGTGCCTAAATCCTTGGTTACTAACCTCCAAGGACCCAAACAAATTTGGGTACCTAAAAGAACTTGACTTTTGTTTTATAGGTGAACTATAAAACTGGTGGAAAATATTGGGTGCTTGATAGTGGATGCACACAACACATGACCGGTGATAGAAAAATGTTCACCACATTCGAGAATGGTCAAGGAATGGAAAAGATCACTTTTGGCGACAATAGCAAAGGAAAGTTATTAGGATTAGGTAAAATTGCTATCTCAAATGACCTTTCCATTTCTAATGTTTCTTTAGTAGAATCATTAAACTTTAACTTGCTATCTGTTGCTCAAATATGTGATCTTGGACTAATTTGTTCATTCTCTAGTGAAGGTGTAACCATTTCTAATGCAAAAGATAGCTCTTTAGCTTTCAAAGGCTTTAGATTTGAAAATCTTTACTTAGTTGATTTTAGTTCAAGTGAATCTTGTTTAAAAACTTGTTTAATGGCAAAAACCTCATTGGGTTGGCTTTGGCATAGAAGGCTAGCTCATGTTGGAATGATTCAACTCAAAAAGCTTTTCAAACATGATTTAATTGTTGGCTTGAAAGATGTGAAGTTTGAGAAAAATAGACTTTGTAGTGTTTGTCAAGCCGGTAAACAAGTCGTAAATTCCCATCCTTCCAAGAGTATCTTGTCAACTTCTAGACCATTGAAACTCTTACATATGGATTTGTTTGGGCCAACAACCTATAAGAGTATCAGAGGTAATAGCTATTGTTTAGTCATTGTGGATGATTACTCTAGATATACATGGGTATTCTTCCTAGATGACAAAAGTGAAACCTTCGGGATTTTCAAAAGATTTGCAAAAAGGGCCCAAAATGAATTTGATTTCAAAATAAAGAAAATCCGTAGTGATAATGGTTCCGAGTTCAAGAATACTAAAGTTGAAGACTTTTGTGATGAACTTGGAATAAAGCATGAACTTTCCACAACCTACACTCCGAAGCAAAATGGAGTAGTAGAAAGGAAAAATCGTATATTAATTGAAATGGCTAGGACAATGCTTGATTAATATAATACTTCCGATATCTTTTGGGTGGAAGCTATTAATACCGCTTGTCATGCCATAAATCGTCTTTATTTGCACCGTCTTTTGAAAAAGACTTCCTATGAGCTTCTTGTAGGAAGAAAACCAAACATCTCTTATTTCCGAGTTTTTGGTTGCAAGTGTTATATTTTAAAGAAGGGTGTTCGTCTTTCAAAATTTGATAGTCGTTGTGATGTTGGTTTCTTGCTTCGTTATTCTTCAAATAGCAAGGCTTATCGTGTCTTTAACAAAAACTCCAGTTTAGTTGAAGAAAGACACGATGTGCAGTTTGATGAAACAAATGGCTCTCAAGAAGTGCATGAGAATTTGGATGATGTAGGTAATGAAGCCTTAAGAAAAGCAATGGAACATATGCAAATAGGCGACATCAAGCCCGAAGACGATCAAACATCCTCCACTCAAGTTGAACCACTCACCTCTTCCACAAATCAAGTACAACTTAGTGAAGAGGACAACAAAGAAGATGATCAACCATCCAACCTACCACCAAGAATCCACAATGCAATTGCAAAGGATCATCCAATAGATTAAATATTGGGTGACGTAAGTAAGGGTGTCCAAACTCGCTCTCGTGTTGCTTCTTTTTGTGAACATTACTCGTTTGTCTCTTCTATTGAGCCAAAGAATGTAGAAGAAGTACTTGAAGATCCGGATTAGGTGAATGCTATGCATGAAGAACTCAATAACTTCACCCGAAATGAAGTTTGGACATTGGTGGAACGACCCGAAAAATACAATATTATTGGTACAAAATGGGTCTTTAGAAACAAACAAGATGAAAATGGTTTGGTTGTTCGGAACAAAGCAAGGTTGGTTGCTCAAGGGTATTCACAAGTTGAAGGTTTGGATTTTGGTGAAACCTTTGCTCCCGTAGCTAGGCTTGAATCAATTCAGATATTACTTGCTTTTGCATCATGTTTGATATTAAATTATTTCAAATGGATGTTAAAAGTGTATTCTTAAATGGTAAAATATCCGAACTTGTCTTTGTTGAACAACCTCCCGGTTTTGAAGATCCTAAAAACCCTAATCATGTCTATAAACTCTCCAAGGCGCTCTATGGTCTTGAACAAGCTCCTAGAGCTTGGTATGAACGCCTTAGAGATTTTCTAGTCTCAAAAGGATTCAAAATTGGGAAGATTGATTTAACTTTATTCACTAAAGTCATAAATGATGATTTCTTTGTATGTCAAATTTATGTTGATGATATCATTTTTGGGTCTACTAATCAAGATTTTTGCGAAGAATTTGGTGATATGATATCTAGGGAATTTGAAATGTCAATAATTGGAGAATTAAGCTATTTCCTTGGACTTCAAATCAAGCAATTCAAAGATGGGACTTTCATAAGTCAAACCAAGTCGTGAAGGATTTACTTAAAAGATTTGGCATGGAAGATGCAAAGCCCATCAAGACTCCCATGGCTACAAATGGTCGTCTTGATCTAAGCGAGGAGGTAAACGGTAGATTTAAAGCTTTATAGATCTATGATTGGTAGCTTGCTTTATCTTACGCATCTAGGTGCGATATCATGTTTAGTGTTTGCATGTGTGCACGATTTCAAGCAACTCCAAAAGAGTGCCATTTAATGGCCGTTAAAAGAATACTAAGATATTTAAAGCATTCCTCTAGCATTGGCCTTTGGTATTCTAAAGGTGCTAAATTTGATTTAATTGGATACTCGGATTCCGATTATGCGGGTTGCAAAGTGGATAGAAAAAACACCTCGGGTAGTTGTCAATTCTTAGGAAGATCTTTAGTAAAGGCTGCTCTAAAACTGAGTCAAAACCAAAATATGATCTAAAGACTTGCTTTTGTGTAGAAGATGATCAAGATGTTCCTAGATGCATTCCCACATGTCACAGCAAGCAAGATCTAGGGCAGAAACTAAAGGAAAACTCACAGATCAAAGAAAGCTCCAAAATCACAAAATAGAGAGCAAGAACAAAAAGAGACTCATCTTGAGGAATCTTGCTTGGATTGATTTTGGATTGATGGTAGTTTACAGCCACTCCATCTAGGAGGATAAAGACTTAACACTTAAGCACACAATCAATCCAACTCCCTAGAACCCTAACCTCTCCACTATTCTCTCCTAACCCTAAAACATAAACTAGGGTTTTAGATATGAGGGTTAGGAGGTGCACAACCAGCACCCTCCCCTATTCATAGTGGAGGCTAGCTTCTAGAAGGATATTCCTAATGGGCACCCGTTAAGCCCACACACAAACGAGTTTCACTTACGCACGTATTTTAAAGCGTCGTCTTCATCTCCTCTAGACCTAAACCGCTTCTCCTTGCGCTGTCTTGCACCGCGGGTTAGCAAAAGGTCACCAAGGTGGTATTTTGGTGAAGTTACCAAAATACCCCTTCTCGATCCTTCTCCGAAGACCGAGTCCAATCTTCATGAAGTAATCTCATGCTTCGCCATGTGTAGGTTGATCAATGGTTCTCTCCATGTCGGCAAGTCTCTCCCATCCGGCTCCCACTGAAACCACCATGGCACTTGTACCGACCCCCGCGCCGCTTGATGCAACCCGTCGCACCGAACTTCCCGTTCGGTCATCCTTGTTCATTTTGTGCCATGCTTGAATCCACTGACTTCACCCGGCAACCTCGATCGTTCTGAGCCTCAGCTCTCCAAGCCTAGTCCCGATCATCCTCGCCATTGACTGTCGTTGACCTCCAAGCTTCCTACACAACAATAGACAAAGAAATCGATTCTGGTAACAAGTTCTTCGGAATTTGACCCACGTTAGTCAAAACATGCATCATGCAACACATATGCACTGAAACCCATGAACTTGACCAAACCAAACAATCATCACCGCCAAGATGGCCGAGAAACAAGTCAAAAGCTGGTGGGCGCCACCCGGCCGATCATTGCCCTACTGTTGATCTGCACACAGCCCCTTGGTTTGACCGCCCTCTGGCCGGTCTGATCGCCACATGGCTGGTCTGACCGCCCAGCAAGGGACTTATCCAAATTTTCACCCTGGAAATCTGAAACTCTTTGGAAATTTTAAACAAATAGATCTTTTGACTCGAAGCTCCAAAAATTATAAGACCAACTGTAGAAGAATCCCCTCTCTTGCCTACACCCTCTATTTTTGGCCCAGCTCCAAACTCAAAATTTCTTTATGGCCGGTCAGACCGCTGCCCATTGGCCAGTCTGATCGCCAGCCACTCGACCAGAGGCTTGGCCGGTCTGACCGCTAGTGGTGGCCGATCTGATTGCCGCACAGGCCGGTCTGACCGCCACCTTGGCCGGTCTGACCGCCCATTGCCTGACATCATATAAACTTCGCCGAAAATGAGTGTTTCGACAAACCTTCAACGCCATTGCCAATTGTGCCATCATCCTAAGATCATGAGCATATCCCCATGATATCCACAAAACTCTATCTCTCGTGTGAAATCCCTGGACATGTCCATAACCGAGGACGTGGCTATTCGAATAGATCAATTGACACTCTGCAGAGGTTGTACACTTTACCCACAAGATGCAATAAACCGGATCAGAGTTGACTACAACAAAACATTTCAGGAATTTCATCTCAACAATTGACTCTCCCGTTGTACCTACAGCCATCCAAAACCTCATTATGGTTGACGTACAACGTTGGACAGTGATGCGGCGAACCGTCCCACGATATGACCTTAGAAAAGGATACACACCTCCACCCAAATACTACCCAAGTAGTCAAAAGCCAAAACTCAATAACCTACTAGGTTAGGCCCGTCCCATTAGGCATGTAGTTGTACGAATAGGCCCAACTCAATGGCGCACAAGATTAAGTCCTTGACAAGTTACTCAGACGAGAATACCACAAACCCACAACGTGTAGAAACACCACCACTATCCACCAACCACTCGCCCGAGCGACAACTATTTTGTTTAACCAAGACCAATGACACACCCGGTCATGGTACACAAATTTTAATAACAGCAGTGGCTAACCACCACGATTCCATATATCATTAAGTCAAAATTAATCATTATGACCTATGTGATAATGAACCCATCGTAACTAAGATGAACTAAGCATTTGTATGATACCCATGTTGGTGATACAAATATGTCCAACTAAAATTATCTAAGCTATGGTGACAAAGGATTCATGGCATTCAAATAATCAAAGGAGATATAATGACAACATGTAATAGCTAATCCCAAAACAATTTATATAAAGATAGCATGCAATTGTATAAAACAATATACTTTTGAAATCATAGATTCAATATGATCAAAGCGAGAAAATCCGAATAACAAATAGAAAATTGCAAATATACTTAGAAAAATTCTAGAAAATATATCCAAGCACAAAGAATCCAAATAAAATAATTTTGATAATAGTTGATCTTTGACATTAATCATATCAAATTGTTTTTGAACTCTAAAATTTCCAATTAATCTTTTAACTTTACCAGAAAAAATCAAATGGTTACTTTTCTTTTTCAAACTTCAAAACAGACCAAATTTTTGGGATGTTACATTTACCGTCTTGCATAAGCACACAGCCAAAACCCACTCGAGATGCATCTGAAAAGACTGTGAACCGCTTCCCTAGCTCGGGAAGAGTGAGAATAGGAGAAGTCACCAACCTCTCTTTTAAAGTGCAGAAATAGCGCTCACACTCATCAGTCCACTGAAATCTCACACCTTTCCGAGTAAGCTGAGACATCGGCTTGGCGATGATAGAGAAATCCTGCACAAAACGCCGATAGTAACCAGCCAAACCCAAGAAACTTCTAACCTCCTTCACATTAGTCGGCCTCTTCCAATCCACCACTATAGAGACCTTGCTAGGATCAACAGCAATGCCCTGAGGATTTATCACATGACCCAGAATTCCCACTTCTGAAATCCAGAACTCGTATTTCTTCAACTTGGCATAGAACTTGTGCTCTCTCAAAGTCTCTAATACTAGCCTCAAGGGACGCTCATGATCCTCATTGATCTTGAAATAGATAAGAATATCATTAATGAACACCACCACGAAGTCATCCAGATACTCGTGCAACATGCTGTTCATGGTCTCCATAAAAATGGTAGGTGCATTAGTCGGTCCAAAAGACATAACTTTGAATTCATAATGCCCATACCCGGTGGAGAAAGTTGTCTTCTCTACATCTTGCTCATGCACACGGATTTGATTATACCCTGACTGGAGATCAATCTTGGAGAACACTTGAGCTCCATTCAACTGATCAAACAAGTCCTCAATACGGGGCAATGGAAATTTGTTCTTGATCGTGACTGCATTAAGCGCACGGTAATCAACACATATGCGCCAACTCCCATCCTTCGTTTCTGTGAACAAAAAAGGAGCTCCCCGTGGCGATACACTATGCCTAATAACCCTTTAGCCAACAAATTGTCCAACTGCTTCTTCAACGCATCCTGAAATGGACGTGCCAGTCGATATGGAGACAACGAGATGGGCCCAGTGCCCAGAACAAGACCGATGCGAAATTCCACGTCTCGCGCAGGTGGCATGCCTGGAAGCTCAGCTGGGAACACATTTGGATAATCACTAACCACCGGAATCTCCTCAATCCGCGAAGCTACGCTCGGTTTCTCAACAAGAGTTAAGAGAAACCCAGTTTTAACCGCACGCTGACTCGGAAATAGTCCGGTCAACACCGAAAGAGAGCGCGGAGGCGCACTCCCCTGAAAGGTCAAAGTCTCCCCAGACGGAGTCTGCACAAAGACTGTCATATAGAAACTGGATATCACGGCTCGGTAAGAGTGCAACCAATCCATGCCCAAGATAACATCGAAAGGCTCCAACTGAATGACCATCAGATTTGCTGTGAACTTCTCCCTATCGATAACAATAGAGCACCTAGGAAAAAAGTGGAACTCATAATAATACCGCCAGGAGAACTGACCAACACTGACTGAGAAATCAACTACATACTTAGGTTCGCTTTCCTAGCAAACACTGTCGAGACAAACGAATAGGTAGCCCCTGAATCAAAAACGACTAAGGCATCAAACGAATCCACAAGAAAAGTACCTGTCACCACATCAGAACGACCCGCAGACTTCGCGGTAGGCATGGCATACACTCCAGGTGGCGCCATGGTGAAAGAAGACGGCACCGGGGCGGCGAGAGCCCTGACAATCTGCTGTGGTAGTGTAGGTAAAGCTGGTCATGCAACTTTGAAGCGGTCACGGGAGGCGATGGTGCCGATAGTACCAGTGGGCGCCCAAAGCCCGAAGAAAGTGGCGGTATGAAGGGCGACCATCATCGGACAGATCCTTGGCGGGACCCTTGAAGAAGAAGGTAGCACAGGCTCCCTTGATCACACTAAGCGGGGTTACGGCGACACACGCTCCTTGTGACGATCGGCCCTGCGATGACAATCTCCGTCCAAGAGCACTTTCGGCAACATGGTGCCCATCACGCACTTGAAACAAAGCATACCATACAGGGGCAGGCGAAGAGTTAGATACACTGCAAGGAGGAGGCGCCAAGAAGAAAAGCGGCTTTGTTGCTTAGACTTGGAGAAGCTGCGGTCCTCCTTGAATTTCTTGAAAGCAGTGTTGAGCAGACCTACTCCCTCACGAGCTCCTCTTGGTCACCACTAAAGCAACAGTCCACGAGGCTTCTTTGTCCCTTAGTGAGTTTGCATCTCCAACTCCATGCCCTTGGCTTGCTCCTATGAGCTGAAGTCACCGAGTGGAGTAGCTCCCAACACATCTTGGGTACTCGAGTTGAGACCCAGCGGAACCTCTTGGCCTTCTGAAGATCATCGTTCGCCACTGAAGGGACAAAGCGAATCAAGTTGTTGAACTTAGCCTCATACTCAGCAATGGACCTCTTCCCCTGTACAAAAGTTGTTAGGGCAACCTCCATCTTCTCAACGAAGGAGTAGGGGTAGAATTTCCCCTTGAACTGATCAACAAAGTCCTCCCAAGTGACTAGCCCCTGAGCGGCAGTCCTCGATGACAACACGCCATCCTACCAAATGTCTGCTTACCCTTTCAGCTGAAAGGCTACAAAACGAACCCTCTGGTGTGAGGACAACTCCAAAGCTCCAAACTACCTCTCCATGTAGCGCAACTAGTCTACTGCCTAGACCCGTGTGCCCGACCCGTCAAACGGATCCAACCTCAACCCCATCCATTCTCGAAGCATCATCCACCCTCCGGTGTAGGTGGAGGAGTGACTGGAGCAGTAACAGATGCTGCAGCAGCAGGGGCTACCAGCGCCTGTTGACGAAGAGCACGGATCTCTCCCACCAACTCTCTCAGCAAAGCAGGGGTCTCATCCTGGCCCCAAATCGGAGGCGGGTCAACACCAACCCCCTCCATCACAGATTTATTCCCCTCAGCTACTGACTCAACTGCCACAGGTGGTGGCTTCACGGGACCACCCTCGCAGCCACGGCCCTCACCACGGCCTCCACGACCGTGGCCACCACGACCATGTCCTCTACCTCTCGGTATAGCTATCAACCACAACCAACAACACACAATAAGTTCAACAAATCATGCATCAGTTTACCACATAACATAAGCGTAAAGCGATACTCGTCCCACTCTCTAACCTATTGTGCACTATTGTGTCCAATTTTTAAATTAGTTTACCATTAGCAAATTTTAGTTGTTTTACTAACCATAAAATAATTTTTAGTAATTTTAGGTTATCTATGTTGTTAATCTATTCACCACGGACCTAAAACCCATTCTAATACCAAATGTAACACGCCAACCCAACACTGAGCCTGGAATGCCACTAAACTACCCTTTCAACTAATATTCATCAACACACTATAAAATTTCAGCAACTAAAGCATTGATAAAACCCATCCACGGGTCACAATAGAACATGAATAAAGACTTGTCAAGCATGAATAAATAAGCGAGGAAAACATGGCAAGATAAACAGTCTAAAACAACACCAAACCAATAAATCCAAAGCCTTGGAACGAAAAGATAAGTCCAAAACATTCATATAAGCTTATTCAATTTTTAACATGTTTTAAAGGTAGTCCAGCAATAATGAATCAAATGGTTCTCATGGCAAATAATCATGCATCTGAAGTATGAAACTACCCCATGTGCACTAGTTCCTCTCAATCGTAGCGCCATGAACGATCACCTAAAAACAATAAAGAAGCAAAGGTGAGTCCACGACTCAGCAAATACATCAATAAACAACGAACCATGATAACCAACAGTATTCAATAGCTTAATTATCATCACATGTCCTTCTATTAATATTCTCATGGCATTCTCTTCCCTTTGTTTTCACACACATTCATCTCATATCTCAATGCAACTCTACTCTATATGTCCACATGCAATCCTTTCGCATATACTGGTATACGTGAGTGAACGCTCGCGACAACGTTCACTCTCAAGCCCGCTCCTCCTCAAGGATCGGGGACCTTCTCCACTCCCGTGGAGTTGTGATCAATCATCATCACCTGCTCATATGCAAAGATGCTTATGAATGCAAAAATACATAATTTCATCATATGCATCATATTCTATTTTTCTCATGTTCGTCAACAAGATATAGTTAGACCATTCCATTGCTTGCAATTAAATAAAAATAAAAGCACAACAATAATGGTAATGAACGATAAAGAAATACAGTGATCAATCATTGATCGTTGTCTACCAAGCACTTGCCTTTACTAGTTATGACGCACGGTTTGGGTAGAAGATGGCAACAAGCACGACGTCTCTCCTACATTAAACACTCAAATTTCAATACAAGCTACAACATCACAAGAACAATAATTAATTGGCACCGCTCCTACATGTCCCCCAAATCCGGAACGCTTCTCTGGTACCGAATAGTCACCACTTGCAGTCCTGGCACTAAAAAGGGCATAACTTTTTACTCACAAGTCCGATCATGACAAACAACCAAGTTCTAGAATCTACACAAGATTCTCCACAATTTATTATATTACCATGACGTCTAATTAAATCATCTAATCCCCCATTTTTACCCCAGAATACCGATCTGTCATCTTCTGGACAGTGAGTCTTACTAAATTCATAACTCGAAAATTACTCGTCCGCTCGACATGATTAAATATTCTATGGAAAGATACTGTTCGCCATTAAGGTGCCCGAAATAATAGTACAACAGAACAGCAGACTAAACTGATCTATTAATTGGCCCCTTGACTAGAAAATTCTAAAACCCCTCTCTAATTAATATCGATTCTAATCTCTAATTAAAGTAACAAAACGGAGAGGAAATAACCAGATCGTTACCCACGACGAAAACCCAGATCTTCCACTTAATTTTCTTCTTCCCTTTTCCTTCCTGAATTCTTCTTTTCTCCTCTACTGTTCAAGTCTTCATGGACACATACAAAGCAAAGTTGCACGACTAGATAATTTCTAGTGCTAGCAGCTGCATATATCACGAGAACAACCGCGAGTAAAAAGTAGCATGAAGCACACTCACATGCACAGTGCGAAGCGGTCATGGCGGTTAGGCTAACCTTCATGCGTTGGCCAAACAGGCATGTTCAAGCGCGCACGGGCAGGCACACGCTGGCCAAAGCCGCTCCCAGCGTCCACGTGCCAGCTAAACAGCCGATCCCAAACACCTACACGCCGGCCAACTCCCAGGCACCCACGCGGAAGGCAAGGAATCGCAAGCGGCGTGTGGTGAGCGAAAGCGCTACTGCGATGGAAAAACCGAAAGTAGAAGGCGGCGGCGGCCGAAAAAGAAAGAAAAGGGTTAGGGTTTTTGGAGTTTCTCTCCCCCTCGATCCTCTTATCCAGGCCACTTTCTGACTCAGACTTCAACTCCCTCGTACGACCCGCTCCCGGAAAAAACAGTCATTCTTCAATAATCCAAACATCCCCTTTTCACTTATCCCCTAGTATTAAATTATGCATTGATCCTTAAAAGGGTTATTTTTAGAATCCTATCCTGTTCTCTTGATCTGAAGGTGCCTGCCTGGTGAGGGTCAGGCAGGTTTCAGAAGAACCCCTAAAAGATGATGGATCGGCATTGCAAAAGCAACAACGCCTCAACCTTTTCTTTAACCCGGAACAGTGTTGGCGAAAAAGAATGCACCCAAAAGCGAGGGGACGGGGGTATGTAAGTGGACTAGCTGATTAGTGATTACGGGCATCGACCAAGCTGAATCACGAAAATGTATGAAATCGGTTTGGAGAGAAAGCTGGCGGCTCTGGTTGGATCATGTCAAGGTAGATCGCCCGCGGATTAGTGGGCAGCATACTATGCTGCACTATCTCTTCAGATTGAGATGACCTGACCCGACCAGGTGTATTGTGACACCCTGTGTCATTACCCTAAGGGTAATCACACTTAGGCATACAGATTACTATTCGTTTGCCCAGTAGAATACTGCTCCAATGAATAGTAAGCCATTTACCAGAGTTACGCAGCAGAACAATAAGATAGAAAATATACATCTTTATTGTAGTAATAGAGAAAATGTACATCTTTATTGCAGTAATAGCCACGCATGGCTATGGTTCTTAATACAAATACTACACAATTACGAAAGGGTCTTCTCGTCATCTCTCGCCTGCCCTAAAGTATAAGCCACATATTCGCCCCTCACGTCCACCTCGCTCTGGTCCTCATGACCAACGCCCTCGTCGCCAGAGGCATCCTCAGTACCTGTAAACCCCTCGTCCCACTCGAGATAGATCCTGGCCGGACAAGGATCTAAGTAAGGGGAGAGATAGCAAGAGTGAGTACTATAGTGACTCAGCAAGCATTAATAGCTAAAATGCATTTGATGACTCTAAATTTCGTCCTTATCAAAATTACTACCTCTTCTCTTATTAGAAAATAGTTTTCAAAAATTTATGTTGCTCATTTTAATTACGAAAAGACTACTTGTTACGGGAGAAAATAGACCCTTTGTGGTTCCGTAGACTCAATCCGAGTGGCATGAATTCATGATTTGTTATATGCTTTGTGAGCTTGTACCACTTTACCCATAGTAATTCGAATCCTAAATGAGCGAGGTCTGACATTCCCTTAGATCGGGTTCGAGTTGAGAATCTGAGCGTTTTCGATTCGTGATTAAGTCTCCACCCATTACTTTTAAATCGGTATTGATTTAGTCACGGTCTTGACCTCCTCATCCGCAGAGTTCGATAATGTTGGTTGGCGGTCCTCCGGTCCCAACCTCCCATCTTGATAGTATATCGCCTGGGTCCCCATGTTCAGGATCCTCCCCGTACTTACTTACCCAATGTGGAGAGTATAATTACGTAACAGGTAACATTTTCTGCCCGTCGAAACAGGAAAATGGTTGACACTGAATTTACGGCCTCTGACCGAGTAAGAGTTTGTTGGTCCTTATATATTATAACCCTATGTAAAGGGGTCCCACCTCTTACCTTAGCATCATTGTCATGTTCCCCCGCCCGGGCCCCCCTTTACCAACCTATTTAGTCTCATTTCTTCTTTTCTTTCATCTCATTTTTTTATCTTCCCAATTTCATCTTAATCCAATTTAGTTTTGAGAAAATAGTTTTGATGCAATACATATATAATAGAGCAATATACAATTTACATTTAATATATCTATGTTTATGATTAAGGGAGTAGCTTGCCTTCAGAACTGTAGAAAAGATTGTCGCTGACGAAGGCTATATCAACTATCGTGGCCTGCATCGGCTCGTCTGCTGCAAATACGCGACGGAGTGAATAATAAATCATTTAAGCAAATACTTAGTGTCATTTTGGTGCTATTAAAGTATAGTAGCTAGTTGGTCATTCTTTTTAGCAGATTAAATAACAACAATTCTTGGTTTTTATTTGTGTTAGCACTCCCTTCTGATGGTTCTCGTACATCGGTGCTAGGGTTAGGATTGCCGATACTTACGTTTTATCGTACGATAAGAATATACTATATGTGATCACATCTTATTAAGTCTATCAAATTTATTCACACAAAACTAAGTCTACCAAATTTTATTCGGGCAATTAAACGATCAACATGATTTTATGCCGGTGCTAAATAAATGAATAGTTGAATGAACTATCTCTAATGCACTAAATTACCCATTTACTTAATTTGGGAGTTCTATCGGCGACTAACTCATATCTGGAATCTTAAATTAATGTTTACGCATTTTCGCCTCTATTTCCTCTGGGTCGATTCTTTGCTAAATATTCTACTTGAGGATTAAATAACATACCTCCTTTGGCGACTCCATGAAACTTCGCATTTATACTACTAATTCAATTTCTCTACCTATTTTAAATTTTATAACAATTCTCTACAAAATTTTCCTCTATCCTTTCTTTTTCCCACTTCCTATTTTTTTCCTACCCTAATCTTACCCTAATCCTACCCAGCAGACAACCCCATCTGGCTCTCTCTCTCTCTCTTCTCTCTTTTCTTCCCCAAACCCAAATCTCACTCCTCCTCCCTTCTTGGTGCTGCCGCCGCCACCACACACGGCGCCCCCCTTGGCCGACTCTGCTCCTAGCGCCGCCTCCTCATGGCGCCGCTGTCGGCCTTGCGTCCGGCCCCGCGTGCTCCTCCTGGCGCCTCTCCTCGGTCCAAGGCACAACCCGGCTCGGTTCCCCTGCGCCCTAGTGCCACCTCCTCACCCCTACCGTCGGCTCGCCGCCTCCCCCAGCTCCTAAGACCGCCGCCGCCTCTGCCCCAGCAGCCGGGAGGCCAGTGCCGCCTCCCTACGGCCTCCTCTCTCCCTCCAGCCCGTCGCCTCCTCCGGCTCCTATCCGACCGCTTTCTCCCTTCGGCCGGCACCGCGCCGCTGCCGCTGCCCTTCCTAGCGTCGCCTCTTCCTGCCTGGCTCCTTGCGACTCCCCCTGGCTCCCCCCCTTCGGCTTGAACACCCCTCGACGCGGCTTGGGGCCAGCGCCGCCTCGGCCCTTCCTGTGGCTTGGCCTACGGCCGCCACCGACCCGCTGCCCTCTACACCCCTCTCTTCTGATTATGCTCCCGCATAAGCTTGAGTTAAATTTTGTGGTATATTGATGGTTCTTGTTCATGTCAGGTGAGGTGATAATGAGGATTCCTATATGCTCGTGCATCAGGAGAATGATGGTGGTGCTACCAAAGCTGTGCTCTGAGGTATTCTCCCCCCTTCCTCTCTAACCCAGTCCCTCCCCTTGCTCTATGATGCATATAAGATGAACTGAGAGCTACCAGTTGTTGCCCCTGTGAGATGTTCTACTTGTGAAGGTTTGTGCATGTGTACAGCATACTGAGGTAAACTAAGGTTACCTCTGGTGGGGATTTCAGGTTGGGAAGGGAATGGTAGTGCCGGCTTCGTGCTGGTGCTCTTCTCTTCTCCTTTGTGGGTTGGGGCTTGCAAGCAGTGATGGTGTGGATGCTGAGCTCCTCCTCCTGGCTGCCTTGATGCTTTGGTTGCCTTTGCTTGCTCTTGGCTTGTGTTCTTGCTTTGTTTGAGGAGAGGCAGTGGTTTGCTTGCCTTTGTCTTTGGTGTTGAATGAGCATGTGAGGGAAGGTGCACTGGCTTTGGCTATGTGATAAGGGAGAGCTTGTGAGTAATGGGTTTATGGGGGAGGTGCCATTCAGCTGGCTTATCCCTTCCTGTGGTGCTGGGTTATCCCTTGCCTAGGGGCTGGCTTATCTATTGCCTGTGCACTGCCCTCTTTACATTTTTTTGTTCATTTTTACTATGCCTTATCTCTTACGCTCCTACTGCTCTCACTGTGGGCTGTTGGGTTACCTGTCCAGAGGTTATTTGGCTAGTGAGCTCTGGATGGAGTTTGATGAAATGTGAGTGTTGGTTTCAAAACACCCTATGAAGCTTTGTGCTGAGGGTGGGATAAAAGGGTGATGCACTGTATGGTTCTGATACTATTAAGGAAAAATGGAAAAGGTGGGTGTTGGGCTTTAATTACGTCGTATGATGAAATCTTTGGAAGTAAGAGGTGCCCATTAACTTAGGTTGGCTTGGCTATCTTAATCATCAAGGGCTGATTAACTCCGGTTGGTCAGGATACCTTGGTGGTTGAGGGACCGGCTGACCTAGGTTGATATGGAAACCTCTTGAACTTGGGAATCTTGTGGCCACTTCCTATATTCTAATACTAGTATATATATATATATATATATATATATATATATATATATATATATATATATATATATATATATATATATATATATATATATATATATATATTTCTTTTGAGTCTATGGAGGTGTGGATGGGAAGAATGAAAGATAATTGGATGAAAAGGCAAGAGAGCTTCAACAAGATAAATGCAAGCATTTAGATGGTATTTTATATTGTGATCTGTTGAAAATCATTCTTGTAATTAATTGAGAGATTGTATTATTATTATTCTTTTTACCTTGTATGGATTCTTGATTCTTGTAAATATCTTTGGGTTGTAATATTTTACTTTTTGCTTGCAATGAAATCATATTGTGATGTATTTTTGAGATTGAAAGAATGATGTATGTTCTTTGATAATGACTTCTTGCGAAGGTTACGAGATTATGTAGATGATTTACTCTTTTGTAACTTAAACAAAGTTGTAATTATATTGTATACGTGGTAATGCATTCTTGTAATTGATGTTGTAATTAAGTTATAACATTAATTCTATAATAAGCGTTGATTTGTAATATTTTAATTTCTTTTTGTAAATTGATTGTTGTATAAACTTTGGTGTGGTGACATGATGTTTACACAAATTATAAAGTCATTTGTGTTGATTGTGTGATTTAAAATTAACTGAGTTTATGTTTGACATTGGTTTAATGAAATTTTTACTTATACTAATTATCGATTACTGCTGATTAGCTTAGTTTAATTACGCGGGTTCTCACATGTATCATATCAGATAGGCATTGACACCTTCGGAAATCAATGATTCAGAGCCCAGCTTATACTTTGAGTGTCAGCCATAGATCTTGTGTCCGTGACGCGCGCATCCAACGGCGTATAGTCATTGGAACAATACTGTTGGGGTTGTGGCCTGTGGCCAACCAGACAATTACGGTAGATGGATTAAGGGCCTGTTTGCTTTGATTCCTGGCCAACTTGCCTGGCGCTAGCATGCAGGCCGGGAGTTCAACTGGAGATTGTTTGCTTGGTTTCCTGGGTATAGCAGCTAGCCAGGCAGGGAAGGCTTCCAGGCGTTGAAAATAAACGCCTGAGCCAGGCTGCCTGAGCCGGCAGCTTCCATCCACCAATGTATATGCGATCCAACGGTCTATTTTTCATTAACCAATTCCAGGCACAGATTTCCAACCAAACAACTCATCTTCAGGTTTACCTGGCCAGGCAAAAATTATCTACTTTTTAGGCTACCTCCAGACACCATTTTTTTTCAGACATGAAATCCAGATCACCAACCAAACAAACCCTAAGTTAGACATGGACGCCTGCATATCACCCGCGATGGATGCAACTCCGCATAAGCAAGACATCCAGAACAATGATTTTCTATCAGTGGACCCCTGATGGAGCAGCATGTGATCCCGTCGCCAGTCTTAAGTTTCAACAAGAATAATGATTTTCTATCAATGGACCCCCGATTGATTTGATTAGGGAATACTGCCGTAACCATCGTGCGAAGTCACCAGGAAGTCGAATTCTTAAATCAAACAAGTTAGCAGCTAGATGAAGGATGGGTACACCTCAGAGTTGTGACGAGTGGCGGAGCCAGAAACTCACGAGACAGACAGCTCAGAATGTCAAGAACATCAAAGCTCGACACGTTCCTGCGTTATTTACTGATTGATTTGATTAGCAGTGTATAGCCGTAATCATCAGGCGAAGGATTCACCGGGAAGTTGAATTCATAAATCTTAGTAGCTTGCAGCTAGATGAAGGACGGATACACAATAGAGTTGTGACGGGTGGTGGAGGAAGAAAACTAACGACCACGGAAGAATTAAGTTACTCATGGCTGCGTAGATACCTCGCGAGATGGTCACAACTCAAAATAACTGGAGATTCGGAACATCGATCGATTGATTTGATCAATGGAACCCTGATGGAGAATTTTTGACACAATTGTTCCCTACAGCACTATAATTCTAAAACTAGCCTCACTAACATCAGAATTCCATTTTTGACCGCCTCTCAGCGCGTGCTGCCATCAGGGACGGCAGCAACTCGCCTACTGCATCGTACGGCCGCAGCACCAACGTGCTGCCGTCGGACTTGGCAGTAGCCAAGCTGCTGTGGTCGGGCACGGCAGCAGGTTGCCTCGCCCTGCCACGCGCGCCGCCACGCCACGGCCCCTTGCTGCCTCTGCGCGCGACGCCGCCGCTAGTGTGCGGCTGGCCTGTCCCCTTTGCTGCCCTTTGTTGCGGCGCCCGCAGCGTTGCCATAGCGCTCAGGCCCGTCGCCTTGGTTTTGGCTGTCCCTGCGCATTTCAGTGAAGAATGCATAAAGCGGCGGAGCATAAGCGCAGCGGCGCTATTTTTCGATTGCGAGCGAGAGAGGAAGAGCCCGAAAAGAAGGAGAAGCCAACCAGAGAGAAGTTGAAGTTCGCTCAGTTACGGAAGTTGTGCATCGTCTTGTGAGCATCTAGAAAAGGTAAGTGTCATTCGCATCTAGCTATAGTTTTAGCTAGTTTTAGCAACGTGATTAGGATGTAATTAGATGAATTGTAGTTTCTTATGGTAGTAACTGAGTAGTTATAGTTGTGTAGTAGGTGTATTTTGATTTAGTGTTCGGACATAAAATTGGAAGACTTAGTGTGATTAGCACGTAATTAGAAGACTTAGTAGTTAGCAATGTGATTAGCCTGTAATTAGTTGACTTAGCAGACTTATTGTTGTTAGTGTTATAAATTTTAACTCGGTGATTTGCATAGTGTGAGGAACTTGACCGTAAAATATCAAATATTTGGAAGTCGTTTAACGAAATAGAAATAGAATTGAAATAGAGTCGCTGATGATCGGGTCCCACCGAGCGCGTGGTCCATGGACTCATGACCAGACATGTTGACCTTCAGTTCATGCACTATGCCATGGACCGAGTCAGTGACAAACGGGCCTCACCTGTCAGTAGGCTATTAATCTTGAAATTAAATGAAAAAGAATACTATGTAGTAGACCCCGCATGTCAGTGGTAGAGACTAGGTAGCTCGGGTATAAAAAATTTTAAATGCATTAGGAAATTCTGAAGTGATTTATTTTTGCACTGTAAATTCGAACAAGTTAAAAAATTCATAACTATTTGAAATTAACTCCAATTTTAGTGAAACCAATTTTGTTGGTTTTCTTTTTTTATTGTACTTTAGCTTAGAATAGGTTTGAAACTAGAATAGGTTTGAAACTTGTTACTACCACAGAAAATTTTAGAATTGGAACTAAATTAGGTTAGGAATTATTTTTACACTAGAAATTAAATTAACTTCAACATTTTATAGAAAATTTATATGAACTCCAATTGAGATGAATCAATTTTTGTTGGTCATGAAATTTTATTCCCTAGATAACCATGTAATTTTTATCTCTACTAGTATTCGCATTTTTCACAAAATGTTAAAATAAAAATAAATTGAACACGCAACCATGTAATTTTTATGTCCAGTAGTACATTAGATTATGAACAAATTACAGAAGTGTCAGGAACTTCAACCTAAAGTTTCAAAATGTTCTGAGGTGGTTTAACATGTAATTCAAATGTGCATGAGACACAACAGAAATAGAATTGAAAACATTGAGTATAAAAGGCTGGTGTAAAGTGGGCATGACTACATTTGTAGAAGAATTCATTTGAAAAACCCACAAATAAGTGGATGGTACGAGCATTGCATATAAGTGGTTTCATATGCACCTGTGTTAGGTACTTCATGGCAGAGATTCAAGATCTGTTCATGTTCCACGGGGACGTTCTCGTACGCGACAGGCCGTACGGGACGGACCTGTCAAATTGTGGCTAGACCGTGATCCGGGCACCGGGTCTGAAGGACCTGAGCCTCTCTGAGCTAAGGTGGTGCGTGCGTTCCGTGTTCGATCACGCCACTACAAGGAAGAAGCTACGCATCGAGGCGTTGTATGCATCGGTGGTGGGTGGTGCAGACGAGACCGTTTAGCAACTTATGAAGGTGACATGTGACACTTTATGGGCCAATTACATGGGGGGTTGTTTGCAACCCCGCTGCTGCGATATATGCACGGCTGATGGTCTATATTCAGTTCGTGGAGAGGGCGGGGACATCCGACGTGGGTGGTTCCGGTGAAGCTGTTGGTGAGGAGGAGCTTGCGTTGCTCTCTGGTGTTGGAGGAGGCGCAGGCGAGGAAGTGGGCAATGGAGACTTTAGGAGGCATGCCGAAAATTTCGAGCCCAAAGAAGGAGTGGAGAGATGGTGAGCATCCCGTATTGATTGCCACAGTACACGGCGTCGGTGGAAGAGGTGGAAGCGAGGAGGATGATGTGGAAACAACTAGTTCGAAGGCGGCGAAGGCGGAGAAAGCGCTACGGGAGGTGTAGTTGGTGGTGTTGTGACCACAGAGCATTTCTTCGTCTCCTCAAGATTGGACAACATTACAGCGACATTCTTTGGTTACGCCACATCCGGAGGGCAGTGGGGGTTCAATGAGGACACCACGCTTCTAGGCGGCGCTTCCTAACAAGGCGCCGCCCAGACATGCTATTGCACTACTACGGAACACCTCATCACGCAGGCGGTTGGAACCATCATCACGAGCGGTTTCGAACCATACTGTATTGTTAAATCGTCTGTGATAATGGCGGTTATCCTGAGCGGTTGAGGCAACCGTCGTGATCACGAATATCACTGAGCGGTTTTTGTGCTAAAACCGTATGTGAAGGCTAGTATCACGAGCGGTTCTATCGATAAACCATCGTGAAGCGTAATATCACGAGCGGTTACGTATGCGAATAAATGCGTGATATAGAATTTTACAAGCGGTTCTATCTATAGATAAATGCGTGATATTCTACCATATCACAGATGGTTACGTAGATAGAACCGTTTGTGGAATTCTGCGTATCATAGGCGGTTTGTACACATAACCATACGTGATACATTACGCCTTCACGAGCGGTTTGTCGATAGAAGCAAATGCGTGATACTAGCCTTCTGAGCGGTTTTAGCACAAAAACCGTCGTGATAGTTCATTATCCTAACTACATTTTTTACGATTTTTGGCTAGCCTCGGGAATTGCTAGCCATGCCCTCTGAAAACAAGCATACGGAACAAGCAGATACATCACGAGATAATCAAATTGTTGACAACTCGAAGTGATCATTACTCAAAATAAATTACAAAAGATCGAATTTGTTCAAATATTGTCGCTATAGTTACAATTAGATTACAATTGAGTCAATTGTTTGCGGTGGTTGAGAGGTGTCGTGGGGTGAAACTACGGGTCGTGACGGGTGAAATTCTCCCTTGTCATAACGATATCGATATGATAAAGGTGTAGAGCTTCTCTCGATTGTCCTTGATCTCATCCATTAAAGAGTCTATCTAATTCTATTATCAAGTCACATATCGCTAGCAAGAGTAAAATGGTAAGCATACATATTTAAATTTATAATTAGAAAATAATTATTTCAAGATTGCCCTCGGGATCCTTCTTTGTAGCACTAATGATTTCTTTGCATATGATGTAGCGTAGATTGCACATAGCTTATCATTTTTTTTTGGCGGCCTTTGCAAAAATAGAATTACATATATAGGTATAGTCGGTTAGAAGCGTTATTACAAGTATGGTATAGGATTATTGTGTTGTAGTCGCGTCTGAAAATTGCGTCACGTGTGTTATTTTTATTTCGATCCATTGTATAATCCTCTGTTGCAACATAGTCGATGAGCGACCTACATGATTCCAAAAGCGTTATCCTCGGTCATTTCAAGCGGATGAAGACTACAATAAAGTTATATATAGAAATGAGCATACCTCTCGAGTATTCCTTGCGAGCATTTGAAGTTGTGGTTGTTGCGGACTAGGGAATCAAGGTATATCACATGGTTCCTCTTTGGTATAATGACTAAAAGGATCGATGGTACCTACTCATGTATGTCGCTATAGTCATTAAACCTAAGTTAGTCTTTGCGTATAAAGTACAAATGAAATTTGTATAGCAAGTAGTGACATTTACCCCTGGTTGTAGGGCACCACTATGTACTTCTTCTTCTGCTGACGAAGCAATGCGTCAGCCCCTACAAATGGACCCAACCATCCTTACTTGGAGCTTGCAGGGCGTCGGCCCCTACAAAACGATACGCAATTAGCTAAGGCGTCCTATAGGTCTATCTTTGGTGCATTCCATAGATGTACATTACCTTCATGTCGTCTATCGGTAATTGGACGTCGTCATGTTCAGAATTATGTGTGGACGCGACGCTACTCTGATGTCGAGCAGGACTAGCTCCCAAATTAACAGGGGCGGCTTGCGACTGGCTCAGGAGTTGATTCATTTGATCCTGCAATACTACTAGGTTTCCTTCAAATTTTTTAGTAATCATTTGTACCAACCAGTCCTCGCGCTCGGCCTTGGATCTCTTCCTACTCCTATACGTGCAGTAGTCGTCTGCGAATCCATGACTCCAAGGTACGTTTACCCCAAGGCCTCGCGTGCGACCCGGGTACTCCTTGTTTCCCAAGGTCGTAGATAGTATATCATTCTCCTGTCTGCTTGGAAGGAGCCTTGGGGCGTTTGGGCGATCAATTCACCTTTGCAAGAGGTCATCATGTTATTATAGACAACTTTGTTATGGACTTATTAACAACTAGGTAGTTCGACATATTTACCACACGTTGGGACACTTCTTGGTCTGCGGGTTTGTGAAAGAGATCTTTGCCCAAGGCGAGACTTTTGCCCTCGCTTTTAACCGGCTTAGGGCAGCAGGTGCGTGATATTAGGAAATGGCCGGTTCGTTCTCCTCCTCCGCCACCCATTCCTCGTATTTGCAGGTGTACCCGGTGGTGCAGAGTCTGTCTTGGTGAGTGTTTTGTGTCTTGAGAGCTTTGTCGCCACACTTTGCTCCTTAAATTCGGTCGTCGTCTTCATAGCCACAAAGGCATCCCATGTTTCCCGCGTCAAGAATTCATACTTCATGAAGGCGTCTCACTCGTGTTCACGTGCCGTGACAAGAATGCTCTTGAAGGTCCTCCACGATTTATCCGCCGAGAACAGCGCCGTCATTCCACGCATGCCATATGCATACGGGATAGTGAACTTGCTTGAAAGTTCTATCCACAACACGCATCTTTGTTCTTTCATCAGAGACTTCCAGCTTGGTGTGGTGATGGGGACCCGTTCCCTTGCAAGTATCCATAAATGGTCAGTAATCTCTTGGCGATCTCTTGGGATGCGAGAGGGCCCCAAAGTCATTGACCTCGTGATGATCGGTCGGCCGCGAGCATTTTGATTTTCCTCTGCCATCTCGCTTACGTATCATTATCGTCGACGGAAATCCATACGCATTAGGCCGCGTCGGTGACGGCGGCGAAGATGGCGCCTCTACCATCTGCGGCGTCGGTGACGGCGGCGAAGACGATGCCTCTACCATCTCGCTTACTTGCTATCTATGTAAGTTACATATGCAATAAAATGGATTGCAAGTGTCCCAAATTAACATATACATATGAAGTATCTCCATGTCATTTAAAATGAATAATATGCTCAACATGTGAAATATTAGCAAATAATCATAATTAATTCCAGCAAGAAAATCAATCAAGTCATTTAAAAGGAACAATATGCTCATCAAACACAATAAGTGTACACTTAAAATTAGCATAAAGCTAAGTTTGATTGTATGATTATTGCTCTCAGAAAGCTAGTTGCACAAGGTTTAACCTTGGCCATCACAGCACTTATGTCCAATGTAATCATCAATTGAATATGACAATTTATAGATTAGGCCTTGAGTTCAATTTACAACTTGCTATTCTTCGATGCACCAGACAATCCAGAGACTTACTAAATACACGGATAACAGAAAGAAGGCACTGAAAAGATACAAAACAGCAAGAAGAATTAAATGATAGAGCTACGAGGCAATGAGGTATAACGAGGTTGAAATGAATTGCTCAAAGTTATAGGAATCGACTAGACAATCTACAACTCAAAGCTTAACCTATATACCAATTTACATTCAATTTTATTTTCTATGACAATTCATCACCGAGTAGATCAAAGAACCCACCAATCACAGATCACATATTTCAACTAGCACATCACACACACACACACACACATATATATATATATATATATATATATATATATATATATATATATATATATATATATATATATGCAAAGAGAAAGTGCGATATGTTGAAATACTCTAGCGGCGATGGTACTCAAAACCATTGAGAAGATCAGCAGACAAGCCACGAGGAGGACCAAATTAACATAATCAAATGTAAATGAGTCAAGTCATTTAAATTGATTGAAATGCTAATATTTCCAACTTCAGATATTCACTCAATTCTCAGCTAAACAATTTGCCATGTAGAACAAGGAATATCTTAGTCCAAACTAAAACAGGAGAATGACATGCATGATCAATTATAAAATCTGAATGTAATTGTTATTCCAATTGAATATTTTTGTAAAGATCATATAATTACTTTGCATAGAAAACATCAAAACAAGTAATCATAGCCATACTATATTCACAATGGAGGATTACTGACCTAACATAGATTCATCAGAACATTGTCATTCTAACTATGAATAATTCCATATATATGCATGAACCATCAGTCAAATTAGGTAGACGAGGCAATGAAAAAAAAAATGTTCAAGAACCATTTGGCATTAATCACAATAGCACCGGAGTCCTACACGTACTCATGCATTCCATACAAAAATTTCAGATCTGTGCAAATCCAAAATATGACCGAATCCTAACAAATCACAACCAAATACTACATATTATCCTACACATTTTCATCTAATTAGCAAATCCACAGCGCATCTACACATTACAAATAAAAAGGGGATGAGGGAGGACAAAGTGGAAGGTGGCACAGAGCTCTTAGCCTCTTACCTCCATGGCCGAGGAAGAAGCGATGAGGGAGAGTGAGGCAGCTGAGAGAAATCCGGCGATGAGGGCACACGAGGAGGAGGTCGTGCATCGAGGACGGTGGCGTCGTCGATGTCGGGGGAGGTGGCGCCGAGGTCAGAGGCGGCGGTGTCGGCCGGGGATTAAGGGGAGTGAACGGGGGGAGCCCTAGAGGAGGCCGGTCTGAGAGGAGGATTCGACAGGAGGAGGCCACGCGCAGGCGGCGGCAGCGTCGGCGATGTCGAGGGGTGGCGGCATCGGGGCTTCTGGGGGAGGTGAGCAGGCGAACCCTAGAGGCGAAGGAGGCGGAGGCCGACGAGGCTAAGGGCGGGGAGATGAATGGGTGGCACTTGGGAGATGAATGGCGAGCCCTAGGGTTATAAGGCCTATCACGGATGGTTCTATTATGAAACCGTGCAGTGAAAAGAAATCCTGAGCGGTTCTATTTGCGAACCGTGCAGCGATATTCTATATCACGAGCGGTTCTATTAAAGAACAAATGCGTGATCGTTCCATATCACGAGCGATTATTTAATAGAGCCGTGCGTGATAAAAATATCACGAGATGGTTCTGATTAGAACCGTCAGTGATTCCTTATCCTGAGCGATTGCATAATAGAACCGTGCTGTGATAACTGACATCTGGTGATAAATGAACAAGTCTCTTCATTTTCCGCGTGTGTCTCTTAGTCTCACGATCGCGCGGCCGTCTCTTCATTTTCCAACATCACTCTGACTCCCAAATATCTCTTCGTCTCCGCTCGGCTTTAGTACTTATTCTATAAATAGATATCCTTCTACAATGGATTTCACACAACCTCCTTGATCCTTTCTCCACAAACTCCAAATGGCTTCCCCTCTCGTGCGGTGTATTGGCTTACATTGTGCTTCTTTACTCGCACCTCTCTGGTGCATAACTTTGGCCCAAAGCTGAGACAAGCCTTCGAGTTCGCAATGTCATTTGTTGTAGGCCCTCCGATCTACCGGAGACCATAGCAGCCATCATCTGTCGACTGGAGCTCCTCCTCAGACGGACCAATGCGAGGGTTCGTGGCATCCAGCGAGTAAACCTCATCGTGGAGATCGTCCTATGGAACTACTTGGTCCGCACCAAGGATGCAGCCCAGAGAGTCGAGGACGACATCCGAATTACAGGAGAGCGGGTCGACCTCGCTGAGACGGAGGAGACCAGGGCTGATGACCTCTGGGCTATATGGGGCTTGGTTGCAGAGTCCGAATGGCTACAAGCGCGCGCTAATCCCGCCACCACTAAAGCCGACGAGAAGGCTTATGAAGATTTGAAGGCTAAGATAGGATCGCTAATCCTTTTTTTATCGTCTCTGATGTAAAAAAAAAGATATGGACTTTTTATCGTCTGTTTATTACAAGCACATAATATTATCATTCCATATTACAATGAAATCCACATTGACATTAAAATCAGAGATGACAATTCCATGTTGACATCAAAATATATAAGAGATTACAAGTCCATAACACATGGCAAGTCCACATTGACATGTCTCATGTTATGGTATAAATTAATTACAATGGAGTAAATTCTTAATTAAAATATAGCACTTCATGATGATCGACGCGCATATAGCTAGCTTCCTCACTGGGTTCTTCATCGAGCCTGATGCAGTCTTCAAAAGGAGGTAATTCGTCAAATTGATTGTATTCTTCCTCGTCCACTACATTCTCAACTCTGACAATCCTCTTTTTCCATGAAGAACTTCGTGGCGCTTCTTATTTGCTAGGTCGGTTACATAGAAGACTTGAACAACTTGGTTGCTTGATACAAATGGTTCGTCTTTGTATCCGACACGTTCGAGGTCCACAGTAGCGGCCTTGCGCACTTGTCGACCTTCACCTATGGGAGATGGACCCGCGGCACGAAATAGGGGATCTTGAAAAGCACGTAGTCGAGCTCCTATAGCTCCTCTATTTGCCCATAATAGGAGCTCCTCAGCCCATCGGTCTTGAATGTGTCTATCTGGAACACCGCATTACAGGGCTGTGCTCTTCCTATCTGGTGCCGTATAAAATGTGTACCCATTTATATCAGTATCCTTACCATGTGACAATTGTAAATTGTGGCTATTTTGCCAACCATAGCGATGTATCATCGGTTGATGACCTCCCGATGATTCGCACCTTTAACCATTCGTTGAGCCGATGGTTGTGCTCTCTCGTGATCCAAACCTCCGGCCAGTGCGGATTACATTGGCGTACCATGTCTTTGTGCTTTCGTCGATGTGCAGGGGACACTTGGGTCATGTGTTGCAAGGCCGTGAAATAGGCTTGGCGTCACGTATCCGGATCGGGGAGTGGTGATTTCCTTCGATGGTCTGATACCATCGGTCTCCCCTCATGGCGAGATAGAGGCACACCTATCGGTTCCACGAGCCATGTAGTCGACGCGAGAACTCAATGACCTCTTCGGTTGCATAACCTTGATGATCTGCCCTCGATTCGAGATCAATTCCGTGCGTAGGACTTGAGAATTCCATGTACCACTCGAGCGGGTACATGTGGCGTAGGAACACGGGGCGCATATCTTTATCTCTTTCACAAGGTGAACAATGAGATGGACCATGATATCGAAAAATGATGGAGAAATACATCTCAAGATGACATAGAGTCATCACCACCTGCATACTGTAGAGCATCTAGTCCTTGGGTATTGATGACCTACGGCGATTAAGTTGAAGAAATAACCTGACCTCAAGATTGCCACTCAGGACCTTGTTGGCAAGATACTCCTAATTACCTTGAGGAAGTATTTGTGTCATCGACACATGACAATCATGAGAATTCATACCAATTAATTTTAAATCTTGCATAGAAACAAGTTTCTTAATGTTAGCGGAGTAACCAGACGGGACTTTCACACCATGCAAGCTTTGGCACAGTTTATTTCTCTCAGCCTTAGACAGAGTGTAGCAAAGGTGAGGAAAATGCGTTAAATCTGTGTCGGTCTCTTCGGTGCTAACTCGGTCTTTATGTTCATATCAACCAAGTCACGTTGTGCGTTAACACCATCCTTTGTTTTTCCACTAATGTTTAGTAAGAGACCAATCAAGCTATCACAAACATTCTTCTCCACATGCATGACGTCGATCGATGGTGAACTTCTAAAGTGCTCCCAATAAGGCAAGTCCCAAAAATTGACCGCTTCTTAGGATGTTCTTCAGCGGGTTCTTAATTTACGTCCTTCACAAGCACAACATCGATATCCTTAACCATATCATAGACCTCTTTCCTCTAAAAGCCCTTGGAAATGAACCGTCCTCTTTATTTCCATGAATTGTTTCTTCATCTTGCGGTATGGGTGACTCTAGGAAGGAACCTACGGTGATGCATATACGATTTTTCTTGAGTTGTTCAACCATACACTCTCCGTAGCATCTAGCGGTCTTGATGGGCTTTGGCTCCTTTTGTACTAAAGCAGATGGGTTACCAAGGGCCGGAAAATCATTGATGGTGTAGAACAACATGGCGCGTAAAGTGAAGTTCTCTCGTTTGTACGCATCCCATACATGTACCCCTTCATTCCACAGTGTCACAAGATCTTCCAACAATGGTGCTAGGTACACATCAATATCATTCCCAGGTTGCTTCGGCCCTTGGATAAGTAATGACATAAAAATGTACTTCCGCTTCATACACAGCCAAGGAGGAAGGTTGTACATACATAGATTCACGGGCCAGGTGCTATGTCGGCTACTCATGTTACCGAAAGGATTCATTCCATCTGTACTCAATCCTAACCTTATGTTCCTCGGTTACGCACGAACTCTTGACTCCGATCGAAGTTTCTCCACTAAGCGAGAATCGGCGAGGTGTCTTAGCTTTCCATCTTTCTTCACGCTCCTCAGGAGTGCCAGCGAAAATCTTGCCTCCTTTGGGTTCGCAAATAAGCGCTTCAAACATGGAATCACAGTGAGATACCACAACATCTTAGCAGGAGGTCCTTGCTTCACCTTAGTAGTATTCGGCGCTTGTATCGGGATGCTTTGCACAGGACATACATGCATTCTGCATACTCTTTACGGTAGAGGATACAATCGTTAGGACATGCATGTATTCTTTCTACTTCCATTCCCAATGGACAAAGAACCTTCTTTGCTTGGTAGGTGGTCTTTGGGCAACACGTTTTCCTCGAAGGATGTCCGCTAGGAGACCTAACTGTATTTGTGAAACTCTTATCGGACCAACCATTGCTTGCCTTCAATTTAAGCGGTTCAATCACGGTTGACAACCTTGTGTATTCGGCTTGCGACCGAGGAACAAATGTCTCACGAGTCCCCATAAGCCCTCGAATTTACAAAACTCTTTCTCTCCTTTGTAGTTCTCTTACGCATCGCGTAGCATCTGATCCAGATTATCATCGTGCGACCTATCCACATCAAAAGCGCAGTCCACATCCGGTATATCGTTGACTTCCTCGGCGATGTCATCATTATTAACTTCCGGTGTAATCTGCTCTTCACCGTGACTGGTCCAACATGTATACCCTTTTTTGAAACCCCTTCGAATCAAGTGCGCTTCGATCTGCGCTGGGTTGTTAAACATCTTCTGATTACCACAATCAATGCATGGACAGTACATAAAAGTTATCCCCTTCTTCAACATATCCTGCTCAGCGGCTCTTCTAAAAGCAACCATACCATTAATGTACTCTTGACTCACACGGTTGACATCGTACATCCAATTTCGATCCATCTACGCTACTCATGTAACAAATTAGTGTCAAATTCGATTAATAAACCGCACGTACATACTCTTCCTATTTACCAAACATACTTAAATTGATTAGTGATTAATTTATAGCAAACATAAAGGGTTATAGATCGTTACCCTCGGAGCTCACGAAGAAAATACCAAATATCTCTCGAGAATCCTCTCCTTCTCCTCCCTTCCTCCTCTCCTTCTCCTCCCTTTCCTCTCTGTCGGCGGCGCAATGGGCTTCCTATTTACCAAACATACTTAAATTGATTAGCGATTAATTTATAGAAACATAAGAGCATCTCTAATGTATTGAACCGATACCGATTCAAAGAGATGCCACGTAAGCATTCAAAGAACTACTCATTTTTTTCCCCAATGTATTGATCCGATTCTTACTCTTAAGTGGGACTGACATCTTATTAAAAAAATCAGAAAAGAAATAAAATCTCTCTCAACCACTCTCTCTCTCTCCATTTCCTTCCCCCTCATAGAACTTAATGCATATGCTAACCACCCGATGAAAAATATTATTCTATTCACTTGCATCCATATGCAAAGTTTGCATCGGTTCCTAAAGTTTTGCTTCGGAATTGGCAGCTTCTAACATGTGGAATCGGTTCCTAGCATAAAATCTAGCCATTTGAACCGGCTAATTAAGCACGTACATTGCAGCTGCTCTAAAGGGTTATAGATTGTTACCACGAAAATACCAAACCTCTCGAGAATCCTCTCCTTCTCCTCCCTTTCTCCTCTCCTTCTCCTCCCTTCCCTCTCTGTCGGCGGCGCAATGGGCAAACACCTAGGTGGCGGCTCAAATGGGAATGGGCGAGGAAGTCTGGTCGAGAATTTATAGTGCGAGGATATCACAGGCGGTTCTTATTATGAACCGTCGTGATATACTAACTATCACCGACGGTTTTCAATAGAAGCTATCGGTGATAGTTCCTGAACGATCTTTATTGACAATAAATGCGTGATACAAGAGATTATCACGAGCGGTTATTTGATAGAGCGATCGGTGATATTTCATAAACGATGCGTGTTGACAAGCTATGCGTAGTGCGAGAGATTATCACGAGCGGTTATTTAATAGAAGCATGCGTGATAAATCCTGACGGTTCTATTAATAAACGATGCGTGATAGGCATCTATCACGAGCGGTTTATTAATAAAGCTATGCGTGATAGGCTCGCACGACAAATACAGTGGGGTGACCCAACACGAGCGGTTCCATTTTAGCAAATGCGTGATGAAGCGTCTATTATTGCTGTTTTGTAGTAGTGTTGCTAGATCGCCGTTAACAGCGTTGGTTGGACGTATCAGGTGCAGAGGTCCAACCACGACAGCTACATCGTTAGGTGTGTTAATGAATCCTGTGCTAGCAAGGTTTGTGAGCAGCCGTTCACAGCCGTGGCCACGGGCTTCCGGATAACGGTGCTGAAGGACCACACATGCGAGCTAGCTGAGTCGCTTCATAGGCACAACAACATGACGTCCTCGTATGTTGCCAGCCTGATAAGCCAACTTGTCGCTGGAGATATGTCCATTTCGCCAAAGCTCCTACTAGCAGATGTTGCCAATATGGTGGGGTTCGCGTTCAGCTACAAGATGGCATGGCGGGCGAAACGGAAGGCCGTGGAGCAAATGTCCAGCACATTCGAAGAGGCTTACAACTTAGTCCCAAGAATGCTGCATCAAATCGCAGAATCAAATCCTGGGACATACATAAACAAGCTTGAGCGGGTGCATCCAACGGAGGGGCCCAATTGTTTTGTTCTTGAAAGGGTCTTCTGGGCCTTCCGTCAAGCGATCGAAGGGTTCAAGCATTGTCGTCCCGTGCTGACGATGGACGGCACCTTCCTATGTGGAAAGTATAAGGGTACCACCCTCATCGCCGTTGTAGCCGTCACGAGCGACGATTACTCCCGTGGCCTTCGCAATTGTTGAGGCGAGAACAGATAGTATTTGTGGTTCCTATCCAATGTGAAGTAGGTGGTGGTCCAAGACCACCCAGATGTGTGTGTCATCTCGGACCGTAATGCTGGGTTGTTGTCCACGTTGAGCATGATGCAAAACGGGACGCAGCCGCTGTTCAGTGGAATTATGTCAAGAGCCGTTGGTGCATGAGGCATCTCACGGCGAACTTCCACACAAGGTTTCGGAGCAATGACCTTATGAAGATGTTCAAGAAGCTCTACATGTACAACCAAAAGAGGAAGTTCGATGCGGTGTGGAGACAGCTCGATGAGGAGACCGGAAAGCATCTAAGGAACTCGACGGACGCCGAGGCAGGGGCAGCGACACAGTGGGTTAACTCACTGTAACATCCCAAATACCTAAACAGGTGTGTTTCAAATGTAATGAAATGTGTAGAAATTAAAACTTTTTATCACATCTTGAAAACCCCTAAACTCACTTATGATTCGTGTTCAAGAGTTGTGTTATCCAAAAACACCCAACTCTTGTTGACCAAAAGTCAAACTCATGTTCCATTTGTCACAACTCTTGTGCCAAACTTTTGGAAATAATTTTCCTTGGTCCTAGTATTGATGTAGGGCCTCCCTGAAAAATATCATAAGTTATAAAACTTGTTTGATAATTTTTGGAGGTAAAACAATTCCTTGAACAGCCTTCATGAATTTCCTGAGAAAAATGCATTGCATAAAAACCTCTAGAATTTTATGTAAGGTTAATCTTAATGTCAGTAAGCTCTTGTTAAAATTTCATAAATTTTGGAGTTGAATTGCTATCCCAAACAATTCTGCTAAGTCTCAGCTATTAAAAATTAAATTTAAAAAGGGTGCCTTTGTTCCTTGGGTGAACAGCTTTGCAAAAGTGGTCGGCCCGGCCCCATCGAGCTCCCCTCTACCCACTTGAGGTGCAACCGTTGGATCAAGATCCACATCACGACCTCCTCCCGGCCAGCGTAGCTCAAGCGACCTCCTCTCCACCTTGATGATGTCGTGGTGTTGGATTCCTATCTACAGCCACGACCTCCTCCTCTCGACCAACTCATGAGACCTCCCTTCCCACATGCGAGGTTAGGGCCGTTGGATCAACATCCAACCGCCACGACCTCCTCGGTCTATCTTGTGCACGAGACCTCCTCCGCGGTCAACACGCAGGACCTCCCGCCTCATCGAGGTCATGGCCGTTGGATCAAAGATCCATGGCCATGACCTCCCTCGCTAATCAAGCCACGGACCTCCTCTCCACCTTGTGGAAGTCGTAGCCGTCGGATTCGAGATCCAGGGCCACGACCTCGGCCCTGCCAACTCCTCGCTTGCCAAGACCTCCCTCTCAAGACGTGAGGTCGTAGCCATTAGATGAGAATCTCACGGCCATGACCTCCCTTGTGCGTTCGCGATCCTTGGACCTCTGTCCCATTTTTCCTCGTCGCATCCGCGTTAAGGAAATCGTGGGGCCCCGACCTCCGTCCAAGATCGTGTGGTGGGACCTCCTCCGATCACTTTAAGCGTAACGGTTCAAAAATAACATCCGATGGTCACGACCTCCTCATTCACTTAATCAGCGGTGAGCTTGAGGACTGTTCTTCTCCTAGCTTGGGCTCGCGTGCGGCTCATGGCGAAGGGAAGGTCGGCTCAAGTCTTGTCCAATGGCTCTGCTCTGGCGCATTAAATGCGTGTCGGCCCCCTTCCGCCCACTTGGCCATGCTCGACTACCTACTCTGTCCCTCCATCTTGTCTACTCCATGGACCTCCGTGGACCTCCCATGGGCTAAGCTCACCATGAGCTTAACCCATAGTCTGAGACCTCTCTGCCCTAGGTATAAAACCTCCTCGAGCTCCTTTGGCTTCTTTTACACACCTTAGAGCTTGGCTTTGGCTGTGCTTGGCGAGCTTGTCCTCCTAACCTCCCTTTTGGTTTGCCTTTGTTGTAGTCCTTGGAGCTCCTCGGTGGCTTTGTTCGATGGTTCCTCTTCAACCCCTTGCTCAATTGGTGCTTCCTAAACCTCCACGGAGTTAAACCTAACACATGTTGGGTTGACATTTTGAGAGGAGGCTTAGCATTGGAGCTTGGAGCTTGGGCTTGGGCGGTGGAGCTTCTCATCTTCCCCAACTCGGTCATCACTTCCACGACCTCCTCGGCACCTTCACGGCGTCCGGGTAACCTCTGGTAGTCTTTAGTCTTTGGGCACACGCTTGAATGATGTTGCGGAGCTTTACTTCGCATTTTGGTCGTTTGGCCGTGCTTGCCACCTTGGCCATCTCCGGCTCGCCAGCGTTCAAAGCCGTCGCCGTCGTCGAGAGTTGGTCCACTGTGTGCGCAACGCTATTGCGCACACAATGGTACCCTTGGTGGTCGTGGCGAGGTATGCATCGCCGGCATTGCCCATGTCTTCTGGTGAGCTTTTTGTCGGGCCGGCCACCCGTAGCGTGTCTTTAGGACAAAGATTTGGGGCGATAAATGCTCCCAATGATGGGGCATTCTTTCTTTGTCTTAGCGCTGGACCTCCTTGTGTCCGTGGCGCATTAACTTCATGTCATGGCCTTGGCAAAAGCAGCTGGATCTCGCCGTCCAAGACCTCCTCAGGAGATCTTGAATGTCGAGACCTCCGCTGCATAATCGTGGCCGTCCGGACCTCCACGGAGAGTGCATGGCGTTAAGACCTCGCGTGGACCTCCTCGAGGTCATCTAGACCGTTTAGACCTCCTCGCTTCATCCCCCCGTTTGGACCTCCCTCGGTGTTGTGGTCCGTTGGATGCACCATCAACGGCCACGACCTCCCTCTGCTTTCATGGCTTCGTTCTTTGGGAGGACATGGACCGTTGGATCCAAGATCCACGGCCCATGACCTCTGGACCTCATGGCGTGCGTGTCGTTAACCCACAGGAGGTCTTGAGCCGTTAGATCTGAGATCTGTGGCTCATGTCCTCCACAGTCACGATGGTTTTAGAAACCCCGAGAAAACTCTTTATTTGCAAAGCTGGAAAAGGTAATAACTTCAAATTTTCATATCTAATTCATTTTAAATCCAAATAAAGTGATTCAAATTTCTGCAGCTCTGTCTTGGACTAGACTTTAATCTAAAAATGATTATAAGTTGAGTTCAGCTCCAGAACCTAGATTTGCCAATGGGTTTTAAAACTAACTTTAAATGTTACACATAAAATAGTGTTTAACTTGTAAAATGCATAGGTAATGCTCTGTAGATTATTTTGAGTGAATCCAACTTTGTTGGTTTCCTCTATTAATGAACTTACTGTGAAAATTAGTTTTGAACATGTTGCTGTTGTCAAAAGAGTACTTGTGCATTATAATTTTGTTCAAGTTCTTGTTTTTGAAAAATTATAGAAAATGCATAATAGCTCCAAATGAGATGAACTCAATTGTGTTATTCATCTCATGAGGTGCTGGTTTTACAGTAAAAATCTCAGTATCATCACCCTTCTAGAAAATGTTGCCTAATAATTAAATTAGTGAATAGTGGCAGTTTGTATTTTTAGGGCTGAGCAGATTTGTTTTGCTCATAACTTTTGCATTGAGAATCCAAATCAATTGGTTCTTGTTGCTAAATTCCTAAAAATCATCCTCTTGCTTCTGTAGAAAATTCAGAGTATTTGGAGTTTGTTTGCTGTGCTGTCTTTGTCGTTTTTAAATCGTTCTTATCGATTCTTTTCGTCTTTTTCGATTAGGTGTCGGCGAGTGTGTTGATCCGTGGCGATCCTCAGCAAAATATTGAGCAAAACCAGCAAGGCAAGCAGTTTGATCATCTCCATACTGTCCCATTACTTTAAGGTCTAATATATTGTTTTACTTGTATGTATGCATTGCTACTTTGTGTTGAAATGTCGCTAGTGATCCTATAGATGCATAATCAGTAGGTAAATGTCCATTCTCTACTACTAAGCCTAGGATTACTTGCTGTGATGTGGAGTTCGTTGGATGAACTCTCATCACTTAGTAGATCACGTTTTGATATGCTTAGCAATGCTTAGATAACGGTAGAAATAGGCGGTTGTCGACATTATGTCGATGACCTTGATCACACTAAAATTCTTATTCTTTTTGTCTATCTTGTGCTTTGCCACTTTGTAAACAAATAAAACAAACATGAAAACAAATCTGTTATTGACTTGGGCACAATGGATGATGGTGTGATTTGTTGGGTGTGAAAGGAATGGTGCCCAAGTCCCCAAGGACCGAGTTACTTGCGCCACTGATCCAAGCACTTATGCGTGCTAACACACGAGGGATATGGGACCTCTCTTGGCTAAGTACTTTGGGAGGTGTTAGTTATGGGTCATTCTTGATGAAACCCTTTTATAAGAGGAAGAGCTCCTTGATTGCTTGGTGGGCGAGTCTCCTACTCTTTGGTGTGTGCGGCTCTTAACTAGCATCATTCATTGGAAATGCCTCGTGAGGACTTAGCGTCTTAGGAATACCAAAGGAAGTGTGCTAAATCATGTGGCGAAAAGGCGATGCGGCGTGTGGGTACATTGGTACACCTATGAGGTTAAAACTATTGAATAGCCTCGTCCTAGGTTATGGACACGCTTGGTGATTTCCATAAGAACTAGACTACAACATTTAATTAAAACTTGATGGGTTGGTATGAATGGATGTTCATGCTATTGTTGTGGTGGCTATTGGGTTAGTCACTTCGGGATTGTTGTTGTCTATCTTTTGTTACTTGTCTCGTTGTTCTTGCAAATTAAAATGAATTACAAATCTGCTTTGGAAATTATTTAAATATTGCAAATGAAAACTTGCTTTATGCTAAAATAAGTCCAAAGCCTCATCCACTAAATAAAGCTTGCATGTAGTTAAACTATAGTTACGTTATACTACGTCGGTCTTCGAGTACATTATTTGTACTCATTTGCTTTGCTTACTAACCTTGTTGCGAGAGGAGGTAGGGTCCAAAGGACTTTACTTTTGTGAGATGTCTTGTGGTTGGGAATCGAGCTAGGAGTCTTGGTTGGTTGCCTTGTGGGCTAAAGGCAAACCTTGTGGCTCCCTTTTGTTTATCGCCATCTTATGGCATGTTGCTTCATTGTGTTACCTTTATTGTTGTATTTGGCGGTCGGCCTTTTATAATAACTCTATATGTTGTATGTCTTTTATTCTAGTTAGTGCTTTGGTTCTATGTTTGAATGGAATTGATGCATGATTTTGTAAAGGGTATGTATCTTGCATGCAGGAAGTATACATATCTCGAAGACACGGATTATTATGTTTGTAATGCTAGAGTCAATGGATGACTAAGTATTACAAGCTTAATAAACCGGGGTCCTCACACTCACACACAGCTGACTTAGAGAAATGGTCCCAGCTATACGACACTGGTGGTGCAAGGTACGGGATCATGACGACCAACATGTCCGAGGTGTACAACGGTATCCTCAAGGGTGTCCGATCCCTGCCAACCACTGCGATCGTGGAGGAGAGCTGGAACCGTACCATCGGGTACTTCGTTAACAGAGCCATGATGGCCAAGAAGCATCTGGAGGATGGTAAGCAATTCTCCGAAGTAATGCACGCGTACATGGAGAAGAAGATCAGCAAGGCTCGTTCACACGTTGCTCGTACCATGGATGGCATTAGGTAGAAGTTCGAGATCCAGCTCAGGGAGAAGTATGTGATGGGCCACGCTAGAGGGGATCGGAAGCAGGTCTGCACGATTGGTGACGAAGCGTCGTGCACCTACAACAAGCCACGGCTTCTCCACAAACCATGCTCCCATGTGTATGCGGCGTGCATAGTGTGGCGCCAGGCCTCGGAGCGTTACATCTCCGAGTACTACGACATCCACCACCTGTATGGCAGTTGGAGTCTTTGAGTTCTATTAAATGCGGTGAAAATGCACTATAGGGACCTCGGCCGGGCGGTGAAGTGAGTGCGAGCAGCCTTTGAAGCACCCTAGCCGTGGAAGACGCTAGTCACGACGCATTCGGAACGACATGGATGATAGCCAGTGCGGGCAATGAGTTCGCTGCCCCAGATGCAGACTGTGCAAGACGGTTGGCCACTCCATCATCCGCTGCCCAAACAGACCTAGCACAAGTAGCGCACCGTAGCGACCAAGATATAATTACTAAGTCGTGACGTTGCATGCTTATTTTAATGCCTTGTATGAGTTGTATCGTTGTCAATCCATGCCTTTCTGTACAGACATAATGTTATGTTGTCTAGGTCATATATTAACTCATTATGGTCATATCTACTTCATGTTGTACGGGTGTGTATATAGTGTTATTCACTTTGTCTTACATTCTGGTGTCATATGTTTCGCTTTGTTTTTCTATGCCATACATTCTGTTTTATATGCAGACTAACATGTTGTTTCTCTCTCATGAGATATGGCGCAACCTCGGTTGACGGCCGTATGATGAGCTTTCGGCGCCTTGACGCTGGGATCGGCGACACCGATGTCTGGCATGGTCGTCTAGCGTTGGCCCTCTAAGCTTGGTCTAGAGCGCCCCTAGAGAGAGGTGGCCTCTTGATGAGCGGTATGTCCCAAGACTGCGGGACATCGGTCTCCTGCCCATTGTTCGCAAGTTAGACCTACCACATGCGTTTCAGTTTGATACGGCACTCCTATCTGCGCTCGTGGATCATTGGAGACCAGAGACTCACACCTTCCACTTCCGGTCGGGGGAGATGACCGTAACTCTGGAGGACGTAGCTATGCTTCTGAGTTTCTTGCATTGTCGATCTTCGATGAGTGCCACCTCCAAGGCGAGTAGACTGGAAGGTGCGTATGGCCACATTTCTGGCTGTGGGAGTACATGACCTGCCCCGTGCATGCGACTGTGGAGGCAGTTAGGACACACTTTCTCGCGAACCTTTTGTTCCTGTTCGGATGGATCTTGTTTCCTACGACTTAGGGAGACTACGTGTACCCTAGCTACATCCATCTCGCTGAGTCTTTGGTGGACGCCCGGCCCGACAAGGTGCCACAGTACAGTTGGGGCTCCACAGTGCTTTGTGCCACTTACCGAGGGTTATGCGATGCCTCTCGATTACTGTCTGGGCGAGGAGCCGATCCTCATGGTATGCTACCTTTGCTACTGACTATGGTCGTGGGAGCACTTTACGGTTGGCGGCAACCGTATTTTGAACACCGTGCACCCGCCGAGTTGGCGTCGAGCTTTTCGGTATCTTTGGGGCGGCGACCTCGTCGATGGGCCTACAATGGGAATGCATTGGACACGTGGTACCCTAGGTTGGGCCAGAGAGAGACCGAGGCATGTGTACCCTGAGTTCCATAACCTATTCGAGACTCTGCATGAGGACGAGATCATCTGGTGGCCATGGACTGCACAGTTCCTTCCGGACACGGCCCCCTACGGATTATCCTCGCGGATGCACTTTCGGGATGAGGCGCTCAGTTAACGACACGCCACTTAGTCTTCTCCCACATGGTGTTTGTACAATCCACGGCGGTTCATGAGACGATTTTCCTTTACCGGGAGGTGCCACATGCGGGGCGACCTCTCACCGAGAAGGCCCACCGGTATGTCGTTTTTTGGTATTATATTAGCCGCATGTCTGACTTAGATTTTTTGACATCCGGATTCAATTGCAGGCAAACGAGGAAGGCTGGAGGAGTGACGACTAGAGGCAGACACAGCAGCTGTGGATGGCGTTGTGGGGCGAGAGGGCGGCGACAGATGTGGTGCACGAGTTACATGGCTACGCCATCCAGACGTATGTTGCGAACTTGCGGTGGTATGTTCCGTGCACTAGGTGTAGGTTTATTGGGCCAGCGCCACAGCGTCTAGTGGAGGTCATGCACGATGACGCTGTACTAGCAGGTCCCGACCGTCACTGGACGGCACACCACGACGAGATGGTAAAATATTCTTTGTAGAAATTTCATCCGGCAACACGTTGCTAACTTACTATTGGTTTCCTTACAGTACTACCGCCTTGATAGTATCGAGTGTGAGGGTGCTGAAGCTCTACGTCGTGGAAACAATAGCACATTTCATCGCCTCCTAAGCGTGGTGCGTGCCATGACCGAGGACGTGAGGGCTGCAATTAGGACCATAACTTGTGGTCGCCACAGCGAAGTTCACGTACAGCATCGCAGACACCGAGGGCACCCTCCACCCCCTCCACCCTCGGCACCTCCCTCGGCACCGCCCTCCGCACATCCGTCGCACTCTGGGAGTCGTCGAAGCTACGGTCGCTCAACCTCGACGCGCCTCGGGCCATAGGTATGTCATCTGTCTACCGGTTGTTGTCATGAGTACTTGTCCATGCACTCCTTTCGAATGTATCTGACATTACAGTTTGTTCTTGTAGCACTTGCGAGGGGACATCACTCTACTTCAGCCGTTGTCATCACGGAGGGAGGTGTAGCACTTGCGAGGGGACAACACTCTACTTCAGCCGTCGTCATCATGGAGGTAGGCGCAACAAAGGACTTCCTCGCCAACGCGATGCTATTCCACTGCAGACAGCGACCCTGACTCGCCGCAGTGTCGGGACGATGGGTTTGGATCATTGGTGCATGGCATTCAGTCGCACGTGCGGGAGCACGACCAGTGGTTCGCCAAGACATACCAAGGGTACACCGTGCAGCATTACGGCACAGACTGGCCAAGAGGATCCTTGTACGCACAACAACCTACTCATGTACGCTTTAACGTAGTTACAATAATTTTCCTGTTGCACAAAACCAAGGACTAACTCACCAAGAACCCTTCCCGCAGGATGAGGAGTAGTGGGTCGACGATATGCTCAGGTTTGAACCGGACACCTACACTGAGATCACAGTAGTGACGCCTCCCACGCAACGCCCCTACTACGGCTTTCGAGATGTACGCCACACCCTGATAGGTTCACCTTCCCCGAGGATCAGCTAAGCCGTCCGGGCAAGCGGCGGGACAATGTACCATAAGTAATGTCATGGTCGTATAATGCATGTTATGTAATATCATTGTGTATTGTGCCATTATGATTTATGAAGTGTCAGTGTGCATTATGACATTGTGACTTATCGACACAAAAAGTTCTCCGAAATATTCAGTACAAATGACAACTCTACCTCCCGATTTTTATGTACTAAACCTAAAAGACCTGACGCAACGCTGCCACACGATTCCTCCTCGGGCCCGCTACCTCGCGGATGTGAATTTCCTTCAACCCAATTGCAATTCATCTGCATGCTATATATGGATGCTTTGGCTGCCATTCACCTCACTCTTTATTTCCTCTTCTCCTTTCTTCCAGTCTTAGACGGGATATTTTCGGCCTCATCTAACTTTCGAGTGAGCAGACAATTAGAATCACTGCAGCAGTGGCTGGTTTGCCCTCATTGCAGGGATCTGGTGAATGTGTTCACATCGCATACGCCAATGAATCCATCCTAAGTGTTCAAATCTTACGGTAACTTGTGCCTAATCATCCCGAATGAATTTCATTCGAAACAGCATGTTGTATTTTTTCACTTGAAGCTGTAATTCTTTTTCAGACCACAACATGTTGGTTTTGGCAGTGGGCTAACGAAGCTGTCCCAGTGTTTCGAGATATTGCAATGCAAATTGCTGCCTTGCAAGATGACTCTCGTGGTGTTGTTGTATTTTATCCAGTGGCTCGACCCTCTGAGAAATTAGTTAAGCTAGTTAGTTTTGTGGTCTTTCTTCTATTATTTCTTGTTCTTGCCAAGTAGAAGTTCAGTTATAATGAGATTGTAATGTCCACTCATTATATATGCATCGCAGTCCGTCATGAATGAGAATAAACCAGTAACATTATCTACGCATGGATGAACTGTCGTGTATCCCTGCATTACATGATGTATGCCTTTGCGATGTTGTTGTACTCCTTTGAATCATGTATGCCTCTGTCTAATTCCATTATGAATACTTTGTGTGCGAATTCATGAAACCCTAATTTTCAAAACCTCAAATCCAAATTTTGCAAACCTAAATCTGTAATGTTGGATACAATTTCAAAACACTTAGTTTTTACAACGACAAGACCACACAACTTCTCTTTGCAAAGCAGGACGTGACCACCCTCTGTAAAGTAAGACGTGACAACACTCTGCCTCGCCAGCTTTTCAAACCGAAAAGACAGCACTCTGCAAAGTAGGACATGACTTCTCTCTGCAAAGCAGGACGTGACCACCCTCTGCAAAGTAAGACGTGACAACACTCTGTCTTGCTAGTTTTTCAGACCGAAAAGACAGCACTCTGCAAAGCAAGATGTGACTTCTCTTTGCAAAGCAGGATGTGACCACCCTTTGCAAAGTAAGACATGACAACACTCTGTCTCGCCAACTTTTCAGACCGAAAAGACAGCAAAGCAAGACGTGACCACCCTCTGCAAAGTAAGATGTGACAACACTCTACCTCGCCAGCTTTTCAGACCGAAAAGACAGCAATCTGCAAAGCAGGACATGACTTCTCTCTGCAAAGCAGAACGTGACCACCCTCTGCAAAGTAAGACGTGACAACACTCTGCCTCGCCAGCTTTTCAGACCGAAAAGACAGCACTCTACAAAGCAAGGTGTGACTTCTCTTTGCAAAGTAGGATGTGACCACCCTCTGCAAAGTAAGACGAGACAACACTCTGTCTCGCTAGCTTTTCAGACCGAAAAGATAGTACTCTGCAAAGCAGGATGTAACTTCTCTCTACAAAGCAGGACGTGACCACCCTCTGCAAAATAAGATGTGACAACACTCTACCTCGCTAGCTTTTCAGACCTAAAAGACAGCACTCTGCAAAGCAGGACATGACTTCTCTCTGCAAAGCAAGACATGACTTGTCTCTACAAAGCAGGATGTGACCCAACGACTTCTCTATGCAAAGTAAGACGTGACAACACTTTGCCTCGCCAGCTTTTTAGATCGACATGACAACATTCTACCTCCTCAGCTTTTCAGACCGAAAAGACATGACTATACATGAAATTAACCGCACCATGCCAACCCTATGGCTTATAAAAGGAGGTGGAAGATATTTGGGAGAGAACACTGCATAACCAAACCCAACACTACACTAGAGCTTACTTCACTACACCATACTATTTCTCTTTCAAAGTATGCGCTAACAACCTCTCATGTCTACCCATAATCCCTGGATCCACTATGTGGCTACCGTAAGTGGATCGACCAAGAGATCCACCCGCATGACCAGTGGACTCTCGACTTCGACGAGTGGGATGCCAACAGGGCCCATGAGATCTAAGAGGAGGAGCGCCGCAATGACGAGAAAAATGAGCGTATCCATCGGGAGACAAAAGCTCATCTCGAGACGTGCAGACGCAGAGAGTGCGAGGCTCGTGAGAGGGAGCGCGAGAAAAAGAGGGAAATGGCGGCCAAGGCCAAAAAGGCCGGCAAGGAGTTCAATGCCGAGCTCGCAAGGAAGGGAAAATGGCCCCGGTCCATGCAGTAGGTCGGACGATTCCGTACTAGTTCCCAGAAGGTCGAATTTATTTCCATTTCAAAAAGGCGCATATGTATCGTAGGAGTACTTTGGTTTGTTACATCGTGTATGATGTTGTTTCTTATGCACGTAACCAAACCCTGTGCGCTGTGTTATTCCAAGCTTGTCGATTGTAATTCGCAACTTCAAATCTTGTCGTCTTTTTACATTCAATTCTTCGCGTAGCAAGGCATCCAACAACATGAAAAAAAAAAGAGTTCTGGAAGTAGGCACGAAATGATCTACGACCGCAAAGTGATGAAAAGCACCACCTATCATTCCAGTAGGATGAATACACATCTTTCATTAGCGGTACTGTCTAGCATATGTCCATACTTGTGCCTAATGTTGTACCACACAGTCCATATATTACTCATTTTTTCCAGGATGCAGTATGTATCATTTCTGGGACATGGCCTAGAAATGTTGTGCAGGTGTTTATGATGGATATACACTACACCATGGCATAGTATTAAGGGCAATAATCTGCCGGGAAAGAATTGGATGGGAGGCAAATTATGTCTTTGGCAATGTTGAAAATATTATAGGTCCTATTATCTGTAGCAATAACTATTATGTAGAGCAACTTATCTGCGGGTATATTTTTATTTTAGCTACAATATATACGCCTAGAAAAAGTAAACTAGGTCAACATAGCTGCAGGAAAAATATTAGGAGGGAGGTGAAAATGTGAATTATTGAACCGTGACCTTATATCTGTAGGGCAAGATCTAAGTAAAAACCATACCAAAGCAGATGTCTGTAGGCAAATGAAATAAGCAGCGTAAACCAAAAACCTTAGCGGAGCGAAGGAAAAGTAGTGAAGCGAAAAATACTAGCGAAGTGAAAAACTTAGCAGCGCCATCTCTCTCCACCTTATCGACTACTCAACCCATTCGGCCCTCCCAAACCTCCCATTTGTTGCCCTCCCAAACCTCCCAGTGCCGCCTTTCCTCCCAGCGCCCCCCCTCCTCCTTGCCGCCCCTCAGCCCGCGCCTCTCCTCCTCCCGTGAGCCAGTGTGGCCCCCTCTTCGGCGCCCGGCGCCTCCTCCCCATTGCCACCCTCCCGGTGCCGCCTTTCCTCCAGTAGCCTCTTCCTCCGCCGCCCCTCCTCCGCGACCCGGCAACCAGCCTTGTGCCTTCTCGCCTCCTCCAGTAGCCTCGCCCAGCGCCTCCTCCTCCCCGTGAGCCTGTGCCCGCCACATCGCCACCCTCCAGGCGCCGCCTCCTCCTCCCCTTGCAGCCGTCCCGCGCCTCCCCTCTCCGTGGCCATGGCCCTTGCCCCGCCACCCTCCTGGCCGCCCCTCCCACGCCTCCCCTCACTCCAGCCGCCCACCATCCCAGCGCCAGCCTCCCCTCCGTCGCAAGGTGCCGTTCTACACCTGCCTCTCGCCCGCTTCTCCTCTCCTTCTCTACTAGATTTGCCGCTGACTAGTAGTCTTTCTTTGCAGTTTGCACAAACCGATCTAGATCTCGTTTCTACTAGTTCATAGGCTTTGCCTTTGATGCTTTGATCTGAGATATCTGCGAGATTTGGTGTATTATCGATCTGTTGGGTAGGTTTGATCATTGGTGTATTATCGTCTGAGATATCTGCGAGATTTGGTGTATTTGCCTGACTAGTATTCTTTCTTTCACTAGTTCTAGAAGATATTGCAAAGAATTAAGTGGATTCCTTTTATGCTCTGTGATGTTCATAGCCATATTACGATTATTGTTTCAATATCTAATTGATCTTTTGAGCTCTATATTTGAGGAAGCTACCTGTACATGCGTGTTTGTTCTGTAATTACTTTCGGTAGTAGTCAAGAGCATTGGATCATTTTGTTCGGAAGATTGATTTTCTTCTAATCTGTTAGGTTTATGCGATCTTGTATTGGCAAAAGGCCTCAAAGCTGAACATTGAATCTGTGCTCCTTTTGTTCTAGTAGCACTTCTATGTTACGCTTCTTTGACATCAGTTGATTCTATGATCTTGTACTCTTATTAGCTTACGCTAGCGAATGATAATGTGATTTATATACCTTCATGCAGAAAATTCTTTTGCCGATCACATGCTTATTAAGGCGTCGCTTAGGGCGACCTAAGCCGCCAAGCCAGTAATGATGGTATTTGTGAGGAGTCATAAGCGTCCCCGCCTTCTTGAAATCGCCCGTCGCCTTGTAACCGCTTGGATTCATGCGTCGAAGCAGTGGGCGGGTGGGAAGGAACGCCGGGGGAGGAGGAGGAGGAGGCGCCATTGGCCCGCCTTGTTGGTCGTCGTCGCCCGTTCGTGGTGGCGTCAGAAGCAGTGGCGGCGGATTAGGGAAGGAGCCGGAGGAGGAGGAGGAGGGAGGCGCCATGGGGAGAGGAGGAGGGAGGGAGTGCGTGAAGTGTGGCGATGGGGATTAGGGTATAGGTAGGAAATCTGGGTGCTTGGAACGCTTGCTTGGGCCCAACGCCATGCCATACGCCCCATCTTTTTCATTTCTTTAATGTTATAGAGCTAGGATCTTCTATGGCGCCTTCTATGGTTATCTTTGTAAGACCATGAATCCATGCTAGTTAAGTGAACCTAAAAGGTATACCCTTAACGCCTTAGGATCACGTAAAGGCGTCGCGCCTGCTCGCCTTACAGCTTAAAAGGTGTGAGAGGGTAGGTCGCCTCGCCTCGCCCGCCTTAATAACCATGGCCGGTCAGTTAGCTGTAAAAAGAGCTCATAGTGCTGATTATTTGTTATATGATTCAATTTGAGAAATATATTAGGCTTAAGGACCTGTCATGGCAAGGACTTTGACCTTTGCATCTAGTGTCTTTGAGAGCACCTGTAACTTCAAAACCATGTGGTTTATGTTGAGCATATTAGTGCTTTTAAATGATTTGGAGAAACTTCATATGGTTATCTTTGTTTAGGTCATTTAAATGCATGTTGGATTTTGCTTGATGACATTTATCTTTCTTTGGGATTAATGGTGATTTTTTGTAATATCTGCAGATAGAGCAATCAAAGTTGAATGGAGACGCTCAAGAGGCCATGAAACTTCCATTTGAACAGTTGCAACGTTGTGGTGGATGAAGTATGTTGTTGTTTGTCCTTATTGTTTAGTCTATGATGTAAAGATGTCATCCCTATGTTGAGCCAGCTTGTGGTGATCTATCTGGTGTTATTTGACTTATGCATAGCTTCTTTGCACATATATATATATATATATATATGTTGTGCTAGTTCCTTTAATCTATGATAGATCGCAGAGGCTAGTTCTAGAAGATATTGCAAAGAATTAAGTGGATTCCTTTTATGCTCTGTGATGTTCATAGCCATATTCTGATTATTGTTTCAATATCTAATTCAGTCTTTTGAGATCTATATTTGAGAAGCTACCTGCATGTCGTGTTTGTTCTGTAATTACTTTCGTAGTAGTCAAGAGCATTGGATCATTTTGTTCGGAAGATTGATTTGCTTCTAATCTGTTAGGTTTATCTCGATCTTGTATTGGCAAAAGGCCTCAAAAGTGAACATTGAATCTGTGCTCCTTTTGTTCTAGTAGCACTTCTATGTTACATTTCTTGACATCGATTTGATTCTATGATCTTGTACTCTTATTAGCTTCGCTAGTTTGAATGATAATGTGATTTATATACCTTACATCATGAAATTCTTTTGCCGGTCGATTAGTCGTTGTAAGAGCTCATAGTCGAATTATTTGTTATATGATTCAATTTGAGAAATATATTAGGCTTAAGGAATTTGTCATGGTAAGGACTTTGACCTTTGCATCTAGTGTCTTTGAGAGCACTGTAACTTCAAAACCATGTGGTTTATGTTGAGCATATTAGTGCTTTTAAATGATTTGGAGAAACTTCATATGGTTATCTTTGTTTAGGTCATTTAAATGCATGTTGGATTTTAGCCGGTGACATTTATCTTTCTTTGGGATTAATGGTGATTTTTTGCTAAAAGCGCAATTTGAACAACAATCGAGACCATTACCGAGGCCATTACTAGGCCTAGGTGCTATGTGTGTGCTATGTTACACTTGTGAGGTTCCTCTAATTGCTTCATTTTTAATAGCTAGTTATCTAGATCAAACAGTATATAATTCTCTAATGATTGGCATATTTTACATCTTGCTATACCAGCTGGATGCATCGTGGATTAATTGTTAGGACACGAAGCGCATGACACGGAACCATCAAGAAGCCAAGTAAGTAATTACTTTTAATTTTTCTAACAATAATAGACCACTACAGTTCAGTATTATATAATTAAAGCTGTGAAGTTTTTTGTACTTTAGGTCAACGTGCACTAGAGCAATACTGACTTGCTTCCTTCTTGCCAAAAGAAAAGGTCGGTTATGCATGCGTAAATTGGAACTTTATGGAGCAAATAGCAACAGCAAATATGTATGTATGATGTTGGATCGTTGGTTGGCGTAATTTTAGGTCAAATGCCTATATTTGTCATGTTATGAGAATTTGTCATATGTATGTATGGTTGTTCTTGTTAAACTTCTAAGCATGATCTTCACAAATCACAAGTCATAAAAACTAGAACTTGCACACAAGGATTGTATATTCTTGTTGACTATTCTTATAGTTTGTGAAATTTAGGTAACTTTTGAAATTTGATATTACATAGCGAGATATGGATAAGAGATGGATGGATCTACCTAGGTACAACATAAACACAATATAAATTTATTTTCTAGCATTGCCTCACGTCCATTCTTACAACAAGTAATTAATTGTAGGCACACGTTTGAATATGTACAAGGGGTGAAGAATTTGTAAAGTATGCTTTTGCCCAATCCTCAAAAGCAAACACAATATTATGCCCTTGTAGGAAATGTGAATAGTTCTTTGGAAAGAAGCTAGCGTTGTCCGTGTGCATTTAATATGTGATGGGTTTTAAAAGGGTACAATAGATGGATTTTTTCATGGAGAGGCATCATCATGTTACACTTGACAAAATGTGTATCTTTGAGGTTCAAGTGGAGGGCGATGTTGAGGAAGGTGATGAGATGTTTGATATGCTGCGATGTAGCGTATGGGTTAGATGGAATGGGGATTTGGGTCAAAATAAGGATTGTTTTGAGGAGGATCCATGTGAAGGTGTTGAAGATTTTTACCATTTAGTTGGTGATGCTAATCAAGAGCTCTATCCAGGGTGCAAAAGCTTCTCAAAGCTACGCTTTGTTGTCAGATTACTCCACACTAAATTTCTTGGAGGTTGGAGTGATAGAAGTTTTGACATGCTACTACAACTTCTTAAAGAAGCTTTTCCGGAGGGCTCAACGCTACCTAAGAACTTTAATGAAGCTAAGAAAATGATTAGATGCTTTGGACTCGGATATGTTAGTATTCATGCATGCAAGAATGATTGCGTACTATTTTGGAAGCGGTATGAAAAGCGATTTGTCCGAAATGTAAGACTTCCGTTGGAAAAGCAGAGAAGATGAATCTTGATGGGAAGCGTGTACTGAGTTCCCAAAAGGTTCTTCGCTATTTTCAATAAAGAAGAGACTTCAAAAGCTGTACATGTCTCCAAAGTGACAAGTGATGCATGGTGGCACATTGAAGGGCGTACAAAGGATGGATTATTAAGGCATCCAGTGATTCTCGGTTTGGAAGGATTTTGATTGCAAGCATCGAGAATTTGGTGCGAGAGCATAATATCGGGCTTGCTTTAGCTACCGATGGCTTTAATCCATTTAGATCAATGAATTTGCACTGTGATAAAAGAGTTAATCAAAATATTGGAATTGGCTTATCAAACATTGGAGAAGTCCCTTGGCCAAAGTAAGCCAAACATAAAAAAATAATACTTGTTATATTGGTATTTTATTTTTATTTCTGCGTCCTTTGTTATAGGCTCGTAGTAGCGTAGGAAAAAGCTAATCGTGCAAAGATGTCAGGGCTGCATACAAGTGGCAAGAAGAGTCATGCCGTGTTGGACATGAAATGGTATATAAGTTCCTTTCTTCTATAATATCTCAAATAAAACCTATGTTGTATGCTATTTTTTGATTGATGATGTATTTTCTATCTGTTTCCATGCAGTATAAGGATAATGGTGTGGTGCCTCGTAGAGATGAGTTGTTTATTAAAACACACACTCATAAAAATGGTCTTCCTTCACAAGCAGCAGCACATAAAATTGTAAGTACCTAAAACCGTTAGTTCCAAATGCTTGTAGTTGATAGTCCTTCGGTTGATAGCCCACTAACAATCCATTGTATGCAATATCGGCCTTTGTTCAATTAGCAGCTAGCTATTCCCTATCCTCCCCCACTAATCTTGTGAAGGTCTTGTAATTAAACTTTATCGTGTTAATCATTTTACCATTTAGAATTAATCCTGTAGGAACCGCTTTCGAGTACAAAATCCGTGTGAAATTTTGATCAAATTCAATGTGTAAAATAGTGGTGATTCTTGTTTGCAATTTCATTCCCCCACTGGATTTTGATTTATTATTATTATTATTTTTTAACATAGTGGCTGGTTACCGTTTGCAATTCCATTTCTTTCAAATCTACAATTTTGTCCTTAAAGTATCGATGAATGCCGATTTTGTAATCCCTGGCTTAACATAGCCTGGCTTAACATGTTTGCAATAACAGGCGTAATTAAAGTTTGGTCTGTAGGTCCCAAACTGATCCACAGCTATGAAGTGGTGTTATAATTAGCTTGTGTCCTAATTTGGATAAGAGATCTACTGTCCTTGTGATGATGATGAAAGGCATATTAATATGTTCATGGAGATCTATATGTGCACGCATTGCGATTATATTTAGCACATTACGGTTTATATGGGTATAGGGTTGGATTAGCACAAATGGAGTGCAGGGTGGATTAGCACATTACGGTTATATGTGGGTATAGGACTGGATTAGCACAAATGGGTATAGGACTGGATTAATGCTATTCTGGTTATATGTTGGTTCTAACTGCTTGTAGTTGCTTTGTTCACTGCTTGTAGTTGATAATTCATATTAATTAGCTCTGTTCATTGCATCAAATTCATATTAATTAACGAGTTAATATTCCATATAGTAATACTTGATCCATATTTGAAAGCACTTGAGGGCATAAGCCGCAGATCATCCAGTGGACAGAGAAAACCATAAAGCAAGGTGACCTTACATCACGCGCGTCTTTAGTCTGATAGGAATGGGTATGTTAGATTACTGTAGGTAAGGGACCAACTCCGGAGATTTGGAGATGTCAGAAAGCGTAAGTATAGATCAACCAAGCTCCAAATGGTGTTGAAGGGCATCGACAAAGCTGAATTGGACAAAGAATTCCTACTAGGGTGTATTGAAACAATGCAAGCGAGCGGTGATAGAAAAATTGGCGCCCTTAGTCAACAAGTGGCGGAGATGAAGGAATTGTTACTTGCTAATTCTCATGTGGGGACGACATACACATATCAGTCCACGATATGCATCAAATTCACCTATACATGAGGTATAGTACAATACATTTTTTGTAATTAATTACTTTGTATAGAAGAGACTTTTATTTTTATTGGCCTATAGGATCATCATGTCGAAGGTGACAATGTTGAGGTGGAGTCTAATCTTTGCGAGAAAATATGTTGTATGAGGAGGTACATCTTGCTCACAACAAAATAGATTCTTCACCATTGTCATCTTGTAGTTCATATTTAATGTAATGTTTTCTCATTTGGCACTTGTAGACATTGAATAGGCGTGGAGTTCCTTCACAAAAAGAAAATGGAGGAGTAAGATTTCACATATATCACTATTTGTTAGTTTGCTTCTTACCATTTAGCAATTTATTTGAATAGACTTGAATTGACACATTCAATAATGACATGTTTTAGAGTGGAAAAGAAGTTGTCTTGTACTGTTATTGGACCACATGATATTCTGTTGCAAAGGCTCTTTGTTATATCAGCGGATCGGAGGACAACGATGGGTGGTACTCTTTTGGGTGTTGAATGTTGGGAAGTTGTCGTTAATTATGTGCTAAAAAGGGCTGCTCAACTACCTCGTCCTTATGGGGATATGAGCGTCATGGCTGATGCTTATGGGAGATCTATTGCGTGGCCACATCAGCATGTAAGCATCCATCTATTGTATCCACCTTCAATTTGTTTTCTCAAGTAATGTACTTGCATTTATTTAAATCTGCGAGATAAAAGAAGATCGGAAGTCGGTTGGGCCATCACAACAAAATTTGGGCGAACACGAGGTAATTCTAGCAATTAAATAGCTAAGCGGTTTAAACATTAGCTATGATACAACTAAGCGTAAAAGCACACGTTATTTGAAATGGATTTTATATGGTAGTCATGTCTTCAGATTGCACACATTCATTTGTAGAGTGATTTGCTTGTGGTTCAAACTGAAAGCGACCATTTACTCTATTGTTTGAGTGTCACAAATCAACCCCATGATTGCATAATGGTGTTTTTATATGCGACCATCTCTCGAGGAAATTGCAACTATTTATAGTTTAATACTATTACGGTTATATTTAACACTATAGGATTACTTTAAAGCGACACCCCAATTTTGAACTTTTAACGGGAGATATATGGTTTGTGGTTATTGACTTCTCAATTTCTTTTCGGTACAAAACATAAGGAATTTTGTTGAAGTTATTATTTCTTTGATGGAGTGATCGTCCTTATTTTGCAAGCGGTGATAGCATGATGATTTCATTGTCGACTTTTTTTTGCGTAGATGTTTTGTAAATACCAAGGATAGACTACTATTATGATAGAAGGGCTCGAGAATTTACATGTGCCAAGGATAGACTAGTATTGCCGACTTTTTGTATGGATATTTTCTATATACCAAGGAGATCGTGGCTATATTAGAATGCTCGAAATTTTGAAATTGCATGTGTATGGTGTCTTGCACATGTCTTGTTATGCTTATCTAAATATCATATTCGGGTTTATGTATTTTGCATTATTTGAATTTCATCTATGTGTTGCGATTGTATTTGATTGTTGATGTAATATTTTCTAAGTGGTAAGATCGAGAAAATTGTATGTTTTCTAAATTACGGTTGAATGGTGCGAACTATTGAGAAAATATCTTGGCGGTGTAATTAAATTATATTGGTATTTTACATGTAATTAAATTTACATGTGCGGTTGGCGGGGACAATAGACAATCTAGGGCGATTAATCTGGGAATAAATCTAGCGTAGGGAAAATCAACTTATTTAGGGCATAGCTGTGCCAAAACATACAATGGAGGGCATGTTAGCTGCAGGGAATACATATAATTGCCGGGAAAATCAACTTATTTAGGGCAATTAGCTGCCGTGAAACATACAATCGAGGGCATGTTAGCTATGGGAATACATATAATTGCGGGGAAAATCAACTTATTTAGGGCAAGTAAGCGCGTGAAACATACAATCGAGGGCATGTTAGCTGCAGGAATACATATAAGCTGCAGGGAATACTCTAGCTCGCAGGAATACTCTAGCTGGGAAACTCTAGCTCGCAGGGAAAACCAACTTATCTAGGGCACTTTAGCTGGGAATACACATATCTGTAGGAAATGTCTTTCCGACACTTACCGGCGGGCAATAAGTCTTAGGGAATACATATTCGTGAGATAAATTCTTAGGGAAAAGTAGTTTTCACGCTAGGTTGCATTGCTCCTTAATACTATGCCATGGTGTAGTGATATACATTTGAAGTGTCAAGGTTATCAATCCACAAAAGATTATCGATCCATATATGTATTTACTCTTAGTTAAAATAATGGTGTTATATTTCGTTCACGAGATAGATTCTCTATTTTTAAGTTATTGATTGTTAAATGTTACATGTACATGGTGTTATGTATCACCATAACTTCAATTGTTTTTTATCTTTCAAAAGGAAATCCTTTTGTTACCATCTTACCACCAAATCCTAAGGTTTGAAATCCATAAATCAGGTCCGAACTAAATTCAACCATCAGCTCAATTCAAAATTTTAGGTTCGAAATTCATAAATCAAGTCCGAACTAAATTCAACCATCAGCTCAATTCAAAATTTTCAAAACAACTGCAATTACATGTTATGCCCTGTCACGCCACATACAAAAGCGTGACAGGGCACCACTGTCACTGCAAGTCTCGGGGCGTGGCAAGACAGCCCTGTCCCGCCATAGGATATGGCATGACAAATGCCACGCAAGCCCTCCACGTTGGTATGGCGCGCGGCCGAGGGCTCATTGGAAATTTCAGAAAATCAAAACAATTTAAATGAATAAATAAGCTCGTTTTATACATTTACAAAATCCTACAAACAGTACACTTATATGAATATGCAAAAAAAAAAATTGAGCGAATAAAATAATAGAAAAATTACAAAAGCAGCAACACTATGTCAGGAGGCTCCACAAAAAGTTTCGTAACTTTCTTAACTCATTTGCTATATTTTGAAATTACTACAAACAGTGCTGAAACCACGACGGAACCCTGATTTAGTAGAAAATGAAACTCTAATTTACAAACCTCGGTGCCCATATTTCTTAATGAATGTTCTTTTACAAATATCAGTGCCGATATTTCTCCCTGATCGCTGAAACCCTAATTGAAATGGCTGAAAAAATTCCGTAATCGGAGAAATCCTAACCCGAACAAAACCCTAACCGACCGAGAAACCCTAACCAGGCGGACTGCTTGGCTATATACGCGTATACGTTCAGACGACTTCATTGAGGAGAGACTCCAATAGTATTGATGCCTTTTTATCCCACTTCTAAAAGACAACAAGTGTTTCAGTAGACAAAGTTTGCTTACACGACATCCTCAAGATTATACCTCGTCTGATATGCTTATTAATCACAACGAGCATTCTCAGCCCCTTCAATTGCATTATGTACAAGCTTCATAAAGTACATTGCTTTAACTCCACCATAGAGAAGTAATGTGATCAAGAACCATAGCGACCAAGATATTATTTCTCTTCAGTTTTCCCTTTTTCAAAGTCTTTTGAAAGCTTCAAAAAAATAAAATAAACCATTGGTATTTTATTGTATTAATTAGAGCTTAATAGGAAATTTCAGAAATTCAATTTTTTTTAGTAAATCTTTTCATGTTCCAATTTTGTTTTGGAATTTTCTGTCGTTTAATATGTCGAACCAAGCAAGGATTGGTGATAAGACAGACACAACTGCAATACAACCCTAACAGTACGGTATCTAGCTGGGACTACGATTCTTAGGTAGCCCGCGAATCTCTCTGTCGTTTAATTGCTACGAGATTTCTTGTTAGGCTTTGGCGAGTTTGCTTCTTTCCAAAATTACATTAGAATTGCGCATAATCCTAGATTTTCTTACGTTTCTAGGCAGAGACAACAACAAGGGATCTAGTGAAATACTATAATGAGCGTCGTAATAAAATAAAGGAACTATTTAGTACGTGCACATTTTCGGTGGCCTTGACCTCGGACATATGGAGTGGTCGGGTTAGGGAGGATTATCTTAGTGTAGTTGCGCATTATGTTAATGACAACTGGGTAATGGAGAAAAGGATTATAGGTTTGAAATTAATTGATGTAGCACATACGGGGGAGAATATTGCGAACTGTATTCTCAAAGTCATGGAAGACTTTGGTCTTACTGACAAAATATTCGCAATTACCTTACACAACGCAGCTTCAAACTCTAAGGCCATGGACATTCTTACTCCAATGTTGAGTACATATGTCGATTCGTTCTTGCTACATCAACGATGCGCTTGTCATATTATCAACCTTATAGTCAAATGTAGTGCGAAGAGGTTGAGTCCAGTATATTAAAGCTTTTAAGTGATGCGATTTCTTTCTTGAATAATTCTAGCGTAAGAATAGCACAATATAAGAACCTGCGAGGCGATGGGTGTACGTCCAAGAAAGTTCGGTTTGGACATGGAGGTAAGGTGGAACTCTACTTACCTCATGCTTAAGCATCTTTTACTATACAAGAGCACTTTTTTCATTTTTATTCAAACACACTATCCTATGCAGCGGTACTTTGCTATTAAGCGAGCAACATTGGTTCGTTCTTTGAGAAAGTCTTGTCATTTTTAGAAATTTTTATGAGGCAACTGTTGCTTTGTCCATTGTCTACTATCCAACATCTCCTATCATTGTGCATACTATTTTCTGATTGCTACTCAATTGAAAAATGCATAAAAATGACTTAGTTTTACGTGAAATTTGTTGTTTCCATAAAATCTAAATACCTTAAATATTGAGAGAAATCTCTTACCTATATGCATTTGCATTTGTTTTAGATCCTAGGGCTAAAATTGGTGCATTTAGTCTTGTGCTTGATCTTCTTAGTGATGCTCTGAGGGCTAGACTATACTAACTATTTTGCAGACATTAGTTCTCAATTATCGAGGTTTACCAAAGGTATGAAAATAAGTTCCAAGGAGTCCGCTCATAGCGACCTCGATAGCCCCACCTCGAGTGGGAAGACAAGTATGTAGGGCACGATCTTGGTGCCTCTTCCTCGAGTCTAGGTCACGTCTTCGTCATCTTCTTACGTACGGCCTTTGCTTTCGGCCAAGACCCACAAGGTGGGGAACTATCCACCTATACGGGCAGCGATACGGTGGATTTCAACATGAAGGGCCGACATCTTGCGGTGGTGGCAAGCCCATAAGTTAACATATCCGTGCTATCCATACTTGCGTGATGTGTTGCTGTTCATGTCTCTACGGTTTCCTCCGAGTGCGCTTTCGGTCTTTACGAAAGAATATTGGAGGAAAGAAGAACAAGTCTCACAAGTGAGATGGTGGAGATCCTTCTAGCTGTGAAGGGCTGGGAACAAGGCGATTCACGAACACAACACTCTGTGGAAAATCGAGTTGTGGAGGTGTTCAAAATTTGTACTTAGACAATGACAGACACATAGAACAAGGATGTATCATGTGCGTAGAATTGTAGAGCTATAGGCTGTACTCTTTTTCCTTTGCTAAGGTTTTCTCATTTTGAGTTTTTACTTGGCGAAGGTTTTAACGAGGCAGCCAGTTGAACATTAATAAAGCTCTTTATCACATTTTCAATATGAGTGTCTCATTTTTTTTTCAATTTTCGTGTCTATTTTTGAATTCTACACATTTTTATAATTGTTCTGGATTTTTTTGGATTTTCTTGTTCTGATGGGCCAAACGGGCCACATCCTCGGCCGACACACACCAAGCAGACTCGTCTTAAGACCTGACAAATGCCCGTCGGGCGTGCTGGCCGGTGGCGGTACCTAATAGTACACGGGCCATAACGAGTCGTGCCTAAATGGGTCGTGCCTAGCCGGGCACGTGCCGTGCTGGGCCGGATGGCCCATTTGGCTAGGTCTGCTGCTTACTATGCATTGAAGAAGAGAGGAGAGAGGGAAATGCAGAGATGAGGTTGCTGCCTACTTGAATGATGCAATGCACACAAATTGATTTGTTATAAAATACTCTTGTAAACAATTCACTTATTGCTTTACTGTTCTAATGGAAATGGAAATTGTAATTTAATTATGACTTTGATTCTACTGCTCTACTGGTGAATGCAACAAATTCTTGTTTTAGATGTTGAGATTGAAATAGATGATGGAGTATTGGTTCTAACGACTTCTAATGCAATGCTTGAGAAAAGAAACCCGAATAATACTAACGAGTTAATATTAATTCGGTTGCTTAATAATGATCTAACACTACAGTTAACTAACTGCTAAGACAAAATTGATTACCGCTAATTACCGATAGTTACCGATTACTGCTAAACGATTAGGTCTAAAACTTCGGTTCCACGATTTGGCTTGTGGCGAACGGACAATTACGGTAGATCACTACTACGAAAAAGGCCTTCTGAGCGGTTCGTAAGCGCCATCACGAGGCGGTTAGTGAGCCGTGCGAGTTTATGGGTCGATAATGCTAATGGTCATCACGAGCGGTTCTCGAACCGAAATGCATATATACTATCACAGGCGGTGCATAGATGCAGCGAAATGCGTGATAATCGATTACCGAGCGATGCGTAGATAAAACCGTGCGCGATGATCGACTACCACGAGCGATACGTAGATAAAACCGCTGTGATATTCGACTACCGCAGGCGGTCCGTAGATAAAACCGTGCGTGATGATCGACTACCGCGAGCGATGCGTAGATAAAACCGTGCGTGATATTTCGACTACCACGACGGTCGTAGATAAAACCGTGCGTGATAGAACTACCACGGAGCGATGCGTATATGAAACCGTGCGTGATAGTCACTATCGCGAGCGGTTTCATATCTGAACCGTGCGTGGTAGTCGACTATCACGAGCGATTTCATCTCTGCACCGTCTCGGGTAATCGACTATCACTGAGCGGTTTCATCTCTGCAACCGTCTGTGGTAGTCTTTGCATTGCTTAATCTATTTACGTTTATTGGCTAGCCTCGGAAATGCTAGCCATGCCCTCTGAAACAAGCACATCCAATTCTCATTCATTTGAAGCACATCAAAATTGCATTCATTTGAAACAAGCACACATCAATTCACAAATCAATTAACTAAAATTAACCATTAATGTACATTAATTTACACACATGTACCATTATGTTCAATCTATCTCAATCAAGTTCAATCGCTACCTTTGTGGAAACTCCCATTTGGATTTATGACACGTCTGCATTCGGGAATGCCGCAAGGTGTGATCGAATTTTTATGAGCTCGCTCTGTTCCAACGATTTCAGCGATGTTTGCAACTTTGTCGATATGAAGGTTAAATTAGGGCTTATATAAATTGGTAAGTATATATGAAATAATTGTTGAAAGATTGACAAACACGAGGATCATTGGTGATCAGCGGAACCGCAGTAGTTGCATGTTGTGGCAAACATAGTATCCACAGACGTTATGACGTATTCTTCCGGTAACCGCAAAAATAGAATTGGTTAGTTCAAGAGGCATTGCTACGAAGTGTTATATAGGATTAATGTGTACTAGCTAGCAAGTACAGGGAATGTTTGATCATGTTGCGGCGTCCTTCCTTGATATTCCATCCTCTAGCATGTAACACGTTGAACACCCTCGTGACTCCAAGAAGTTAGCCTTAGCCATTGCAAAGGAAGGAAAGACTACAATAGAGTTTCTATGGAGGAAATGTGTTTACGATGATTAAACTCCGGATAGGCGTGAAGTTGTGGTGGCCCTCTGTAGGGAATCTAGGTATATTACGTATTTCGTTTTGGTATAATTACAATTAGAATCAATGGAACCTACGGTATGTCGGCATGGTCATTAAACCTAAGTTCGTGTTGCTTATAAAGTACAAATCAACATTAAGTATAGCCGAGAGTGCAACACTACTTACTTACGGTTGTAGGGCAAAAGTATGAATTCCTTGTTGCGGTGAGCCATGAAAAAATCTATAACGTAATTCTCGGCGAATGTTGCATTCGCCGTGATGCTTTTGCTCGGAGACAACGTGTGGGTCGAGAAACCTACCGGTGATTTCCTTCTTTAGGCTTCACGGATCATGTATCTATTATACAAAAGCTAGGAGTTATATATAACATTTATCGATATTACGAACATTGACCGTGATTGTACACACTTACGATTGTCCAAAGCATCGTATGATTGAGGCGTCGAGCTCGTCGAGGTTGAAGAGACAGAACAAGTCGTCGAAGGTCACCGTGAAGACGGCGTCTTGATACGTGGTTAAAATGATGCTCCTTGAACTTGCGGTGACACCCGAGCATCGTTGATCAACGGCTTGTTGGACTATTCCATGTACCATGCATGCAATTCCATGTAATCCGGTCCTAGGGTAGGGTCGTCTAACTTCTCGAACAGCGGCTCGCTGGCTTATATTTAAGACCCAGCGGCAAGAAGGGATATCGAGAAGACTCGATCGTCTTGATTTGCCCTTGCCCTTCTTTGCCTCGCTTTGTATAGGTCGACTTCACAAGAGTCGATTGAGCACGAGTGTAGATGCATGTGATGCGGCGGGCCCTTGCCATGTCGGTCAGTAGCCGGTGCGATCAAGTCCGTGGACTTGATGCCGTTGCGGAGACATTCCGTGAAGTTGACACCGAGCGGTAGCTCGGCAGATGTCCTCCTTGGGCCTTTGGATGAATGTTCCAGCGGCTTGCCCTAGAGTCATGACCTCATCGTTTGGGGAATTTTCAGCGGGGCGGCCTCGAAATTGGCACAAACACCGCCCACATTCACTTTTGCGAAACACGGAGCTAGATTTGCACCGTGCACCAAAGCTCCGATCTTGGATGGATACACCGCCCCTAGCGACATCTAGGGCAACAGAGACATATCTCACTTGGAGCTTGCGCCGTAGCCACCTCGTACATAGCGGTACAAAATTAGCTACTCCAACGGGCTTATGAATGGATTGAGCATTCGAGATAATAATTATTACGGATGTCATCGACGGAAAATCTGTCATCACCTATTGTGGTAGGGTTAGGGTTGGACGCCTTGACTACTCGGATGTTTGGGGGGCTAGCTAGCGGTATAGTAGAGGCGAGGGCTTCCAACCGACTTGGCATTTGCAATCCCTAATCCTTTCCTCAAAAGTCTCTTCTTTGCTTTTGCTCGAGCATACGAATCCTTTCCTCAAAGGATTGGTGACTTTTTCACCGACCTCGCTCTGATTTTTTCGGTGAGCTCATCTCGAGGATGCGAAGATCCTCTCGTAGCTTTGCATCGTGCTCGGCTTTGGCTCTCCTCCTACTCGTGCGATCCTCTGTCGCTTGGAACCATTGTTCCCATGTGACAAAAACACTAGCGCCTCTCGTGCGACCGGATGCTCCATTGTTTCCTAGGGCGCAGAGAGTATATCTTCTCCCTATCTGCTGGAATGAGCCTTGGGAAGATTGTGCACTCGGCGTTATCGCAATATAGCCCGACATGTCATTTCACTTCCTATGAAGTTATGGAGTAATTACAAACTAGGTAGTTCGATATCTTACAGCGTTGGGACACTTCACGGTCTTCGGGTTTGGAAAGTACACTTCCCGTGGGCGAATAGCTAACCTCGCAAATAACCCTTGTCGGTAGCACATCGGTGATCTCGGGAAATAGCAGGAGAGATTCAAGCGCTTTTCGCTGTTCTGATCCTCCATATCGGGCTTTACCCGCATACCCAGCGATGTGCGAGTCGTGGGGATGCTTGTTTTTACTGGAGGGCCGTGTGCGCCGCACTTTCACTCTTAAATTCATCTGTCGTCTTCTTAGCCACAAACTTCGGCCCAGACTCTTCCAATAATAGATACTTGTGGAAGGCGGCAGATCCTTCTCCACGTAGTTCTTGACAAGCGTGCTCTTGAAGTTCTTCCACGCTTTGCACGCTTGTAGCAGCGTGTCGTCGCCGACGAGTCCGGGAGTTCTCTGGGATCTCGAGCGATGCAAGAATTTCCGTCGGCCTGGCGATTTTCAATGGTCGGGCACCACCTTCCACGAATCGTAGGTGATCTTGACCCGTTCCGTGCAACTATTCGACCATTCCCGGAATCGCGGCCGCTGCTCGGCGAGGATTGATAGGGGTCCTGCGGTGATCGACTGCGTGATGGTAAATCGGCCCGTGGGCCTTTTCGATATTCCTCTTCTTCTACGCGGTTGGATATTGTTCCAGAGGATGGTGCATCATCGGACACATGGTATTGACTCGAGAATGAGCGGAAGACATCTTCACAAGAAATAGAACATCATGTGAACAAATGAAATCAACATAAAGCTAAGATTTAACATTTTGATATTGCTATCGATGTAGAGTAAGCATTCCAATTAGAGCTCAAGTACAAACCCGATTATCAAAACAATTTCATTACAAGACTATTATCATCACAGAGCATTCATCTCAAGCCCAACACACCACATTGCAATGTATTCGAAGCGATATCAAAACAAATACCATATGAATAATGACTAGAGCAAATACAAATTCCTAAAACAAGTACAATTATCACGAAGGACCATGACAGATTATTGATAGAAATAGTTAGGGAAAGGGGCATGGGGTCGATCGGTAACTTCGGCATTGGTTACCTTTAGGCGTCGAGGAGAAGGACGAGCAGGAGAAGACTGAGCAAAGCGGCGGCGGCGAAGGGGAGGCGCCACGGCTCGGGGAGGAGGAGGCGGCGGGCTCTTGGGTCAGAGGAGGAGGCTCGGCGGGCTCGGGGAAGGCGATTTGGCCTGGAGGAGGAGGCGGCCGACGGATCGGGAGGAGTAGCGCCGGGCTCGAGGAGGGCGTCGAGGACGTGGCGACAGGCTCGTGGGAGGAGGAGCGAGAGGAGTTGAGAAACTTAATCGTTTGAGAGTGGCGGGCGCGGCAAACCCTAGCTAGAGTCCGAATGTAAATAGGGATGGACATCACAGACGGTTCTAAATTAGAACCGTCTATGATACATACTATCACAGCCGGTTCTAACTTAGAACCGTCTGTGATATGTGATGTATCACAGACGGTTTTAATAAACAACCGTCTGTGATATTGATGAATCCTGAGCGGTTTTAATAAACAAAATGCGTGATATATGATTATCACGAGCGGTTCTAATTTAGAACAAATGCAGTGTGATAATGTACTACGAGCGGTTCTAAGTTAGAACCGCTCATGATATATGATGTATCGCGAGCGGTGTTAATAAACAACCGCTCGTGATACACATGTGAGACGATGCGTAGTTCAAACCGTCTGTGATATTATTTTGTATTGGTTAATATCTAGATCGTTCTGTTTATTGGCTAGCCTCAGGAAATGCTAGCCATGCCCTCTGAAACAAGCAGAAAAGACAACAATGTATATCCAATTCACATTCATTTGAGAAACAATCACATCCATTTCACAGTACAAATCTCAATTAATTAACTCAAATGAACTAAAATTAACCATGATCATCAGAATGTATATAGTACATATATACACACATTGTTCAATTAATCTTTAAAATTAGCCCTTCTTGATGATCGACAGCGTATGTAGCTAGTTTCGTCATGTTCTTCTTCCTCGACCCTTATGCCGTTTCCAAAGGAGGCAACTCGTCAAATTGATTGTATTCTTCCTCGTCCACTACATTCTCAACTCCGACAATCCTCCTTTTTCCATGAAGAACTACGTGGCGCTTCTTATTTGCCGGTCGGTAACATAGAAGACTTGAACAACTTGGTTGCTTGATCTGAACGGTTCGTCTTTGTATCCGACACGTTCGAGGTCCACGGTAGTGACGCCGTGCTTGTCGACCTTCACGTGGGAGATGGACCCAACGGCACCGAAATAGGGGATCTTGAAAAGCACGTGGTCGAGCTCCCATATCTCCTCTATTTGCCCATAGTAGGGCTCCTCACCCATCGGTCTTGAATGCATCTATCACGGACACCGCTGATTACGGTTAGTGCTTTTTATATCCCGAGCTGCGTATAGAATGTGTACCCATTTATGTCGTATCCTCGCCATGTTACAAGCTGTAAATGTTGGCCCTTTTGCCAACCATGTCAAGCATATCACTTGACGAGCTCCTAGCAAGTCGCTCCTTCAACCATTGGTTGAACCGCAAATGCATTGTGTTGTCTCGTGATCCAAACATCCGGCGCGGCGGATTACATTGCGAAGCACGTCCTTGTCTTTGGTCGATATCTGAGGACACTCGGTCATGTGTTGCAAGGCAGTGAAATGGGCTTGAGCATACGCATCCATATTTGGAGTGATTGCTTTCCTTCCGATGGTCCGATACCCTCGAGCCTCCCCTTATGGCGAGATCGAGGCACACCTATCGGTTCGACTGAGCCATGTAATCGGCGAACTCAATGACCTCTTGGTTGCATAACCTTCGACGATCTTGCCCTCTGGCGAGATCGATTTCGTACATATGACTTGAGAATTCCCATGAACCTCTCGAGCGGGTACATGCTACGTAGGAACACGGCCCGCACATCTTTATCTCCTCACAATATGAACAATGAGATGGACCATGATATCGAAAAAGCGGAGGGAAATACATCTCAAGATCACATAGTGTCGTCACCACCTCGTCTGCAGAGCATCTAGTCCTTCGAGATCGATGACCTTACGAGCAATTGTGTTAAAAAATAACACAGACCTCATGATTGTCTCTCGGACCTTGATCGGCAAAATACTTCTAATTACAGCAGGAGCATTTGTGTCATCAACACATGACAATCATGAGACTTCATGCCAATTAACTTCAAATCTTTTATCGAAACAAGTTTCTTCATGTTGGCGAATGTAAGGGACGGAACTTTCACGCCATGCAAGCAAGCACGATTCGGTTCTCGGCCTTGGACAGAGTGTAACAAGCGGGGAAAATACGTTCGTCCTTTATCGGTCCTTGTTGGTGCTAACTCGGTCGATGTCCATATCAACCAAGTCAAGCCGTGCGTTGACACCATCTTTTGTTTTGTCACGAATGTTGATGAGAGACCAATCAAGTCATCACATACATTCTTTTCTACATGCATGGCGTCGATCGATGGCGAACTTCTAGGTGCTCCCAATAAGGTAAGTCCCAAAATATTGATCTCTTCTTCCACATGTTCTTCTTACTTGTCCTCGATTTACATCCCTTTCCAAGCACAACATCTAAATCCTTAACCATATCATAGACCTCTTTTCCGCTTAAATGCCTTGGAGCTGAATTGTCCTCCTTCTCTCCGTCAATTGTTTCTTCATCCTGCGGTATGGGTGAGCCCTCAGAAGGAACCTCACGATGACGCATGTACACGTTTCTTGCGCGAGTGATTGACCACACACTGGGTATCATCTAAGCGGTGAGTACTGTGCTTTGGCCCTTTTGTACTCGCCCGACAGTTAGCAAGGGCGGGATAATCATTTATGGTGCGAACAACAAGGAGCGTAAAGTGAAGTTCTCTCGTTTGTACGCATCCCATACATGTACCCCTTCAATCCACGATATTTTAGATCTTCCATCAATGGTGCTAGGTACACATCAATATCATTCCCGGTTGCTTCGCCCTTGGATAAGTATCGACAACAAAATATACTTCCGCTTCATACACAACCAAGGAGGAAGGTTGTAGATCTGAGCGCCACGGGCCAAGTGCTATGTCATTGCTCATATTACGAAAGGATTCATTCCATCGTACTCAATCCAAACCTTATATTCCTCGGTTCCTTTTGAAGTCCGCAAACCTCCTATCAATGTTTCTCCTTTGGCGGAATCGGAGGTGTCTTAACTTTCCGTCATTCTTACGCTCCTCTGAGTGCCAATCTGCAGCTTTTGCATTCTTTGGGTTCGCAAAAACCGCTTCAAGCGGGAATTACAGGAAGATACCACGCCACCTTAGCAGAGGTCCTTTCTTCACCTCGATTCCTCGTCGTCATCGATTGCTTCTTACGCTTGTATCGGGATCGTTGCACCGGACATACATGCATGTTTGTATACTCGTTACGGTAGAGGATACTGATCGTTCGGACATGCATGTATTCTTTCTACTTCCATTTCCAATGGACAAAGAACCTTTTGGCTTTGTAGGTGGTTTTGGGCAACTCATTTCCCTCGGAAGCATGTCCGCTAAGAGACCTAACAACTCAGTGAAACTCTTGTCGGACCAACCGTTGCTTGCCTTCAATTTCAGCGGTTTAAGCACGGATGACAACCTTGTGTATTCCGACTTGCGGCCGGGAACAAAGGTTTCTCTGAGTCCTCCATCACGCCCGAATTGAACATACTCCCTCTCATCACGGTTCCTTACGCATCGGCATCTCGATCTAGATTGTCATCGTGCGGCCTATCCGAATCGGAACCACAATCGACATTCGGCGGCATATCGTTGACTTCTGTATAATATGCATATCGTTGACTTCTGTATAATATGCTCTTCACCGTGGTGGTCCAACATGTATAACCCTTTTGAAACCCCTTGAATCAAGTGTGCTTCGATCTGCGCTCGGTTGTTAAACATCTTGATTCTCGCGATCAATGCATGGACGATACATATATTCCGCCCTTATTCAACATATCCTCCTCGGCGGCTCTTGTAAGCGAACACGCCATTAATGTACTCTTCACTCACACGGTTCTCGGTGTACATCGACTTCGGTCCATCACACGGTTCGTATTGAAAACCACGAAAATAAATAAAAGGGTGATGACTTTCAAAGCGTATTTTACGAGGCTTAATTATGATTTTTTTCATTTTTACATTTTTTGGATTTTATTAACTTACATGTGGGCCCTACTTGTCGGTGACTCATTTTTATTTCATGATTTTATTTATAAAATCTATGGCGATCCCACATGTCATAGACTCGTTAGTTATTAACTAAATGATTAAAACAGAGGATTAATTAATTTGAAGCTCAAAGCTGGGCTTAGGGTGACATCGCATTGCTATATAGTCGTGGCTCTCGGCCCTAAGGTCTCGCCGAGGCGAACCGAGCGATACGATGTCCCATAGAGGCGCTGAAACTAGCGATTTGGCGTGCGCTGAAACTACTCAAATTAAAGGATGCTTATGCTTCAATATCTCACCTCGATCACGAGGAAGGTGTCAATGAAAGTCGGGAAGGTCCAAAGCGCGGTGGGTCGTCGATCGGTGAATGAGAGGCGGCGGCGGCAAGCTCCTCGGCGACAATATACAACCGAAATGGACCAGCCGGCTCGGTGAGGTGAGGCGATGTACTCAAACAAGACGCAGGCGGCGATGGACCTATCGTGGCGCCTAGAGATATGGAGATCAAGAAGACTATATCTGTTTTGGCGGGAGGCGGAGCTATATATATCGTCGTGGTGAGTTAATTATCACGAACGGTTTTAACAAAACCGTCTCGTGATATTGGGCAATATCACGACGGTTCATGTTGGAACCGTCGTGAAGTATCACTGACGGTTCTAAAACAAACCGTCGTGATATTGTGTAATATCACAGACGGTTCATATTTGGAACCGTCGTGAAGTATCACGACGGTTCCAAATATGAACCGCTCGTGATGTGACATCTTCATGAGCGGTTTTTAGCGGAGAATAACACGACGGTGGGTAACAAAAACCGCTCGAGATTGTGTTTATCTGAGCGGTTTCGATGAACCGCAAAATGCGTGATCGGCATCCGATATTAGCATTTCTGTAGTAGTGGATGGATTCAGTTAGACATGGACGCCTAGATATCACCCGAGATGGATGCAACTCCGCATAAGCAAGACATCCAGAATAATGATTTTCTATCACTGGACCCCTGATGGAGCAAGTCTTAAATTTCAACAAGAACATCGAGGCCTGACGTAATTTTTTTTTAGTGGTTAGATTTTTTCTAGCCGCATTAAAGAAGAACCTGGTGAGGCGTACGCGCCAAGTCAACCTCAAAGACGGACGGGCAGGAGCCTGAAAGCTCCCCATGCCAACTGAGCTAAGCTCGGTTCTCTCGAAGCCTGACATATTTACCGATTGATTTGATTAGGGAATACTGCGGTAACCGTCGTACGAAATCCCCAGGAAGTCGTATTCTTAAATCAAACAAGTTAGCAACTAGATGAAGGATGGGTACACTTCAGAATCGTGGCGAGTGGCGGAGCCAGAAACTCACGAGACGGACACAGCTCAGAATGACAAGATATCCGGAACATTGTTTGGTTTGATCAATGGACCCCTGGTGATCCCGTCGCCAATCTTAACAAGAACATCAAAGCTCGACACGTTCCTGCGTTATTTACTGATTGATTTGATTAGCAGTGTATCGCCGTAATCATCAGGCGAAGGATTCACCGGGAAGTTGAATTCATAAATCTTAGTAGCTTGCAGCTAGATGAAGGACGGATACACAATAGAGTTGTGACGGGTGGCGGAGGAAGAAAATTAACGACCATGGAAGAATTAAGTTACTCATGGCTGCGTAGATACCACGCGAGATGGTCACAAATCAAAATAACTGGAGATTCGGCACATCGATCGATTGATTTGATCAATGGAACCCTGATGGAGCAACTTGTTTTTAACCGCTAATCTTTAAATCTCAACAAAGACATCAAAACATTGACGAGTTGCAGCATTATTTACTGCAGAAATCATCGTACGGAGAATTCACCGGGAAGTAGTTTAAGTCACAAATCAAAAGGTTGGATTACGGGTTGTCACGCGTCTGTACACGATTCAGATGTTGCAAGCCGATTTTTTCAACGGGCTTAGCTGATGGGTGGACCCAAGGCCATGTCTCAAGCGTGGATCCCACCTATCGGTGGATGTCCTGCTATAATAATTTTCTTAATTAAACGTTTCCACGGTATATGTTCATAATAACAAGCGCAGTCAGCATGACGCAAAAAATATTCTTAAGAAAAAGATACGCCCAAGCAACAAGTCAAATGTTCAATTTAAAGCAGTGTCATTTTCTTTTATTTTGTTTAACTAGCGAAGTGCCCCGCGCAAATGAGTGGGCTAGTGTTGTATTAATCAATGTAACTTTGTTTGAAGTCACGTTTTGAAATTTTTAGGCAACAAAATAACTATGGTTCACTCCAAATAGTTTTGAATTTGTATACCTAAATTAAACATGGATTAAAAATAAACCCCAGTTTCTTTACGTATTATGTGTGACACTTCCCAAGCTGACCACTACAACAAGGATAAATTTTGGATGCACTTATATGGCCCATCGTATTTAGATAAGTTAGAATTCAAAATAGTAAGTTAGGAGTATTTACACATGGGAGGGGTTATGTAAGAACTGATACCGCTTATTAATGAAAACAAAACTGAAAATTTCGATAACTACACAGGAAGGTAGGTTAGCCACAGATCAATTGAATTATCATCAAGAAATATCACTTTGGACGATAATAGAGTACATCATACAGTCAATATAAACATCTGTAAATTAATACGTGGGTGAGATATAAATAGGATTTTATTTTTACCTTCCATGTTTAAACTGGTTATCTCATACCATCTAATTGTTGTGATTTGGTTCAAACTAGCAGCGTGCCCTGCGCATTTGCGTAGCTAAATTTGTTTTAAAATTTGTATAAATTCTTGATAATATATTTACGTATCTTGTAGGATATTTAAACTTTTAAGATATCCTAAAAATTGGAAACGATAATAGAAGCTTGAAAGAAATTATAACATGAGGAACATAATTGAAGTATGTGCTTTCATGAAAGAAAATCATTGAGCATAATAAGTTGTTGGGGTTTTTAGAAACTAACCACTCTTCATCATGCATAGATCATATAGTTGCATACACGTATTATTACTATATTAGTTTTTTTTCCAAATTGTATGCATACACATGTACCTCTAGTTAATCTCAAACAATACATTGATTATATGTACGGCAAATTATCTTATTAGTTTACATAGTATAATGTATTAGAGTACATTGCTCATGCATACACCGATGCATCACGGGCGACCTACTTTGAACTTGCCTTCCCTCACACGCCAGCTACAAACACGTGTGAGTGTATATATAAAATTTGCAAGAGAGTCCATAGTTTTTAGCATATTTTGTAAAAATCTTCATTTTTGCACATAAAAAGGAATATGTCTAAAACATTGTACGTACCACCCCTAAAAAGGTATAAATACCACATAAATAGTCTTATATACTCATGTACTACACATATATATTCTCAGATACGCAAGATACTTCTTATGTTGTGAGATACGGAATAGGAAGTAACTACTCCCAAGAATAGAAAAAAGCTTCATATATATGTATATACCAGTTAAACGCATATATTATACTTCTTTATTATTTTCAGTATACTCAAATACTAATTATAAGATACTCCAATGCGACATATATATATTTGCAGGAGACCTGCACTTTCCCATTCGACGGCACTACCACAACTCCACGAGCAAAGAGTGGACAGGGTTTCTCATACGGGAAGAAAAACCAAAACACAAACACAGTCAAGAAGAGAAGAGAAGAGAAGAGAAGAAAGATGTAACCACAGGAGGGTGGTATTTCAGGAGAGCGAACTCCTTCCAAGCGCAATAATACTATTTGGAACGTGGGAATTTTTCCAAACTTCTATTAAAATTGAATTGTTTTCTGTGAAATTCCTTCGTTTCAAAAGAGGCAAGACGCCACCATTGGAATGGAAGCCTGAAACTGATGAACACAAGAAGCATGTGTGGAAGCATCAACCATACCATGCCCCTGCTGCCGCCAAGGTTAATTTCAGGTAAGCACATCGCAGCTGCACATCACTATCTGATCTCTGCAACGATAAGCCCCAATTGTTGTCACAGGAGAAAATATTGTCCATCCACTGTTTGAGACCAAGGAAGACCAATTCAAGAAAAGGATGGAAGTGTAACGAAGGAATTAGCATCCTCTGCCATTGTATTGGCAATGTAATGGCTGAGGAGTACAGTGCCGTAACATTGCGGCGATCTGAGATGTCCGATTTGGGAAGAACGACATAGGTCAACGGCTGCAGTGTTGCTACAATGTTTGATACAGTACCACAGCCATATGCTTGCTACAGTGCCTAACACGATCTCGGCCTTCGCTTTCTGATCCGACGTCTGATTTGCAATGTTACGATACTGTAGTGCGCATCATTAGGATTTGCGTCCGTAATGAAGGATAGGGTGTTTACTGTTGAGTAATCAGAATTCACAAGACCGCACGCTTCTAAGGAACTGTACACGCTATCATGTCATTCGTGAACTTTTTCCCTTGGATATCTTTTAAAATCGGCCAAGGCTCCATGTAGGACTACAGAGTCAACAGACAAATGGCACCAAGAGACCTTGGAAGCGGAACAGATAGAAAGAAAATGACTTGGGAATTCTTTTTCCACTAGGGTAAAGAATTCACGATCTCAGGGACAAATTAACGACCTTATCTGTGTAAAAGAAGTAGCAAAGTTCTTTCCTGCAAGCAACAAACCGGCAAAGATATCTCTACTGAGCGATCAAGTGCATCCTTTTTCGTGTGGACTTCAATTGAACCACGCATACGAAAAGAAACAGAAGTGGAACTGGAAGACATAGTCAGGTTGCTCTGAAAAGTGAAGAGTAAAATTACACAAGTGCTAAGAACCTGTTTTCTTCTGTTACCACTACAAGCAAACCAGCTCCTCAACGCAGTAAACTCTCAAACTCGTGCTGTTCATTTTGTTCTTTCGGTAGATAACAGAAGCAATTTTAATTCAAGAAGAGGAAAGTACAAGCTGTACAATGGCGTTGCCTGAGAGAGAATCCGCTCCAGTCCATCCATAGAGAATCCCGCGTGGGTGGGCGCAGAGATCCCATCCTAGCAACCGTGTATGCCTTTTCTACGACACTCGTAGCTAGGGTGAAAACCAATCGAATACAATACAAATGGCTTATAGCTCTGTTATATTTTTTCTCAGATACGAATATGGATATAAATACCTTGGATATGGATACAAATATAAATTATATCGAATACAAATACAGAGCGAATATGAATCAAAACGAATACGGTCACAGATATTTTTCGGAACACAATAACCCCTTAAATTGTACGCTAGAAATTAACGGAAACATATAACTAGTCTATTTGATCCAAACATTCATGAATTGTTCACATTTTCAGTTACCACATATAATAAAACACTTGCTTGTCTATTCTTTTTCCTGTCATCTCTCCTATTAGAAAAAACCTCTCGTACCTTTTTTACTCCTTAGTCATCCTCATTTATCCTAGCTCGACCAGCCAGAGGGAGGAAGAGAGGAGCCGGAGTGAGTAGAGAGATGAAAGGAGAGCTCTGGAGGTAGAAGGAAGAAAGACATAGGAAGAGAAGAAATGGGTTGGAGTTGTAACATCCTAAAATCCATAATTTAGGAATACATAATAGAAATGCATTAGGAAAAACACTTTGATCATTTTGCACATGAAAATCTACCCATGTTTGAAATTTGAACTTTTGTTTAAAAGCAAATACTGAAATACAAACAAACACGCACTTAAAGAAAATTGAGTTAAAACAAAATAAAAATAGTTGAGAGAATTATTTTAAGCGTAATTGCTCAGGAAAAATTTACTAAACAACTTATATGAATTGTTATTGAGAATAACAAATACAATTACATAAGAACAGAAACTTATAAGAATTTTAGAGAAAATCACATAAGGATAAACTTCTAAAAAATTTACATAAGGGGCTACATTTAGTCAGGAGCCCTCACAAAAAGTTTCATAAAATTTGGACTTAGTTTGCCTAAGGTCCGACAGGAGGATTGCTAGTGTTGAGCTAAATTATGGATATCCGGTCTGGCATAATTCGGATAATCTGTATTCGTATTCGTATTCAACGGATACTAGGGTTACTGTATTCGTATTCGTTTTCGACAAAAAAAAATCAGTATTCGTTTCGATCCAAGAATTATACGAGAAAAATCCGATCTGAGACAATCCAAATTCGTTTTCGTTCGGATCAGTCTGAAATTATCCGACCTTTTTTCCCCTACTCGTAGCATTCTCAAGAAAAGAGAATAAGAAGAAGAGACGCGAACGAATTTGTACTAGCAAAAATTTCATCTTTGGCATTTCAGCTCAAAAACTCAACACTCTTGGCACAGTTACAGCAAGTGAAATGAAAGAAAGATTGGGGGGGAAATCATACCGGAGAGTAGACATAGTAGAGATGGAATCAACTCAGTAATAGTAACAGAAGAAGATGAAGTATATACTAGTATGTAATTTACATCTCACACCACCAAATCTTATTCTACATAGTGTCTAAAATACAGAGGCTGATGATGGTACACCGGGAAGAAAGACATTCGTATGTACAAGGACACCACAGAGCGACACCCCTACCATGCCATCCCACAGGCTGACAAAACACCAAGAGAAGCACTGTTCTCACTAGTCACTACTACCATATGCGCACACACCAAATCTCGTAAAAAAAATCCTACTCCAAGAGCAAGAACAAATGGAAGAGAGGGCAAGTAGGAGATCGAGCAGACAGTGCTGTAGTAATCAGCACACACCGGCAAGGAGGAGGAGAGCAAGAGGAGCTCAGCTCATACGCCGAGGAACAGAGCTCAGCTCATACATACCAGGACAGGGGCAGAGCAAAGATGGATGGATCACCACCAGCCGTACACCGCGCGGGAGTACTTGCCCTTGACCCACTTGACGCTGCGCCGCACGGAGTCCTTCACCTTCCCCTCCACGTCGTACACCTTGTAGGCCACCAGCCGCTTCTTCTGCTGCAGCTCGGCGTCGTCGAACGACCCGCCGCCGGCGCCGGGAGCCGCTGGCACCTTCTTGGAGGTGTCGTCCAATGCGGCGAAGGAGGGGGTGTAGCCCCTCAGGTTGACGGAGCGGCGGCCGGCGGAGGACCAGGTGGTGCTGTTGGCCCGCTTCAGCTGCGCCGCGGCGCCGTCGGAGAAGGGCCCATAGGACGCGGCGTAGGAGGCGCTGTAGCAACGGAGGTTCAGCCCGGGGGTGGGGCCAGAGCCGGCGCCGGCGCCGGAGACGGTCTTGGTGCTGCCGCTCCGCTGCACGGTGGACGCCGCCGGTCGCGACCAAGAGCTGGTGCTCTTGGCGCGCTTAACCTTGGGAGGAGGCGCCGGCGCGTAGGAGGTGGCATAGGAGGCGCTGTAGCACCGGAGGTCGGTGGCGGCCGGCGCCGTCGGGGTGTTGGTGGCGCTTCTCTCCACACAGGACACTGACCTTTCCATTGGCATCTTCCCTCTGCCTCCTCTCTTTCTCTCTCTCTCTCTCTACGTGTTTGTGTGTGTGGAGCTTGCAGTAAGGATCTGGTGCCAAGAAGGCAGGAACGGGATGAATTGCGGAGGCCTATTTATGAAGGGGCTCGGGGGACCCAGAGAGTTTTTGGTTTTTTTTTTCTTCCTGTTTTGGCAAATAAAATAGCAAATTTAGTCTTCTCCTTTTAGAATTGGTCCCGCAGAATTAGAAAAAATAGTACTATGATTGGATAAGCAGGATCTACGCCGACAAAACGATGTAGTATGATTGGGTGCACGACAGTGCGACCTATAGATGATCCAGAAGGCACAGAGGGGAGCTTGCTTGCTTTGTTTTCTTGGTGTTCTTCTGGCCTATGAGAGTTGTTGCGTTCGCGTGTGCAGAAATCTTAGGAGAGTCAAAAAAGCTGGAGAATGTGTGTCTTGTTACGAGTATTCGTGTGCTCTGATTCGGCGACGGGATGAAAACAAGGGACGCGGCAGGGGAGCTTTTCAGATGAGTTTTGTTTTGTCGGCAAAAAGCGAAGGTAAGGAAAAAAATCTTGATTAACTCTTGATGAGAACATGAAAGCACCACTTGCACCCGTTTCATGGAAATAATTATAGTATACAGAAGTTTGGCAAGAACGTTTTCAAGTTCCAACCATCAGATACCCCACTAGATATGACGGTGCTTTTCACATGTCGGTATGTACTCCTCATGATTGTTCCAAGGATGACGATTATGCACCATTTTCAAACAATTTATTTGATTCTCTCGTGCCATGATAACTCGAATTTTTTTTATTTAATCTTTATTTAATTATATTTTAAAGTTAACTCTTCGGCAATTTTATTTCCAAATCTGATCCTTTTAGTCACGCCACCTCCAAATAAAGCTGTCATGCCACCAAGTGGCGACGTGACCAAAGGTGCCACGCAAGCCTTCGGTCGCGCGCCGCGCCAGCGTGGAGGGCTTGCGTGGCACTTGTCACGCCTTTTTGTTTGGCATGACAGAGCCTGATTGTCACGCCATTTATGACGGTGTGACATGGGCTAATTCCAGTTTGTTTGTATTCCATTTGGATTTATAGATTTAGAGCCAACAAAGGGACTTCATTTTGGAAGATCAAAAACAATTGAAGATACGGTGATACATAACGCCATGTACATGTAACATTTAACAATTCACAACTTGAAAATAGAGACATCTCTACGTAACCAAATATAACACCATCCTTTTTAACTGAGAGTAAATAGATATATGGATATGTAATTTTTTTTGTGCTTTGAAACCCTTTGACACTTTACAATATTTCTAGTGCGTATCCTAGAAGTGATACATAATGCATTCTGGAAAAAATGAGTAATATGTGGATTATGTGGTACAACATGAGGCACAATTATGCACATATGCTAGACAGTACCGCTGATGAAAGATGCGTAGACATCCTAGTGGAATGATAGGTGGTGCGTAGACATCCTACTGGAATCATAGGTTTGTGATCGTAGACCAAACCGTAAACTTCCGGAACTCGTTTTTGTCATGTTGTTGGATGCCTTACTACGCGAAGAATTGAATGCGAAAATACGACGAGATTTAAAGTTGCGAATTAAAATAGACTTCATAACAAAGCTTGGAATAACATGACGCACAGGGTTTGGTTACATGCATAAGGAACAACATCATGCACGATGTAATAAACCAAAGTTCTCCTACGATACATATGCGCCTTTTTTCAATGGAAATAAATTAGACCTTCCGGGAACTAGTACGAAAAGGTGCCTCGCACTACTTACATAGAGTGTTCTCCAGCTGGGCGTCTCGGACGTGGCTGGCTGTCGTTGTAGTGGCACGCACATATAGAGCTAGGGTTGGCGCAGCAGCATGTGGGATCATAGGAACTTCCTATGTTCACGACCTCCTCGTTGCCCCTCTCGCGCTGCATCTGTTGGCGGAGGTCATCATTTTGCTCCTTGAGATCTTCAATTTGCGCCTCCAAATCAAAGATTCGGTTCCACAATATATCCACGTGCATCGCAACATGTCGTTCATGGGGAGGATCGATCCAGCGGGTAAAGTTGTATTTCGCCATCTGCTGTAAGGGACGGTTAGTATGGAGGATGTATTAGCAGTAAGTAACGTGAACAAAACTATTTACCCCAGAGTATAGGCATCGGAAGAAACATCGTCCGCCATCGAAAGGGTTGTCTATGACCTGCACAATAGCGTCCTTTCCGTGTCCACATTTCGGCCACTTAGGTTAAGCACGCTTGTTCGGCATTAACCGGTAGTTAGGGCCGAAGTCCTACCTCCTTTCTAGGTGAAGGTCTTGCTTCGGCGACCCCGGTTGGACTGGTCCCTGGGCGTCTGCCATGGTATGTTAGTGTATGACGGAAAAGGTTCTTCTTCCTACGGTTTGAAGGATCGAGTGGTCCTTCCGGAGCGTGGGGCACACATTTTATAGCCCGCGGGGGGAGGCCAAGACCTGACGGGGTAATGTGTTAGGTTGTAGATGACAAGACTTGATGGGGCTGTCTGCTTTGCGCAGAGATAAGACCAAATGGGGCAGCTTTGCGTAGTGACAACACCAAAAGAGACAACCTTGCGCAGTGACAAGACCAGACAGGACAGCTTTTGCACAGTGACAAGACCACACGGTGCAGCTTTGCGCAGTGACAAGGCCAAAGGAGACAACCTTGCGCAGTGACAAGACAAGACGGGACAGCTTTGCGCAGTGATAACCCTGACCGCCTCGCCAACTGTTCAGAACGAGAAGACATGACTCTGCGAAGAAAGACGTAGAGTGTTATCACGTCTATCTGAAAACCTGGCGAGCGTCAAGGTTGTCCAGTCGATCTGTAATGAGTTGTAAGTAGAAAGGTAAGTGATATTCGTTCAGAGAAAGGATGATTGATAAGCCTCCTGTCATAGTGTTGTTGCTTCTATAATTTTTGTATGATTTTATTCGTTCAGAGAAAGGATGATTGATAAGCATATCAGACGAGGTATAACCTTGAGGATGTCGTCCAAACAAACTTTGTCTGCTAAAACACTTGTTGTGTTTCAGAAGTGGGATAAAAAGGCATCAGTACTATTGGAGTCTCTCCACGTCCGGTACGTCGGGCTGGTATGTCGAAGTTGTCCATGTCCGGGCAAGTACTGGGCTCCTTCGGTGCCTCCTGAACAGGGTCCGGTACGTAAGATTTCCACCGTACGAAGTTCTCGGCCCGCACCGAGTAGTTCAGCATGTACTTATATTGGATGAATGCCTTGTCGTGCATCTCCGGGCCGTCGATCCACTGGAAAAAGTGGCAGCGCATCTCTGGCTGCCATTACGTGGGGATGAAGTTAAAAATTAAAGGAATTCAACGTTGGGAAAGGAAAATCGATGAACGCGAAAGAAACGCTTACGAGGTGGTGCCCGCACGTGTAGTACGCCCGGACTGCGGTGTCTGGGTGTGTGGACTGAATGAGTCCATAGCTGGGTATCTATTGTGTAGTGTTGGGTTTGGTTCAATCCCCTTCTATAAGCCCCATGGTTGGCATGGTGTGGTTAATTTCATGCAGAGTCCTGTCTTACTTTGCAGAGTATTGTCTTATCGGACTAAAAAGTCTAACCCTAAACCTAAACCCTAAGCTGCGCAAAGCTAACTCCTTTGGTCTTATCACTGTGCAAAGTTGGCACGTGTGGTCTTATCACTACGCAAAGCTGGCCCGTGTGGTCTTGTCACTGCGCAAAGCTGTCTCGTGTGGTCTTGTCACTGCGCAAGGCTATCTCCTTTGGTCTTATCACTGCGCAAAGCTGCCCTGCGTGGTCTTATCACTCCGCAAAGCAGTCTCCTTTGGTCTTATATGCATCGAACAAACTTGAAAGTTAGATGAGGCCACAGTGATTGTAATTGTCTGCTTACTCGAAAGTTAGATGAGGCCGAACCCTAACCCTGAACCTAAACCTAAAAAACCCTAACCCTAACCCTGAAACCTAAACCTAACCCTAACCCTGAACCTAAACCTAAAAAACCCTAACCCTGAAACCTAAACCCTAAAAACTTACCGCCACGCCACTTTCCCCAACGTGACAAGCTTGTGTTGTCACGCCACTTTCCCCGGCGTGACAGTACTGTGCTGCCATGCCACAATGCTTGATGTTCCAGAGGCATTACCAAAAAGGGCCATCGCTACCGGGGCTAAGTCCTGTCACGCCATTTATTCTGGCGTGACAGGGTTGCCTTGTCACGCCAGAATGCACGGCGTGGCAAAAACGCACTGCCACGCCACAATCCAATATGTTCGCGCGATCACGCCGTTTACGGCGGCGTGGTGGGGTGTCCTGCGTCGGCTGCGTGGGGGGCGGTGCACCAACCAGGTCCGCGAGGAGCATCTCGTCGGGAATCCTAGCAACGACGTCCTCCTCGTCCTCGCTGGCCTCCTCCTCGTCCTCCTCGGCCTCGTCTGCGCCACCCTCGTCTTCGTCCTCACCGGCCTCCTCCTCGTCCTCGTCGGCCTCCTCGGCCTCGTCTTCTTCATCTACGCCACTCCGAGCCGGGCAGGTTGCATGACCTCCCGCCGCCGCCACACAACTCATCCTTGCGGCGATCCCTCACTCAAATCAACTTGACCTTGAATTCCCTCTTCTCCAAGCATCCGCACAACAGCTTGAACTTTTTGGTGAGATCTTCCCTGCTGCATTGCTTAAAGAAATTAGCCGCTAAATGACGCATGCACCACCTATGTAGCACATCTGGGTGTCCATCAAGTCTGCTCTTCACAGCGTTCAGAATGCCACGGTGCCTGTCTGAGACGATGCAAACCTATCGTCCATGCCCAACGAGGCGTAGACGAACTATATTCAGGAACCATTCCCAGCTTGCATTGTTCTCACCCTCTGTCAATGCGAATGCTAATGGAATCAGCTGGTCCTCCGCATGAATACCCATGGTGAGCATCAAGGCACCATAGTACTTCCCCGTCAAGAATGTAGCGTCAACAGATAAGACATGCCTGCAATGTTTGAAGGCCTCTATGCATTGCCCAAAGGACTAATACACCCTCCCAAGAACTTGTTTCATAACCCCTCCATCGAGTTCCATACGGTTGCCGTGCCAATGGTAAAACACCATGCCCAGATTCTCGGCCTGCATAGCGGTTAAGATTCGAGGAAGCAAACAGTAAGCCTCCTTCCAATCACCCCACAATAACTGCATCGCTCTCTGCATTACCCTCCATGCCTTCCCGTACTTCACACGGTACTTAATGAACCTGTAAATAACCTCGATGAGGGTGGCAACGGACACATCAGGATCGATAGACACAACCGCCATAATACACCTAGCAATAAAATTTGCGGTCGCCTGGAGGTGATCCCCGGACACTTGTGCGGTCCCACAAGTGTGAGGCTGCTTCATATTCGCTATTTTCTATTGGTTGTCCCTTGTTTTGCGCCCCATACCTTCCATCTGCACCCCCTTTCGCACCCCACGGTGTACCTTTTGTTCACATCGAAGTGTTGCACTACGAACGGACGATGGTGCCGCACTGAGTATTGTTGCAGCCAAACCTTCATGTCCTCCATTGTTGGAAACAACAAGTTCTTCCGTATTATGTCATTATCCGGGTCTGCAATGCCATCCCTACTCCTCAACCCATTAGCACAAACCGCCTTATCAACCATACTAACATCATCGAAAGAATGCACCGACGGGACCTCACCCATTACACTGCAAATAACCCTACCTTCCTCTGAGGAGAAAAGAGGTGTGGGAGCCTCATCTTCGGTCGAGCTTCATCCTTCGTCAGACTCCACTTCACGGGTTGTTCCATCGCGAAACAACTCCTCCTCAAGCTCGTTGTTCATTACAATGCCGTTGAAATCAGTCACAAGGTCAATAACACGTTGCAGGGAAGATACAAACAGATCCACCGACAGGGGGCCATGGTTGGTACGACTCAAGCTAACGAACTCTTAGGAAGGCCGCTCTTCCATTGGGGGGGGCTCACGAATGATGGGCAGCGGGGTCTTGTTCCTCCATGTTGCTATTCACCACATCCAAATTGTCTGGCAAATCCTCAACAATGATTGTCCTTTCCACCTCCACCTCCAACACCCAAACCTGAAATGCGAGCACAATTTCCTTGTACATGTCCCAATCATCGGCGGACATGATTGGCACAAAAAGGCGTGCACCTTAGAACCCAGCCCTACGTCATATCGTCCTTGCATTCCGACAACGACCCCGGGCTCATCCCATCCAAATGACGGTACAAACATATGCATAATTGACGAGTCGTTTCACAATGACTTGAGGTGTGTTAAGCCATACACAGTGGACGAATAACACCAAGAAACAAGGAGATGCAAAAAGATCCAAAACCTACACTACATGAGTCTCTCATGCTCAGTCACGCTCGAGATCCCGTTCTCGAGACCGCCCAAACCACGTGTTTGGGACCGCTCGAGCTTGCCTCTGAGTGCGACCTACACTACCACGGATCCACGTGCGAGTGCGCTCGAGATCCGTTCTCGAGACCGCCCAAACCACGTGTTTGGGACCGCTCAGGGCTCATTCCTGAGAACGCCCAGGATTTCGCTCCTAGGTACGTCAGAGCTACATGCTCGGAGTGCCACGAACCACTCGTTCGGGAAATCTTATATGCAGAAAGGAGGTAAGTCAGCCTTTATTTCACTTCTTCTGTACAGGTCCTTTCATAATTTTTTCGGTTAACTAATTCTGCACGACATCGTATTAAAGGTTAACCAAAATTGTTGTCCTACCTTGTAACTAGTTAACCAACACCTTGTTTGTTTTGAGTTTTGACCTCAAATTATGCACCAGTAAACATAAGTATAGGATTTTAATTTTTTTTATCTATACAAAATTCTGACAAGTGAAACTACACTAAAGACTAATTGCATGGTGATCCCACCAGCAACCTGAAATGTTCTCATTAGAGAAATATGATCTGTCTGGTATCTACTGACTATTACTCCCTCAGCATAAATAAGGTGTATAATTGTTGCTGTAACTTCCAAAACATGTTTATAATTCAAAGTGCAGTTTTAGCAAACAATCATAAAAAATCCCAGCATTAATAATTATAAATAAAGCAAAATTCCATAACCAGTTAAATGGCAAAAATGACATAAGATTAAGAAAAACCTTTAAGCCATCTAAATGGATCAGAATGCTCATCATGCACAAATTGAATGCAAACAACATTAGCATATAGCTCAGATTTAATTGTATGAATATGGCTCTCAGAAGGCTAGTTGCACAAGGATTAGCCTTGGCCATCACAGCACTTTAGTCTATACTCTTCATCAATTGAATATGACAATATTGATTTAAACTTTGAGCTCTAAACAATACTATACTAATCTGTCTCAAAGTCTCAAACAAGCGACTACAGGATATACTTTCGGCCAGACTGGAGATCACATAACAGTACTCCAGAATATTCACAGAACTAGATCACAAGATCAAGAATAACAACAATTTGCTAACAGAGTGTTTGACAAATTGAATTGCTGAAAATCTCCAGAACCAGGAGGTTCAAAACAATCTGATCCACACGAAAGTAATAAACTGGCATAACACAAGAGACAGTAGTATGTAATCCAATTAGAGCTCAAGTCTAAATCCTCTTATCACATCAATTTTAGTATTTAGACTAATATCATCATTGAGTATTTGAAATGATCCAACAGAGCTAACCGATCCTCTTTGCAATATCTCTAAGGACTAGAGATTAAACAACTACTCAATCACAGATCAAGCATGAATGCAGCATCCGAAAAATAATGTGAAACTAGGAACTCTTGAAGCATAACATGCTTTTATTACGTTTCAATCACAGATCAAGCATGAATACGAGGGAAGGAGAGCCGGTGGGGGAGAAGCCACCGCCTGGGAGAGGACAACGCCCATTGGAGGGAGGACGGCCGGTGGTGTCGGGACTCGTCATGGGCGGAGTGGTGGTGGCGACTTCGTCATGCCAAGCAGGAGGAAGCCGCGTAGGGAGAGCGGGGCCGCCGTGAGGAGAATCTTGGCCTTGAGTAGGAGGACAGGCCAGGGAGGACGCTGGGTGGGGTCGAGCTCCGCCGTAGGGGACCGGTGGGAGGCGAAACCTGTGGCGAGGATGGATTTGGGGAGGAGAGAAGTCGGAGCGGCGGAGCGACGGGGACGAGATGGGGAAAAAATGAGGAACTGGAGCGGTAGCCGCACTTAAGTCACCCATCTGTCACGCCAAGTCTCGGGCGTGATAAAGGCTTTGTCACGCCATGTGATATGGCGTGATGATGCCATAAGCCCTCCACGCCGCATGGCATGGCGAGAGCTTGCGTGGCATGTTTTGTCACGCCACTGCATCTGGTGTGACAGAGTTGATTTGCCACGCCATGGCTGGTGGCGTGGCCAAAGGGGTCAGAATTGGAAATAAAGTTGGCGAGGGGTTAACTTTAAAATAAAATTAAAAAAATGATTAAATAAAAAAAATCTGATAACTCACAACCAAAAGAGTTAATTCAAATGCTGTCAAAGACCTTTCAAAGGCAAACACTGCCAAAGATTCTTGAATTTTCTTTTTCGTGTCGAGGACGTGTATCAAAGGCTTGTAATTCACATGCCTTCCCCCCTACCCCCCCCAACCCACCCCTGGCACTGCTTCCTTCTAACATGAACAGGTTTGCACCAAAAAAAAGTAAATGATTTAGACAGATTACACACACAAGAAGATGGAAACGACAACGTGGAGGTTGCATGCATTCTCTTCTTTCGTGCCATTGGACATTTCAGTTATTTTTGTTGGAGTTCGTATACAAATCAAATTGCTAATTTAATTTAATTTATTCAAAATTTTAGTTATTTAGGGATTTTTATTTTTGAATATGTATGGAAATCAAATTAATTCTGAATTTAAGTTCTTTTTCTTGGAATTCGTATCCAAATCCAATTGTTAAATTTTCTTTTATTTTTATTCAGAATTACAGTTATTTAGGGACTTTACTTGAATTGTATCGAAATCAAATCGCAAATTTTATTTTATTTTTATTCGAATTTAAACTATTTTTGGTTGTATTTAGTATACAAATCTAATTGCCAATTATTGTTTATTTTTATTCCTAATTATAATTATTGGAATTCATATCGAAATCAAATTGCTAATTTTATTTTTTTATTCTGAATTTTAGTTATTTTTTTGGTTGGATTTAGTATACAAATATAATTTCTAATTTTTTTATTTTTATTCCAAATTATAACTATTTATGGATTTTACTTAGAAATTTGTATAGAAATCAAATTGCTAATTTTACTTTATTTTAATTCCGAATTTTAGTTTTATTGTAAATAACATGGACTCTTTTACTTATGAATTTGTATGGAAATCAAAGCGTTGATTTTATTTTATTTTTTATTCCGAATTTTATTTTTATTTTACTTGATATGAACTCTTTCTTTTAATCTAGATCGTTATAGTCTGGACCCACCACGATCGATGGTGTAGATCTTTCTCTTTTTTCACCGATTAATGTGAGAATTTTTAGCCTTTAAGAGTGAACGTAGTAGTTTATTTTGACTCTGCTTTAATAAAATAATAGATTAAAGCCCACAAAATTAAGGGACTTATGTTTTTCTTTTTGTGAGAGTTTTTAGCATATTTATCCTTCTTACCAACTGTAAAACGATTATCATCGACTTCTAATATAGATAGATAGATAGATAGATAGATAGATTTGCAGGAGACCTGCACTTTCCCATTCGATGGCACTACCACAAGCAAAGAGTGAGCAGGGTTTATCATACGAGAAGAAAAACAAAAACAAAAACACAAACACAGTCAAGAAGAGAAGAAATATGTAACCACAGGAGGGGGGTGTTTCAAGAGAAAGCAAACTCCTTCCAGGCGCAATAAGACTATTTGGAATGTGGGAATTTTTCCAAACTTCTATTAAAATTGAATTGTTTCATGTGAAATTCATTCGTTTCAAAACAGGCAAGACGCTACCATTGGAATGGAAGCCTGAAGCTGATGAACACAAGAAGCATGTGTGGAAGCATCAACCATACCATGCCCCTGCTGCCGGCAAGGTTAATTTCAGGTAAGCACATCGCAGCTGCACATCACCCTCTGATCTCTTCAACTATAAGCCCCAATTGCTGTCAGAGGAGAAAATATTGTCCATCCACTGTTTGAGACCAAGGAAGGCCAATTCAAGAAAACGATGGAAGTGTAATGAAGGGGTTCGCATCCTCTGCCATTGTATTGGCAGAGGAGCACAGTGCTGTGACATTACGACGATTTGAGACGTCCGATACGGAAGGAACGGTCTGGATCAACTGCTACAGTGTTTCTGTGGTGTTTGGTACAGTACCACAGCCACAGTACTTTTTGCTATGGTGCTAGACACGATCTCGTCCCTCGCTTTCTGATCCGACGTCTGATTCGCAATGTCAGAGGATTTGCATCGTAACGAAGGACAGGGTGTTCACTGTTGAGTAATCAGAATTCACGAGACCACACATTTCTAAGGAACTGTACACGCTATCATGTCATACATGAACTTTTTCCCTTGGATATCTTGTTAAAATCGGCCAAGGCTCCATGTAGGACTACAGAGTCAACAGACAAATGGCACCAAGGAGACCTTGGAAGCGGAACAGATAGAAAGAAAATGACTTGGGAATTCTTTTTCCACTAGGGTAAAGAACTCACGATCTCAAGGACAAATTAACGACCTTATCAATGTAAAAGAAGTAGCAAAGTTCTCCTTTCTTGCAAGCAACAAACCGGCAAAGATATCTCTACTGAGCGATCAAGCGCATCCTTTTTCGTGTGGACTTCAATTGAACCACGCGTACGAAAAGAATTGAACCACTGATAAACTCGGGACCCGGATTCGCTGCAGTTGTAATGGCGGGCTTAGTGGCAGGGTTAAGCAATCGCACGGTTTCTTAGCTGTAATTGACACATCAGATCAAGAATTTGTTTTTCGGATGTCAGATACGGCAATTGACGACTTAGATTGATTGTTAACTGAAAAAAAACGACGCTCTATTTTTCGCGTCAAGTTAATCAGTGTAGTCGATATGTGATCAAATAGTTTGACAAATAGGATGCACGGTCCGTTGCGGTTGAAAACTGTAGACGATCCGGTTGCTTGAGGTGTGAAAGGGGAGAGGTGGCTTTCTTCAGTTTTGTGGGGACAGAGAGAGGGTTGGTGGTGGGGAGCTTGCTTGCTTTGTTTTCTTGGTGGTGTTTTGGCCGACGAGAGTTGTTGCGTTCGCGTGTGCAGAAATCGTAGGGGCGTCAAAAAAAAAGCCGGAGAATGTGGAATTTTTAGCCTATTTGGCACCATTGCACAGGTTATTAGCTAAAATGGTACCATTCGTGACGTATTGATAAATTTAGCATAATAGACACATCAGTGGTGGCCGTGTGTCCAAGTCCACGCCCTTGTGGCACGGAGGCAATCTCTACCGTACATCCCTGGCCCAGACTTCGCTCCTTGCGCCACGTCGCCTTGTTCGTGGATCCTCGACACGAACAGTGCTGTCTGTGGTTCTGTGGCCCGGACAAGCCTGTTGTCCGTGGCTCTCTCGTCCGGACATGGCTGTCCGTGGCTCTGTGGCCCGGACAAGTGTTGTCCGGGGCTCAATGGCTCGGGCACCATATGACCCGTTGTATGGTGGTCCGGACGCCTATCGTTTTACGAATTCACTTCTCTTTCATATGATCGTAATGTTATAGTTTACCTAAGGTGTAAACTATGAAGTAAGTATCCTTGTCTCGAAGATGGATACCTTGCTCCCTGTCGTCGATGAGGCGGAGGAACCGTTCTAGTACATGAGAGATCACACGAGCTAGTCCAGACTCAAGAATTTTCCATCCCCTCTCCTCTCCTCTTCTTTTGCTTTCCGTCGTGAAAGACTTGGCCGCATTTCCGGGCGTGTTGCGGCCAGTCCATACCCCTAGCCCTTTTGGTGCTAAAAGCATCCCCAATCTTTTCCAGTCCCATCCATCACAACGTTGCCTCCGCCCGCATGCATGGCTGATAATGCTGCCCGTCTGTGCAAAACGCATTCACGCGCCTATAAAAATCGACGCCATGCTCGCTCTTGCTCTCATTCTGCAATTCGTTCTCGTTCTCGCGCTTGTCGCTGAGAACAAAGAGAACTGAATAATATTTTGTTGGAAATACGCTAGGAAGTAAATACTTTGTTCGACATAAGGCAAGGTAAAATTTCTTCGTGTGGTTTAGTTGTAATTATTTTAGTCGTAGTCAATTAGCGATAACTTATTAGTCATAGTTAGTTAGCGGTAATTGACTCGTAGTTTGTAATTGGTAATTAAATTAGTGGTAAGTAAGCAGTCGTAATTAAATACTCGTAGTTAGTTAGTCGTATATAATTAGTGGGCATGAAGTATTAATTAATTAATTAGTTGTAATTTCTATTTCGTAATTAAATTTCGCGCAATTCATTAGTGCTAATTACATTAGTGCAAAATAAGTGGTCGTATTCACATGACCATATTTAATTTGTTGGTAAGTAATGACTCATACGTAATTAATTCAGTAGGAATTACATAGATGTAATGAATTACTCGTTAGTAATTTATTGCGAAGTAATCAAATTGTTGCTAGTTAATTAATTATTGCTTATTTGTATCTAATATGTCATAATTATTTGTGCACTGGGTAATTAGTGGCAAAAAAATAACGAGCAACTAATTAGTACCTTTTTGTTTAGACCTATTTAATTAGTGGTAATTAAAGAAATAATCCTATGTAAATAGTTGTATACAATTAATTAATTAGTGCTAATTACATACCATGTTTGTTATATTGCATACCCTTCTTAGATAATTTCGAACATGCAAGACTTAGTAGTGTTTTATGGTGACGGTCTCATACGGGCCGGCCCCAATGGGTTGGACCTGTCGAGATGCTAGTACAGGGTGGTTCGGGCGGAAAGGGTCAATGGGATGAATATTCACGAGCTTAGGAGCTGCATCCGGAGGGAGTTCGACTCTGAGCCAACGATGAAGAAACTTGTTATCGAGGCGATCACCTACACGCACGGGGTGTGGGAGCTAGTCAAGGTGAACGAAAGCGTTGTATGGAGGCCAGTACATGCAAATTGCTTCCCAGCCCGAGGCGGCGATATACGGGAGGCCGATGGTATATGTGAATTTCGTACGTAGACCGTCGGAAAACCTTGATGATGTTGGTGCCTCGGGAAGAGGGCAACCGTATGCGGAGCTTGAAGACGATAACATGAAATGTGCTATTTTGGAGGAAGTCCACGAGAGAAAAGGTGCATATAATTTTGTGCAAAATGAGGGGATGGGATTGTGATGGTCGGCCCGCATTGGCTGCCACGAGTATCTACCGGACCAGCCCCTCAGGTTGGAGTTTGACGAGGACGCTGACCCAAGCTCGGATGGTAGCAACGAGGACGCACTCCAGGGTGCTAGTCCTACTGGCGGAATTGTGTCTTCAGAGGTATCGTACGTGGCATCTAGATTTGATGATATCGTAGTGCGATCTCTCATACTGCCGCAAGAAGAAGGGTCCCAGTGGGGGTTTGATGTTGACACCCTCCTAGTTGGGCAACACTTATCTAGCAAGGTGGCCATGCAGCAAGCTATAGCACGGTACGCCTTGTCCATCAGCCGTGCGTACCGGGTGCACCAGTCTAACCCAGGACATTACGTAGTGAAGTGCGTAGTGGATGGCTACCCTGGCAAGGTAAGCACTCTCGAGCAAAGTTCTTTGGCTCGGAGTCAAAGACCATACTTACGAGCTATGAAGTCGGAGGATGTGTATATGTGACAAGCCTCATCACCACCTAGTTGCTTCCCAAGATGCTGATGTCGAAAGTCGCCAATCTAGTTGGTTATCTAGTCAACTACAATAAGATCCAATGAGTCAAGCAGAAGGTTATCGAGTCAATGTACGGGACATACGAAGATGTGTACAACTTTGTGCTGATAATGCTTCACCAGATTGCCGAGGCAAAGACTGTCACGTACATATACAAGTTTGAAAGTGAAGATGCTAATGGAGACCACAACTGCTTCGTACTAGACCGCGTGTTCTGGGCTTTCGTGCAGGCCATAGAGGGCTTCAGGTTCTATCGTCCTATGCTCATGATGGATGACACTTTCCTCACGGGGAGGTACAAGGGCACCATTCTCACCGCGGTGGTAGACGACGTGAATGACCAGGTTCTCCCAGTTGCTTTTGCCATTATAGAGAATGAGAACACATCCAGTTGGTTGTGGTTCCTAGCGAATATGAAGCAGGTAGTTGTGGGAGATCAGCCCAACGTATGCCTTATCACAGACCGCAATGCTAGGTTGTTGTCGTCTCTGAACACCATAACGAATGGGACATAACCCCCTCACTAGTGAAACGACGTGGAAACCTAGGGGTGCATGAGGCATCTTACATCGAACTTCTTCACACGGTTCTGCGGTCATGAACTTATGAAGACGTTCAAGGCGTTGTGCCTGCAGAACTAGAGGCAAAAGTTTGAATCCATCTGGATAGATCTCAAACATCGGACCACGAGGCATACAAAGGAGTCCCCTCCGGAGGCACAGGAAGGTCCGTAGGTCACGAGCGGACAATCTAGGAGCAGCATAAGTTTCACGCAGTGGATTAATCTCCACGCTCTTGAGTTAGAGAAATGGTCCCTGCTCTATGACACAGACGGTGCGAGGTACAGAATTATGACGACCAACATGTCCGATGTGTGCAACAGTGTGCTCAAAGATGTGTGGTGCCTCCCTATCACCATGATCGTTGAGGAGACATGGACTCGCACGGTCGGTTACTTCGTCAATAGAGCCATCGTAACAAGGCGACAACTGGAAGAATGGAAGCAGTGGTCCAAGAACATGCAAAGGTATATGGACCAGAAGATGCAGAAGGCCCGAATGCACAACATCCAGGTGATCGATGGCATCAGGAGGAGGTACAAGATAAGGCTGCTGAAAAAATATGTCAACAGTCATGCCAGGGGAAAGAAACATGCATGCACCCTGGATGATGTGGTTACATACACCTGCAATAAGATGAAGCTCTTGCATAAGCCATACTCGCATGTGTATAAGGTGTGTGTGCAAATGAGCCAGATGTCTACGCCGTATATCTCTGAGTACTATAGCATGCAACACCTTTTCGGTACGTGGATTACAGAGTTTCACTCCTATGGCTTGGACATGAACTATAGGGATCTATGGCCGGACAGGGTGAAATGGGGGCCGAACAAGGCATTGAAGTCAACTAAGAAGGGACGACGTCAGACGCGGTGCTTTCAGAACGACATGGATGACAGCCATCATGGGGGGACCGTCATGTCATGTAAATGGGCAATCTGCTCATATTTGTGCATATCTTTACACCATTCTTTCTTAACATGTACATATCTCGATATTATATTGTTCTGAACTAACTCACCCTTATTTTGTGTGCAACAACGGAACATTACGTTGGCCTACAATATGTCAGACTCATCGGGGAACTTTTATGCGAATATATTGCAGAAGCGCAAGTGGCTAGCAAAGAGGGCTAAACCGGTTGGTCTTTTGAGGGCTTTCTAGTAATTTCTCATTTTGAGAAAAGAATAAAAGAAAAGAAATGAGAGGGCCCACCTGTCATTGGAAGTGGCAGAGAGGTAAAGGCTAGAGACTTTATCTCGGTCGATTGAGCGATACTAGGGATGTTGGGGTTTTCCCCTTCTCTCCATTGGCGGCGGCTCGGCAAGAATAGTTACTTGCATCGAGGCGCTTTTAGCCGGTAGTTGGCAACGATAGCTCAGCCGGATCACCTCCTCCTCGTCTTGAATTGGCGGCTCCTCTCCTTTCTTTTTCGATAGAACCTGAAATCCAGTGAGTTTCCTCCTGATTTGGTGCTTCTTCTTCCCTTTCGATTTGTGTTCGGTTTTGGATCCTTGGAGCTCACACGTCATCATGCTTGTCTTGGTGCCGTCGGTAGTGAGGCCGAACCTGCTCTTTGTGCATCCCGTCGGCTCCCTATTGTGCCCTCTTCTTTTGTTGGGTGTTTTGTGAGGGCTCTCGGTTTTGTGTCGGTAGAGGATTTTCCAGTGTGCTCTCTGGCATGATTCTACTGAAGGAGAAGAACTTCAGTTTTTCTTTGGTGACTTGATGCTCCTTAGTGCTTTTGGCCGAAACATCTTGTTGGTTGGTCTTGCGCTTCTCTATACTTTGACTTCATGATTTTGGTGTGTCCCAAAATTGTGAATTGGCATTGTATCTCCGACGACCTCATCCGTTTTTCATGGCATACCGAGGTAATTGGTTTTCTAAGACAACACGATTCGCATGCCTTGCCTGGTTTACTAGTCGGTGGCTTTGAGTGCCATCCGCTTAGTGAGTATTACTATTTTCAATTTTTGTATTGCTTTTGCATATGTGTTGTGCTAGTAGAAGTTTCAAATTGAGTCAATTTGATAAACTCTAGTACCAGGAGATATTGCAAAGTGGTGTTGTGTGCTCGGTTTAAATGCTCGATGACGAATTGATGTCAAAAATGAAATTGAATGTGACATTGGGTATAGATTATATCTTGAGCTGTCAAATCACTTGTTGTTTTCTATTGTTTTGAGAAAATTGATTCAGACTGTTACCTTGCTATTCGATGTAACTTGTTCAGTCAATATTATGTTCTCTATGATTCTTTTTGGTCGTTGTTATACATACTTGTTAATGGTATATTGTTGAAAGGGACTTTTACTTGTTGTCCAGCAAAGTTAAATTTGGTGATTTGTTCGAAACTTGTCTGATTAGAATAACAAGTTTTTATTTTGAGCTCAAGGACTAATCTATAATTGTCATATTCAATTTTTGATTAAAATTTGACATAAGTGTTGTGAAGGCCAAAATTATATCTTGAGCAACTCGACATCAAAGAGAAATAAAAAAATATTAAATCTGAGCATTATGCTGATTTTAATTGTCCACATATTCTATGGTTTGAGTATATTATCATGTTTAAATGACAAGGAGGATTTACATATTTATATGTTAATTTTTTCATTTAAATACTGCTTTAAATATATTTTAATTATTGTTAATACTACTGGAATTAATTCTGAATATTTGCTAAAACTGCCACATTTACAACAAAACCCCACCCAAAATTTTTCAATGAAGGTTGTCCCGGTACCCCTAGAGTTTCCATGCCCGCAATGTGTGTGCGAATTGTCAACGAAGATAATTCAATCGACACACTCGGCCACCACCGCCCAGGGAGTACTACACGTGTGGTCACTTCCTCGTAAGAGATTCTTACACACACATCGATTTTTCACACCGTACGTTGAATTCCACAAGTTTCTAAATTTATGCGCGTGTAATAATAGCCCGAGATGCATTGCAACTTCTTTCGATAGATCGACGGCTTGGAGACATATGATAGGGCATTCATCAAGCAGAAGTACATGTTGAACTACGCGATACGAGCAGAGACCTTCAAGCAGCCTTACGTACCAGACCCAATTGAGAAGGCACCGGAGGAGCCTAGGACGAACAAGGGGAAGGTTGTTGCTACTGAGATCGGCGGTTGTCGTAGCTTCTCCTGTCGTCTGGGTGCACTCCGTATCGAAGAGATGAGTTATGTACAATCTGCATCCTGATTATATAATTTGCCTTTTGTTCTTCTAATATAATGCAATCGTCCAGCCCATACCACAGAACATAGAGGACTTCGACACATGCCACCGACATGGGAAGTCTCGAGATAAGGGGAAGGCTCCTGCTACTGAGACCGGCAGCCATCGTAGCATTTCCAGTCGCTTGAGCGCACTCCACATCGAAGAGGTGAGTTATGTACAATTTGCATGTTGCCTATGTATTTTTCCATACAGTCTACTTACACCATGGAATTGTAGGACATGGATGACTTCGACACTCACCGCCACCATGGCCAGGCCTAAGACAACGGGAAGGGGCTATGACGACGTGAAGACTAGTTTCGATCCTCCTTTGTCTCGATTCCCAAAAAGTCGCGTGTAAGCAAACCACGCATGACATGTAATTGACAAATCACAATGTGCATTCGAAAATGTTGTCAATTTCATTTATCAAATTTTACATTGCAACTCCACTTGAAATGTCCACACTCCGAGTTTAAACAATACATTACAACAATTTTTAGCAAGCATACAAATATAGCACAACAAAAGCACAATATATTACAACAATTTTCCGTAACAGATCGACTACGACAATACGCACAGAGCATACAAAATATGCATACAAATATAGTGCAACAAAAGCACATAACAAATATCCAATGCAAATACACACGGGACACACTACGGCTCACTCGTCTGAGCCACTCTTTGCTTGCTGCGTCAGCATGCACGTCCTGGTTTTGCATCGAGCATGTCCTGCGAGATACGTTAACCAGTCGGGAGATCGTGTGTCGGTTCGGATGGGGTAGGGAGACTATTGAGTGGGCAAAGGTGCACCAGTATGTTGACTCTGGCTGAGCTGAGTCTGTCCAACATCAATGTCCACCTGCAATCATGTCAGTAATGAAGGAGTCAAGAAATCCATGCCCAGATCATCCAACCCAAGGTACGATGTCTTCAAGTATGGTCATGCGGAGGAGCTCTGGCCTTGATCGTGCGAAGTGGGAGCGACCCCAGAGGAGCTCTGCCATTTGTACGATACTCTATACTAGCCAACATACAATAGAGGTGGGTGCCCTGGGTGCCACGGTCCAAACCCTGGCACCATGTACTGCTCCCTAGCAGTAGCTAGGATAGGTATCTCCTCATCGATTGATGGATGACCATCACCAACACGCTCAACTGAAGGCTGCAAGGTGAAATGATGTTAGGCCAAATAAAAATCTGGGACATAAACTAAACATCTCGTACCTCTCAGATTTGCAGTGTGGATGATCAAGGAGGAGCGCCAGTCTGAGTACAGGGTGCAGACGGCAGAAGAGATGCTTCCCGACGAACGTGCGGCTGTAGGACGACATGATGTTGGCATAACCTAAGGCGTAATAAAAAAAAATAGGACATAAATTTGTACATAACTAACCTCCCCGCCGATCTGCAATGCGGATGACTGACGTGAGTGCTAGGATGCCCACCGGTCCGACTAGGCCATGACGACCTAGTAGGTAAGCATGGTCCGCCCACTCGATATGCGGTGTGTAGGACATTATTTCTCGAATGACCACAACTCATGTTGTTGATTACATTCTTTGCCTCTGTAAATATGTACTTCAAAGGGCTCAGAAGCCCTGATACGGTGTGCTCGACTGCGAATGACCGCCTCGGATGCGCTTGTGATCCGCTGCAGCCGCCCGAACTGAAATAACTGACAACACATTTTCAGTAGCAAATAGTACTAATATCATCAATAGGACGAGCAAATATTATTAGTGTTTTACCATGTCATCACGCCGCTGAGGCGCTATGACTATCGAAGGAGTGACGGAGCCTCTCTTGGTGCGTCACCTGTTCCGGACCCTCTGATGGAGGACGGGTCAATTTGGTGCGCAATCGTGGGACGCACCACTCCATGTACTAGCAGTATGTCCGTATGTCGTATGATCTCTGCTTCTATATGACCTTGACATGCGCCGTCTCTGTCCAAGACGTAACCCACTCATGCTAGACTGCTTGTCAGTCCTCAGCATGTCAACCCGCCCTTGATTGCCTACATTTGAGAAAGATTCATGTCAGAACAGGGAATGTGGGCATGAAATGCAACATTACTTGGATGGAGTTGGACTCATAAGTGGACGGCTCGCTGCAGGATCCTGTCATCAGGAGGGGGCACAAGCTGGTACAAATCAAATCGTCAGACATGATTGCAATGCCTAGACTGTTCATGGGCGTCGGCCACCGAGCCCGACGCCGTCCCGCCAAAGCTGGGATCGCAAACCGGCTGGTAGAAGCCCACCACCGAAATTCGGAAAAATCAATTTAAAAAGTGAAAATATATTTATTTAATGCTGAAAATGAATTAAATATTAGTTTTAGTTGAAAAATGATTAAAATAGCATATTAAACGGTAAAACCAGTTTTAATTTGGCCGGGCTGCCTGCCTCGCAGATTTTTGGCCGAGCTTTTCAAGCTGGCCGGTTCGCCCGCCCAGATTTGAACAGTCTAGTTGCAGCACGTAAGGCTCCACCATATGGGAAAACACTAGACGACAGATCGTCGCCCATAATCCGCCATCTTACTTGCATTGCACGGACAGTCCGTGCGGGGCTACCGTGTTCACGAAATCTGGGCTCTATGGAGCCCATATGATGTCGTTGTCGTGTAATGACTCGAACTCGTTGTGGAACAACGAGTAGCACCTCGCTGGTTTATCCTTGGTCCAGCGTAATTGGGCAATAGTCCACTGGTAGCCCATAGTGGGCCTGTCGATCGGGTCGTGCATCTCGGGGGTACGGGTGCACTATTCTTTCGAAGGAGGGTCACCCAACAGCGAAGTGCTCCCAACTCTACAGCTATAGGAGCACGTAGCAGACGGCAAGAATCGGTTTAACACCGGTGTCGCATCGCGAAGCGCCACACAAACCCTTGTATGTGGCGCAGAGGAGGACTAATCCCCAACTATATTGAGGCATCACCCTAGCCTCTGCTGTAAATTCGAGTAGGTCGACTAGAGGGGGGTGAATAGTCTTTTCTAAAAATCCCTAAGGCTAAAATAGATTTCTAATGCGGATGCAAAAGTCAATTTAGTTTTGCACAATTAAAACCTAAAAATTCTAGTTTTCTTTAAGTGCACCAACACCCTAAGTCTATGTCAAGATTTGCAAAATTTAATCAATTTAATTCTAAGAATATAAATTGCACAAGAGAGCAAACCACAATGGCACAAGGATGTTTTATCATGGTGTTTGGAGACTTGTCGGCTTCCCTAATCCACGTTGAGGTAAGCCAAACAAATTGGACCGGCTCCATGAATTAAGCTAACACCTCCGAGGTAAGCCCAAACGAATTGGACTAGCTCACAACTTGAACCAACACCTCGATCAAATCGGGGTTGCTCTTCCTCCACTACTGAGATAGCGAGCACCAAACTACTCACAACACGGGCCTTCTCACAAGCTTCTTGAGAAGATCACTGAACCACGATGCCTCCATGCTATCTAGGTGTCGGCAAATACCAAAAGTAATAAGCCAAATCTCTTGCTTGACTCTCACCAAGTGCAACACATGCACAATTGGATGCTTAATCGAATTCTAGTTGCAACACATGCAACTAGAACCTTTCCCTTTGCTCACAAGGTGCAATACATGCACAATTGAGAGGAGAAACTCACACTAGCTCAAGAGAGTGAAATGAGATCCAAGAGATTGCATCCCAACCGGCCATAGTGGGTATTTATAGCCCACACACCAAAACTAGTCGTTGGAGGAGAAAAGGACTGAAAAGCAGCGAAACCCAGCCTAACCGCCAACCAACGGGCAGTCAGACCGGGCTACAATGTAACAGCTATAAACTAGCTATTACAGATAATACCCGGTCAGACCTCCTTCACAAGGTCCGATCCGGTCAGTCTGGACCAGTCAGACCGGACTTCCAGGAGGAAGAAAACTCAAAATCGTGCCCTCTGGAAAAGGTTTACACCAGCCTTATAAGGGCGGCCAGACCGAATTTCTGGTTAGTCCGGGCAAGTCAGTTTGGGCCTAAATTTTAGCACAGACAACACTCGAAAGAATGATCATAACTTTTGACTCTGATGTCAGAATTAAGTGATCTTAGGCTCTATGGGAAAGCTTATTCAAAAGGCTACACAATCCATCTATTTAATTGATCTCAAACATATTTGATCAAATCAATAAGCACAACTCTAAAGAGCCAACACATGGCCTAAGTCCAAGAAAAGAGCAACAAGCAATCTTGGATCATGCCAAGAAATAATGCATGAACTTTAACAATTTGCAAAACAAATTTGTAAACTTTAGTATCATGCCACAAGGAGTAGGTGCATGTACTTCAACCTTTTGCAAAACACATTTATAAATTATAGTCTCATGCTACAAAGAGTTAATGCATGAGCTTCAACTATTTGCAAAACACATTCACAAACAATAGCATCATACCTAGGAGTTAGAGCATGCGGGATTGAGATACCAACATATGATGAGACTCAAGCTACTAGACAAGATCCCTCTTAATAGTACGACAACCTATACTAGCAATCCAGTCTTCTAACCAAACACTGAGACCGGTAAAAGACTAGAAACACATCCTTAGCCTATGCTAGTCATACCTTTACCTTGGGCATCCATCTCGGAGTGATCACTTGATGACGAACACCTCCACTCCAAGTCCTAGTTCTTGATTTGATAATCATCAACACATGATGATTTCCTTTACTCCATGTTCTTAACTTGAATATCATCAACACATGATGATCTTCTTCACTTTGGGATCTTGTCTTGAATATCATCAACACATTATGTTTTTCTTTACTTCGGGATCTTGTTTTAATGCTCATCAACACATGATGACATCCTTCATCCGAATCTTGACTTGATGATAATCAACTCACGATGTCACCCAAAGTCTTCATCATCATGAGACTCAACCTGTTTTACCAACTCATAGAAAATATTAGTCCACATAATGATTATCATTAATTACTAAAATACTCCATTAACTCATAATGGCGGGTCTAGATTCTTCATTCGCGTTAGCCAAAGACTTGGCGATGTGGACGAAGTTAGGGTACACCCAATCGCCCTACGTGGTGGGAAACAGGACTCAGCCAAAGAGATGGAGAAGGTTGGCGATGAGGTGCATCCTAACAACCTCGTCAGGTACATCTAGCGGGAATTGACTAAAATTCTTCAGCCAGGTCCGAGGGACACCACGGGCATCAAACCGATGCCCCAACCAGACCTTCCAGTCCGCCAGCGGACGTCCAGGAACAAGTGGCTCACCCCTGATCGGGAGACCGGTCAAGAATGAGACATCCTAGAGAGTGACCGTCATATCTCCCCACCAAAAGTGGAAGGTGTAGGTCTCGGGTCTCCACCTGTCGACAAGTGCTGACATCACACTGCCGTCTAGGGTGAAGTAGCGTCGACTGAGAGCACCCTCGCAAAGGGCAACAAGACCGTGTCCCGGAGGATTGAGACGTAGCGAGGATCAAGCTCCCAGTAGTGCTTCTCGGTCCAAAGCACGAGGGGTGGAGGGACATCTGTGTCCCCGGTGATCCACAGCTTGCACCGATGATGCTCATCGTAGAAGGGTTCCAATAGCTCTGGTAGAGGCATGACTTGCAAGAGAATAAAGACACAAATTATTAGTGAGTAGATTAATAATGACGATGAGTTACTAGAAATTAAAAATTACGACTAAATACATATAACAATTTAACATACACTATTTAACTACGACCAAATTAGTTGTGACTAATAAAGTACGACCAATTAATTAATACTTAATGAATTACGACAAAATAATTAGGACTAATTAAGTGCGACTAATTTAGATGTGACCTAATTAATCCGAGTAGTTCATCACCACTAAATTAATTATGACTAATTAACTACCACAAATAAATAATTATGACTCAATAATGACAACAAGATTATTCAAGACTAAATTCATTACGATAAATTAAATACCACTAAATTAATTACGACTAATTAATTACCACATATTGAGTATAAATAAATAATTGTGACTTAATAAGACCACTAAATTAAATATGACATAAAATAGCCACTAAATTAATTACGACTAATTAATAAAGGCGTAATTAACTACGACTAATTAATTATGACTAACTAACACCGACTAATTATGAATAATTAATTAGTATATAATTAACTATGCCATGAATAATTACGTAGGATTAATTTAACTACGAGAAATTAAGTACGACCTAATTAATTGCAATTATTTAACTAACACAATTTTAATTACGAAAAAACAAACATGACTAAATCCATTAGGCCTAAATAAGCACATCTGATTAACTACAACTAAGTAACTAACTACACAGTTAGTAAATAAAATACGCACGAGCAAAAAAATACATGCTGAAATTGTCGCTAAAGATGGCTCTAACAATCATTAATCACATGCGAAAAGGAAATTGACAGAGCAAGCGAGCGAGACCGACCGAACGAACGAGGGAGGATGAGATTTTGCGAAGCGTCTCGCCGGCGCGTTCAAATTTCTAGCCGCGAAGCAACAGGAGGAATCGGATTCTCTCCCGCGTTTGGTTTGCATGCATGCACACCCAAGACACCGATGGACGGGTGATGGAAATAAAGCGTGGCGATGGACAACGACAAGACTAAAGGACTGTAGGGGTGGGCTTTCAGCGCGTTTGTGACAGGGTGAAACATTCTTTCGACGCGTCCATGGCAGGGAGGAACGGACAAGAGGACTATCGTGGTAGGGAGCAACAGACCATGCGGCGCTTCCATGCGAGTCCAGGTGTGGGAGGGCCGGCAGAGGCTGTTGTCCGCGCTAGCATGGAATAAAGCAGGCGACGTGGCGAGAGGAGCAGCGTCCGGTCCAGAGAGCAACGGATAAGGTGGACACCGGGCGTGGGACACGCGTCATAGGGCGTGGTGGCGGGCGGAGAGCCGTCTAGGCTAGAGAGCAACGGCGAGGTGCCAAAAGTACCATTCTCCATGTGAACGTCCCGTTTTGTTAAAAGCGGCGCAAACAGTGCTATATACAGCAAAAACTCGGAGAATGTGTGTCTTGTTACGAGTGTTTGTGTGCTCTGATTCGGCGACGGGAGAAAAACAAGGGACGCACCAGGGGAGCTTTTCGGATGAGTTTTGTTTTGCCTGCAAAAAGCGAAGGTAAGAAAAAAAAATCTTAGTGTGATAATTTTTTAGGGAAAATGGCTTCAGAGTCTGGTGATGTTATTTTCAGCTAAAATATGGCAATCTTGTTTAAAAAACAATCTATTTTGGAAGTGCTCCAAATCTCATTTGCAATCACACACTACACTATCTTTAGGACTTGGGCAATTTAGTCTTTAACTATTGATGAGAACATGAAAGCACCACTTGCACCCGTTTCTTGGAAATAATTATAGTATACAGAAGTTTTGCAAGAACGTTTTCAAGTTCCAACCATCAGATATCCCACTAGATATGACGGTGCTTTTCACATGTCGGTATGTACTCTTGATGATTGTTCCAAGGATGATGGTTACGCACCATTTCCAAGCAATTTATTTGATTATCTCGTGCCATGATAACTCACAACCAAAAGAGTTTATTCAAACGCTGTCAAAGACCTTTCAAAGGCAAACACTGTCAAAGATTCTTGAAATTTCTTTTTCATGTCGACGAGAGAAAAAAATTAGTGCGGAAGGGACTGAAGCGAGGCCTTACCTTAGGTGTGTTTGATTCGTTAAATAGAGTGGTCCTGAGTCATCTGGTATGAGAAATGAGTTCGTTCAGCTGTTTGGTTGGTTAAATAGAATTAAACTATTTGGGATGAGCTCGTTCAGGAAAAAATTCCGAACCATACCGTTCACTCGAATTCCAAGGCGTTTGGTGACGTGGCGACTTGATTTATGAGCTTCAAATGACCATATTTCCTAAACCGATTATCCGATTTGCGATCCGATTGAACCGTTGTGTTCCTTATCATTTAATCAACAAAAAAAGACCACTCTTGGCATATTTTAGTGCAAAAAATATCATACGGACCCCACATGTCATAACATCCCAAACACATCCTATTCAACCTTATCCCACCAACCAAACGCACCATTATCCACCACTCCCGTTGAATCCAACGGCCACGGTGGAGCCTCACCCCAAAGAATGTTTTTTTTTTGATGTCTGGGATTTTTTTCCCTCTAGTCTACAGTAAAAGAAGAAGCCACAAAAAAACACCTAGGAGAGCCAACGTTCGACCCTGGGTGAGCTGAGTGCCTCAAGCACCCTGTAGCCAACTGGCCCCAGCCAGTTCCTCCACCCCAAAGAATGTAGGAGAGATTGCATCGGAGGCTGTCATGGCTCTGAATTGATTTCGAAAAGAGCAGACGCCGCGAAAACCAGAGCGCGCGTCGCTAGCCGTGCGGGCAGCAGACGCGACGCGTCTCACGTTGCGTTTGGGCGAAGCTAACGCATTCCACCGTGGCACACTAGCTAGCTAGGAGTACGCGCCCTTTGTAAAGTCGTATGGACCATGATGATCTTTGTTTTCGTGCGTGAGCGTGACGTTGCCATGCCACTGTGCAATGTGTGCGTGCCGGCCAGGATCCACTAGAAAACTGGATTAATTTGAGTTGTGAATCGAGATAGATAGTTTTGGACTAAAGATTTGTAACTTGGGGAAAAAAGAGAGGGCGTTGTTATAGCTCGCCGTTTAAATCGAGCAGCAGAAATATCGAAGCTCATTACTATAAAAAAAAGTTAATACTAGACATCTCATCATAAATAGTTGATCAAAATTGTCTATATTACATGCAATTACAAACGATTCATATTGATAACCGTATGTGTTACTAGTTACGCTAAAACCATCTATGAAGAGATAATATCACAGACGGTTTATATTAAAAACCGTATGTGATACTTCACAGACGGTTCTGAACACGAACCGTCCGTGATAATTGTACTTCACAGATGGTTTTTAATTATAACCGTCTGTGATAATATCGCTTCAGCTCGGTGCGTTTCTTCGACGCCTAATGAGTTTCTTTGTCGCCAATGCGTCTCTTCATTGCATCAATGCCGCTTCGACTCTCCAATACGTCTTTTCGTCCCACGCGTCAAATTTATTCCTTATTTTATAAAAAAGATCATCCGCTCGAAGATGATCATCCCCACATATAACTCTATACTTCTAATTAAGCAGAAATATGGCTCCCTCTCGGCCTATTTCCTTATCGCTGGCATTGATTGCCTACCTAGCCATACTGTACGAGTGCCTCTCTGGCCGTATGTTGGCGGATGCTGCGGAAGAACATTGTAATTTCAACAGTGTCTTCATTCCTCTGCCCGAGGATTTGCCGGAGCAGGTGATGACCACCTTCCACTGTCTTGACATCCTCCTCCGCCACGTTTTCCAAGTGATCTCCCACTTCCGTCAAGTTTACCGCGTCATAGACGTGATCCTACACAATGACGTTGCACATCCAGGAGGCTTGCCGTCACTTGGACTACTTAATCGAGGCGGCGGAGACCGAGACGACCATGCCGAGACCCCTCAAGCAAGGGAAGAGAGTCTATAGGCTCAATTCTTCTTGATTCAACAGTCCGAGGGTCTTTGGGAGACACTCAGATAAGCGCGTCAGTGAGTCGACATATTTCGAGTTTCGTTCGCTGATGATCAAGAACCGTCCGATACTGATGTCGCTGCCTACGAAGTTTTGAAGACGGAGATAGCAGCCTACCTCCGCTACTAGAAAAACTAATTTGTTTATTAAGGTTTCTACCTTTTTTTTAATCTTTGTAAGAAAGCGACTGCATGGCCACGCTGTTTGGCCATATGAAAATTCCAAAATGAAAAAAAAAATCCAGTTTAGAGGTGAAGTTACTATATTATATGTTAAATTACACACACACACACACACACACACGACACACACACACACACACATATATATATATATATATATATATATATATATATATATATATATATATATATATATATATATATATATATAAATTATATCCGATATGTGATATGTATCATAGTTAAAGCAAATTTGAGAACATTTAAATGACAAAATTGACATATAAACATGTAATTTCTTCATGTCATGTAAGTGTATACATGATAATATGCTCAAAACATAGAACTTGAGAATAACTCATATCACGACGGTTCCATAATAGAACCGTCTGTGATATCTCTTTATTAGTAGGAGCCCGCTAGGGTTTGCACCCTAACTCGTCACTCCCAACAGATTCACTCTCGTCTGCTCCTCCCCACCCGAAAGTGCCCCTGACCTCGACACCGCCACTCCGACCCCGTCGCCGACACCACCCTTCTTCCCCGCCACGGCTAGACACATCCTGTTGACTACACAAGACACTCATCCGATAGGAGTGTCTTGTGCAGTGTCAGGGTCGTGCCACAGCTACGGTGACGCCGCCAACCAAATCACTGGGCTTGGCCTCGCGTGTCACTTGCACGTACCGCCACCTGCACCGACTGCCTGCCCGTGTTCCTAGCTTGGTTCTCCAGCGCGGCGCATGCTCGACCTCCTGAACTCGGGTCCTGCCCCCCCGGCTTTGCTTTCCTTATCCTCCCTCTATTCTCCTCTCTGTTAGCTTAATGTCTTTTGTTGAGTTTGATTTTTATGCTTGAGCCTTAAGTTGTGTCCTGATGTTTGTGTGATTTATGCAAGGTGAAGGAGATGGATGAGGGTTGTCTTTGGTGGTAGGGTCATTTGCCATAATTACCAGATCTTGGTATCAACCTCCCTTACTCCTCTCTATCTCTACCCCCGCCTGTGATGAAAATGGCTAGTGCTCGCAATGGATGCTGAGGGCTACTACTCGTGTGGTGGGTTTGGACACTCTTGGTCTTGTTGTCTTGCTGTTGAACTGCTCAATGATGTTAATAGTCTTATGTTGAAATTGAATTGATAATTAGTTCATATTAATAGCCTCCTTACTCTGTGATGTAAACTAAGGGCTATTGGTGTATGTGCATTCTGTGCATCTTGCTTAGTTCATGCTGTAGGTTCAGATTGACAAAAATGAATGGGGCAAAATGGTGGGTTTGGTTAATGCTCTCTGATGTATACTGGGAGTTATTAATGCCAGTTCTTTGTGCTTAGTTGGCTTACATGGGATGTGGTTCGGATGGGGCTTGGCTGCAATTAACTTTTCAAATTTGTAAAGGTTAGACTAATTTGTAAAGCTATAATTAACATACACTACTACAAAAAGGCTAACATCGACGCTCATCACGCAGACGGTTGACCAAAAACCGTCGGTATTACATTCAATCACGCACGGTTTTGGCTTAGAGACCGCTACTCGGGCAAGCGCTTAAAAACTGTTTGTGAAGAGGCAATATCACGCACGGTTCATGTTGAAAACCGCTCGTGAAGTAGCATGAGCAGTTCTCAACAAGAACCGCTCGTGATATTAATTAGTATCACGAGCGGTTCTTAACAATAACCGCTCAGGATAATATCGCTCAGCCGTGAGTTTCTTCATCACCGGCGTACTCGTTTGCCGCCAATCCGCCCGGCCCCGATGCGCTCTCTTCATCGTGATCGATCCGCTTCGGCTCCCCGATGCGTCTCTTCGCCTCACGCCCGAATTTATTCCTTGTTTTATAAAAGGATCATCCGCCATCCAAGATTGTGGATATCATGGGGATATGCTCACGATCTTAATGTGATGATACAATTGGCAATAGCTCTTTGGGTTTGTCGAAACGATCGTTTTCGGTTTTGTTGAAACTGCTTTCAAGCAAGTGTCGATCATCGGTAGTACCGATTGTGTTTACGGTAGTACCATTGGCGGTATTACCGCAAGCAAAGCGGTATGGTTTTTCCAACGAGTGTAATTTGTGTTTTGATTTCGAGGAGCCAGTAGTACCGCCGCTATGGTTGCTTTAGTACCAAGATGATTTTAACGCATCGCTGTGAGCGTATGGTTTTTCCGCAACAAGTGTATTTTGGGAAGTTTTGATTTTTTGGTAGTAGTAGTACCGCTGTTGTTGGAGCGGTATAATCAATATGCGGTAGTACCGACTATAACATGGCGGTAATACCGATTTTGTTTCGATTGTCATTTCAATTGGAGAATTGCTTTTGGGTTAGGTCAAGTTCATGGGTTTCATGGCATATGTGTTGCATGATGCATGTTTTGACTAACGTGGGTCAAGTTGTGAAGAACTTGTTCCGGATTCGATTTCTTTGTCTATTGATGTGCGTGTTGCTTGGAGGTCAATGACGGTCAACGGCGAGGATGATCGGACTAAGCTTGGAGAGCCGAGGTCCGTAACGATCGGGATGCCGGGTGAGGTCAATAGAGTCAAGCATGGCGCAAGAGGGATAAAGGTGACCGAATCAGGCGATTCGGGCGACGGTTCGATCAAGCTGCTGGGTCGGTGCAAGTGCCATGGTGGTTTGGTGGGAGCGGATGGGAGAGACTTGCCGACATGAAGAGAGCCACCGATCAATCCTACACGTGGCGAAGCATGGAGGTGCTTCACTAAGATGGGACTCGGTCTTGAAAAAGATCGAGAAGGGTATTTTGGTAATTTCACCAATACGCTTTGGTGACCTAATGCCAACCCTTGGCGCAAGTCGGTAAGGCCAAGAAGTGGATTAGGTCAAGAGAATTGAAGACGGCGCTTTAAAATGCGTATGCAGGTGACCCGCTTGTTTTGGGCCTTAACGGAGCCCATTAGGTTACTCTTCTAGAAGGTCTAAGCCTCCACTATAAATAGGGGTGTGCTTTGGATAGCCACCCCAACCCTTTCATTGCATTGTAAACCCTAGTTTTGCTTTTGTGCTTAGGGAGTTGATAGTTGGAGGTTAGGGTTCTAGAGAGTTGGATTTGATTTCGTGCTCATGTATTGAGTCTTTGTCCTCCATTGATGGAGTGGTCAGAAACCAATACCATATCAAATCAATCCAAAGAAAGTTCTCTCAAAGATGAGTTCATTTGCTTTCTTTCTCTCTATTTGATGATTTTGAGTCTTTCCTTGATCTCGCGAAGTTTTTGGTTGGTTTCTTGCCGTGATCTAACTTGTTGGGACATGTGGGAACCCATCTAGGATCATCTTGATCATCAATCACCCACGAGCAAGTCTCTAGATCATAGTTTCGCTTTTGACTCGCTTTTTGAACCACCTTCGCTCAATCTGAAAAAGATAGGAACTTTGGCTTGGATCTTCGCGATCCTTGATTGTAATAGGTTCCTAATATCCTTAGGAAGGTGTGTTCCAAATTTGGTGGAGTTTGGCATTACGGTTTAAAAGTTTTGATGATTTTCGATTTCGTTTTCAGTCATTCGTTCATCGTCAGATAAAAGGTAGTATTTTATTTTGCTCGCATGTAGTACCGCTGATGAGGTAGTACCGCACTTACAATGATGGTAGTACCGATTCTCGAAATTTCAAAGACAACTTTTGGTTCTTTGCTCCTGTGCTTTGGGGGTTTGATTAGGATTCAATACAAGGCTTCCGCTTATACTTGTATATTGATCTTCATAGCTCTCATAGCTATTGGAGTGAAATTATTATTGATCCAATCTAATTCGAAAAAGATTTTGAGCTCCTATTCACCCCCTCTAGTCGCCTTTTCGTCCAACAAGTGGTATCGAGTCTTGTTAGTTCAATCTTGATCTTAACCGTCAACGAATCCTGGCGATGGATAAGTACTCAACAAGCCGCATGTCTTTGATGGGCTCGATTATGCCTATTGGAAGAATCGCATGCGAGTCTTCCTTGAGAGCGAAGGACAAGCTATATGGGAGGTTGTTCGATCCTCGCTCGCTTTTGTTCGTTGTTACTTACGGCCAGAGAAATTCTCTTGGCTAACAACAACAAGGCAAAGAACCTTCTATATGCCGGGCTTGGTAGGCAAGAGTACGATAGGATTTGCAATCTTGCGATCGACATGAGATTTGGCACACCTCGAAACTTACCATGAGGGATCGCCCCTGCATCAAGCAAGTGCATCGAATGTCTACAAGCGAGAGTACAACAAATTTGAGATGCGTCCCGTGAGAGCATCGATGACGTCTTTACTCGCTTTTAACAAGGTGATCAATCGATGAAAGTCATTGACATTGAGTACTCTCAATGAGAATGCCACCCACCTCTTGGGTGCAATCAACACCAAGGAGTGGGAGATGAAGGCAATCGCCATAGAGGAGAACGCCGATCTCTAATCTCACTTTGGAGCTGCTTTATAGCAAGCTAAAAACTCATGAGATCAAGAGAGGCGGTAATCCTAAGAAGGATAACATGGCTTTGGTGGTGATCCTCTCAAAGGGACTCTCGATGGTTCTTCCGAGTCTTCTTGGGTTTTCTCTTGCGTGTTTATCTGCTATTCAAGAAGAAGAGTTTGAGAGTCTTCCTGAGGCTGATTTAGCTCTTTTAGCCAAGAAAGTCACACAGGCATATAACAATGTCAGAAACAGAAAGAGAGGTGGCCCTGTGACATGCTATGAGTGTGGAGAGCTATATCACATCCGGGCCAACTGCCCCAAGCTGAAAGGTAAGGGCAACCACAAGATTGAGAAGCCTGCCTGGAAGAAGCCTCAAGGGGGCAAGCCCAAGTATGATGCTGCCAAGCTCATGAAGGCTGCTCACCGGGTCCTTGCCGCTTTTGGAGATCAATCCATGAGCGATGTGGACTCCGGGAGCGAGGAGGACAAGGAGGAGGAGATCCCTCAAGACAAGAAAGGGAAGGCCAAGGACTTCACCGGCATGTGCTTCATGGCCGACTCCGACGACGCCGATGACAACGATGAGGTACTTCCATCCTATGATGCCCTTTCTACTAGATGCGATAACATGTATGAGCAATTGCTTAGTCAAGATAAGGCTTTAGAGTTCACCATGGCTAGGAACAAGGATCTAGTGTCACAAGTCGAGAATTTGACATTAGAGATTGTGAATGCTAAGAGTCTAGATGTTGATGAATGTTCATCCCGCCATGCTTTGCACTCAACCTGTCTAAGCTACAATCTGCTCATGATATTGCTTTGCATCAACTTGAAAATGCTAGAACCGAGCTAATTGATGTTAAATCTGCTCCATGTGAAAAATGCTTAGAGTCTAGCAATTTGGATGCCTCGCAATGTGAAATCTAGCTTTGCTCTTTTCGCTTAGAACGTAAACATGAAGTTAAGGATATTCTAGAAGCAATTAGAGCTAAATTTGCAAGCTTAAGAATACAATTGATTCTACATCTTGTGCTTCTTGTGCTGCCTATAAGCTTGAAGTTGCTCATCTTAAGGAGAAACATGCTAGAGCCATTAAGGGCAAGACTTGTGAATCATGTGCTAATATTGGAAAAGAGAATGCATATCTCAAGGATACTTTAGAAAGATTCTCTAATGGTGAAAAACAGTTGAACATGATTCTAGATAAATCTAAAACTCCTTTTAAGAAGCAAGGTTTAGGATACAACTCTGCCCAGGACATGTCCAAGTCTAATGTCATTCAGGTCTTGGAAAATGGCTTAGTTGAATTCAAAACCCAACCTGCAAAAACTGTCTTTAAATCATAGGTTTGTCCAACCTTCTTTTGAGGCAAAAGGTGCTTCTCCTAGTGGTACAAAATACCATTGCACCTATTGCAAGAAGAGTGGACATTTGGTTGAGTTCTCACATGAGGTTGAAGAACGCTAAGAAAAATATTGCTAGAATGTCATCTAATCAACCTAGAGCTTTTATGAGACATGGTCACATACATAAGAAGAACCCCACTCTAGGATTTGTTGCACATGCTCATCACCATGTTCCTAGACAAGATGCATCTCATGTTCTGGTTACCATTGCTCATAATAGAACTGCTAATAAAGTCAAGGATAGCACATCTGCTTTGCATACTACTCGCAGACGAGTGTCTCAGTACCGGGTTCCCAAGTCGCTTCTAACTAACCCCAGTATTGAGACACATCGCTCTTTTGTTCCTTGATTTTCAGGATTGGCGCGGAAGGGGGAAGAACACATGGTTCGTCGACTCCGGGTGTTCACGCCACATGACCGGAGACTCAAGATGGTTCACCTCCTTCACGCGATCAACCGGTGATGACTTCATCACCTTTGGAGATGATACACAAGGGCGCATTGAAGGAACTGGAATGATTAGGGTGAACGACAAGTTCATTCTCAAGGACGTCGCGCTTGTGTCTAAGCTAAGGTACAATCTCCTTTTCGCCTCACACTTCTCGATGATGGCTATGAGACTCGCTTTTAAGAAGAATGCCTGTCGTGGTGCTTGATTCTTTTGGTGAGCTCTGCTTTTGGGATTTCTAGAGTTGGTAGAATTTTTGGAGCTGATTTTTCTGAGTCTCTTGCTGGATCCCTTAAGTGCTTAATTGCTTCTTCTTCTGATATCTGGCTTTGGCACCGACGGTTGGGGCACATTGGTTTTGATCATCTGACACGAGTTAGCGGCCTTGATCTCATGAGAGGTTTGCCTAAACTCAAAGCTGTCAAGGATGTCAGAGTAAGCGCCTCGTAGGCATGGCAAGCAAGTTGCCGCCTCACACCCGTCATTGACTATGGTCATGACTGACGGACCGGGACAGTTGCTTCATATGGATACTGTTGGTCCTGCTAGGGTTCGGTCAGTCGGTGGCAATTGGTACATTCTTGTCATAGTCGATGATTTTTCGAGATACTCTTGGGTGTTCTTTCTTGCTTCGAAGGATGAGGCTTTTGATCATTTTCATGACCTTGTTCTTCGTTTGGCTTCTGAACTTCCTGGTGCCTTGAGAGCGATCCGCAGTGACAATGGCACGGAGTTCAAAATGCTTCTTTTCGCCTCTTTTTGTGCCGAAGCGCAGATTGAGCATCGCTTCTCTTCTCCACACGCCCTCAACAAAATGGCGCTAGGAAAGGAAGAACAGACTCTAGTTGAGATGGCTAGAACGATGTCGATGAGTATAGCACACCGAGGAGGTTTTGGGCGAAGCTATTGCTAAATTTTGCCATATTTCAAACCGTGTCTTTTTGAGACCGCCTTTGGGCAAGACTTCATATGAGCTTCGTTTTGGCAAAAACCCTCTGTCTCTCACTTTCGAGTCTTTGGATCAAGTGTTTTATTCTCAAGACAGGAACCTAGATAAATTTGAATCAAGGACTTGTGATGGTTTATTTCGGGTTATCCCGCTCATTCGAGGGGTTTTCGGTTTTTAATGTTGAAACTAACATTGTTCAGAGACATGCAATGTCACTTTTGATGAGACTAGCCTCGAGCTAGATCCGATGTTTTAGGTGACTTACAGTGACAGAGAGCATTTTTGTTGAAGAAGATGAGGATGAACTTGATTTTGCTCCTTCACTGCTGTCGATGTTCCTGCAAGCCGCCCAAGCCCGTAACTCGCTACGATCGCTTCACCTCCAATTGAGGCTCTCGCTGCGACTTCTTCATCGTGATAGATCATGAGGTTGAGGAGATGCTATCTCCCCAGCGCTCCTTTGCACATTCGAAGCAACACCCTCCGGATTAGATGATTGGTAATCTCCATGAGCGAGTCACTCGCCTGTATCATGATCCGAGTCTTTTCTCTCACTCTGCATTTGTAGCTTCTTTTGAACCCAAAGATATATCACATGCTTTATCTGATGCTAGTTGGGTCAATGCCATGCATGAGGAGTTAGAGAATTTTGAAAGAAATAAAGTTTGGAACCTTGTAGATCCTCCTAGTGGTCATAATGTTATAGGAACCCGTTGGGTGTTCAAAAATAAACAAAATGAGGATGGTTCTGTGGTTAGAAACAAGGCTAGGTTGGTAGCTCATGGTTTTAGCCAAAGTTGAGGGGTTAGATTTTGATGAGACCTTCGCCTCCTGTTGCTAGATTAGAAGCCATTCAAGATTTGCTTGCATTTGTCTGCATCTAAAGGTTTTAGGTTGCATCAAATGGATGTTAAGAGTGCCTTTCTGAATGGTTTTATAGAGGAGGAAGTGTATGTTAGGCAACCCCCTGGCTTTGAGGATCCCAAGCACCCTGATCGTGTTTTTAAGCTATCCAAAGCCTTGTATGGTCTTAAGCAAGCCCCTAGAGCCTGGTATGATAGACTTAAGACCTTCTTGCTTAAGAATGATTTTGAAATGGGAAAAGTTGATAAGACTCTTTTCATTCTTAGGCATGGCAATGACTTCCTGCTTGTTCAGATATATGTTGATGATATTATCTTTGGTGGTTCCTCTAATGCTCTTGTTTCTAGTTTTTCTGAGACCATGTCCAGGGAATTCGAGATGAGTATGATGGGAGAGCTCAACTACTGGGCTACAAATCAAGCAATGCAAGGAAGGGATCTTCATCCATCAAACGAAGCACACCAAGGATTTGCTCAAGCGCTTTTGAGATGGGTGATTGCAAGTTTATCGCCACTCCCATGGCGACATCGATCGCTTTGGATCCAGATGAGGAAGGAGAAGCCGGATCAACGCGAGTACCGCAAAGATGATCGGCTCCCTTCAGACTGACGGCCTCAAGACCGACATCCACTTCATGTCCGCCCTCAGGCGAGGTTTCAGCGCCACCGAGGACTTCACATCGCCAAGCCGTTAAGCGATTTTCAGTATTTACACTCTACCCTTCAAGATGGCATTTGGTATTCTTGTTCTTCTTCACGTCCATTCGGGGTTTTCAGATTCGATTTTGTGGGTCAGAGGCTAGATAGGAAGAGCACATCCGCACATGTCATTTCTAGGCACTTCTCTTGTCTCTTGGTCTTCTAGGAAGCGGTCTTACATTGCACAATCCATCATCGGTTTAATATGTAGTCAGCCGCTAGTTGTCAGAGTCGATTTTGTGGATGGTCTCCACTCTTAAGGATTTTGGGTTAACCTTTGCTAGTGTTCCTCTTTTCTCGTGACAACACTTCGCTATCAACATTGCTAAAACCCAAAGGCAACATTCTAGGACCAAACACATAGACATTCGCTATCACTTCCTTAGAGACCACGTTGAGAAGGGTGATATTGTGCTGCATTTTGTGGAGTCCGAGGCTCAGTTAGCCGATATCCTCACCAAGCCTTTAGACCCAACAAGGTTTGCCACCTTGAGGAGTGAGTTAGGGGTAATTTATCCCTATGGGTTGGTTTGAGGGGGAGTTGGATCTTTTCTGATCTTTCTTTGTTCATTTGATCTTTTCTTGTTTTTCTTTTTGAACTTGTTGATCTTTTTGGTCTTTTAGGCTTTATGAGCTTTTCTTGCATCTCATTGTATCATATTGCATTTCATATGAAAAATCCAAAAAGATGCATTGTAATATAAGCTTTTCGCTTATCTTTTAAAATTGATGAAGCTTTGCTTATTACCCTTTGGAGCTTTAGTGTTTCAAATTCTTGCTCAATGCCATGTCTAGTTCTTTGACTTGCTAGAATTATCATGCTTTCACATGTGTAGCTAAGTCTTTGCTGTATGAGCTAGAACTTGAAAAACAACTTGAACTAAGAAATTAGCAATTTGTGAATTGTTTAGCCAGCCATGCATAATTAGTGCTCCTTTTGTGACATTGGCCTCGCAAAATTGCTTTGTTAGCTCTTGAATCTAGCTTTGATCATTACTTGAGCTTTTGTGTTCTTGAGAATCTAAAACCGCTCTTGTGAAAAATGAAAATCAAACTTCAAGATTGTCTTATGCTTAAATTGTGCCAAACTACTCTTACGAGACTGCATGTCAAAGACATGAACTTGGAGATAGTTTGATGATCCGCACGATCTCATGGGGACCGCTTGTCACAACCGACATGAACCTCAAGATTTGTCGCCTCGTAGAAGCTTAGGAAGAGTTTGTGGATGGCTCCTAGTCCCAGATCTTCTTCACTAAGATATACCTTTAATCAACTTTTGGTCAAGCTTAGGATGAGTTTGTGGATGGCTCCTAGTCCAGATCTTGTCACTAAGTTAGACCATTAGTCAACTTCAATATTCATTGCAAATGAAAAACAGTTGAAAAATGGGCGTTTGAGAAAATTGAGCAAAACGATTCATTTCAGGACCTATTTGTCTCTTAATGTGGTCATTGTTAGCTTTTTGATCTCACATTGACATTTTGACATGGCCAGTATCATTTTAGGATCCCTGTTGATGAACTTGCTAGATTTGAAGTTTTGCTTAAAATGCTAAAATTCATTGCTTTATATTGAGCCTTCTTGCTTAGCTTTGTTATATATGTCTTATCATGATTTTGCTAGCGTTGTTAGGCTTGATATGTTGTTTGTGCAACTTTAGAAATGCTAGCTTGTTCTTTTGGGTAATCTCCAAAGCTTCTTGTACTCAACAATTGAAAAATACAAAAAATTGAAGCCACTCCATTGCATTTCATGCATGCTCCATCTTATGCTTTTTCCTCATTCTCGCATTTGTTATCTCTCGACGAGAGGAAGGCGTGATTCCTTGATGACTCCATTGTCAAAGGGGGAGAAGATATTGTAAAAATGTTAAAAAGGGGAGAAGTTGTTTGGGGAGAAGGTGTTTTGAAAAAGGGGGAGCTACTTGGAGAAAATTTGAAATTCGAGGATCATAGTGAGGGGAGTTTCTTATTTGCTTTCTTGTGATCTTATTGCCTTTTTCTGAACTTGAAGTGCAATTCTTGATCCTCACCATGATCAAAGGTCATATCGAACAATTGTTCTTTCATTTGGACCTTAAGTGAGATTTTGACCCGCTTTCGAAAATGAAGCTTTTCGCCTTCTTTTGCCAGATCTCACTTGTCGATTCTATTTCGAGCCAACTTGGTCATTCCTCTGCTTGTTCTCGCATTTGGACCAAGTTGTGCCTTTGAGCGAAAAAACGCCGAAGTTTTTACTTTTTCAAACCTCAAAATTTGATTTAGGGAAATTGCCAATGTGTTCATCAAGGGGAGATTGTGGATATCATGGGGATATGCTCACGATCTTAATGTGATGATACAATTGGCAATAGCTCTTTGGGTTTGTCGAAACGATCGCTTTTGGTTTTGTTGAAATCTATTTTCAAAGAAGTGTCGATCATCGGTAGAGTACCGGATTGTGTTTGGCGGTAGTATCTTTGGGTGGTATTACCGCAAGCAAAGCGGTATGGTTTTTCCGTAACCAGTGTAATTTGTGTTTTGGATTTTCGAGGAGCGGTAGTACCGCGCTATGGTTGCTTGAGTACCAAGATGATTCGAACGATCGCGTGTGAGCGGTATGGTTTTTCCGCAACAAGTGTATTTTGGGAAGTTTTGATTTCTTTGGTAACGGTAGTACCGCCGTTGTTGGAGCTAAGACGATCAAGATATGTAGTACCGCCATAACATGGCGGTAGTACCGATTTTGTTCGATTGTCATTTCAATTGGAGAATTGCTTTTGGGTTAGGTCAAGTTCATGGGTTTCATGGCATATGTGTTGCATGATGCATGTTTTGACTAACGTGGGTCAAGTTGTGAAGAACTTGTTCCTGATTCGATTTCTTTGTCTATTGATGTGCGAGGTTGCTTGGAGGTCAATGACGGTCAATCGGCGAGGATGATCGGACTAAGCTTGGAGAGCCGAGGTCCGTAACGATCGGGATGCCGTGAGGTCAATAGAGTCAAGCATGGCGCAAGAGGGATAAAGGTGACCGAATCCGGCAGCTCGGCGACGGGTTCGATCAAGCGCTGGGTCTGCAAGTGCCATGGTGGTTTTTGGGAGCTAGATGGAGAGACTTGCCGACATGAAGAGAGTCACCGATCAACCTACACGTGGCGAAGCATGGGAGGTGCTTCACGAAGATGGGACTCGGTCTTTGAAAAAGATCGAGAAGGGGTATTTTGGTAATTTCACCAACATCGCCTTTGGTGACCTAATGCCAACTCCTGGCGCAAGTCGGGCCAAGAAGTGGATTAGGTCAAGAGAATTGAAGACGGCGCTTTAAAATGCGTATGCAGGTGACCCGCTTGTTTTGGGCCTTAACGGAGCCCATTAGGGTTACTCTTCTAGAAGGTCTAAGCCTCCACTATAAATAGGGGTGTCTTGGATGCACCACCCCAACCCTTTCATTGCATTGTAAACCCTAGTTTTGCTTTTGTGCTTAGGGAGTTGATAGTTGGAGGTTAGGGTTCTAGAGAGTTGGATTTGATTTCGTGCTCATGTATTGAGTCTTTGTCCTCCATTGATGGAGTGGTCAGAAACCAATACCATATCAAATCAATCCAAAGAAAGTTCTCTCAAAGATGAGTTCATTTGCTTTCTTTCTCTCTATTTGATGATTTTGAGTCTTTCCTTGATCTGCATGAAGTTTTTGGTTGGTTTCTTGTCGTGATCTAACTTGTTGGGACATGTGGGAACCCATCTAGGATCATCTTGATCATCAATCACCCACGAGCAAGTCTCTAGATCATAGTTTCGCTTTTGACTCGCTTTTGAACCACCTTCGCTCAATCTGAAAAAGATAGGAACTTTGGCTTGGATCTCTGCGATCCTTGATTGGAATAGGTTCCTAATATCCTTAGGAAGGTGTGTTCCAAATTTGGTGGAGTTTGGCCTTACGGTTTAAAAGTTTTGATGATTTTCGATTTCGTTTCAGTCGTTTCGTTCATCGTCAGATAAAAGGTAGTACCTTTATTTTGCTCGATGTAGTACCGCTGATGAGGTAGTACCGCACTTACAACAAATGGTAGTACCGATTCCTGAAATTTCAAAGACAACTTTTGGTTCTTTGTCTCGTGCTTTGGGGGTTTGATTAGATTCAATACAAGGCTTCCGCTATACTTGTATATTGATCTTCATAGCTCTCATAGCTATTGGAGTGAAATTATTATTGATCCAATCTAATTGAAAAAGATTTTGAGCTCCTATTCACCCCCTCTAGTCGCCTTTTCGGTCCAACAAAGATGATCATCCCCACATACTTATAAAAAAAAAGAAATGGTCTGCTTTCTTCCTTGTCGTGCGCATGACCGATGGCCTTCCCGCCGACTTTGTCACAGCACCTCTCTCGGTGTCACGTTGAACCGTCTTGCGGAAGAACACTTCGCTTGATCAGCAGTGTCTTCACTCGCTCTGCCATGTGAAATTCTTGGGAGCAGGTGGGCCACCTTCCGCCGTCTTGACATCCTCCTCCGCCGTGTCTTAGGGTGATCTCCACTTCGGTGAGTTTACGCGTCATCGACATAGTCCTCCAAAACGGCGTTGCGCCTCCGTGAGGCTTGCCGTCACTTGGATCGTGGAATCGAGGCGGCGACGTAATCGAAGTCGACTGTGCCGAGACCTCTCAAGCAAGGGAAGAGAGCCTATGGGCTCAATTCTTCTTAGTTCAACGATCGAGGGTCTTGGAGACACTCGAGCGAAGCGAGTCAGCGGTGGGCGCATTTTGAGCTTCGTTCGCTAATGATCGAGAACCGTCCGTCTTGACACCGCCGCTTATGAAGTATTGCAGATGGAGATAGCGACCTACCTTCGCCACTAGAAAAACCTTGTTTAATTATAGGTTTACGCTTTTTAATATAAACATGTAATTTCTTCATGTCATGTAAGTGTATATACTTGAGAAAAATCATTTCACGAGCAGGTTCCATTATGGAACCGTCTGATATATGTACATATCGAGACGGTTCTATTATGGAACCGTCGTGATATTATCACCGACGGTTCCATAATAGAACCGTCTCGATAAGTCTCTTTATAAGTAGGAGCTAGCCCGGCTTGCCGCTAGGGTTTGCGCTCTAACTCGTCACTACCAGTGACCTTACTCTCGTCCGTTCCCTCCCGTCATTCTTGGCGCCGCCATTCTTCTCGTCGCCGACGGTTGTGGCATCTGGTGACCTTGCAAAAGACACTCAGACGATAAGAGTGTCTTTTTCAAGTATCACCGTTATATCTAACCACGATAACGTAAACTCGTCACTCACCCCGGCCGCTAGGGTTTGCGCCCGCCTAACTCCGCTCCTCCCCACCTCGACGCCGCCGCTCGACCTCGTCGCCGTCGCCGCCCGACCCCACTAGCGCTTCGCTAGGGCGCGAGCTTTGCTTTCCCCATCCTCCTCTATTCTCCTCTAGATCTGTTAGCTTAATGTCTTTTGTTGAGTTTGATTTTTATGCATGAGCCTTAAGTTGTGTCTCGATGTTTGTGTGATTTATGCAAGGTAAAGGAAATGGATGAGGGTTGTCTTTGGTGGTGGGGGTCGCCACCGTGGTTGCTTGTTGTACTAAGGTCCCTCTCTGTCTCTACCCTCCTTGCTCTGTGATGAAAATGGCTAGCTAGTGCTCTGCGATGGATGCCGAGGGCTACTCTTGGTGTGGTGGGTTTGGACACCCTTGGTCTTGTTCTCTTCTCGATGAAGCGCTCAATGATGTTAATAGTCTTATGCTGAAATTGAATTGATAATTAGTTCATATTAATAGTCCCTTGCTCTGTGATGTAATGATGTAAATAGTCTTATCTGAAATTGAATTGATAATTAGTTCATATTAATAGTCCCCTTGCTCTGTGATGTAATGGTGTCAATAGTCTTATGCTGAAATTGAATTGATAATTAGTTCATATTAATAGTCCCTTGCTCGTGATGTAATGATGTAAATAGTCTTATGCTGAAATTGAATTGATAATTAGTTCATATTAATAGTCCCCTTGCTCTGTGATGTAATGATGTAAATAGTCTTATGCTGAAATTGAATTGATAATTAGTTCATATTAATAGTCCCCTTGTTCATACCGGTCAAGTTCTCCTACCTCTTGCGTGCAGCACGTCCTACCATTCCATTCATAATCTCTTCTCTATAAAGTCTCCAAGCGTTGGTTTGCTTGTGCCATTAAACAGGCATCATATATATATATATTATATATATATTATTAAATGATCCTCGACCACTTTAGGAAATTCGTTCATGACATGAGAAGAATGAGGCAGCATCCACGGGCAATCTCATTGAGCCCTGTAAGTTTAAAAAGTATGGATGCAAAGAAGCGGTCGGACATCCAATTACGGATTGGGCGTCGCTATGTTGAAAGTGGCGTTGATCTTAACTACTCCGTGGGAAGTGGCATCATGTATTAGCAACCAACAATTCTTGAGCATGTAATTGTCTTTAAATCCAACAAGAACACCAAGCAACAAGTTGAGAATTCTTTTGAAATATGAGAATGGTTGCTGTACAAGTGTACCAACGCTGGTCCTTTATAGAAAAGTCATCACAGACAGGTTCCAATGGCCACAAACCGCTCGGGATATCATCACTGATCACGGTTTTGCCAGGTCGAAACCGCTCGTGATATATGCTTATCACGAGGCGGTTTGCCAGGCTGAAACCGTCGCGGATATGTGCTTATCTGTGGCTGTCTTATGAGATGGTTTGTGGATGAAACCGTCGTGATATTACTATCGCAGACGGTTTGAACCACAAACCGCGGAAAGTATACATCATGAGCGGTTCAAAACCGTCGTGATGACCTCATGTCATCATCGACCCATAAACTCGGGCGGCTCCACGAAAACCGCGTGATGACATTTTGAACCGCCTCATGAAAGACTTTTCTGTAGTAGTGATACAAATTATTTATTAATTGCTATGTATTCTATTCCAAAACAAGACCAAATGAGTCAAAAGCTACTACAACACCTCTTCACCTGTCTCTCGCCATTCATTTCACCTTTGTCTGTGTAACTGTGTTCATGCTAGTCAAGTTCTCCCCTGCGTCCTAGGTACATCCTACCATTCCATTTCTGATCTCTTCTCTATAAAGCCTTCAAGCAGTGGCTGCTTCACACACACGCACACACACACACACACACACACACACACACACACACACACACATATATAGTTTATAGTCCCGGCCACTTTCGGGGGTCTCACTACTTAGAGATTTTATAGAGAATATATATCACCTATGATAGTCAACTATCACAGACGGTTTCATCTACAAACCGTCTTTGATAGTTAGCTATCACAGACGGTTCTGAGTTAATAACCATTTGTAATAGTTTGCATCACAAATAGTTCAAAAATTGTCTATGATAACCTCATGTCATTACTGACTCATAAACTCAGACGACTTATAAAACTGTCTGTGATGACGTTTTTGAACCGTTTATGAATACCTTTTCTATAGTAGTGCTAGCGATATAGTGGAGGTCAGTTGGAAACGGTTCGATCTCCCTGTGAGATGAGATGTGCGTATTAAACCTCTCTTTCAGCTCGATTTTAGTGGTTCTAGCTGAGATCGAACCGACACCGGCGTGTTTGCCGTTTGAGGAAAAGACAAGTGGCCGATGTCCTCCGGCAGCTCATCACCCAAGACGACATCCTTTCCCACCCTCTCCTAGAAGGTCAGCCGTGTCCAGTGATCCGATACGCAGATGACACCATTATATTGCTTCGTGGAGATCATGCTCGTCTTCTCCCGCTCCAACAACTGCTGCATCACTTCTCCCAAGCTACTAGTCTTTCGGTGAATTAGCACAAAAGCACTGTTGTGTATAGCTTATATATAATAAGGTAAAAGGAAGAGGCTGTATCCGGATATCCAGAAAGCGGGAGCGTATAGTACGTTTTTCGAACACAACCCTACAGGGAAGGTATTTCTTCACTGCCACAGATTTCTCCATCTTGTCGCCGAGAGAGACAATCTGATTGTACAGTGGAGTCAGCTTGCCGGCGAACTTGTACACCGACTGGGTTTCTCCCATATGGAGATTCTCAAACTCGGTGTGCAAATTCTGGAGCCGCACCTCCTTCACGCGGTCAACTCCCTCGTGTATCGTCTGAAGCGTCACCCATGCCTCACGTGCTATCTCCTTGCCGATGAGCTACCGCATCATGGAGTCTGGCACTGCCTGGCAGATAATGGCCAAAGCCGTCTGGTCCACCTAGTCGTCCACCTCCTTGTCCTTCATCTTCGGATCGACTGCACCTTAGACTCCCTGAGCGCGCATGTTTGCCTTCATCTTCATAGCCCACACCGGGTAATTGTCGGTCGTCGGGATAGGATATAGGAGGGAGAACGGCCCATCCTGGGTCTTCGCCTTATCGCCTATAATCTTCAGATAACATCAAGATCAAGAAGCTCTGATATCAACTTTTGGAACAAACCGAACACTACTACAGAAAAGGTATTCACAGATGGTTCAAAAACGTCATCACAGACGGTTTCGTGAGCCGTCTGAGTTTATGGGTCAGTAATGACATGAGGTGATGCATACTTTCACAGACGGTTATTAACTGAGAACCGTCTGTGATAAGTATATATCACAAATGGTTTGTGGTGACATTGTTTGTTATAAGTACTTATCACGAACGGTTTGTGCATTGAAACAAATCTGTGATGACTTTTCTCTATAAATAGCGTTGGTACTTGTGCCATTAAATCGACATCATATATATATATATATATATATATATATATATATATATATATATATATATATATATTGTTCATAGTCTCTCGGCCACTTTGGGGGATCGTCACATGACATGAGAAGGATGAGGCGGTAGCCACGGATAACCTCATTGAGCCCTGCAAGTTTAAAAAATATGGATGCCAAGAGGCGTCGGGACATCCAATTTACGGATGTTGTCGATAGGTAATTGGACCTAGGTTCGAAAGTGGCGTGGGCCTTGGTATTCAAGCGGGAAGTGGCATCATGTATCGACAACTAACCATTCTTGAGCATGTAATCGTCTTTAAACCCAACAAGAACACCAAGCAACCATTCTCACATTTCAAAAGAATTCTCAACTTGTTGCTTGGTGTTCTTGTTGGGTTTAAAGACAATTACATGCTCAAGAATTGTTGGTTGTCGATAGATGATGCCACTTCCAACCGAGTACCCGCATCAACGCCACTTTCAACATAGCGACGCCCAATTACCTATCGACAACATCCGGGTAATTGGATGTCTTGACGCCTCTTGCATCCATACTTTTTAAACTTGCAGGGCTCAATGAGGTTGCCCGTGGATACCGCCTCATCCTTCTTATGTCATGGATGACCCTCTAAAGTGGTCAGACTACGAACAATATATATATGATGCCGGTTTTAATGGCACAAACAGCCACTACTTGGAGATTTTATAGAGAAGAGATTATGAATGGAATGGTAGGACGTACCTGGGACGCAAGAGGTAGGAGAACTTGATCGGCATGAACACAGTTACACAGACAAAGGTGAAATGAATGGCGAGAGACAGCATAAGACTATTAACATCATTACATCATAGAGCAAGGGGACTATTAATATGAACTAATTATCAATTCAATTTCAGCATAAGACGATTAACATCATTACATCACAGAGCAAGAGGACTATTAATATGAACTAATTATCAATTCAATTTCAGCATAAGACTATTGATATCGTTACATCACGAGCAAGGGGACTATTAATATGAATTAATTATCAATTCAATTTCACATAAGACTATTGACATCATTACATCACAGAGCAAGGGACTATTAATATGAACTAATTATCAATTCAATTTGACATAAGACTATTAACATCATCGAGCGGTTCATCAACAAGACAACAAGACCAAGGGTGTCCAAACCCACCACACCGAGAGTAGCCCTCGGCATCTATCGCAGAGCACTAGCCATTTTCATCACGAGCAAGGGGTAGAGACAGAGAGGAGTAAGGTAGGGTGATACCTCGATCAAGCGCAACCACGGTGGCGACCCCACCACCAAAGACAACCCTCATCCATCTCTTTCACCTTGCATAAATCACACAAACATCGAGGACACAACTTAAGGCTCAAGCATAAAAATCAAACTCAACAAAAGACATTAAGCTAACAGATCTAGAGGAGAATAGAGGAGGATGGGAAAGCAAAGCCCGCTGAGGGCTCGAGCGCAAGAGGCGAGCGGAGAACCAAGCCATGGCGGCGTGGCGTGCACGAGGTGGCGGCGTCACCGTGGTTGTGGCGCGACCACGACCTTGCACAAGACACTACGACTATCGTACGATCTTGTGCAGTGTAGAGTGGTGTCACAACCTGCGGTGACGGGGTTGGGCGGCGGCGTCGAGGTGGGGAGGGGAACGGACAAGAGTAAATGCGTTGGGGAGTGACGAGTTAGGGCAAGTGCAAACCCTAGTGGCGCTGGGGAGTGACGAGTTAGGGCGAGCGCAAACCCTAGTGGCGCTGGGGAGTGACGAGTTAGGGCGGGCGCAAACCCTAGTGGCCGAGGCTCCTACTAATAAAGAGACTTATCACAGACGGTTCTATTATAGAACCGTCGGTGATAATTATCACGAATGGTTCCATAATGGAACCGTCGTGAAATGATTTTTTTTTCAAGTATATTTATCTTGTATATACACTTACATGACATGAAGAAATTACATGTTTGTATGTCAATTTTGTCATTTAAATCTGCGAGAAAATTTGCTTTAACTATATATACATATACATATACATACATACATATATATATATATACACACACACACACACATATATGCATATACATATACATATATATATGCATATACATATACATATACATATATAATTTGTTCTACTAAACCGTCTACGATATAATTAATATTAATTAATATAACTTCACCTCCAAACTAGATTTTTTCCACAAAACCGTCTACGATATATATATATATATATATATATATATATATATATATATAGAGAGAGAGAGAGAGAGAGAGAGAGAGAGAGAGTAATAATTCAACATATAATTAATATAGTAATTAAGTTCACCTCCAAACTTCTTTTTTCATTTTGGAATTTTCATATGGCCAAACAAAGTGTGGCGAGTCACTTACAAAAGATTAAAAAAGTAGAAACCTATAATTAAACAAAGTTTTTCTAGTGGCGGAGGTAGGTCGCTATCTCCGTCTTCAATACTTCATAGGCGACGGCGTCGGCATCGGACGGTTCTTGATCATCAACGAACGAAGCCTGGAAATCGTCCACCCATTGATGCGCTCGTTCGAGTGTCTCCGAAGACCCTCGATTGTTGAACCAAGAAGAATTGAGCCCATAGGCTCTCTTCTTGCTTAAGGGGTCTCGGCACAGTCGACTCGATGCTTCTTGCCGTCTCGATTCTGTGATCAAGTGATGACAAGCCTCTGAGAGGCGATGCAACGTCGTTTGGAGGACCATGTCGAGGCGATAGCTTCGCCGAAAGTAGGAGATCACCCGGAAGACGCGGCGGAGGAGGATGTGAAGACGGCGGAAGGTGGCCGTCACCTGCTCCGGCAAATTCTCGGCCGACGTAGGGAGTGAAGACACTGTTGAAACAATGTTCTTTCGTATGCGGTTCAACGTCTGTGAGAGATTTGCTCGTCTGAGTCGGCCGGTAGGCCATCAATGCGGCGACAAGGAAGAGGCGACCATTTCTTTTTTTATAAGTATGTAGAGATGATCATCTTCGATGGCAGATGATCCTTTTATAAAACAAGGTATAAATTCAGAGCGTGAGGCGAAGAGGCGATCGAGGGCGAAGCGGATCGATGCGACGAAGAGCGCGATTGGGGGGCCAAGCAGATGGTGACGAAGAAGAAAACGCATTGGTCAGTGGCGATATTATCACGAGCGGTTATAACAAAAAAACCATCTATGATATGTGGTAATATCACGGACGGTTATTATTAAGAACCGTGTGTGATGTTACCTGAGCGGTTCTTTGTTGAAAACCGTCGTGATATGTAAAATTATCATAAGCGGTTATTAACAAGAACCGCCTGCGCGATACTTCGAATGGTTTTCAACATGAACCGTCTATGATATTACCTCTTCACGAGCGGTTTTAAGCGTAGCGATGTCTGAGCGGTCTTTAAACCAAAACCGTGCGTGATTGCATATGTCTGAGCAGTTTTGATTAACCGTGCGTGATGAGGCGTTCAGTATTAGCCTTTTTGAAGTAGTGGAAAACGAATCTCACGTAGACAAGAAATTTTGGTGTAGCACTGCACAGCTTTTTCGTTACTTCTTTTCTTCTCAACTCAACACATTGGTTGCTTTCTTACTTACATTGATTCGACTCAATGCTTCTAAACTCTTGCTTGTTGTACCATTGTTACAAGACTATACATGCTTATATAGCCTTCTGAATGTACACAAATCCATTCTACTCGGACACGGAAACCAATACAGAAACGGAAAAACTAAAATAAGATTATTTCCAACACAGCTCGCTCATGCATTCCCGCCTATATATTCTCGCTGCATCTACACCTCCCAGACGGTAGCAGAAGCGTTGGCCAGCGGCATGCTCCAGATGGAACTTCAGGCTCGCCTCTCAGCACAGGCACAAAGTGTAGCTGGGTATTCTCCAAGCGCAAATCACGCCTCAGCTTCTCAGCGAAAACGATGATCACCGAACCATCCCGGGTCTTGCATTGCACTGACAGACACGTGAACACATCTGACGTGTAACAAATGCAAAACAAGATTAATCTAACAGAGTGTTCTTCTGGATACTCAGACACTGCAAAACTAGGACAAAATCCTTCCTCTTCAAGTTGCGATGGGTGAGCAACCACGATTTCCCCTTCTGTCCCGGAATGGAAGAAGACGCGGATCATCTCTTTCTCATATGCCCATCCTCATGGGGCTTCTTGGAACGCATTCTCCCCTCGCACTTCAACAGCATGTACTGCCTGGGATTGCGATGTGAGGCCGTTGTGGATGATCTCCCCCTGCCGTCTCTCCAGTGGAAGCACACTATTCTGCTCCTCTCACTCTGGACTATTTCGAAGCGACGTCACGTCACAGGAAAGCTTTTGGCAACAAGGTTATGGATGCCCAAGACACCGTCCAATCCTTCCGCGAGCACCTCAGGACAGCGCATTCCCCAGAATTGGTGTGACACTCTAGTAGGAGTAGTTACTTAATGTAGCTCTTCCCTTGTACCCCTCCTCTCTCTTCCTGAGGCACTCACAAAAGCCAGTCTCTTGTAAAAGTTTTGACAGCTTAAACTAACACGAAGTCGTTCAGGAGGGGAGACCCTCCGTTGCCTCTTAAAAAAAGGGGGTAAGAAGTGATCTACATCCGCTTTCTTGGCCTAGCCGCGCAGCAAAAACAAAAGAAAATGAAATCGGACTCGATCGACCTCGTTTCGTTCTCTGGAAATTTTGGTCCACATTTTTGTAGCTACGCCCAAGAGCTAGCTTTCTTGTACTACTATCTTGTAAGATCTGAGACCTGAAAGGATAAGATCGGTGAAGATACTGCTTGTAGTAAATGCCCGCGCTTCGATCGGCACCGAATGAAAGCAACCCGCGAATTCTCATTTCTTCCCTGACAACGACACTGGCGCGAAATTAATCAATGATTGATGGCCTCTCGATCGATCGGGACGGATCATTCATCCAACACCCGTTACGAGAACGCAAACAACCTATGCCAGGTGAAGCTTTCCATCCATTGGCCGTTGCTTTTTGCTAACGCAAACTTCTATCCTGAACAGTTCGGAAGCTGAAGCATCCTTCATCTGCGCAGTGATCGTCTGTTCTGTCAAGGTGTCTTTTTTCTTTTGCTGAATTTTGGCCAAATTTTCCGCCATTTCGTATCTTTAAGATTCGTGAAAAAAAGGCTATTTACTTCGCGCCTCCTCCACTCAGTAATACTAATCTCCCACAACCCCACCCCCGACATCAGCCACCCACCGTATATATCCGCGTGCCGCCGGCTAGCGGGATCTAGATAGGGCGCCCGGGGAACCCTAGAACCCACGAGAGCATGAATTTCAAGGCATAATCTAAAGGCTAAAAAATGACTTCTTTTTTTAGCGAAATCATCTGGCTTATGATAAGCAAAACCCTGAATCAATGGGCGTGCGTGTTTTCCTTCACACGCATGCATGTTTCCATTGGGATGACTAACTCCCCTGTTAACCTCGCATCAAACAGTTTCGATCACTAGAACAATGGCGGGTGGGGCCAGGGCGATTAGCCTCACGAATCCACGGCCAGATCCTAGATTAGCTAGCTCGTGCCGAAAAGGTCGAGCGCTTTTTTGGCGCCGAGCTGGGTGTCCTTCTCCTTGCTCGGCTGCCGACCTGGGTGCGGACAAAAACGATGCCGGGAGCCGGCAGCCAGAGCCATCGATCACTGGTCGTTGATGCAGCTAACCCACGGAATTCCAGGTCCCGTGGGCCGCGTCGCTACCGGCGAGCGAGCCTCTGTTTTTTCGGCTGGCGAAGAAGGCTGTTTCCCACGTTCCCCTGTACGTACCTGAAAACGAGAGCTAGCTAGCTGGATTGAGCGTTGTTGGATGGATTAGGCGGCGTGCGAGCAACGGGGGAGGGAAGCACCGACGACGGGGAAGACAGGGAGGGAGGCGGTGGCTTCCGGCGACCGAGGAGCTAGCTTGGCGGCGTCCGCTGGTACAAATTAAGGCGTCCGTCCGCTGATTCGAGACGGACGATCGACCATGGTAAAAATATTTCGGTTATTACGCGATCGGACACCGGGTTACGCGCGAGTTCCTGTCCGATCGATTTCTAGCCCAGCCAGCGCGCGGTCACCATCGACTTCATTATGGGAGGCTGGAACAACTGCTAGTACTAGCTAGCAATGTACGTCCAAGAAACACTCCTCTATTTCAACGAGTTCCGACATTGATCGGACATTTGAAAGCAAGAGAGGGCGAGACAAATATCCGTACGTACGTGTCATACCACCATCCCCATCCTGAAATTTAAATTACAGGTCAATTAGTTATTCTTTGTAGTTATACTATGTTCAGTCCAATATTATAATCATACATATACACTGAATGAAACAGCTGCAATGACGCTGATGCATCAAAATTTCCACATCCATTACTACAACATGAACACCCCTTTAGCAACGCATATATGCGTTGGTAGAAGCCCAAATAAATATTGTTAGGGTCTATACCAACGCATTTAGTATGCGTTGCCATTGAGGCCGTTGCAAGAGTCTATTACAGCAGATGAACAAGCGTTGGTAATAGATATGAAAAAGCGTTGCGAAGTAGCAACGGATATAGTCAGGTTGTAACTACACTTGTATGCGTTGGTAATTACCATGTATGGATGACTTTTACTATTTTGACAATAGATATAGTTATATTGTCACAACGCATAGAAACGTTTGTATTTACCATACAGATAACTTTTGCTATTTTGGCAACGGATATAATTTGGTTGCTGCAACGATTATAAGTGTGTAGAAATCAAAGTAAAAAAAATCATTATCGATCGTAGCATGGTTAAAAAGAACACTCATATATTAAAAACAAATTGTTACATTACATAGAGAACCATTCACATAAGACATGATATAAATATTTTATTTGAACATCATTTCCTAACATAGTGGAATCAAAACATAATGAAAATCATCGCACAGTGTCACCATTCTCCACCTTGCATATTCAACATTTCATCCATGGCGCCATCCATTTATCTTATCAACCTACAATGAAAAATTGGAGTCCATTAATGCATCGTTAAGAAGAAACAAAATCACAATATTAAAGTAACAAAACTAAAAGGTGTCTGCGTATTACAACAGAACCTCAAAAGAGAGTGATACAGGATCATTTGTTTTCATTTCAAATATCTGCAGTGAAGTAGCACCATTCTCATTAACCTATACATGCAAATTTTGCTACAAAAGTAACCTTGTTGTATTTTCCTAAAATCGTAATTTCTTTTTACGTGATAAAACTTTAGCGACCATGCTAATACAAATAAGCATTACGAGATAAACTATAAAAGTAAAGTGAATAAGTTTACTATGAATATATATTGCATAAAAAACATTTTAAAAGCGGACACCATTCATGTAGTTTCTCTATTAAAATATGCTTGTAAGTAAGTTCTTCTGAGAACTATAATATGCTATCTTAATAGAAGAGAGGAAGTCCTCTGCAAGAATATCGGCGAGCACTAGGTCTGCAAAAGAAAGCGAGAGATGGTTAACAAGGATAGACAACATCAAAACCAATAATGGGTCTCTAGAAGTTCAAAACTATACTAAGATAACAACAATATATTAAACTAACATTTGCTATGAGTGACAACACGATAAACAAAACCCTTGAATTAAAGCAGAGTTCAATTCTAGTTCAATCAATTGCAAAATTCACAGGGCAACAATATGTTGGACAAGCGATACAACTTCATTCTATACTTTGTGAAAAACATGAGCAGAGAGAGAGAGAGAGAGAGAGAGAGACCTTAATAGAGTACAAATCAATTACGGTTGGTGTATGTAAAATAGCCTCGTCAATTTTATCTAGCAATATCATCTTGCCCCTATACATCATAGTCTTTGCATCATATGACATGTGAAAAACATGACTATATAACTTCAAAATAATTCTTTAAAAATAATTGAGAGGTTTATCAAAAAAAATGTAAAAGATCACACCAAGTGCTTACGGGAAATCAAAAGCAGAGTCCACATGAGTGTGGATGGGGCTCCATCTATGGATTTGCAAGAAGAAAGAGTTCAATAAATTCCAGGACAAAATTAGCAGATTAAGTCAAAATTACACACTCAAGAAAGTTTTATTTCCCCTCTTTACACATATGGAAAGATAGGACCTACAATTTTGCTCTCCTTCTTGTTCATCTCCTCAAGGGCTCTATCAACATCCCACATTCCTCAAACAACGATATCGTGAAACAATAACGGTATCACATGACAAAGTAGAAAGTAATACAATATTGAAAACGATGCAAGTTGTTTCTAGACCATGAAACAAACTTGTTAAGAAAGTTTAATAGAAGAGATTGGGCAAGGTTAAAAACAAAGATAATATCGCACTGCTTTGAAGCATATAGGTGAGAAAAAGTAGAAAAATAACTAAGTATTAGATTTACACCGAAGCTTCATACAAGATGAAAGAAAGTGGAGGTAATGAAACAAAATACTACGCATGGAGCGAAGAAAGTTACGGTGAAATACTAACAAGTAAAAAAAATTAAAAATCAATACATTGAACAAAAAATCTGAGATAAGTTTTGCTTGACAAGTTCAAAGAAGAAATGGATGACAACTTGACATTCAACTAACATGTAGATTGGAGAATAAGCCATTTCCAAATAATTTGCAGATAAGCGTTGTGGAAAACAAGCAATTACATACAAATATAACACTTGACCAAACTATGACAAACACTAATCCCTACATATCTGTCCCAAATCGATAATAGTCTCTGTGTTCATGAAAGTGCAAGCCATTTGTAAACCAATCTTGATAAGTGATAACATTATTCTTGCAATCCTATCCCCGAAATGTGAGAGAAGTGTGATATGCACCTTATACAGAAGCATTTCACTGTGCTCATATCGCTCATTGTCCGGAGGATAATCATCTTCCAGTGTCCCCTCGTATGCCTCCAATACTTCTATTGCCTTTGAAGAACTACAAGTGGATAATACAAACAACTACATTAAGTGATGAAATTGTTTTATACTATAAAGGTCCCTGTTTCCGTAAGTGCAATAGCAAGCAGATTGTGAATAAACAGATGAGTTCCATGGCTCCATCTCATACAGCAAGAAGGTAAAATAAACAGAAAGTAACACCAATCTGCCAAAAAAAATTACAAGCACCGTTATGCAAATTAGTTATGTCATGATGTTATGAGCTAAACGATAGATGGTGCAACATAGGCGCCATGATGAGATTATAGTCGGTCGGTTCACAGTTGATACCCAATACTACTACCTTTGTTATTTACCGTGGACATGTGGCATATCACACAAGTTCATGGAGGTAAAAGTAAATGTAATTTGTTTCGAGAGAAAAGGGTAAAATATACAATGGTGTGTTACACAAACACGAGAAGTGACAAGTCACGTAGAATTTCTATGTTATCCGGATCAATCCTCAAAGCATTTACGTAACATTTTATAGCTTCTCTGTATTCTCTATCGATCGTAAAGCAAACCATAGACATGCCAAAGCACACATGACTCTTGAGATCATTCTCGCAAATGTTTAATGCAAGTTAGTTGTATTAGTTGTACTATTATAATCATCGAAAACAAAACTTGGATCAAATCCCTTGTACTAATTAAAACCTTCAAGCCACGGCGAACAAGCTCGTATGCTTGATTTCCGGTCCATGCAATTTAGTGTCAAACCGTTCATTGATAACGTTATCAATGAAACAAAAGAGTAACATTATGCTGCCTAGTAAATGAAATGGGGGCAGATCGGGAGGTGGTGGGAGTGTATCTCACGAACTTCGCATGGAGGCGTCCTTGGGGTCGGTGATGGAGTCACGGAGGCGCCGAGGTCGATGGTAGCGTCGTCCGCACCTTCCGTTCTTATCTTTGTGCCGCTCGTCCCACGACAGCTTCTTCGCCTCCTTGAGGAGCTTTCGTCCTCCGTTGACATGGCCGACCACCACCGTCTCCGCTCGGCAACGCTTCTGAAGCAACCTCACTGCAACCTGACCCGGATTGATGCGGCCTAGGGTTTCAAATTAGGCGGTGGCGTTAAATGGGAGTTTGGGTGGAGGTGAGGAGAGAGAGGAGGAGGAAATAAAAAGGGAAAAAGGGCGGCGGGCGGCTCTGGTGAGCGGGCGAGGGTGCGGCGTCGGGCGGGAATGGGAGGTAGGGGCGGGCGGTTAAGCGAGGTGGCGATGATTGCGGCGTCAGGCGAGGGATGGGAGGTAGAGGCGAGCAGGCGGTCAGTCCGAGCGGCCATGGCAGTGATCGTGGCGGCGAGGTGGAGGAGCAGGGAAGTGGACGTCGGAGCCGAACTGCCGAAGGGGTTAGGGAATGGGTAAAGGAAACGGGGTGGGTTTCTGGGTTGAGATGTTACCGTATTTTCTAGCGAGGTGGGGTGGAACAGATGTTAGATCCGTTGCTAGCTATGTGTTAGGATATGGGTGTTTATGTTGTAGTGCATGTGGCTACTACAGTGAAAGAATGATTGTCTTACGCACAGTGGTTGGCACGTCGTGGTGATGAAGTGGAATAGCTCTATCTATACAGGCGTGTTTGGTTGGGTGGACTAGTGTGAAATGAGATAGGATGATACAAAATAGATGAGATGATCATAGATGGGATGATACAATTTATGTGTTTGGTTAGTGGGATATGATAATTTAAGATTTTATTTGGTTGCATAAATAGGATAGTACCGGATGGTTCAAGATGGTGTGAATGAGTTGTATACACAGAGGGAGAGGGAGTATAATCAAATTACACGTGGCTAGCTATTATTGAAATATTAGCATGATTATTAAATTTTCCTTAATTACAATAGGAGTATTTAACTAAATTAATTATTTTAACTATCCATTAATTGGTATGGCCCAATGGTCAATAACGTATACACAGAGAAAGATAGTGTAACAAAGGGGAACCGAGAGAGAGAAGAAATAGAGGGAGCAAAGGAGCAAGGGAGAAAAACAGAGGAGGTGGTGGGGCCGTGCCGGTGGTGAATGAGCGGCGGAAATGCTAAAAACGGGTCAAGGGAGGAGAGAGAAATAGATACATGGTCGTGGTTATGGTGTGGCACAAGGCGCACAGAGGTGATCGGCGGCCGGGGCGGGGGAGAAAGAGGGGTAACGGGCGGTGGCTCACATTGGTCGGGCGGCGAGCGGCGTGAGGAGAGACGGCGGGCGAGTAATATGAGGCGAGATGCGAGCGCGAGAGGATACGCTCGTCTTTGTACTATGTGGTTCGTCTATTTTAAGAAACCATTTAATACAACATGTTTAAAAATATTATCAGAAACTGTATGACATCATCAGGATGAGGTGATTTAGCTTACTCGACCATACGCAGAGAAGGACGGGGATCATCCCGTACCAAACACACTACGTCGAGGGTGAAGTACGTACGCGGTGGATTCGACGTGTCAGCTCCCATTTCGCTCCAAGCAGGAGGCGACACTCGGCTGCTTTCCTTACGTCGATCCAGATCGATCCAGTACGTGTGACTCGAAAATATACATAGATGTGCCGCGCATCTCAATATGGGGAGACTAGGGGAACTATAGATGTGCCAAAGTTATCGAGCAACCTGTCCTCTGTAAAGATAGTTAATTAGCTAGTACAACCTGATAGCTACTACGAGTGTGGAGCTCACGTTCACGTGATCATGACAATTATTGTGGCCAAGAGAAATCCGGGCTTAGATAACGCAAAAGCATCCTCTCAGTAGCTCAGTACGTACCAAACTATGATATCAGAATTAATGTTGGATATATGCTTGAATCAGAACCAAATGAGCAGTTGTGAAAACTTCATTGACCCACGGGATCAACTCGATCCAATTCGACGATCTCTCTCTCTCTCCCCCAGTTAAGTATCAGATTAAATAAAACTTTTGTCCTGAAGGAGATTAAACTTGTGATGCACTAGCTAGCTTGTAATTTCAAGAGACCGAGGAGTACGTAGAGAAAAGTGGTGCACTAGCTCGGAAATGTCAAACCGCATGTGCATGGAGTTCCATGTACATGCTTAGATGGCCTTTGAGATTCGTACATCCCTCCCAATTTGCAAAAAGACCCCCCTCCTCCCCTCTCACTCCCAGCTCGCACCCCGCAACCTGGAGCTAGCCCGCCGCCGTGACCTCGCTTATGGAACCATGATCTTAGAATATTTGGTACTTCATAGTTCATACTTGGACCAGAACAAAATGAACAATTGTGAAAACGCCACTGATCTTTGCCAACATGAGAACACCAAGGGGTCATCTCGATCAATTTGACTCTCTCTCTCTTCAGCTAAGTTTGTCCTCAACAAGACAGGAAAAGTCCATTTTTCAACCTTCAACTATTGCTCGAATTCGATTTTCAACCACCAACTCCAAAACCGTCTAAAATGCAACCTCCAACTCTCAAAATTATTCCTTTTTCATTGTTCAGCCCTTCCCACCTCCAATTTTCGCTGATGTGGAGGCGGTTTTTTCTTAGTAAGGTGGGGCCCACATGTCAGTCATCCCTCTCCTTTCTTCCTCTTTTTTTGTCCCTCTCTCTCCCCTCTCCATGCCTCCACAGCACTGCCCCTCCCTCCTTGTCTCCCTCTTCACCCCCGTCTCCTCCTCCCCTCTCTCAACATGCCCCCAAGCTGCCCCACCGCCTCCTCCCCCCTCTCCATGCCACCACTACGCCACCCACCACCGCCTCCCCTCCCTCCCTGTCTCTCTCTCCACCCCACCATCCCCCTCTATGCCTCCACCGCCCCCCCTCCTCCCTCTCCATGCCTCCCCGTCCACCTCCCCTCTCCATGCCTCCACCACCTTGTAGCCTCCTCCCTCCCTCTCCATGCCTCCCCGAGCCGCCTCCCGCCCCTCTCCATGCCTCCCCGAGCCTCCTCCTCCGCCCCTCTCCATGCCTCCTTGTGTGTCGCCCACCACCACCTCCTCCTCCCTCCCTCTCCATGCCTCCTCTACCGCGTGCTCTCCAGCTCCACCTCCACACCTCTTCCCCCCGGCAAGCCCTTCCATCCGATGAGCCCCTTCCACCCGGCAAGCCCCAGTGACGCCGACGACTCCCATTGCTTCCTCATCGGGGATAGCGTTGGCGGCAACATCGCCCACCACATTGCTCACCGCTATGCCACGGGCTCCTCCACCTTCAAGAATGTCCACCTCGCCGGCCTCATCACCATCCAACCCTTCTTCGACACCGATTGGATGTATCACACATTCTTTCCACTGGCGCAGACCAAACCCACGAGGCCGCTGCCGGTGCTCCTTGCCATTGATAGCGACGGCGAAGGCATGAGAGGATGTGATCAAAACAGAGGAGAAGAGAGAGAAGAGAGAGGAGGAAGAAGATGGGGAAGGAGCTGATATGTGAGCCCCGTCATTTTTTTTTTTTTCTGATTTGTTAGATGATGTGGCACACACGTGGCAGCCACATGGCATGAAACTGGGTGGGAAGGGCCGAATGGGGCAAAGTGGACGGTTTTGAGAGTTTGAGGTTATGTTTTAGATGGTTTTGGAGTTGGAGGTTGAAAATCGGACTCAGGCGATAGTTGAAGCTAGGTTGAAACATAAAATTTTTGCAAGGGGATTAATTAAACTTGTGATGCACTAGCTAGCTTGTACATTACAATAGATCGAGTAGTACGTAGAGAAAAGTGGTGCACTTGCTTGTGGATTTCTCTCATGAGTGACCATCTATTGTTGCAAGTCTCGTCCTACAAGGGCTTGTTTGGGAGTGCCAATCCCCTGGGATCCTGGCCCAATCCCAGGGAAAATTCTCCCTATGGTAGATTTTTTCGGTCGGTCCTATAGGTCTGTTTGGGAATGCCAGGACAGGGAAATTTTGCTCCAACCCAGCCTAATCCACAGGGGAGGAAAACAACGTCGCCCCACGTTGGGAATTTCTCCTCGTCTCGCTCCGGCCGTCGCCTCCATGGTTCCTCACACACAGACGCAGGCTTCTGATCTCGAGTTCTCAAGAAGCGGGGTTGCATTTGAGCACTGCCTCTCCAGCTTCTAGCTCCTCCTCTCCTTCATCCACCGCTGTAGATCCCTCCGTACCTCCTCCTCAAGGTCAGCACCTCCTGGACCGTTGTTGTGGCGCGTTCTTAGTGTTTGTTGTGCCGCCAAGCCGCGCCTTTTCTTAATTTGTGCGGAACTTACGGTCTTCAAGTAGCGATGAGAGACGAGAGTGTAGATCTGCGTCTATTTTGGCATTTCTTGCGGATAAATGGCAGATTTGTTTGCGAGTTCGGTTTGATGAGCCATGGCTAGGATTCTTGTGCTTCTCGTTTATAATTATTCTGGGGTGGTAGGTAGTAGTGCGCATTGGAGCTACAAATTGTAGCTCAAAGTTAGGGCTTTGTTTGAGGAATTCGTGATGATTTTGTAGTTCATGAAGATTAATGAGCTTGGGAGCTTCTTGACATGGACAAGAATTTGAATCCTGTGTGCATTTTTTTTGTGCCAAATGGCGTCTGCCACTTGCTCCGTTCATAGATTGCTCCATTTACAATTTTGTAAACTTGTAAATGTTAACATGAACATCCAGTTTACAAGCTTGCATCCTATTGTGGCATTGATATGCATATTTTTTAGTCTTTAAGCACCAAGATGTACTCAATTTAAGAAGGTTTGCATTTGCACTAGCCTTTTTAAAAAATCCTGTTGTTCCCAAACTGATATGTATTCTGAGTAAGTTCTTAGATGATGCAAGGTTTCCATTTGTTTTCAGTTGCTATGGATGTTGAATTGTTAACAGTATGACTGGCTATTTTGGGATGATGCAAAGTGTGATCTAGTTATTATCTGAAATAGAAGCCAATTAGACTATAGTTGAACCTTTTGTTTGTCGTGTATCAATGTGTAATATAACATTGTGTACCTGTTGTTTTGTGTCTTTGAATCTCTGTATTTTCTGATTTAACATTGTGTACCTGTTGTGCAGCTAGATAGGAAAGATTTAGGACCTTGACCAACTCATACTATAGAGGGGCGCAGGGGATCATTATGTATAATTCTTTTAAACAACTGCTCTTCAGATGCATACTTTTGTTTTTTGAGGATCTTTACTGCACCTTACCTTTTTCTTTTCTCTCCTTGTCATACATTAGAGGAACTTACTGACACATTAACTGGGGAAGTATTGAGTTTCTTGAAATGAATTTCAAGTCTCGAGCGTCAAATGGGACTATTTTGTGCCAGACAATTAATTTTGCGCTGCGGTTTACCTGTGTATATTCTTCACATTAATTTACATGTGCCAAACCATTAATCGAGTGTCAAATGAGAGAATAATTTGTGCCAAACCATTAATTTTGCGCTGCGGTTTACCTATGTATATTCTTCTACAAGCATATACTTAAAATTTGTGTATGATAATCTCAAGTGTGTTGCCTACCTAACTAGTTTGTTAGTGTTTATATTTTATGCACTTTGAAAAAGGTACAACTAACTAGTCCAATTTGTCTTACCAAGCCTGGATTAGATAAAAAAACATTGATGCTGGGCTAACACTCAAGCCAGAATGATAGCAGCACTAAAACAAGAATAGAGCACTAAAACAAGAATAGGACTCCTTTTGATTGGTGATGACACACTAATGTTTTGTCATGTTGTTCCTCTTTATGGCCTACAGGAGAACTGGGAAGGCACATCATAAGAAAGAAACCAACCTATTTTGGCTTATCATTAGGGCATTTGTTGTCACTATGTCCAAGTTCTGGACAAAATGAGTGATGCGAAAAATTGCACGTTCGTGTGGTACTGTCGCTTGATATATCTTCTGCCTGCTAGGAAACGAGAAGCGCTCTGAAGCACCACTTATACCTGATGCATTTGGTGAACTTGCTCTGCTGTGTTGACTCTAGAATCTATGTTGGTAATTGTGCTTTTTTGTAGATGGGATCAGATCTGTGTCCTGTTTGCTGAAATCAGTAGTTCTATAGATGTTTCTATTGTGACACACTCCAACTGAATGAGCATTGCTGACTTCCCATTCTGTTGATGTTTTTTGGAAGTTTGTAAGCTTGTGCTCTTCAAATTGTGCCTTCTATTCAGCTTGGAGCGGCATTTTATAACTCCATCGAAGGCATATCCTTGTGTTGAAGCTTGAGTTATGAAGCTATACTAATACAAATGTTATTTGCTGTTTATATACAAAAGAAAATTCATAATAGGCCAACTCACATTTCCAGCACATCAATGGTCAAACAACGCAAATGTTTATGAATTTTACGTTTTTTTTTTATTTTCTGATTTTTTTAAGGCCGGGACTTTTATCTCTATTGTTCCTAAATGGCAACAATGATTTTATTCTCGGGCGGAAAAATTTCCCCTTAGGGTTGAGAGGGATTCCATGTGCAAAATCCCCCTGAGGGCTTGTTTAGATACATTATGATCCGACTCAATCCCTTCAGATTGACTCGGAATTTGAACTAAAATCTCTCCCAATCCGAAGAGATTGATTCTAATCTCTCCCTATCCAAATAAGCTCTAAGAGATTTTCTTCCCTAGAACTTTGCTTTCTAGCATCCAAACAAGCCTCAAAAGTAGGAATAAACCTCTAGTCTCACTTCCGTAGCTCTCTGTTTCTCTTGATGCCGCTCCACGCTGAGCTCACTCCCACAAACCAACAAATAGTCATGACCTATATGGAGTATGGTCCATCCCAAAAACAAGTGTGCACATACGTACTCGTTGTCTTCTTAGATATCTAATCCAGCAAAAAAACAAAACAGATGATCAAGGGACATAAATACATTGTTTAAGCTAGCTAGCTAATCAATGAACGAAAGCAATATATGCTTACTACTGCACGCATTAGCCCTTAATTAACCGGCCGTTTGTTAGGCTCATTCCATCAAGAGAGAGCACACCACCACCAACCCTTCGCTCGCTCCTGACTTGTCAGTCCTCAATCGTCGTTGACCTCTCCATCAATAATGCATCAGATCACACAGATCTTTCCTGCCGTCACAAACTTGTTGCCACCTAAAGTTTGTACTACGCACGTACGTCACATGGACATTCTTGGCATGCAACAAGTTACACCTAGCACGTTCGCGTGCATATATTGGTGCATGCATGTTCTATTTCTTGGTGATAGCATATAATATGCATGCAGCATTGCAGCCTCGCTAATCCAGGGACGGACCAAGAGGGGGAAGCCGGGCTGGTGCCACCTATTGATGGTCGGCTCATGATGTATCTTTAGCACTCCTAGTTTAGTCGTACTCAGGCAGACTACCGCTGATCAGCAACTCGGTAATCGCTAAACCACAAGCAGGTAAATAAGTCCCATTAATATTTTCTAAATTTTGGTCTTAGATCTGCCGCTAGCCTAAGCAAGCAAGGATGTGCATCGATCTGCATTTGTGCAGTTTGTGTGGTATGGTAGATTACTGAAATGACCTTCTTGTTGTGGTCCGGAACTTGATTAGTACGAGTGGTCTATGATCGATATCATATCGCTGCTGGAATGTATGTAAGCAAGGTTGAAATGAATCGGAATTGATTTGCACATGCCATTCGAAATGCGTGCTCAATAAGCTCGAGGCATCCATGTCGAATCCGAGAGCGAAGGGTCTCGAGGTTTCTGTGCTTCATACACTAGTCAAAGAATAGCTAGTGTGTACACAGTTAAACAAAGGTGATAGCACAACCACAACACGCGATTCATTCAAAATACTTCAAGTTTGATACAAAAGGGGCATAAAGCCAACAAGCAAAATACAATGGAAGCAAAAACAGTAAAGTAGACCACACGATTCGCCACAGGTAATTGTCTGAAGGGTGTAGCCTAGTTGCCCAAGTTCTCAACCTCCTCGTAGCACTCCTCTCCTACTCAACAATTGTATTAAGCAAGAGTGAGCACAAACAACCGTGCTTACAAGTTACCCCCAATGACAGATTATAATACATTGTAAGGATTCAACAAAGTGAGGCTTATATGGCTCAATTTGCATGAAGCGACATTTTCCATTTAAAATTCATACTATGTTCTAAAGCAGTTTACTCTATAACTAAAATTTATTTTCTACATCTCAAGTTTTATAGTCAGATAATATTCATCAACGAGTGGTGAATGATACCCTTCTATCGCATGGCTACCCGTCCAAATTCCCATTTGAATAAACAATTTGATAAAGTATTTTGAAAAAAAAAATCAAAATCTAACTTTGAGTGGCTTTGCTTAGTATGGCCATGACCGTGGACACGACTATTCAAATAGTTCTTGACACTTTGTAGAGGTTGTACAACTTCTCCCACAAGAGATAATCACTCGTAATGTCCGCTCACACACTTTCAAAAGTGTGCGACTAAGAGATTATCACAAGGCCTTTACAATACACCATCCCATCGTAGTCCCGCGTCGCTAAGGTTTCACTTCCTTTGGATAGAAACCCGCTGGATTCAAGCCATTTCTTGCACCATGTGGGAATACATAAAAGTAGGTCGTAAAAGACACCCACACAACCGGATAGCACAACCATGGTGAAATGATACAGATTAATTAGTCAGGTCCTGCCCACACAGGATATATGGTCGTACGATGGGGTTTAGCAAGATGTGGCTCGAAGACCGGTCCTTAACTGATTTGGATGACTTTCCAAAATAACCCCTGGGTCTCGATCATAGAAATGACTCGATCTTGTGCATAAACATGCACCCATCCAAACATCCATTTCGCCCAAGTCCAAACCAATTTTCATTTTTGTTTAACAAGTCAAATCATTTTCCAAAATTTCTATGGTAACAGCAATACCATAGTATGATTTTAAATCATAGTTGAACTTTTGGCTAGATTCCCTAAATTAAACACTTTTAGTCTAAGCATACTGTTTTTCAACATGTTCTAGCTCATACTAATGTATCAACTAGATTTTAACTAAGGTATCAAGGAATAACTAACTTAATAGCAAAGTTTGGCTATACAAAGTAATTGGGAATAACTATAAAGCTTAAAACAGGAATTTAAATTACTTAAATTTAAATAAGCATTCAATAATAATTTAAAATAGAATTTAAATAATTTAAAATACTGGGATTCGATATGATCAAAGGTGTAACTTGCCTTGCTCGTATGATTGAGGATCTACTTCTTCGAAGTTTTGGGTTCCTAGAGTCGTCGAAATCTACACGCGAAAATAAGGAAAATTCAAATAAAATCAAAGAAACTCCCAATTAAATAATTTTAGTTTAGAAAGCTATGTCTTGATTTTAGATGATTTTAGGAATTTGAAACATTCGAATTGGAGTTCGAACAAAGTAGAATGGGCTCTCGGAAGGAGGTTTCGACTACATGACGTGGTCGATGGAGCATGAGGGAGAACAGGGCACGGGGAGCTTACCAAGACCGAGAGAGAGAGGCCGGAGGAGGTCAGTGGATGGCGAATGGTGGTGGGGAAGCTCGCGGTCGAAGGCGAAGGAGAACGGTGATGAAGGGGTCTGCTGGGGCTGAAGGAGAAGAGGAAATGCGATGTTTTTTTAAACAAAACTGAAATTGGGTGAGGGAATCGCTTCAAGGAGCTCTGGGACATGAATTGACGCAGGCAGAAGAGGGGCTGCACTGGTGTGGCGAGGACCGAGAGGAGGTGCGTGACGATTTGAACTCGGAGCTCGGGGCTTCGGGCAAACCACAACAACAAGAGCGAGAGAGGGAGAGATGGGTGGGGGAAACAAGAAGAGGGCGAGGGCTCCCTAGTGCTCCTCTTTATAGGGCATGAGGAGTAGGGGAGAAGCTTTGCAACAAGGGTGTGGGGGCGGCTCGGCCGGGACATGGAAGTCGCGAGGGGGACAAGACGAGAGCAGGTGGGGGGAGAAAGAATAGATGGGGGAGGGTGCGGCGAAAGACGGACAATTAAATGCGCACGTTGCCGAGGAAAAAGGGGCGGGATTCATGCCGAGGCGCGACTTTCGTCGTGGTGGTGACGCATGCGAGCGCTAGCGACATGGGCGAGCAACAGGAGGGAGGCGAAGGTAAGCAGGGGGAGGCTAACAGGCGGGTCTGGTCGGAGGGTCTGGTCAAAGCCGAGTGGCACTGGTCGAAACCGAGAGGGTTGTCAAATTTTTTCAAAAAGCCCTGAAAATTGGGGTGCTACAATCCATGACCAAGATTCCATGTGGGATATATTTTAGCATGCAAGACAATGCCTCTAAGCTCTCTCTCCTTAGCTAGCTAGTGTTTGATTTGTTCGATTTATATCTAGCTAGACCCTTTAGTTGAAGTGGTGATTCGAGTACTGTCGGTGTTTTAGAACCGATCTTACGTAATGATTGTTTGATTCAGGGGGTCTCCAAGACTCAAATCACAGAGAGTGACATAAGGATTTTTATACAGGTTCAGCCTTCTCCCGAGAGAATAACAACCCTACTCCTGTGTGGATATATTGAGTATGCTGGTTACAAATCAAGAGAAAAACTCAAGTGTAATGTCTTGTGCTCCTGATTGGGCTCTCTCCCTTCCTCCTGATGATTCTATCTTTTATATAGAACTCAAAGTGGGCGGCCGTTTTTCCAGTCCAAAGGGCGCCTTAACGCTTTAGATGTTGAAGCAGTTACTGGAGATTATTACTGGAGTTGTCGTTCCCATATCGCTAGGAAGTTATCATCCGGACAGGGAGTTAAACATGCAATTATTCCAAAGAATAACATCGTAATTAACTACTCATATCTTTTAATATGGTATAGAAGATTCCCTGATCAATCAGGTCCACATGTCTGTAACCCCCATCGACTAGGGACTGGTCGTAGAAGAGCTTACGACCAGGTAGTGGTCGTAGTAAAGCTTACCACCACAGACTGATTGTAGGAGGACTTACGATCAGGGGATAGTCGTAGAAAAGCTTACAACTAGGGAATGGTTGTAGAAGAACTTACGACCATGAGGTAGTCGTAGAAGGACTTACGACTATGGGGTGGTCATAGAAGAACTTACGATCTCCAGCTTCTCCCTTACTTACCATTAAGGGGTATACTCAAGGACCTGCCGCTCGACATTTACATATGTGTCTTTTGTCACTTCTCACTATCCTCACTGTCTTTCTTTATGCAGAAAGCTTTGGAACAAATTGTCACTGTTGCTGAATATAATAGAAAACTTGTTTAGCTGCGACAGGAGAAAGCGATATTCTACGAGCAGGCAGAGAGATGGTAAGTCATTACTACTCGTAGTCGCTTATGTTTCGACCGCTTGCACAGTTATTATGGGGATTGTCGTAAAAAAACTTACAAATAGGTACTGGTCGTAAGAGGACTTACGACCAGGGAATTGTCGTAGAAAAAATTACGACTAGGTATTGGTCGTAGGAGAACTTACGACCGGAGGATTGTCGTAGAAAAACACACGACTAGGTATTGGTCGTAAGAGAACTTACGACCACTTGTTTTATGCTTATGTCTACTCTTTTCCTCTATAGGTTCGAGAGTGACGAAAAGACCATGACTGATTCGCTCGACTACGAGAAAGTCGAAATGAAAAAGTTGAGGGAAGAGAAGAAGGCCTTTTTGAAGGAGCTTCAGGAGACGAACTCTGCAATTCAAAAGTTGTAGTGACAAATAAACGGTAAGTTCCGAACTTAAGACCGTTTATGCCAATGACCTTCTTTTTTTTTCTAACTCTTATTCTTTTTAGAAAAAGAGGTCAAAATGGGAAGCTCGAAATCAAGGACAAAGAAAAGACCTTGGTTCTCTCACGAGATTTCTCGTATCGCCAAAGAAAAAGATCAGGCGATCATGTCGTGGGAAGAGCGATATGCAAAGAGCACCGCCTCCCATGACGATGAAGTCAAGAAGTTAGATTCTCGACTAGTAGGTAAGCAACTCTTTACCTACGACCAGTTTTTTTTGTCCTTTAAGAGTTATTTTGTCTAACTGGTCTTACCCTTTTCAGAGCAAGCAGTCGAAATAAAACAACTCCGCGAGGCTTCGACTCGTAATTAGGAGGCGATGAAGTCGATGAAGGTCGACCTTCAAGGCAACATTTCTCTCTTGAACAATGTACTCGGTGGGCTACGTGTTGAAGAGATCACTCCTCGTGAAGACACGACGATTGCTCACATGAGTACCATTGGAGAACAAGTCGGGACTTTGCAAGAGTTGGTGACTATTCTGAAGACCAACCAAGCTGATTCGATAAAAAAAGGTGGTCGAAGGCACAATAAGTTTTATTTTGGAAAAACTCAAAGCTCATGACCCCAATCTTAATATGCAGCCAATCAAATCTGACTTCGACTGCTTTGAAGCAGAAGCGGAGCGGTTGATGGAAGATATGCAGTCGATCAGCAAGAAAGTTACGGAGGAGATGCAAATAGGATCTCCCTTGTCAGAGTAGTTTCTAATAGAAATCCGTAAAGACAAGTTTTTGTTGTTGATATATATAATCCTTTCTTCTTCCTGCAAATCATCTTGTCGAGTGGTTAGTAACTCATAAGATAATGAATGGAAAAAGAAATTAAGACTAAGAATTGAAGTCATATTAATAACTTTATCCTCGCCCCCGACTATTTGCTCAGTTTATTTAGATAAACTTAGTAAATAGTGTAAAAAGGGTTTTCTTGAAAAAGAGAGAGGTTTAGTTAACTTATAGTTTTCGATCACGATTATCATGCACTGGTCGAAAGAGTAGGAACGAGTCGACACTAGGAAGTTCCTTTTAGTGGGCAGGACCACGTGTAGAAAGGAAAGGCTTCGACTAGGTGATGTTACCTTCTCCGACCAAATTAATCAAATCAAGAACGGCAACTTGAGTTAGACAAACGTCTGTAGTACCTTAAAAATTCGTTCGACCTATTCTAGTGCACTCGGTAGGTTCGCTCTGGTAGCAAGAGTTAGAAACAGGACGATGCTAGGATGTTCCTTCTAGTGAGCAGGATCACGTACAGAAAGAAAAGGCTTCGACTAAGTGTTGTATCTTTCTCCGACCAGTTTGAACGAAACAAGTTTACCGAAAGTAGTCGAACTAATTTCAAAAGTGTACTCTTGCTTAGAGTATTTTTCAAAGTGAATGAAGAAATAAACTAAGGTGATAAGAGTTGGCTTAAAAATATTTCGACCATGTGTATTGAACACGAGCTCTTTGTGTTGGTAGCAAAAGGGAGGAACAAGTTAACACTAGCAAGTTCCTTCTAGTGGGCAGGACCACGTGTAGAAAGGAAAGGCTTCGACTAGGTGATATTACCATCCTTTTGACCAGTGTAAAGAAAGAATGCGTACTAGTCGTAGCAGGACTTACGATCAGGGAATTGTCGTAGAAAAATTTACGACTAGGCACTGGTCGTAGGAGGACCTATGACCAGGGAATGGTCAAAAAATTATCAAAGCGCTACTCAAAGTAAGACAATAAATATAGAAAGAACATGATACTTTATTGTAGGGTTGGTTGGTTGCACATAAAATTTACGTGTTCCTTGCCTATATCTTGAGGGTAATTCTTGTATCCAAGCCCTGGCGATTGACGATTGACAAGTCGAAGGTCAAAGACTCGAGTTTTGATTCCCTGCATTATTTGGCCAATTGCTCTTTCGACTGCCCTATTGCTTTGAGGATGGGCAATAGAGGCATAATATAATTTGGTACCCAACTCGTCGTAAAATTCCTGGAATTTTGCGCTCGAAAATTGCTTACCATTATCTGTGATTATTCGACTTGGGACCCCAAATCGGATAATCACACTTCTCATCATGAACCGTTTTGCTGCTTCCGTTGTTATTCTAGTCACAGGTTCGGCTTCGATCCACTTTGTGAACATATCAATAGCCACAAAAAAGGAACTCGAAGCCACCTGGAGCTTTTGTGAACGGTCCTAGAATATTGAGACCCCAGGTCGCAAAAGGCCAAGATAGATGAATTGTTTGTAATGCCTGAGCCGATTGGTGTATTTGCCTGCTATGAAACTGGCATTGTAGACACTTCTTAACCAGCTCTTTGGCATCATAGAGGGCTGTTGGCCAGTAGAAATCTTATCGAAAGGCCTTTCCGACTAGCGTTCTGTAGGAAGCATGAGTTCCACAGATGCCCCCGTGTATACCGTGAATGAGGTTTAATCCTTCTCTCTGCGATGTACATCGCATGAGTACCCCTTTAGTGCCTCGTTTATAGAGTACTACTTCGACCAAAGTATACATTTTAGCCTTTCGGGATAAGCGATCTGCCTCGAGATCATCATCGGGTAGTGTACCCTTCTGAAGATACTCGTAGATGTGATTCATCCAAGTATCCTTGTATTCTAGAGAGCATGTCTCAATAGGAGTTGTTTCTAGTGTTTCGACTAGAGACAGCTTCTAGAGTTTCTCCAAGAAGACACTTTTTGGTACTTGTGATCGGGAAGAAGCCATACGAGCAAGCTGATCTGCGAGGAAATTATCCTTTTGAGGGATAAATTGTACCACGAAACCGACAAAATGCTTTTCAACCTTTCGAACTTCCAATAAGTACCCTGATTCATGACTAGTTGAGAGTCTCCTCTCACGAGTTGTCGTTGAATCGCGAGCTTTCGCGGCTCATATGCCAGCCAGCAAACCTTCGTATTCTGCCGCGTTGTTAGTGGCCCGAAAGTTTAATTGAATGACATACTTTAAGATCTCTCTGGTAGGAGATTCCATGAACACCCTAGCCCCCGAGCCACTTAAAGTAAGTGACCCATCAAAGTACATCCTCCACTGGTCGTGGGTATTGTATTGGGGATCCTAAACAGGTTCAGGATTTATTAATTCAGCGACAAAGTCTGTCAAGATATGGGATTTAATGCACTTCAGGACATGAAATGGAGGTCGAAATCCTTAAGTTCTACTGACCATTTTGCCATGCGTCCCGCTGCTTTCCTATTTTGGAGGATCACTGTAACATCCCAATTTTCTGAGCTTTGAAAATCTTTTAAATAGTTAGTAGGGAGAAAATTTACCATTTGGATTTATTTGAATTTAATTCAAAAGCTTAATTATGGACCTTGTGCATCAAAACAATTTAATATGATTAAAGTCAACATCAACAATGGTCAAAACTATTTTATTTGGATTCTAGGTGCTTGGATATATTTTCTAGATTTTTCTAGAATTTTTCCAAGTTCATTTGCTAATTTCTATTGCTTATTTGAATTCTTAGTATTTTCTAAAAAGGAAAACCTATTTAAAATCTCAGATATCTCTTTGGGCATAAACCCAAACCCTTTTCCTTTCGGCCTAGCTCCTGTGCGGCCTAGTGCTCTCGCGCGCGCGCCCGCCTCCACTGACATGCGGGTCCTGCATGTTAGCCTCTCCTTTTCTTTCTTCGCATGCGCTCAAATCAGTTTGAGCCAATCGATCGTCTTTGAACGGTCCGATGAGGTTTGGCTGTTTGGACGGTCCGAACGTCACACTCAGTTTGAGCTGTCCGATCAAGGATGGACGGTCAGATCTGATGGGTGGTTCGGGCGGTCTGAACCTCACCAGCGGTTTGGTCTGTCCGATCAAAATCGGACGGTCAGATCAAGTGTTCCGAACGTCTCCGTTCGCTCGATCCTTCTTTCGGCTTCATTTGCCGGTGGGCCCGCATCTTTGTAAATCTCGACTCGGTTTTGTCTTCACCGAGTTACCGCTGCTGCCGCCACCGAAGAGCTTCAAGGCATGTACAACACCGGGACTTTCCTAACTAAAACATTCCCGATTTCTTTGCCAAACTCGATCTCCTATCTTTTCGCGTCCGTATCTGCTCTCGATCGGCACCGACTCGAACTCTATCTCCATGATCAAATGAACCCGAAGAAATCCCAAATTGGGGATTTCCTAATCCGTGTCGCCCGGCCCCTGTAAAAGGCACCCCCGGGATCGCAAGAGCACCCGCATCAAGAACCCTAGCTCAATTCCATCTCGATTGCCCTAGCGCTGCCACAATCAAGCTTTTAGGGTTTTTCGCCACCGTCGGCTTTTCTTCAATTCTGCCGCCGCCGGTGACGCATTGCTTTCGTGGAGTGCACCGTCGCTTTCCTCGTCTTCAGAGCTACCTCTAGAGCCCTTCGTTGTCGTCGGAGCGTCGTTGAAGCCTTCATCCGACAAAAACCCGAAGTTCCCCTCTGCTTCGAGCTTGCTGCCGGCCACCACCATCCACCTCGACCACCCGCAGTTGGTCCATCAGGTGCGCAATAGCGCCAGCTACCCAACGCGACCACTCGTCGCCATTCGGCAGTTGCCTTCGGGACCAATGCGCCGCAACGTCACTGTCGAGCCACGTTAGAGCCATCTCATTGCATCGACCTCGCCGTGCGTGGCGCCTACGTGTGGTGAGTCAAGCTGCTGAATCGACACCAGACGCCACCTCGCTCCAGATCGGCTCGGTAGACTTAGTCCACCGTGAACCAGGTCGCTGACGTGTGGGCCCCACACGTTAGTGATTTCTTTTTCTTTCTTAATCCGAGATTTTCAATTGGAAAATAATTTGGATTATTCTGAAATTAGGATTTCTTTTAGATTCAAACTTCCAAAGCCCATATCTTTTGCATCCGAACTCCGTTTAAGCCCATTCAAATTTCTAAATTCATCTAAATTCAAGATCTATTTGCCTAAGATTTTTATTTAATTTTTGGAGTTTGTTTTGCCTCTGTTATTTATTTGTTTTGTTTGTTTGCTTCGTTTGTGAGTAGACGTTGATACTTTGGGAAGATTTGAAAAAGAAGAAGCACCTCAAGAGCAAGATCAGTACCTAGACCAATTCCAAGGCAAGTCATACCTTTGATCATATTGAATCCCAGTTTTCAAAAGGTATATTGATTCAAATTATTGCATCTACTTTAAGTATTTATTTAAATGCTTTTGGGTTTAGTTATTAATTCAACTTGTTATATCCACCTTGTCTATTTGATATGTCATAATCTTTTGTCACCCTAGATTGGTTTATTTAGTTGGTATTATCATAGCACCAATGTGGGTTGGTTAGATACGATTAGTTTGCTTAGCCATACCACGAGTCATTATTTCATGTAAGTTGCTATTACAAACTTGACTAAGTGATAAAATTGTGTGTACTATGTGCTATTACTCGTTGATGGCATGTGTTGCACTTAACCAATAGGGTGGAAAAGGATTTAGACGGAGGCAAGTGGTACTGTGTGCTACTTTTGGTGGATCTGTGTGCATGGGATTAATAAACTGTGTGCATAGGGATTTACAATGAATTGGAAGTCTTGCCATGGTCAATTAAGGACTTAACTTTGTGCGCCATTGAACTGAGCCTTACTGTACGACCACATGCCTGGTATGGGACGGGCCTAACTTAGTAAGTTATGGATTCTTGACATTGCTATTCAAGTAGTAGGTTAGGCTGTGTTGAATGGGTGGAGGTGTGCTACCAAGTAGTCGCATCGCGGGACGGTTCGTTGCTTCCCTGTCCAACGGTATGTGTCGTACCAATTACTCTGTATAGTTTGGTATGACAGTTTGTAAGCACACTGGGAGTGTCAATGCTTGAGATGAAATCTCTGAAACATTTTTTTATGATTAGTGCTTGCAACACTAGTTGTATCTTGTGGGTAAAGTGTACAACCTCTGCAGAGTATTAATTTAATCTATTCGAATAGCCGCGTTCGCGGACATGGACATGCTCGGGGATTTCACATGAGGGGTAGTTTTTCATAAAATAATTGGGAAGGGAGCTATGTGATCTATGTCATATGGCTATGTGAATAACTTTTTTAGGCTATGTGTCTTTATGAAATCAAACTGTTAAATTATTATTGTTATTTGTTTTACTTTATGTTTTCAATCTATTATTCGTATTCAAAATGCAAAAGTTGCATTTCTGCAAAAGAACCACAGAAGCCATTCCTTTGGAATAAGCCTGCATCTATGTATTACATTCTGTGGTGTGACTTGCGAGTATGGTTGTGTACTCATGCTTGCTAAATCAAATCAACAGAAGAGGAGGAATCATCGCCTTGCTTTGAGGAGGAGTTCATTGAAGGCACTTGATCGTAGGGTCTTGATTCCAATCGGTTGCCTATGGTGAATTGATGGGATTCCGCTGAAGTTTCTATTCCACTGCTATTTAATTCTCTGTCAGCCTTGCGTGGCTTAATAAGTGTAAACTCGACCATAAGGTCAAAACCCTTATTTGTTAATCAAATTACTCGTTTATGTTATTAATCGCCTTGTGTGGATCGATATTCATCTATGTTGACACTGTGTGCACTAGCGTGATCCTGGACTAGTGTATTATACACAAAGGGTCTAGAATTGTATTTTTGGGTCCCGACAATCACTCCTAAGGGAAACTCAGACGACACAATTATCTTGTGCGCTTGAAAATAATGCCGTAGTTTCCTTGAAGATATGAGGAGGGCATATTGAAGTTTTTGGACCCGAGGGTAACGCTCCTTAGGCCTGTGCAAAACTTTGCTTTCGTAGTAAACTGGTCGTTGGACGCTTTCACGTTCTACGACCAATACTGCGCTCACTGCCTATGGCGTGGTAGCAAGATAAATTAAGAGCGTCTCTTCTGGTTTCAGAGAAACCAAAACAGGAACACTCGTAAGATACCTCTTGACATCCTCAAAGGTAGCGTTTGCCTCTTCTGACCATACGAAACCCTCGTGCTTCCTGACGAGGATCTAATAATCCTCATTTTATCTGTTATCCATAATTCTTATTATGGGTAAATATGATGTCATGTGGTCCCTAGGTATACCCTTTATACTTATAAGGGAGAAGCCTACCAGGTGGTCGTAAGTTCTTCTACGACCACCCCCATAGTCGTATTTGCTACGACTACCTTATAGTCATAAGTTCTTCTACGATCACTATCCAGCCGTAAGTTATTCTACGACTACCTCATGGTTGTAAGCTCTTCTACGACCAGGTCAGCCACGACTACCTTATGATCAATAAAACCTCTGGGCAGTGGGTCCAATTGATTAAGGAATCCAAGCGATCAACATCTGTTGTTATTTCTCTGTAAGTAATAGCACGTAATACCCCATTATCTCGACAAGTAATCGCCAAAGGCGTGAAGGAGTTCTTGTTGGAAATATGCCCTAGAGGCAATCATAGAGATGATTATATTTCTTTATGTTCATGACATTGGATAATGTGTTATCTTGTTCCTAGAATAATATTATTAATATTGATTATCAAGTATGTGACTTGATTGTGAAACTCTATATTTCTGCGATAATTATTCTTATCGATCCTCGGCTCGGAAACATATGAGGACACATATGAATAGACTAGCATATGTATTGGTTGATGACTATGTTTCACGAGTCATAGATATGGAGATATCAAACCAATAATATGGACACATGTTAGAGAACATGATGTTGGATAAGACCCACCTTGAGACACTATTGAGATTGTTATGAATCTATGTGTCGTTAGTTGGTCTCAAGCAATGATGATGTATAATCCTTAGACCTGAGATCAGCATGGTTTCCTACATGTGTAATAGCACTCTTAGGGGTTGCCAAACGCTACACCGTAATTGGGTAGCTATAAAGGTAGCTTTCGGGTATGCTGTGAAACATGGAGAGGAATGTGACTGGTCGGATATGGGATTTGCCCCTCCTAACATAACAGGAGAGATATCTCTGGACCCCTCGTTGTGATCGGATAAAGAAAGTGCATGGCCATGCCACTAGTAGTCGAAGTGTTCGACCATGAGAAGTTATCCGACACTCGATCGAGAAAGAATTGAACAGTCCATGGATGACACAACATCTCACCTAGAGTTCGACCAGACATCGTGAGGCAAAGGGAGTATACACGAGTAGGTCACTTAAGTTGAATAGCTAATTACGATTCTGGTGGTGATGTTATCTGATCTGATGGTACGAGTAGATCGGTCGAACGTAATCACTGAGTGGTCGTAAATAACACGGTCGATAGCGATTACAAACTGAGTCGTGACCAAATACGAACTGGTCGTATAAAGATAGGACCTGGTCGTAAGTGATGAAGACCTAGTCGTAGATCATATTGCGTTAAGGTTCGTCCGATATTTTTTATGTGTATTCGGGAATCGATATGCTCGCTAGGAGCGCTTCGACTCGTGATCGGAAGCGGTTTCGAGTCACAACCGAACTATACATGAACCTCTGGTCACACACTTAACGGGTTGGAACAAACCAGTATGAATATGATTCGTAAACGTGTCCGATAGGATCCGTCACGAGCACTATATAAGGAGATGCATGAGGCTGTTTGGAGTGGCGTGAAACACCACCGAAACCCTAGCCGCCATCTTCCTGAGAGCTCCGCCGTGCGACTTGGTGCTAGCACACCGGCGTTCGGTTGTTCCTTCCCTGGATGTGTGGATACCGTAGAGGCGCTACTACGATTGTTGCCCTTGAGGACAATCCGCGATCTTCACAAGGAATACAGAGGTTGCTGGAGGAGACGATCGACTACGATCACTGCATCGACTTGCTGGACGTTGGACGATCGACTACGACCACTACATCGACGTGCTCTTCGTTGGACCAAGCTGCTCCAACCCTTCTTCCGCGAAAATTTTGTTTTGTAGCTATTGTAGTTGCGTTACCAACAGCTACTCGATGATTCCGCAAACATCGCGCGTTCTTTGGATTTGATAAAGGCGCCTTTTCGCCGAGAAAACGGCTATTCCTTCACGACTATATAAAGGCAGCAGTCAGAGAAGGACAAGAGGAGGACAATCGGAGGAGATAACAAGCAATCAAGAAGACAGTTAGATACTATCTTCTGTAATAGCCTTAGTCTTTTCTCCTGATTGTACGAAACACACTCAATACCATACACACACAGGAGTAGGGTTGTTATTCTCTCCGGAGAAGGCCTGAACGTGTATAAAAATACCCGTGTCAATCTCTCTGCGTGATTCCATTCTAAGAGACCCCCCGAATCAAACAATCTTTACGTAAGATCGGTTCTAAAACATCGACAGTTGGCGCCGACCGTGGGGATCTTCCAGTAATCTCTTGTCAACATACTCTCTTTTCCCAAATCTCATGCACTCATGGCGGGAGAATGGAGCGAGGAGAACTGGTTTGACTTAGTAGATTACTGTGAGCGTCGATTTATGGATGCGGTTTCGATTCTGAACCAAGTATCGACTCATCCGATGGTGTTCTTTGCCTCCCAGAGATCTTTCATGAGATCCAGGAGACCATGCCACTAATAGAGTTGAGGAGGATCCTTATCCCCACAACAAAGATCGTCCAACAGAGGAATCAATTCCTTCAAAGGACAAGGGTCAATCCGACCACAATCAGGACTACACCCAAGCAGACTCACAACACGACGAGAGTTTTTTCTCCAAGTGTTCAAGTCCCCCTAAGGCGATCCGACCTGGCGAGACAAGTTCTGGAAGCCACAATTCCAGGACTTCGCCAGCATCTGGTGGTCCTCTCTCTCTCCGGATAACTCTAGAGAGAGCGGGATCAAGCATGCTTTTCCTGCAAATTCGACCATCTCTTCGCAGATCACACCTGCGAATGGAGACGGTTATAACCCAGAGTTCCCCTACCTGGAGGGGATTACTCCAAGTCACCAGATGGTGTCTCTCGAATACTCCTCAAGCGGGGAGGCCTCGAGTGCAAGTGAGGATCATCAACGGGAGGTCTTCCTCCTTCCCTCAGATCAAGGTCACTCTTCTAGAGACCGAGCTAGGGACACTCCCCGAAGATCACGCACTGCGCCCCCTCGTGGCAATGGCAAGGGCACCACTAGTGACGGACAGAACCAACAGTTTGATGAGCGCGAGAGAAATCCTCGACATACTCGCACTCCATTGAGACAATCTCAAGGATCTGATATGGAAGATCTTGAGGCTATTCGACAGAAGAAGATTGCAGCCTAGAAAAATCTGCCTGGGCGCATCCAATATCAATCAGAGGAAGCTCAAGAACTCCAGCACATCAACGACTTGCTCGAGAACACTACTCAAGAGCTCGCCCGAGCGCCAGGCTATGACCTCTTCGTCGAAGAGATCGCACAAAGGCTTCGGACCACGATGGCAAGACTGGAAGCACCTCGCCGACACCATTCAGGAAGTCGTAGCCATACGACTTCTTCAGCTACCAGTCGATCAAACATGTCACCGCGGAGAGATCGGCGTAGCAATAGTCACATCGATCTCCTACTCGAATGTCTTTCGAGCAGTGATGATCAACAAGCTCCTCGGAGGTGATCGCTCACCATTCCGACATGGAAATCTGCAGCAGGAGATGGAATACGAGGAGTATTTCCCTCGTAGGACCGAGACCTACTACAGGTCGGGTCAACCTATTACTGGGTATCGTCGAATACGATCACCTGGTGATATCAACCCTTCTTTCTGCAAAGGAGGCGTCAAGAAGTTATTGGGATGTCGGGCATTTTCTTTGACCTCCAGAAATGCTCATAGCCACCTCGTTTTCGACCCGGTGAACATGGAGAAGTTCGATGGATCCCAAAATCCCATCGAGTTCCTTCAAATTTATATAACAATTTGTCCGAAGCGGCGGGAGGAGAGAGCTTGTAATAGTGAATTACCTTCCAAGCGTGCTCGAAGGGTGCGCTTCGATCGTGGTTCTTGAACCAACCACTCGAGTCGATCTATTCTTGGCAACACCTCTGCGACCTTCTACTGGCGAACTTCCAAGGCACCTACAATCGCCCTTGGAAGGAGGACGACTTGCACCAGATGGGACAAAACCTTGCGCCAATTCATCAAGCGCTTTAGTCAGGTTCGTAATTCAATTCCGGAAGTTTCTGACTCTTCTGTCATCAGGGCTTTCAAGCAATGAGTCCGTAGTAGAAGGATAACGGAGGATATCGTTTTAAATCCTCCCACTACTATTGCCGAACTTTTTGAGATGGCCGATCGATATGCGATTGCTTCTGAGGCGGTCGAGTGGAACAACACAATTGATCAAGAAGACAATACCTCTCGAGAACCAGGCGAAGTTAGCAAAAAGAAGGATAAGAAAGCAAAGAAGTCCAAGAACAAGGCGAAGGGTCAAAAACCACAGGCTAGCGGTTCCAAGGAGGTCTTGGCTATAAACGATAAAGAGCCACGAACCTCCAAGCCGCACTCTGACCGAGGCAAAGGTAAGCGCCCCGATCGGAAGAACGATAAGCCTAGGTGGTGTCCTTTCCATAAAAAGGAAGGACATGACCTTCGCAACTGCCGGGTCCTCCAACGAAAGCTCGAGGACTAATACAACAGCAAAGGACCACTTCCCACTCTTGAGCAGGTAGGACAAATGAGTGGTCATAAGTCGTCAGACGACGATGAGGAGATGCCATTCCAAGATCCGCAACATACCGTCGAGCACATCTACGAGGGATCATCGGCATACAAATCAAAGCGACAGCTTAAAGCTGCCGAACGTGAGGTAAACTCCATAGATCCTCTTCTCGTCAATAAATTACCGAAGTGGTCGGAAGTCACCATCTCCTTTGAGAAGGGTGACTGTCCGATTCCTTCGACTCGACCAGGTCGATATCCGATCGTAGTCGAACCCACCATCAACAATTGTCGGGTCAATCGAGTTTTGGTTGATGGTGGCAGATCGTTAAACATCTTATTTACGAGTGCTCTGGACGAAATGCAAGTACCCAGGACTAAGGAAAAGATGATTTTCCTTTACCTCGTATCGATCAGTTGGTTGATTCTACTGCAGCTTGTGAAATGTTAAGTTTTTTAGATGCATATTCTGGATATGTCGGGACCCAAAATATGCAATTCTGGACCCTCTGTGTATAATGCACTAGTCCAGGATCACGCTAGTGAACACAGTGTCAACACAGGTGAATATCGATCCACACAAGTGATTAATAACATAAACGAGTAATTTGATAACAAATACGGGTTTTGACCTTATGGTCGAGTTTACAATTATTAAGCCATGTAGGGCTAGCAAGAAATAAAATAGCAGCGAAACAAAGAAAACTTCAACAGAATCCCATCAATTCACCACAGGCAACTGACTGGGATCAAGACCCTACGATCAAGCACCTTCGATGAACTCCTCCTCGAAAGCAGGCGAGGACTCCTCCTCTTCTGTTGCATATTTTACAACAAGCATGAGTACACACCGTACTCGCAAGTCATACCACAGAAATGCAATTATGGATGCAAGCTTATTCTAAAGGAATGGCTTTTGTGGTTCTTTTGCAGAAATATAGCATTTGCAATTTAAATACAAGTAATAGATTGAAAGCATAAGTAAAACAAATAGGTAGTAATAATTTGACAGTTTTAGTTCACAAAGACACATAGCCTTAACAAGTTATTCACATAGCTATATGACTTAGGTCACACAGCTCCCTTCCCAAGGTTTTCATGAAAATCTACCCCTCGTGTGAAATCCCCGAGCATGTCCATGACTGCGGATGCGGCTATTCGAATAGATTGTTTAACACTCTGCAGAGTTTGTACACTTTACCCACAAGATACAACTAGTGTAGCTAGCACTAGCCGTAACAAAACAGTTTAGAAACTTCATCTTAACATTGACACTCCGAGTGTGCTTACAAACTGTCAGACAACCCCACATAGGAAGTCAGTCCAATACACACCGTTGGACAGGGACACGGCGAACCGCCCTGTGATGTGACTACCTGGTAGCACACCTCTACCCACGCCCACAGCCTAACCTACAACCTGAGTGATCAATGCGAAGACTCCATAACTTACTATGTTAGGCTCGTCCCATACCAGGCATGTGGTTGTACGAGAGGCTCAGTTCAATGGCGCACAAATTTAAGTCCTTAATTGACCAAGGCAAGACTTCCAATTAACTACAAATCCCTATGCACACAGGTTATTAAGCCCATGCACATAGCTCCACCAAAATATCACACAGTCCACTTGCCTCCGTCTAAATCCTTTCCCACCCTGTTGGTTAAGTGCAACATATGCCATCAACGAGTAATAGCACATAGCGCACACAATTTCTATCACATAGTTCCATAGTCACTTAGTCAAGTTTATATTTGCAACTACATGAAATGATGACTCGTAGCATGGCTAAGCAAACTAATTGCATCTAACCAACCCACGTTGGTAATACAATAGCACCAACTAAACAAACCAAACTAGGGTGACAAAAGATTATGGCATACAATTAGACAAGGAGGTCATAACAAATTGGATAATAACTAATCCCAAAAGCATTGAAATAAATAATTAAAGTAAATGCAATAATTTAAATCAATATAACTTTTGAAAACTGGGTTCAATATGATCAAAGGTATAACTTGCCTTGGAAAAGGTCTAAGTACTGATCTTGCTCTTGAGGTACTCCTTCTTCTTCAAATCTTCCTGAAGTATCAATGTCTACTTGCAAACGAAACAAACAACAAAACAAAATAAATAAAAACAGAGGCAAAACAAACTCCAAAAAAATTAAATAAAAATCCCAGATAGGTAGATCTTGAATTTAGATGAATTTATAAATTTGAATGGGCTCAAACAGAGTTCGGATGCAAAAGATATGAGCTTGGGAAGTTGGAAATCTAAAAAAACCCTAAAAATTGATTATTCCGAATTTTCGAATTATTTCTTAAAAGAAAAATCGGATTATTACGCTAACGATGATGTCGGCGCTTCGGAATTAAAAATTCTTGACATGTGGGGCCCACGTCGGTGAGATGTCTCACGGTGAACCAAGTTCACCGAGCGGATCAGATCTGGGAGCTTGCACGCGAGTCTTGACGGACACCTCATGGTACGCCACGCAGCAACGAGGCGAGGTGGCGCCGACGTGGAGGTGACATGGCGATGACATGGCGCAGCGTGGTCAGTGGCGCCACGAGGCAGGGTCGGCGAGCAGCGGCGACTCACCGTGGCAGAGGCCACGAGGAGGTAGAGGGTGAGACGGGGAACTCAGGGGTGGGCTCACGGGTGCTCGAGGACGATTGTGGCGGTCGGCGGTGAGGTAGAAGCGGCGGTGGGGCTTCAGGCTTGGCGGCGACAGTGCTAGAGGGCTTCTCCGACGAAACGAAGGTGACCCCGGGGTTCCTCCTGCTCATGCGATGCCGACGGTGCGGACGGCGAGGCTCCGGCGGCTTCAGGGGCGATGGAATTGCTCGTCGGGGAAAGCGGCTCCAAAACCCTAAAAATCCAAATTCCAGCGATGCTAGGGCTCGAGAGGGGCGGTGGTTTGAGGGTTTGAGGTGCGGGGGCGACGGCGATCCCGGGGCGTCTTTTATAGGGTCCGGGGAGGCACGGGTATGGAAACGCCCAAATCGCGTCCGAGATGAACACGAAAACAATTTCGGGGAATCTTGGAGATAAGGAGCGAATTGAGATAAGATTTTAACAGAAATGATTGCGGAAGAGATAGAGATACGATTAGGCACGGTTTCTAGAAGAGTTTAGATGGGAAACTCTGTTGTCGTGTCGAGCTCGGAGTTCAAGCCATGGCGGACTTCGGGACTTGGCGTTCATCGCGAGACGATGGCCAAGCGGAGGACGACTCTGGCGGAGGTCCCTGGCGAGAGAGATGGAGACGCAGACCTGTGGCGAGGTTGGGCGCTGATCGACCGTCGATCTTGATCAACGATGGAGGATGAGCAGTAGGGCGGCGTCAAAGCAGAGGCTGAAATTTGGGAGAATTTGGCCCGGGAGTCTTTCTGAGATTTTAAATACCTTTTCTTTTTAATAAAATACCAGAAATTCAAATAAGTAATAGAAAATAGCAAATGAACTTGGAAAAATTCTAGAAAAATCTAGAAAACATATCCAAGCCCAAAGAACCGAAATAAAATAGTTTTGGCCATTGTTGATGTTGACTTTAATACTATTAAATTGTTTTGATGTACAAAGTCCATATTAAGCTTTTGAATTAAAATCAAATAAAGTCCAAATGGTGAATTTTATCCTACTTACTCTTTAAAAGATTTTTAAAGCTCAGAAAATTGGGATGTTACAGGATACCACCAGATCAATATGTGCCTAGACGATGAAGAAAAGACCGCATTCATTACACCATTTGGTATATTTTGCTATGTCAAAATGCCATTTGGTCAAAAAAAATGCCGGTGCTTCTTTTCAACGCTTGATGCAATCGACCTTTTCATCTCAACTAGGCCGAAACCTGGATGCCTATGTTGATGATCTAGTTGTTAAAAGCATCAAGAGATTTAACCATATCACTGACCTACAAGAAACATTCGACAACCTCAGAAAACACCGCTTAAAACTCAATCTTGAGAAGTGTGTGTTCGGAATCTCTTCAGGAAAATTGCTTGGATTCCTAGTATCTATACGGGGAATCGAAGCAAATCCCGAAAAGATAAAGGCCACTCTCCAAATGCGCCCTCCGACCACAAAGAAAGAAGTCCAGAAACTCACAGGGTGCATTGCGGCTTTAAGTCGTTTCATCGCATGACTAGGAGAAAATGGACTACCTTTCTTTAAACTTCTAAGGAAACACGAAGGTTTTGAGTGGTCGAGCGAGGCAAGCGCTGCCTTTGAGGATGTCAAGATGTATCTTCTGAGTGCTCCTATTTTGGTTTCTCCGAGGCGGAAGAAACACTCTTAATTTACCTAGCCGCCGCGCCACAGCGAAGAAGCGCTTGATCTTGGTCGTAGAACGTGAAAACGTACAACGATCGTTTACTACGTTAGTGAAGTTTTACACGGGCCTAAGGAGCATTACCCTCAGGTCCAGAAACTTCTATATACCCTCCTCATGTCTTCGAGGAAACTGCGGCATTGTTTTCAGGCGCACAAGATAGTTGTACCGTTTGAGTTTCCCTTGAGAGTGATCCTCCAGAATAGGGAAACAGTGGGATGCATGGAAAAATGGTCAGTCGAACTTGGGGAGTTCGACCTCCATTCGTGTCCCGAACGGTAGTTAAATCGAGATCTTGGCAGATTTTGTCGTTGAATGGACAAATCTGAACTCTGTTCGAGGATCCCGATCTGATTCCCACGACCAATGGACGATGTACTTTGACGGATCGCTTACTTTAAGTGGCTCGGGTTGGGGTGGTCTGGTATCTCCTCTAGGACAAACCTTTAAGTATGCCATACAATTAAACTTTGGGCCACTAACAACGTGGCGAGAATCACGAAGGTTTGCTAGGCGGCATACGAAGCTGAAGCGCTCTCGATTCACGAGCTACTCGTGAGGAGACTCTCAACTAGTCGTGAATCAAGTCGGAAAAAAGTACCGGTGCTCTAACCCGACAATGTCTCGCATACTTATCGGAAGTCGTAAGCTAGAAAAGCATTTTTTTGGTTTGAGGCACAATTCATCCCTCGAAAGGATAATTTCCTCATGAACCGGTTTGCTCAAATGGCTTCTTCGATCTGCGAGTACCAAAAAGAGTCTTCTTGGAACAACTCGAGAAGCGTCCCTGGTTGAAGAACCGAGAGACACCTCCTATTGATACGGCCTCTCTAGAATACGAGGACACTTGGATGGCTCCCATCTACGAGTATCTTCAGAAGGGCTCTGTACCCGAAGACGATCTCGAGGCAGATCGCTTATCCCGAAAAGCCAAAATGTATACTTTGGTTGAAGGAGTCCTCTATAAACGAGGTACTCAAGGGGTGCTCATGCGATGCATTCCGCAGAGCGAAGGATTAACACTCCTTCACGACATACACGGTGGCATCTGTGGAAATCATACTTCCTATAGAACGCTGGTCAGTAAGGCCTTTCGACAAGGTTTTTACTGGCCAACAGCCCTGTACGATGCTAAAAGTGTGTCCAATGCCAATTTCATAGCAAGCAAATACACCAACCAGCTCAAGCATTACAAACGATACCTCTGTCTTGGCCTTTTGTGACTTGGGGTCTCGATATCCTAGGACTGTTCCCCAAAGTTCCAGGAGGTTTCGAGTTCCTTTTTGTGGCTATTGATACGTTCACAAAATGGATCGAAGCCGAACACAGGCGGGATAACAACGAAGCGAAGAAAGCGGTTCATGATGCGATGCGTAATTACTCGATTTGGAGTTCCAAGTCGAATAATTACAGATAATGGTAAACAATTTTTGAGCGCAAAATTTCAGGAATTTTGCGACGAGTTGGAGTACCAAGTTATGTTATGTACATTGCCCATCCCCAAAGCAATGGGGCGATCAAGCGTCGCGAATGGCCAAATAATGCGGGAATTAAAACCCGAGTCTTGACCAGCTAAATCAAGCGCTCGGGGCTTGGGTACAAAATTACCCTCCGTATTATGGGCGATTCATATGACTACTAGTCAGACTCTGGTGAAACACCCTTTTTACGGTCTTGAATGAAGCCATGCTTCCTCGGAACTAAAGACACGGTCAACATGAGTGAAACTTTCAATGACTCAACGAGAGTAGCTTCGAGCGAGATGACATTAACCTACTCGAAGAAAGGAGAAACCGGGCCTTAATCCGTTCGTGAGTCTACCAACAAGCCTGCTTGCAGATACTACGATCGTAGGTCAACCTCATGACCTTCTTTGTAGGTGACTTAGTATTGAGGCTCGCCAATCCAAGTCTAATCAAAATAAACTTTCTCCTAAGTGGGAAGGTCCTTACGATGGTGAAGTTACGGCTAGGGTCGAGACGATTAGCAATGGAAGATGGCTGAGTTCTCTCGAATTCTTGGAACATCGACCGATTCACATAAGTTTTATGTGTAACAAACCATTCAGACAATAAAGCCTCAGGTTCTTCCTACCTCTATTGTCTTATTTTTGAGTAGTGCTTTCATAATCTTTCGACTATAATCCAAACACCCAATTTTCTTTACACTGGTCGAAAGGCAGGTGACATCACCTAGTCGAAGCCTCTCCTCTCTGCACGTGGTCCTGCCCACTAGAAGGAGCTTCCTAGTGTTGACTCATTACTCACTTTTGCTGCCAACACAAAGAGTTCGGGTTCTATTTGGTCGAAATATTCTTAAAGCCAGCTCTTTTCACCTTAGTTTATTTCTTCAGATATTTTGAAAAATACTCTAAGCAGAGTGCACTTTCTTAGATTTATTCAACCGCCTTTGGTGTACTCGTTCCATTTCAACTGGTCAGGGGAAGAAACACATCTAGTCGAAGTCTTTCCTCTCTGCACATGGTCTTGCCCACTAGAAGGAACTTCTTAGTATAGTTCAGTTTCCTACTTTTGCTACCAGGACAGACTTATCGAGTCCACCAAGGAAGGACGAACGAATTTTTTAAAGTCCTCTAGACGTTTGCCTAACTCAAGTTGCCGTTCTCGATTTGATTAATCTGATCGGAGATGGTAATATCACCTAGTCGAAGCCTTTCCTCTCTACACGTGGTCCTGCCCACTAGAAGGAACTTCCTAGAGTCGATTCATTACTACTCTTTCGACCAGTGCATGACAATCGTGATAAAAAACTACAAGTTAATCAAACCTCTCTGTTTTTAGAAACCCTTTTAACACTATTTACCTAGTTTATTTAAATAAACTAAGTAAATAGTCGGGGGCTAGGATAAAGTGATTAATTTGACTTCAATTCTTAGTCTTTCGTTTGTCAATTATCTTTTGAGTTACTAACTACTTGACAAGATAATTTGCAGGAAACAAGATGGATTATATATTACATCAGCAAAAGCTTATTTTTCATAGGTTTTTATTACAAACTACTCTGAAGAGGGAGATCCCAGTTGCATCTCCTCCGAGACTTTCTTGCTCACTGGTTGCATTTCTTCAATCAACCGACTTGCTTCTGCCTCGGGGCAGTCAAAGTCGGCGTCGATTGGTTGCATATTAAGGCTGGGGTCATGAGCTTTAAGTTTTGTTAATACATAACTTACTGCACCTTCGACCGCCTCCTTTATCGAGTCAGCTTGGTTGGCCTTCAGAGTGGTCACCAATTCTTGCAAAGTCCCGACTTGTTCCCCAATAATATTTATATGGGCAGCTATCGTGTCTTCTGGAGGATTTTTTTTCCCTCACCACACGGCTCACCAAGTATATTTTTCAGGAGCGTGATGTTGCCTTGAAGATTAATCTTCATCGACTTCATCTTCTGTTGGTTACGAGTCGAACCCTCACGGAGTTGTTTATTCTCGACTACTTGCTCTGAAAGGGGTAAGACCAGTCAAGCAAAAATAATTCCTAGAAGAGGAAAGAACTAGTTCTCAGGTAAAGAATTCCTTACCTGCTAGTTGAGAATCTAACTTCTCGATTTCCTTATTATGGGAAGCAATGGTCTCAGCATGTCGCTCCTCCCATAATTTGATGTCCTTTGCGTTTTCCTTGGCAATGTGGATGGTCTCGTTAAGAATCATGGTTTTTCACGATCCTTGGTTTGAGCCTTCCCGCTTCGAGTTCAATTTCTAAAATAAATGAGAATCGAGAATAAGAAAAGAACTCGTGAAGAATGCAGTAAAAATTGCTTACACCTTGCGAGATCTCGACTTTTCAACCTCTTGATCTTTATCTTTGGCGATACGAGAAATCTCGTGAACGACCAAAGTTTTATCTTTAACTTCGGTTTGGAGCCTTCTTATTTCATCCTCTTTTTCTGAAAAGAAGTAAGAGTTAAAAAGGTAAAGATCAAAGACATAAGCATTCTTAAGTTCAGCACTTACTGTTTATCTCTCCCTGCAACTTTTGAGTTACAGAGTTACCCTCCTGAAGCTTCTTGAAGAGGTCTTCTTTTTCTTCTCTTAGCTTTCTCGACTCCTCTTTTTCATAATCGAGAGAGTCGGCCAGGGTCTTTTCGTCGCTATTTAACCTATAAAGGTTAAAAGTAGACATGAGCACTATCTAACTAGTCATAAGTTTTTCTACGACTAGAACCTAGTCGTGAGTTTTTCCACGACAAACCTCAGAAGCACTGCATAAGTAGTCAACCTCTAAAACGACTATGGATAACAGTGACTTACCACCTCTCTGCCTATTCGCAGAGTTCCGCTTTTTCCTGTCGTAGCTCTATAAGCTGTCGGTGATATTCACCAATAGTGGCAATTTGTTCCAGAGTTTTCTGCAAAAATAAAGACAGTAAGAAGCAAGGGAAGACCATACATATAAGTATCCTTAAATACTTACATTCATGGTCGTCCGAGCAAACATCGAGAAAACCATCTCTAGACTCTTTAGCTTGTCTATCTTCGCGACTTGATCCCACCAAACCTTTTTGAGACGCTCGTTGTCGAAAGTTTCCCCTCTGTTTGGAATATCTTTGGGATGAGAGACTCGATCGCGATATCTAAAAGCAGAAGACCCTACGATGGTAGCAGGCCCAAAGAAATCAGCACAGAAGTTGAAGTACTCCTCGTCTTCTGATTCTGCGACTGCAGTTTCTCTTTGGGGACCGGGAAATACGTCTGCAACGACTTCCTTCCCGGCACGGTGGTCAGGTACATCACCACCTGGGCCAGAGGCTTCTACCGCTGCCTCTGCTGTCTCCACGACCACCTCAGTGGTCGTAGCAACTACCTCGGTGGTTGTAGTAACCACTTCAGAAGCCACGACTTCCTCCGCCACTCGAGTAGCAAGTGATCCTTCGACTACTCCCATTGTCGTTTCTCCATCCGCTGGAGAAGTGGCAATGGGCTTCTCAATAGAAGCATCCTCGGGGCTGAAGGGGTTGGGCTAAGAGCAACAAAAGGAAAGCACGTTAAATTGTGAAAAGCAAAAGGTAAATGCTATTCTTACATTTTAGCCTTTTTCACATACCTCTGCACCCTGGATCTAACTAGAAACTTAGGAGTCATCTTCCCAACGGAAGATTTCTTCGACTTCTTTTCTACGACCACGTCTGGTCGGAATCCAAGTTGAACAATAGGCTTGGCCACGACCACGTCTGGTCGTGGATCTTGAACAAGAGCCATCTCTCTGGTCTCCTGACTTTCCGGATGGCCGAGATCAGTCTCGACCACTCCAAGAGCAGCGCTACCCTCGACTATAGGCTCTGCTGGATCAGCATTGTCCTTCACAAAAGACATAAAATCCTTCCAGTTCTCCTTTTCTAGTTGCTTAACAAAACTATGAGAGGCAAAAACTGCGAAAGTTTTCTTGTCATAATAGAAGGGTACCTTGGCCTTGCGGGCTTTGCGCTTAAGAGGTTCAACTGCTTCAATCTCTCTAGCTTCAACAGTTTCGACCTCCCTGGCTTCAGTTGCAGCCATGTCTACAGCAGATTTCGCGGAAGATCTAGTCAAAATAAAAGAACTTGAGCCTGCTCCTCCCTTGTCGGCGACTTTAACGAGTCGACGCTTCTTAGATGGAGGAGCTGGACTTTTTTCCTATGTCATCCCTGCGCCGATGGTTATTAGTTCAACCTCTTGGTCGTCCTGACGGTTTTCCATGCCTACTTTCTGTAATAAAAATAGAAAAGTATTATTGACAAGTCGTAAGATTTTCTACGATCAGTATTAAGTCGTAAGTTTTTCTACGACATTCCCTTGATCGTAAGGTTTTCTGTGATCACTACCTAGTCGTAAGTTTTTCTACGACAAATAACCAGTCGTAAGTTTTTCTACGACTCTAAAGTCCTAAGGATAAAATCAACCATTGATTACCTTTAGGCGCTCCATCTTCTCTTCTGCGGATAAAACCGCAAGGATTTGAGGAACTGCCACTCCAGGTGGCGGAGATTTCTCACAAACAAGTTTGACCCGAACATCAATCTCTACTTGTGAAAGATCTGTGCAGACAGATATAACATTTATTAGACCACTTTAAAGAAAGACCAAACCGAGGGCTAAGTCAAATATTCACTTACTCGCCTCGTAGTCCCTGGTCGGGTCTTTTGGCCCCGTATACCTCCACATAGGAGGCACTCGTTTCTTCAAAGGGCTAATTCGACGTGTGAAGAAATCCTTCACCACATGCCATCCGGTCAATCCCTCCTCTTTCAAGTCCTTGATGGCTTGAATATAGGAAGCAATCCGATCGAGATCCCAGAGTCAGATCCGGGAAGGATTCTTCGTGACCTTCCATGAAAGTAAGGTTGTCATCTTGGGTGATTTTCGATAAAACCACCTCTTCCTCCATCCGACCCACGAAGACCGAGTAAACATCTGAATATACTCCTTCGACTTCCCGTCATGGAGCTTCAGACCACAACTCCCAGCAATCCCAGTTTGTCGAGCCATTCCATAGAAATATTGAAAGAGCTCGAGGTCCGCTGGAATTCCCAGATATGCCTCACACAGATACACAAATATACTTAGCATAGTGATGGAATTAGGACCGAGGTTCACTAATTCCACTCCAAAATGCTCGAGTACGAGTGTGAGAAAGGGGTGAGCAGGCAATCGAAGGCCACACTCACAATATGCCTAGAAGACGGGGATTTGCCCAATCTCCCCCGACGGCCAATGTTGTCCAACCGCCGCAATCCACTTCACAAAAACCTTCTCTGGAATCTTCCCGGCGTCGACCAAGGCTTGAATATTCACCGCATCCATCTCTGACTCGGCTCACTCAGAAACTGATCCGACCATTTTTCTCAGAAAGGGGAGGTTTTGGATTAAGGAAGGTCTTAGGAGATGGCACGATTGGGTTGACGGCGGAGAAGGCAAGAACTTCGATGAGCAATGGAGCAATTTGGGAAAGGTAGAAACCCAAGTTTCACCCCGATGAAGTATTATAATTGTATGCTTGAATTTGAAGGGTGGAAATCAAAGGGTTGCCACCGTTTGAGAACGCTCAACAAGCAGACATATCGAGCGGTTGCGATTCTCTAAGTTTGTCTGCCTAAGAAAATCAAGTTCGTTTTTACATCTCAAGCAAAATTACTTTCTTGGTCAAGTCTTTACGGCCAAATGAAATATCAATTGGAAAAGTTTTACTTCCGATCACCATACTACGACTACTTCATAGTCGAAACAGTTCTCTACGACTATCTGGTAATCGTAAGCAACCTTCTTGACCAAGTATATTTCTGGTCAAAGTAATGTACAAATGTCGAAGAGTTTTTCCTTCGACCATATCTTCACAATCTTCTCGTGGTCATAGGACCATCTATGACTCCTTAACCAAGTAAGTTACTTTCACTTGAAGCTGGGGGGCTAGATGACGAGGATCTAATAATCCTCATTTTATTTGTTATCTATAATTCTTATTATGGGTAAATATGATGTCATGTGGTCCCTAGGTATACCCCTTATACTTACAAGGAGAAGCCTACCGGTGGTCGTAAGTTCTTCTCGACCACCCCCATAATCGTAAGTCTTGCTACGACTACCTTATGGTCGTAAGTTCTTCTACGATCACTATCCAGTCGTAAGTTATTCTACGACTACCTCATGGTTGTAAGCTCTTCTACGACTAGGTCAGCCACGACTACCTTATGATCAATAAAACCCTGCAGACGAGTGGGTCCAATTGATTAAGGAATCAAGCGATCAACATATCTTTGTTACTCTCTGAGTAATAGCACGTAATACCCTATTATCTCTGACAAGTAACTGCCAGGCGGTGTGAAGGAGTTACCACTCCAATGATTACTGCAAACATGCGCCCGTTACTGGATTTGATAAGGCGCGTTTTCATCAGGAGAAAACGGCTATTCCTTCACGACTATATAAAGGCAGTAGTCAGAGAAGGACAAGAGGAGGACAATCGGAGGAGATAACAAGCAATCAGGAAGACAATCAGATATTATCTTCTGTAATAGCCTTAGTCTTTTCTCCCGATTGTACGAAACACACTCAATACCATACACACACAGGAGTAGGGTTGTTATTCTCTCCGGAGAAGGCCTGAACCTGTATAAAAATACCCGTGTCAATCTCTCTGCGTGATTCCATTCTAGGACACCCCCCGAATCAAACAATCTTTACGTAAGATCGGTTCTAAAACACCGACACTTCCTTAGAAGTTTGAACAAAGGTAGTCCTTTTTCTCCCAGTTGTGCGATGAAATGACTTAAAGCCGCCATACATCCTGTGAGTTTCTGGACTTATTTCTTCGTGGTCGGAGGGCGCATTTGCATGATAGCCTTTATCTTTTTGGGATTTGCTTCAATTCCTCGTACAGAGACAAGGAATCCAAGCAATTTTTCTAAAGAGACTCCAAACACACATTTCTTAGGATTGAGTTTCAGGTGGTGTTTTCTATGGTTGTTGAATGTTTCTTGCAAGTCGGAAACATGATTAAGTCGCTTGATGCTTTTTACGACTAGATCGTCAACATAGGCTTCCAAATTTCGGCCTAGTTGAGGTGAAAAATCGATTGCATCAAGCGTTGAAAAGAAGCGCCAGCATTTTTTAGTCCAATTGGCATTTTGACATAACAAAATATTCCAAATGGAGTAATAAATGTGGTCTTTTCTTCATCTTCTAGACACATATTAATTTGATGGTAGCCAGAATATGCATATAGAAAACTTAATGTTTCATAACCAGTAGTAGAATCAACCAACTGATCGATACGAGGTAAAGGGAAATCATCTTTTAGACAAGCTTTATTGAGATCAGTGAAGTCTACACACATACACCACTTGCCATTAGGCTTCCTAACCATTACAGGGTTGGCTGACCACTCTGCGTGGTTGACTTCTCTTATAAAGCCTGCTTTAAGTAGCTTGTCCAATTCTGATCTTATAGCATCTTGTCGATTAGGTGCAAATCTCCGTAATTTTTGTTTTACAGGTACTCTGTTAGGCAGTAAAGCCAGCATGTGCTCAATCACCTCCTTGGGACTCCGGGCATGTCGGATGCTTGCCACGCAAAGACATCTGCGTTTGCCTGAGGAAAGTGACGAGGGCGTCTTCCTATGTGGGGTCGGAAGTATCCCCGATGCGAACAGTCTTCGAGGGCTCCTCTGGATCCAGAGGAACCTCCTTGACCTGGTCATTCGGCTTTGGTGCAGCTTCAGGCTTAGACTGCTTGGTCGAAGGCTACCCCTTGTTTTCTTCTCGAGTTGGTATCTAGCCAACCATCTCAAGGGATCGACGGTCACACGTATGCGCAATCTTTTTATCACAATAAATTGTGATTACTCCTTTGGAACCTAGCATCTTAAGATATTGATACCCATAATGAGTAGCTATTAAGAATTTTGCCAAAGTTAGTCGTCTGAGTAAGGCGTTATGTGCCGTATCGAAATCGACCACGTCAAAGGAGATCTTCTCTGTCCTGAAATTACTTGGAGAACCAAATGTTAAAGGAAGAGAAACTTGGACAATAGGTTTGGCCGAAGACCCCAGAACAATACCATGAAAAGAGTATCGTACCGGTCTTACCTTGGTCCTAGGTACTTACATCTCATCCAGGGTACTCGTAAACAAGATGTTTATCAAGCTGCCACCATCAACCAACACTCAATTTACTCGACAGTTGTTGATGGTGGGCTCGACCATGATCGGAAATCGACCTGGTTGAGTAGAAGGGATTGGGTAGTCACTCTTCTCGAAAGAGATGGTGACTTCCGACCACTTTGGCAATTTATTGACAAGAGGAGGGTCAATGGAGTTTACCTCACGTTCGACAGCCTTAAGCTGTCGTTTTGACTCGTATGCCGATGGCCCTCTATAGATATGCTTGATGGTATGCTCAGTATCTTGGAATGGCATCTCCTCGTCGTCGTCTTGCTGCTTATGGCCACTCGCTTGCCCTACCTGCTCGAGAGTAGGAAGTGGTCCTTTGCCGTTGTAGTAGTCCACGAGTTTTTGTTGAAAAACTTGGTAGTTGCGAAGGTCATGTCCCTCCTTTTTATGGAAAGAGCACCACCTAGGCTTGTTGTTCTTCCTTTCGGGGCGCTTGTCCTTACCTCGATCGGAGTATGGTTTGGAGCCTTGAGACTTCTTATCACTCACGGCTAAGACTTTCTTGGAACTGTTGGCTAGAGGATTTTGACCCTTTGCCTTGTTCTTGAATTTCTTGGCCTTCTTATCCTTCTTCTTCTTGAGGGATTTTGTCATCTCAATCAATAGTATTGTTCCATTCGACTGCTTCAGCAGCAGTCGCATATCGATCGGCTATCTCAAAGAGCTCGACGACAGTAGCAGGAGGATTTAAAGCGATATCCTCCGTGATCCTTTTAGTATGGACTCCTGCTTAAAACCTCTGATAACAGAAGAATCAGAAAATTCAGGTATGGAATTTCGAACCTGGCTAAAACGTCGAATAAACTGGCGCAGAGTCTCGTGGTCATTTTATCTCATCCTGTGCAAGCCGTCCACTTTCCCAGGACGATGGTAAGTGCCCTAAAAATTGGTCAGTAGCAGGTCGCAGAGGTGCTGCCATGAATAAATCGACTCGAGTGGTTTATTTAACAACCACGATCGAGTAGATCCGTCGAGCACAGTAGGAAGGTAATTCGCCATTACATGCTCTTCTTTTCCTATCGCTCAGACAGCGGTTGTGTAGATTTGGAGGAATTCGATGGGGTTTTGAGATCCATCAAACTTCTCCATATTCCTTTGGTCAAAAGCGAGGCGGCCAATGAATCGCTCGGTCTCGTGAGAAAGCGACATCCGAGAATGACTTCTTGATGCCTTCTTTGCGGAAAAAGAAGGGTTAGCGTCACCGGTGATCGTATACGGCGATGATACAGTGGTAGGTGGACCCGACCTATGGTAGGTCTCAACCTTACAAGGGAAATACTCCTCGTATTCTATCTGCTGTTGCAGATTTCTGGATTAGATTGGTGAACGATCACCTCTCCTGGGAGCTTGTTGATCATCAGACATTCGAGGAACTCTCCTTCGACTAGAGTGAAGATCAGGAGAGTGACGCGACCTGTTGTTGCGCTGATCTCCACGCGGTGAGTTGTTCAAATGACTAATAGCTGATGGAGTCGTATCGCTACGACTTCTGAGTCGATGCCGGCGAGGGTGCTCGAGTCTGGCCATCGTGTTTCGAAGCCTTCGTGCGATCTCTTCGGCAAAGAGGTCATAGACGGGCGTTCGGGCAAGTTCTCGAGAAGATCGTTGATGCGTTGGAGTTCTTAAGCTTCCTCCGACTGATGCCGAATGCACCCAGGCAGATTTCTCTGAGCCGCAATTCTTCTCTACGGGTTGTCTCAGGAACGTCCATACTTGATTATCGAGTTTGCCTCAATGGAGTGCGAGTATTTCGAGAATCTCCCTCACGCTCATCAGAGTGTTGACCCTGTTCATCACCAGAGGTGTCCTTGTCATCACTACGAGGGGTCGTAGTGTGTGATCGTCGGATAGCATCCTCAGTCCCGTCTCTAGGAGAGTGATTATTATCTGAGGGAAGGACGAAGACCTTCTGTTGATGATCTCTACTTGCGCTTGAGGTCTCCTTACTTGAGGAGTAGTCGAAAGACACCATCTGGCGACTTGGAGCAAGCCCCTCCAGGAATGGTAATTCCGGGCTATAACTGTCTCCGTCCGCAAGTGAGCCCTGCAATGGGATGGTTGAACTCGTAGGAAAAGTGTGCTCGATCCCATCCTCTATGGGGCTAACAGGAGAGAGATGACCACTAGATGCTGGTGAAGCTCTGGAATGATTGCTTCTAGGACTTGCCGTGCCAAGTCGGACTGTCTTAGATGGACTTGAACACTTGGAGGGGGAACCCTCGCCATGCTCTGAGCCTACCTTGGGACAGCCCTGATTGTGGTCGGATAGACCCTTGCCCTCTGAGTAAGCTGGTTTCTCAGTTGGGCGTAACGTTGTAGGGGATAAAGATCCCTCCTCAACTCCATCGGTGGTATGGTCTCCTAGAGAATGATCTCCGAAGGCGACATTACCATCGGATGATATAATACTTGGCTCGTAGTCGAAGCCGTCATCCATGTCAATATCTGCGTAATCGGCTAAGTCGAACCAGTTCTCCTCGTTCCACTCTCCTTCCATGGAAGCACTAGAGTTGCGAAAAACAAAGGAAACCTGTTGACCAGAAGATCCCCACGGTTGGTGCCAACTGTCGGTGTTTTAGAACCGATCTTACGTAATGATTGTTTGATTCGGGGGGTCTCCAAGACTCAAATCACACAGAGAGAATGACACAGAGATTTTTATATAGGTTCAGGCTTTCTCTTGAGAGAACAACAACCTTACTCCTGTATGGATATATTGAGTATGCTGGTTACAAATCAAGAGAAAGACTCGAGTATAATGTCTTGTGCTCCTAATTGTGCTCTCTCCCTTCCTCCTGATGATTCTGTCTTTTATATAGAACTCGAAGTGGGCGGCCGTTTTTCCAGTCCAAAGGACGCCTCAACGCTTCAGATGTTGAAGCAGTTACCAGTGATTATTACTGGAGTTGTAACGTTCCCACATTGCCAAGCAGTTATCATCAAGACAGAGAGTTAAACATGCAGTTATTCCAAAGAATAACATCATAATTAACTACCCATATCTTTAAATATGGTGTAGAAGATTCCCTGATCGATCAAGTCCACATGTCTGTAAGCCTCATTGACTAGGGACTGGTCGTAGAAAAGCTTACGACCAGGTGGTGGTCGTAGTAAAGCTTACGACCACAGACTAATCGCAGGAGGACTTACGACTAGGGCATAGCTGTAGAAAAGCTTACGACTAGGGAATGGTCGTAGAAGAACTTACGACCATGAGGTAGTCGTAGAAGGACTTACGACTATGGGGTGGTCGTAGAAGAACTTATGACCTCTAGCTTCTCCGTTACTTACCATTAAGGTGTATACTCAAGAACTATTTGATAGTTTTATTATCCATAATAAGAATTACAGATAAATAATTAAGTAAGGATTATTAGATCCTCGTCAAGTACCTATGCTTTTCAAAAACATTTGTGAAAAAAATGTATATAAGAAATGACATTGTAGAGTGTGTTAGAGATTGTGGGTTGGAAAAGTTATTTACTGGGGCACTCCTAATGAGTTTTTGGCTTATTTATCCTCCTTTTGAAACGAAATAATAAATGTATTCCTCCACGTTCGAAATGACAAAATTAGCACCGTAATATGCTAGACAGGCGACATATGTTCCCTATCGTGCTTGTGCCTTGAAGCAACGTACCCTCCCGATCATTGTAGGCCACGCATCGCCCTTCGGATCGCGATTAGACATCTACCACCCTCCCAATCTACGACAGAAACGTGCGCATGCCATGCTTACGCGGACTAGAAGCACGGTAAGTGGTTCCGCGAACTGGGAGCGCTAGCGCGGTACATGTCTGCTATGGTGCTATTTTTGTAATTTGGGCTATTTTTACTACTACAAATTAAAAAAAAACATGCCACTTCAGCCAAAACTCCACTCCTATTGCTCTTACATCAGCAGTTTCTATAGCATGTCATCTAGAATTGAAGGTGAGGTGGAGGGGAAATTAAAGAAGTGAAAGAAGTTGTATCTGTGTGGAGATACAACACCTTATGGACCAAGACGTTGGAGAGTTGCCATATCTTCACCACACAGTTCGTAGGGCCCATAGAAATCAATGTGGCCCCATTGGGATGCCGCACACCACACCACAGATAGCAGCACCCATGGTGGGCAGAAGAGGAGGGAGGCACCGACTGTCGTCGTGCTCACTGACCATTGCCACCGCCGGAAATGGCCATCGTCGCCACGGAACACCGTCGCCATCGGGTTGTCGTCGCACCTTGTTCGCCAGCCGCGCTCGACCCGAAACGCCTCACTGCCACCTCATGATTGGGCAACTGTGTCCACCTCGGCAGCCACGCCACACCTTCGGCTGGATATGGGTGCTACCGGCTCAAATTCGACCAGATCGGACGTCGCCAGCTCAGGCCATGGTGGGGCGGAGCCGTGGAAGGAAAGAAAGAGAGGGGGGAGGCAGAAGAGAGCGATGCTGAGGCACCAGCGGCGGTAGCCCAAGGAGGAGGCTGCGAGCCTGTAGTCCCTGCTGCCTACCTCCGCGTTACCCGTCGCTGCCACTCCAGGGTAGGGGATGGTAATGAAGAGGGACAGAGAGAGGAGGTAATAAAGAAGAAGGGGGAGGATTGGGGCTGATAGGTGGGCCCAAATTTTGGAAAAGATATATAAATGATGATATGTAGTATGTGGGGGTGGAAGTGTTGTATCTAGTGCTATTACTATATGACGTGAACATTTTTAGATATGGGTCTAGGGCCCCTTTGGCATGGCTTCTGCTTCGGAGAAGCCCTCCCAAACGGCCAACTTCCGGATGGGGTTTTTGGAGAAGCTGAAGCGCCCTGGGGCAGCTTTTGGAGGGAGAACTCAAATGCTGATTTTTATACATGGTATGGGGTGGGTAATCCCCACTCAATTCAAACTCAACTAGTTCTCACCCAGACGTCGATCTAGGGTTTCCACGCCACCTCCGCCCCCTGCGTGGTCCCCGCCGACGCCACCATCTGCCTCCTCCGCCCGAACAAGGCGATCTCCTCCGTGTCCTCCACGTTTGTCTCCGTCGTCTGCGTCCCTCACCTGTCGTCGTCTTCACAAAGCGTGACCACCGATGTCTTCGCCCGACCATGCTTCCGCCCCCCCCCCCGCCATGTGCACCACCCCACTCCCACCGTCTCCAAGCCCTGCCTACACTGCTCGCGTCTCCAAGTGCCACCGTTCATCTCACAGAAAATTTCAGATCTGAAATATAGCGCTTACATTTTGTGCAAAGGTATGCTTGCTTACATTGTGTGATGTATAATGATATATTCCCACAGAAATCTACATAAATAGCTGCTGCTAGTAGCATTGCATAAATTAATTATGTGGTTCAATGCATTCATGAGAAATTGATAGTAGTTATTTATCCTTGAATATTGGATATATGGACAATACATTATGTTATGATTCTTGCACACACAGCATGCCAAATCCAAATTGTTTAACTAGTCAATTTGTTGTCCAATCTTGTGTTCAGAGTTAGAATTTTGGTGTTACTCTTGTGTTCAGAACTTGTACATGCATGCAGTTCCTGTATTTTAGAGGTTACGTGCTTGTTCTTGGAGATGAATTTGTTAATGGCAAGAAGGATATGCCATAGGGCTAAGCATAACAAGTTCCAGTGCCTTTGAACATATATTTGGAAGTTGATCCTTGTAGAACTAACAAGTTTTAGTTCTGAACGCAATCTTTTTCATTTTCTAATTTGTTCCAGATTGATGGTCACATGCTACACGAGAGGAATTTTGATCTGAAGAGTAATTTGCTGGTCTTTTAGGAAGTAGATGATTTTTTTTACTTACATTGTAATGGGAATTTCTGAGAAGTTGTGTACGGTTTTCAAATAGATATTGTTTTGTGTTCATATTTTGGACATGATTCATATGATGATTATTGTCTTATGCTATAATCTAGCAAATGGTACTTGGTTGGATCCTAGAAATGGAGTTCATGTCTTGTGCAAAACTGAAATGGAGTTCGTGTCTCTGTTTTTGGTAGGTTCCATAAATACTTACGTGAAGTTCAAAGCAGGTATGTATCTAACATTTCGTATTTAATACATGGCAATTGAGAATGTAGTATGTTTAATGCTTAAATTTATATTTTTACACAAACGTGCAAAAAAAATCAAATCAAGTCCACCCATAATGTGTTTTAAATGGTAAACATTATTTGCCTCATGGTCATTTCAAACATTTTCCAACTCAGGACAACCAACCGTCATAACTAAAAGCTAGGCTGCGAAACACCAAACTTCTCCAACTCAGCCATTCAGCCATACAACATTACAGCCCCAATCAGAAACTGCTTTTCAAAAAAACTATAGCCATACCAAACATAGCATGTACTAGAACCAGGTTTTGGGAAGATTTGTGGATAGGTGATGTTACTTTTGCAGTAAAATTTGCTAGACTTTATGATCTTGTTATCCATAAGCATGTTACCGTGGCAATGGTTTTTAAACAAGGGGTTAAGTCTATTAAGTTTAGAAGGACTCTTTTGGGAGGGAGCCTAATTTTGTGGCGGCAACTTGAACATGATTGTAGTAAGGTGAAGTTAAGTAATGATTTTGACAAGTTAGTTTGACGGTTGACACCTTCTAGTGTTTTTTCTGTGAAGTCCCTTTACAATTCATTGAGAAATCATTCTTTTAATTTCCCTTTTCACTTCATCTAGGGAGTCAAACTGCCTTTGAGAGTTAAGATCTTTTTGTGGTTAGTCCTTAAGGAAAGGATTTTAACTAAAGATAATCTTTTGCATAAGGGTTGGACTGGGAATAAATCTTGTGTCTTCTGCGGTATGGATGAGAATATCAATCATCTTTTTTTGATTTGTCCTTTGTCAAGATTTATTTGGAACATTGTGGGGTGTGCGTTTAACTTACCTTGTCCTCCAGTTGATATCCATCAGTTATTGAATAACTGGATGGGATGTTTTACTAAGAGGATCAGGAGGTTGGTCACAGTTGGTGTGGCTATTATTGTTTGGAGTATTTGGAGAGTTCGAAATACAACTTGTTTTCAACTTAAATGGCCTCTAGAACCGGTGTATGTGCTGTTTGATGTTTGTCGGTGGATTGATCTTTGGTCCAAATTGCAAAAGGAAGCAGATCAGGAAGTACTAGTCAGGGGCGCTAAAACACTTGAATGAGTGGCGATGGAAGTTTTTGGTTTTTAGAGCAAGGAGAAGATGGACGTTGTGGATCAAGAAGTTGAAGACCGGAGTGGATTATGGTGGTAGTTAGCTTGTTGTAGCTCTGGCTATCATCTCGTTGTTTTTGCTGGCAGTTCTCTTTCTAGCTGTAATAGCAGTTTTTGAGTGACTTTTGGTAGTGTCTGTGTTCTTTTAGCAGCTATTTCTTCTAGCTGTAATAGCAGTCTTTGAGCTTCACCTGTAGTTTTTCTAGTAGCTGTAATAGCTGCTCTGTTGGATGGTAGCTGTTAGCTACTGGTTACTTCCTGCTTTGTTTTTGCTTTTAGTTGGTCAGAAGAACTCTGTAAACTTGGTTTCTGTTAATAGAAACAGAGGTGTTTCATGCCCTTTTATCCAAAAAAAAAAAAAAACCAAACATAGCCTAGATACAGTTTACTGGGTTTAGGAGTACCTAATATTCTCTCTAAATGATGTGAAGGTAATATGGAAAGAACAGAGACGTCACTGTTTAGTCTTGGTGATGCTATAATAAAAGCAACCGTGATTCACTAATGCAAGGGAATACGTCCAATTTGCCATGGTATTTGAGTTTGAGAGTTTCCATAAAACAGATCAAATGAACTGAAGCTGCAAATATCCAGAGCAGCAGAGCTGCGTGATGAGGACATCACTTCGACTGATATGAACACTCCTCTTCCTACTACTTTGAATGATGTACAAGGTCCAATTACTCGGGCACGTGCTCGTCAACTTATTTATCAGGTAAATTCGTTTCTAAAGCTGAGTGTATTATTTGAGAACTCTATGATGCTGCCTAATAGAGATGATTTACTTGTACTTAGGAATTTAGGAATACGACCAGTTTCTCAGGGGCTACGACCAGTTCAAGAAGGTCTACGACCAGCTCTGCAGGGTCTACGACCACTTCACGAAGGCCTACGACCAGTTCAAGAAGGTCTACGACCAGCTCTGCAGGGTCTACGACCACTTCACGAAGGCCTACGACCAGTTCAAGAAGGTCTACGACCAGCTCTGCAAGGTCTACGATCACTTCAAGAAGGCATACGACCAATTTCACCAGTACTCGTTGGGAGCAATCTACGACCAGAGAAGCGAGCACAGTACTCGTTGGACACAATCTACGACCAGAGATAGCATAGACTCCTCAAGACCACCCCAGGACCAGTCCTACGACCAGGTCTTCGACTAGAGATACGCGGCATGAATAGTGAATAAGGTGCCGCGTCACCGTTTTGGGCCTAATAGGGCCTTGTAAGCGTGACGATGTCGGAGCCCAGGTTGTGTATGCCTCTCCCCACGGCCGCACAACCCTAGGTCGACCTCCTTTCCCCCCTATATATATACAGTAGCCGCCATAGATTAGGGTGGGGTTTTTCTTTGAGATTATTTTGCTTAGCAGTCTCGCCGCACGTTCGGTTGAGGAACCCCACATTGTGAGCTTCATCTTTATTCGCAAATACAATATCAGATTGCATCTTCTACTTTCTTGCTTGTGTTCTCGATTCGCATGCAGGAGATAGCCTTCTTGGCGAGGTCAACCGCGTTCGGCACGGTTGATAACCATCGGAGCAGTGGTGTAGTGATTGCGAGGGGTTCGATCTGTTTGGGTCGGAGCCTTTGGATCATCAACGTCGAGATCTCCACAATCGACTTATCAGTACCTTTCGGAAGATCGGGCCACAGGCACATCACTGCGGACGCAGTCTTTACAGGGGAAGGAGGACACACTTCCCAACGGTAAACAAAATGCCACGTAACTCTCTTACAAGGGCCCCACGTGCAAGCCCACTCCGCTCATATACGGAGCCTCCTCACGCTTCTTTGGGGTGTTTGGACGATTTTAGTTGTCTTAAATGGTCGAATTTTCTTCGTGACTTTTTTTGAAACCGTATATAATAGAAGAAAGCTGAAAGCTGTCGTAAGGTAGTTTCCCACGGCTTCCCATGACCCCTTTTCCAACTTTGCCCCTCAAACTCACGAGTTATTACCCGCTTTTGCCATCGAATAAAACCCTTGATCTTTCCATGCCTCGCCTCCCTCTTCCTCCCAAGTCTCCTCCCTCCTCCTCTCCCTCAAGCAGCGCCGCCCTGGCCCGCCCCCATCCTCCTCCTCCCAAGTCTCCTCCCTCCTCCTCTCCCTCAGCCGCCATGCCGCCCCATCCTCCTCCTCCCGAAAGCCGCCGCCTTCTCCTCCTCCTCCCCCAAGCGGCGCCCTATCCTTCTCCTCCTCCCCTGAGCGGTGTCATCCCTCTCCCCTTCTCCTCCTCCTCCTCCGTCCACCTCCCAGGCCGCCGCCGCCCTCCCCCTCCTCCTCCACCTGAGCCGCCACCAGCGGCGGCCTCCCCCTCCTCCTCCCCCGAGCTGGCATCGCCCAGATCCGTGGCGTGCAGGTGAAAAAGAAATGTTGATGTGCTGCACGTTGATTTGTTTTCCATTCGGTTATTTCTCCTGATATGGAGTTGAAACATGATGATTTCTTGTTTGTTTGGTATGTTATCTTAATCTTGTGGGTGCATTGCACTCACCTATGTTATGGAATGAGATTTCAATGCGCTTACTGCTCTGTGGTTGCTTATTTTTCTTCTCTGAATTAAGTTCCATAAATGGCATGGAATGTTTTACAGCAGTTCAGCTTTTAGCATGTCATGAAACCTGTAGAATGACGTAACAAATGGCATGCGGAAGCTGTACACATTTTGATTGCTCTGCACTCCCATGTAGCCAGAGGAGTATAACTAGTCTAGCAAATTACGTTGGGTCACACTGTGTTATGTATAATTTTTTTAATAGTTACATACTCACGTTTGGTTTCAGTATTTTCGAAACTAGCTTGTTGTCTTTAGATGTTCACACCCTTGTTTTACCAGCGTGGCAGTAGTAGGCATAGCTTGATTAGTTTTGATCCCTTGTCATCATGACACCACATAATCCGCTCATAGTATAAGGGGTAAAGTTTTGGGCATTTGGCTCTTCATTCGTGCATTTTTTTTAGCTGCTGCTTCAAGGATCAACGCATTATTTTTTTTGACGTAGAAAGGTAGAGGCGATGGCGCGGTCGAGCCAGGTCAAGTCAAGGTGGTCCGATCGGAACAAGGAATCCAGGTTCGGTCAGGTTAGGTTTTGATTTACAGTTTTGACCGAAATGCTACTAGTTTGACTTGGATGTTTAAAATCGCAATAGAATTCTAAAAATTTTATGAGTGTTCTCAAATTCAAATAAGACTTAGGAAAATTTATTTTAGGCACTGTTCATACTCCATTTGTCTGAAATAATTTCCTTTCCAAAACTGCATTACTAATTTGGTTGGATTTTGATGAGATCAATTTGACTTCTAAAAATATGTGAAAATTTATATTAATCCATGATAAATAATATAGTATTTTACAAAATTATTTCCAGAAAATTTTGTGAACACATTTTTCTGGAATCAAATAGAAACTTGAATTCAAGTCAAAAGTTTGAAACTCAAAGCAAACTTTAGAAAACCAAGTGCAAACTCATGAAATTTATCGAAAGTTTTTGAAAATCATAGACTTTTATATATTTGAAATACAAACCATTGTTTGGGTTGTTACATAAGTTCAAAACAAAGGAAGCAAGTATGGCAGCTCAGGCCAAGATCACACCAATGGTAGCGAAGATTATCTAGTGATCCTGCCATTCCCTCAAGTGCTCCTGGCTCAAGCGTTCAATAGTAATAATGTAATGACACATTGTCGGAGTATGAAATGATGAAAGGATTTGGTGTATGATAATTGTAATTATTTGTCGGAAGTTGACTGACTTGTTTTTGCAAATTAAATCATTTTTGCAAGTTGAATTCCGTATATTTTGTTATGTGTAGCCCCCCGCCTGGAACACTGTGTCCGGCAATAGGAGAAGTGTTTTGAGTGAACAAATGCTTTAGGACTAGGATATATGTTGTAAGTGTAAAAACCAAACACGAGTAAGGGGGTGGACGTCGGCCGTCTAACGGGCCATCGTCCACGAGGGTAAAATATGACACGAGGATTTATACAGGTTCGGGGGTCCGAGAGGACCGCCCTACTCCTGTCGGTGAGCCAACAGGGGGGTTACCTCCGGAGAGGGAGCCCCCGAGGGCTCACCAGTTTGAACATACTTCTTTATTGCTCAAGAGAGCTCTCCTTGAAAGGAGGGATACATGGGGGTATTTATAGGCCCCTAAGCCTGTACAAATAACCAAAATACCCTTTTGGGGATTTCTACCCTATGAGTACAAGCGAGGGTATTACAGATTTTCAGAGTATAGCAAAGATTTCTTGGATCAGACGTATGCGTCTGCTTGCCAGCGAGCCCCAGATCTAGGAGGGATGAAATATTCCTCCAACGGTAGAGTTCTCGCCCTTGGCATTTCGGACGAAATGTCAAAGGGACAGTCTTGAATTGTGCCTTTCATGCGAAAGTCAATACTTCAGAAGAGTTCTGGCGGATTTGTACATTTCGGAGGAAATGTCAAAGGGGCAGTCTTGATTTGTACGGTGGTTGTGTCCTTTGCTCTGTCACTATTCTGTCTGAGCAAAGCACTCTGGTGGTAGCCGTGTCTAAAGCTGTGTCTTGAAGACGCCATATCTTCAGATTTAACACACAAAGTCTAGCCAACCTGGTTATGTCACGGCCACTGTTCGGCATGATGGTAGGAGGCGACAACTACTGAGGAACAGATATATCGTCCTGGTTCCTTGTCCATTATTTTTCCTCGGCTTTCTTCCTTATCTTTGTTCTTGCCCCTGGCCGACTTGTGCATGGCGCCGCCCCGGATGGAGTGCCCTGCTCCGCTCCTCCCGGCCCTCCATCCGGCAGACGGGCAAGCCTAGCCCAGCTTGAGCGCCGCCACGTGGAGCCCACACCTCCGAGGCGTTGGTGTGAGTCTCAGACGGCCGGGCGACCAAAGAGCCGCTACCCACGTAGGTGCCTCCTAGCGCCATTTTCGTTGATTCTTGCTTCTTCTTTCGATCTTTTTCATTTTGCACCGGCGAGGCGACGAGGCGCCGCAGAGGCGACATCGGCGGGCGCATGGCGACACGCTGGCGCGGCCTAAAGGCACGATGGGCGGCCAGGGGTGACAAAGACGCTGCGGCCGTGCGTGGCGCTTGTCCACATCGCGGCCACACGGAGGCGATCGCGAGCGCTAGTAGGGCCGACGGCGGATTCAGGTGCTGGCGTGCGCATTTCGGAGGTGCCGGGTGCCTCGGTGTGTGCGGCGCGAGCCGGGCAGCGTTCAGGAGGCACGGTGACGATGGTGGTGTTGGGTCGACACCAGCCCGACATCAGCCGCTCCCATTCTCGTTCGACGGCACGCCACTGCTTTTGACAAAATGCCTCGCCTCTGTTGCTGCTGATTTTTTTTTCTCGTATGAACAAAGGATCACAGATGTGTTTTGCCTGTGTGTACATGTGCAGTTTGTTAGCTTGCAGCTGGAGCCTTGGAGGCCTATTATCTAGTCATTTGTATGCAACTTGTCCTTGTTCGTTGACAGTGAAAAATAAGGCTCGGGTGCGAGGGCACGAGTGCGTGAGGGCACGTGAGGGCTTCAGGGTGCCTGAGGCCACGAGGGTGCGTGAGGGTGCGAGTCCCCGAGACCATAAGGGCACACGAGGGTGCGAGGCCCTGAGGGTCTTGAGGTCCCGAGGGCACGAAGGAGCGAGGCCCCGATGGCACGAGGGTGCATGAGGGTCCGAGGCCCCGAGGCCCCGATGGCACGAGGGTCCTGAGGCCCCGAGGGTGCAAGGCCACGAGGGTACGAAGGTGCGAGGCCCTGAGGCCCCGATGGCACGAGGGCACGAGGGTGCACGAGGGTGCGAGGCCCCGATGGCACAAGGGCGCACGAGGGTGCAAGGCCTCGAGGGTCCTGAGGCCCCGAGGGCACAAGGCCCCAAGGGCACGAAGGCGCGAGGCCCTGAGAGTGCGAGGCCCCGAGGGTACGAAGGCGAAGGCGCGAGGGTGCCACGAGGCCTCAAGGGAACGAGGGTGCCGCGAGGGCGCAAAGGCACCACGATGCCGCGAGGGCGCGAGACCCCGAGGCCGCGAGGCCCCAAGGGTGCGAGGGCACCGTGAGGGTGCGAGGACACCGCGAGGCCTTGAGGGAACAAAGGTGCCGCAAGGGCGTGAGGGCACCGCGAGGCCCTGAAGGTATGAGGGTGCCGCGAGGCCGCGATGCCGCGAGGGTGCGAAGGCACCGCGATGCCGCGAGGGCGCGAGGTCCCGAGGCTACAAGGCTCTGAGCGCACGAGGGTACAAGGCTCTGAGGGTGCGAGGGTACGAGGCCCTGAGGATGTGAGGGCACCGCGAGGCTCCGAGGGCGCGAGGCCACCTCGAGGGCACGAGGCCGCCTTGAGGGTGCGAGAACACGAGGCCACCGCGAGGGCGAGAGGGCACCGCAAGGGCGCGAGGTCATCACGGGGGCTCGAGACCCTGAGGCCCCGAGGGCACGAGGGTGCCGCGAGGGCGTGAGGCCTCGAGGCTGCAAGGCCCGAGGGCAGGGTGCCGCGAGGGTGTGAGGCCTCGAGGCTACGAGGCCCCGAGGGCACGAGGCCTCAAGGCCCGGAGGGTGCAAGGGCACTGTGAGGGCGTGAGGCCATCGCAAGGGGCGAGGGTTCTGTGAACGCGAGGCCGCCGCGAGGGGCGAGGGTACCGCAGGAGCGAGGCCGCCACGAGACAATCGCGAGGGCACGAGGGCACCTCAAGGGTGTGAGGTCCTTGCGAGGGTAGCACACGCGTGAGGCTGCGAGGGCACTGGTACCCAGCACATGAGAGAATCTTAGTTGATGTCCCACTCCTAGAACTCTTGGCGCTCCGCCATGTTGACGTTGCACTCCGGGAGCGACGTTGGGTAGCGGTTGGTGTTGTAGCACACAGTGTGGAGCATCTTCCTCTACCGGAACTGGCGCGTGGTCATGCGCTTGCGCAGCATCGTGATGGCGTAGTCGGCGGTGGATTTAATGTTGAGTCCGAGTAGTTGTTGAGGTCTGTAGCGTTTTGAGTTGGTGCTTTGTCCAGTAGAGAAAAGGGTGGCGCTGCTGTACAAGGACCAAGGTAAGGTGCAGCCTTGAGAGAAGAAGCTATCACGTGAAGGCACAGAGGGCAAAAGGCCGGAAGCACTACCTGTTGCTTTGGTCTGTCACTGCTCCCTCTTTTGGTTGTGCTTTTTTCTTTTTTCATGTGAGGCTGTGACTAAGGCAGCACCCTATTCTTCGCTTAATTCCTCTTCACGTGAGAGCCTTGGCTAAGAGTCTTCATGTGAATTCCTCTTCACGTGAGAGCCTTTGGCTCAGAGTAGTCATGTAAAATAATGAAAGCTATTTAATGCAAGGGAGACCAGGGCATGGGAATCCAAGGCAAGCGTCTACTCTTTCAGTATTCCTAAGGAATCCAAGGCAAGAGGCTTCCTTTTATCTCATTCTCTCTCTTCCATTTGCTTGGCCGAAACACACACAACCCCATTTGCTTCTTCCCCAACCTCATTCTTTCTCTCCGTTTCTTCTCTCTGGAGCTTTGCTCTCTTGCGCCATGGGCTCATGGCGCTTAGCCGGGTCATGGTGCTCGTCCTCCAAATGCCTCGGCGCTCGCCCGCCCGGCCACTGGTTTGATCGCTCCCTGCCGAGGTGACGCTCGACTTGCAGGGGGACGCCACCATTGAGCACGGCCTTGACGGCAGCCTAGCACGCCGCCATTCGTCTGACTAGAGCAACCATGACGGTCGAGATCGAGTTGATGATCCGCATGTGCCTCATAGAGCAAAGGCGTAAGACGGCCGGGAGGAGGTGTGCCCGTGTGGCTCGGCCTTGTGCTTGGCCCGCCTGTCTGTTCGGCCACGTCCCGCCTGGCCGGCTTGGCCTTGCCGCGGTGTTGGGTGGAGCAGTGCGACTGATGCGACGAGGAGGAGGCGGCGCATACACCGGCCGCCATGATGGGGCTCAGCCACGATGACTCTCCATGGTCGCCGAAAGCACCGACTTGTCGCAGCGCGGGTTGGACCAGAGTTTCGACGATGGGGAGGAGCTGGTCGAGGTGACGCTCGACTTGCAGGTTGACGCCACCATTGTGCCGCGGAGCGCTGAGTGGCGGCGCCGCCGCCGCCGCGTCGGTGAGTCGTCGAGCGCCGCCAGCCATGGTGCCGCCTCGGCGGGGAAAAGCTGGGCGGCGTCCTTGGCATCATCGCGATCGCGGTCGCCGATCCGCGGACTTCGTTGCACCAGTGCCGCAGCTTCTCCCAGAGCTCAAGGCCAAGGCCATGGTGGCATGCGCTTCCCGCAGACTCACCAAGCGGTTCACACGCACCCACACCCACGCCGAATCTCGGACGGCGGGGCGAGTCCACTGCGCGGCGCTTTCCAAGATCGAAGCTGCTTTCACGCTCGCCCTGCGCACTGGGCACTCGACATGGCGCTCGGGCAACGTGGTCGAGTTCATAGGGCGTCTAATGCAGCGCTAGTGTTGTCAACTATAACACGTTGATGAAGAGGCTTTGTGATGAGTTGACATGGTTGGTCGTTGTCGTTGTCCACCGACGTGGCTAAGAGGGCATAGTTTCCCAAGTAGCCGGACCTTCAACATTGTAGTCCATGCCTTGGTCTTGTGATTGATTGTCTCTTTAGAAAGGGAAGTTCTTAGTAGCTATAGTTGCTCCCACCCATCACCCAAGGATGGTTTCTTCCTTTGCAAGGCCTTGCCGCCGCAGGCGTGAGGGCACATGGCGCGAGGCCCCACGCTGGGCGAGGGCAACGCGGGCGCGAGGCCGCCCGGGTGCAAGGGCGCCGCAGGCGCGAGGTCGTTCCGAGGCCCCGAGGGCACGGGGCGCGCGAGGGCTTAAGGCCCCGAAGCCCTGAGGGCACATGAGGATGCGAGGCCCCAAGGGTATGAGGGCACCACGAAGGCGTGCGAGGGCACGGGGTGGGCGAGGCCCCAAGGACTCAAGGGCACAAGGCTCCGAGGCCTCGAGGGTACGAGGGCGCACAAGGGCGTGAGGCTCCGAGGCCCCTAGGGCATGGGGTGCGTGAGGGCAAGATCCCGAGGCCCCGAGGACACGGGAGGGTGCAAGGCCTCGAGGGTCCCGAGGCCCCAAGGGCATGAGGGTGCGAGGCCCCGAGGGCATGAGACCCCGAGGACACGAAGGCACGAGGCCCTGATGACGTGAGGGTGAGAGGGCACCGTGAGGTCCCGAGACCACGAGGGTGTGATACTGCGAGGCTGCGAGGCCCCGAGGCCTCAAGGGCACAAAGGCACTGCGAGGGCACGAGGCCACCGTAGGGGTGCGAGGGCGCAAGGACGAGAGTCTATCGCGGGGCACGAGGGCACCGCGAGGGCATAGAGGGCGCGAGGCCCCGACGCCACGAGGGCACATAGGACGCGAGGCCTCGACGCCGCGAGGGCACGAGGCCCTGACGCCCTGAGGGTGCGAGGGCACCACGAGGGCGCGAGGCCACCACAAGGGCACAAAGGGCGCATACCCTTCGCCTAGGCCATCGTGGGGGCATGAGGGCACCACGAGGGCGCATAGGACGTGAGGCCCCGACGCCGCGAGGGCACGAGGCCCCGAAGCCCTGAGGGTGTGAGGGCACCATGAGGGCGTGAGGCCACTCATGGGCGCCAAGGTGTGCCGAGGTCGGGCTCACGAAATGAGGAGGCAGAGAAAGTGAGGTGGAGGCCCTTCGGCGTCTGCATGGAGTCGGTCCAGAGGGATTGGAACCGCGCGCCTCTCTTCGAAAGGTGTCACTCATCCCATGCCATGTGGGATGGGCTTCGGCAAGGGTGATTTGATATTGAACTGCAAACACTTTGGGTATTCTTCAGGTGTATGAGTTCTTATGAATAGCGTGTGTGAGTTGTTCTGTTCTTCTAAACTTCTCTGAAGCTGCTCTTCTGAATTGCTTTGACAACTCACTGTAACTTGTACAAAATGATTCTAAAGTCTGAACTCTCTCTCGCCTCAGCAGGCTTTGTTAGTCGGGAGGCTCGGGCTCAAGTGAGGCGAGGTGGTAGGATTCCTTAACACTACTTGCCCCCTTGTCCCTTGGGCGCCTGTAAGAGCGCCTGAGGGACAAAGAAGAGTGCTGAGGTCTTGTATCCTGTTGAATATCCTTTTTGATGTGCACTTAGTAGGGCGTTTTTCCAGGGCGCCAAAGACTTGGCCAAATTCCGGCTTGACGGGAATGAAGATGCTTGAGATTTAGCCAAATTCTGGATCGACGCAACTTGAGGCACGGGGGCTGAGGAATACGTCCTGAAGAGCCTTGCAGAGCTTCAGTCTTCAGGACCAGAGGCATAGTGCTATGTCCACTAGGCTATCTTCATTTTATGCTTCATATAGCGTGAGTGCTTCACGCGAGGGCGAGTACCAGATTGCCGCTTCTCGTTGGCCCTTCGTGTGGGGTAGTTTTTGTTGTTCCATCCCTGAAGGCGAAGTACTGAATGCTGAGGCACCCCACCGAGGCACAACCTTTAGGGCGGGGTGCCCAAACGGTTTGCGTAGGCAAAGTCATGGACGTGAGATCGCCCACCGGCGACAAATTTTCTAGGCGGCGACGATCGGGCGGCGCTCGCGTGGTACGCGGGAAGAAGCCATGGACCCGGAGCTGCCCTGTCGAGGCTTAGCCTTCGAGGTGGAAGGAATATTGGGGCGAAGCCTATGTAGGTGAAATCTTGGACGCGAGGCCGTCGAGCCGAGGCATAGCCTTTGAGGTGGGTGGCGCATCGGAGCAAAGCATATGTAGGTGAAGTCGCGGACGAGAGGCAGGTGGTGCATCGGAGCAAAGCATATGTAGGCCCACCAAGCATAACCTTCGAGGCAAAGGCGCTGTCAGCAATAAGCCTTTGTAGGCGGTTCGGGACATGAGGCCGCCGAGCCGAGGCATAACTTCGAGGCGGGCGCAAGGCCGCAATAAGCCTTTTGTAGACAATGTCTGGGACACGAGGCCGACGAGCCGAGCTATAGCCTTCGAGGTGGGGCGATCACAAATAAGCCTTTTGTAGGTGAAGTCTAGGACGTGAGGTCACGAACCGAGACATAGCCTTCGAGGCGGCGCAAGGTCGCAGTGAAGCTTTGTAGGCGGTCGGGACACGAGGTCACGAGCCGAGACATAGTTTCGAGGCGGCGGTGGTCGCAGCGAAGCCTTTGTAGGCTAAGTCTGGGACACGAGGCCGCCGAAGCCGAGGCATAGACTTCGAGGTGGGCGCGCTACGCAATAAGCCTTTGTAGGTGAAGTCTGGACGCGAGGCCGCTGAGCCGAGGTATAGCTTTCGAGGCGAAGCGCTGCCGTTGCAGCAGCTCGCTTTTGTAGGCAAAGTCGGGGCACAAGGTCGCCGAGCCGAGGTATAGCTTCGAGGTGGGCGACGCAGCCGAAGCTTAAGTAGCCGGGTCTCGACGCGAGGCCGCCGAGCCGAGGCATAGCCTTCAAGGCAGGTGGTGCGTCGGAGCGAAGCCTTTGTAGGCGAAGTCGTGGACGCAAAACCGACAAACCGAGGCATAGCCTTCGAGGCGGGCGGTGCATCAGAGCGAAGCCTGTGAAGAATTCGTAGGCAAAGTCGTGGACGCAAGGCCGCCGAGCCGAGGCATAGCCTTCGAGGCGGGTGGTGCGTCGCAACGAAGCTTAAAGTAGGCGAAGTCTGGGACGCGAGGCCGCCGAGTTGAGGCATAGCCTTTGAGGCAGGTGGTGCATCGGAGTGAAGCCTCTGTAGGCGAAGTCATGGACGCGAAACCGACGAGCCGAGGCATAGCCTTCGAGGCGGGCGGTGCGTCAGAGCGAAGCCTACGAAGCATTCGTAGGTGAAGTCGTGGACGCAAGGCCGCCGAACCGAGGCATAGCTTTCAAGGCGGTGGTGCGTCGGAGCGAAGCCTCTGTAGGCAAAGTCATCCTCCTCTTGCTCGGCGGCTTGATGAGAGTTGTTGAAGTACAACTCCTCAGAATCGTTGCAGTTCGATCTAGAAACGTTGCAGGGACAGGTAAATAACACGAGCGTCTTTTAGATACTAAGATCTCCGAGGTGATAGCCTTATGTGAGCATGATCGTCCTTGATCAATATTCGATCTAGGTCAACGGTGGATGATTCGAGCTGGCTATGAGACTGAGTCATGGACATATCAGAGGGGTACCTATGAGGCTAAGTCATTGCGCACTGAATGGCCAACAAGGGTGGTAGCCCTCCAGTGGACTTGGAGACGCCCATGAGGCTAACTCATGTGTATCTTGAAGGTGTGCCCGCAACACTAAGTCACAGGCACGCCGGAGGGATGTCCACGAGGCTAAGTCGTGAGGCACCGAATGGCCACTAGGGATGGTAGCCCCCCAGTCGTGGGGTACCGAATTGCCACTGGGGGTTGTAGCCCCCAGTGGACTTGGAGGTGCCCACGAGGCTAACTCATAGGCACCTTGGATGTGTGCTCTCGATAGTAAGTCACAGCACACCAGCAGGGCCAGCTGATGGCTAAATCGTGGGCACTGAACTATGAGGGCGATGGAGCCCTTTACCTCAGAGGTGGGTTTTTGTGGTGATCGGAATGCATGAGAGTGGTTAACCCTTTCAAGCAATGGAGCTATGCATGCAGGACCCGGAGGTCGCTCTGCCAAGTGCCTCGAGTCTAAGGGGACGAGTCCTTAGCACATCCATCAACTTGGCATCGACCAAAGTTGTCGCCATGCCTTAGGTCTAGTAGACAAGCCGCCATGGTGGGAGGCGACGACGCCTAAGCCACCATGGACTTTGGTAGGGGAGACCGCGGAGGTCGTGACGCCCTATGCACCACGAGGGTGGTCGCCATGCCCTAGGGCCAGAGGACACTAACCACCATGGTAGAGGCGACGGATGCCCAAGCCACCATGGACTTTTTAGGGAGACCGCGAGGTCGTGACGCCCCTACACACCACGAGGGTGGTCGCCATGCCCTAGGGCCAGAGGGACACGAGCCGCCATGGTGGAGGTGACTTGACGCCTAAGCCACCATGGATTTTTGTTAGGAGACCCAGGAGGTCGTGACGCCCTATGCACCACGAGGGTGAAATCTCTTGGAGGAAAAGTGCATTGAGAGCCCATATGAGATTTATATGTCGGGACTGTCCTCTAACAATAGCGTGTTAGGGGGCAGCCCTCATAGCGAGCCTTCATTGCTCGTGCCGCGTGGATGTCATGCGTCTGGGGGCGATGGTTGGCCTCAGAATCCTTAGCCTCCTGGCTGTGAAGGTGCCTTGAACTGCTCGCCCTTGGCTGGGCCTCGCATCGACTCACATAAGGGAGGAGGATGCGCATGGGAGCCCCAGGGCATGTAGGACGTTGCCATCCCGAGGTGGATGGCCCTGATCTCCGACGAGGGTGCTTGTCTGGGGATCCTTCAAAGAGCGGATGGGTTGTCCACGAGATCATTGCCCTCCAGAGCCGGAGGAGGTTTCGTGGACTTAGAGTATTTTTTTGGTAGAGACATAGCTTTTCATCGACAGCTACGCCCCTACTGGACGGCGCCAATGTTGTAAGTGTAAAACCAAACACGAGTAAGGGGGTGGACGCCATTGCCTAACCGGTCATCGCTCACGAGGGTAAAATATGACACGAGGATTTATACAGGTTCGGGGGTCCGAGAGGACCGCCCTACTCCTATCGGTGAGCCAACGGGGGGTTACCTCCGGAGAGGGAGCCCCCGAGGGCTCACCAGTTTGAACATACTTCTTTATTGCTTAAGAGAGCCCTCCTTGAAAGGAGGGATACATGGGGGTATTTATAGGCTCCCAAGCCTGTACAAATGACCAAAATACCCTTTTGGGGATTTCTACCCTATGAGTACAAGCGAGGGGTATTACAGTCTTTCAGGAGTATAGCAGCATTTCTTGGATCTGTACGTGCGTCTGCTGCAAAGCGGGCCCCAAATCTAGGAGGGATGAAATATTCCTCCAACAATATATATTACAAAATCAATGATCTGGACTAGTGTGTATTCGGGAAGATGAAGTCAAACTGTTGGGTTCTTATGCAATGAGAATTGGCTTATAGAAGAGATCCCAAACAGTTGTCATTTCTCAAATGTATACCGATGGCCTTTTGATAAGTAAAGACACTATGACCTATTAGCGAAATTGATCAACCATAGGTACTTATGTAAATAACAGAAAATATGGTGATCATGTATGCAAAATGATACGAAAGAAAAAATTTATGCCAAAAAAATTAATATGATACTAACAGTAAAATAACAATTCAATTTATATAATATGGAAAAAAAGATACTTATACATAGAATTTTCGAAGATGTTCAATGTTCCATGTGTTAGATAAAACACGACCATCCTCCATGGCTAATCTAACTGATCCTGGCCTAGTGACAGAGACTACAGTATATGGACCCTCCCATCTATAGGACAACTTGTTCAAGTTGGCTTAGTTCTGGATTCGTCTCTAGACTAGGTCACCCACATGAAGTGTTCTTAGACGAACCCTTCTATTATAGTGCATCTCAACCCTTGCAGATAGGCAACCGATTTTATAGTGCTCGATCATGTCTTTCTTCTAGCATATTGACGTCATCTTCGTGTAAATCTCCCTGATTTATTTGATCTATGAGGTCTATACGTGTTGAACCTAGTTGAATCTCACTAGGTAGCACTACTTCTGTACCGTAGACTAGTGCAAATGGTGTTTTACCAGTTGCTCTACTGGTAGTAGTGTACAATGCCTATAGGACAGAGAAAAGCTCTTCCATCCAATTCTTTGAGCATGCCTTAAGGCGATTAAAAACTCTCTTTTTTATACCTTGCATAATCTGACCATTGGCCATTTCTACTGCTCCATTGCTCTATGGATGTGCCACAGAAGCAAAGCGGATTTTAGTGCCAATTTCATTGCAATAATCTTGAAACACGTCACTAATAAACTAGTTCCCATTGTCTGTGATGAGACGATTGGGTACTTCAAATCTTGTAACAATACTTCGCACAAGGAATTTCTTTGCTACCGTAGCCGTTATACGAACGACTGGCTTAGCTTTTATCCACTTAGTGAATGTATCAATTGCCACGAACAAGAATTTATACCCATTGGGTGCTTGCGGTAGTGGTCCTACTATATCGATGCTCTAAGTCGAAAAAGGCCATGACAAGGGAATGGTCTATAATTGATAAGATGGCTGGTGCACTTGCCTGGCATGGAACTGACACTGCTCACATATCTTAACAAGGTGTATGGCATCTTGTAGAGTAGTGGGCCATTAATATGCTTGCTGAAAAGCTTTGCCAACCAATGTTTTATAGGATGCATGTGTACCACACAAGCCTCCATAGATTTCTTTTAGTAATTTTATCTCGGGGTCTTGGGATATGCAACGCATAAGAACATCATGTGCTCCTTTCCTATACAATGATCCTTCGACCAGCTTGTACATGCGTGCTCTTCAAATTAACCTATCCTTCTATTGAGGATCATCGGGCAATGTCCTTGAAGCGAGATAAGTGGCCAATGGTTTTATCCACTCCGCATCTTGCTCGATGACTCTGACCTCTGAGGTGGTCGAACCCGTTTCTATTGAAGGTTTTGTAAGGTATTCGAGAAAAACACCAGTTGGAATAGGCGTTCGTGAGGAACCCAATTTCGATAACTGGTCCACTAAGGAGTTTTCCTTGCGTATATGTTGGACTTCGAAGTTCCTAAAGTGTTTTTCTAACTTCCTCACTCCACCCAGATATTGAGCCATTATCTCATCAGAACATCTATATTCCTTTGCTACCTGGTTTATGACTAATTGCGAATCTCTCTTCGCTAAAAGCCGACGGACTCTGAGGGATTTGGCTGCTCATAGCCTGGCTAGAAGTCCTTCATACTCAACCACGCTATTAGTGGCAGGGAATAGAAACTATATGACATACTGAAGTTGATCACCTTGTGGTGTTATCAACAATCCCAAATCCCACGAGCCCTTAAACTCGTGGGAACCATCAAAACACAGTGTCCAATGGTCGTCTGGCACTGGACTTATTTGAGATTGATCCTCAATGTTCATCTATTCAGCCACAAAGTCAGCTAGGACTTGGCTTTTTATGGCCGTTCGGGCAGTAAAATGAAGATCGAACTCTCCAAGTTCTACTCCTACTTGGCTATGCGACCTGTGACTTCTTGGTTATGAAGTATATTTTTAAGAGGGAAAGATGAAGGTACTGTGATTTTGTGATATTGAAAATAATGTCTTAGTTTTCTGGAAGTCATCAGAAGAGCATAAATTAGCTTTTGGACGTCAGGATATCTTTCCTTCGGTCCATGTAAGACCTCACTTACATAGTAGATAGGTCGTTGAGACTCTTCCCTTTCTGCAATAAGTACTACACTGATCACATTTGGCGTTGCTACCAAGTAAACTAGTAAAGGTTCACCTTCTAAAGGCGAAAACAATACTAGGGGATTTGAAAGATAAACTTTTAAGCCTTCAAAGGTTTTGTCAGCTTCTTCGGACCATTGAAACTTTTTATTACTCTTGCGGATCACCTTAAATAGAGGTAAACCACGTTCTCTTGATCGAGAAATGAAACGACTAAGAGCCGCCATTCGACCAGTTAAGGCTTGTACCTCTTTCACAGCGGAAGGTGATCGTAATGGTTCAATGGCTCGAATTTTCTCGGGATTAACTCCAATCCCACGAGAACAAATAAGAAAACCAAGCAACTTGCCAAAATTAACCCCAAAAGCACACTTTTCAGGATTAAGCTTTATTTCATGTTTGTTTACATTTTTGAAGGTCTCTGCGAGATCCTTCAAATGGTCATACTTAGTAGTACTTTTTACGACGAGATTATCTACATAGGCCTCTAAATCATGCTCCAGCTGACTGCTGAAGGTTTTCTACATCAAACGCTGGTACGTGGGCTCTAGCATTTTTTAACCCGAACGACATCTTGACATAGCAATAGACACCAAAGGGTATGATGAAGACAGTTTTTCTTCATCTTCTTTCACCATACTGATCTGATGATATCCAGAATAAGCATCAAGAAAACTCATCAGTTCGCAACCCGTAGTAGAATCAATTAACTGATCAATGCGAGGCAAAGGGAAGTCATCCTTTGGGCAAGCAACATTTAAACTGGTAAAATCTATGCACATGCACAACTTACTGTTAGATTTCTTGATCATGACCGGATTTGCAAGCCATTTAGAGTGATCTACCTTCCGAATAAAGCCAGCTTCAAGGAGCTTATCGAGCTTTGCTCTGATGGCTTTTTGACGATCTAGGGCGAAGCGTCTTAGTCTTTGTTTGACTGGTTTTTTCTCAGGCTGAATGGCTAACCTGTGCTCAATCACCTCCCTTAGGACTCTAGGCATATCAGATAGCTTCCATGCAAAGACATCTGAGTTGATGCAGAGGAAGGTGAGGAGCTCTTCTTCCTATTTCTCACTTAATCCCGCGCCAATTCGGATTGTCTTGGATTGGTCTTCGAGGCTGAGTGATACTATCTTTACCTGCTCATTGGGCTGAGGAGTAGCCTTGACTTTCGTGACCTTCCCTGTTTTATCCTCTAAAGTAAGATCTGTCAGAGGTAACTGATCGACAAGTTCTAGCAACTTACGATCACATGAAAGTACGACGGCCTGGTCACCTTACACCACAATTATGCCTTTTGGCCTAGGGATCTTGATCTTCTGGTAGGCGTGGTGTGTAGCTACCATGAACTTTGTTAGAGATGGTCTTTTCAAAATTGCATTATAGGCAGACTCAAAATCAACCATTTTGAAAGTGATCAATTCAGTTTAAAAATTAGTAATCATATCGAAGGTTACTAGTAATACTACTTGCCCTATTGGTGTGATAGACATACCTGACACTATCCTATAGAAGGGACTTGTCATTGGTTTAATATTAGAACGAGGAATTTGCATCTCATCTAAGGTATTAATAAATAATAGGTCTAAAGAACTGTCGGACCCGGGAACGAAAGATCCCGAACCCTCTGTGTTCATACACCAGTCCAGGATTTCCGGTGTACACAGTTACAAAAATGATAACATAACCATGTCTCGCATTGCATTAATAGTAAATCGAGTTCGATACATTTGGGCATAAAGCCAAATAAAAGAGTAAATAACACAAATGAAATAAAACAAGAGTAGTAGGTCAGACGATCCCCCACAAGCAATCGTCTGGGCGAGTTTTAGGCGCGGTGTCCTCACCGTCCTGATAGTAGTCTTCCCGAAATTTTGTTGCATAAAGCAAGCATGAGCACAACTACTGTGCTCGCAAGTTACACCCAATATGGAATTGTAATGCATGCATAAAGGAACAAAGGACATTGGTGGTTATTTTATGAAAGCAACAGCTTTTAGTTTAAATAATCATATTAGATTGCAAGGCCATTTTCATACAAGATTTAAAATCATAATTTAAATGACAAATGTAAAATGTGGATAACCTCCAAGAAAGGTGATGGATATCCTCCAATCACAATGGCTAACCGCCTAATTTTCCCACAGACTAACCATCCCGAAAACATCTATTGAAATCATTTTAAAACCAAAAACAAGTCTAACTCAAAGTGGCTTTGCTAGCATGTCCATGACCGCTGAACGCGCTATTCAATAGTTTTCACTCGCAGAGTTTGTACAAATTTTACCCACACGACACTAATTATCTAGTTTATCCCAAGATATATCTATGCCACCGCCACTACCTTAGGTGGAGCAGCCTAGACCACGTGACAAGGCCTTTACAATGATCTACCTCAAAGTACTCATGCCCGCTAAGGTTTCGCCTTTGACTAACCATCCGCAGTTCGGTGGCCCCTCTTGCGCCAAAGGGACTATAGTCTAACCGACGCCCACTCATACAAAATGGCACTAATATCTATGAGGCATCCCAAATTATTGAGCCGTGTCTTGCCCAAACAAGACGTGTGGTGGTACGGTAAGGCATAGCAAGATGCGGCTCCAAGACCGGTTCTTAATCGACTTGGGCGCCTTTCAAATCAAACCCGGGCTTTAATCCTAACCAGATTAAACCCGCATAAACTCAAGACCCACCATTCATCCGCTTTACCAAGTCCAAACCATTTTAATTTTATTTAAGTAAAAACCATCTTTACAAACCCGCTATGGTAAAACAATACCATAGATTTAATTTCAAACAATTTGTAATGGTTTGGCTAAATCCTCCCAAATTCAAAATCATGGTCTAAGCATTTGCTAAGCATTTCCAAACAATTTATCTATGGTGACAAGGTGACATTTCAATATTCAAAATTGGCCATACAATAACAATTGGAATAACTCAAAGATTTAAACAGGTATTTAAAATAATTGACTAAAAATATGCATGCAATAATAATTTTAAAACTGAATTAAATAACTTTAAAATAGTAGGTGCAACATGTTCAAAGTGTAACTTGCCTTCACTGAAGTCTTGAAATTCTAAATCTTCGAAGAATCAAATTTCGAATCGCGTGTAGTCTAAACGTGAAAATACGACAAATCAATCGAAATTCAAATAAATTCAACAAGACAAATTAAACTGAGTCCAAATGAAATAATTTTATTTTATATAGCTAGATAATAATTTTCTAAGATTTTAGCAATTGGAAACATTCAATTTGAAATTAGGGTTCAAAAGATATGAATTTTACAAGTTTAAATCCTAAATGTGTAGTTTAAATTATTTCAAATTCAAATAGACAGTTTAAACCTACTCCAATTCAAATATTTATATTTTATTTAGCTAGGTATTAATTTTATAAAATTTTAGAAATTGGAATCACCTAATTTGGAGTTAAGAATCAAAAGATATGAATTTTATAAATTTAAAGCCTAAATCGCAATTTTAATCCATTTTTCAATTATTTTTCTAAAGGAAATCTAGTTATTGCGCAATGTCGACATCAGCCCGAGTTTATTCAAATTTAATTTAATTCTCGACAAGGGGGCCCATGTGTCATACACACGGTCCACATGGACCATGTCCACGGCCTTGGCGACGGGAGGTGGCGCGATTTCATGCTACGTCGGATCCACGAGATCCGACGCCGAGGTGGCGACTCGTGGGCGCGACGTGTGGCAAGGCCACGCGGTGGTGCGGCGGCCGCATGGGATCAAGGTCGCCAAGGCGCTTCGGCGGCAGCGACCAACAAGTATACGAACGGAAAGAGCATGACGCGAGGAGTATAACGCGCCACCCACTCGCCGAGGGGTGGACCGAGGCGACGCGGCGAGGAAGAAGCGGCGGTGAAGTTAAGGCCGACGACGATGTGGCGCCCGAGGGTCCTCCGGCGATGAGGGTGCGCGATTGGCTTTATGGAGTCACCGCGATGAAGATGGTGGCTTCAACAAAAGGACGAGGTGTCAAGGTGGTGCGGGTGTCCCGAAGAACTCGAGGCTAAAAACGATTAAACCGCCTGGGCACCGCCCTTGCCTTCGCTGTTGTGGCCGGTGGCTTCGCCGAGCCATTCTACGCTATGTGGTCCTCCAGCTTTGCGTTTGTCCTCCATGACTAACGCCTTGTTAATCAACTCGAAATCGGGAAGGTGCGAGCAAGTAGATTGACTTGCGACCCCGAAGTTCAATCCTTCAAGAAGCGACTCGCGAGACCCGCCGAGCGACATCCTCTCGAGCATAGCGAGCTAGTTGGGAGAACTTATTCAGTAGTCAACATCGACATAGTCCCTTGCTTAAGAGCACGGAACTCATCCTTCTTCAGATCCATAATGCCTTCAGTACATGATATCGCGAAAGGTCGCAGCGAATTCTTCCCAAGTGATATTCTGCGGTGCTCCATGGGTCTGCGCAGGTTTTCCCACCACTCGCCAGCCTATGCCCTCCATCCGATGGGTGGCATACAAAACCTTCTCATGATCGCCGCATTGGGTGATCGGCAGCTTCCTCTCAATCACGCTGGCCAATCATCACCTCATCGGGCGTGACATGTCCAGAGAAAGTTGGCGACGGGTTCTCATGAATTCACCAACTTGATGGTCCCCGATGACCATGAGCGATCGGGGCCTCCCCGATGATGGTGGTGGTTGCTGTTGTTGTTCATGGCTCGTGATCCGTTCATCATGGTGTACATCATCTGCCTCAGGCCGCCATGAAAGCTCCAAAGTTCTGCAAGTCCAGGGTGGTGCTTGGGTGGCACTCGTTCTCATTGGGGTTTGCTCATTGCCTTCGATCCTTGGGCTCCGGATCCACTTGCGGCAGATTATGAAGTTTGAACCATCTCGTGAGGTTCCATAGGTTAGATAAGGTAGAGAGCACGAGGTGAGTTAAGAACTAGACAGGAATAGATTAAACCCAACAAACACAAACTCAAGAAACTTCGAATGAAATAATCTTCATTAATAGCTTAATAGCATGGTCGCAACAAATGCCTAAGGGCCTTTGTACTCATGCTTGCACACAGAAAATAAGCTAACCTAAGCACACAAGCTACCGCCTAAAGGGCGACTCAAAAGGAAACCGCTAAGCTCGACTAAACTGGAACTTAAACAGACTACTCGAGAAAGCCTCCAAAACCACGGCGACGCCCCGCCGGTGTAGACCCCGGCGAGCCGGCATCCTCGCTGAACCGGTTCTCGATGCCCCGGACCGTGCAAGCAGAGTAGGTGTGTCCTGGTGTAGGTACAGTTGCTCCTCCGGGTCAGGCAGTTCTACCGATCTCTCCGAATCTCCTCCGATCCTCTTCAACTTCTTCGATCTTCCTCTTGACCATCTCCGATCTCATGTTGACCGAGAGAGCTTGCTCTAAGACGGCGATCCTTTCCTCGGCTTCTTCCCAGCTTGATAGGCGACCTCATTTCAGTGGCGGCCATCTCCAGCGACTCCCGAAAACTGTGAACAGTGCAAGATGCACCACGCTGGCATTGCCTTCCCGCTGGTAGACGGAAAGTGCGCAGATAGCTCTCCGGCGCCTGGGATGGTAGCGAAGACGGTTGTTCGCAGTTCTTCCGCGAGATGTGGCAGACTCAAGCATGGCCAAGCGTGACGACTCGGATTCCTTGCGTGAAGGTGATCCTCCTAATCAAACGCCCAAGGGTTGGCTACTCGTGTTCCTTCGAGTGTAAACCGTCAAAGCGGCAGACACACCTCGATCTCGCCCATTGACTATGTACTGCCACTGCCACGGCAGACATCGGGCAAATGAACCCTCCAAGTGTCTGCAGCAGCTTCCATACCAAGCAAGTCCTCCGCTATGATCTCCGAAGGTCTCAAGGTAAGGCATCTCGCCAAGAAAGACAAGAGGTAAGAACCACGATAAAACAGAGGGAGAGGAAAGAAATTATAGCAATAGATGAGTCAAGAGAGATATGAGAGGAGTTAAGCAATTCATTAATCTTGTAAGTTAATTTTCTTTTAGAAAATAATTTGGACACTCTAAAGACGGCCGATCTAACTAAGGTCAAGACTCATAACAAGATATGGCTCGATACCACTTTTGTCGAGACCCAAAATTAAGGTTCGGGACCCTCTCGTGTTTAAAGCACTAGCCTGTGATCGTGCTAGTGCACACAAGGTCAACAAAGATGGCAATCGATCCATACATGCTTAATAATAACATAAACGATTAACTTTGATTAACAATAATGGTTTTGACCTTAAGGTCGAAGTTTACAACTATTGAGCACGCAGGCTAATATAGGAAATAAACGGCAATGAAACATAAACGGTAGTGGCACCCCATCGGTCCGCCACAGCAACCGATCGATCAAGACCTTACGATCAGCACCTTCGATGTACTCGCCCTCTAATCTTTGGTGAAGACTCCTCCTCCGCTTGATTCGTCAAAACAAGCGTGAGTACACACCGTATCGCAAGCCACACCACGAGATGCAAAATATATATATGCCGGCTTTTTACAAAGGAAGGCATTCTCGTGGCTCTTTTGCATAAATACAACTTTTGCAATTAAATACAATTAATAGATTAAAGACAGTAAAACAAATAGACGATAATAACTTTAACAAGTTATTTCACAAAAACACACACACAAACCTAACAGTTATTCACATAGCTAGATGATTTAATCACATAGCTCCCTTCCCACACAGCTTTATGAAGATCTACCCCTAGTGTCAAATCCCCAGCATTGTCCATGATCATGACGCGCTATTCAATAGATTAAGTTACACTGCAGAGTTTGTACACTTTACCCACAAGATACAATTAGTGTAGCTAACACTAATCATAACAAAGCATTTCAGATACCTTATCCTACTATGCTAGGCCCATCTCAAAACAGCATGTGGTCGCACAGAAGCTCAGTTCAATAGAGCACATGGTGAGGTCCTTAATTGACCAAGGCAAGACTTCCACAAGCTAACCAAACCACATAGACACACAGATCATTATAATTCACATACCCACACAGCTCACACACCCACCCTTTCACACAAGATTCACCCCTTACCTTAGTCCAAAATCTTTTACCACCCCGGTTGATTTAAGTGCAACATATGCCACAAAGACACATAGTGCACACAGTTTGTTCACATAGTTTCATATTCACTTAGTCAATTTATAACAAATAAAGATACATGACCAAATGAGTCGTGGCATGGCTAAGCAATCTAATACGCAACTAACCAACCCACGCTGGTGCTACAATATTTACCAACTAATTATCAACTAGGGTGACAAGGAATCAAGGCTTAACAATTACACAAGGGAGGCATATCAATTGGGAATTAATTCATCGCACCCAAAAGCTTTTAAATAAATACTTGAATTAAGATGCAGAATTTGAATTAAAATACTTTTATAAAACTGGGAAGCAAAATGGTCAAGGGCATAGCTTGCCTTGAAAAGGATCTAGGAATTGATCTTGGTCTTGGAAAGGTCCTTCTTCTTCAACTCTTCCAAAGAATACGAAGTCTACTCAAAACGACACAAACAAACAAAACTAAATAAAAACCAGAAGCAAATAACTCCAATAAAATAATTAAAAATCTCCAATAGATAGATCTGGATTTCAGATGAATTTAGAAATTTGAATGGATGGATTTGGAGTTAGGATTCAATTATTATGAATTTTACAAATTTTAACCTAAATTTGGAAATTAAATAAATTTCTAAATTTAAACAAAAGTCAAATTTAAATAATTTTGGTTTGATTAGCTAGATCTTAATTTTATATGAATTTAGAAATTTAAAACACCCAATTTGGAGTTTGATGCAAAAGTTATGAATTTTACAAATTTAAACCTAAATCATATTTAACAATTTTCCCGAATTATTTTTCTAAAGGAAATTCTAATTATTGCGCAAGGTGACGCCAGCCGGCGATTTCGGAATTAAAGAATTAATCGACATGTGGGACCCACATGTCGCTGATTCTCCCACGTGCGACCAAGTCCACCGAGCCACCGGATCGAGACGGGGCCGGCTGGCGACTCACGCGCTGCAGCAGCCGACGCTACGCCACTGTGGGGGCTATTACGCAAGACGGCGCCGAGGTGGTCGCTAACGTGGCCATGGCGTGGCAAAGCCACGCGATGGTAAGGCCGTACGGGACCTAGGGTCGCCGGAGCTACAACGCTACAATGCATGCAAGGGCGAGACGCGAGAGAGAGGAGGGATGGGTTTTGTGCGCCACCCACTCGACGAGGCAGGGATGGCGAGGGCCGGCGGCGAGGAAAAGGCGGCGGCGAAGTTGCGGCTTGACGGCGAAGATGCGCCCGCGTGGCGCCCGGCTAAACGAAGCGCGCACTGAGATCGCGGGAGACGGCGATGAAGATGGTGGCGGCGGCAAGGACGCGACGTCTACGGCGGCGGCGCAATCGGAGCTTCAAGCCTTCGTGGACGGCGGTGGAGAAACCTCAACCGGCGAGCATGTGGCGAGAGAGAGAGCGGTGGCGGCTTTGGGATGGGTGACGCGGGGGCGCCTGGTTGCTCTTATAGGGCCCGGAGGTCCGGAAAGGCGCGCGGGCGACGTGGGGATCGTGGGCGATTTTATGCTTGCGGCGATGCCCGCGGAGAAGAAGGGGAAAAGGGGCGGGTTAAATGGCGGCGGGGCGCGAAGCCGGCGCGACACGCGGAGGGAACGGGAGGTTGGAGGCGCTTATGTGCGAAAGCCAAGGCGACCGCCATAAGCGGTTGTGCGGCTGTAGGCTCCTGTGAGAAGAACGCGGGCGAGGAAGAAGGGTCATGAGCCCACTTGGCGCGGCGCAGAGGCCGGAGGTGGGGTCACATGGCGAGAGAGAGTGGCTGTGGTGGGGTCCCCATGTCGTGAAGCAATGTCAAGTGTCACACAAGGCAGTACAAATAACGGGGCGGTATGGGAAGGAGGTGGGTTTAGGCCCAAGACTGCTTTTGGAGATTTTAAAATAGCTTTTCCTTTTTAGAAAATAGCGTAAATTCAAATAAGTAATGGAAAATAGCAAATGAACTTGGAAAAATTCCAACATTCCGTAAAAATATATCCAAGCTCATAGAATCCAAATAAAATAGTTTTGACTATTGTTCATGTTGGGATTATTCATATTAATTTGTTTTGTTACTAAAGTCCAAGTTAAAGCTTTTGAACTAAATTCAAATAAATCCAAATGGTGAATTTTCTCTCTACTAACTATTCAAAGGATTTTTAAAGCTCTAAAAATTGGGATGTTACACAATCCAAGCAAGATTCCTCAAGATGAGTCTCTTCTTGTTCTTGCTGTCTCTTTTGTGATTTTGGGGCTTTCTTTGATCCTTTGGTTTCTGGCTTGGATCTTACTTACTGTGACATGTGGGAATGCATCTAGGATCATCTTCTACCAACGAGCAAGTTTTTGGATCATATTTTGATTTTGACTTGGTTTTGAAGCAACCTTCACTCAAACTAAAAAAGGTCAGAACTTTGGCAATGATCTTCATGATCGTTGATTGGAATAGGTTTCTGACATCCTAGAGAAGGTATGTTTCAAGTTTCGTGAAGTTTGGAGTTGTGGATCAAACGTTAGACCAATTTGTGATTTTAAGTTCGGGCTTATTTTACTGTTCATCGGGCTGAAGGTCAGACCGTCCCTTGGAGAGATCAGACTGCTAGGCTGAGAGGTCTGACCGCCCAACTCTTTATGAATTGAGTTTTTGGTATTTTTAGCTGTTTTGCTTCGGGGTTTTGATTGGATTCAATACAAGTCTTCCGCTATACTTATACATTGATCTTCATAGCTCTCGTAGCTATTGGAGTGAAAATCGTGTTGAATTCGATCAACGTGAAAAAGAGACTGCTCCTATTCACCCCCTCTAGTCTCCTTTTCGGTCCAACAAAAGGCACGGCTGGCGTAGAGCCAGCGGATGCGGACTCGGTGGGCGACGGTGCCTCAGCAACGACGCCGGAGGAACCATGGGCATTGCCGGATACGAGGACGAAGTTTTCCTCCATGTTGTTATCGTAGTCGAAAATGTCGATGATGCTTTCTTCTCTCCAAGTAGGCAAGTTTTGATTTATGAGCAAAACACAGGACACATTACCAGAATTGAGTCAGCGAAAATGATGAGAGCGCTCCCCACGGTTGGCGCCAGCTGTCGATGTCTGGGACGTTCGTCACAGAACGGACAAACAAGAATATAAAGAAAAAAAAATGGAGATTGTTATCTATTCGCCAAAGAACTCGAAATGGTGATGTATATTGCAAAGAGTATACTCTGATTACAGGGAAAATGACTATGAATACATGTGGGTTAGGGTTTGGATCTGAATCTAGATCGGGATCTGGATTACAAAGGCACATAGGCCGGGTTCTTATAGTCTACAAAACGTCGGCGGTTTGTTGCAGTGGTGCCTCTTCGCACCATTGGTTGCGTCTCTTCAAGCCAATAGTCGCGTCTCTTCATAATGACCGTTATATATCTCTGAATGTTACAGCCAATATCTTCTCTCTACGTGTAGTTATTATTAACCACACGTGGGTAATTGCTTTCTAGGACCTCCTCTGCGGAGGAGAGGTCCTGGAGAAACCTATAGAGGATGTCCAACCGAACGTCCGCAAGAGGTTTTGAGAATGGTCAAAGAAAAAGCTTTCGGGCCCACTTTCTAACTGCTTAATTGATCTTGGGCCCAGAATAAACTGGCTTATTTATAAATAAGCAATTAAAGATATACTCGGATAATTGACTAGTCCAAAATCTCTTCAGCCTAGCCATTCAACCATACAAATTGCTTAGTCCTCTGACCCAGTAAAAGTCCGTAGTTCGAGCAATTTTATTAGTGAAGCACTAGTGCACAAACTGCAATATCCAACACAAACAGCAGACCGAGTACTTGTAGCTCTGGCTAATGGAGGGCAACTATGTAGTGATCAGCTAATTCAAGGACTCAATTGATGGACTCAAGGATATACCTTTGTGACTGACGTCAGACTGCTCAAGTTGGGTTGTTATGACATGATCTTGGGCATAGAATGGTTAGAGGAACAAGGACCGATGTGGATTCATTGGCACAAAAAAACAGCTCAAGTTTGTCCACAACGGCATGACAATTTCACTTCATGGTGTGCAAGATATAACAACCACCTGTAATGAAATTTCTACCCGAAAACTGCAAGGCTTAGTCAAAGTTGGTGGTCTGGTTCATATGGTGCATTTGATGGCAATGGAATGCAAGGATCAAACTGAGATTATTCCAGCGGCAGTGCAAGTATTATTGCAGAAGCATGCTCACCTGTTCAGAGAGTCGAAAGGATTGCCTTCCCACAGACCCTTCGATCACTCAATTCCATTGCTACCTGGAGCTAAACCAATCAATCTCAAACCTTATAGATATGCTCCCAAACAAAAAGATGAAATTGAAAAGCAAGTCAAGGAGATGCTTCAACAAGGTGTCATTAAAACCAACTCAAGTCCATTTGCTTCTCCCGTATTGCTTGTGGAGGAAAAGGATGGGACTTGGCGTTTTTGTGTCGATTACCGACAACTCAATGCAGCTACAATTAAGAACAAGTACCCACTGCCAGTTATTGGTGAACTATTAGATGAATTGCATGGAGCGCTATGGTTCAACAAGTTTGACTTAAGAGCTGGATATCACCGAATACGGTTGGTGGAGGAAGATGAATATAAAAGCCTTTAAGACCCACAATGGGCATTGGGAATTTAGAGTCATGCTGTTTGGGCTCACCAACACACCTGCTACCTTTCAAGCTGTGATGAACACATTATTTGCTCAGTTGCTCAAGCAGTTTGTGTTGGTTTTTGTCGACGACATTCTGGTGTACAGTAAGTCTCTTGAGGATTATGTACAACATCTTCACAAGGTATTCCAGATTCTCTCCGAGAATCAATTATTAATCAAATAGTCTAAGTGTTCCTTTGCCCAAACTCAACTTGAATACCTAGGTCACATCATCAGTGCTCAAGGAGTGGCCACTGATCCATCCAAGATACAAGCAGTGAAAAATTGGCCTCCTCCATGTAATTTTAAACAGCTTAGAGGGTTTTTGGGCCTAGCCAGCTATTATAGAAAGTTCATTAGAAATTATGGCATTATTAGCAAAACTTTGATGGATTGTTGAAGAAACACACGCTTTATAATCGACAAAGGCAAGAATGTAATACCTCGGTCTACTTCATGCGCCCATGTGGCCCATGAGGAGTTGTGTGGTGGGATTAGTCCCACATTGCTTGTCTAAAGTGAGTTGTACTAGTATATAATGCTCGTTGTCCAAACATAGCACCTCCGGGTTAACCCTTTTACACGAAGCGAGGACGAAAGTGTAAGTGGGTGCTATGTGTGGCTGGTCCCATACACTGGTTGGGCATTGAGCGGATTTTGGGCTGTGGTGTTACAGATGGTATCGAGCATCAACTCACGCACGGGCGCGCGCATGGGACAGGGCGCTGCATATGGCGATGGCGCGTGTGGTCCCGTGAGCGACACATGGCATGGCATATGTGCGCAGATCGACGCACGGACGTGTACCGAGGGTGGTTCTCGGGCATTTGCACAGATGTGGTGTCCGCCGAGGGCGCCAAATTTCATAAGGGGTGAATGTAATACCTTGTCTACTAGATGCATGCCCATGTGGCCCATGAGGAGTTGTGTGGGATTAGTCCCACATTGCTTGTCTAAAGTGAGTTGTACTAGTATATAATGCCTGTTGGGTCCAAACATAGCACCTCCGGGTTAACCCTTTACACGAAGCGAGGACGAAAGTGTAAGTGGGGTGCTATGTGTGCTGGGTCCGTCCTACGGTGAAATTTTGGGCATTGAGCGGATTTTGGGCTAGGGTGTTACAAAGAACAAGAAGCATTTGAGACCATCAAACAAGCACTCATTCAAGTTCCAGTGTTGGCGTTGCCAGATTTCACTAAGGAGTTCATATTGGAGACTGATGCTAGCGATATGGGCATTGGAGCTATGCTCATGCAGTAGGGTCACCCTATTGCTTATTTAAGCAAAGCTTTAGGACCCAAGACCAAAGGATTGTCCACTTATGAAAAGGAGTGTTTAGCAATCCTAATGGCTATTGACAAATGAAAATCATATTTGCAACATAGTGCATTTACCATAGCAACTGATCACAAGAGTCTGTTACACTTGGGAGATCAAAGACTCACACAAGGGATGCAACATAAAGCTTTTCTCAAATTGCTTGGGCTGCAATACAAGATTGTGTATAAAAAGGGTCTTGACAACAAAGTCGCAGATGCTTTATCAAGGATGACACAAGAAACAGATGAGCTGTTGGCAGTCTCCTCTAGCAAACCAAGGTGGTTGGAAATTGTGGTAGAGGGTTATCAACAAGACGATGCAACCAAAACAATCTTAACCGAATTAGCCCTTACTGGATCCAATGAGGAAGGATTTACTCTTCAAGATGTCATTATCAAATTGAAAGGACGGATTTATTTGGGCCGGCACACTGAGGCACATCAAGCTGTAATGTTAGCATTGCATGACAGTGGAGTAGGAGGACATAGCAGTATCACAGCTACCTATCAAAAAATTAAGGCTTTATTTGCTTGGCCAGGTATGAAAAAGGACATTCATCAGTTTGTGTCAGCTTGCACGGTTTGCCAACAAGCCAAATCAGAACATACTAAATCACCAGGGTTATTGCATCCCTTACCAGTGCCTACACAAGCTTGGAACATCATCAGTTTATATTTCATTGAAGGTTTACCAAAGTCCAAAATTTTTGACACTATCCTAGTGGTAGTGGGCTAGTTCTCCAAGTATGGTCACTTCATTTCCTTATCTCATCCATTTACAGTGGCCAAATTGTTTATCACACATATATACAAATTACATGGTTTACCACAAGTCATTATTTCATATAGGGATAAAGTGTTTACTAGTGTATTATGGCAAGAACTATTCAAACTCACTGATACAAAGTTGAACATGAGTTCGACCTATCATCCACAGACAGACGGCGAGATAGAGATTGAATCAATGCTTAGAAACCTATCTGGGTGTATGGTGCAAGCATGCCCAACCAAATGGTCACAATGGTTAGCTCAAGCTGAATTATGGTACAACACTACATATCATTCGACATTAGGTACAACACCTTTTGAAGTGCTATATGGTCACCCACCGTGACATTTTGGCATCACCAATGGCGACCACAGTGTTGTTCCAGAATTGGAAGAATGGTTGCAGAATAGAGCTGTAATGTCTGACTTGATTCGGCAACATCTACTTCGGGCTCAACAAAAAATGAAACATCAAGCTGATAAGAAGAGGCCTGTGAGGGAATTTCAAGTAGGAGATTGGGTTTATCTCAAGCTTCAGCCGTATGTTCAATTGTCTGTAGCACGCAGATCAAATCAGAAACTGTGCTTCAAGTATTTTGGTCCTTACAAGATCATTCAAAAAGTGGGCAAGATGGCATACAAACTGGACTTACCTGCAGCAAGCATGATTCATTCAGTGATTCACGTATCTCAATTGAAGAAGGCAATCAAATCATCCGAGACTGTAAGTACTGATCAGTCCCTCAACCTCATTTACTCTAATCAGTTGATCTGCCCTGTGGACATAGTTACTACAATACTTCACCGCATTGGGCATAAAACCATTTCGCAAGGCTTGGTCTAGTGGTCGCATCTGCCTTCCCATTGGTCGACCTGGGAGAATCTTCAAGATATCTACCAACACATCCCGACGGCACCAGCTTGGGGACAAGCTGGTACTCAAACGGAGGGGAATGTCACAGCACCATGAGGCAGTGACGGCAAGCTGAAGCTATTTTGGAGCCATTCGGATGAGGAAGACACATTGGATATTAAGAGTTATTGGGCCGTCATTGTATTTGGGCCGGGTTTCATCTCTAAACGTTGTCGCTTTAGCTACAGGTTGTGGCCGAAGAGTATGTAATAGGACTCGGTGGTCTTCAGGAGGGTCATCGAAGTAAAATACAATAAACAATCCCCAATCCTCTATCTCTACTGTTCTTCCCAGTTCTGTTTTTCTTCCTCAAATCTCTTGCAAACTGCACTGATTCCTTGGCTCAACGCCGGGATCGTGACACATTATAATCACAATAAGGAGAATTTTGACATGGTTAACTAGGTTGCCATTCAAACACTCCTACGTGGCGACAAAAATTTGATATGGCTTGTAAGTGCTAGGCTTCCCTTGGCAGCAGCCGCGCCGCCTCGTGCAGGGGAGCGGAGAGCGCAGCGCTACTTGGTTCCGGTTCGGTTATGATTTTTTTACCGTTGGGGCTTGGATCTCAAATCTCGCTTCGCCGTTGGTTGCCTTGCCCCTTCGGTAATCCCGTTCGAGAAATCGATCTCCTCTTATACCCACACCCATACCCCAGGCCCGACGAGTTCGTCCATATAGAGCGGACGGACGCGGAGCGGTGGGTGTTTCGTTGCAGCGGGAGGCGGAGCGTGTGGCCTCGCTACATTGCGGCCGGAGGAGGAGCAGGTGGGCGCGCTGCGTTGCGGCTGGAGGTAAAGCCCGTGGGATTGCGGTCGGAGGCGGAGCCGGGGGAGCTCGGAGGCGCGCCGCGGTGCGTCGGGAGGCGGGGCTGGTGGGCGCGGCGCGGCGCCTCCCACAGCGGCGGTGGCGAGGTCGTCTGCTTCCCTTCCCCCGACGACGCCCCGGCGCCGTGCTGCATTACGCGAGGAGTGGAGTCGGTGGGCGCTGCCGCGCGGCGCCGGTGTCAGCACGCGGCGAGGGCGCTGGCCGCGGCACTGCGCGCGTCTCCCACGCTGTCGGCGACGGGTTCGACTGCTTCGCGGCGCTGACTTGCCTCCTCCGACACTGGCCGGTTCGACGATTCCGGTTGGTTTTACTCGATGCGGGTAGGGCTAGATGCTACGGTTTGGGTTGGGCGGGTTCGGATTCGCCTCTTGCCCCTCTTCTCATTGGGATGTGGGTAGATTCGTTGCATGGGTTTGGTCTCGTTGGTTCGGTTCTGGTTAGGCTCAGTGCTTGTTTGCTTTGGCTTGTGGAATTTGGTTGCTCTGCTTGTTTCTGTTCAGTTTAGCGTATGCTTTGGTTCTGTTTGTCCCTACGGTGAGGTAGGCGCGATTATTGCTTTAGCATTCATTTGTCTCGGTTCGTCCACGCACGGTTGTTTACCAATTACCAGTAAGGCTCGGAGAGGTGCGTCCTCAATTGTGAGTTGTCGGATGTTTGTTTCCGATAGCTTGTGTTGTGTTCGGTTCCTCGAGCACTTGTACTGCCTTGGGTGTTGGTTCTAGGCGTGCGTCTGATCTTGTCCTGGCTCTGGTTCTCGTTTGGTCCTTGCGGGGAGGAGCGTAATTTAAGTTGCCGATTTGAATTGATTTAGGTTTGGTCAGATCGGTCTATGCGAGCAGTTCTCTGTGTGGTTAGGATAGCGAAGTGAGTAGTTATTTGATTTGCTTCTAGTGTAATTGGATTGTTGTGTGATGTATGCCTTTGCTTTACTTGTGTTCTGATTCGTGCGGGTGTTTGCGCAATTGCGCTTTCGCTGTGAGGAGGGCGTTCTAAGCGTGGGGGTTTGGTTTTTTTTCTTTTTTTGTTTTTTTTAGTTTATCCATCTGGTTTGGCATCAGTTCGTTGTGGTCCGTGCCTAGGGCGAGGGGCGAGTATCGGCTTACCTTTTGTTTGATTCAGTTCGCCTATGCTCGTGTGCTAGTTTAGTTCAATGGTGGAATTGGTAGAGAGTGCGTTCTAAACAGGGGATTGGTTGGTTTGGGTTAGATTCTGTTGGGTCCGATTATTATATGCCAGTTCCGGTTCTGGTTCATTTTGTCCTTACAGGGAGGGACGTGATTTATGTTGTAGATCTTACTTGTTTTTGGTTTGGATAGATTTGTCTGTCTGAACAGTACTGTGTGCATGGTTGATGGCGATGCATCTTGACATGGGTTTTTGCATGCTGGTTTGATCTACTGTTGCTTATGTGCTTACATAAAAATGCAATTTGACTGGCAAATTTGATCTGCTTTGTGTTTGAATTCCTTAGTTTCTTAGCACTTTTACTTATAGTCAGAACACAATTTAAGTGGTGAATTTGCCTGAGTACTTTTGCTTACAGCATGGTGTTGTTCTGAGAAGTGGGTGTGGCTCTGTTTTGGCCTAGCTGGGTTGGTATGATTGTGAATGCAATGCATGCTGTGGATGAATTGCATTTAGTTTTGATTTCATGTTTGTCTGATTGTCTCTATGTTTCTATGGTTCAGAGAGAGTGGAGAAATTTTGTGTGGAGAGAGTTACTTTTGCTTTCTATGGTTCAGAGAGAAGTGAGTGTGGCTCTGGGTTGGTTTGGTTTTGGATGCATTGCGTGCTGCGGATGAATTGCACTTTCTTTTTATTTCATGTTTGTCTCTATGTTTCCATGGTTCAGAGAGATTGGAGAAACATTTGCTTTTGACTTCATGTTAGCTCTATGTCTCTATGTTTCTATGTTTCTATGGTTCAGAGAGAGTGGAGAAATTTTGTTCCTATGGTTCTCTGTGTTTCTTCGACTTGGTTTTTTTTTATCTGTTTTTGACTTGTCCATGATGGTTTTCCAATGGTGTAGCTGATGACAACATAACAGTTGGGGTTAAACAATTTCTTTACATAATCTGTGCTCCTTTTTACTCAGTCAGTAAGGTTCACTTCAGTTGCCCAGATAGCAATGCTCACTTGATTCTTCTTTAATGTATTGGTTTCTACAACAGAATAGTTAGTTGATGGAGTGAACTCATGAATCAGCAAATTGTTGAAGTACTTCATTTCGTCTTCCCCTTTTGGTTCTTTTCGGTTTTACTAGCTTCATTTAATCAGTAACATTTGAGGGAATTAAGTTACAACATGTTCCAATTTCTTACATTATTTACTAGTGAAGTAATAGGTTAACAGCCAAACAATGCTAGACCTTCTTTTGTTTGAAGCTAAGAAAGGAGTTCTTGCTACTACAAAAATGAGGTTCTGCTCCAAACGTTTTACAATTATCTTGTGCATCTTTACAGGTTGTAAATGTAGGATGTATGCCCACATTCATTTTTTGATGTGAAACACTCTTTATTATTCTCCAAATTTCTCTGTCATGCGGTGTAGCACTTGGCCAAGAATTGACTAGAGATGACTATACTCCAACATTAGATTGAGGTATGCTTTAAATCATATACACCTTCTGTTGTTCATGATGTATTGCATGGCGTATTTTTCTTGCGGTTAACAAATTAATCATCTACAGGTATCCTTGGTGAGTTGGTGTCATGAAATAACATGTTCCTTACAAGGATATCGACCAGGTACTTCGCTATGCTACTTTTTACAGAGTATGAAATCACACTTGTTTCTGCCTATGTAATTTCAACTGTTGCAAGCAGCTTTAATTGTCCCTTTGAAAAAGGAACTCTCAAAACAATATCTTGAAAACGTTGGAGCTATACAACTCAAATTAGTTCTGAAGTTACGGATTTTAATCTTTGCTCTCAAAATCCTGACAGACTAAACGTTTCAGGCTACTTCTGCATATTATACAACTCCTGAAGTCCAAGTTAGCTGCTTCCCTTTTGTTACACATGTTTAAATACAGTCACATGAGAAATCCCATTACAATGAAGTTTTACAAATTATATTTGCGCCTACCGTTATACCCCCTCCAGTCACAAAAGAATGTCGTTTTGGATATCGACACGGTCCCCAAAATGCAACTTTGACTACTAATTGTTATTGTAATGGATTTATAAAACCTAACAAAATTATACTTTTATGAAAGTTCTTTTTGAGACAACTTTCATGTGTTCAATCTAAATATTGAAAAAAAGATATAGATAGCTAAAGTTTAGAAAGTTTGACTGCACGTATCAACATTCTTTTGTGACGGAGGGAGTAGCAACCCTTGTAATGAAAATTTAAAAATTATACTTGCACCTACTGTTAGATCAAACTATGTCGATATCAAGTGATAGTTTCATAGATTTGCAGCTTTGCCTGAAGCAATACTCACTCCCTAACCAGCATGCTGTAGTGGTACAAATGATATTCATGCCGTGGACACAAGAGCAGAATAATCAGTTTTCTTTACTTACCTTATCTTTGCCCATTTTTTGGTTCCTTTCAGTTTATGTCGGTGAACACAAATGGCAATTTAATGAATCTAAAATACAATGGGAAATCATTTCTCTAATAAAAGATGTTACCACAAATTTTGCTGAGCACCGCTGATTTTACTACTGATGTTACCACAAATTTATTTTCTGATAAAAGTTATCAGCAATTCATTGAAAGACAACTTGTGCTACTGAATTGTTTTATGTGACATCAGCAATCGTTGATCACAGATTGTGGTTCTGACAGTTGTAGGGGCTCCAAGAATTTTGCTTGCAATTTTCTCTGTCCTATGGTACTAGATTTTCTCATATTACAATTCAAGCGTTTACTGAGGTGCTTCATAGGCTCATCCTGATATGTGTTCTGCTACAAGGTTTCCTTGCTGATACAAGCTTTCCTCTAAAAGACAAGTAACTACACATTACTGAAAGATGGCAATATTGCTTTGGATTCTAATTATCCAGCTAGGCAGCTACTAATAGTGAAGCTCATGAGGACATAACAGTAAGCGTCAAACCATTTTTTACATAACATGTACTTCTTTATTTGTTACTTGTTACTAGAGATGATCGGTTTCAACAAGCAAATAGTACTTTACTTTCACTCTCTTTTGGGTTTTACTAGCTCTATGAAATCAGGACTATTTCAAGAAATTAAGTGAAACCTGTCCAATTTCTGACCTTAATTACTACTAGAGTAACAAGTTAACTGACAAGGGAATGTGAGACCTTTCATTTGAAGCTTATAAAGGCGTTGCTGTGTTGTGGACAAATATTGGGGAAAGTATTATAGCAGGAGATCCAAACATCTCATCAAGTCTGGCAAGACATAATAATCCTGTTCAGAATCCGAGTCTTGTTCCATTTATAGTATATGATTGCATTAGGAAAGTATTTTGTAATTCGTATTAGAAGTTGTATCCGAGCTGTACTTGGATGGACTGCTATTGTAAGCTATAAGTAGTCTCCTGCGGTTGAGCAGAGGGACAAGTAAGAAATAAAATAACTTCTTCTCTCTTTAGCCCAAGTTCTGTAATTGAGTAGCAATCACGGCGAGGCAAGAAGAGCCACGTTGGGAAGCCAAAGATCATGTCTACCCATCCCATACGTATAGTTTGAGGTCAAGAGCTAAGATACACACAGTTAGTGTATCGATTCCATGGTCTGCGATCTCATCGCCACGTAAGCGCGCGAATTGAAGGAACTCTTAGGCGCAGTATTGCGGCGTCAAGAAGAACAATCTACAAACACATGCAAATCTTCAAGCTGCCAGTCCTTGATCTCGAAGGTCGCGTTTCTTCACCACTATGATCACCAATCACGCCAACTCTTAGACGGCGTCTTCTGGCGATCAAGCTGCAAAGACCACCCCTGTGTTGGTTCTACAAAGTTGATTTTCCTCTATTTGATGGGAATTCTGATCCTCTGGAGTGGCTGTCTTGTTGCGATCAATTCTTTCGCGATCATCGTACCCTTGAGGAAGAAAAGGTTTGGCTGGCTACCTATCACATGTCCGGCATTGCCCAACGGTGGTATTACAAATTGGAGCGCTCTGAAGGATTCCTTCATGGCCTCGGTTTCAAAGTTCTTGTCATTGCGTTTTGGCCCTCGCTTCGATCCAACCTTGTGTCAAGAACTTGCTCTTCTCAAACAGAGCGAGTTCGGTGAAGATATCTTAAGAATTCTATAGGGTATTATGTCGTCTTGACCGGTGTCTCCGGATCATGAAGTTGGATTATTTCTCATTTGGATTGGGTGAACTCATCAAATCGGATGTCGAATTGCGAACCCATCGTCTTTGGACCTGCGATAAGCTTGGCCAAAGCAATGAGCGACATTACTAGCTCTTATACAACTCATGGGTGCTCTTCCACCAACCTCGATCTAGTGCATCGTCATCGGCGTGATAAGGCAATCTCTAGCATCACGTATCGCACCACTCCTGTCCAAGGCCCCTGAGGTCCTAGCCCTTCCTGCTCCAGCGACATTGTCATCCATGGCACCAAGAAAGAGCTTTTAAATCGCCTTACACCCTCTTGAGATGGTGAGCGTCGCCAAAAGGGCCTTTGCTTTAATTGTGATGAACAATTTGCAAGGGCCATCGTTATAAACGATTGTATTGGATTGAAATCTTGGATGAAGATGATGTGCAGGGGACGGCGGTGAGAATTCCAACCCTCAGATCTCTTTACATGCACTAACCGGGATTTCTTCTGGGAATACTATGCAACTACCAGTCCTCATTAATCAACACAAGTTTTGTGCCTTGATTGATTAAGGTCTACACAATTTCATCGATCTTGAGGCATGTAGATTGGCGGCTATTCCTCTTCAAGATCGCATGGGTATTCATGTGGCTGTGGCTAATGGAGAACGGTTGCCTTGCCCGGGCGTCTGCCAAGCCTTGTCCTTCAACATCAATCAAGAAAGTTTTTCTACCAATTGCTATGCCTTATCACTTCATGGGTTCGACTTGATTACGAGTCAATGGCCGCACATTAGGACCAATCTTGTGGGATTTTGCCACCCTTCGATGTCTTTCTGGCATCAAGGACATCAAGTTAAATTTTTTGGCATACCTCAACGGGCATCCTCGCGTCTGCTTACTATCGAGGAGCCAACTAACACTTTCTTTGCCACTCTTTTATCGACTTTTCGGGATATCTTTCGGACTCCTCAGGTTACCACCTCAACGGCTCTATGACCACCGTATTCATCTCTACCCAGGGTCCAAACCAGTGGCGGTCCGGCCATATCGATACCCTCACCATCACAAAGACGAAATAGAGAAACAATGTGCAGAGATGCTCTCTCAAGGTATTATCCGTCCTAGTACTTCTCCCTTTAGTTCGCCGGTGATTTTGGTCAAGGAGGATAAATCGTGGTAGCTATGTGTAGACTATCGTGCTCTCAATGCCCAAACCATCAAGGATAAATTTCCTATTCCAGTGGTTGATGAGTTATTAGATGAGCTAAAACATGCTACATACTTTACCAAATTGGATTTACGATCTGGCTATCACCAGATAAGGATGCATCCGGATGACATTCATATGACAGCGTTTCGAATGCACCAAGGTCACTTTGAATATCTAGTCTTACCATTTGGTCTCTCTAATGCTCCGGCCACATTTCAGGCTATTATGAATGCTATTCTCCAACCGTATCTTCGCAAGTTCGTTTTGGTCTTCTTTGATGATATCCTCATCTTCAGTTCCTCATGGTCTAAACACTTGTGCCATATTCAAACAATTTTTTCCCTTCTTCGGCAACAGCAAATTGTTCTCAAGAAATCAAAATGCTCTTTTGGCACAACTTCAGTGTCTTATTTGGGACATGTTATATCAAGAACTGGTGTGTCTATGGATCAGTCCAAGGTACAAGATATTAAACAGTGGCCGATTCCTACGTCGCCTTGCCAGTTGAGAGGATTTTTGGGGTTGGCCGGATACTATCGTAAGTTCATACGTAACTTTGGATCCATTGCGGCTCCCCTAACCAAATTACAATCCAAGGATAGCTTCGGTTGGTCTTAGGAGGCCGATTCTGCTTTTTCTTTTTTAAAGGAGGCCCTTTGCACACCCTCTTTTTTGGCTCTTCTTGATTTCACCATGTCCTTTATAGTGGAATGTGATGCATCCGGCAGTGGTTTTGGTGCTGTCCTCCATCAAGGATCACAGCCTATTGCGTTTTTCAGCAGGGCAATTCAGCCGCATCATGCCAAACTAGCTGCATATGAACGAGAACTCATCGGATTGGTTAAGCGATACGTCACTGGCGCCATTATCTTTGGGGCAAGCCTTTCATTGTTCGCACTGACCATTATAGCTTAAAATATCTCCTGGATCAACATCTGAACATGATTCCTTAGCACCATTGGGTTAGCAAACTTTTGGGGTTTGATTTTTAGATTGAATTCAAACAAGGTAAAACAAATACAGTCGCTGATGCTTTGTCTCGTCGAGATGAACATCTTTCTCTCTCGGCAATCTCTGTTCCGACTTTTCAATTGATGGATCAGCTCAAAGCAGAAGTGAGCTCGCTTTCAGAATTTCAGTTGCTGCAAACTCAGTTGGCCGCACAAGAACTCCCTCCAAATTGGTCTTTTGTGGATGGTTTGTTTTTATACGGGGTCGTATCTTTGTTCCAGCATCCTCCACTTGCGTTCAACATATTATTTCGACAACCCATGCTATTGGTCATGAGGGAATTCAAAAATCTTTGCATCGCATTTGCAAGGATTTCTATATTCCCAACCTTAAAAACTTGGTTCGCGATCATATAAGTTCTTGTGCTGTTTGTCAACGTAATAAAGGGGAACATCTTCACCCCGCCGGGTTGTTACAACCTCTCCCAGTCCCTAACCAGGTCTGGTCCCATATTTCAATGGATTTTATCGATGGATTTCATGAGTACGAAATCGGTCGTTTTAACGATCGTGGACAGATTTTCTAAATATGCTCACTTTGTTCCTTTGGCTCATCCTTATCTGGCTCGATCGGTGGCTTATGCATTCTTTGAGGCCATTGTTAGACTCCATGGTTTTCTGAATCTATTGTCGATGATCGCGATACTATCTTCGCTAGCAACTTTTGGAAAGAATTGTTTAGTTTGGCGAGTGTCCTCGATATGACTCCGCTTTCCACCCATAATCGATGGCGAGTGAAATCGTTAATCGTACCATTGAGATGTACCTCCGTTGTCTAAGTGGGGATCGTCCTCGCCATTGGGTTCAATGGCTTTCATGGGCAATTTTGTTACAATCGTCGTATCATTCAAACTACGGACCACTCCATTTCAAGTTGTGTATGGTCGAGCTCCTCGCCATTATCCTTTATACTACAGGATCAGCTCAAGTTTCAGCGGTTGATTCTCTTTTACATTCACATGATGAATTCTTGGTGGAAATTCGCGCACGGTTATTGCAAGCTCAACAGGGTATGAAGGATTTTTATGATAAACATCATCGTGAGGTTGAATTTGACATTGGTCAATGGGTTTTGCTCAAGCTTCATCATCGCCACTTCTTGGCATTACAACAAAACTTTCAAACTACCACCAAGTATTATGGACCATATCAAATCATTGGCCGTGTTGGTAAAGTTGCTTATAAGCTTGACTTCCTCCTTCAAACACGAATACATGATGTTTTCATGTGGCACTCTTGAAGAAATTTGCGGTGTCCACCGGATCCTCCACTCTCCCTTCCTTTGCATGGTGGTGTTGTGCCTACTCCATCAAAGAAATTGTTAGTTCGCGACTTTTCAAAGACAATGGGAGGTACTTGTGCAATGGGTTGGCCAACCGACATCTGGCGTCTGGGTTCCTATTCTGATTTCAAGCGTCAATATCCTACTTTTTAGCTCGAGGACGAAATTTGTTTCCTCGAGGAGAAATGTTGTGGACAAATATTGGGGAAAGTATTATAGCAGGAGATCCAAACATCTCATCAAGTTTGGCAAGACATAATAATCCTGTTCAGAATCCGAGTCTTGTTCCATTTATAGTATATGATTGCATTAGGAAAGTATTTTGTAATTCATATTAGAAGTTGTATCAAATTTGTACTTGGATGGTTGCTATTATAGCTATAAGTAGTCTCCTGCGGTTGAGCGAGAGGACAAGTAAGAAATAAAATAACTTCTTCTCTCTTTAGCCCAAGTTCTGTAATTGAGTAGCAATCACGGCGAGGCAAGAAGAGCCACGTCGGGAAGCCAAAGATCATGTCTACCCATCCCATACGTATAGTTTGAGGTCAAGAGCTAAGATACACACCATACTGTCACACCTCTTGCTTTAGGATCGCTTGAGTTTATTGGATATATTGCATTTTGAATTGCATATTTCATGTGGTTTGGTTTATTGGATAGATTGGTTTTCAATTGAACCAATGATTGTGCTTGTATAATGATATACTCCCTCTGTTCTTTTTTATTTGACGTTTTTGACTTTTCACGGTCTCCGAGATACAACTTTGATCGTTACTTTTTTATAACTTTATATTAAAGCATACCAATAAAATTATAATATTATGAAAGTATTTTTGACGACAAATCTAATGGTATAGTTTTCATGTAGCCAATCCATATAGTTTTATCATATTGGTTGCCTAACTTTGGAAAGTTTGACCGTATAGATTCTAGGGTGTCAAATAAAAAAGAATGGAGGGAGTATCCAACAAGTGATGACTTTGTTTGACTTGTTGAATTTATTCTACCATCCAATGAGTGGAATTGATTTGCTTTTAGTGTAATTGGCTTGGTGTGTGTTGTGTGTCCGTGCTTTACTTTTGATTATTAGTGCGACATTATTTTGTTTCTGTGCTGTGGTTTGTGTGCTTTTGTGCTTAAGGTCAAGACTGACTCAAGAGTGCAATTTGTGTGGCAAATTTGATCTACTTTTCTTTGAATTCCTTCATTCGCTAGAGTGGTTTTACATGCATTGATGAATTTAAGCATGCTTATGTTTATGGCAATGTAGTGAAATTTGTTCGGTTTTTGTTAGGTTTGATGTTGGTTTGCTTAATTTTGTGTGTGCGCCCATGGTGAGGAGAGCGGTTTAAGTGATGAGATTTTGCTGGTGTGTAATTTCTGTGTAATGACCTAGGTTCAAATGGGCTATAGTCTATAAGATTGGATAAACCATGCAATCTTACAAACCCTACTTGCGCTTTTGTCCTTGCTTTGCGTAAATAGGTTAACATGTGGTCTGTGGATCATATTGCATTTGGATACTAAGATTTATATGTTGGTGAACCTTACAAACTAGCTAAGCGATGTCCTTGTCAGTCTATCATACCCACACACGTGGGCAGATAACTAGGAGGTTACCTCTTAGCACATGTCTGTGTGTCCAGTGTTGGCATATATGCTATGTGTTGGACCCGAATTTTATTAATCCAGAATCCTCTGTGATTCCACCATACTATTCTCTGGATCAGTAGGTAGTAGTGCTTAGAATTACGTTACTGAACATCAAATACATATCAAACGGAAGCGTAAATATAATAGTGGACTTACTCATGGGCCGATCAGGCCGAAATCATTAAAAAGCAGCAGCGGAAACGGAAAACTTCACACAGGTGGGACCCTCAAGACACACCCACAGGCATCCAATTAGGGTTCGCGACCTAGTTCTTGGCCTCATCAACTTCTGGATCCTTGTAGTACGCGTAATGTCCTTGATCCACAGCTTCTGAGAGTTGGGGGAAAGAGCAAGGGTGAGCACAAACAATCGTGCTCGCCAGCCACCCGTGCTCGCTAGCCACCACACAGAATGCAACAGTAATATATGCAAGGTTTAACAAGGATTCTTTTATTTGCTAAAAGTAACATTTTCAATTACCATAACTAGAAAGTCCTATCACTTAGGACTTAGCATTTTAACAAATTCACATTTTATTAAAGAGAGTAATTGTGCAATATTTATAACGGCGAATGTTACCTCCACCTTATGCTTATTTTTGGTTGCGGCTATATCCACTTGTTAACAACACTAGGTAAGACTACCCATGAAAAATCCAAATCAGGGTCACATTTGCTAAAAGTAACATTTTCAATTACCATAACTAGAAAGTCTTATCACTTAGGACTTAGCATTTTAACCAATTCACATTTTATTAAAGAGGGTAATTGTGCAATATTTATAACGGCGAATGTTACCTCCACCTTATGCTTATTTTTGGTTGCGGCTATATCCACTTATTAACAACACTAGGTAAGACTACCCATGAAAAATCCAAATCAGGGTCACATTGGCCCGGCGAGGTTTCATCCCACCCATAGAGTTTTATAAATAGAACTAACTTGCGTACCCGCCTTTGACCGTAGGCACGACTATTCGAACAGTTTATACTCTGCAGAGACTGTACACTTTACCTACAAAAGATAACCATCTTGATATGCACACACGTTTCTTTAGACATGTGAATCAAAGGAGATTACCATGAGGCCTTTACAATGCATCCTCCAGTATTAGTTACACCTGCTAAGGTTTCACCATGAGGCCCTTTGATGGCGTTAACCATTACCAGACCACTCTTGCGCCACACCGGCGACTTTCGGCGTGCACAACTGCGTGTCCACCATGGCTTACGCCCGATTGACACGTCTGTGAATCCTCAATGGTGCAACTTCGTCTTTGATGGACACAAATTATTTAGCCAGGTCATCACTATTATAGACTTGTGGTTGTACTGTTTTACATTAGGAGGTCATCATAGGATTAAGTCCTTAAATTCATCTGAGCGGTTCATTCCATCAACATTTCTTGGGCTACATCAGCACCTACCATCATATCATCCATCATACCATCCGCCCAGATGTGGTAACAACAAGTTATTAGGGTTTTTTAGAAGCATAAAATAGATTGTCTTGATATTCTAGTCATTTACCCAAAATGACAGCCTAGATCCATTTTCATGATTAAAAGATGATGGTTGGGGCGATTTATGCCCCAGGTACTTAAGCAAGGCTAGCATGGCACTTAAGTACGACTATAACTAGTAGGTTACCACATAATTATCTAGGGTGACAAGGATTAAGGGATTCAATTTCCAAAGGATGCTAGTATAACAATTTGGCATTTAACTACCTTAAGCATTTAACGTACATTTGCATAATCAATTTAGCATGAAATTTGTTATTTTAAAATAACATAATTTGCATAAAACGTAGGTTCAATATGGTCAAAGTGTTGACTCGCCTTGCTCAATTTACCGCACTGCCTTGATCTTACTCAAAGCCTTCTTGGTCAGTGGCCTCGAATTCTTGGTCTTCATCTTTATCTGAATCTTGATTCTGCTAGTCGTTGTTTCTTCGGGACTCCAACTTCTAATTACACGATAACCAATCGAAAAGCAAATAAATCCAAAGTTCAAAGTCCAAATAAATTCAATTGAGCTTCTTTAAGTTTTGCGATGATCGAGAATATGAGAGAAGTTTTGGCAAATGCAGGATGTTTGACAAGGCCAAACGATATTTGAGCGAAAAGGGGAAACGACGGAGTAACTCTGCCGAAAGGGAAAGCAAGGAAGGATCAATGTCGAAGGAACATTTACAAGAACATTCCACTTCGGATTGGAAGGTGGCAAGATATCGCCGATCGGGGAATGTCATGGCTCAATCTTTAAATTCAAGAGCTTCTTTAAGGAAGTTCCATGAGCTAGGCTAGGCTTACGATAGATATGAGTCTAAAAGAACACTAGGCATTATTTGATGAGTGTTAACCATTGGAGATTAGGGTGTTAGGGTGTGAGTTCAACATGCGAAGAGTATAATTTACTTCGTCGATTTAATCGTGGAGTCCATATATTACCATAGTTCTCTCTTAAGGTGGTGCCTCGAACTGTTGATACATTAATTATCCTTAAATACCATTGGTGATTTAAATCCAGAGATAAAGATAGGATGACTGATAATTGGGAAAGATTACATTTTTGGCAAGACTTCTAATTTAAGTTTGCATTTTTAACTTCTTTCGTGTACACAAGGTTGAGCATATATCCATAAATATGTTACGTTTGAGATAAATATTAAGGACTTAAGATTCAAATGATTTTCCTTAAATATTAAATCACCATTTGAAAGGTCTTCATGATTTTTGGGGTATGGGGATGATACTCGTTAACTTTGCCGGGCTTATTCTTACACTAATTATTTTTAATTATCATTGATAATTTTAGATCGGGGGACAAAGATAAGATAGTTATTATTTGGACCACACAATATGTTGATAGGATTTGCAATTAATATTTGAGTTTCTAGAGCAGATATTGAGAGCATCATAATTATCCTTGAATAGCCTCGAATTCTATTTTCTCGAAATTTGTAATTTTAGTTCTTGCATTTCATAGTTTTAAGCATTAGAGGAAAAATTATTTAAATTTTATCAATTAACTAATCATTATTTACAGAGGGGTTGATATTTTAAAGTTATTTGCATGAACTTCAATTTGAAAGGTGAATTCATTAGACTGACTGCCTCCATTGACTCCTAAAGGAAGTGGGCCCACATGGTCATTGAGGGAGAGAGAGACATGGAGTGAGCACAAGAGAAAGCAGAAGTACAGGCAAGCATAGCGGCAAGCTTCTTGACAAGTGGCGTCGAGCGGTGGGGACCAGTAAAATGGGACATCGGGGAGGTGAAGAGGCGAAGGGAGGTGGCGTCGCGGCCAGGGCGGCACCGAGGAGAAGATGGCGACGTTTGGAGCGAGCGGCGCAGGGCGAGACGGAGGCGGCAATGGGAGGAGGAGAGGGAGAGGTGAGCAGACACGAGGAGGTGCAAGGAAATTCACCGTGCGGTCTGTGGAGGCGGAGGAGCTTCGGAGTGAGCTAGCGACGTGAGGCTGGGGCGGCGCGGGGAGGCTCGGCCTAGGGCAGCAGGGGGCTTTGGCTAGCGGTTGGGGAAGGTCGAGGGCGTTGAGGTTAAGCTCCAGTTGTGAGGAATTGACTCGAGGGGCGCCGAGGAGGAGATGGCGGTGGTGGAGCTCAAATCGGCTGGAATTGGGGAAGAACGGCGTTCCGGCGATTCCTGTGGATAAACAGAGAAATTGATGGGGGAAATGAATCCTTGGGGGGGCGGAACATGCCGTGACATGGGTGGCGAGGGGAGAGTTCACTGAAGACGGCGGGAACAACAAGGAGAGGCGGTGGCCATAGCAAGGGCACGACGCGGGCGAGCTCGAGTTGAGCTCAAGGAAGAAGAAGGAAGGGTAGAGGCGAGCCAGTGGAGCTATTTATAGCCACAGAGGAGGCGTTGTGCTTCTTTGTGGCCGTGACCGATCACCGATGCACAAGATGGGCAAGGAGAGTGGCCATAGCAAGAGGCACGGTATGCAGCTCGAAGTGAGCTCGAAGCGGGAACAACAAGGAACAACAAGGAGGCGGTGGCCATAGCAAGGGCACGACGGCGAGCCTCGAGTTGAGCTCAAGGAAGAAGAAGGAAGAAGCGAAGAAGGATTACAGGATGGGCGAGGAGAGTTCACCGAAGCGAGCCAATGGAGCTATTTATAGCCAGCTCGAGTGAGCTCAAGGAAGAAGAAGGAAGGGGCGTTGTGCTATTTATAGCCACGAGGAGGCGTTGTGCCGATCACCGATCACCAAATGCAGGATGGGCGATGGCGTGGCCGTGACGCGGTTTGGTCATGGCTCGCACGCCGATGGCAGTGCATGGTGATGGGACGGCCACGGCATGGCAACGATCGATGGTGGCGTAATGTTTTGGCGAGAAGTGGCAGGGCGAGTTATCTTTGTCGGTAGGCGCTTCTGGCCAGCGCCTGTGTGACGTCTTTGTTAGCGTAGGCGAAGTAGCCGGGTGTGGGCGTGCCTGAAACCTTTGGGTGAGAGAGGAAGGAGGAAGGAAGGAAAGGAGTGGGTCATTTGGAAGTGAAAGAGAAAAGAATGCCCACAAGATTTGGATTATTGAATTTTATTTGAAATTCCCAAACGAGATTTGAATTCGAATTCCAATTTGAACTCTCCAATTACTTGGATGCGAATTTTAATATTCCAACATTTTTGCTCTTCATTTATTTTATTGATTTTCGGTTTGGAAAATCCAATTTCAATTGGGCTCAAATTTGTTTTCAAATTGGCTCTTGATTCTCGGTTTTATTTTTATCACATGAATTGTTGGGCAAAAACCAAAACAAGACTCAACAATAAACGTCGAAAATTAGAGTAGCAATGAAAAACCAATAAAGATTTAAATGCCTTTTAATTTCAACAATTCCCAACTTTGGGATGTTACACTATGCCATGGCCGTGTTTGTGCCTCTAACACGCCATGCTTGGGTGTAACCATGTGTCATGAAACACTCATTCATTCACGTGCGTGAAGCGATGCGTCTGATCTTTATAGCACCTCACCCTGTTGTGCTGGGCCCACGGGTGCCTTAGTAGTTGGAAATAGAGATAAGAATAGTTAGTTTCCTTGTTAGTTGGATTTACTTCCATAGAGATGTATTCCATTTAATAGAGATAAGTTTCCTTAGAAATAGAGATTGTTTCTTAGGGGCCAAGTTAGGTCGTCCTTATAAAAGGGATAGCATGTATCCATTATCAAGAAAGCAAGAAAGATGAATCTCTCTCAGGGTTCTATCATCCCAGCCTATAGTCTAATCTCTCATCCCATAAAGCCGACGTCGTCCGGCCTTCTTCCTGGCGGTGTTTACCCCGTAATGATCTAAGGATTGTTACATTTGGTATCAGATCCCTTCCCACGACTTCTGCTACCATAGTTATGGCGACAGATCAAACCATCAGACCTGCTGTCGAGTCGTTGGCTGTGATAAAGGCTAACGCCAACAAGATGGCCATGAGTGTCAACGACAATGACAAGAAGATCACGGCCATCTTCCTCGACATGCATGCCACTTTGGAGAAGCGAAGTGGCGGCGGCAATGAAGCCTCCGTGGTGGCGGCGGTGCCTTCTACGAGGTGGTGGCGTCTTCGCAGCGGTGGCGGAGCTACCTCCAACAAGCTGCGGTGATAGCTGCCGCGCTTCTCGTCTTCTTGTGGCTGCTTTGGAGCCTTGCGACCCTGCGAAGTTCGTCGTGGCCGCGTGGCGTTGTCGGGGTTCTTTGCTATACTGCTGCGGCGGCCGGTGAGTTTGCCGCAACCGCGCGTGGAGGCAATGATCTTCAAGGACTCGTGTCGCCATCACAACCTCTCGTTAACATGGGGTCACCTAGGGCTTCAGCCATGGCCACCACCACAGCTCGAGGACGAGTTGTCGCGAAAGGAGGGGAGTAGTGTCATGGGCTACTCATGTTTCGCGTCGTAAGCGATGCGTATGGTCTTTGTAGCACCATACTGTTGTGCTAGGCCCACGGGTGCCTTAGTAGTTGGAAATAGAGATAAGAATAGTTAGTTTCCTTGTTAGTTGGATTTACTTCCATAGAGATGTATTCCATCTAATAGAGATAAGTTTCCTTAGAAATAGAGATTGTATCTTAGGGGTCAAGTCAGGTCGTCTTTATAAAAGGGATAGCATGTATCCATTATCAAGAAAACAAGAAAGATGAATCTAGTCTCCCTCTCAAGGTTCTATCATCCTAGTCTATAGTCTAATCTCTCATCCCATAAAGCCGACGTCGTTCGGCCTTCTTCCTGGCGGTGTTTACCCCGTAATGATCTAAGGATTGTTACACCACGAGGATAGGCTTTCGCTTGTAATGCAAGTGAATGTTGTATTGTAAAGCTATCCTCCATGTAAAGCTATTATTAGGTCAAACATGGAAAAAAGATAGATGTTGTACAATGCCTTCTACAGCAAGATACATCAGGGCTATGCTTACCTTTCAAATAGCAGATAATATTTTTGCACCTTTTTGTGAGGGGTGCTCAGCATTGGACTGGCCATCATCACCTGCACCACTATCTCCTAGTTGGTGAGTTTGTTTAGCATAATTGCTCTATGACATGATTCACATCTAGTCACACCTCCCTTACTTTATGATCACTTCGGTTTATTGAGCTTGATTCAACCACTGTTGTATGTGAATTTGGTTTGGTTCTACATGTGATGGAGTGCTATTTGGGGGATTTGGTTTGGGAAAATTAGTGAACTAAATTTGTCATATTATATTTTAGTTTAATTGGACCACATGATGTGCTTGTGTAGGAATTTTTTAAATAATATTATTTTAATTAATAATTACAAAATTAAATAGTCATTTTTTGGGCAAAAATGGCCACCTGTCGCCATTTCAAACGATGAAATGGTGACAAGTGCCCTGTCGCCATTTGAACTGACGACATGCTTCTATCGCAATTAAAGTAAATTTACAATTTTGGTATATCTATAATTGTCTACGCTACCGATACTTTTCGAAAAGATAAGGAAATATTTGGTAGAGATTTTTTTTGAGTTTCAATGCGACCAACTATATTTGGAATGCGTTTTAGGCGGCGCAATATAAAAAATAGCCTCCTTCGGCGGCCCAATATCGCCTCCTTCGGCGGTGTAATGTCAAAAATAGCCCCTTTGGCGACGCAATATTATCAATAGCCTCCTTCGGCTGCGCAATATCGAAAATGGCCCCGTTCGGCGACGCAATATGAAAAATGCGCGATGTACTTTTCATTTCACGTATGAAAAGGCTAGAACTTGGGTGGTGTGGGGTGTCACAATGCTGACTCTCTCACACGGTTACTTGTACACACAATAAGAATAAATAGTATCAAAACATGAGACTAGCATAAATTCATGTAAGTCGTACATAAATTAATATTACAAAACAAGACTGATACATCTACTTGTGGGCCCTCTTGGGGCGTACCCTACGTGTGGCCCTTGACCACGTTCGGGTGGCTGCGGATGCTAGTGCAAATCGTCAAAAGGCTTGGCAGAGGTACCCTCTTGTGCGATTAGCTGAGGTTGTCGTGAGGTGTCCTAGAGGTTTGCCAGGGTGCTACGTTAGTGGCTCGCTCTGGCGCCTTTGTCTTGTTGTGTAGCCCCAACGGAACACAGTTGCTCTTCTTTGTCTGGCGCTCACTTTATGTACGCCTTCTTGGCGATGTTGTAGTCCCCGGAGTCTACTCCCTCATGCGACCCTAATTCCTCGTCCGGTAGGGGCCTACAACCTGTGGAATAACATGTTATGCTTGTAAACAAAAAGGAAATGCTAAAATGGTACGTTATGCTTGTAAACAAAAAGGAAATGCTAAAATGGTACGTTATGCATATAAACAACATAGCAGTGGACGACTCGGCATAGTCCTGCCCCTGTTATGGACGGTACTGAGGACTTGCCAAAAGAAAATGTCGTTAGTAACTAGTGGAGTTCGAAATTAACAACCAGAAGTGTGTTTCAGGTGTACCTATGAACTGAGCTGGTGCTGGGGTAGTCCCGGCATAGTGCCACGAGGTGTACCTGTGGAAGATGAAACGATATATTTGTAAGTCCATAAGGGAAAGGCTACAACAGAAATAAAACATGAACTTACCCATGAATGTCCGGTGGCACCCGAGGCCCAGCGCACTGGGAACTCCTGACGTAGACCGAACTGGTGCATCACCCCGTGCACGTGGTACTCCTCGATGAAGACGTCGCGCACCAAGAACTTTCGTGTGTACTAGTACTGCCAATCTCGTGTGCACTGGGTGGACAAGCCTCGGGGTGTGCACGCTGACACCCTGTTGGTGGTGTACGGCGTCCGGATGGCATGGTCATCCGTCAACAATCGAAAATCACAACGTAGTCCGGGTAGGACGCGTGCGTAGTGATCGGAGTGAAGGTGACATGTGGAACAGAACAACAAAAACTTAGCACACCGTACCCATGGTCGGCTGATCCACAAGCGGGATCATGTCCACCTCCGCGTCTGCTAGTTCCCGTGCGTAGCGGATTATGTGCTTGTCCACACTGTCACTGTGGGACCCTAGGAACATGACCCACCTGAACAGCCACAACAAGTACACCTCAAAGTACCTCCTCACTGTGTACTCAGGTGCGTCTGGTCCCAGGGAAGACAGAGACAAATCACTAAGTTGAACAAAAGATTGAAGCAAAACACAAAAGTTACAAGTACTTACGCCGAACTGGTTGATCCACCTCAGCGTCGGCCCGTGTGTATCGGAGAATTCCTTGTAGTCGGTGTTGGCTGGCAACAACACCTGCAACCTCCTGAGGACGTCCGTGAGCCACGTGTCCCGGACGTCGTACGCTGCCATGGGAAAGCCCGTGTATGGCAACCCAGTCAGGTAGCCCACGCCCTGAAGTGTCGGCATCATCTCTCTGCACGGAAAGTGGAACGTGTGTGTCTCCAACCTCCACCGGTCAACCAACGCCGTCAGGAGGCACCGATCGTACGGAAACCGCCTTGACGTAGACACCCTGGGGGTAACATCCTTCTCGTCCTCCCACGTCGCCTCCACCATCCTAGCTAGTAGAAGCAGGCTCGCCACGCTCAACCTGGAACATACGTGAGTCCACCCACACAAGTTAGACCGAAATTAATTACAAGAAGGTTAGAACTGTACGTATTGCGGAACCCAACGTGGGTCCACCCTCCATGCCCTCATGGACGTGCACAGCCGCAACGCGCCAAACTCAATGGGATGCTCACCCTCCTGCGGGAGGATGGTACTGATGCGACTACGGTGAGTTGCGTCAATGGCCGGGTCAAGCAGCTCGTACGGCCAGTGCACAGTGTCTCCCGGGACCACCATAGCTGAAATTTAAGATGGGCAATTTTTCAAAGATTATCTGGCATATACTTCTCGTGCAAAAATGAGAACAGAAAAGAAGCTGGGAATATTTTAATCAGACTCTACACACCCGATTTAGCTACTGGAATTTTTACGAAATTTTAGAGCTACTTTGTTGTTTTCCTAGTTTAAATCGTATTCTCGGCATTTACAGAGTATTTACCATGAAAAAATGAGAATATAATTGAAGCAGGGAATATTTTAATCAGGCTATACACACCCTATTTAGTTACTCTGGAATTTTTACTGAATTTTTAGAGCTCTATTTTCCTAGTTTAAAATGTATTCTCGGCGTTTACGGAATATTTACCGTGCAAAAAATAAGAACATAATTGAAGCTGGGAGTATTTTAATCAGGCTCTACACACCCTATCTACCTACTCTGGAAGTTTTACAGAATTTTTAGAGCTACCTTGCTATTTTCCTAGTTTAAAATGTATTATCAGCATTTACGGAATATTTATCGTGCACAAATTCTGTAATTTTTAACCAGAGCTATACACACCCTATTTACCTACTCTGGAAATTTTATGGAATTTTTAGAGCTACCTTGCTATTTTCCTAGTTTAAAATGTATTCTCGGCATTTACGGAATATTTACTGTGCACAAATGAGAACATAATTGAAGCTAAGAATATGCTCTACACACCAAGTCGGCCGATTTGCCGCCGCCTGGTCGACTAATCGACGAGCAAGTCGGCACCCTGGCAAGTCGAGTCACCAGGCCCAGTCGGTTCTTCTCCACCTACTCGTCGATGACTTAATAACCATGATGATGATTCCTACTTGTGTTAGTAGTGTTCTTGTTTTAGGCTTTGCCTTGTTAGCGCATATATATGAGATAGATGTATTTGAGTTCGTGGTCATGCTACTGTTTATATAGTTTCAAATATACCTAGTATATATGCTACTGTTGTATCGATTATTGTTTTAGGAATTAAAATAATCATAAAAGTGTGCATATTCCTAACACCTCTAGTTCAGGGCCTTTTCAGAAACTGGTCAGTTCAGGCCCCAACATTCAAATTTGAAAAACTCAAAATGAAATTCACAAAAAAATGAGTCTTGGGGCTAAGAACCAAGCCGATTTCTGAGAAAAAACCGGAACCAGTCAGGAACAATGGTGTTTGTATGAGAAAAAACCGGAACCAGAACTAGTAAAAAAACATGTCTCATGAACCACGATTAGAGGTCTTTTAGCGAAGCCCGGTGGGATTCGAGCCCCAAGACCCCCTTCTCGGTTCTTACAAGACTATGACTTGCTAGTTAGATTCCAAACATTCAAATTTGAAAAACTCAAAATGAAATTAAAAAAAAAAGAGATAGTCATGGGGCCAAGAACCAAGCCGGTTTCTGAGAAAACACCAGAACCAATCAGGATGCATTGGTGTTTGGTATGAGAAAAAACCGGAAAAGTCAGGATGCATTGGTGGTATGAGAAAAAACCGGAATCAGAACTGGTAAAAAAAACATGTCTCATGAACCCTGATTTGGGGTTGTTTGTATAAGATTTTGTTTGGTTACGCATGTAACAAAGGTGGCATTGCTACAATAAAAAGAAGTTGATGTACTTATCTTTTGTACTTCATTCAACTTGACATTTAAGTGACCAGATGTATGCCCTCATTCATCTTTACATGTGCAAACACCCTTTTTTAATTTATTTGTCATACGGTGTAGCATTTGGCCATCTGTTGACTAGAGAGATGACCATAGTCCAACATTAGTTACATGAAAAAAATCACAGATGCTTTCTATTGTCAATGATTATTACATGCCCTATTTTCCTTGTGCTTACACATTATATACTCATGTTCTTCAAGTTTACTTGCTGTCGTGAAAAAACATGTTCACAAGCAAGGATCCAAAACCCGTTTCGGAAATCCGGTCTGGTAGGAAAAAAACCGACCGGTTACGGATTTCGGAAAAAAATCGAGGCAATTTAAGCGAATTTGCTTAAAAATTAGCTGAAATTCAAAAATTAGAATTAGAAATAGAATTTGCTAAACCGGGAAAAACCCGTTCCGGTCCCACCGGTAAGCCCGGTAACCGGCCGGTTTTTTGCTCTGTTCACAAGTATGCTGACCAGGTATGCCTCTATACTAGACTACTACTAGTTGTTAGTGATTACCGAGTTGGTCATCCTTGTTTTTTGGCTAGTAATTTCAATTATTGACATTATCCTGAGATGCTGCAAGCTTCTTTATCTAACTAAAAAAAACTGAAAAGAACCTCTTGAAAAAAACTGGAGCCATACAGCTCAAATTGATTGGGCCATCGCTAAACTTTTTCAAGCTACTCCAGGGGCCTTGCCGGTAACTCTGCGGCATAGAAGCGGCGTGAGGGTTTTCTGGGGCAGCGTCTCCGCCATACCTTGCCCAACCTGTTAGCTTCAAGTGCTATCACTGTTATGAGATCTCTTCCCATCCCTCTGTGCAGATTATCTTGTTACAGCTGCTATTACTATTAATTATCTATCTTGTGGGCTGATTAGTACTTAGTAGTGATTGGTAGCATTGCAAGACGAATTGTGAGATTTACGATATAATTGCATGGTGAGAATAGGCCTTTCAGAAAGTACTGCAACATTTTGGTAGCAATTTACACTAGCTATGTTGGTATATCTTGTTTTAGTGCTATCATTGCATATAAACTTATAAAATCATAATCATTTTCTTTGTTATCCTGATACTTAATCTGCACTCTTGTGCTACACTAGAGTGTTGCACTAGTCAATGATCAGTTGTTAGGCCATATTAGTGTCAACTGTCAAATCAGCTTATATTCGATCTCCCAGACATCTGAGAGCTCAATTTTACATGTGTGATGTGCACATTTGTGCTGATTCTGTTGGCCCTGCACTTGATGATGTTTATGGCATCTTTATCTGCTGGTATCTGCACTTGAACATTTTGTGTTACTCATGCCATATTATGTGTCATTTTATGTTACAAGAGATAGCTGCACATAATCTGACTTTGTTATGTGCCCATGCCTTATAGTCATAAGCTTATGTTTATTCTAACATACTTTGCCCAAGCATCGAATTGTGTCTCTTGCTTATGCTTCTCTTTTCGTTACATGGGAAACATTGGCACCACATTGCTCTTATTATCTCTTGAGATATGCTGCGGACAAGACCACTCTCCTGCATGCATTGCCGATGCAATTCAGAGGCTCAAAGCCACGAACTGGCAGGAATGGAAGAACTTCAGCATACACATCGCGAAGGGTGTTGCTGGCTGCTACTGCTGACGTCAGGTTCAGCAGAGAAGATTTGTCGTGATCGTTACATGAAACTCTTTGTCAGAGGTTGGAGGTGTGACGCTTTGGGAAGCCTGGAAGCGCTGTTAGAGAGTTTGTTGAAAACAAAGCTTTGTGGAGTCTTTAAGTCCTGGCCTGACGACGGATTTGTAATGCGTCGTCAGGTAATTCTCCTGCATGCAGCACAGATGCAATTGGGGCTGAAAGCCATGTGGCAGGAAAGGAAGAAGTTCATCATGCATCGCAAAGGGGACACAAATCATGAGGATCAGAGAGTGTGCTGCTGTCTGCTGCTACTAGTAGTAACTGAAGATGTTAGACCATGTGGCTAGGTCTAGTTTATTTTAGTTGATGAATAATTGACAATGTTGGGTACTGATATTATTTGAGGCGTGTGGTGTGTGGACTAATGTCGGTTAAGTTGGAAAGATGGTGTTTTGGTCTTTGTATGTGCAGGTGATTTGAGGCGGTCATGGTCTATGGCGGTGACCGGGAGATGGCTTGGTGCGAAGTCATAGTTCAGAGGGTCGAGGATGTTGGAGGAGAGAGTCGAGCTCGAGTTGGGGCGCATGTTGGAGCTACGGAGGTGTGGTCCGGAGGCTACGATATGTGATAATTTTGGTCTGTCCAAAATTGGAAGGCTGAAGAATTCGTGCGAGTAGCGGCGTGGGAAATTGATGTTGCATGCATGTGGGCTGAAGATGCATGTAGTAGATGTGCTGACCTAGGAATCAAAACCGTATGCATGATGGGCTGTTTAGGCTTAACGTGTACGTGATGAATACGGTTTTGATTCCTAGGTCTGGACGTGATATAAGTCTAGGGGCGGCGGCTGTTGGTAGGGGGCTCTAAGGGCATGTACAATGGTATAGACAGTTGTTGTCTATAACAAATATCCATGTCACTTATAGACAGCACTAAAGACAGCTCATACAATAGTATAGACGGCTGCTGTCTTTTTGGTTATCTTTGTAGAACACACAATTTTTTTAATGTTTTTCTTGTTTCTTGTGCTATAGTCGACTCTGAGTTGTGAAGCGGACATCTTTCTCTCTCTTCATTCTCTTTCATCTCGTCGGCAAAAATCCTCGTGGCAATAGTTATAGGCGGTGACATAAGCCCATTGTACATGCTCTAAGAAAACGAATCTAGTTTGTGCCATCGACTTTACTATGAAGCTTTTGTATTGAGAGAATACATTGCTTTGGGTCTCGGCGGCGGCTGAGGTTTTTGATGTGCATGAGGCTTGAGTTTTGAGATTTGTTTATTACCAGCGACCACGGCTTTTGGTGATTAGCGGCGGCACATCTTGTTCCGCACAGCCTTGCTAGCTACCCACTTGATTTGGAGTTGTAGTTATCTGCCTCATGCTAGACACACATGTGATCGGCGGCGACAACACGTCGTCTTGTCTTGATCACAGCGTGGTGAGAAATCGCTTCGTAGTGTTTTTTATCCTCGGTCCGTCGTCGTTAAGTCAATGCGCTTTGTCTGACGTTATTTATTTGCCGATTGATCTCGTCAAGAATTGTTGGCGGATCGAACTATCTATCTATCCATTGTCTTCTTTGGTTCAATCCGGTAGCGGAGTTATCAAGTTCTTGGCGTCGGTGCAAGTATTATATTCGGTTTGATCTCATCTCATTGATTTCACGAATTAGTTCTTTGTTGTGAGAATATCTAGTACTCCTGGTCGGCCGAAATTAGTGCTGAGGACTTCAATTATCATCTTCAAATTGTTAATGCATCAGAACAGTGCATTCATTAATTGGTGATGCCGATTAAAGTAGTTGGTGCTCCTGTTATGTTGATTCAAGTCACGTGGGTGATTTTTATATCAATTGTTTATTGCATTCAACTGAGTGCATCCTTTACTTGGAATTGCTGCTTGCTGTTGGTAGGTGAGAAGAAGGTTAATCAAGGAGATTCGTTTCAGATTACTATAATTTGCACTGTAAAAATCTTTTATAATCATTCACCCTCTCTAATTGTCATTAACGATCCTACAGAAGAAAAGAGTTTAAGTGATCGTTACATGAAGCTCTCCTGTCAGAGGTTGGAAATGTTGGATCTTTAAGCTCTTTGTGGAGTGTAAGTCTTGGCCCAGACATGGACCGTAATGGTCGAGCAGAGCTTGTTGCTCAGTAACACTCTTCAGATATCATAAGTTGCAAAATAATATCATGGCCCACATGTTATCCACACATCGGATGTTATTTTGCAATTTGTACATGATTGCAATGTTATTTAGCAAATTAATCCAATATATATAGGATGTTGATAAAAAGTCTGAAAACTCTGTTATAAAGTTTAGCACAAGGAATGTATTTGATCTGTCAGATTTCCAAGATCGTAAATGCATGGTGATCATTTTCCTATGGTTACCTCGTTGATAGAAGAAACTTTTAGAGCTAGACAGCCGGGATTTTTTTAATACTTGGGTACATGAATTTAAGATGTTGAATCATTCTATAATGCCCCTCTGTCATCTATAAACATCACTGTAGATAAGAGCTCCTACAATTTTAAGTTGTTTTTATGGGACATCATAATCTTTTAATTCTTACGTGAAATGTGTTTGTCATACAATGAGCGTGGCGGCGGTGCTGAGCAATGTAGCCGGTGGCGAGACCTGGATGGGGCGATGGGTATTTAGTGGATGAATTTTTTTAAAAAAAATAATATTATTTTAAAAGATAATTACAAAAATACATAGTTGTCCCAAAAAATTATAAAATAGGTCCCTATCGCCGTTTGAACTGACGACTGGCTCCTATGATAGGGATCCTGTTGACCCCCTGTCGCCGGTCCAACTCCCTGTCGTAAGTTGAACAGGCGACAGGAAGTGAACAATGTTCCTGTCGCCAGTTGAACTAGTGACAAGGATCCATCTATAAAAACCTCGAACAATCAGTCCCAAGCTCAAAAACAAATAGAAGGGAGGAGGAGAGGGAGAGAAGAAAGGTAGCGAAGCCCTGCCAGTTCGTAGCAGAGAAGAGAGAAGAAGCATCAGATTCGATCGGTCATCTTGCAAGTACGGGTTTTTGCAACTTCATACATTATATCAAAACCTTGTCGGTTAGCAAATAGAAATAACGACATAGAACACAATAGGTTAGCGACATAGAAAATCCGGAGTAGCTTAGTAGGGTAGGTAGAGCGTAATCAGAATAATCCCAGTTTTATTTAGCTTCTCATTTGTGCGCGGTAAATATATTGTTAATGCCGAAAATTTATTTTAAACTAGGAAAATTGCATGACATATTTTAAAATTGTAAAAAAAAACCCGAGTATCTAAGTAGGGGTAGGTAGAGAGCGTAATCAGAAGAATCCTAGCTTTATTTAGCTCCCCATTTGTGCGCAGTAAATATATTGTTAATGCCAAAAATTCATTTTAAACTAGGAAAACTACATGACATGTTTTAAAATTGTAAAAAAAAAAAATCCGGAGTAGCTAGAGTGTAATAAGAAGAATCCCAGATTTATTTAACTCCCCATTTGTCCGCGGAAAATCATTTTAAACTAGGAACATTGCATGACACATTTTAAAATTGTAAAACAGATCCGGAGTAGCTAAGTACGGTAGGTAGAGCGTAATCAAAAGAATCCTAGCTTTATTTAGCTCCCCATTTGTGCACAGAAAATATATTGTTAAAGCTGGAAATTCATTTTAAATTAGGAAAATTGCATGACACATTTTAAAATTGTAAAAAAAAACTAGAGTAGCTAAGTAGGGTGGGTAGAGCGTAATCCAAAGAATCTTAGCTTTGTTTAGCTCCCCATTTGTGCGCAGAAAATATATTGTTAATGCCAAAAATTCATTTTAAACTAGGAAAATTGCATGACACATTTTTAAATTGTAAAAAAAATCCGAAGTAGCTAAGTAGGGTGGTAGAACCAGAATAATTCGAACTTAAATTTCATTTCTATTTGTGGCTGGTAATTGTTTTCTTAATGCTGATTCCTATTACCTTATGTACATGTTTCGTGGTCTTTACAATTTATGCACTGAATTTTCAGGTATGACGGACCCAGGCCACACTGCGTAGTGGTCGTACAAGTTGCTTGACCCGATGATTGACATGCATCACTGTAGCTGCCTTAGTACCATCCTCCCCCAAGAGGGTGAGGCGGCAATTGAGCTTGGCGCGTTGCGACTACGCACGCCCATCAGGGCATGGAGGGTGGACCCACGCTGGGTTCTGAGGTATGTAGGGCTAGAAACGAGCCAAGCCAGCTCGAGCCATGCTCGCTCAAGCTCGGGATGAACTATGGCTCGGCTCGGCTCATTTTTGAAACGAGCTGAAAGCCTAGCTCGGCTCGAATGCTGGTTCGAGCTGGCTCGTGGCGGGAGCCGAACTTAGCTTGAAGCTTTAAATTAAGATGCCTTGCCCAGTCTAAGCAACAATACATCTAAAAACTGGAGTAGAATCTAGAATGTGCAACACTACAACCTACAATGAGGTAAAGTAACGATGCTGGATGTGAAATGGAGTTATTGAATCTAAAATCAAAGCCTCTTTGCAAGTAATTGCAAGTAGCTTCAGCGAGATGCTGGATGTGAAATGGAGTTCTTGAATCTTGGTAGCTAGGATGCAACTTGAACGTGCACAAGCACAATCATAACAACAAAATAGACTCAAAAGACTTAGTTCTGAGAAGCTCTAAAACTACCAAAATAGGCATCAATCGCCGTCTCCACCTAAGGATCACCTACCTACCTATCAATCAGCAAATCAGGAAGAAGAAGAAAACAACTCCGGATGAGCATATCAATGGGGCCCACGAACTCACAAGCAACACCGGATTGCATCACAATCACATCATGCATACCCTGAGGGAAACGAGTGCCCAACGTTGAACACTTGTCGCTCACAAGAATGACGTGCCGACTAGAGAGACAGAGGTCGCCACGGCCGCAAAGCTCATGGTGCAGGAGTCGACGCTGATACCTCGCCTAACGGTTTGGGTGCTAGCGTCGTGGGTGACACGGGCGTAGGGGCGGTCGAGCGACTTGATGCAACGGTTGTTCATGAAGATGGAGGGCCAGATGATGTCGAGGCAGTGGGAGAGGTGCGGAGGCCGGGAGAGGAAGGGGATCGGTATCGGGATGATTGGGGATTGGGAGAAAGGGACATCGGGAGGATTGGGGTTAGGGAGGATCGGGAGGAAGGGGATCGTCAGCCTCTTGGGACTTGTGCTGGTGTGTGACCGGTGGGGCAAGGGGAGGCGGTGGAGGCAAGGCGGGCGAGGCGGGAGAGACCAGGCGGGCGAAGGTGGAGGAGGTGAGGCCGGCGGGGCGAGGGGGAGGCGGTGGGAGACAGTGAGGCGGGGAGTAGGAGGAAGGAATGGAAGCTTGGGGCTCGGGCGAGCGCTCACCGCTCCGCTCGGTAACAAAATAAGCAAAGAGGATAAGGTCGAGCATTTGGGAACAAGCGGCTCGTGAGTGGGCTCGAGCTTGGTAGGTTGAGGGCGGTAGGTCTCCTTTCGTTGGCGAGGATGGTTGAGGCGATGTGTGAGGACGACCAGGACCGTACATCCAGGCATTTTCCATACGACCGGGCTCTACTGATGGTGCTGGTTGACCGGTGGAGGCCGAGAGATGCACACGTTTCACCTTCCGTGCGGGGAGATGGCACTGACGCTCTAGGACATGAGCTTCCTAACTGGGTTTCCCTACACAGGCTTCCCCATGGCGGCGTACGACATCCCGGCCATGTGGCGCACGGACCTCCTGGCAAGGTTCCAGGATGTGCTGTCAGCCTGCTGCCAGGTAGCGGGTACATGGAGTTTAGCAGCCCCCACAGGGCGACACTGAGGTGGATCTATCAGTTCTACGTTAGTCTTCGTAACTATTGTCATCTCAAATCAATTCATTTGTGAACCTTGTTGACGTGTATATGTCTTCTTGCGGCCGGCGTATGGTGGAGGGGCATAAGCGAAGAGATTGTTAGGAGGCACTTCGAGGCCTATCTGCTGTGGCTGTTTGGGTGGGTGATGTTTTTGGGAGTCCCACGGCGACAGTGTCGACAAGCACTACGTTCAGTATGCACGTGAGCTAGCGGACTGGCCGGTGGATGAGATCTAGCCCTACGCCTGGGGTTCGACCGTGCTGTGCGTGACGTACCGCGTACTATGTGACGCGTGCCACCGGGCCCAAGATAGCTCCATCCTCTCTGGATGCCCGCTACTTCTCTGTTTGTGGTCCTTGGCGCTTCGGATCAAGCGACCACAATTTGGACTTGAAGCGTCGTGGTCGAAACTTGTACACGAGGGGCGGCGACATGGACCGATCGACCATGGGCATGGTGTGGTGCCACCGAAGGGTTAGTTTTATGATCATTTATTATTTTTGGTAATGTAATCACAATTTGGTGTGCTAAGTTTCTGTTGTTCTATTCCACAGGCCACCTACACGCCGATCACTACATAGGGGTCATCCGGACTACGTGGTGATGTTTGATCAACTGACGGATGACCGCGTCATCTAGAGACCGTACACTCAGGAGAGGGTGTATGCACACGCGCCTGAAGGACTGTCGAGCCTGTGCGCACGAGACTACGTGTACTGATACACGTGGAGGGCCTTGGTGCACAAAATCTTCATGGAGGAGTACCAGGTGCAGCGGGTCTTGCGCGATTTGATGCCTGCAGAGGTCCCGGCCTCTGGGAAGCGGTAGTCTTGCCCGTCCATGGGTAAGTTCATGCTTTACTTCTTTCATACAATCTGCGTTACATACCGACCAAATAATTGTCTTACCATCCACATATACACTAGGAAGGGAGTACCTGCTACTACTTCCTAGGCGGATTGGATGTTCCCTTGGGTTGAGGGCTGGCTCAGTGCCTACCGTGATGTCGTCTTGGAGGATGCTCACTATGAGCATGGGGAGTACGTGGAGTACATGGAGTGGTACAGCCAGTCGGACGAGGCTTCGCTACGTCCTGGTCGTGGACGACCCACCACGACATGAGGTTGCGATGTCCGACACGTACCCCATGCAGCCGGACTCCGCATTCCATTGCTCGGTATGTATTGAACGGTTTGTACTTCATATTTAATTTGAAAGATTTCGGTTTCCAACTTGTTGATTACGTGTACAAACATATCTACACCGGGAGGTCCTTGAGTTGGCAGCCTCCATGCAACAGATGACGCTCGGGGGCACCAGAGGGGTCCTACAGTAGATCGCGGAGAGGACGAGGCAAGGGATCCAGATCACGACTAGTCGCACACCGAGGGACCTGGTGGACCCACCAGTGCGTGGACGAGGGGTATGCCATGGTGGTTCACGACCACAGGCTCCTCCCCCGGACGTGGTGGGCGGGTCCTCGTGGCACCATGGTGGGAGCACATCAGGACAGTTTGTAGGTGAGCATGAGACATTCACTTCCGCTTCTTTATTTCGAACCCCACTAGTTACTAACGATAATCTTCTCTTACAAGTCCTGAGTTCCATCGGTACACGGGGCAGGAGTACGCGCAGTCGTCGGTGGCTACCTTCGTGGTACTAGGTATGACTACCTTGCTTGCTTGCGTAACGTCCTATTTCGTGGTTTTCACCATGATTACATGCGTAATGTAATGTTTCATAGGTTGTACATCGCTTTGGGATGAGGCGGACTTTTCGCACGACAAGGCACGCTCCGGGGACTACTACTTAGACCAGCGTGGCACACAAGTCTCCATGGGGGCTTCTCATCTGCACAGTGCGCCAGGACCGACTCAACCGATGTAGGACCCCCCCCCTCTCGTGACACCACCTCTGGCTACTCGCTCCGGTCGGGTACCTCAGTAGCCTGATCCTCTAACGTACTCGCACCAGCGTCGGGCGAGGCCAGGGGTGACACACGGGGTACGCCCCAAGAGGGGCCGCCAATAGATATTTGTTCCTCTAAATATCAGTTATGCCATGTAAATATTAATTTCTGTACAACTATTATTATGTCAGACTTGTGTTTTGATATCTCTTTTGTGCGCGACCACATGAGGGAGTCTGCATCGGGACACCTCACACCATCCTCTTTCTACGGCTTGACTCCCCTACGCCACCTTTACGGAGCCTGATATGACAATACACTGCAACGCTTACTTTTCAAAGTGACAAGACTACACTCCATCACACGACCTTTTCAGATTGACAAGATGAGGCAGCTTTGCATAGCGACGTGACCCAACGAGTCAGCTTTGTGCAGGGACGTGATGCAACGCTGCCACATGATTCCTCCTTAGGGCCGCTGCCTCGAGGACGCGAATTTCCTTCAACCGAATTACAATTCAGTCACGTACACATGGCCGACTTGGAATATAAGTACTACCCATTCCACGGCGGGTTCTCCTGCATCAACACTTCAAACACAATCTCGCTCAAATGGAGAACCAATGGGACGAGATTCGCGAACATGCAAGGGGTGCTGCGGCCTGGGACGAACAAAGGGAGCATGGCAGGTGGGCACCTCCCCGCAATGACGCCCCCCGTAGCAGCAACCCCTACCGAAACATGCCAATTGAGCATTTGCCGCAACACCCGTCCAAGAGGGAGACACCACCCCTCTATTGGTGCAGGGACATATGCAAGTTTTTCAAGTCCAAGCAGTGGCTCAGCCTGGGAATGTGTTACTAGGGTTGCGCGAACTACTACTCGGACTATCCCAACCGCCGTTGGGACTTGGGCCGCTATCGGCAGCCAGTAAGGACCGGTTACAGTATGTTCCCCTACCATTTCTCTTTGAAAGTACACACTAACAACCTCTCCCGTCTACCCATAGTGCCCGGATCTACTATGTGGCTACCGCAAGTGGATCGACCAAGGGATCCACCCACATGACCAGTGGAGTCTCGACTGCAAGGAGTGGGATGCCAAGAGGGACCGCGAGAAGAGGAGGAGGCGCCCATAACGAAGAGCATAGCGGCGTGTCAGGTGGGAGACACAAGCTCATCTCGGCGTGCAAATCTGAGGCCTTGAGGCTCACGAGAGGAAGTGCGAGAAAAAGCGGGAAATGGCAGCCAAGGCCAAGGGGGCTGGGGAGGAGTACAACGTCGAGCTCAAATGTCCTCGGTCCACACAGTAGGTCAGGCCATTCTGTATTAGTCCCCCGTCCTACTTGCCCTGCTAATCCTATCTCCTGAAGGTATGTATACTTACATGGTCTAGATGCTTGTGTCATAGTGTACCGTAGTAGTAGCAAGGATGACTAAAGCAACTAGCCAGCATCATGCCATGTGACCACATGTAACGTGCTTATGTTTGCGCACTCTAATGTATTTCTGGTTCCTTCCCTCGCACTTTACGTTCGGTCGATGGAGTAAATTTCTTAGTAACAAAAAGTCAAGAACATGTAAATGTGAACAAAAGAGAGCAAAAATCTGCAGATTTGTCTACAAGATTGGACCGCCGTCATGGATAAAGAAGGAGATCAACAACTACGCTCTTGAACAGGTTCTTGTAAGTGAAATCATACTTTTCTCTGCTGATATGAGCACGTTAGGAATAGGACAAACTCATTTCAAGAAAAAGAAATGACCAAGTTAATTTCATGCTGATATGAATGCTATCACAAGAAGAAACAAGTCAATGTATCAAAGCACTTCACTTGATAGAGTATAGCCTCTTGCATAATATTTGTCATGTACATGCACTGCATATTATGTAAGGAAACAAATGTGAATTTGCCATTACTATTAAAACTACGACAAATCACACTGATATTGCGCAAAACGTCATAACAGTTAATTTCTTACAAATCAAAGTGATATTTCAGAACATTGGCAAGGACATATTATAACTATTTGTGCTTTCCCGTGGCCGTGACCTCAACGTCCCCCATGTGGACTGCCTTGAGTCGGGCGGCCGGATGATGTCCCCGCGGCGACGTCCGGAGTGCCGATGTCTCCCTTGTCCTGAGGATTTCTCGTGGGGCATTTCTTGAAGGTGTGCCTAGAATCTCTGCAAATGGAGCACTTCTTCGTACGACGTTGATGCGTTGTACCTGTCGTCGGCCAACCTTTCCCTTCAGCCTATCAATGTCTGCGGCCCAGATTAGTTGCTCCCAGATCGGATGGCCAGTGAAATGGCCAACCACAGCTTTACCATATATCTCTCCACTCCAGGTTTGCATCACCTCCTCCTTCTTGAAATAATCAGAGAGGTACTGCCCGGGATGTTGTGCCACCGTCGAACATACGGCCATGACATGGGAGCAGGGCCTATGCAGAAGAAGGGGCTTATTGCAAATGCATACGCAACTAGCACGACGTAGCATGCACTCGTGGGTGATCCTCTCGCGGTTCATCCCGCGGCGTTCTTTATCCTTGCACATTATCTCGAAGCAAAGTTCTCTTGTGCCCATCTTGAATGCCCAATGTATCTCACCCATCTTGCTCTTCTCCTCCATGTACTTGGTGATCATGGCAGAGTAGAGTACTCTGTCATTTGCCATGGTGAGCGATGCGTTGTTACTTCTGTCAACAAAGTAGTTTGTGGTACCGCGAAGAATTGCCTCCACAATACCAACCAAAGGGAGGCATCTTGCGCATGCATGACCCAGTTGTACACCTCGGCTAGATTGGTTGTTATGACACCGTATCGAGCACCACCCCTGTCATGTAGCAACGACCACTTCTCTTTAGACTTGTGCTCAATTCAGTCTGAGAAGCATTTCACCTGCGCCCTCGTCCTCCTCGTCACACTAGGACCAATTGTGGGTAGCTATGGCAATGCTTCGGGGGCCTAGTCGGTGCTTGGGGTGGCCCTTCTCGCTGCCTCCCTTCTGTGCGTCTGGGTCCGCTCATCCAAAATCTTCCAGAGTGCTTCAAACTTTCATTGTTGGTTCTGCTTGCACAGCCACTTGAACAGGTTCATCAAGTCCTTATTGCAGAACTTCTTGTAGAAGTTTGCACCCAAGTGCCTTATGCACTACCTGCTCTACAGATTTGCCCATGGAAGTGTTTCGTTCTCTCCTTGTTGTAGCTGAGTTATTGCACTCAGCAGGCCCGCATGCCTATCATGTATGACACATACGTTGGGACGGCCCTATACAATAGAAATCCTCACATTCTTTAGGAACCACAACCAGCTGTCCGTGTTCTCACTTTCAACGAAAGCGAATGCCACAGGAAGAACTTGATTGTTCCCATTCGTAGCTATTGCAGTCAGTATCTAGCTCTTGTACTTCCCAGTCAGAAATGTGCCATCGACGCACAAGATTGGACGGCAGTGTTGGAATGCATTGATGCATGGACCAAAGGCGAAGAATGCTTGCCGTAGGACCCTCTTATTGGCCCACTTCGAATGCGTGGAATCTTGAATGTCAATATGAGTGTCGGGATTCCTGTCTTGCATGACTCAGAGTAGCCCGGGGAGGTTGTGGTAGGAATCCTCGAATGCGGCGAACCTTGATTCCAATGCCTTCTGTTTTACTCTCCAAGCCTTGGTATAGCTGATTGTGTACTAAAACCTTGCCTCAATCAAGGTAGTTAAAATCACGATCCTACTCATAGAGTCTTACGATTCTACGAACCCACGACAGCCTGTTGATCCATATCGCACTATGAATTAGAATCAGGTAGAATCGTGGTAGAGTCACGATCCAAAGAGTAGAATCGTGGTAGAGTCGCGATCCAAAGAGTAGAATCGTGGTAGAGTCGCGATCCAAAGAGTAGAATTGTAGAGTAGAATCGTGGTAGAGTCATCTAGAGACTTAGAGCAAAGTTTTTTTTTTGCAATTTTTTTAGAGGCCAGGCTTTGCGATATTTTGTTTTAGAGCAAAATTTGTTGATATTAATTTCAGAGAATGAAACTATAAATAAACAAGGAGCATGCAAAATATTATATCAGTGTAGTAATGCTAGTACAAATATCTATATTATGATATGAGCAATCTTGAGCTTGATAATGATAAGCTATTTTTATTCCTAGAGTATGTCTAGCTGCTTTTAAGGAACATGCAAGCATTGTAATTAGATATTGATTTACAAAAGTTGTGAACATTTCTCATGTAATTGTAGTCAACTAGTCATGGTCATTGGTTGTTCTCCTGTAGTTCAAAACTATATCACCCATCATGTCAGTACCATTATGCTTTTTTGTTGTGCGATAAAAAGTGATTTGTCCCTTTTTCGGTTATAAGTAAGTGATAAACCATATAAGAATCATACAAACTTATAATATAGATGTTAAATATGTGTATTTTTACAATTCCATAGAATCACCGATTCTACGATTCGATCCCACCGGAGGCAAATCGACCCAACTTAGGATCTCAACTCTGACTACCTTGGTCTCAATCGCCCGAATGATGGATCATGGCTCAAAATCTAGATTATCCATGATCTCACCGTACATGAGGTTGTGATGAAGCGATGATGAGTTTCGGTGGGGCTATCTTGACTCGATGTGACACATGTGTGAGGGACCACTATAGAGCACTTCTAGTAGGTGTCCCACTTAGGCTGAAATGCGTGGACTCGCCAAGGGCATCCCTCTATGCCGCACTTCATGTCGTAGAATCTTGGGTTAGACTTGACGACTGTGAATGTGCGTCGCACTGATAAGGCCCATAATTTGACCACCTCCTGCATGGTCTCCTTGCATTTGTACATAGCTCCTTGCATGACCTCACTCTGGTCGTACTCCCACGGTACACGGGAGCCTTCGTTGACGATGAGGTTCTCGAACTGGTATGTGTTCCACTCGGATGGAACCGTCTGCTGGTCCACATCATTCGCGTCGTCAGATTCTTCATCTTCTGAAAATGCATTGTAGTCCCGGGATTCCTGATCCATCCTTTGCACCATGGCTTCTAGCTCCTCACCCTCGTCAGCAAGCCCACTGGCCTGCCTGACTGAAGGAGTTACTTCCGCAGGGTCTTCGTCGACAGTATCAGCAACTCTAGGAGCTTCGGCCACTGTGTGCGCCGCGTTGTGGCTGGAGTCACCGACTTCTTCTTTGGCATCACCACTCCCTTCTTGTTCAGCTGCGAATGTAGGAGTGGGTTTGGCATATGCCTGGGCCAGAAGGACCAAATCTCACCCTCCTTCCTCGCCATGCGTACATATGACTACCATGACCTTGTTCCCTTGAGCTGCACTAACTCCCAATATGTGGGTTGTGCTGCTCGGGAGGGGGGATAAGGCAGCTCAATCTCAGATCATACACATCATGGTCCACTTGGAATGAATAAAACAACCAACGCATCACAGTGTCCCATGTACGCCCCTCTGCTCTTCGCAGGGGCACGGTCGCCGATTGGAAATAATGCAAATCAATCCCCTTGGGACCATCCAGAATAGTCCCCTAACCATATTAAAATTTGAAATTGGTGACGTCCGACATATTTGACGCACTGCACCATGAAGAACAGTTCCACTATTAACCACATATCTAAAACTAGACTACCCACCGAAAAGTATTATGTACAATATACTACACTATATAACCATACATCTAAAACCATGCAATCCATTTGGTTAAAAAAAATTACCTGACAGGTGGGCAACCGGACGGGCAGCGCTTCGCTAGCTTCTCTCCTCCTCTCTACTCCTCTCCCTTCCATCCTTCTCTCTTTTTTGAATAAAAGTGTGTCCTGTGCTGAATTTTAGGGTTTTAAGGGTCTTTTATAGGGGAAATGGATTTCTGTCATTAGTTGAACTGGCGACAGGAACACTATTCACTTTCTGTAACAGGGTCCCTGTCGCTAGTTGAACTAATGATAGGAGCCTATCGCCAGTTGAACTGGCGACAGGAGCCTGTCGCCAGTTCAAATGGCAACAGGGATCTATTTTTGTAATTTTTTGGGGTGACCATTTATTTTTGTAATTATCTTTTAAAATAATATTATCTTTTTAAAAAATTCTTTAGTGGATGGGGAGGAGGTGGGCTGAGGGAGGGCATCTTCGAGAGATCACATTACACCTTCTATGAGGGTGGTGGCAGTGCAGCAATGTCGAACGTCGTGGCAGTGTTGGGCGTTTGGAGCAAGGCGACGTCTCCAGGATGGGGATGGGGATGGAGATGGAGAGGGTGAGAAGGCAAAGGGATGCAGTGAAAGCTAGCGGTGGGGAGGGCGGCAGCCGCGGGTGCAAGGTAGGGAATGGAGAGAAATTTGGGAGACACGAGGATCGGCGCCAACGAATCGAGGATGGGCTGCGACGGAGCGGGTGGACACTGGAATCGGACCATCTCATCCTATCCCATCCCAAAAAAGTAGCCATCCGACCTTGTCCCCCAAGCACCCAGACAGTTAGTTCATGGTCACGAGGTTGGCAGAATCCCCTAGCCAAGTTCTTCATGCACGTGGAAGCAAAAACGAAAAAAAAAATCAAAGTTCCTTTTTTTTAGCGAAGGATCAATCCGTTATGACAAAAAATTGACATTTGGCATCTGGCAAGAATGAGGTTGCTATATTTCACATGTACTACATAGATGTATTAATAGGAAAATGATAGGATGAGGACGTCCGGAGCGATCCGTTAACGTCGGACGCTACAATCCGCCGTCCACGTGTAACGCATCCAAATCCCTTGATGACCATTTGGACCGAGTGTTGGATTGAGCGACCACATGATGTCCGAGCATCTTTCTGGATAGTTCCCCATCCATTCGTACCGAGTGTCCATTTCTTCTCCCATTCAACATAACGAGAAGGAGATAGCGAAGCATCTGACCCTCGCCACCGACAACGAGCTTGCTTTTTTCGGCGGCGACCACAATCTGTGACGTCGCAGGTGAGTTAGTTTTTACTTTGGTTGTCATTGATTTGATGCGAAATGTGATTTTATCGCGTTAGAATTTTGGGGAGAGGGGCTTTTTGTTGATGTCGGAGGCTTAGGGCAACGACCGAGATTGTTGTGTTGAATGGGTGGGGAGAGGGGAGAGGGGGTAGGGAGACGGGTGAGGAGAGGTGATTTGGTTGATGTCGAAGGCTTGGGTGACGAGCGGGGTGGGAGGAGAGGCAACGACTAGCGGGGGTGGGCGTGTTGGTCTAGGAGGAGATGCAGTAGAGTTGGGAATGGTGCCGGCTAGGGGTGGGAATGTGGGATTTGGGAGTGGAGATGCGTGACGGTGTGAGTGGCATGATTGGGATGGGGGATTTTGGGTTGGGAATTTGGGATTTAGGATTTTTTTGCTGCTGACTGGGGTGTGCTTTGATGTTGCATGTTTGCGTCGGGGGGAGTTTTGTTCAAGTGCGAGATGGATGGCTGAACAGAGAGGGGCTTATGGGGGTTCTAGAGTTAGATAAGGTGTGGGTTTTATTGATGTTGGAGGCCTGGGCAACAATGCCCTAAGATCTGTCTGGGGTGCGTGATGTTGCATGTTTTTGTTTCAACATTGTGTTTGATTCTATTTTGTGTTGTTGCGTTTCCATAGGCTAGTTCTTCACCATGGATGAAGGAGGCAACAAATCATTTTTCAAGCACCGTTTTGGTGCCAATAGGTTACAGAGAGTTGCAAGTGGGCTAACTTCTAGACAGCGGGGTTTTGTTGTGAAGCACGGGTTCGATGATCTTCTATCAATCGCTAATTTCAATATAACAAGCAACCTACTTGAGTGGATAATGGGAAATATCAGCCCACTCCTTTGCGAGTTCCGATACCGTGGCAAGTCTATATGTTTCACTAAGGGGATGGTGCAGAAGGTACTTGGGATCCCTTCCGGAGAAAAGCCTTTGAAAATAGGGGGCATGCTGAAAGATATCCGTGAGCTTTGAGATATGTATAGAGTAGGGATAAAGGCACCGATATCGAAGGTTGTTGAAGTGTTGATTGGAAGTGATGATGAGGATATTTTCATGAGATCCTTCATGCTTGTTGCATTGGCAATCGTCCTAACTCCTGGCACTGGAAACATGGTCTCCTTGGATCACCTATTTAGCCTAGCTAACATAACAGAGCTTGGGGAATATGACTGGGCCGGTGACGTCCTTTATGTGTTGATGAAGGAGGTTGATAGGTATCAGAAATTGACACCGGAGCAGCGTTCCAACCCTTTCCTCATTTGGGGATGTCTGCTTGTCCTTGTCGTACATATTCTACATTTTTTGTTTAATTCATTTTTTTGTAGATTGTTTGTTTTTTTGTGTTGAATGTTGCGAATCAGGTTCTTTATACCTTTTATGTGTAGATTATATATATGGATCATTTGGACCTCCCTTCAGGACCTCTACAGGAGCATGCAATCAACTATTCATGCCATAGGATCTGTCACATATGCAATGAAGACTTTGAGTTTGTTGAGAAGGCTGACAAGAACCGTTTGAATTTGAATAGCACAACTTATGGATCCCGTCCTGTATGTCACCTCGCCATTTCTTTTTTTTTGTCTTTTCTTTTCTTTTTCGTTTGATATAATGATGAAGTCTATTGTTTTTTTTTTGTGTTTCTATGTACATAGTTTCGTGAGCTAGCTTGCACTCCGTATCATAACGGTCCAAGGAAGGGAAATGTTGCATCAATTGACTCGGCATCTTTGGAGTAGTGGTTGCGGATGTCTCAGTCCAATAGCCAATGCTCATAGGTTTTTGTCACATACTGTGTCTCTTAGCATGCAATATGTTTTAGCATTTAATATGACTTGTTTGATTTGTTTCTATTTTTATGTGTCTACTATCTGTTTGTCCCTAATCAAATCAATGTGTGTTGCATAGTATGTATGTAAATGTTGTATTAAGTACATTTTTATGTTGCAATAGCATTGTAAATAATTTGTCTCATCACCACCATACAAATTTTTTTTAAGATTTTATTTTTCACCAATGTGTCAGTGTTTAAGTATTTGTTATTTTTTCCTGTTGCTTATGTAAATGTTGCATTACTTTTTTTGGTTCAATAGTAATGTAAATATGTTTCAATATTTTACACGCCTTGTTACATGCCAAATATCAAGTTGTATGATCACCATCATACAAATTTGTTTTAAGATTTTATTTTTCACCAATATGTGTCGATTACTACGTGTTAAAGTATTGTTATTTATTACTTGTTGCATCATACTTATGTAAAATGTTGCATTACTTTCATTTTTTGCTGCAATAGTAATGTGAATATGTTTCAACATTTAACACGATTTGTTTCATGGAAACTATCATTTTTTGTCACATCACTAAATGTTGCATCTTTTATATGCAACCTTGACCTTCTACATTTTTTCCCACTTCATGTTACACAAGCGTGTACTATGTTTCTTAGCATGCAATTCCTCCCTCGGTTCCCCAAAACATTCAAGAAATTGTTGAAAAGCATGACAAGTTGTAGGCAAAAAACCTTGAAGCTATTGTTGCAACATTAAGAGCAATGCATACCAACCGAACAACTGCTCTGATAGTAGAAGTTAGAGATGCATTAGCACCAAACGTGGAAGCGATAGCGATATATGCTTTCAAGTAGGCGGGGTTTCCACAGTTGGAGGTACTGTTGGCGTTGCTACAACAAATGTCCAAAGCAGCCAAGCAAATGAATCCAAGGCATATATTGTTGATGCTAACAGAGTGGATGGTACACCCCCTAGGAGCCCCACGATTATTCATGTGACACAAGAAGATAACATCAGCAGCCCCAACCACCTAGATGATGCAAAGATTGTTGAGCAGGTAGTGGGGGGGGGAGCCCCACTATGTCTGATAGACGTTGAGCTAGCCCAACCATGTCTGATATATGCTATGCCAGTCAAACATCGATTGTATTGTAGCAAAGTTGTGCTTGAACCAACCTGGCAGCCCAAGGCAAGACACCAAGAGCTATGTGCAAGATGTTGGCAGTCCAGCTGGGAGGGTTGAGGAGCAAATGAGTCCTAGTAGAGGTGATACAAGCCATTGGCCTTCTTACTGCAAGGAGAATCCAAATTTTAACCTATTCAAAGTTGGTGAACCAGGTTTCATTGATATCTTTGAGAGTAATGATGGATCACATAGCAGCCCAGCAAGCACACAATTGATTTTTTCTGAGGATGTCGCTGCTGCTGTTAGTGTTCCAGTTCACAGCCAAACCAATGTCAGCCCCACCACTAGCAAGTTGTCTAAAAATGCAAGTAAGTCACCTTGTTATCACACAAATCTTGTTTATGTTTTTTTACTGCATACATAGTAACAAGTACTTATGTAGTTTTTTTGGGTCCTATTGAGTTGTAGCTGGTAGTGAGAAACATGTTGATGTAAGCAGCGGCCCAAGCACACATGAGAAGAAGAATAGGAAGAAGAGGGCAGCGAAGACATTAGAGGACGACACCAAGTTGAAGAAGTTCAATGTGGACCCAATGGCGAGGATATATATGCAAAATATATATCCACGCGATGTGTGAAGAAGGCTAAGAAGGGAGGTGCCGTGAGTATTTATTCGTCTATTTGTTTTTTTAATATAAATGTTGCAATATCGTTTTTGTTCATTCTTTTTTGTTACAGTATGTGTAGTCTATTTGTCCCCAATCAAAATCAATGTTTACATTTTGTTTCAAGAGCCTAAATTGCTTGTTTCATTTGTTTCAGTTTCTTTTTGTCTACTATTTGTTTGTCTCCAATCAAATCAATGTGTGTCCTGCTTGTTTTTGTAGTTCTCCTTTCGTTGAATTGGTGGATTCAAATTTAACAATTTATTTGTAAATGTTTCATGAGAATGTGGCTTTCTTGTTGTTACTGCAACAAATTTTTTGTATGATTGCAACATATGTTGATACTGTGTGCAACATTATAAAGCCATATTGATGTTGGGAAATCAATTTTATTGTTTCAAATATTGGATTTTGGCTGTAACTGAACATGAGAATCTGGTTTTGCTTGTTGTTGTGCCCTTTTGTTGAATTGGTGGATTGAAATTTGACAATTCATGAGAATCTTGTTACTGCAACAATTTATTTGTATGAGTGCAACATATATTGATAATGTTTGCAACACAATTGATGGGAAATCAATTTGGAGAAAGAGGCATCCAATTTTTTCTTTGTCTACCATCTGTTTTGTACCCAATCAAATCAATGACCTGCTTGTTTTTGCTCTTTTTAGTGGATTCAAAATTCACAATTTATTTTGTACATGCTTCATGAGAATATGGCTTGCTTGTTTGTACTGCAATAATTTTTTCGTATGAGTGCAACATATGTTGATACTGTTGCAACATTACAAAGCCATATTGATGCAGGGAAATCAATTTGATTGGTTCAAATATTGGATTTGGCTGTAACTGAACATGAGAATCTAGTTTGCTTGTTGTTGTGTCCTTTTGTTTAATTGGTGGATACAAATTTGACAATTCATGAGAATCTGGTTACTGCAACAATTTATTTGTATGAGTGCAACATATATTAATAATGTTTGCAACACAATCGATGGGAAATCAATTTGGAGAAAGAGGCATCCAGTTTTTTCTTTGTATACCATCTGTTTTGTCCCCAATCAAATCAATGACCTGCTTGTTTTTGCTCCTTTTAGTGGATTCAAAATTGACAATTTATTTTTTGTACATGTTTCATGAGAATCTGGCTTGCTTTTTTTACTGCAACAATTTTTTTTGTATGAGTGCAACATATATTGATACTGTATGCAATATAAACCATTGATGTCGGGAAATCAATTTGGTAGGTATCTTTTTTTAACATCTTTCATTTTTGTTGCAATATGTTTATTTTTCACCAATATGTGTCAATACTACATGTTTACTTGTTATTTTTAACTTGTTACATCATACTTATGTAAATGTTGTATTACTTTCATTTTTGAGCTGCAATAGTAATGTAAATATGTTTCAACAATTAACACGACTTGTTTCATGAAAAATATCATTTTTGGTCTCATCACAAGATGTTGCATCACACATTTACAATTGATTGATTCATTTGTTTCAGTTTTTTTTTCTACTACCTGTTTGTCCCAAATCAAATAAATGTGTGCCCTTCTTGTTTTGTAGTCCCCCTTTCGTTGAAATTGGTGGATTCAACATATGTTATGATCATTTTTACAATTCACTTAAGCCTAGAGGGGATGTTGACAATGAGTTGATGACTGTGTTCGTCAAGCAATTTAATGAAGGTGCAATTAAATTGTTGTTAAACAAGACCCTTCCAAAGAAATTGGCATTCACACCTATTATCACGGTAAAGTAGTTAATAAAATTTATTTTTATGCAACATTTTTTGTTCCATCTTTGTTGTAATTAAATGGCAGTTGTTGCATATTCACCTTTTTGTCCACTGATGTTGGTACCATTTTTGTTGGTTGTTCCTTTTTTTGGTCCGAAACAAAATCGCAATTGCTCATGGACCCGGAAAACTTCATGCCACAGTCTTGCATGAAAGCTCTAGAAAGGATCGATGCAAAGTACAAATTAGCAAAAAAAAAGAGATCTAGTACCTTTGTTTTTTGCTTTTTTTTGTTTGACCTGTACGCAGCATACAATTTTTAATCCATGTTTTTTCTTGCAACTGTTCTTCCCCATTGTGCGTAACAAGCATTGGGTCCTTATGTGCGTTAACATTTTGCATAGTTAAGTTAATTTCTTTGACTCAATAAAAAACTCAAGGAATCCTGATGCATACTCTGCAGCAAATAACCTGGTTAGTAGATCCACTCATTTTCATGTATTGCCAGGTTTTATCTTTTTTTGTGGTAACATTTTTTTTTTGTTTTTGTTAGATTGCAAACTTCAACAAACTTGTGAGCGTCTAAAAGTCATGAAGAAATATGTCTCAAAGTTTGATGATGCTCTCCAACAGTACCCATAACAATCTACCTGTATGTTTTTAATGTTTTCAATGACTATCCTATTTTTTTTAGTTTGTTGTGAATGCTTTTTATATTATGCAATCAAAATAACTAATGCACATATTGGCATCCTTGTGACTTTCTTGCAACAAATTTTGTAGTAAAGTCACAAAACCAATATGTTCCTTATTGACGTTGCATTTTTTTAATATGTTCTACGAGTTTTGTAAATGAATTTGGCTTCCTTGTGAATTTAACAATTTGTTTGTATGAGTTACGCTTGATAATTGATACATGTTTCATCGGCTTCCTTTGTGACTTTGCAACAATTTATTTATATGATTACAACATATATTAATAATGTGTGCAATATTTTTTTTATATTTGCAACATTATGTTACATGAGAATATGGCAATACTGAATGTTTCATCGAATCTCGCTTCCTTGTGATTTTAACAATTTATTACAGCTTGACAATTGATATATGTTTCATCGGCTTCCTTGTAGCTTTGCATATTGATACTATCATAGCGTTTTTTTGTATGGGTGCAACATATATTGATTATGTGTGCAACATTAATTTTTTATGAGTGCAACATATATTGATACTATGTGCAACATTATGTTTCATGAGAATCATCAAAAGTTTCATCGAATATGGTTTCCTTGTGACTTTAACAATTCATTTTGTATGATCCGGCTTGACACATAATATGTTTGTCGTGAATGCTTTTTATATTATGCAATGAAACAATTTATTTGTATGATATGTGTGCAATAGTATATGTTTTTTACGAAACACATAATGCTTTTTTTAATATTATGCAATGAAAATAACTTACGCACAAATCGGTTTGTTGTCCACTTTTTTTAATATGTTTTATGATTTTTTTTCATCAATATGTGTCAGTACTACATGTTTAAGTATTTTTATTTTTAATTATTGCATCCTACTTATGTAAATGTTGCATTAATTTCATTTTTTGTGATGCAATAGTAATGTAAATATGTTTCACTACTCCCCCCCTTTAAAAAAGTTTTGACTACGGGGTGTACACAATGACATTTATGGAGAATTGGGATGGGAAGACACTGAAGCCATTTATGCCGGTAATACCTGTTTTTTGTTTTGCACATCGTTACTCTTATCATGTCACTTTTCACTATCAGTGACTCATGTGTAGGTATTTGCTTAATTTTTAAATGCAGGAAAACATCCCCAATTTCCGTAAGGTTGTTGCATCAAGGTTGATAAAGTCTCCAGTCAATGTAATTGACTCAAGTTTTGTGCTCAGTGGGAAGGAAGAACAGGAAGGGGGTAAATGAGATGATGCAGAGCTACAAGTCAGATTTAGTGCAAGCATAGATATAGGAACTTGAATTTTTTTTATTATTTAATCCTTTTTTATTAATATTTTAAAGTTAACCCCCCACGAACTTTATTTCCAATTCTGACCCTTTTGGTCACGCTACCCTCCTTGGCATGGCAAAACCATGCTGTCACGCCACCAGCCATTGCGTGACAAAACATGCCACGCAAGCCCTCGGCCGCGCGCCGTGCCAGCGTGGAGGGCATGCGTGGCATCTATCACGCTGGAACTCATGGTGTGACTAGTTATGTGATCACGCCAGATTGCGTGGCGTGACAGTGAAGGACTTAAGAGTTTCGGCGCCGCCAGTTTTTCATTTTTCCCCGTCTCCCCATCTCCCCGTCTTTGCTCTCTCCGCCACGAAGTTCCTCCCTCGCCCGCCTCCTCTGCCGTTTCGCCCTCCCCCGGCCCTCATCCTCCTCAGTGCTGGTCTTTGCCGGCTTCCTTCCCACACCGGCCTCCACTGGACGGCCGTGGACTGCGACCGCCCGTCGCCACTGACCCCTCGTCCCTCTGGCCTTTGTCCTTCCCCACGGCTTCTCCTAGATCGAGGTATACATGTGTGCTTGAATGAGTGTATAATATAGTTTTGTGATTGAATGTATACTACAATGTGTGCTTCAATGCATACTAGAATGTGTGCTTGGTGGGGACCGAGGGCTAATGCTCTGGTTTTGGGATGGGAGTCGGGATTTGGAGGGCTCGATGGTCCAATCGATAAACCCTAGTAATCCTTTGGAGGCTGCGATATTCTCTATTGAATGTGCGAGGTTAGTAGACCGCTAATGTAGTATTCAACAGTTGAGATTGTTCATCTGTTCGCAACTAAAAGTAATCACTGGTTCATAACCAGATGGTAAGCTTGTCAACATTGGATTGGACAAGGAGATTAGGCAAGAGTGGTTATTAGTTATTACTTATTACCGAGAAAGTTCTTAGATATTATATTAAAATGGAGTTTATTGCTGTTCAAACTTCCTCTCGAGTTATACTTAAACGATTATATTGTTAAATTTTTACCAGATGATACTAAGCATTGGTACTGTGTCATTGCTACGTGCTTTCTTGTGTCATTGTTGTTGCCAACTGATACTCTTGTTCAGTACTTGTTAATGCCATAGTGGGTTGTCTTTTACCGCACCATGATATGGATTGCACCGTGGATCAAAATTTGGTATAGTCGTAACCAGATCACGATACAAATCCTAAGATGTTAGGATCGCGACATAAATGTGATTCTGTCTGATCCAGACTCCCGCTACCCACCATAGCCTTTTGTGTCCTTCGGCCTCCATCCATGCAGCACATGGTGGCGTTTCTGGGCACCATTAAAGGCGGAGAAGACTAACGATGGTAGCAAAGGAAGCGCTAGTGGGGATTCACAATCCACGGCGGCAGTGCATATTCGATTGTCTGCAATGCACCTCAATCAATCTCCATGCCCCAATTGGTCTCTAATTATAAGGACACCAAATCGTGCTAGTCTCGTGCTCTGTTATAGTGCGCCAAACCATCTGTGAAGCATGCAAACTTACCTCCTTTCTGCATATAAGATTTCCTGAATGAGTGGTTTGTGGCACTCCGAGCGTGTAGCTCTAGCGTACCCAGGAGCGAAGTCTGGCGTGAGTCGAATGAGCTCGAGCGATCCCAAACACGTGGTTTGGGTGGTCTCGAGAACAGGATCTCGAGCGTACCTAGGCACGTGGATCCAGGGTAGTGTAGGTCGCACTCAGAGGCAAGCTCTGAGCGGTCCCAAACACGTGGTTTGGGCGGTCTCGAGAACGGGATCTCGAGCGTGACTGAGCACGAGAGACTCGTAGTGTAGGTTTTGGATCTTTTGCATCTCCTTGTTTCTTGGTGTTATTCGTCCACTTGTGTATGGCCTAACACACCAAGTCATTGTGAAACGACCGTCAATTATGCATATGTTTGTACCGTCAAACTGCTAGCATGTCTCAGGAAACTGAGCTTTTGTTATGTCTAATGTTGATTGTAATATTTCGTACTTGCGGTATTTCGTTCATATGGCATGCAGTAGTGACTTTGCAATATTTTGTTAGATGTAGATGGACAAAATTGTACGTGTATTTACTGGTGGGGCCATTAGCCAAACTGGAAGTTCTGTCGACTAAAATTATACAAAAATTATAGAAGCAACAACACTATGACGGGAGGCTTTTCAATCATCCTTTCTCTGAACGAATATCACTTACCTTTCTACTTACAACTCATTACAGATCGACTGGACAACCCTGACCCTCGCCAGGTTTTCAGATCGACGTGATAACACTCTACGTCTTTCTTTGCAGAGTAATGTCTTTTCATTCTGAAAAGCTGGCGAGGCGATCAGAGTTGTCACTGCGCAAAGCTGTCCCGTCTTGTCTTGTCACTACGCAAGGCTGTCTCCTTTGGCCTTGTCACTGCAATGCTGCACCGTGTGGTCTTGTCACTGTACAAAAGCTGCCCCGTCTAGTCTTGTCATTGCGCAAGGCTGTCTCTTTTGGTGTTGTCACTACGCAAAGCTGCTCTGTTTGGTCTTATCTCTATGCAAAGTAGACAGCCCGTTAGGTCTTGTCATCTACAACCTAACACATTACCCCGTCAGGTCTTGACCTCCCCCCGGGCTATAAAATATGCGCCCCACGCTCCGGACGGATCACTCGATCCTTCAAACCGTAGGAAGAAGAACCTTCTCCGTCATACACTAACATACCATAGCAGACGCCCAGGGACCAGTCCAACCAGGGTCGCCGAAGCAAGACCTTCTCCTGGAAAGGAGGGAGGACTTCGGCCCTAACTACCGGTTGGTGCCGAACAAGCGTGCCCAACCTAAGTAGTCGAAATGCGGACACAGGGAGGACGCTATCGTGCAGGTCATAGACGGCCCTTTCGATGGCGGACGGCGTTTCTTCCGATGCCCATACTCTGGGGTAAATAGTTGTTCATATTATAGCTAATACATCCTCCATACTAACCGTCCCTTGCAGCAGATGGCGAAATGCAACTTTACCCGCTGGATCGATCCTCCCCATGAACAACATGTTAGGAGGCACGTGGATATATTGTGGAACCGAATCTTTGATTTGGAGGCGCAAATTGACGATCTCAAGGAGCAAAATGATGACCTCCACCAACAGATGCAGCGCGAGAGGGGCAACGAGGAGGTCGTCAACATAGGAAGTTCCTATGATCCCAAATGTTGCTGCGCCAACCCTAGCTGCATTTGTATGTGCCACTACAACGATGGCCAGCCACGTCCGAGGCACCCAGCTGGAGAACACTCTATGTGGGTAGTACGAGGCACCTTTCCGTACTAGTTCCCGGAATGTCTAATTTATTTCCATTCAAAAAAGGTGCATATGTATCGTAGGAGTACTTCAGTTTGTTGCATCGTGCATGATGTTGTTTCTTATGCATGTAACCAAACCATGTGCGCCATGTTATTCCAAGCTTTGTTATGAAGTCTATTTTAATTCGCAACTTTAAATCTCGTCGTCTTTTCGCTTTCAATTCTTCGCGTAGTAAGGCATCCAACAACATGACAAAAACGAGTTCTAGAAGTTCACGGTTTGGTCTACGACCACAAACCTATGATTCCAGTAGGATGTCTACGCACCACCTATCATTCCACTAGGATGTCTACGCATCTTTCATCAGCGGTACGGTCTAGCATATGTGCATAATTGTGCCTCATGTTGTACCACATAATCCACATATTACTCATTTTTTAGGATGCATTATGTATCACTTACGGGACACATACGAAAATATTGTAAAGTGTCTAAGGTTTTCAAAGCACAAAAAGATTACAGTCCATATATCTATTTACTCTCGCTAAAAGGATGGTGTTATATTTGGTTACGAGAGAGGTCTCTATTTTCAAGTTGTGAATTGTTAAATGTTATATGTACATGGCATTATGTATCACCGTATCTTCAATTGTTTTTGATATTTCAAAACAAAGTACTTGTTGGCTACAAATCTATAAATCCAAATGGAATCCAAACAAATCGAATAGCCCTGCCACGCCGTGATAAATGGCGTGACAATTGGGATCTGTCACGCCAAACAAAAAGGCGTGACAATCGGCTCACACGCCAAACAAAAAGCGTGAGGTGCCACGCAGCCCTCCACGCGCGGCTGCTGGCCGGGCTTGCGTGGCACCTTGGCCATGCCGCCACAAAGTTACGTGATAGTTTGATTTGGTCACGCCACGGGAGGTGGTGTGACCAAAAGGGTCAGATTTGGAAATAAAGTTGGCGAGGGGTTAACTTTAAAATATAATTAAAAAAGGATTAAATAAAAAATTCTAGGAACTTACACCTTTTTTTTTTGGGGGGAGGGGAGGAGAGGAACAAGTTTGATGTTCTCTTAACTATGGCATCACACATATGGTTGGGAGCAAACTTTTTGTGAGTGGCAATCACAAGTGTGAATGTGGTTTTAAGATGTTAATTTTTTCATTGTAAGTGGTAACTAGTTTTTGGGTTTATGAAAGTTTGTGAACTGACACAGATTTTGACTATGGCAATAAGGAATTTTAGTTGCACCAGATATGATTCTCAAATTTCATGTTGCAAGCAATTACTATTAATATTGCATTTATGGTTAATTTTTGATGCAACTCCTATCAACATATGTTGCAGCCATATAAACACATTGTTTGCAGTCTGCCAGATGTTTCCTTTTTTTTTTTTTTTGTAATCCATGCAAACATCTTTTTTTTTATACAAATCATAGCAAAATATATAAAAAATGTTTATATAAAACGACAATTTTGTGAATATGGAATTTTTTTTGGCTACTAATCCAAACTGATGTTTCTGCAATGTTGTAACTCCTATCACCATACCAATGCAAGCAAACCGTTGCAATCTTTTCCAGAACTTCTACAACAGCAAAGCAGCCAAGCATAAAATTCCTTCAGGTTGAATTAATGACCAATAATCTTGCGCACATTTGAATCTCTAGCATAGATTCATGTGCCATCATGGTTTCTTTTCTACCATTGAATTCACTCCAAATCTATAAGAACAAATTGTGTTTCCTATCGGTAATAAGAAAACAAAAATCAAATTGATGTTTTTTGTTGTTGAGAAACTCTTCACAATGTTGCATTTTTTTATTACGCAAAGTTTGCAAAATTGTACATGTTGCACACATTACCATAATATGTTGCACCCACACAAAAAAATTGTTGTAGTTATTCCAGATTATCATGAAACACCTTTTTCATACAAAATTTTTTAAAAACATCACAGGTGATTGTCCAAATGTCACATGACATCTATAGGACCCACATTCTCCCAGACAACCCCAACATAAATCACAAAGAGTCAATAGTAGCTAAAATCAATTGGTTTAGTAGAAAAGTCACCAAAGATGAGTACATGTTTTAAGCCGTGGTTTTTTACAGAGGCTAATGCATCAAGAAACCTACAAATTTAATTCCAGATCGCGATATGCTTTATCTGCCAAAAATGAATCACGAATCTTGGTGAGCTCTAGGTAATAGCACTTCTGCACATTGTGGGTATCCGCATTACAGTATGAACAATGGATCTTTGCTTTTTATTTTTTCTTCTTATCAATTGCCTTCTCGATGGGCGGTTTCTTCTGCTGTGATTTCTCTATTAGCCACCCTTTGCGCATAGACCTTGGTGGGTTTCGCACCAACCCGAAGCGAGTTTTCAGCATCACCTTGTTGAGAATTAGCTGGATTGCTTGTTGCAACAACCAAAACAAACAGGCTACTGATAGCATCCGATACGATTTTGTATGTTTCTTCATTTAAACATGCATCAAATGCTAGATCTGTTATTTTTCTACACAACGAGTTATACCTTAACTTGTTTGTTGCGGGTACTCCAAAGGTTGGGGCTTGACCTGAGAGATGCTCTAGTATCTTTTGAGTTGCTTGCTCGCACCATCTTTTCAAAGAAGTTTTGTTGTGGCATTTGTTGCAAATTGAGATGTGTCATCACTTTCAAGATATGTGCACACAGAAGCCCATCCATCTTAAATTTGTTGCAGCTACACATATATGTAAAAGTATCTTCATGAACTGAAACTCTGAAAGTCTGCGCGGGGGGGGGGGGGGTTCATACCCAGCACAACCAGTACAAATACCTGACTATGCCCGTCAAGCATGGTGCAACTATAATATGTTGTCTGCATCAATTATTCCTGGAACTTGTAGAATACACTTCTTGTGTAGAATTTGGATACCTCTTTCTCCAAATTGTACCTATCAAATTGAATTCCTAATATCAATATATGTTGCACTCATACAATTAAATTGTTGCAGTAAGTTACACAACAAGCAAGCCAGATTCTCATGTAACATTAAGTTGATACAACCAATCAAATATTATACACAAGAGATATGAGTAGCTAAAACATTAAGTTTGATACCAATCTAATTGATTTCCCAAGTCCCAACATAATATGGCTTTATGTTGCGCGCAATCAATATATGTTGCATATACAAATAGATTGGCAAGCCAAATTCTCACGACAAAAGCAAGCCCGATTCTCATGAAATATTGTCAAACTAGATTCTCATAAAACATAATGTTGCACACAAGATCAATATATGTTGCACAAAGTATCAATATATGTTGCAATCATACAAATAAATTGTTGCAACAAAGTTAACAAGCCGATTCACGCGAAACATTTAGTTACAACCAATCAAATATTTAACATTTAGTTTGATACCAATCAAATTGATTTTCCAACATAATATGGCTTTATGTTGTATCAAACACGACAAGCAAGCCGATTCTCATGAAACATACACAAATTAATTGTCAAGCCAGTTATCTTGCAACATCATTGTGAACAATATGCAACATTTTTTTTTCTACGATGCAACCTTTTTTTCACAAGCATAACATTTTTTTCAACTAAGCGCAACATCTCAAAGAACAAGATGCAACATTCTTTTCAACGGGTCGCAACATTGTTTACAATGGGCTGCAACATTCGGCTTGTTCAAAAATTGTTGCACCTAATCAGGAGATATCTCAACTCACTACTGCATCTCGCAAACAACACGAATCCTCCTCTTAACATTTGATCTTCCAAATGGTTACAGTGTTTGCATGAGTACAATGTCAACAACATAATGCTCTAACTACAACAATGCGCATGTTTTGTCGCAATAAATCATGATAACAAAGGTCTAGTATGACCAGTACATACCAGTAACGGGACCTTGTTGCTCGGATGTGTTCCATGGTTGCTACTGGAGGCACTCGCCATGTTGACCGCCATCCGTTCGGCAGCAGATTGTTGGGACTCGAGATTGGACGGATTTGCGACGACGATGGGTGGCGGAGGCCTTGTGAAAGGATGATTTGGTGGTGGGAACTTGAGATTATGGATCAGATGAGACATTGGGATGAGTTTTGGGGATGAACTTTTGAATCGCGGCGATGATTTTGTTGATGTCGGGAAATTGGGGCGGAGGCGCGTGATGTTGCAAGATTGGGAGCGAAAAATGCAATTCAACAAGGGCGAATTTATTGTCAATGTTGAGGGGAGATCGACCGGACGAATTTATGAGGGATTTACGGGCGGAGGAGATCGGGATTGGGCGACAAGCAAGCTTTGAGATGCAGTAATGGGGGATATTGATGTTGTCTGCGTCACGTGTGTTGTTCGGGAGGAAGTTCGCTTGCTCTAAATGGACGGCTAAAAGCATGCTCCAAAATCCAACACCGAGCGCTATATATGGCGCTAGCGCCGGACCGTGACGTCCGAGCGCTAGTCGCATTACTATTAATATGAGCACTGTGGATATAGATGGTAAGTGGCTGACGAAAATTAATGATGAAACAGTGCAGTTTATTGCGATAATTTTTGAATAGTTCGTTGTACTGAACTATGACGTTTTTGAGTAAGTGGTCACCTGGGGTGCGGACAATATGACGCGGATTAACCATAACACTGAATCTTCAGGCTTCACGACCAGTTTTTGTGCCACTCTTTTTTTACCCAATACCAAAGATGTAATGTAATTCAAACATAAACAGCCAGTTCTAAGATAGACTAGGACAACCATTCACGCCATCAAGTCTTGACAAGTGGTGTGATTTCGAGAGGGAAAAAAGGTCTTGACAAGCAGTGGATAACAATACGCTTCAGGATCACCCCTATCTTTGCGCTGTTATAGCGTCAAGTTGAGGAACATGAGAAGGTCATGTTGATGCTCAGTTGCTGACGCACTCCTCCCTCACCTGCGCAAAGAGCTCCGAGTTCAGGTACCTCTCACCGGCGCTGGGGAGCACCGTCACGATCATCTTTCCCTGGTTCTCCTCCCTTGCGGCAACCTAGTAAAATGCATGGTTCAGAAATCAGAGCAAGCAGGTTTATGGAACTACTAGTACACTACCATTTGCATTTTGCAAAAGTGGAGCTTGCCTTCAAGCAGGCAGCTATATGTGCTCCTGAAGATATGCCGACGAGCAACCCTTCTTCCCTCGCCAACCTTCTCGCTGTGTCCATGGATTCTTGAGTGGTCACTGTTACGATTTCATCTATCTGTGATGTGTCCAAAATAGCTGGGATAAAATCTGGCCCTATGCCTTGTATATTATGTGGCCCAGGCTCACCACCTACAGATGATAGTACACCATCAGATGCTACTCACGTACAAGCCGAGAAACCAACTAAGAGTACCAATTGGTTTTAAGAAAAAAGAGAATAGTACATTAGTACCTATGAGTGGTAACTGGTAACTGATAAGTATTTCATCTCACACATGTTCAATTCATTCATACAAGTTTTTCCTCATTGCAGAGTGAAATGTAATAAAGAGTGATTCATTCATGGACACAGAATATAGTTATTAAATGTCTTACCTGAAATTATCGGACTTTCAGTTGGCTCAACGCAGATAAGCTTTATCGACGGATTTTTCGTCTTGAGATACCTACCCGTGCCCGTAATGGTGCCTCCTGTACCAGACCCGGCTACAAATATATCCACTTTGCCTGCTGTATCTTTCCATATCTCAGGTCCTAACGACAAATTTCAGTCCAAAAATAAAAGGTTTCAGGAACTGAGCGCATTACTGAAATTCAATTGTTACACGATGTTTTTTTTTTGAAGGAATACAGCAGTGGAGAGCCCTGCTGTTAGGATTTTTATTAAAATAAAGGTTAGTAGTATACAAAATATTTACAGGTAGACAAGAGGAGCTCAACCCAGCCACCAAGCAATGTCCTCATTTACTTTTTGATTAACTCTTAGTAAGCCCACATCAAGTAGGAGTTACTCAATGTTTATCAGATCAGAACATCTAATTGCATGTCATTCTCTAGGTAATTTCAACAATTTAAGGTGCTCTGTCCATAGTTCCCATTGTGCAAGTCATAAAGCCGTCTAATAAGTTGCAATCGACCATTAGACACAGTGCACACAACTAGGATTACAAGTTTTACAACCAATTTAATTACTTCAATGAAATCATGTTACCAGTCCATCTAAAGTGCGCATCAGGATTTGCGGGATTATTCAACTGATCAAGGAAATAAATATTTTCCCTATCCTTCTTCAGATCTTCTACCCTACCAAATAGAGCCTTGTTTCCAAGTAGTTTATGATCTGGAGGAGAAAAATCAAACAGGTTAACATGAGCAGCTCAGATTACTATGGGGCACATGGTGATTAGCTTCTTACCAACTAATATCACTTCAGCGCCCAAGTATCTCAATACTATCTGCTTATCAATTGAGGACTTAGTAGGCATGACGGCAATGAATTTGTAGCCTTTCTGGGCAGCAACAACCGCCAAACCGATACCAAGATTACCGCTTGTGATATCAACTAGTGTTGTGATACCAGGAGAGATCAAGCCTTTCTCCTCTGCATCTTCGATCAATCTGCAAAGTTAGCATTGTTAAGACGATAACAAAACACTTCATTCATACAAACCATAGCACAGAAAACCATATCAACCATATCATGCGGCACCAAATACCAATATCTGTCATTTCATATGATAAAATCAAATATTTCCGGTTTGTATAAAAAAACATGTGTATAACTTATTTGCGTTGCGCGATGACACCTAAAAGTTAGAAACCACATAACATGGCCATGGGCTGACACGGTTTTATGCTTATTTTTTGAAACATGGGTTTTATGCTTTTATTACGCTATATCTTTGTTACTCCTAGAACAAAAAAGTCATCAAAATGTTCTAAAAAATAGTCCAGTGACCTGAGAGCAGTCCGATCCTTCACAGAGCACATGGGCTGGTACGGCTCAATCTTGCCAATCAACCGAGCAGTTACGCCATCTTTCTCAGCAATCCTCTTCAGTTCTATCATTGGTGTCCAACCAATCAGCTGAAAAGCACAAAAATGTTACTCAAAACTAAATATGACAGGCACTGCACTGCCAAAAGGAACAAACTTTGTAACACTGAGAAGTATTCCAAGAAAGAATAGTGGCGCAAACAGAGTTTGAAGTAAGCACCTGTGTGATGCTGGATGCAATGCACTCCCCCTGGGACTGGGAGGAGAGCAAAGATGGTATCCCTTTCCTTCCTTCCTGCACCTCCATTTCTTCGGTACTTAATTCACAACAAAGTGAGCTAGAGCTTGGTGGGTATAAATAGGTGGTCACCCAGTGATGCTATAGATATATGGATAGGAACCACCATGCACCATGAACATAATTTTTTTAATAATCTATTTTTTATTCAGAATTACAGAAATAATACTACTTAATTTTTTTTGCCAGAAATAATCATCAGTCGCCGTACGGTTGGACAACTTGGTCTAGTCACCCAACCGGTGTGCAACATATGTCTAACTCGCTCAACAGTTAAGCGACTTGATCCTTCGCCTCCTAGTCGCCGAACGGAAGGGTGACTTGGTCCTAGTCGCCATACGGTGAAGCGACTAGGACACATGTCGCTCTGACGCTGGACCCTAGTCGCCCAACGTTGGGCGACTTGGGGTGAATATAAACTACACGTGCGCGGCAGCCCGTGAACAGTCGCCATTTCAAGGAGTGGCCGAGAGCGAAGAAAGAAAGAAAGAAAGAGGAGAGGGAGAGGGAAAGAGAGGAGAGGGAGAAGGAGAGGAGGAAAAAAAAGGTTTTTCACATCGCAACGACCACGACGATGAGTTTGTAGCATTATTTTGTATGAGTGTATTTTTGAAACCATGGTAGGTTAGCAAGCAACATCATGTGTATTGACATATTGTTAGGAAATGTTTGGAGATAGCATGATTAATACAATTAGTTTAGAAGTTCGTATGGAGAAAAAATTAGTCGGTGAAAATTAATTTAGTTGTACTATTCCGCGTGATGTGCTAATTGTGTCTGGGCTTGATGAATGATAACGTGTTACTTTTCTATTATATAAACATGTTGATAACCTGTGTATTCGCAAATACTAGTTTATAGAATGTTAAATACATGTATTTATTTGCACAATAAAGAATTGATAACATTTACTTTATAGTGTTGGTTGGATTAAGGAATTATAAACTACTAAGACAAAAATCACAGATACATGGTTCCAAACACGTGACCCAACGAGTCTCCTCAGGGACGCTGCCTCGCGGATGCGAATTTCTTTCAACTGAATTACAATTCGATCACAGACGTAGTAATCGGCTCAAGATATAAGTACTACCCTTCCACGCGGGTTCTATCAGATCCCGAGTTCAACACAATCTCGCCAGATGGACAAGCACCGAGGAGGTCCGCGAAATGCAAAGGAGTATGCGGCCCAGAGGAACAAAGGAGCGTGCTAGAGGCCACCTCCTGCAATGACGCCGCCCAGAAAGCAAAGAACCCTACCACAACATCCCAACCGAGCATTCGCCGTAACACCCGCCCGAGGGTGAGACGCCGCCCCTCTATTGGTGCAGGGACAGATGCAAGTTCTTCAAGTCCAAGCACCGACTAAGCTTGAGCATGCGTTACTAGGGTTGTGCAAACTACTCCAGCGACTATCCCGACCGCCGTTGGGACACGAGATGCTATCGACAACTGGTAAGGACATGTAGCATTATGTTCCCCTACCATTTTTCTTTCAAAGTCCGCACTAATAACCTCCCCCGTCCACTCGCAGTCCCCGGATCCACTATGTGGCTATCGCAAGTGGATCGACCTAGAGATCCACCCATACGACCAGTGGACTCTCGATTGCGAGGAGTGGGATGCCAACAAGGACTGCGAGCAGAGGGAGGAGGAGCATTGCACCGAAGAGCACAACCAGTGATGCAGGCCCATTTAGAGGCATGCAGGTGCAAGGAGCGCGAGAAAAAGAGGGAATTGGTGGCCGAGGCCAAGGCAACCGGGCGAGATCTGTGCCAACGAGCTCACAAGGAAGGGCAAATGGCCTCGGTCCACGAGTAGTCGACCTGCTCATCCATATGTACCATATATTTCTATTTCCTAAAGGTATGCGATATCTTGTCCTTAGTTCGTTAGCCCGCTTGCCATGTAATCCCTTGTCGGATCAAATGTCGTATTGTTATCGTTGCACCATTTCTCCAAAGTTCACTGTGTTTGAATTTCCTGGCACATCGCAATATCACTTACCATCGTAGTTAACGAATCATTGCTACCTCTATCGTCCTCATAAAATTCTTTAGAAATTATGCGCACTAGAAGAATATACGACGATCACAAAATATTATTTCGAGTCTCAAAAATTTCATACCCTTCTGATTCTACGAAAATCACAAACAGACCAACCAACCTTGTCACCCCCTTTTTATTTCAAAAAAAAATACATCCTACAATAGAATTTCCTAAATGTAATACCTAATAAATGTATCATTTATTCCAACATAATTATTCCAATCAGATTTACTAAATACTGGATTTGCTACCTCAAATCACCCAGTGGTTGGGCGACTTTAAGTAAGTCGCTCAACCACTGAGCGACGTAGAAAAGTCACTCAATTGTCAGGCGACTTTAACGCTTGGCGCTCTGTGGTTTGGCGGCTATGTCCAGTCGCTCAATGGTTGGGCGACTAGGAGCAAGTCGCCCAACAGTACGACGACTGATGATTATTTTTACAACAAAATATGGTAGTATTATTTCTATAATTCCGAATAAAAATAGACTATTTAACAAAACTCCAGTGAACATAGTGGCCTTAATTCACAACCATGCATACCATCACATCTTGACAAGTAGTGGATAACAATATGCTTCAGGAGCACCCCCTATCTTTGCACTATTACTATGTCATGTTGAACAACATTAGAAGACCATGTTGACGCTGACGCACTCCTCCTGTAATACCTCGTTCAATTAAGAGGATTAGAAAGGGGATTAAAAAAAGAAAAAGGAGGAAGGGAAGGATTGGGTCGGCCAAGGGCCAACTGAGTCCAACTCGGACTCGGCGAGGGGGCCCATGTGCGCAACATAAAAGGGAGGTGTCGGACCTGGATCTCGAGAATCCAAATCCTCTGTGAAAACACTGTGCTATTCTCTGAATCAGTAAATAGTACTTACAGGCACATTGCTGAATCAATCATACAAGTTGTGAACTAACACAAATATATTACAACACAGAGTAACATAGACCTCATCGGGTCGAGTTTTACTAAAGGGGCCACACAAAGCCGACTTGATTACATTACATGAAGATAATGAAATCTATAGCGGAAGCAAAAGGGGAGGTAGGGCTCATCTCACACAGTAAGCGATCGGGTGACTCGTGTACGCATGTGATATTAACAAAGAGCTAGATAATATCGGTTGCACATGAGTACCAACGAGTCTACTTAGACTGGGCGAGACCTAAACAACAGAACTATACTACTCCTCGTCATTTCTTTGTCCTTCATCTTCTGGGCCTTCGTAGAAAGCGTAGTCTCCTTCGTCTTCATTGTCTGAAGGGTTTGGGGAGAGGAGCGAGAATGAGCACAACTACCGTGCTCGCGAGCCAACACACAATGCAATAATATGTATATGCAAGGTTAAACAAGGATGGCTCGGTTCTTTTATTTGCTAAAGCAATCTTTTCAAATAATCATAATTACAAATCCTATCACTTAGCATTTTAACAAATTGCATTTTATTAAAGAGAGTAATGTGCAATATTTAATAACAGTAGAGGTTCCATCCGTCGGAAACTCTACACCATGCATCTTTTCAATTGGAGCTGCCTCTAATTACCACACCCATTGAGCTCGAAGACTCGGGGAAAATCCAACACAGGGCTAGGTGAGCCCTTCCACAATTTTTATACCACCCACAAAGTTTTGAAATAGAACTAACTCAAATTATGATTCACATGTCCGCCTTTGACCGTAGGTACGACAATTTAAACAGTTTAGACTCTACAGAGGTTGCACACTTTACCCATAAGAGATAGTCTTACCTGTTACCCCACATGATTCCGTAGTCATGTAGTTGGGTGATCGTCACAATAACCTTTCAAACTACCTTGCCCTTTCCGTCATCTCACCCATATGGGGTTGCGCCCATACGTTGCGCGGGATTGTTGTAACCCTAGTGTTGGGTGCATTTTTAGACTACCCACAATCACTAGCAACCTCACCCATTCAAGCTGGATGTACCCAAGCTTACGTGTTTTCCCTTTCTCCACTGTGTGAGACACATTCAGGGTTTAACAATTTTACTAAGCCAAGTTGCACTTTGTAGACTTGTAGTTGTACTTGTTTAACACGGGAGGTCGTGACAAGATTAAGTCCTTAGGGTTATCTGGGCTGTTCATTCCACATACCATGTGCTCCGTTAGCACCCCTCGCCTCACCATCCGCCCAGATAGTACTAGCAATTATTGGGGTTTTGAGGAGTAAAACCAAATTATTCCAAACCTTTTAGCCAATGGACCACCAATGACTACCCAATTCATTTCATGATTGAAGAATGATGTTTGGGGTATTTTTAATACCCTGCATTTAACAAGTCTAGCATGTCACTTAAGTACAACCAATAACTAGTATTACCATATATTTACTAAGGTGACAAGGAATAAGGATTTCAAATTGTCAAGGATGGCATATTAATTAATTAATCAACAAGTGGGTGTTTAACTACCTTAAGCTTTAACATACATTTGATTAAAGAATTAAAGCATGCAATTTTGCTAATTTAAATGAATATAATTTGCATAAAATGTAGGCTCAAAATGATCAAAGTATTGACTTGCTTTAGTTAAAGGCAAGGGATCTTGATACTCTTGGGCTTGATCAACTTGGGGATCTCCGACGCCTTCAAATCCTAATCAAAGTAAAATACCGAAAAAAAGGCACAACGGCAAAGAGAGCAAATAAATACACAAGAATAAATAAATGAACTCCAACTTGAACAAGACCTATGCCATTAGCAAGATCTTGATTTAACAAATTTTTAGAAATTTATTTCATAATTTTTGAAGTTATAACGGAGGAGAACGGAATTAACAAAGATTAAATGAATTGAAAGAGAGAGGGAGAGAAAATCTGATGCACAGTGTAGACCGGGTTCACGTGCATGTGGGCGGCTGCTCACGGACAAGTCTTGCAGCTGGGCCCATCGGGCAATGAGAGAAAGGGAAGAAATCGGGTGTTATCAGGCTTGGGGCCCACGGGTCGGTGAGAGTGGGAGGGTTTAGGACACAATTAAACCGCTAATCATTAATTAGGGTTTTAAGCACCGTCATTAAGGATAATGACGAGGGAACAGGGCCGGTCTGAACAGGCCATGCAGGCGCGGCGCCATGGTGCGCTGTGGGGTCGTCGCCGGGCTAGGGCGCGGCGGAGCGACTTGAGCACAGGAACGGGAAGCTGGCGAGGAGGCAGTGCCGGTGACAGGGTGGTGGCGCCGGAAGGGTGGACGTCGCTGGCGGCGGGTGGTGCTAAGCGGCGGCAGCGGCTCGGTGATGGAGGAGTAGGTGGTCCGGTGGTGGATGGAACCGGGGAAGGTGAGCACCGGGTGGCCCTCGACGAGGCAAAGCGATCGAGCTTGGTGGGGAGGCCGGAGGAGGTCTATAGGCAGCGGCGGGTGCTGGGGAAGCGGTGGCCGGAGGCGGGAAGAAAGGCGATGGCGGCGGCTGTGGTGGTGGATTCTTGAGGGAATTTGAGGGGAAAGGCTCCTGGTGGCCAGAGGCTCACAGTGACGGGGTTGGTGGCGCCGGGAGATGGCCGGAGTGGCTTGACGACGGTGGAGGTGGCGGCGGCCGAAAATGGGAGAGCGGTGGTTTTTGCTCGGTGGACTTACCAGAGCTCGGGGGCGGCGTGAGGAGTTCAAGTGGGTGCTGAGGGAGCTTTATAGGCCACGGGGGCGAAGGAGGCCAACGGGAGGGAGTGCCGTTGGGGGCGTGCTATCCCGAGGGGTGGCGTGCGCGCTGCGCGCGGAGGCGTTGGGGCGGCGGGTTGGTGAGGCGGTCAGTGCAATGGCGTGCGGGCGTAGGCATCGCAGAGGGCACGTAAGGGTGGCAGCAAGGCCAGAGCGGCTCGGGGTGGCAAGGAGTGCTGTGGCGACACGCAAAGACGGGCGTGACTTCGGTGCCGAGGGGACGGGCGAAGCGGTGGCGCGCACTGAGGGAGTGTGGCGGCTGCAGCAGGGCGGCTTGGTGCGGCTCGGCCTGCCCAAGGAGGGAGAGAGAGGAGCTTAGCGTTGGCTATGCCAAGAGGAAATGCAGGGAGAAGACGCCAGGGGGAAATGACGCGGCGCTGGCTCAGGCTAGGGAAAAAGAAAAGGCCGAGGGGGAGGGAGAAAAAGGGGCCGAGGCCAAGGCTGGGCCGGAGGGGAAAATGGGTCGGGTGGGCCGAAGGAGAAACGAGCTTAGCCCAGAGGGAAATGGGTTGAGCCCGAAAGAAGAAGGAGGCCCAACTCGAAATGGCCCGAGAAGTCAAAGGAGAGGGGAAACTCCAACCCAGAATTTGAATTTCAAATGTTAAGAACATTACATTTGAAACACACACCAGAAAGAAAAGAGAGTTTTCGCAAATAGCTTTGTAATTGAAATACGGTGAAGAACGGTAAATACTATACGTCGTCCGAAAACGGAACGCTACAGGAGGGGAGGGGCTGCCGCACCCCTTGCCCTAGCCCCCCAGCCGCACTTCCCTAAACCCTAGCCGCCACAAGCTGCTGCGCCCTAGCCGCCATCGCCTCTGCCAAGTGCTGTCGCCGTTGTATCTGATCGAACGGTTGAGATTAATCATTTTAAGTGAGATCCGACGGCAGCTGAAAGTGTACGATGGAGTCACGGACGCTAGTCCTTCTCATATATATATGGAAAGGAAAATACTATGCTATGAACATTCACTTTTTAACTAACTAGCCGAGTCCCCGTACGTTGTAGTGGATCTCAAATAAATATAATATAAGTTTTAAACTTAGAAAACCAATATGCATAAGGTAGTTATCCTTACATCTGAAAGTTACATACATAATTTGCCTCCGATCGACAAGCTGCAGACAATCTTATCATAAGCCTTTATTTTTTAAAAAATAGCCAGGAGCTTTGGCATTTACTAAAGGAGACAAGCACCCATACCGGTACTAGGGCTTGAACCTCATGGAGCCACCATTAGGCCATTAGCCTGTTCTCATGATAGGCCATTAGAAAATGACAAAATCAGACAAGAAAAGAGAACTGACCACGTTATCGTCTCCATCGAATTATGAACAATTCAACCCCACCATGAGGCCATTGGCCTGTTCTCATGATAGGCCATTATAAATTTTGCAAAATGACAAAAACAGACAAGAAAAGAAAAGAGAACAACTGATCATGTTATCTCCTCCATCGAATTATGAACAATTCAGCCCGATCTTATCGCTTCCTAACGGGTCGACGGAATCTGATCCCCCACCACCCCAAAAAAAAAAAAAATCAAAGCAAGTGATATGGAAGCTCCGCAGATGTAACGTGGAGTAATCTAGGGCATATCATCGGTAAGAATTACCAGGCGATATTGATTCACATTGTTTCATAAAATTCCTTTTTTATATCAAGAATTCCAGATCAAGAAGGTTATTACGATGGGAATAGCTCAAATGAAGAATGAAAACAGCGGTGGAGGTGGCACAGCACAGCAGCAACAATGCCGTATGCACCAAATCTGTAATTGCAATTGCACAATCAGCGAGAACAGTATATTGATATAGCGTATAATAAGTGTATCCATTCAATTTACAAAAAAAGAAAAGAAGATAACGGGGAATCGTCGCTAAGCATTTCCTTTCAGTATACAGCAAGCGTGGCGTCAGAGTGAACCGCGGGATGCCTGGATAAGTGGAAGCGAGCGGCGGATCGGAGGCGGTGCGATGGCTCTTGCCGGTGCCTTGCCGCTGGTCGAGGAGCCGTCGCGACTAGGATCTGGGGTTGGTCGAGCCCGCGGAAAAGGAGCAGACTACGAATAATGATTTAGCAAATCAATGTGAAATATGATAACGATTAAAAGAATTAGAACACAATGCAAATAAGGGGATATCTATGACACCTAATTTTTGTCTAAAGGTTGTGAACAATATGGGTGACGTGACTCAATAAGAGAAGAAAGAAATAGCATTGATTGTAATTAGTCGAGATTATTATTTTTTTAAGAAAGAAGTACATATGACCCCCCTGAAGTATAGTGGTGCGGACACTTAACCCCTGACCTAAAAATCTGGCTATTTAACCTTGTGATGTTACAAAACCAGGTTACTTAACCCCTGAGGTGGTTTTGCCACCGTGGCGACTGGTGTGGCCGTTGACTCAGCATTTCTAGCGAGAGAGAGCAGAGGAGCGGGCACAGTGGCTCTGGCGACTGACGGAGACAGCAACCGGCTACTTAGGAGGCATAGGCGACTGGCAAAATGGGTCGGTGAGACTCTGGGGAAGGGATGGGCGGCGGTGTCGCAGGCAGAGAGGCACGGCAGTGGCACTGGCAATGATGGGGTGGTGGCCAGGCGTAGGCACACAGCGGCGGCGATGCTCCGGCAGGGTTCTTTGGGGTTTGGCGGTGCGCACGGGCAACGAGACGGCAAGGGGAATCCTCCAGTGCGGGCGGTGTGGCCAGAGATGATCGGAGATGGCAGGGCAGTGGTGGACGGCACCAAGGAAGAAGGTGATAGCGCACTACGAATGTGCATCAGCCAAATTGTAGTGAGGAAAGGATAAAATAGATGATGGTGATGCTACAGGTGCGAGGAATTGCGGAGAAGCTTACCGAGGGTGACCAGATTGATGGGGCAGCGGATTGAATCGTGACACAATAGACGATGAAATTCCGGTGATGTGCTGCGAGGAATATGAAATTGAATGAGGGGAAAAGTTGATGTGATGCTGGAACACGAAGTGACATGAGTGATTTCGCAAGAGCTTCACTGGAGACGACGAAACGGGTGGTGGAGCAACGACCGACTTCGGGGAAGATGACCTCGCACGACAGCGACATAGCACAAGAGGTGGTGAGATTTGTAGGGTGAGTGAAGGAGTGGAATGTGGTCTAGATGCTCCTATTTATACGCCCGGGCAGGGAATAGAGCGGACACAGGCACAACATGATCGACAACGTCAATTTTTGGAATACAAGTTGATTTCACAGGAATGAGGAAAGAATCACCCGGCGATGGCGATGACGGGCAAAGCAGTAGAAGACGAAGATCTAAGTGGAACCAATCTCTCTCTCTCTCTCTCTCTCTCTCTCTCAGCGCACTACGCTGACGAGAGCCCCTGCCACAAGAAATGCTGAGTCAGCGGCCACGGTGGCAAAACCGCCTTCGAAACAACCTCAGGGGTTAAGTAATATGGTTTTGCAACGGTTTTTTAGATCAGGGATTAAGTAGCCGCACCACTACACTTCAAGGGTCATATGAACTTCTTCCTTTGTTTAATATATATATATATATATGTGTGTGTGTGTGTGTGTGTGTATGTATGTATATGTATATGCATATGTATATGTGTATGTGTATGTGTATGTGTATGTGTATGTGTATGTGTATGTGTATGTGTATGTGTATGTGTATGTGTATGTGTATGTGTGTGTATGTATACATATACGTATACATACGTATATCGAGAGAGAGAGAGAGAGGTGTCACACACCTCCCTTCCATAATCCATACGAAATCATTAGGAGAGCTCGTGGAACTCAACGCGTTGTTATGTAATGTTAATCACAACATATGAAAGTCTTAGGTCATGTACAATGGGCTTACATCAGCTGTCTATAGCCTCTACCACGTAGGATTTAAGTTGATGTGGATGAAAGAGAATAAAGAGAGAGAGAGAGAGAGAGAGAAATGTGCTGTCTACAATCTTGTAGCCGACTGTAGGACCAGAACCAAGAAAAACATTAAAAGATTGTGTGTTGTCTACAATCCTGTAGTCGACTGTATCGCCACAACCCATTGTATGAACTATCTTTAGTGCTGTCTACAGGTGACATGGAGAGTTGTTATAGACAGCAGCTGTCTGTACCATTGTACATGCCCTTAGCCCGACTCATGGGCTTGCAATGTCTAAGCTTGTCTGTAAACGAAACATATAGGTTGTCCATAAAAGGTCTGGAAACTCTGTTGGAATGTTTAACACAAGGAGTGTATTCAATATTATTCTTTTGTGATCCGAACTCTAATGGAAGGATGGTTCGTAGGAGTGTAGGGTCGACGGCTTCGGTAGCCGTCTGGAGCAGCACATATTATAGTTATTTTTTGGATTTGTTTCCTCTTTTCTGCCTTGGACTCATTTTGTATGCTTACCTTTTGGAGTTTTTGGCTCATATGACACTGATGTAATAGCAATTTTAGATTCCTCCCGAAGTCAAAACCAAAAAATAGCACCACAGAGGACATGCCGACGCTCGACACCTCGCCAAATCCAGTCCCAAAGAGGCGGACTCCCCTCCACCGTGCCCTGCCCTAGGGCACGACACTATCCTCCGCGTGCCACGTGACAAATCCAGACTCCTGAAGGCCGAACCTAGCTCCTCCGTGGCCCTAGGGGCTAGACCTAGCTAGTCCGTGCCCTAGAAGACAGTATTATCGAGCACAGTGCTCCTAGGGTCTGGTTGTGTCGGACCCGGATTTTGCAATCCCGAATCCTCCATGAAAACACTACGCTATTCCCTGGATCAATAGATAGCACTCACAGACATATTGTTGAATCATTTCATACATGGCGTAAAACCATACCATTCATTAATTTAACACATTAGAGTTTACATAGACCACATCGGGTCAATAAGGGCCGAATAGGCTAAAGATTACATTACAAAAGTAGCAGAAGCGACAACGGAAGCAAAAGGGGTGAGAGCACATCTCTCCACAGGCAAGTGACTAGGGAAACCCGTGTGCGTTCGATATTACCTGAAAAACTCAGATAATATAGGATACACGCAAGCGCCGACGGAGTCAGCTGGACTGAGGCGAGATCTAGACTAAAAGAACTTTTCTACTCCTCATCATCTCTGGGGCCTCCAACTTCTGGATCCTCGTAGTATTCGTAATCTTTGGGATTTCCTGCTTCTGAGGGTTTTGGGGGAAAGAGCGAGAATAAGCACAACTTCCGTGCTCGCGAGCCAACACACAAGATGCAATAATATACATGCAAGGCTTAACAAGGATGGCTTAGGTTCTTTTATTTGCTAAAGCAGTGTTTTCAATTATCATAATTACAAATTCCTATCACTTAACATTTTAACCAAATTGTATTTTTATTAAAGAGAGTAATTGTGCAATAATTATTTCAATAGAGGTCCCCTCCGTCGGAACCTATACCGTATGCTTCTTTTGATTGGAGCTACCTCCACTCATTAACACCACTGAGTTCGAAAACTCAGTAAAAATCCAATCTCAGGACTAGGTGAGCCCACCATATTTTCATACCACCCACAAAGGTTTTTGAAATAGAACTAACTCTAGTAAGGTTCCCATGTCCGCCTTTGACCGTAGGCACGGCTATTCGAACAGTTTATTACTCTGTAGAGACTATACACTTTACCTACAAAAGATAATCGTCTTGATATGTACACATGCTTCCTTAGACATGTGAATCAAGAGGAGATCACCACAAGGCCTTTACAATGCCTCCTTCAGTATTAGTTATACCCAAGGTAGTTAAAATCGCGATCCTACTCAGAAGTAAAGACGATCCCACGATCCCACGACGACTGCCGATCCAGATCGCACTCTGGATCGAATCGTAGGATCGTGGTAGAGTCGCGATCCAAAGGGTAGAGTCGTAGAATCGTAGAATCGTGAGAGTAGAGTCGTAGAGTCGCAAAAAAGAAAAAAATTGCAATTTTTTCTTTTTTTTGTAATTTTTAGAGGCTTGCTTTTGTCGATATTTTGTTTTAGAGCAAAATTTGTTGATATTAATTTCTGAGATTGAAACTATAAATAAATAAGGAACATGCAAAATATTATATCAAGGTGGCAATGCTACTACAAATATCTATATTATGAGTTATGACATGAGCAATCTTGAGCTTGATAATGATAAGCTATTTTATTCTCGTAGTATGTCTAGCGCTTTTAAGGAACATGCAAGCGTTGCAATTAGATATTGATTTACAAAACTTGTGAACATTTCTCATTAATTGTAGTAAACTAGTCAAGGCCATTGGCTGTTCTCCTGTAGTTCAGAACTATATCACCCATCATGTTAGTACCATTATGCTTTTCTGTTATGTGATAAGAAGTGTTTTGCCCCTTTTTTGGTAATAAGTAATTGGTAAACCTTATAAGAATCACACAAACTTATAGTATAGATGTTAAATATGTGTATTTTTACAAATTCGTAGAATCGCCGATTCTACGATTCGACATTACGATCTGATCCTACGGAGGCAAATCGATCCGACTCGGGATCTCGACTCTGACTACCTTGGTTATACCCGCTAAGGTTTCACCTAATGAGGGTTACGTTCTTGTAGACTCGTTAACCCTTACCCAGACCCCCTCTTGCGCCATCGTAACGACTTACATCGTGCACCCCGACCCCCTTCGCCATGAAGGCTTACGGCGTCGCGGGTCATCTACCTAGTGCAACTCGTACTGGTGGATACAAATTATTCAGCCAGGTTGTACTTTACAGACTTGTGGTTGCACTGTTTTACATTGGGAGGTCATCACAGGATTAAGTCCTTAGGGTTATCTAGATGGTTCATTCCACATTCCATCCACCTTGGACTGCATTAGCACCCATCAACATACCATCATACCATCCGCCTAGACAATAACAACAAGTTATTAGGGTTTTTAAGGAGCAAAATATATTAACTCAACCAACTTAGTCATTTACCCACAATGACTACCCAAAACCACTTTCATGTTTAAAAGATGATGATTGGGACATTTAATGTCTTGGTACTTAAGCAAGACTAGCATGTCGCTTAAGTATAACCTATAACTAGTATTTACCATATAGTTACTAGGGTGACATGGAATAATGGATTCAATTATCAAAGGATGGCATAATAATTAATTAATCATCAAATGGGTATTTAACTACCTTAAACTTTAACATACATTTGATTAAAGAATTAAAGCATGCAATTTTGGTAATTTAAATGAATATAATTTACATAAAATGTAGGCTCAAAATGATCAAAGTATTGACTCACCTTGGATAAAGGCAAGAGGGTCTTGATAGTTGGAGATCTCCCACGTCTTCGAATCCTATTCGAACGAACGTACTGGAAAAAGGCACAAACAAGCAAAGAGAAAAAAATAAATACTAAAGGAAGAACAAATGAACTCCAAATGAAATAAGACTAGTGCCATTAGCAAGATCTTGAATTTACAAAATTTTAGAAACAAATTTCATAATTTTTGAAGTTATAACGGGGGAGAACGGAGCTTCCGAAGTTTGAATTGGAATTAAATCGGAAAAAGAAAAGGGGACAGAGAGACAAGCCTCTCTAACATGTGGGACCCAATGAACAGTGACTGGGTGCATGGCACAACACATGGACCAAGGTCCACCAGCATTGGTCCACAGGTCCATGAGACTCCCATCGTGTGATTTAATGCCTTGGGTCCACTTGCCATAGGGTCATTAGGGAACCAGAGTTAATTAAGCCAGCAATCAATTGGTCTTGGGTCCACTGGTCAGCGCAACCCAACAGCAATTAACCTGGCCTAATTAAAGCCAAGCCCTAATGACAAGGATACAGGTGATTAAGGCGCTATAGGGCCGGTCCAGCGCTCGGACAATAGAGGAAAGCCGTGGGCGCGCTGGAGCATTGCCGGTGCCGGCGAGCGGAGGCGAGTGGCGGCCGACGAGCGGGTGGAATGGGACCCCATGGGGTTGGGGTCCCCATGAGTGGTGGCGGCGGCTCCGGAGAGGGGCGGGTGTGGCAGCGACGAAGCAAGAAGGCGGCGACGGGCTCCACGGCTTGCAGCACTGCAGTGGCGGTGGTGCAATGACGACGCAACGCCAGACGGGCGCAGGCGCGCCACGAGGAAGGCGTAGAGCTGGTCGGGGAGGCCAGAGGCGGTTTGAGGTGGTCCGGCAGCGACGGCCGGCAACGGAGAAGGAGGTGTGGAGGGGAGGGCCCTCCACGGTGGCGAATCGGGCAAGTCAGGAGGGGGAAAAGGTTCCTTGTTGTCGGAGGCTCACTGTGATGGGGGCGGTGCGGTGGAGACGGCGCCGGAGCGACGGATTGCTGGCGGAGGCGGCTCGGTCAAAAGGGGAAAATGGGTGGCATCTTTGGTGGACTTACCAGGCGAGAAGGGGAGTGAAGGAGGGAGTTCAAGAGGGCACAGGGGGCTTCTTATAGGCGCTGGAGGAGGAAGGGAGCCGTTGGGCTCTGACGGCCTCGTGTGGGCGCTCGCGCGGTCCCGAGACAGCCGTGGTGTCATGGGCACACTGGCACGGTGCGTCACGGTGGTGACTTCACAGGCCAAGGAGGACACGTTGCATAGCTTTAGCGCGTCTTTGCAAGAAATAGCATGGGCAAGACAACTTGGACCAGCCACGGACGTGCGCGGTGCTGGCGAGGACAAGCGTGGATGGAACAAGGCGACGAGGAGGCTAGTGCGCGGGTGATGTCATGGCGCAGGCGGCGGCGACTTTGGTGGCCTGGGCAGGTGGTGGATGGGACGGAGCGGCAGAAGCCGAGGTGGCACTGCCCAAAGTAGTAGGGCGCGGCAAAGGCCGACGGCAAGATGGCGCAAAGAGCAAGCGGGCACGAGGCGGCACAGAGGGTGCGACTTTGAGGGCTTGCAGAAGGTGGTGGAGAGGATGGAGAAGTAGAACAGGCGGTGGCGTCACACGCCAGGCGCAGTGGAGCACGAGGGGAAGGCACAAGACGTGGGAGGAGTGGAGTGGTGCAAGCGCGGTGACGAAGGCAAGCACGTGAAGAAGAAGGCAAGGGGAGGAGGCAGGGCCGAAGTGGGCCAACGAGAGGAAAACGGCCAGAAGGGCTGGCCAGGTGGGGGCTGGGAGAAGGGAAGTGGGCCAAGGGGAGCTAGGCCGGGAGGAGGAGAAATGGGCTGGGTCCCAAAGGAGGCAAGAGTTGAGCCCAAGAAAAAGGAGAAACAAATTTGAGGAAGGGCCCAAAATCCGAAAAAGGAGAATTGAAACTTGAATTTGAATTCGGAAGGTTCAAGGAGGTTTGAAAGACAAACCCGAGTTTAAGTAGAAGCTTGGAGATTTTAAGAATATACAATAATTTGACGTACGATTTAAAAATCCAAAAACTAAGTAATTACTATTCACCGTCTTAAAAAACGAGACGTTACAGTTGCTGGTAATCCGATGGTTAATTAAATGATGTACTGTGTATGGGCATAGCCATATGCATGTGTTGTGCATTAAATCGGTCTGCTCTGAAAAATACGGAGCTAGGTTATGCCGGTCGGAAAACAAGACAACAAGATGCTGCCTAGCCGGTGGGTCAATACCGTCCACAAGTTGCGTCCACTTCAATCCACCCGGAAAGCAAGACAACATGGTGCTGCCTAGCTGGTGCGTCAGTACCATCATCATGATGCGTCCACTTTAAGGCACCCACGTAAAAGACTGAGTATTCTCACAAGAATCCAATTCTTCCATTATGTTGTCCATGTCCATGTCATAATTTTTATCGATGAAAATGCCATCACATCCTAAGCTCTCTGTTCTTGCAGGCTCATTGTCCTGCCAAATTAATCGGCACCGAAACTTGTGTTTCAGTGATGACAGCCTTGGATCACTAAGCTCATACTGTGAGCCTTTGACTTCCTTTTCTTAATTGTACTGTCAACAGGGTCAAATTTATTCGCATTTCTGGAGCTGGAACAAACCATATTATGACATTACAAACCTGAACTTTATTTTCACAGAACAATAAGCAATCACCTAGACAACGAAAAATACTCTCCAAATCTTAGGTTGTTAAACAATTGATAATAGTATCATGGTGTTTAGAGAAACCCTTGTTTTCGATAAAGTCCTGCTACTTGTCAGGCATAGGCGGTCTGGCCGACCTTTGTGGCGGTCAGACCGGCCAATGCTAGCGGTCTGATCGGCCATGGGTGGCGTTCAGACCGGTCCGAGGCACGGCGGTCAGACCGGCCACATGCAGTGGTCTGATCGACCGAAAAATCAACCTGTGAATTTTGGGGAATGCAATCAAACACTTATGTGGGAGTGGTTGGAGGTTGGTTTGCACTTGTGTAATATCGAGGATACCTACTAGAGGGGGTGAATAGTCTTTTCTAAAAATCTCTAAGGCTAAAACCGATTTCTAATGTGGAAGCAGAAGTCAATTCGGTTTTACATAATTAAAGCCTAAAGATTCTAGTTTCTCTTAACTACACCAACACCCGAAGTCTAAGTGATGAGCACATCCCTACTGCTACTACATCTTCCACTCCAAGTGTGTATGAGACTGTTCATGAAGCACCAACCGGTCCAATGGCTAGAGCCAGAGCCAAACTTCTAAATCGACAGGTGCTTTTGTTTCTTAATGAGTTTCCTATTGACTATAATGAGAATTGGTTACTACCGCATACAAATACTTTGTGCATTTTCAAATTTGAATATTGTGAAGACTTCGAAGCCAAAGCAATGGAGGTGAACTATGGAAGATCAAGGGAAGTCACTTTAAGTTGTCTCGACCAGGTCCTAGGTCTACGACCAGTTCTACAACCAATTCTAAGACCAGGCCCCAGGCCTGGGACCAGAATCGTTGTTACGACCAGGTCCACGACCAGGCCCACAACCAATCCTACGACCAGGTCTTGGCTGAAGGTTGTAGTCGTGCGGAACAGGGAACGCTGGTCAGAGTCTACGACCAGATGCTGCCATGTGCAAGTCCAAAACGAGTGGAGGTCCAAGGTGTGAACAGTACTCTGTGTGAACAATACTTGGTGGGAACAGTGCTCGGTGTGAACAATGCTCGAAGTGAATAGTAAATCCAAAACACTATGTTTCGATTAGGAGTTGGATTCGGAATCCTTGGCCGAATCAATTTGGCACCGGCCCTAGGCCTTGGTGCGTGAGTTAGGAGGGCACTATAAATACCTCCGTGACCCCATGTATCACGGAGACCACGTTTAATCTATTATTTACAAACAGCATATGCTTGTTTCTCCTGTTGTGCGCAATAGCCAAAACAGAGGGGAATTGGGTGTTCAGAACAAGGGGTTGTTCTTACTTTTTCGTTGGTAATTGAGGGTTTGACGATCTTCGCTTTGTGGTCAGCGAGGATCCAATCAAGTGTGTGTTTGGGCGAATTTTGCAAAGAGCTGCAAGTCCGTGTATTGGTGCGAGGGATCAGCTAGCGGTTTGTTAGGATACACAAGCTATTGAGAGGTTCTATGTCGAGAAGATCAGGCACCCCGCATCAGGTGGTACCAGAGCGTTAGGTGCACTCGGTAGAACCTTTATCCTTTTGATTAGTTGTTCTTCTTTTCTGTCCTATTTAGATAAAGCCACAAACAAACAAAAATAGGTTAACTATAGATTCATTCTGTTATTTTGTGCGAGCTTAGTTTGGTTTTAGTCCATTAGAAATTTTGTTTACGTGCTGATCGTTGTGTTCCTTTGCGTCGCTTTGTCTTTGAGTACACATAAACCGTAGAAATTTTTTGTTGCAAATCCCTAGCCACATCTCTCTATTTGCCGTGCGCTGTGCCGTGATCATGATCGTGGTTGTGGTAGTGGTCATAGCCCAACACCTACCCACACTAGGACTTCCGTGTCGAAAGTAACTTCACTTATATCCTTTAATTAATTGAGACTAGCTTTTGATAATTGCATTAGGGGCTGCTCGTGATATAATTGTACACATAGCTATTACTTGCGATTTGAGGCAAAACCCTAATTCGGCCAGGACCACTCGGAGATCTTGGACTAAGGGGGAGGTCCAAACGAGAGGAATGTCTAAACCGAAAGGGAGGTCTAGACAGAGGGGTAGGTCCAAACGAGAGGGAGGTCCGGACCAAAAGGGAAGTCGGGACCTAAGGGAAGAAGAAAAAGCTGGGCCGAGGGAAAAACAGAGCGAACAGAGGAAGGAAAGTCCGACACCAGAGAACTCCAACAAACTCAAAACAAACCAAACTCGAATTAGTTAAAGTTTGATTTAGTCATCTTAAACACTTTTAATTCCAAAATCTCAAGTTAAGCTTTAGAACTTTAACAAAACCAAATGGTTCTTTTTATTTTGAAAATTTTCAAAAAGGCTCAGAAAATTGAGATGTTACAAACCTACACCCCTTAAAGTGAATCTCGACCCCAAGATTCAAGCTGACTAGAGAATAGGTTCGGGAACTCGAGCTTGCTCACTCTTCCATTCGACTCTCTCTTTGAGTGAGACGAAACTACGCAGAGGCTGCACTGACTGAGAACTTACCAGGAACGACATTCTGAGTTGATTGAACTAGCACTGCGGTGACTTGATTCACTCGACCTCTTGCAGAAAGAACTGGAGTCCTGGCTCGGCTTTTCCATGGGCAGCTGTGAGCATAATAACCTAGTTGATGACAGTTGTAACATGTGATTCCTGCAGCATGATGGATGCTTCTGGGCTGCTGGTTATTGGTGTTGCTGTTGCCGGAGTTGCGGAATCCAAAAGCAGCTGGGCGAGGTGCTGTCGTAGGGGTCCTGGAGGCAGCAGCAGGAGCAAGACTAGCAGGGTGCTGCACACTCATTCGGGCTCTCTACGGATGACTTTGATGAACACCATGCTGCATCATCTTCCTCTTACGGGATTCTTCAAGCTCACAACGAGAATCTTCCACGAGCACAGCCATGTCCACCATATGCTGAAAATCTACATAGTCATTGCCGACAACTTGCACCTTCAAACTGGGATTGAGTCCACGCTTGAAATGCTTCTAGCGTGCGTCATCCGAAGCAACATCCACTGGAGCATAATGGGCGAGTTGGGTGAACTTGTTGAGGTACTCACTTACTGACAGGGTTCCTTGCTGTAGCTCGCGAAACTCATTCTTCTTCATTTCTACTATACCATCCGGGACATGAGAGTGGCGAAAAGCTATTGAAAACTCAGCCCAGGTGATATCTTGCAGATTCTCATGAGCTTCACAGTAATTCTCCCACCATTCTGCAGCAGTTCCTTCAAGCTGATGCGCGGCGTACAGAACTTTATCGTGATCATCACATCGAGCAATGGCCAGCTTCTTCGCTATGGAGCATAGCCAGTCATATGCATACAAGGGTTCAGATGAGTTGGAGCTGGTGGTGGGGGTGGCATGGCAGTTGCTTGGTTGTTCTGATTTAGCACCGCAACTAAGGCAACAGTGGATGGTTCTGTTGATTCATATTCTGCATCATCGCATTCATTAGCTGCGTCTGGGCTGCCATGAACTGACCCATACCCTGATCTGCGGGGGCTACCGGAGGAGGTGGTGGCTGTGTAAAGGGATCCACTGGCTCATCTTGACTTGCTGAGTTGCAGATCTGAACCATCTGCACAAATCCTTTCAGGCTTAATAGATCAGGAGAAGAAAGCATACTAGTCAAGAGGGAAAAGGCACAGAGGTGAGCGAGGACAAGAGAGAAAGATAGAACAACCTAACTGGGGAGGTCGGTTAAACCCAAAGAGCAAATAGCCGGAGAACTATAAGAGGCAACAAAACTCAAACAGGAGGTCTAAACGGTGCTAAACTGAGGAGGCAACTCTACTAAAGCACATCTAACCCTACTTATTCGGGTGGTCAAATTAAAGCAAAGCTCGATCCTATTGAGATCACTGAGATGAGAGAGATCCATTAAATTTGAAAACAAAGTTTCAAAGGGGATAAGGAGTGAGAATCTAAGAATGAGGTGAGAAGAGATTAGGATAAGATGAGTTCAGAATAGAGTAAGAGGAGAGGAGAATAGCTACTCATGCTACTCTGTTGGTTTGCTTTATAAAATAAATGTTGAAACTCTTGACTAAAGCGGCCATGCTAACTAAGGTTACGTCCTATAGTCGATATGGCTCTGATACCATCTTGTCACGCCCCGGGTAAGCAACCCCCGGGACCCACTATGCAAACTGGACTAGTCCCATGATCAGTCACTAGTCCGCATAGTTCAACAACGATGTCATCACAACCATACAACAAACTATAAAAGAAGTAGACAAAATAACAATAATATAAGCAAAAGACCTTATGGTCAAGGTTGTTACAGAGTTGCCATGCAGGCTACAACACAGCGGAAAACCAAAACACACGTGGAAACCGCCCGACATGCCCATAGGCAATCGAGTGGAGGACGTCCCCTAGCTCGCCTGGTCTTCGAAGACCTCCTCTTCAAAGAGGTCGAAGGTCCTTGGGTGGTCTTCAGCTGCTGATTAACCAGAGGGCACAAAGCCATGAGTACTTTGAATGTACTCAGCAAGCTGTAGGGAATGTATACACATAGTATTCATGCAAGGCTTGACAAGGAGGTCTTTATGGTTACTTTGCAGAAAGCCAATTTGTCATGAAATACAATACGTAAATTGCAAAGCTCAAGTTGGAAAGAGTGATACATAAGTAAACAAGTTCTTTGAAAACAGCTCATGACCACCCTGGTCACTTCCCAGACCTCCCGTGACCACCCTGGTCACGACCCAGACCACTCACGACCACCCTGGTCATGAGCCAGACCACTCGACAAGTTTTGAGAAAGTCTACCCCTTGCGTGAAATCACCAGGCAGGTCCATAACCGGGGACACGGCTATTCGAATAGATTTACACTCTGCAGAGGTTGTACAACTTTACACACAAGACACAACCTCTCTAGTTTGTCTGGCACCCGTTGATGCCCCTGCTCACGACCTTAGGTAAGCAGGTTAGAGCACGTGACAAGGCCTTTACAAGGTTCTGCCTTGACTCAGTTCCGCTCGCTAAGGTTTCGCCATCCCGACCCCCTCTTGCACCAAGTGTGTGTGTCCATCCCATGTCTTACACACTTCCACCAAAATAGAATCGAATCAAAGCATTGCCAATTATTTGGCCAAGTCCACCCCATAATGGACTTGTGGTTGCACGGTATGGCCCAGATCAATGGCTTACAAGGTTAAGTCCTTAGTGGTTGCTCAGGCGAGGCTTTCCGCATCCCATGTGCCTTGCGCACCTCAGTGCCTCTCGCACCTCAGTGCCTCCCACACCTTGCCTCGCGCATCCCGCCTTTGCCACAAACCACCCTCACCCGAGCATAAATCATTTTTGGGTTCAACCTGACCAAATGACTACCCTGGTCATGGCACGACAAATTTTATTAACAACGACATCACACCACAAATGACACAACTATGACCTCGCACCCCAATTGCACATCAGTGGTATCGCACCACAATTCCATATGTCATTAAGTCAAATTTATCATTAGTGAATCATGTGATCGAGAGACATCACATAACTACAGCAGGTCTAAGCAATATACGCACCCATGTTGGTATCACAACGATGTCCAACTAAGATTACCCAACCTATGGTGGTCCAAAGGTACATGTCAACATGTCGAATACAAGTATCCAAGGAGTCATACTGTCGAGTAGGTGTTTAGCTAATTCCCAAACCATTTTTATACAAATAGCCATGCATGTTGGTATAAAACAAAGTAATTTTGCAAACTGGGTTCAATATGATCAAAGGTCTATGACTTGCCTTCGATGAAGAGCTGAGATTCTTCGGTAGAGGTCGCTGGGTCCAAGAACTCTTCAGAGACGCCGGAATCTACACGTGCGAAAAGAACCAAATAAATACCACAAATCCAAAAGAAAACCAAAAGCTAAAACCAAAAGAAAGGCACTGAAATAGATGAATTAGGAACAGGCTCTTGGGAGGAGGTCCAACTAAGGTCGAGGGAGGTCCCGAGGAGGAGGTCCTAAGGAGGTCCCGAGGAGGAGGTCCTAAGAAGGAGGTCCTGAGGAGGATGCGACGGCACAGGCTCCAGCGGACGGTGGCGAAACTTCAAGCACGGTGGAGCTGGGTGAGAGCAAGAGAGTTGAGTGAGGCTAAAGGAGATGAAGGAGGGCTGCTCAGGCTTTTATAGCCTGGGAGAGTCACTGAGAGACTCAGAGGCTTACACGAGTTCAAGGGTAGGTGAAGGAGGAGATGGGGCAGGTAGGGGAGGAGACAAGAGGGGGAACAGGTACTGCAAAAAGTAACAGCATTTAATGTGACACAATAACATTTAATGCTCAAGGACCTTCGTGTCAGCAGAGACGTGACGGAAGGAAGAAGAAGGTGAGCAGGTCTGATAGGTGGGGCTAGTCAAAAGGGAGGTCGTGACCCAAGGGGAGGTCGTGACCAGCTCCAGGACCACCTAGAGGTCACCAAGACCACCCAGAGGTCGCCAGGACCACCCGGAGGTCTTAGACTGAGGGGGAGGTCGAAACGAGAGGAAGGTCTAAACTGAAAGGGAGGTCTAGACAGAGGGGGAGGTCCAAACAAGAGGGAGGACCAGACCAAAAGGGAGGTCGGGACCTAAGGGGAGGTCCAAACGGAAGGGAAGTCTAAAGAAGAAAAAGCTGAGCCGAGGGAAACACAGAGCGAACAGAGGAAGGAAAGTCCGACACCAGAGAACTCCAACAAACTCAAAACAAACCAAACTCGAATTAGTTAAAGTTTGATTTGGTCATCTTAAATACTTTTAGTTCCAAAATCTCAAGTTAAGCTTTAGAACTTCAACAAAACCAAATGGTTCTTTTTATTTTGAAAATTTTCAAAAAGGCTCAGAAAATTGGGATGTTACAGAGCAAAATCGCGAATTTTGAGAAAGAAAAGAGAGGAAGAGAAAATAAAAATCTTTTGCCAATTGCTACAGTAACCATCCGTCTTTTCAACTACTACAGTACTAGTCCATATTTTCAGATTATGTGTTTAATTTTCTTGGGCAATCTTGTGCCCTTACATATAAATTTTGCAATTGGCTAGCGTCTCTCCTAGTACTTCGTGCAAAACAAACTAGTTCAATCTCAAATTCAGATTGCATCTCACTAGTTCATTCCTTGTTTGCATTAAGTCACATTTATCTTTTCGTGTGCGTTCATACACTTCACTTAAACCTTTCTGGATCAGCACCTAGGCAAAGTACTCTAGCTTGGATTATTACTTAGCTTAACATCCTAGAATTTTAGAATTGAGTAGGTATACACTTACCCTACCAAGCTCCAATATACTCATGTGATGTGCATAATTTCGCTCTTGAAATTCACTCACACATCACCTTGTTTTCCTGCTGCCTTGAAGTGTAAGTATTGTTGATTTTAATTCCTTTCGGAACGGTAAAGAAACTTCACTTTCTTCAGAACTGTGAGATTGAGTGATTTCCACATGATTCCACATATACTCATAGTAGCATAGTTTATTGCTACAACTAACCATGCTAGGACCAGAATCTCTGTATCTTCCTTTTTATGGGAGTACCGATCCAGAGGAGTACCTTAAATGGGTAGCATGTATGGAGGTGGAACTTACATTTCATAAGCTTCCCAAAGCTAATGAAGTGATACGTGCTACCATGGAGTTCGAAGAATATGCTTATGATTGGTGGAGACATCACCCTGAAAGGCAATTTGTGTACTCTTGGCACGTTTTGAAGCGAATCATGAGAAAGGAGTTTGTACCATTCTTTTATGGCCGGGAGTTATTTAACCAATTAAAGTATATTAAGCAAGGATCAAGATCTGTCCAACATTATTGGTTTGAGCTAAAGCGTGCTCTATTTAGGGCCAATGTCAGTTTGGATGCAAGTGTAGTGGAGAAGAGATTGTTCAAAGAAGGATTGAATTCTGATATCGCTGCCACTGTTTGTTCCAAATATGATGATGGTATACGAGACCTTGTGAATTATGCCATAGAGGAGGAGGAGAGAATTATGGAGAGGCGTACACCATGGTTCAACAAGAGTCCACACTTCAGTTCATATTCCTACACTAGTGTGTCACATGAGAAGATGGTCAACATGGGAATTCTTCTTCGGCCAAGGAGACGAGTAGTGCTGCCCCATCACAACCCGCAGTACATGAGGAGATTGTGGTTGATGGCAATTGCGCCATTACTAGCCCACGATTAATGGAAGATAAGATGCTTCAAAACCTATGTGAGGATGAGAGCCACATAGCCAAATTGAATGAGAGTGTTGAAAATTGTGAGCTGTGTGATTCCACCATATGTGAGGTTGAGAGCGTCCAATTCAAGAGTGTGAGGGATACACCAAAAGAAACGAGTGAAGTAGATGATAGTAAAAGTGAGGTTATTACTGAAATTAACGATTTACCCTCTACTTATAGTGTTGTTTCTCACATTGTGCGGGTTGATATTAAAGAAAAGGAGTTGCATGTTCAACAACCGGCACCGTTGGAAGTAAAAGACGAGGAGATAACCACGGTTGGGGATGGAGTGCTCACTGCCCCGTGGTTTCATCATGAAGATTTGATACCTACAACACCTACAACAACTGAGGAGGACGTTAATGGTAACAATAATAGTGTTGAATTGAATATTCATCAAGAAGAGGTAAGTAAGAGTGAGAACACTAGTTTTCCTTTGAATATTCCACATGCTGAATTTAATGCGCTAAATTTACGTAATGTGGAATTGATTATTCATGATGAAGTTCTTACTAGAATATCCCTTGACATTTCTTTATGCTATATCATGTTCGATGAACCCATAGAGCTATCTAGTGTGATTGAGAGAGTTTCTGAAATTGCATGTTCAAATTCACTAGCTAGTACCTACACCTTCACTTATAAATTTAACTTGACTGGAAATTACAGTGTAGTCAACATGTTTTATGTTTATCGAATGCGCATTACATGTGGTAAGCTTGCTGAATTGAAATTGCATGTCTTGAATAAACAATCTTTTGTGCCATGTCATGATCACAATGAGATGAGTGTCAATAATAGTGTTGGCTGTTATAAAAGATTCCTTAAGCCTAAATATTTATCCTTTGCTGAACAATCACGTACAAGTAATTAGAGTAGTGCAGTTGAAGCATGGAAGGTGCTAAGAATTTTCTCCCCCATATTTGAAAAAGTTGACTTGGTTTGCCCCTTCAATATCTTGTCCATGTATTTAGAAAAGTCGAAGATGACTTTTTATCATGGGAGGGAGAATGATGTGAATGAAAGTATTGCAATGTATATATCAAATACATCATATGGCTACTGCGGCTGTGCTAATTATTTTGTGCAAAACAACGAGAATGACACAATAATTGACTCGTACATATATCACGCATATACGTTGTTCTCTTTGTTTAGTACACTTTTAGGAAACCATAATGTGCTAAACGGAAGGAGTGTGGATGACAAATATATATATATAGACACACACACACACACACAATGCATATACGTATTCTTTGTTTAGCATATTTTCAGGTTATCGAAAGCCGAGGATGGCTTTTTCTAAAGAAGGGGAGGATGATGACGACATCCCTACTGCTACTACATCTTCCACTCCAACTATGCATGATACTGTTCATGAAGCACCAATCGGTCCAATGGCTAGAGCCAGAGCCAAGCTTCTAAACCAACAGGTGCTTTTATTTCTTAATGAGTTTCCTATTGAGTATAACGAGAACTGGTTACTACCTCATGCAAATACTTTGTGCATTCTCAGATTTGAACATTGTGAAGACTTCGAAGCCAAAGCAATGGAGGAGAACCATGGAAGATCAAGGGAAGTCACTTTAAGTTGTCTCGGCCAGGTCTACGACCAGTCAATGACTAGGTCCCAGGTCTACGACCAATTCTACGACCAAGCCCCAGGTCTGCGACTAGAATCATTGTTATGACACTACTACAGAAAAGGTCTTCACAGACGGTTCAAAAACGTCATCACAGACGGTTTTGTGAGCCGTCTGAATTTATGGGTCTGTAATGATATGAGTCATCACAGACGGTTTTTGAACCGCTCAGTGAAAATGCTATCACAGAGCGGTTACGAACAAGAACCGCTCGTGATAATATTTATCACTGAGCGGTTCTTGTTCGTAAATGCAGCGAAAATCTATTTTCGCGAGCGGTTCGAACAAGAACCGCTCTGTGATCATACTATCACGAGCGGTTCTTGTTCGTAACCGCTCGTAATAGTTTTTTCCATTGCAAAAAAATCGGATTTTGAGCCAAACCAATCAAGTGCTAGACAAGAGTTTCCATATGCAATCTCTAGCAAGACAACTAAAATCCAATTAAAATTACGATGGCAAACACATTATAGGAAAGGAAACCAAAAGGTTTCTAGCGTCCCCTCCGAATGGGAAAAAGAATAAAGTTACAAAGTTAAACTAGCTAGAAACCATCTATGCCTCCAAGCTCTGAAGAACTCATCGGCTTCTTGGATTGGTCTTGTGAGCTCCTCTCGTACCTCACCAAAGATATCACAAGATGTTCTTGCATGTCGCTGAGTTCGACTCAAGCTCGTCGGCAAGGAGAGCGATTGAAAACCTCCGGTGGCGTTCCGACCTTAGGTAACACAAAATTAAGATAATTTTCTTTACAACAAACGACCAACAAATTATGTATGTTATGGGGATGTACACGTACCTTCCCAGAGACAAGGAGCTCCTCCGCATCCCTCCTCATCGTCATCGTCGGTTGTGTCTCCTCGCTGAACTGCGACGGGGAATCGAGGGTGGTCGCTGGAGCTCGGTGTGGGGAGGAGAGAGGGAGAGACTGATGGAAAACAAGGCTGTGTCTAATATATAAGGACAACGCCAAAATATTTTGCCTCCCGCGCGTGCGTTCAAAATTTTTCAAACTCCCACGCTGCGAATCACAGACGGTTTCATACAAAAACCGTCTGTGACGACATATCACAGACGGTTCGTATTAAAAACCGTCTGTGATATTGCAGAGTAAGGAAAATTCAAAGCCATGGTAAAATTGCAGAGTAAGGAAAATTCAAAGCCATGGTAAAATTGACGTGTTAGTGATTTCAAGTCATGGAAAAATCAGAGTGTTAGTGATTTCAAGCTATGGTAAAATCTTCAAGCCATGGTAAAATGGTAAAATCATCAAGCCATGGTAAAATCAGAATATTAGTGATTTCATGTCATGGTAAAATCAGAGTGTTAGTGATTTCAAGCCATGGTAAAATTGGAGTGTTAGTGATTTCAAGTCGTGGTAAAATCGGAGCGTTAGTAATTTGAATCCATGGTAAAATCAGAGTGTAAGGAAAATTCCAAGTTATAGGCGGTTTTAATACAAACCGCTCGTGATAAGATATGTATCACGCAGCGATTTTTATCTGAACCGCCTCGTGATACTTCCTGAGCGGTTTCAACATGAACAAATCGTGATGAGCATGGGAATTCACAGGCGGTTCGTGTTGAAAACCGTCTGTGAAGTATCATAAACGATTCGAACAAGAACCGCTCGTGATATTACTAAGTATCACGAGCGGTTCTTGTTGTAACCGTCTGTGATACTTCCGACGGTTTTCAACACGAACCGCTGCGTGATATTACTTCTTCACGAGAGCGGTTTTTAGCGTAGTTAAGAATACGCAGCGGTCGGTAAACCAAAACCGTCTATGATTAGTATTATCTGACGGTTTTGGTCAACCGTCTGTGATGAGGTGTCTAATATTAGCCTTTTTGTAGTAGTGTGACTAGGTCCACGACCAATCCTACGAACAGGTCTTGGCTGAAGGTTGTAGTCGTGTAGAATAGGGAACGCCGGTCGGAGTCTACGACCAGATGCCGTCATGTGCAAGTCCAAAACGAGTGGAGGTCCAAGGCATGAATAGTACTCTACGTGAACAGTACTGGTCGGAACAGTGCTCGATGTGAACAATGCTCGAAGTGAATAGTAAATCCAAAACACTATGTTTCGATTAGGAGTTGGATTCGGAATCCTTGGACGAATCAATTCAGCACCGGCCCTAGGCCTTGGTGCATGAGTTAGGAGGGCACTATAAATACCTCCGTGACCCCCATGTATCGCGGAGACCACGTTTAATCTATTATTTACAAACAGCATATGCTTGTTTCTCCTGTTGTGCACAATAGCCAAAACAGAGGGGAATTGGACGTTCAGAACAAGGGGTCGTTCTTGCTTTTTTGTTGGGAATTGAGGATTTGATGATCTTCACTTTGTGGTCAGCGAGGGTCCAATCAAGTGTGTGTTTGGGCGAATTTTGCAAAGAGCTACAAGTCTATGCATTGGTGCGGGGGATCAGCTAGTGGTTCGTCAGGATACACAAGTTATCAAGAAGCTCTACGTCGAGAAGATCGAGCACCCCGCATCAGGTGGTATCAAAGCGTTAGGTGCACTTGGTAGAACCTTTATCCTTTTGATTAGTTGTTCTTCTTTTCTGTCCTATTTAGATAAAAGCCACAAACAAAAAAAAAGTTAGCTATAGATTCAATCTGCTATTTCGTGTGAGCTTAGTTAGGTTTTAGTCCATTAGAAATTTTGTTTACGTGCTAATCATTCTGTTCCTTTGCGTTGCTTTGTCTTTGAGTACACATAAACAGTAGAAATTTTTGTTGCAAATCCCTAGCCGCATCTCTCTCTTTGCCGTGCGTTGTGCTGTGATCGTGATCATGGTCGTGGTAGTGGTCGTAGCTAGAGGTGTTCATGGGTGGCCCGGCCCGAGCCCGACCAGTCGAGCCGAACACAGGACTCCATTTTACCGATGGCTCTACCAAAGCCCGCAGGCCCAACAAAATGAATAAAAAATATAAAAAACCCTTTTTTATTCTTAAAATAAATTAAATATTACTATTTATTCAAAAAAAACATTAAAATAATACATTTTTGCTGGAAAAAGTAGTTTCGGGCTAAGTAGAAATTTGGGCTCGGGCTCGCCCATTCTGATCGGGCTTTTCAAGCGGGCCTACCGACATTTGAACAGGTCTAGTCATAGCCCAACACCTACCCACACCAGGACTTCCGTGTCGAAAGTAACTTCACTTATATCCTTTCATCAATTGAGACTAGCTTTTGATAATTACATTAGGTGCTGCTCTTGATATAATTATACACATTGTTGTTATTTGCAATTGGAGGCAAAACCCTAATTCGGCTGAGGTGCATAAGAAGAGAGGAAAGAGGCAGCCGCAAAGACAAGAGTGCAAAACACAATCACACAAGGATATTTTACCGTGGTGTTTGGAGACTTGCTGATCTCCCCTAATCCACGTTGAGGTAGGCCCAAACAAATTGGACTAGCTCCATGAATTAAACCAACAGCTCTGAGGTAAGCCCAAACGAATTGAACCGGCTCACAACTTGAACGAACACCTCGATCCACTTGAGATTGCTCTTCCTCCACTCCAGTGATGACGAGCACCAAACCACTCACAACTGGTGCCGGGCCTCGTCATAACCTTCTTAAAGAGATGTAACGTCCTAAACTTTGGCTTTTCAAAAATCTTTTGAGTAGTTTAGGTCCCTAGAAAAATTTACCAATTTTATTTGATTTAATAAAGCTTAATTGGGAATTTTCCTAAATTAAAAATATTTAATTTGACTAATATAAACATAAATTTTAATAAAATTAGTTTTAGTTGGGTTCCTTGTGCTCCAAGGAATTTTTCTGTATTTTCTTGGATTTTTTTGAATTCATTTGCTATTTATTTGAGCTCTTTTGAATTTCCATGCATTTCTTAAATCAAAAATTCATTTATAAATCCCTTTCCTTTGTGGGTTGAATCTGCTCAGCCCATTTCCATTTCTCTATCGGCCCACCTAAATTCTAGCCCAACCCGTCAAACCTAGCGCCCCCACCTGTCAGCTGAGCCATCTTCCTCACGCGCTCGCTGCCGCACCCGAGTCTGTCCTGGACTCTACGCTGCCGCCACCACTGCCTTGGCGTCTGGGTCAAGCACGACTCCTTGGGCCATAAATAGCCGCCGACTCATGCCCTAGCTTTTCCTGGACTTGCCGCTCCCGATGCCCTACCCGCCTCGTCTCAGAGAGCCTCTTAGCGTCGCTGCCTCAATCATCTTCTTCGCGATCGGCGGCAGCCGTCTTCGCCCGTTCTCCGTCATTGCACCTCCTCAAGCTGTTGCGCCCGTGTCAAGGAAATCACATCGTCCTCCTCTTCACTTGGGGCTCACCCACCAATGATCCCAAGCTAAGTTTCGGCTTAACCGACTTTGTCTTCCCCAACACCGGTGCCCCGCTGCCGCATCTGATTGGCCGCCCTCGGTAAGCTCCGAACAAATTCCTCTCGGCCACACCTTCTCCTACTCCCTCTCATTGTTTCCCCTCTATCAATTTATCTTCTCCGGCAACGAAGCTCCACCGCCACGCTCCCTTGTCACGGCCACCGCACATCTTCGACGCCGACGAGGCTCAGTGCACCTCAGGCCGAGCCGTCGCCTCCCATAGCATCAGGGCAATGCCCCTGTTTCATTTTTACCCTCACCGGAGTCCAACCGGCCGCCGCTCTCCGCCGATGATGCTGATCCGAGAAGACCATGGTTGCTCCCACCTTAGTTGGCTCTTCCGTGTGGGCCCTGTTTCTTTCTCTCTCCATTGATGCCATGTCAGCACAGCCATGTTAATGCCACCTCGTGGCCACATTGTCATTCCATCCTCCATGGCAGCCATGCGAGCACCACATCATCTTCATCGCCACCTCACCCGACCTTGCCACCTCATCGCCATATGGTGGTCGTATGCACGACGTGTCAACATCATCGCTGCCCATGTGTCATTCATCCAATCCAAGCCCTAGATCCGATTCTCACTCACTTACATGTGGGCCCCTTTTTCAGTCAACGCTAGTCAAACCCTAGCCATAAATCTAATCCGCCATGCACCATAGAACCAACTTCGTGGACATGGTCCATAGACCAATGGCCCACATGTCAACCCCTAATCCTATTTTCGGGAATTAATTATCCCACAGGTCACTCTTTCTATCTTATTTCTGGAATTATTTTAATTCTAAAAAGTCATAAATATCAATAGGTCCCACATGTCATACACTCGGTCAATTTCTAATATTTTTGGAATAGAATATTCTGGGAATATTCTATAGACCCCACTTGTCAGTTTCTCTCTCCCTTTTTCCCTTTTCATCATTTTATGTGAATTTCAATTTTTCGAGAGTCTGTTCTCCTTCGTACGAACTCCGATTGAACTCATTCAAGTTTCTAAATTCATCTAAATTCATTATCTACCTTCCAGTACCATCCAATTTCAATTTGGAGTTTATTTGATTTGTCTTTTGAATTTAGTTTGTTTTTACGCTTTCTCTCTCGTTAGACGTTGAAGTCCTGGAATCATTGGTATAGCAAGGCAAGTTATACATTTGATCATATTGAACCCAGTTTTCAAAAGTTATATTGATTCAAATTATTGCATTTACTTTAAGTATTTATTTAAATGCTTTTGGGTGTAGTTATTAATCTAATTTGTTATATCCACCTTGTCTATTGTTATGTCATAATCTTTTATCAGCCTAGATTGGTTCTTTATTTAGTTGGTTTTATCGTAGCACTATCGTGGGTTGGTTAGATACGAGTAGGTTGCTTAGCCATGCCACAAGTCATCATCTCATGTGAGTCGCAAATATAAACCTGACTAAGTGATTATGGAACTTTGTGATAAAATTGTGTGTGTTGTGTGTTATTACTCGTTGATGGCATATGTTGCACTTAACCAACTAGGTGGTAAAGGATTTAGACCGATGCAAGTGGTGGACATTAAGTTACGGTGGAGCTATGTGCATGGGAATAATAATCTGTATGACATAGTTAGAAATTGGAAGTCTTGCCTTGATCAACTAAGGACTTAACTTTGTGCGCCATTGAACTAAGCCTTACTGTACGACCACATGCCTGGTATGGGACGGTCATAACTTAGTAAGTTATGAATTCTTGACTTTGATTACTTAGGTAGTAGGTTAGGCTGCGTGCATGGGTGGAGGTGTGAGCTACCAGGTAGTCGCATCGCGGGACGGTTCGCCGCTTTCCTATCCAACGATGTGTGTCGGACTGGCTTCCTGTGTAGGGTAGTCTGGCGGTAAAGCACATCGGGAATGTCAATGGTTGAGATGAAGTTTCTGAAAGGTTTTGTTGTGATCAGCTTTGATCCAGTTGATTGCATCTTGTGGGTAAAGTGTACAACCTCTACAGAGGGTTAAACAATCTATTCGAATAGCCGCGTCCGCGATCATGGACATGCTCGAGGATTTCACACGAGGGGTAGATTTTCATAAAACTATTGGGAAGGGATAGTTGTGTGATTTAATTCATGTGGTTGTGTGAAAGAAATTGATTAGGCTATGTGTCTTTGTGAAAACAACTGATAAATTAATATTGTCTATTTGTTTTGAATTATGCTTTCAATCTATTATTCATATTCAATTGCAAATGTTGCATTTCTGCAAAAGAACCCCAGAAGCCATTCCTTTGGAATAAGACATCATCTATAAATTGCATTATGTGGTATGACTTGCGAGTACGGTTGTGTACTCATACTTGTTATAATCAATCAACAGAAGTTGGGGAATCGTCTGTCAACAAGGTCCGGTTTAAGGATTTTGGAGAACTAGGTCGTGCTACCCCAGCCGATTACCTGTGGGCATATGGACGAGCTTCACTAAAGATTATTCCGTTACATTCTGCTACAGCTTCATTGAGCTATTTGCCTTCTGAGACATTAATTGTAAGCTTTGACATTAAGGTCGTTACTATGATATTTATTGTTATTTGCTTATTTATTAGTCATGTTTGTATATGGAAATGATATTTCATCGATGTTGCCACTGTGTTTCTAGCGTGATCCTGGCCTAGTGCAGTATACACAGAGGGTCCAGAATTACATTTTTGGGTCCCAACAAGAGATCACCGCACAAATCTTCCTCCAAGCCATCTAGGTGCCGGCAAACACCAAGAGTAACAAATCAAAGCCCTTGCTTGAAGGTAATCAAGTGCCAAATGATCAACTAATGATGCACATGCATGCCAATTCTCTCAACTACCTCAAAATGTGAAATTGTGAGAGCCGCCGGGCGATTTAACTTGTAATGCTTAATCCTCCAATTGATCTTAGCATCACAAATTAAATTTCCCCGCTCACGGTGTGTTATGTACCTCCCAGGAGCAGTACACATACACCTTCACAAATAGTGTCGAACCATACATAGGATATCATAATGTCGCAAGATAAAATATTAAGTATGTAGCGAAAAGCAGTAAATGAACTGAAATAAAAATAAAAATTAACCAGAACTGGAGTCCCAATGGCTTGCCATAACCCGCAGGGCAACTGACTGGGGTTCAAACCTTAGCAATCGATGTTCTTGCGCAAACTTTCTTACCCGATTCGATCTCAACACCTGCTATCCAGATTAGTAAACAAAAGCAAACAGTGAGTACACGAATGTACTCCGCAAGACTTACGATTAACAAACCTATACGTAGCTATGTGCAAGCTCTACTAAAAGGAGAAGGATATAGGGTTTATTTTCAGCGCAAAGCAATATTTCAATTTAAATACAATGCAGTAGATTCAAATGGCAAGTTAGCAAACATTTTTAATACTTCAAATAACAGCGAGTAATTAACATTAGACATTAACAGAATATCTACATGTGGCTGCCCCGGCAGCACACAACAATAGCATGAGAAACCATTCTCAATACTACCCATCAAGTTTTAAGTTTAAAATCCAAAATGTTGAGTCTAATTATCGAAAGACCTCCCCAAGCGTGTCCATAACCAAGGACTTGGATATTCGAATAGATTAAACCCTGCAGGGGTGTACAACTTTACCCACATGTCAGACCGCTCCTTTTGCCACCGGATAAAGCACACTTTCGAAGGTATGCCGGCAGAGCTAAGTCCTACGAGACATTTTGCAATATTGTGCATTAGCTACGAGCCGCCCGCATGGGTGAAACCCTCCGTGAACCGCCCTTGTGTGTGCAGACGGGGCTCCCATGGAGGACCCACACGTTGTGTCGAGACATTGGCCCAGCAGTAGCAACCGCCAATGCCCCTCGGAGTGGTGAACCTGGACAGGAACCCACTCCGGCACACCCAACACACAGATCATTTCTTTTTCAACACAACACACACACCCACCACCTGCGACTCGAAACTAATGCACGCCAAAGTACTAAGTCAAGAGGGGTTCCCAATACCCTCATGTGGATGCACGCAATAATGCTTGGTTTAGTGGGACGAGATGTTCAGTCCTGGTTGACTTGGGCACCAAGCACACACCCAAAAGTACACCATCCAACCAATGTGCCCAAGTATAAAATATTTTATTTTTATTTTTAGTTTTTCCAAATATGATAGCATAAGGTACTGGTTATAACATAATAAAAATGCTTTATGTGATCAAGGTCATCGACAAGTTGACAACCGCCCAATCTACCGGAAACTAAGCATGACACCGAATAACATAAATAGACCATATAATATCCACCGGGCTCTAATTCACCAGTAGGATTATAAACTTAGGCTAGTGGCAGGGGATGAACAATTTTAGGAATTTCATGCAACATGATTAACTACCACTAAACGACAAAATTAACTTGACCAATTAAAGAATGCATACATATAGTTGCAAACAAGATAATAGTTTTTGAAAGTAATAGGATTAGCATGCATCAACGGAAAACTGCTTGCCTTTGTTTGTTGGAAATCTGGACATTCTCATGAACTCCTCAATTGTATTCCCAAATCATCGTCATCTAACGGTAAGAACTGACAAAATAAAAGCATCGAATAAACACCAGAATTCCAAAAAGTCTTCAAAATTATGAAATTATTACAGGATGTCGATTTTGGATGAATTTAGAGACATAAATTATTTGATTTAGAGTTGAATTGAATTTGTTATGAACTTTTTGGAATAGAGACTATGACATAAGTTTTATTGTTGATTAATTAATCATAACCTAAGTCTTGTCTTATAACTGATTTTTACCCTTTTTAGATTAAATGTGAAAAGCTAGTAATTATATTTTAGAATCCATTGTATTGGCATTGACAAGTCTTTAGCTCCTATTTGTATTAGAAAAGTCATTAGCTCACTGTTTGTTTCGATTGTCAAAACTGGTTTGTCAGATGGGAGAGCTCTTTTAGATCAACCTCTAGAAGCTATTTAACCCAGCAAAGCTATTTCAACCTCTTGTAACCAAAAAGGTAGTAGCTTACTGAAATTTTAACTAGGCTAAGATTGTAAGGATCTTTACTGCTATCGAAGTCAAGAAATTTCATTTGCTCTTCGGATCAGTTGGTGGTGAGAGGCCACTAAGCTTGTTGGCTGCTATTCAACTCCCCAAGTCTAAACAATAACCTTCAACAGAACTTCCTACTGAACTAAGGTGCTAGTGGCCAACTTCCTTCAAAACTTAAACTTCACTAAGATAGTTTACTGCTGCTTTCTGAAAATTCACCTCCACCATTAACTTTTCAACTTTGGTTACTTATGTTAGGCAACTGCCCAAAGACTAATAAAAACAAGGACATTTCTTACTACTAGAATTGGTCAAGTTGCTAACCTCTTGACAAATATGAAACTTGTCAGGTTACTGTTTTCTACAAAATTCAGAACTGAAGTGCTTGATACTGAACTTCCTTTAAACCCAACTTCAGATCTGTTAAATCCCTTTGTGTGATTAATTAGCTAATCATAACACTAGCTAAGGTACTAATTGAAACAAGTAGGTCTCTAATTAATTGAATTAGTCAGGTTATAAGTCTTTTGACAAAACTAAAAAATTTCATATTACTAAGCAGTTATCCTACAACAGCAAAAAAATTTTGAAGCTAGGTGCTGTTAACTAGTCTTCCTTCAGAACTAAAGCATCAAAATGTTTACTCAACTACTTGACTAAATGTTAGCCCTAATGTTTGATAACAACTTTTGATAGGCTTTACACCTAGGTTTCAATTGCAATCATAGAGATGAACACATAGGGACAGAGTAGAGAGGCCAGCACAGGGAAGCTCAAGCCGAAATGGGGCGGTGGTCGTTGTCGGTGGTGGAGCGGCAGTGAGGCGATGGTGAAGGCTAAAATGGGTTGCCTGATATGCAAGGGTGCTACGGGTGGTCGCGAGGTGGCCGGAGAGGCACTGTGGCGGCCGCGCGGTGGTGAGCGGCGGCCGGTCGCGGAGGTGGAATGGTGCCGGCAGCGCAGAAAAGTATAGGGGGGAAATTAGGGCACGCATGGGCACCGGTGAGTTACCTGGAGCACGTCGGGATGGTCGGTGAAGACGGAGGGGCACCGAGGTGAGCTGACAACGCGAGCACAGAGTGGCATGGCGGCGCCACCGTGGTGGGGGTTCTGGGGAGAAGGAGTGCAAGAGTGACTGCTAGGAAAAGGTAGGGGGATGCCTAGAGATGCTCACAGAGGAAGGAATCGATCCCAAGCTCGTCGGAGAAGAAACGGTGGTGGAAGAAGTGGTGGCGGCCGAAATCAGAGAAGGATGCAAGCGCGCAGCTCTCCGGTGAAGATTTCCCCAAATTGATGAGGGGGTTTTGCTCCTTGTGCTTTATGGCTCGCTATGACGCGGTCGTGGGTGGTCAAATCTCGCCAGAGTGACCGGAGGGCATCAGGGTGGCGCGGCCATGGCCTTCGGCTCTTGGAGTTTTTGCCGAGCCGAGCTTAGAAAGAAGAAGATAAGGCCAGAGAGGGAAGAAGATAGGCGGTGCAAAGATGGGGGCGTGGCGATCGCTGGCGAAGGCACGGCGCAGGAAAATGGCCGCGTGTCCCATGCAAGTCCGGCGTGCGCTGCGTGGCACGTCCCTGGCTCGGCGCCGCTTAAGGAAGAAGAAGGGGGCTGGTGATTGGGGACCCGCAGGTCAGAGAGAGAAGGGAGGCACGGGTCAGACTCGGGTGCAAGCGAACGGGTTGGGTCCGATCAAATCGAGTGTAACTGGTTCGGTCGCTACAGTGCAAAAGGGTTTGGGTTGGTCCGAATAGTTGACTAGGTTTAAATTTCAACTTCCTTACTTTGACCGAGGTTTAAAAATAGCAAATAAATTTCAAAAATTATGAAATTTCACAAATAGGTTTCTGAGGTAATATAGAACCCAAATAAATTTTAAAACAACACTGTTAATGATCTAAAAACTTATTTTAATATCAAAAAAATCGAAAAGACTTAATTAAGGAGCCTTGATTTTTCTTGAGGTCAAGATGAGCTCTAAAAATTTGACAAAATTTATATTTATTCATGATAATTATTCTAGTATTTGAATAAATTATTTTCCATGGTTCTTTATAAGTATTAATTTCAGTTTTCTTTTGGAATTTCCTTTTTAGTTGTAAGTTTGACTTGAATTTAAAATTTTCAAATGCAACAAAAAGTTTTTAACAAGCCCAAAATTTCACAAATGCACATTAGATGCTTAACTAATCCAACTTAAGAGTCTTGGGCTGTTACAGAAATACGAGCAAATGAGTAGTAGGGAATGCACCAATGGCTCTAAGTTATTCAATAAGGCCAAGACTCAAGAGCTTGGTACTGGTGAGGGGGTATTTATAGCCTCCAACCACAAATTCTACCGTTTTGGGCAAGATCCCCAAAAATTTAGTAGGTGTGATACTACCGCCATGTATTGATCCGTACTACCACACCTAGGGTTCAACGGTAATACGTTGTTCATTTAATGCTTCTGAACTAGCCGTTAAGGTTTGGTGCGGTACTATCACATTCACATGGTCCGATACTACCACTCGATGGTAGTACCGCTCGGCTCTACCAACACTACCTATTTCCAGAGGAGGAAAAACTCTAAAAAAAATGCTTTCTGAAAATAACGTACCACCAACTAGAAATTGGACCTCACAAGATCATGCAGTAGTACGCAAGACTTCATGTGCGATTATCATAAGGTGGTAGTACCGCAGTTATACTTGCGGTCATACCAGGTTTACTGACAACTATTTTTCAGATATAGTTCAATATGCATGCATGTCTTAGTTGATCAAGATGGCACAAAATAAATACTCAAGCTACTAACCAAGATCCCTCTTTATAGTACAATATCTAGCCTATAAATCTGGTCTTTCCACCAATCACCGAGACCGGTAAAAACTATAAAATGGTCCTTGGGCTACATAATACCTTTGTCTTGAGCTGTTTAATCTTTTTGTCATCTTTGCATGCTATTTCCATGTCATCATCCAAAATCCAAGACTAAACCTGTAAAACATCTTAGCACACATGTTAGTCCCATAACACATTGTTATCATTAATTACCAAAATCATTTTTAGGGGCCTAGATTCTTTCAACCATTTGCAAATTATAGTCTCATGCTACAAAAAGTTAATGCATGAGCTTCAACTATTTACAAAACATCTTCGCAAACAATAGTATCATGCCTAGAAGAGCTAGAGCAATCAAGATTGAGCTATCAACACATGATGAGACTCAAGCTACTAGACAAGACTCCTCTTAATAGTATGATAACATATACTAGTAATCTGGTCTTCCAACCAAACACCAAGATCGGTAAAAGACTAGAAACGCATCCTTAGCCTATGCTAGTCATACCTTTGCCTTGATCATCCATCTTGGAGTGATCACTTGATGACGAACATCTCCACTCCAAGTCCAGGTTCTTGACTTGATAATCATCAACACCTGATGATTTCCTTTACTCCAAGTTCTTGACTAGAATATCATCAACACATGATGATCTTCTTCACTTTGGGTTCTTGTCTTGAATATCATCAATGTATGATGATTTTCTTTACTTCGGGATCTTGTCTTGATGCTCATCAACACATGATGACATCCTTCATCCCGAATCTTGACTTGATAATCTTCAAAACATGATGATTTCCTTTACTTCAAGTTCTTGACTTGAATATCATCAACACATGATGATCTTCTTCACTTTAGGACTTTGTCTTCAATATCATCAATACATGATGATTTTCTTTATTTCGGGATCTTGTCTTGATGACAATCAACTCACGATGCCATCCAAAGTCTTCAGCATCATGGGACTCAACCTGTTTCACCAACTCATGGAAAATGTTAGTCCACATGATGATTGTTATTAATTACCAAAATACTCCATTAACTCATAATGATGAGTCTAGATTCTTCAACTTGGTCTCAATGAAAATGGAGTCTCGAGGCAAAACTAGATAGAGTTTTTCCTAAATGTCCAAAGAGAGTGCATTGGGCCAGACTTGGTGTTTTGGCTAAGTCCTTGAACTGACGATCAGGCTAGCCCTACTGGGCAGTCAGATCGGCTGGCCTGGCAGTCAGACTAGCCATATGTAGTGGTTTGACCGGCTAGTGGTTGGTTCACGCGCCGCGATGGCGGTGAACTTTGTGGGTTAGGTCAAAGTCATGGGTTTCATTGTATAGATATTGCATGATACATGTTTTGGCTAACATGGGTTAAGTTGTGAAGAACTTGTGCCCAGAAATGGTTGCTTGGTCTATTGTTGTGCAGGTGGCTTAGTGACAACTATGGTCAACGGTGAGGAGGACCGAGATTTGGTTACGAGAACCAAGGTACAGAACGGTCATGGATGTCGTGTGAGATGTTTGGACTCAAGCAAGGCACAAGATGGACAAGAATCATGGAAGACAAAGTTTGAGCAAAGGCCTTTGCGAATGTATGTTCTCATGCCTCATCAATTATGTGAATTGATGATTGTGTGTATCGTGTGGTTCTACGTGACGGTTTGCTTGTTTGTGATGGCTGTAGGACACCAGAGCTAGGTCATGGTGAGGCGGACTAGATCGGGACTAGGTTAGGAGAACCAAGGTCTAGAACAGTCAAGGTGTTTGGGACACGGGTAGGCTACGATAGCTACAAACAAAAAATTCTACCACGTAAACCAGGAAGCCAAGCAAGTAGATGATCATAGATCGTTACCACCAGACGCGCAGAGCAGCGGAAGAAGGGTTGGAGCAGCCTGGTCCAACGAAGAGCGCGTCGATGTAGTGGTCGTAGTCGATCGTCCAACGTCCAGCAAGTCGATGCAGTGGTCGTAGTCGATCATCTAGTGTCCTCTCGAGTCGATCGTCTCCTCCAGCAACCTCTGTAGTTTCTTGCGAAGGTTGCGGATCGTCCTCAAGCGCAACAATCGTAGTAGCGCCTCTACGGTATCCACACATCCAGGGCAGGAACAACCATATGCCGGTGTGCTAGCACCAAGTCGCATGGCAGAGCTCTCAGGAAGATGGTGGCTAGGGTTTCAATGGTGTTTCACGCGTACCTCCCAACAGCCTCATGCATCTCCTTATATAGTGCTCGTGACGGATCCTATCCGAACACGTTTACAAATCATATTCGTACTGGTTTGTTCCAACCCGTTAAGTGTGTGATCTTGTAGGTTCATGTGTAATCGGTTGTGACTCGAAAACCCTTTCCGATCACTAGTCGTAGCAGCTCCTAGCAGAACATAGCGATTCCCGAATACACACAAATTATATCGGACGAACCTTAATGCAATATGATCTACGATCAGGTCCTCATCACTTACGACCAGGTCCCATCTCTATACGACTAGTTCGCATGTGGTCACGACCAGTTCGTAACTCCTTATGACTAGGTTACGACCACTCTGTGATTATGTTCGACCAGTCTACGACCAGCTTGTATCTCCATACGACTAGTCCGTAACTGTTCGAACTAAGCGACCTACTCGTGTATACTCCCTTTGCCTCACGATGTCCGGTTGAACTCGGTGAGATGTTATGTCATCCATGGGTGTTCAATTCTTTCTCGTCGAGTGTCGAGATAACTTTACGTGGTGAACACTTGATTACTAGTGGCATGGCCATGCACTTTCTTTATCCGATCACAACGAGGGGCCCGAGACATCTCTCTGTTATGTTAGGAGGAAAATCCCATATCCGACCGGTCACATTCCTCTCCATGTTTCACAAAGATACCCAAAGCTACCTTTATAACTACCCGATTCACGGTGTAGCATTTGGCAACCCCTAAGAGTGCTATTACACATGTAGGAAACCATCTTGATCTCGGTCTAAGGATTATACATCATCATTGCTTGAGACCAACTAACGACACATAGAATCATAACAATCTCAATAGTGTCTCAAGGTGGGTCTTATCCAACAACATGTTCTCTAACATGTGTCCATATTATTGGTTTGATATCTCCATATCTATGACTCGTGAAACATAGTCATCAACCAATACATATGCTAGTCTATTCATATGTTTCCAACCAGGGATCGTATAAGAATAATTATTGCAGAAATATAGAGTTTCACAACCAAGTCACATACTTGGTAATAAATATTAACAATATTATTCTTGGAACAAGATAACACATTATCCAATATAATGAAATATAATCATCTCTATGATTGCCTCTAGGGCATATTTCCAATAGTCTCCCACTTGCACTAGAGTCAATCATTAAGGTATATAATACCGATAGCTCTTGTGTGTGCCTCATGCTTTGGCTGTGTGAGAGACTTTGTCAACGGATCAGCAACATTTAAATCCGTATGAACTTTGCATATCTTAACATCTCCTCTATCCACCAATTTGCGAATAAGATGATAACGCCCGAGTATATGTTTGGACTTGTGCGGCCTAGATGAAGCCACGTGAGTGCCCTTAAAGATGTCCTAGGCGGCTTTGATGAAGGCATGCGAGTGTCCCTGGGAAGGTCCTGAGTGGCCCCGATGGGACCACGTAGCGCTCCTGGGAGAGGTCTTGGCCGGTCCCGATGAGGCCACGTGAATGCTCCTGGGGTGTTTTAGGCGTGCTTTTCCTTGTCCTCACGACCTTCTGCTTTGCAAAGACCACCTTTTGGATGTTTTTTAAGGATTACCCTTTTGAACCAAGACCTCCTGTTTTACGAAGATCACCCTTTTGACCATTTTGCAGAGACCACCCTCCGTGTCTTCTTAGGAGGTCTTTGTGGATGTTTTCCAGAACCACTCAGGATGTCCTCTAGGATCTCCTAGGAGGTCTTCGAAGAGGTTGTCTGGGATCATCTAGGATGTCCCTTAGGACCTCCAAGGAGGTCTTTGAAGAGGTCATCCAGGTCCTCTTGGGTAGATTTTGAAGCCCGGACCTCCCAAGAGGTCTTCGAAGCCGTTCTGCCTTCCGATTCAACAAAAAATGTTGGTTGAATCAGCGATAGTTTTAAGTTCTTACCATTGAACCAATCAGCACTGCAATGACCACCATAGATGCCAAATCTTGTCATCAACACATGCCCCCCTGTTTTTTTGGCAAAACAAACATGTTTGCCTTAAAACAATAAAATCTTCAAATGCTTTTTAGGACGATGATTAGACACCGGCCCTATGTATGCCTCTCAGGACGATGGTGAACAACTCATAAGCCATATGTGCCTCTTTTTCTTTTGCTCCTAGGGCGATGATAAATAAAACATCGGCCATTCTTAAACATACTTTTCTAAACATCCATATATAGCCAAAATAAACCCGTCCTCTTGTTAATTTTGGCTTTTCTAATATGTAATTATATTTAACAACAATGTTCTTGATACGGCCGTGATAGCTGATCACATACATATCGCTTTAGTAATACACAACTAGAATGCAAATACTCATAAAATGGCATCCAAGGACTATACCAAAACCATGGAGAATAAAGCGATATACAGGAGCGGATTCCATGGCCGCAGCGTCGATGGGACGAGCAATGAATATCGATCATGTGATTGCCAATGGTTTTGATGACCAGATGCATACTTTTGACCTCGTGGTTGTTTCTTGGATCCCTTCGCCTGATCAAAACCATGTTGATCGGCCAGAGTTTGTTGGAATATCACTTTCGTCTTTGTTTTTTGTGCAGTTCTAGCAATAGATGCTTGAACACTATCCTTAGCTTTAATTTGTCCACCACCTATAGGGACCCAAACCACATTATTCTTTTTGCTATACGTTTGCTAGTCTTTTTAGCTCTATTATTGACAAGCTCACTAGCTATCATTATATCCTGGCTTTTTGTTACATCAGCCTTTCCTGGCCGAATCAACACTTTCTTGTCTTCACAATTAAGCACACTTAAAGGGAGATATTGTTTCTCTATTTTGTGCCCCCCTGTCTCCTGATGGTTTGCAAACCTCAATCGACCTCTATCAATGGCCGATTGTAACTGCCGGCGAAACACATTGCAATTATTAGTATTATGAGTAAACATATTGTGCCACTTGCAGTATGAGCGCCCTCTCAACTCCTCATGTGATGGCACAATATGATGATCTAACAACTTTATATGCTTTTCTTTCAATAAAATATCAAAAATCTGACCACACTTAGACATATTAAATGTATATCTTTTCTTCTTTAGCCGATTCTTTTGTGGAGACGGCTCCAAAGCTAAACAAACGAATGGTTCAGATTTGATATCTACCCATTTAGCTATACATTTATTTGAAATTGCCTTGTCCGATATCTTAGAAACATATCCTATCTCCTTAATATCGGTTTTTTCAACTTTACTACGCTTCGATCTTATATCTTCAATACGAAAATAATCATGAAGCTTGTTCCCTATTTGTAACTGGTCATGAATTGAATTTGGAACAAGTAAAGTAAACCCCATAGATGTAACACCCGGCGAAGATAATGAAAACAACTTTAATCTAAATAAACTGCCATTATCGGCCTCTCTACATTGCACAATAAATTGGCCGACATGTTCTATAATGATTCTATTTTCAATAATCAAATCAACTTTTGGTTCGGCCAAAACTGAATTTTTCCCTTCACTCATATGGTCAGCAGCCGAATCATGGGAGAGTTTGGTTTTTGTTGATGTCTTGGTGCTGGAATTTATTTTCTTACTAAATTTTTCATCAACCGAACAAGTGTTATGCTTGGCTTCTTCTATTGCATGTGCACGGTATCTACTGCCTAAATCATGCTCATAATCAGCTACTGTTGCAATTGTCAATGTGTCATGGCTAAGGCCCGAACTGCATAGGTGTTTGTTCGACCATCCTAATTTTTTGCGACGTACTACTACTACTATGGCTAGCTACAACCATTGTAGCACCAATTTGGCAGGCAACAGTGCTATTACCGATAACATCATTAGTAGACAGTAACTCTTCTTGTCTTCCCTTTTCAAACTGATCATCAATTGCCTTAGCACGAAACTCAAATGGTAACACAAAGACTTCCTTTATCTCAAGCATAGCCGACCTACTGTTTTTGATACTTTGCATAGCTAAGTTTGTTGTTTTCGACAAAATAGACTCAGGACAAGCACTGTTTTGCTCGGCTGCTACTATAGCCGAACTATTGTTCATGGCTCCAGCAAATATATTACTATTCACATCAGAACCAATCACTGAAATTTCATTTTTGTAATCCTTAACAACAACAGTCGGCAACACTTCCTCAATACTAGCCGACAATTCAACAGTAGCTAGCCTTTGCTCTTTTCTTTCAATCACAGCCGGCTTCTCTTTTTCTAAAACCGACTATGACTTCTTACTTCTAACATAAGCATTGAGACTCTCTCTCACGTCTTTGCGTATTTCAGTTGTAATAAACTCTAAATCAGCTCTCAACTGTTCTTCATCAAACTACCCCCAATATTTTTAGACCCTACATGCTGCTCAGTTGCGAGCCGAGTAGACGCGGGATCAACTTGTCGTTCTGAGCTAACAATATATGGCTTTGAGGTATCACAAAAATATGACGTTGTGGGCTGCACATATTGTGCATCTTGTTGGGGAACACCAAAATAACTTTCCGGCCATGAACTGTGAGGAATACCGAAACTTTGGGGTGATGTAGGGGATACACTATATGCTATGATGTTGTATGGAGGCACATGCATATTTGCTGAATTCCCATCTATTTGGCCATAGTCATTAATGGCGTATGGAGCTGAATTATACGCATTAGGTGTTTCATATGGTGCTGAAAAAGTATAGGGTGTAACCTCCGTTCTAGTAACATATGGTGTAGCATATGATGGCTCACAACAATTGGCCGAACCCATCACACTAATTCGTCCATGCTGATCATTCATCGGCACACTAGTTTGTAGTACTCTAGGTGGTGTAAACATTGCCGATGAGTTGAAAGACACATGCTCATGTTGTATGTTGCTAATAGCATTGAACATTGAAGCATGCATATTGTTTTGCATTGGCTGTTGCATATTATCAATACGTTGTAATTCTAAAACTGGAGATCTACAACGATTACCCAATGTGTAATCCGAATTTCTAGCCGATGCACCAAATTCATTCAATATAGGCATAGCAACATCAACATATGAATTCATTGTAACTACAAGATTAGGCTGGGAAACAGGTAACATACTTGCAGAGGTTGCACCTCTAGCTTGGCGCAGATTGATAACAGCGCAGCCTTCTTCTTGATTGTGTCCAGGGAAAAAATCCGGCTATAACCTATAGCCGAACCAATGTCCCCAATGGAGTCGCCAATTTGTGTTGACGCCAAAATCAACACAGGAGGTTGCAACTGACCAGATTTCTTCATTTTTGTAGAAGCGTACAACTAGCTTTTGAGCAAACTAGCAAAGAGGGTAATTCTCCAATTATGGCGAAGAACCGACTGTTTTACAAGCAAGAACAGCAAAGGACAGCGTCAAAATTGAACCCAGGCGACGTTAGGATTCAACTTTGCCGAAGAACCACAGCGCACAACACCTAGGCGAAGCTAGTTATGGTGTTGAGACGATGGCGATGTCCTGACAAGGTCCTTGAACCTGGCCGGGGAAGCAAAAAGGATTGGAAAAAAGGACGGGACTACAGGGAAGCTAGGGTAAAAAGTAGATGAAAATTGTATTGATCGATTGGTGATGATACAATCGGCCATGAACTTCTTCTATTTAAAGGGTGGCAGGTCTTAGCCATGAGAGCTTAGGACTCCTAAACCGAACCAATTTTACGGACATGATTCGTTATGATCTCCAAACCTTCTATAATTAAAAAATCTTTCCTTTTTGGTCACGTAAGTTTCCTTAAGGAGCTCCTGGAGAGAGGTCTTGGAGGCTTGGCGGGAAGTCTCGTGGGAGGTCCTAAGGAGGTCTCCGCGGGAGGTCCTGAGGAAGTCATCGAGGGAAGTCTTGGACGTCTTTGATTAAGCCGCGTGAATGGTCCCGGGGGGGGTTCCTAGACGGCTCTGATCAAGCTACGCAAGTGCACCGAGAAGATCCTGGACGGCTCTGATTAAATCGTGTAGGTGCTTCAAAGAGGTCCTGTGCAGCCCTGATGAAGCCACGTGTTGCTCCTAGGAGATCCTAGACGGTCACGATAAAGCTACGTATTGCTCCTTGGAGATCCTAGGCGGCCATGATGAAGCCTGGGGAGCGCTTCTGAGGAGGTCTTTGGTCGGCCCAGATGAAGCTGTGTAGCATTCCCGGGGAGGTCTTGGATGGCCCAGATGAAGCCACGTAGCGCTCTGAGGTCTTGGATGGCCCTGATAGCACCGCGTAGCGCTCCTGAGGAGATCTTGAGCGGTCCTGATGAAACTGCGAATTTCTCCTGAGGAGGTCTTGAGCGATCCTGATGAAGCTACGTGAGCGCCCTCAAGGAGGTCTTGGAGGATCCTGATGAAGCCGCGTAGCGCCCTCGAGGAGGTCCTGGGCGGCCTCGATGAAGCTTGAAGAGGTCCTGAACGGTCCTGATGAAGCCACGTGGGCATGCCAGAGGAGGTCTTGGGCGGTCTTGATGAAGGCGCACGAGTTCCCCTGGAGAGGTCTTGTGCGGCCTGGATGAAGCCACGTGAGTGCCCTTGAAGATGTCCTAGGCGGCTCTGATGAAGGCGTGCGAATGTCCCTGGGAAGGTCCTGAGTGGCCCCGATGGGACCACGTAGCGCTCCTGGGAGAGATCTTGGCCGGTCCCTATGAGGCCACGTGAATGCTCCTGGGGTGTTTTAGGCGTGCTTTTCCTTGTCCTCACGACCTTCTGCTTTGCAAAGACCACCTTTTGGATGTTTTTTAAGGATTACCCTTTTGAACCAAGACCTCCTGTTTTACGAAAATCACCCTTTTGGCCATTTTGTAGAGACCACCCTCCGGGTCTTCTGAGGAGGTCTTTGTGGATGTTTTCCAGAGCCACTCAGGATGTCCTCTAGGATCTCCTAGGAGGTCTTCGAAGAGGTTGTCCAGGATCATCCAGGATGTCCCTTAGGACCTCCAAGGAGGTTTTTGAAGAGGTCGTCCAGGTCCTCTTGGGTAGGTTTTGAAGCCCGGACCTCCCAGGAGGTCTTCGAAGCCGTTCTGCCTTCCGATTCAAAACAAAATGTTGGTTGAATCAACGGAAGTTTTAAGTTCTTACCATTGAACCAGTCAGCACTGCAATGGCCACCATAGATGCAAAATCTTGTCATCAGCAGAGGTCTAAACCAAAAGGGGGGTTTAAACCAACAGAGATCTAAATCAAAAGGAATGTCTAAACCAACAGAGAGGTCTAAACCAAAAGGAAGGTCTAAACCAAAAAGGGAGGTCTAAACCAACAGAAAGGTTTAAACCAAAAGGGAGGTCTAAACCAAAAAGGGAGGTCTAAACCAACAAAGAGGTCTAAACCAACAGAGAGGTCTAAACCAAAAGGGAGGTCTAAACCAACAGAGAGGTCTAAACCAAAAGGGAGGTCCAACGAGAAGGGGATCAAAGAAAGGCGTGGCGAAGCGGCACTACTACAGGAACCGACATCACAGACGGTTCGGAACCGTCATCACAGACGGTTTCCGAACCGTCTATGTTTGTTGGTCTGTGATAACAGGATATTATCACAGATGGTATAAAACCGTCGTGATACGAAATATCCTGACGGTTTTATTAAAAACCGTCGTGAAGTCATATCACTGACGGTTTGAGCGAAAAACCGCTGCGTGATAGGAGAATATCACGAGCGGTTCTAAATAAAACCGCTGCGTGATAGGAGAATATCACGAGCGGTTCTAAATAAAACCGTCGTGATTTACGAATATCACGAGCGGCTTTTTGTAGAACCGTCGTGATATTCTCCTATCACGAGCGGTTTTATTTAGAACCGCTCGTGATATTCTCCTATCACGCACGGTTTTCTGTTCAAACCGCTCGTGATACTTGACTTCGCTGACGGTTTTAACGTAAAACCGCTGTGATAGCTCGCACTTCGCCCACAATTTGGTGTTTTCTGGCTAGCCTCGGGAATTGCTAGCCATGCCCTCTGAAAACAAGCATTCACGAAGCAGATTCAAGCATTCACAAAAGCAGATTCAAGGAGTCATGACAACTCAAAGTGATCATTACTCAAAATAAATTACAAAAGATCCGCATTTGTTCAAGTATTGTCGCTATAGTTACAACTAGATTACAATTGTTTGCGTTGAGAGGTTTTAGTGGGGTGATGCTCTGGGTTGGCGACGGAGTGAAACTCTCCGTTGTCGTTAATGATTTCGTGTTGATAAAGGCGCAGAGCTTCCTCGAATGTCCTTGATCTCTTCGCAACGAGTGAATCACATTGTAAATTCAAGGCCTGCCACTAGCAAGAGTAAAGTGGTAAGATATATATATTTAAATTTATAATTAGGAAATAATTATTTCGAGATTGACAAACCTCAGGATCCTTCTTCCTAGCTGTAAGGATTAATGCATATGATAGCGGATATAGATTGCACATAACTCATCATCTTTTTCTTTGGCGGACCGCAAAAAATAGAATTACATATATAGGTATAGTCGGTTCGAGACGCGTTATTATGAAGTATGATATAGGATTATAGTGTTGTAGCGCATCTTAGGAAAATCCATCCTGTGTGTTAGTTAGGCGCTCTTTCCATTGTATATTCCTTTGTTGGCAACATAATTGATGAGCGACCTACATGATTCAAAAGGTTATCCTCGGCCATTTCAAGCGAATGACGACTACAATAGAGTTATGTAAGGAGGAAATGAGCATACCTCTCAGTATTCCTCTTAGAGTCTGTCAAGTCGTGCTTGTTGCGGTTTAGGGAATCAAGGTATATCACATGGTTCCTCTTGGGTATAATAACTAAAAGGATCCAATGGTACCTACTCATGTATGTCGCTATAGTCATTAAACCTAAGTTAGGTATACGTATAAAGTACAAATGAAATTTGTATAGCAAGTAGTGACACTTACCCCGGTTGTAGGGCACCACTATGTACTTCATGTTCGCCCCGACGAAGCAATGACCTCGTTATGTATTTCTCGGCGAAGGAGGAGTCTTGTTGGATGGTTTGCAACGATACCACATGTGGGTCGAGAAACCCTTGGTTCTTTCCATTCCGGACATTTTTCAAAGATGTATCTATACATAAGCAATGAGTTGTGATATTTATTGGTATTACATGAATGTAGAACTTGATTATGCGCACTTACGATGTCCAACATCGTAGAAGCGAGGCGTCGAGGCCAACGAGGTTGAATAGTTGAAATAAGTCATTGAAGCCCACGACGAAGTACCTCGTCCGTTGAAGAAATGCTTATCCTTGTATCGACGGTGATTCGATGATCGCACCCTTCTTTTGGGTCTTCGCCAAGTACCGGGCATGCAAAGCGACAAGCATATCCGGCGTGCATTATCTGCGCCGGAGCACAATGGTTTTCCGATGATGTAATTCCGGTATCGCGGACTTCCGGACTTGGGAGGCGCTTTAACGTTTGTGGATTTCGATTTGGCCTTAGCGATTGGCGGCGTCTTCTTGTGAGATGACTCGGGAACGGATCTGGCGGCACGCTTTTCTGTTGTTTGGCGTCTTCTCCACGGGAATCGAAGAGGTGGCCTTATGAGGCTAAACATGAGGTGGAGTCATCGAGGTCCGTTGGAGAGGAATGGTCGTGTCGGATCGCGCCTTCTTTGGGTCGAGCGATGTCCTTCTTGGGCCATTGGATAAAGAGAGGACGGCATCCCTAGTGTTGTGATCTCTTCGTTCGGCAAATCTTGGTGGGACGGCTCGGAAATTGACATGTACCATATCCACGGACCTGGCGTAACTGCGGCGCCGGTGGCACCGCGGTTTGACCGCCCTTCCTCGTATGGATACACCATCCCTGCTGACCTCAATACAAAGGACCCATCCATCCTTACTTGGAGCTTACAGGCGTCGGCTCCTACAAAATGATACGCAATTAGCTAAGGCGTCCTATAGGTCTATCTTTGGTGCGATCCATAGATGTACGTTACCTTGATGTAAATCTATCGGTAATCGGACGTCGTCATGTTCACAATTATGCGTGACGCGACGCTACTCCGACGTCGAGGAGGACCGCCTCCCGAATTAGCGGGCGGCTTGCATCGTGGCTCATGAGTATATCCATTTGACTCATAATGCCGCCATCTCTACTTGAAATTGGTTAGTAATCATCTGCACCAACCGGTTGTCGTGTTTCGCCTTGGATCTCTTCCTAGTCCTATCGTGTAGTAGTCGTCCGTGAATCCATGACTCCAAGGTACGTTAACCCCAAAGCCTCGCGTGCGACCCGGTGCTCCTTGTTTCCCAAGGTCGTAGATAGTATATCATTCTCCGCTCGCATGGAAGGAGCCTTGGGAAGCTTGGGCGATCAAGTCACGCCGCAAGAGGTCATCATGTTATTATAGGCACTATGAAGTGATGGACTTATTAACAACTTAGTAGTTCGACATATTTACCACACGTTGGGACACTTCAGTGCTAGGGTTTGTGAAGGAGATCTTTGCCCAAGGCGAGACTTGTGCCCTCGCTTAACCGGCTTAGGGAGCGCGGTGCGTGACATCGAAACGGGTTCTCCTTCTCCACCGCCCATTCTCGTATTTACCCGCGTACCCGTGGTCTTGAAGTCTGTCTTGGTGAGTGTTTCGTGTCTGGAGAGCTTTGTGCGCCGCACTTTGCTCCTTAAATTCGCCGCGTTTTCATAGCCACAAAGGTGTCCCATGCTTCCGCGTCAAGAATTTGTTTCGCAAAAGGCGTTTGACCCGTGTTCACGTGCCGTGACAAGAATGCTCTTGAAGGTCCTCCACGATTTACCCATCGTGAGCATCGCCGTCCGTCGCCGCGTGCCACATGTATCGGAATAGTGAACTTCTCTGAAAGTTCATCCCACAGTAGCGCCTTCGCTTCTTTCGTCGAGTCCTTCCACGTTGGTGTGGTGATGAGGACCCGTTCCTTGCAAGTATCCCGCAGATGGTCCGGAATCTCGCCACGATCTCTTGGGACTCGAGAGGACCCCAAAGTCACGACCTCCGTGATGACCGAATACCAGAGGCATTTTCGATTGTCCTCTGCCATCTCGCTTGCGTGTCATTATCGCCGACGGTGACGGCGGCCTCGTCGGCGCCTCTTCCATCTCTGCGTTGGGTGTGTCGGCGCCTCTTCCATCTCAAGGGCGCCGGTGATTGGCGAAGACGATGTCTCTGCCATCTCGCTTACTTGCTATCTATATAAGTTACATATGCAATAAAATGGATTGCAAGTGTCCCAAATTAACATATACATTGAAACTTAATAATATGCTCAACATGTGCAATATTAGCAAATAATCATAAATAATTCCAGCATAAATATGAAACAATTAATCTCAGGAAGAAGTACAGAGGTTGACTATAGAGATCAAGATGGCAAATGAAAAGTTGAATGAGCTCATACAGAGTACTAACATTCCTTAATCCACTAGCTTCTCTAAGGAAGCCTACTTCATCGAGGTCGACACACTTTCGAGTGTGCCATTTGTTTCATGCCGTGGAGGACGGCATGAAACAAAGGTACACTCAAGTGTGTCGAGATCGACGAAGGAAATGCTAAGCAAAGGTTTAATCTCAGAGGGCTCGCCGCCTCCCTGCTCCTATTATGTGCTCTCAGAAGGAGAGTAGCTAAAGAACAAGTCTTTGCCATCTCAATCCTATTGTCTATACTCTTCATCGACCCTGACACACTGGAGTGTACCATATGCTTCTTGCCTTGGAGGATTGGCAAGAAGTAAAGGTACACTCAAGTGTGTCAGGATCGACGAAGGAAATGCTAAGCAAAGGTTTAATCTCAGAGGGCTCGCCGCCTCCCTGCTCCTATTATGTGCTCTCAGAAGGAGAGTAGCTAAAGAACAAGTCTTTGCCATCTCAATCTTATTGTCTATACTCTTCATCGACCCTGACACACTGGAGTGTGCCATTTGTTTTATGCCGTGGAGGACCGGCATAAAACAAAGGTACACTCAAGTGTGTCAGATCGACGAAGGAAATGCTAAGCAAAGGTTTAATCTCAGAGGGCTCGCCGCCTCCTGCTCCTATTCTAACACTCCTAACACTCTTTAATCAACGAAGCAAAGGTTTAATGCATCATGTGCGTAAGACTAGCCTTTAATGAAGACATAGAAACAAAATAGAATCAAGTAAAATAGACATAGCAAATAATCATAAATAATTCCAGCATAAATATGAAACAATTAATCTCGGGAAGAAGTACAGAGGTGACTATAGAGATCAAGATGGCAAATGAAAAGTTGAATGAGCTCATACAGACTACTAACATTCCTAACACTCCTTAATCCACCGGCTTCTATTCTAACACTCCTTAATCCACCTCTCTTATGATCTTTGTATAGATAGAAACTAGTGATACAAATCTTTGCTCGAGCCTACTTCATCGAGCTCGACACCTTTGGAGTGTACCATTTGCTTTGTCTTTGTGGAGGATTGGCACGAAGCAAAGGTACACTCAAGTGTGTCAGATCGATTTAAGAAAATGCTAAGCAAAGGTTTAATGCTTCATGTACGTAAGACTAGCCTTTAATGAAGACATAGAACTAGAATCAAGTAAAATGATCGACGAAGGAAATGCTCACCAATAAAAGGTCTAGAGATTAACAAATTACGTACACTATTCCAACATATTGATTCATGATATTATGTGCTCTCGAAGGAGAGTAGCTAAAGAACAAGTCTTTGCCATCTCAATCCTATTGTCTATACTCTTCATTAAATGAATATGATAATATAAATTCAAACTATGAGCTCTAAACAATACTTTGCTTAAGCGTCAAACGATCTCAGCTGTTAATCTAAAACAGATTAAACTTCGATCAAGCAGAGGTTGACTACAGAGATCAAGATGGCAAATGAAAAGTTGAATGAGCTCATACTGAGACTACTAGAAGAATCACAAACTAGTCATTAGATTACCAACGAAAACTGAATACTCTCAACAGAATCGAACATGAAGAATCGTAATAACTAGCTTTCAACGAAAGTAACCAATTAACAAAGACATCATATTGATAGTAGCAAGTAATACAATAGAGCTCAAGTATGAACTAACTATCACATTCAATCTCAAGATAAGACGAGTTCATCACAGAGCATGTCAACAAAGCCCACCGATCAATTTGCAATGAACGATGAGCTCAACCGAAAGTAACCAATTAACGGTAGATCATATTGGCGGTAGCAAGTAATACAATAGAGCTCAAGTATGAACTAACTATCACATTCAATCTCAAGATAAGACATAGTTCATCACAGAGCATGTCAACAAAGCCCATCGATCAACAAAGCCGAATCGCCACAGAGGAGCAATACTCAGAGAGGATGCCGCACAAGAACTCACGGTGCAAGGAGGAGGCCGACACGGGAGGAGGACGGTGGGGAGAAGGCCGGTCTGAGAGGAGGAGGGCGCTGGGGAGAAGGCGGTCTGAGAGGAGGAGGCCCACACGGGAGGAGGACGCGGCGCCGAGGTCGGGAGGCGGCGACGCCGGGGCTTCTGACGAGGAGGTGAACAGGGGCGCCGTGGTCGAGGGCGGCGGCACCGAGGTCGGCGCCGAGGTCGGGGCGCCGAGGTTGGGGCGGGGCGCCGAGGTCGTAGTCGGCGGTGAAAACTACTGGCGAGCCCTAAACCCTAGAGGAGGTAACGAAGCGCGAGAGCCTAAGGGCGCGAGAGGAAGTGACAAGTGAGAGCAAAACCCTAGCGTTTCCGCCTTATAAAAAGTATATCACAGACGGTTTATAACGAGAACCGCTCAGGATAATAATATCACAAACGGTTCTATAAAAGAACTGTGCAGGATAATCCTGACGGTTTTAACTACAACCGTCTGCGTGATATGAACGTATCACGAGCGGTTTTAAATAGAACCGCTCAGGATTCCTTTTCACTGACGGTTATACAACGGAACCGCTCGTGATAACTCTCTTCATTTTTCCGCGTGCCTCTTCGTCTCACGATCACACGGCGCGGCTTCATCTCTTCATTTTCCAACGCCGCCACTGCCTCCCCAAATATCTCTTCGCCTCCGTTCCGGCTTTAGAAATTGTTCTATACATAGATGTGTCCCTTCTACAATGTATTTCACACAACCTCCTTGATCCCTTTCTCCACAAAAAGCAGAAATGGCTACCTCCTCTTCAGACACGCACCTTTGTCGCGACCTCTCTCGCTATCGTTGAGTCGTCTTTGCGGAAGAACACTATTTCAACAATGTCTTCACTCCTCTGTCCGAGAATTTGCGGAGCGGGTGACGGCCACCTTCCGCCGCCTTGACATTCTCCTCCGCCGTGTCTTCAGGGTGATCTCCCACTTCGGCGAAGTTTATCGTGTCGCCGACGTGGTCCTCCAAAACGGTTGCACGTCTCGGGAGGCTTGTCGTCACTTGGATTCGCTTAATCGAGGCAAAGAAGCGATCGAGTCGACCGGCCGAGACCCCTCAAGAAGAGAAGAGAGCCTATGGGCTCTCTTCAACTTGGTTCAACAATCGAGGGTCTTGGGACACACTCGAACAGCGGCGTCGTGGTGGACGATTTCAGATTCGTTCGATCTTAAACCGTCCGCCCAAGACGCCGCCTCTGAAGTGTTGAAGACGGAGATAGCGACCTACCTCCACCACTAGATAGGTTTCTAGTTTTTAATCTTTTTGTAAGCTATCGCCACGCACGTTGTTTGGCTATATATATATGAAAATTCCAAAATTTTAAAAAAGTTTGGAGGAGAAGTTACAATATCTATTTGCCCATAGTAAGAGCTAGATCCTCATCCCATCAGATGCATGAAGTGTGGAGGTATGTTGATCTGGAGCCGTGGCGGGGGCGGCCGGGTTGCTCCGCTGCGGCAAATGGCGAGAGGCGGCGGCCCATCGCGGCGGTGGACCTGAGACATTGGCGTGGCGAGAGGATCTCGCGAGCGGTTCTTAATAAGAACCGTCTATGATAACAAAGTATCGCGAGCGGTTCTAAATAAGAACCGCTCAGGATACTACACGCATTTGTAACGTAAAACCGCTGCGTGATTGAGGATTATCACGCACGGTTTGTGAATAGAACCGTCAGGATAATTCCTGACGAGTTCTATTTCTCAACCGTCAGGATAGCGACTATCACACACGGTTCTAAAAATACCGTCTGTGATAGTTGTTCGCCGCCGACCCCATGTTCGGACTGACCCAACACAGACGGTTCCAAAGGAACCGTCTGTGATGGGGCGTCTACTATAGCCTGTTTTGTAGTAGTGCGGGGCCGTCCGATTTTGATCGGGCGGTTCAAAAAGAGGTGAACGTTCGGACCGGTTGAACGCGCCAACCAGATCAGGCTGTTCAACTCAGATCGGACGGTCCACAGCGCGTGGGACGTTCGGACTGGCTGAAACGCCCACTAGATCGGGCCGCCCGTTCTGATCGGATGATCCGCAAGGAAAGGAGGCGCTTAGCTGGGCTGCGCGAGGAGAAAAGAACAAACAGAGAAGGGGAAAACAATACCCAAGTACTTCAACAACTCAAAACAAAGCAACTCGATTTAATGGAAGTTTGAGTTAGTCATTTTAAACACCTTAAATTCCAAAATCTCAAGTTAAGCTTTAGAACTTCAACAAAACCAAATTGGGACGTTACACGCTGTCAAGGGAGAGGGGTATTATCACATGTGACGAGATCATATCAAACAATATTAGCATAGCTCAAATGTCGCAGTCAATAGCAATTCTATCCCCCTCGCCCAATCAAAGCCGAAAATAGCACCGTGGAGCCGCGTAGATGCGCCACGTGTCCTAGTCCGTGCCCTAGTGGCACGAAACCCGTTGTCCGTGCCCTGGCGGCACGGACAAGGCAAGTCTGGCCCCTAGGGGCACAGTTTTGGCCAAGTCCGGCCCCTAGGGGCTAGGACAAACCAAGTCCAACCCCTGAGGGCATGATGTTTAGGTTTAAAAAATTATGAACAGTGTTTTGGCACTATTTGAGACAAAACACTATTTAACCGAGTCCCTATGGGCCGGACTTGGCCAAAACCGTGCCCCACCCTCCAACAACGAAAGTTTAATCTGATCAGCAGGGGAGGGCCTGGCGGGCGACCACGTGAAAAAAATTGTGGAATGTTTTTTTTTGGTTCATGTGATAATATTTACTTCTTTTTTACCACCGAAAAGAAGATAAAAACCATATCGGAATGTTGCCATGAAGTCGGAGTACAATTTTCGCTACGTCCTGATCAACTTCAGGTACCAATACTATTTTCACGCATGCGGGGGTAGCAAGAATCTGAGGACACCGAAAGCAAGATTTTAGTTTTTTTTTTGAAAAAAACAAAGGGAGGGCTACCGCACCCCTAGGGCCGGCCGAGGGAAATACTATGCCTAGGGGGCCGGACGAGGGAAATACTACACCCCAGTGGTTAGGATGAGGCAAATCCAGCCCCTAGGGGTTAGGATGAGGGGAATTTGCACCCTCCCCCCGGGTTAGAACAAGGCAAATCTGGCTCCCGAGGGTTAGGACGAGGGGAATCAAGCCCCGAGGGGCGTGGATGAGGCCATGTGTCGTCCGCACGGCAGCACTGGTCCTCCGGGGCACGGATAAAGTGTCATTTTTGCTTTTGATGCGTGTGCTGGGGTAGTTTTGTTATTTCACGCGGCAACAATGCTACTTTAGCAAAAAAAAAAACTCTGTTATTTGCTTCTCCACGGACTGGAATGAATTTTGAGTCCAACGTCTCATAACTAACAACCATATAATAGTTTCCAACCCCATTTGTTTCAAAACAAAAAAAAAATAGCTTCCAATCCCATGACAACCATCAGATTCAAGAAACAAATAATTACAAATGGCTTAAGAGCATTATGATTTATCACCAAAAACAGGACATGTCTCTATCTAGCTTCACCATATATATTGAAGGTGACAACTGCATTAGAATACCGGCCAGTACAACGAATTTTTGCCCTCTAGTCATGTATCTATTGATGCACTTTCACATCTAGCTCATGAATTTTTCTATTGCCTACCATCTTTTGCATGAAGGAAGCATAACATGTTCCATGTGTGACTCTTCGTGAATTTGGGACCGGCTTTTCGTCCAGTTAGCTCATGGTGATCACTGAAGCACGCGACCCATTAGTTCATGGTCATGAGGTTGGCAGCATTGTACAGCCAAGTTCATAAGGGCAGGAGCTTTGCCTCATTCCATTAAATTTGACATGTACTAACACAATTGGAAAAATGGGCATTGCGGAAAATGGAAATGGTAAGCGGCTGATGAAAACTAATGATGAAACGGTGCAGTTTATTGCGAGAAATTTTGAATAGTTGGTTGCGAGAAATTTTGAATAGTTGGTTGTACTGATGAAAATTAATGATGAAACGGAGCTCTGTCTCGCTCCATTAGCAGAAAGGAAAGAGCCCCTTTCTTGTTTTTTCCCTTTTGAAACAAGGGTAGGAGCTTTGTCTCATTCCATTAACAGAAAGGAAATAGTCCCTTTCTGTCTTTCTTTTTTCCTTTTCTGAATCAAGGGTAGGAGCTTTGTCTCATTCCATTAAGAAAGGAAATAGTCCCTTTCTGTCTTTTGAACAGAAAGGATTGATCGATATGTACACACATGTATATTAATCGTTCAAATGGAACCATCCTAAGCTAGAGAGGTTGTGCATGCACTAGCTATCCTGATCACGCCAAGCCCATCGCGTCAAAAGCCGGGCCCGGCCACTTGAAGTCTGGCAACACCTATCTAGTTCACGATCAAGTTCTGAGGCTAAAAAAAAGAAAATTTGCTGGGATAAGATCTCACTGTTAGCAGTTGATTTCTCCTCCATCAACCGAATCAATGAAATTTGCTGGGATAAGATCTCACTGTCAGCAGTTGATTTCCCCTCCATCAACCGAATCAATGAAATTTGCTGGGATAAGATCTCACTGTCAGCAGTTGATTTCTCAATCAACCGAATCAAAGACTCTGGGGGTAAAGTCTCGGGCAAGATCCTCCCCATCGCATTTTCTTCCCAAGTTCACACGCGGACTCGTTTCGGCCAGTTATCTCATGGTGATCACTGAAGCACGCGGCCCATTAGTTCATGGTCATGAGGTCGGCAACATTGTACAGCCAAGTTCATCAAGGGCAGGAGCTTTGCCTCTTCCGCTAACACGATTGGAATATGAGCATTGCGGAAAATGGAAATGGTAAGCGGCTGATGAAAATTAATGATGAAACGGTGCGGTTTATTGCGAGAAATTTTGTATAGTTGATTGTACTGAACTATGACGTTTTTGAGTAAGTTGTCATCTGGGGTGCGGACAATATGACGCGGGTTAGCCATAACACTGAATCTTTAGGCTTCAAGACCAGATTTTGTGCCCGATGCGACAATGTGTGTCCCAATCTTTTCATGAGATAGATAATCCGATTTGGATGAATACGACTCTCACGATTCGGCTACCAATCGCACACGACGAATATTCCCGCAATCGTTGAATGAACTCCGTGATTATTATCGACCTTGCTAAAAGCACGATCGACCTGACCACGAGAATCTATTCATGTATGCAATTAAAGAACAAGCAAGAACTCGATAGATAAGTAATCTGAAATTGCGAATAGGAATTAAAATTGTATTGACAAGTGGCGTTCCGAAGACAATGTCGCTATTGATCTTATAGAATAAGAGGACAAAGTGTAAAGTAGCAAAACTAAACTTCAATATAACAAAATCCACCAAACCCGAAAGGTGGCAGCCACTATGTAAAAGGAGGAAGAGGAGAAGGGAGGCGGATGCGGCTATTGTTTCATGCATGAACAGTACCAAACCCTAGGTGGTCGGCCCTGAATTACAAGGCCCATGGCCCATTAGCATAAGTGGCGCAGCACCAAGTTCCTTTACTCAAATATTGCTAAGTGTTGGCCTAAGCAACTTGATATAGACTTCATGCTAGATTCGGCTAAGCCTCAATATAGAAATATCCATTCCTCGTATGATCATCTCCATGCTTGGTGCTGCCATCATCTCCATTTAGCTTGCCCCCAATTCTTGATTCCTAAGTAAAATAATATCACTTGCTTTAGACAAAGATCATAGAGTTCATAGAATATCGATGCACTCGAGAAACGAAGTTACTTAATAATTTAGTTGGCGAGCATGCGCTCTAGTAATTGGTCCTTGCACATCAAGTTGAAGAGTAGAAGCAGTAGGGATGGTTGTATCAGTGGAAGGGATGTCCTCATCATCCCCCCCCCCGCCCTTCTTGAATTGGAGTCATCCTCGACTCAAGGTCATCTTCTGCTCCAAATATGGCTTCAAATAACCAAACAAGATCTCTAGGTTCGAATGCTATTTCTTTTCTACTTTGACTACCCGCAAGTTTATATTGTGCGTTCATTCGCTCTATATTCTCTTTAGTTGTCTCATGCATCTTCATAATCAATTCAAAGACGTTGTGTAGCATCAATGTTTACCTTTTTTGAAGATGGTAAAGGTAATAAATCAATAGGAGCATGAGGAATAAATCCATATACTACGAAAAGTTCATAGAAATATCTTCCCAGGATACACTAGGAACAGGAAGATGCATATATAAACCATATGGATTAAGACATGACTTAGCTTCGTGGCATGTAGTGCAGCGAGACACATAGCACTCGACGTCGCATCTCAACTTAGGCCAATAGAAGTGATCGGTCAAAACATCATCATCTTCTTGACACCAAAATGTCCCATGAGTCCTCCGCTATCGCCTCTTGTAACAAAAAAAGACGAACAGAGCTAAGCTCGAATGCATAGCTTGTTAGCACGAAACAAAAATCCATCATTCACAACAAATTTATTCCATCTTTTGCCTTCTTTACAATTCTGAAATATATCTTTAAAATCATCATCATGCACATATTTCTCTTTAATTGTCTCGAGCCAAAGATTCTCAAATCAAGTTGCGATAATATGGTATAACGATGAGATAAAGCATCAACAATAACATTATCCTTTCCTTTCTTGTGCTTAATGACATATGGAAACGATTCAATGAACTCAACCATTTAACATGTCTACGGTTCAGATTTGATTAACTACTGAATGTATTTTAACGATTCATGATCGTAATGGATAACCAATTCTTGGACCATAAATAATGTTGTCATGTCTCTAATGTTTGAACTAAAGCATATAATTCCTTATCATAAGTAGAATAATTCAGACTAGGCCCACTTAATTTCTTCTTTGAAATACATAGCAAAGTTTACCTTTATGAATAAGCACACCTCCAAGTCCAATTCCACTAGCATCACATTCAAGCTCAAAAAGTCTTACCAAAATTAGAGAGTTGGAGAAGTGGTGTCAGACCCCAAATTTGGAACTTGGGACCTACTGTGTATATTTGTGCCATTCCTTGGATCAGTAGCTGGCACACATAGTTACATTGTTGGTTCAAATTCATATCACGAAAATGTAAAGTTATTGCATAATATTAAACAAAGCGTAAATATACCTTACGACTTTTGATTTGCAGAATGACCGGATAGGCCAAATACTTTTAGAGAATCAGCAGCGGAAGTAGATTCAGAGTAGAACACGCGGAAACCTCACGATATGCCCACCAGCAATCAACTGTGAGCTCGCGACCTAGTTCTTGGCCTTCTTGATCTTCAGTCTTGTCCAATGCTCACATATGTCTTTGTAGTCTTCTTTTGTGCTTACTGACTAAAAGAATATAAATAGCGAGCATGAATACACAACCATACTCGCGAGCTAATACACAACGCAATTATTGTAGATGCAAGGCTGAACAAAGGAAAGGCTCATGATTCTTTTATTTTGCACAAAGCCATTTCTTGAAATAGATTAAGTAATAGCAAATCCTAAGACTTAGCATTTTACTAACACAAGTTTTATAAACCGAGTTTTTGTTTGTAAAGTACTAGTGGAGATTCTGTCTCCTATACCATTGAGTGAGTACGTCCACTCAATGCTCAGGCTATCCCGTATTTACCACTGGTCCCCGACCATGCTTTCTCAACTCTCTGGATTCCAACCTCAACATTTCTAACTGCTGGGCTCAAACCCACCCTTTTCATTCCACACACACACACACACACACCCCAATGGTTTTATAAAAAGTAAAGCTATATCAAGCAAGTTCTCAGTACTGCTCTTGACCGTGAGCACGACTATCTAGATAGTTTTCTTACTTTGCAGAGTTCGTACACTTTACCCACAAGAAATGAATCAACTTATACTGCCCCGACACACTTCCGTAGGTGTGTGGCTAATGTTGATTATCACAAGGCCTTTACAATGTCCCACCTTTTCACACTTTCACGCCACTAGGTATCACCTCCTTAATTGACAAGTTCTTTTGAAAACAGCTCGTGACCACCCTGGTCACGCCCCAGACCTCTCACGACCACCCTGGTCGTGAGCCAAACCACTCGGAACTAGCCAAGGCCAACAAGTTTTAAAAAGATTTACATCTTGCGTGAAATCACCAGCCATGTCCATAACTAGGGACACGGCTATTCGAATAGATTTTTCACTCTGCAGAGGTGTACAGCTTTACCCACAAGACACGAGTTCTCTAGTTTGTTTGGCACCCGTCGATGCCACTGCTCACTACCTTAGGTAAGCAGTCTAGAGCACGTGACAAGGCCTTTACAAAGCTCCATTATGACTTGGTTCTGCCCACTAAGGTTTCGCCATTCCTGGCCCCCTTTTGTGCCAATTCAACAGCCACAACAGAACCAAATTAAGACATCGCTAATTAGTTGGCCAAGTCCACCCACCCTGGACTTGTGGTTGCACGGTATGGCCTGGATCGAACTCTTACAAGGTTAAGTCCTTAGTGGGTGCTCAGGCGAGACCTCCTCATCCCATGTGCTTTGCGCACCTAGGTGCTTCCCGCACTGTGCTTCGCGCATCCCGCCTTTGCCACCAACCACTCGCCTGAGCAAAAAATCATTTTTGGGTCCAACCCGGCCAAATGACCACCCTGGTCATGGCACAACAAATTTTATTAATAACAGTATCGCACCACAAATGACACAACTGTGATTTCGCACCACCGTTGCACATCAGTGGTACCGCACCACAATTCCATATGTTATTAAGTCAAATTTATTATCAAATAATCATGATGCTCGAGAGACATCACATAACTAAAGCAGGTCTAAGCAATATATGCACCCATGTTGGTTATCACAAAGAGGTCCAACTAAGGTTACCCAACCTATGGTGGTCCAAAGAGTACATGTCAACATGTATAATACAAGTATTCAAGGGGCCATACTGCCAAGTAGGTGATTAGCTAATTCCCAAATCATTTTTATACAAATAGCCATGCATGTTGATACAAAACAAAGTAATTTTTGTAAACTAGGTTCAACATGATCAAAGGTCTACGACTTGCCTTCGATGAAGGGCTGAGATTCCTTGGTAGAGGTCACCGGGTCCAAGAACTCTGAGAAGCCAAGATCTACATGTGCAGAAAAAAAGCCAAATAAATACAACGAATTCAAGTAAAAACCAAAACTACCAAACAAGAACCAAAAGAAAGGCACAGAATTAAAAACGGGCTCGCAGGAGGAGGTCCAACTAAGAGGGAGAGGTCGAAGGAGGTCCTGAGGAGGAGGTCCTGAGGGGGAGGTCCTGAGCAGAGCAAGAAAGTTGGAGAAGGCTAAGGGAGATAAAAGAGGGCTGCTCAGACTTTTATAGCATGCACGAATTCAGTGGTAGGTGAAGGAGGTGATGGGGGCAAGTAGGGGATGTGACAAAAAAGGGGATTAGGTACTGCAAAAAGTAGCAGTATTTAATGCGACACAACAGCATTTAATGCTAAAGAACCTTTGTATTAGAAATGCCACAACGGGAGGAAAAAGAAAACGAACAGAGCTGACAGGTGGGGTTGGTAAAAAAGAAGGTCCTGACCCAAGAGGAGGTTGTGACCCAAAGAGGAGGTCGCGGTCAAAGGGGAAGGTCGCGGTCAAAGGGGGAGGTCACGGCCCAAGGGATGTCACATGACCAAGGGGAGGTTGTGACCAAAAGAGGTGGTCTTTGCAAAAGACCAAGAGGGTGGTCGTGGCAAGTCTTCAGACCACCTGGAGGTCACCAAGACCACCGGAGGTCCTAAAGGGAGGAGGTCCGGACCCAAAGGAGGTCTAAACAGAAGGAGATCTGGACCTAAGGGGGGTCCAAACCAACAAGGAGGTTTAAACCAAAAGAAAGGTCTAAACCAAAAGGGAGGTCTAAACCAACAGAGAGGTCTAAACCAAAAGAGAGGTCTAAACAAAAAAGGGAGGTCTAAACCAACAGGAAGGTCTAAACCAACAGAGAGGTCTAAATCAATAGAGAGGTCTAAACCAAAAGGGAGGTCCAACGAGAAGGGGATCAAAGAAAGGCGCGGCGAAGCGGGGCCGTCCGATTTTGATCGGGCAGTTCAAAAAGAGGTGAACGTTCGGACCGGTTGAACGCGTCAACCAGATTGAGCCATTCAACTCAGATCGGACGGTCCACAGCGCGTGGGACGTTCGGACTGGCCGAAACGCCCACTAGATCAGGCCATCCATTCTAATCGGATGATCCGCAAGGAAAGGAGGCGCGGAGCTGGGTTGCGCGAGGAGAAAGGAACAAACAGAGAAGGGGAAAACAATACCCAAGTACTTCAACAACTCAAAACAAAGCAACTCGATTTAATTGAAGTTTGAGTTAGTCATTTTAAACACCTTAAATTCCAAAATCTCAAGTTAAGCTTTAGAACTTCAACAAAACCAAATGGTTCTTTTTATTTTGAAAATTTTCAAAAAGGCTCAGAAAATTAGGACGTTACACGTTGTCAAGGGAGAGGGGTATTATCACATGTGACGAGATCATATCAAACAATATTAGCATAGCTCAAATGTCGCAGTCAATAGCAATTCTAACCCCCCTCGCCCAATCAAAGCCGAAAATAGCACCGTGGAGCCGTGCGGATGCGCCACGTGTCCTAGTCCGTGCCCTAGTGGCACGAAACCCGTTGTTCGTGCCCTAGTGGCACGAAACCCGTTGTCCGTGCCCTGGCGGCACGGACAAGGCAAGTCTGGCCCCTAGGGGCACAGTTTTGGCCAAGTCCGGCCCCCAGGGGCTAGGACAAGCCAAGTCCAGCCCCCGAGGGCATGATGTTTAGGTTTAAAAAATTATGAACAGTGTTTTGGCACTATTTGAGACAAAACACTATTTAACCGAGTCCCTGTGGGCCGGACTTGGCCAAAACCGTGCCCCTCCCCCAACAACGAAAGTTTGATCTCGATCAATAGGGTGGGCTCGGCAAAGCGCCACGTGAAAAAAATTGTGGAATGTTTTTTTGGTTCATGTGATAATATTTACTTTTTTTACCACCGAAAGAAGATAAAAATCATATCGAATGTTGCCATGAAGTCGAGTACGATTTTCGCCACGCCCGATCGACTTCGGTACCAATACTATTTTCACGCATGCGGGTGTAGCAAGAATCCGAGGACACCGAAAGCAAGATTTTAGTTTTTTAAAAAAAAACAAAGGGAGGGCTACCGCTACCCCTAGGGGGCCGAGGAAATCTTGCGCCACTAGGGGGTCAGACGAGGGAAATACTACACCCCAGTGGTTAGGATGAGGGGAATTTGGCCCCCCGGGTTAGAACAAGGCAAATCTGGCTCCCGAGGGTTAGGACAAGGGGAATTAGGCCCCGAGGGGCGCGGACGAGGCCATGTGTCGTCCGCACGGCAACACTGGTCCTCCGGGGCACGGATAAAGTGTCATTTTTGCCTTTGATGCGTGTGCAGGGGTAGTTTTGTTATTTCACGTGGCAACAATGCTACTTTAGCAAAAAAAAAAAAAACTCTGCTGTTTGCTTCTCCACGGACTGGAATGAATTTTGAGTCCAACGTCTCATAACTAACAACCATATAATAGTTTCCAACCCCATTTGTTTCAAAACAAAAAAAAAATAGCTTCCAATCCCATGACAACCATCAGATTCAAGAAACAAATAATTACAAATGGCTTAAGAGCATTATGATTTATCACCAAAAACAGGACATGTCTCTATCTAGCTTCACCATATATATTGAAGGTGACAACTGCATTAGAATACCGGCCAGTACAACGAATTTTTGCCCTCTAGTCATGTATCTATTGATGCACTTTCACATCTAGCTCATGAATTTTTCTATTGCCTACCATCTTTTGCATGAAGGAAGCATAACATGTTCCATGTGTGACTCTTCGTGAATTTGGGACCGGCTTTTCGTCCAGTTAGCTCATGGTGATCACTGAAGCACGCGACCCATTAGTTCATGGTCATGAGGTTGGCAGCATTGTACAGCCAAGTTCATAAGGGCAGGAGCTTTGCCTCATTCCATTAAATTTGACATGTACTAACACAATTGGAAAATTGGGCATTGCGGAAAATGGAAATGGTAAGCGGCTGATGAAAACTAATGATGAAACGGTGCAGTTTATTGCGAGAAATTTTGAATAGTTGGTTGTACTGATGAAAATTAATGATGAAACGGAGCTCTGTCTCGCTCCATTAGCAGAAAGGAAAGAGCCCCTTTCTTGTTTTTTTCCCTTTTGAAACAAGGGTAGGAGCTTTGTCTCATTCCAATAACAGAAAGGAAATAGTCCCCTTCTGTCTTTCTTTTTTCCTTTTCTGAATCAAGGGTAGGAGCTTTGTCTCATTCCATTAAGAAAGGAAATAGTCCCTTTCTGTCTTTTGAACAGAAAGGATTGATCGATATGTACACACATGTATATTAATCGTTCAAATGGAACCATCCTAAGCTAGAGAGGTTGTGCATGCACTAGCTATCCTGATCACGCCAAGCCCATCGCGTCAAAAGCCGGGCCCGGCCACTTGAAGTCTGGCAACACCTATCTAGTTCACGATCAAGTTCTGAGGCTAAAAAAAAGAAAATTTGCTGGGATAAGATCTCACTGTTAGCAGTTGATTTCTCCTCCATCAACCGAATCAATGAAATTTGCTGGGATAAGATCTCACTGTCAGCAGTTGATTTCCCCTCCATCAACCGAATCAATGAAATTTGCTGGGATAAGATCTCACTGTCAGCAGTTGATTTCCCCTCAATCAACCGAATCAAAGACTCTGGGGGTAAAGTCTCGGGCAAGATCCTCCCCATCGCATTTTCTTCCCAAGTTCACACGCGGACTCGTTTCGGCCAGTTATCTCATGGTGATCACTGAAGCACGCGGCCCATTAGTTCATGGTCATGAGGTCGGCAACATTGTACAGCCAAGTTCATCAAGGGCAGGAGCTTTGCCTCTTCCGCTAACACGATTGGAATATGAGCATTGCGGAAAATGGAAATGGTAAGCGGCTGATGAAAATTAATGATGAAACGGTGCGGTTTATTGCGAGAAATTTTGTATAGTTGATTGTACTGAACTATGACGTTTTTGAGTAAGTTGTCATCTGGGGTGCGGACAATATGACGCGGGTTAGCCATAACACTGAATCTTTAGGCTTCAAGACCAGATTTTGTGCCCGATGCGACAATGTGTGTCCCAATCTTTTCATGAGATAGATAATCCGATTTGGATGAATACGACTCTCACGATTCGGCTACCAATCGCACACGACGAATATTCCCACAATCGTTGAATGAACTCCGTGATTATTATCGACCTTACTAAAAGCACGATCGACCTGACCACGAAGATCTATTCATGTATGCAATTAAAGAACAAGCAAGAACTCGATAGATAAGTAATCTGAAATTGCGAATAGGAATTAAAATTGTATTGACAAGTGGCGTTCCGAAGACAATGTCGCTATTGATCTTATCGAATAAGAGGACAAAGTGTAAAGTAGCAAAACTAAACTTCAATATAACAAAATCCACCAAACCCGAAAGGTGGCAGCCACTATGTAAAAGGAGGAAAAGGAGAAGGGAGGCGGATGCGGCTATTGTTTCACGCGTGAACAGTACCAAACCCTAGGTGGTCGGCCCTGAATTACAAGGCCCATGGCCCATTAGCATAAGTGGCGCAGCACCAAGTTCCTTTACTCAAATATTGCTAAGTGTTGGCCTAAGCAACTTGATATAGACTTCATGCTAGATTCGGCTAAGCCTCAATATAGAAATATCCATTCCTCGTATGATCATCTCCATGCTTGGTGCTGCCATCATCTCCATTTAGCTTGCCCCCGATTCTTGATTCCTAAGTAAAATAATATCACTTGCTTTAGACAGCATCATAGAGTTCATAGAATATCGATGCACTCCGAGAAACGAAGTTACTTAATAATTTAGTTGGCGAGCATGCGCTCTAGTAATTGGTCCTTGCACATCAAGTTGAAGAGTAGAAGCAGTAGGGATGGTTGTATCAGTGGAAGGGATGTCCTCATCATCCCCCCCCCCTTCTTGAATTGGAGTCATCCTCGACTCAAGGTCATCTTCTGCTCCAAATATGGCTTCAAATCTACAATGTTAAATGTGAGACTAACCCCAAAATCTTCAGGCGGATCAAGCTTATATGCATTATCATTAATCTTTTCTAACACTTTAAATGGACCATCAGCTCTAGGCATCAATTTTGATTTTCTCAAGTCAAAGAACCTATCTTTGCGCAAATGCAACCAAACAAGATCTCTAGGTTCGAATGCTATTTCTTTTCTACTTTGACTACCCGCAAGTTTATATTGTGCGTTCATTCGCTCTATATTCTCTTTAGTTGTCTCATGCATCTTCATAATCAATTCAGCACGTTGTGTAGCATCAATGTTTACCTTTTTTTGAAGATGGTAAAGGTAATAAATCAATAGGAGCATGAGGAATAAATCCATATACTACCTGAAAAGTTCATAGAAATATCTTCCCAGGATACACTAGGAACAGGAAGATGCATATATAAACCATATGGATTAAGACATGACTTAGCTTCGTGGCATGTAGTGCAGCGAGAAACATAGCACTCGACGTCGCATCTCAACTTAGGCCAATAGAAGTGATCGGTCAAAACATCATCTGTCTTCTTGACACCAAAATGTCCCATGAGTCCTCCGCTATGCGCCTCTTGTAACAAAAAAAGACGAACAGAGCTAACTGGAATGCATAGCTTGTTAGCACGAAACAAAAAATCCATCATTCACAACAAATTTATTCCATCTTTTGCCTTCTTTACAATTCTGAAATATATCTTTAAAATCATCATCATGCACATATTTCTCTTTAATTGTCTCTGAGCCAAAGATTCTGAAATCAAGTTGCGATAATATGGTATAACGATGAGATAAAGCATCAACAATAACATTATCCTTTCCTTTCTTGTGCTTAATGACATATGGAAACGCTTCAATGAACTCAACCATTTAACATGTCTACGGTTCAGATTTGATTAACTACGAATGTATTTTAACGATTCATGATCAGAATGGATAACCAATTCTTCGGACCATAAATAATGTTGTCATGTCTCTAATGTTTGAACTAAAGCATATAATTCCTTATCATAAGTAGAATAATTCAGACTAGGCCCACTTAATTTCTTGCTGAAATACGCAACAGGTTTACCTTTATGAATAAGCACACCTCCAAGTCCAATTCCACTAGCATCACATTCAAGCTCAAAAAGTCTTACCAAAATTAGAGAGTTGGAGAAGTGGTGTCAGACCCCAAATTTGGAACTTGGGACCTACTGTGTATATTTGTGCCATTCCTTGGATCAGTAGCTGGCACACATAGTTACATTGTTGGTTCAAATTCATATCACGAAAATGTAAAGTTATTGCATAATATTAAACAAAGCGTAAATATACCTTACGACTTTTGATTTGCGTAATGACCGGATAGGCCAAATACTTTTAGAGAATCAAGAATGAAGTAGATTTGAGTAGAACACGCGAAACCTCACGATATGCCCACCAAAGAATCAACTGTGAGCTCATGACCTAGTTCTTGGCCTTCTTGATCTTCAATCTTGTCCAATGCTCACATATGTCTCGTAGTCTTCTTTTGTGCTTATCGACTAAAAGAATATAAATAGCGAGCATGAATACACAACCATACTCATGAGCTAATACACAACGCAATTATTGTAGATGCAAGGTGAACAAAGGAAAGGCTCATGATTCTTTTATTTTGCACAAAGCCATTTCTTGAAATAGATTAAGTAATAGCAAATCCTAAGACTTAGCATTTTACTAACACAAGTTTTATAAACCGAAGTTTTTGTTTGTAAAGTACTAGTGGAGATTCTGTCTCCTATACCATTGAGTGAGTACGTCCACTCAATGCTCAGGCTATCCCGTATTTACCACTGGTCCCCGACCATGCTTTCTCAACTCTCTGGATTCCAACCTCAACATTTCTAACTGCTGGGCTCAAACCCACCCTTTTCATTCCACACACACACACACACACACACACACACACACCCCAATGGTTTTATAAAAAGTAAAGCTATATCAAGCAAGTTCTCAGTACTGCTCTTGACCGTGAGCACGACTATCTAGATAGTTTTCTTACTTTGCAGAGTTCGTACACTTTACCCACAAGAAATGAATCAACTTATACTGCCCCGACACACTTCCGTAGGTGTGTGGCTAATGTTGATTATCACAAGGCCTTTACAATGTCCCACCTTTTCACACTTTCACGCCACTAGGTATCACCTCCTTAATTGACAAGTTCTTTTGAAAACACTCGTGACCACCTCGGTCATGCCCAGACCTCTCACGACCACCCCGGTCGTGAGCCAAACCACTGAACTAGCCAAGGCCAACAAGTTTTAAAAGATTTACATCTTGCGTGGAATCACCACCATGTCCATAACCAGGACACGGCTATTCAATAGATTTTTCACTCTGCAGAGGTGTACACTTTACCCACAAGACACGAAGTTCTCTAGTTTGTTTGGCACCTGCCGATGCCACCGCCACTACCTTAGGTAAGCAGCCTAGAGCACGTGACAAGGCCTTTACAAAGCTCCATTATGACTTGGTTCTGCCCACTAAGGTTTCGCCATTCCTGGCCCCCTTTTGTGCCAATTCAACAGCCACAACAGAACCAAATCAAGACATCGCTAATTAGTTGGCCAAGTCCACCCACCCTGGACTTGTGGTTGCACGGTATGGCCTGGATCGAACTCTTACAAGGTTAAGTCCTTAGTGGGTGCTCAGGCGAGACCTCCTCATCCCATGTGCTTTGCGCACCTAGGTGCTTCCTCAGACTGCGTTCACAAGATCCCGCCTTTGCCACCAACCACTCGCCGAGCAAAAATCATTTTGGGTCCAACTCCTACCAAATGACCACCCGGTCATGGCACAACAAATTTTATTAATAACGATGATCGCACCACAAATGACACAACTATGATTTCGCACCACAGATTTGTACATCGCTGGTACCGCACCACAATTCCATATGTTATTAAGTCAAATTTATTATCAAATAATCATGATGCTCGAGAGACATCACATAACTAAAGGTGTCTAAGCAATATATGCACCCATGTTGGTTATCACAAAGAGGTCCAACTAAGGTTACCCAACCTATGGTGGTCCAAAGAGTACATGTCAACATGTATAATACAAGTATTCAAGGGGCCATACTGCCAAGTAGGTGATTAGCTAATTCCCAAATCATTTTTATACAAATAGCCATGCATGTTGATACAAAACAAAGTAATTTTTGTAAACTAGGTTCAACATGATCAAAGGTCTACGACTTGCCTTCGATGAAGGGCTGAGATTCCTTGGTAGAGGTCACCGGGTCCAAGAACTCTGAGAAGCCAAGATCTACATGTGCAGGAAAAAAGCCAAATAAATACAACGAATTCAAGTAAAAACCAAAACTACCAAACAAGAACCAAAAGAAAGGCACAGAATTAAAAACGGGCTCGCAGGAGGAGGTCCAACTAAGAGGGAGAGGTCGGAGGAGGTCCTGAGGGGGAGGTCCTGAGGGGGAGGTCCTGAGCAGAGCAAGAAAGTTGGAGAAGGCTAAGGGAGATAAAAGAGGGCTGCTCAGACTTTTATAGCATGCACGAATTCAGTGGTAGGTGAAGGAGGTGATGGGGGCAAGTAGGGGATGTGACAAAAAAGGGGATTAGGTACTGCAAAAAGTAGCAGTATTTAATGCGACACAACAGCATTTAATGCTAAAGAACCTTTGTATTAGAAATGCCACAACGGGAGGAAAAAGAAAACGAACAGAGCTGACAGGTGGGGTTGGTAAAAAAGAAGGTCCTGACCCAAGAGGAGGTTGTGACCCAAAGAGGAGGTCGCGGTCAAAGGGGAAGGTCGCGGTCAAAGGGGGAGGTCACGGCCCAAGGGATGTCACATGACCAAGGGGAGGTCGTGACCAAAAGAGGTGGTCTTTGCAAAAAACCAAGAGGGTGGTCGTGGCAAGTCTTCAGGACCACCCGGAGGTCACCAAGACCACCCGGAGGTCCTAAAGGGAGGGAGGTCTGGACCCAAAGGGAGGTCTAAACAGAAAGGAGATCTGGACCTAAGGGGGGGGTCCAAACCAACAAGGAGGTCTAAACCAAAAGAAAGGTCTAAACCAAAAGGGAGGTCTAAACCAACAGAGAGGTCTAAACCAAAAGAGAGGTCTAAACAAAAAAGGGAGGTCTAAACCAACAGGAAGGTCTAAACCAACAGAGAGGTCTAAATCAATAGAGAGGTCTAAACCAAAAGGGAGGTCCAACGAGAAGGGGATCAAAGAAAGGCGCGGCGAAGCAGGGCCGTCCGATTTTGATCGGGCAGTTCAAAAAGAGGTGAACGTTCGGACCGGTTGAACGCGTCAACCAAATTGAGCCGTTCAACTCAGATCGGACGGTCCACAGCGCGTGGGACGTTCGGACTGGCCGAAACGCCCACTAGATCAGGCCATCCATTCTAATCGGATGATCCGCAAGGAAAGGAGGCGCGGAGCTGGGCTGCGCGAGGAGAAAGGAACAAACAGAGAAGGGGAAAACAATACCCAAGTACTTCAACAACTCAAAACAAAGCAACTCGATTTAATTGAAGTTTGAGTTAGTCATTTTAAACACCTTAAATTCCAAAATCTCAAGTTAAGCTTTAGAACTTCAACAAAACCAAATGGTTCTTTTTATTTTGAAAATTTTCAAAAAGGCTCAGAAAATTAGGACGTTACACGTTGTCAAGGGAGAGGGGTATTATCACATGTGACGAGATCATATCAAACAATATTAGCATAGCTCAAATGTCGCAGTCAATAGCAATTCTAACCCCCCTCGCCCAATCAAAGCCGAAAATAGCACCGTGGAGCCGTGCGGATGCGCCACGTGTCCTAGTACGTGCCCTAGTGGCACGAAACCCGTTGTTCGTGCCCTAGTGGCACGAAACCCGTTGTCCGTGCCCTGGCGGCACGGACAAGGCAAGTCTCGCCCCTAGGGGCACGCTTTTGGTTAAGTCCGGCCCCGTGGGCTAGGACAAGCCAAGTCCGACCGAGGGCATGATGTTTAGGTTTAAAAATTATGAACAGTGTTTTGGCACTATTTGAGACAAAACACTATTTAACCGAGTCCCTGTGGGCCGGACTTGGCCAAAACCGTGCCCCTCCCCCAACAACGAAAGTTTGATCTGATCAGCAGGGGTGGGCCTGTCGGGCGGCCACGTGAAAAAAAATTGTGGAATGTTTTTTTTTGGTTCATGTGATAATATTTACTTCTTTTTTACCACCGGAAAGAAGATAAAAATCATATCGGAATGTTGCCATGAAGTCGGAGTACGATTTTCGCTACGTCCCGATCGACTTCGGGTACCAATACTATTTTCACGCATGCGGGTGTAGCAAGAATCCGAGGACACCGAAAGCAAGATTTTAGTTTTTTTAAAAAAACAAAGGGAGGGCTACCGCGCCCCTAGGGCCGGCCGAGGGAAATACTGCGCCACTAGGGGGTCAGACGAGGGAAATACTACACCCCAGTGGTTAGGATGAGGGGAATTTGGCCCCCCGGGTTAGAACAAGGCAAATCTGGCTCCCGAGGGTTAGGACGAGGGGAATTAGGCCCCGAGGGGCGCGGACGAGGCCATGTGTCGTCCGCACGGCAACACTGGTCCTCCGGGGCACGGATAAAGTGTCATTTTTGCCTTTGATGCGTGTGCAGGGGTAGTTTTGTTATTTCACGTGGCAACAATGCTACTTTAGCAAAAAAAAAAAAAAAACTCTGCTGTTTGCTTCTCCACGGACTGGAATGAATTTTGAGTCCAACGTCTCATAACTAACAACCATATAATAGTTTCCAACCCCATTTGTTTCAAAACAAAAAAAATAGCTTCCAATCCCATGGCAACCATCAGATTCAAGAAACAAATAATTACAAATGGCTTAAGAGTATTATGATTTATCACCAAAAACAGGACATGTCTCTATCTAGCTTCACCATATATATTGAAGGTGACAACTGCATTAGAATACCGGCCAGTACAACGAATTTTTGCCCTCTAGTCATGTATCTATTGATGCACTTTCACATCTAGCTCATGAATTTTTCTATTGCCTACCATCTTTTGCATGAAGGAAGCATAACATGTTCCATGTGTGACTCTTCGTGAATTTGGGACCGGCTTTTCGTCCAGTTAGCTCATGGTGATCACTGAAGCACGCGACCCATTAGTTCATGGTCATGAGGTTGGCAGCATTGTACAGCCAAGTTCATAAGGGCAGGAGCTTTGCCTCATTCCATTAAATTTGACATGTACTAACACAATTGGAAAATTGGGCATTGCGGAAAATGGAAATGGTAAGCGGCTGATGAAAACTAATGATGAAACGGTGCAGTTTATTGCGAGAAATTTTGAATAGTTGGTTGTACTGATGAAAATTAATGATGAAACGGAGCTCTGTCTCGCTCCATTAGCAGAAAGGAAAGAGCCCTTTCTTGTTTTTTTTCCCTTTGAAACAAGGGTAGGAGCTTTGTCTCATTCCAATAACAGAAAGGAAATAGTCCCCTTCTGTCTTTCTTTTTTTCCTTTTCTGAATCAAGGGTAGGAGCTTTGTCTCATTCCATTAAGAAAGGAAATAGTCCCTTTCTGTCTTTTGAACAGAAAGGATTGATCGATATGTACACACATGTATATTAATCGTTCAAATGGAACCATCCTAAGCTAGAGAGGTTGTGCATGCACTAGCTATCCTGATCACGCCAAGCCCATCGCGTCAAAAGCCGGGCCCGGCCACTTGAAGTCTGGCAACACCTATCTAGTTCACGATCAAGTTCTGAGGCTAAAAAAAAAGAAAATTTGCTGGGATAAGATCTCACTGTTAGCAGTTGATTTCTCCTCCATCAACCGAATCAATGAAATTTGCTGATAAGATCTCACTGTCAGCAGTTGATTTCCTCCATCAACCGAATCAATGAAATTTGCTGGGATAAGATCTCACTGTCAGCAGTTGATTTCTCAATCAACCGAATCAAAGACTCTGGGGTAAAGTCTCGGGCAAGATCCTCCCCATCGCATTTTCTTCCCAAGTTCACACGCGGACTCGTTTCGGCCAGTTATCTCATGGTGATCACTGAAGCACGCGGCCCATTAGTTCATGGTCATGAGGTCGGCAACATTGTACAGCCAAGTTCATCAAGGGCAGGAGCTTTGCCTCTTCCGCTAACACGATTGGAATATGAGCATTGCGGAAAATGGAAATGGTAAGCGGCTGATGAAAATTAATGATGAAACGGTGCGGTTTATTGCGAGAAATTTTGTATAGTTGATTGTACTGAACTATGACGTTTTTGAGTAAGTTGTCATCTGGGGTGCGGACAATATGACGCGGGTTAGCCATAACACTGAATCTTTAGGCTTCAAGACCAGATTTTGTGCCCGGCGACAATGTGTGTCCCAATCTTTTCATGAGATAGATAATCCGATTTGGATAAATCGACTCTCACGATTCGCTACCAATCGCATTACCCATTTAATATTCCCGCAATCGTTGAATGAACTCCGTGATTATTATCGACCTTGCTAAAAGCACGATCGACCTGACCACGAAGATCTATTCATGTATGCAATTAAAGAACAAGCAAGAACTCGATAGATAAGTAATCTGAAATTGCGAATATGAATTAAAATTGTATTGACAAGTGGCGTTCCGAAGACAATGTCGCTATTGATCTTATCGAATAAGAGGACAAAGTGTAAAGTAGCAAAACTAAACTTCAATATAACAAAATCCACCAAACCCGAAAGGTGGCAGCCACTATGTAAAAGGAGGAAGAGGAGAAGGGAGGCGGATGCGGCTATTGTTTCACGCGTGAACAGTACCAAACCCTAGGTGGTCGGCCCTGAATTACAAGGCCCATGGCCCATTAGCATAAGTGGCGCAGCACCAAGTTCCTTTACTCAAATATTGCTAAGTGTTGGCCTAAGCAACTTGATATAGACTTCATGCTAGATTCGGCTAAGCCTCAATATAGAAATATCCATTCCTCGTATGATCATCTCCATGCTTGGTGCTGCCATCATCTCCATTTAGCTTGCCCCGATTCTTGATTCCTAAGTAAAATAATATCACTTGCTTTAGACAAAGATCATAGAGTTCATAGAATATCGATGCACTCCGAGAAACGGTTACTTAATAATTTAGTTGGCGAGCATGCGCCTAGTAATTGGTCCTTGCACATCAAGTTGAAGAGTAGAAGCAGTATGGATGGTTGTATCAGTGGAAGGGATGTCCTCATCATCCCCCCTTCTTGAATTGGAGTCATCCTCGACTCAAGGTCATCTTCTGCTCCAAATATGGCTTCAAATCTACAATGTTAAATGTGAGACTAACCCCAAAATCTTCAGGCGGATCAAGCTTATATGCATTATCATTAATCTTTTCTAACACTTTAAATGGACCATCAGCTCTAGGCATCAATTTTGATTTTCTCAAGTCAAAGAACCTATCTTTGCGCAAATGCAACCAAACAAGATCTCTAGGTTCGAATGCTATTTCTTTTCTACTTTGACTACCCGCAAGTTTATATTGTGCGTTCATTCGCTCTATATTCTCTTTAGTTGTCTCATGCATCTTCATAATCAATTCAGCACGTTGTGTAGCATCAGTGTTTACCTTTTTTGAAGATGGTAGAGGTAATAAATCAATAGGAGCGTGAGGAATAAATCCATATACTACCTGAAAAGTTCATAGAAATATCTTCCCAGGGTACACTAGGAACAGGAAGATGCATATATAAACCATATGGATTAAGACATGACTTAGCTTCGTGGCATGTAGTGCAGCGAGACACATAGCGCTTGACGTCGCATCTCAACTTAGGCCAATAGAAGTGATCGGTCAAAATATCATCTGTCTTCTTGACACCAAAATGTCCCATGAGTCCTCCGCTATGCGCCTCTTGTAACAAAAAAAGACGAACAGAGCTAACTGGAATGCATAGCTTGTTAGCACGAAACAAAAAATCCATCATTCACAACAAATTTATTCCATCTTTTGCCTTCTTTACAATTCTGAAATATATCTTTAAAATCATCATCATGCACATATTTCTCTTTAATTGTCTCTGAGCCAAAGATTCTGAAATCAAGTTGCGATAATATGGTATAACGATGAGATAAAGCATCAACAATAACATTATCCTTTCCTTTGTTGTGCTTAGTGACATATGGAAACGATTCAATGAACTCAACCATTTAACATGTCTACGGTTCAGATTTGATTAACTACGAATGTATTTTAACGATTCATGATCAGAATGGATAACCAATTCTTCGGACCATAAATAATGTTGTCATGTCTCTAATGTTCGAACTAAAGCATATAATTCCTTATCATAAGTAGAATAATTCAGACTAGGCCCACTTAATTTCTTGCTGAAATACGCAACAGGTTTACCTTTATGAATAAGCACACCTCCAAGTCCAATTCCACTAGCATCACATTCAAGCTCAAAAGTCTTACCAAAATTAGAGAGTTGGAGAAGTGGTGTCAGACCCCAAATTTGGAACTTGGGACCTACTGTGTATATTTGTGCCATTCCTTGGATCAGTAGCTGGCACACATAGTTACATTGTTGGTTCAAATTCATATCATGAAAATGTAAAGTTATTGCATAATATTAAACAAAGTGTAAATATACCTTACGACTTTTGATTTGCAGAATGACCGGATAGGCCAAATACTTTTAGAGAATCAGCAGCGGAAGTAGATTCAGAGTAGAACACGCGGAAACCTCACGATATGCCCACCGGCAATCAACTGTGAGCTCGCGACCTAGTTCTTGGCCTGCTTGATCTTCAATCTTGTCCAATGCTCACATATGTCTCTGTAGTCTTCTTTTGTGCTTACTGACTAAAAGAATATAAATAGCGAGCATGAATACACAACCATACTCGCGAGCTAATACACAATGCAATTATTATAGATGCAAGGCTGAACAAAGGAAAGGCTTATGATTCTTTTATTTTGCACAAAGCCATTTCTTGAAATAGATTAAGTAATAGCAAATCCTAAGACTTAGCATTTTACTAACACCAGTTTTATAAACCGAATTTTTGTTTGTAAAGTACTAGTGGAGATTCTGTCTCATATACCATTGAGTGAGTACGTCCACTCAATGCTCAGGCTATCCCGTATTTACCACTAGTCCCCGACCATGCTTTCTCAACTCTCTGGATTCCAACCTCAACATTTCTAACTGTTGGGCTCAAACCCACCCTTTTCATTCCCCCCCACACACACACACCCCAATGGTTTTATAAAAAGTAAAGCTATATCAAGCAAGTTCTCAGTACTGCTCTTGACCGTGAGCACGACTATCTAGATAGTTTTCTTACTTTGCAGAGTTCGTACACTTTACCCACAAGAAATGAATCAACTTATACTGCCCCGACACACTTCCGCAGGTGTGTGGCTAATGTTGATTATCACAAGGCCTTTACAATGTCCCACTTTTTCGCACTTTCACGCCGCTAGGTATCACCTCCTTAGGCCGTGCCCCCGGGAGGTCTCCCATTGACGCCATGCAGATCGGTGACTCCCTTGCCCTTTGTACACTCCACACATCCACTACTGGTGAAATTGCGAGGAGGCGGACAAATTAGTTAGCCAGGTCTTGGATGTTACAAACTTGTGGTTGTACTATTTTACATGAGAGAACGTTACCAGATTCGGTCCTTAATTGACTTGGGTGGTACATCCACATACCAACTCTCTCTCGTGCACCCGGTACCGGCCATATTTTCCAGCCACCCAAGTCGAAATCTGTTTTTCAGGTTTTTCTTTTGTTTTCAAAATAACCTTTAATCCAACATACCAGCTAGGCTTACAGCCTCGACTGCCCAATTTCATTTTCAAAGTTTTGATTGATGTCGGGCAACTTAATGCCCGAATGACATTGTATCTAAGCAAGGCTAAGCATGACACTTAGATACAGACTTATAACTAGTATGTTAACCATTAATTCTAGGGTGACAAGGATAGCATCTAAATTCAAGGATTGAAAGTTTATACACAATTATTGTTAAGGCATTAACTATGAGCTAGACCAATATATTTGTATAAAACATAGCAATGCAATTTCATAATTTAAGACAATATAATTGCAAACAGTAGGTGCAATATGATCAAAGTATTGACTCACATTGCTCAATATTCTGATTCGGCTCAATATGTTTGTAGGATCAAGGATAACCGACTAGAGGGGGGTGAATAGGAGGTTTTTAAACTTTTTTAAAAATTTAACAATTTTAGCCAATTAATAACTTAGTCTAAGCAAGTTACACTTCTAGCTAAGCAATTCAATCACAATAAACAAGCTAGAAATATAAATGCGGAAAGTAAAGACTAGAAATAACCACAATGACACGACGATGTTTTTCCCGTGGTATCGAAGACTTGCCGGTCTTCACTAGTCCATGTTGAGGAAGCTTGACACCTCAAGCTGGCTCCACGAATTAAGCCTTCCCTCGATTCACTATGGTTGTTCTTCCTCCGCTCCGGAGATGGTGAACACCGAACCACTCACAAGCTTGCACCGGGCCTCTTCACAATCTTCCTTGAAGAGATCACCGTGCTCCACCACCAAACCGTCTAGGAGTGCGGCAACACTCCAAGAGTAATAGACCAACGGTCTTCACTTGACGGCACTCAAATGCAAATGGATCAACTAGGAGTATGAATGCACTTGAATGAATCTTAACAAGCTCACAATAAATCCATAAGAGTGTTTTTTTAGTGTTGAGTGAATGCACAAAGCTCTCAAGACTCTATAGATGTTAAATGGGCACTAGCAGCCTTTACTTGAGCAGTTGGGGGGTATTTATAACCCCCACCAACAATTATGACCGTTGGGGACCAAACCCCAACTTCTCAAATAAAATCGAACGATCAAGAAGGCAATGAGTGGTACGACCACACTTGATCGAGCACGACCAACGGCTAGAACAAGATTACTAAAATAAACAATATAGCCGTTGAAATCCCATTGAACGATCGCAGTTAACGAATGTCTGTTCGAAACTCCCCGGTCGTTCCACATTTACGAGCGATACGACCGATTGTAGGGTTTCACAAATCACTAAAGGATGCAAGCGTTCTGGAATTTTCATACCGCTATGTAAAAATCGGAATGACCGCAGAGCGGTACAACTGTTTCTAAGCGCGGAACGTCCGATTTCCAAAATGAGTTTCTGAGCATATTTACACTAGTTCTGTTTTTATTGAACCGCCTCACAAATTTCGGTACGATCGCACATCGGTACGACCGATTGTCACGAGCGGTACGACCGATTTCCACGAGTGATTCTGAGGCAAAATGCATCGCTTCTGGTTTTCTTGAACCACCAACAAAAAAACGGAATGACCGCAATGCGGTAGTACCGCTCAAGGAGCCGGTCGTTCGCATAAGCGCCATTATTATTCCCTTCAAAATACGGTACTACCGCCAAGTAAAGTCCGGTCATATCACGCAAGCTTAAGACGACCTTAATTATAACTACAGTACTACCGATTTTGGACAGAAGCACTTAATGCTTTTAAATTCAATTTTAAGTTTAAATTCAAATACATGCATGATCCTAAATTGATCCATATGGCACAAGAACATGCTATCAAGCTACTAGCCATGATCCTTCTTAATAGTACGGCATTTATCCTATAATCCGGTCTTCCAACCAAAACTCCTAAGACTGGTAAAATAGAAAAAGGAACCTAGACTACTTGTACCTTGTCTTTGAGCCAAAAGACCTTCATGAAGTCCATTTTCATGCAACTTTGCGTCAATAGGTTCACCAATGGGATTTAACCTTGTAAATACTCAATAAACACGTTAATCCCATATTCATATATTATCATTAATTACCAAAACAATTTTTTAGAGGCCTAGATGCTTTCAATCTCCCCCTTTTTGGTAATTGATGATAACACTATTAATATGTGAGAAAGATTGGTTTGAATATACTACGAATGTATATTCTTTTGATGGCTTAACAATAAAACAATTCTTGCAATAAGCACAAATAAATGTATGAGAATTATTTTCTTGTTAAGTCTAATCTAAAGAAAGCTCCCCCTAAACATGTGCATATTAAGGATAGAAAATTTTGCAAACACATGTAGAAATTTTGTGAAATTTTGGCGAAGTTTCTTTAGTATATTTGAACTTGAGGAAATGCAATATTAAGATAAGACAGTAATTGAAATTGCATTTAAGATAATAACATAAGCATAAACATCATTCAACAAGTTCAACAAGTAAAAAGACACAGATTTAAACTATTACAAGCACATAAGTAGCACATAAGTCCAACATGAGTACATAACACATATAAGCCCATGTATAATAGTAGCAAAAGCTTGCGCTTGCTCCCCCTAAAGCTATGTCTTCTCACTTCTCCCCCTTTGGCATCAAATACCAAAAACAACTCAGACGGCTGGGTCCTAAGGAGGAGGGATGAGGTCCTGGGATGCCGAGTCCTGGGCTGGAGCAGGAGCTGAAACTGGATCCTGAGGCTCTGAGGCCGGAGGAGCTGAATCCTGAGAAGCGGTGGCCTGCTCTGGAGGAGGAGCTGATGGCGGATCCTGAGAAACTGAAGCAATAGGTGCCAAAATCTGAGCGCCGACTCAGAGTCGGGTTGGATCTCGAGCCACTATCTCGAGCCGGTGTCAAGGAGAGGAGTCCCGGCCGAGCCAAACGGGAGCAACAGAGTCAAGCAGAGTCAGAGCTCGAGATGCTGCACTACACAGCAGAATCAAGGAGGAACAGGTGTCGCAGAAGATGTCCTAGAAGGAGGAGGAGGGCGACGAGTGTATCGCTGGGGAGTCCTCAAACTCCCCTCTAAGTCACTAATGCTCTCCATCAGGGCAGACATCCTGTTATGAGTCTCCTCAAAGAAATCATTCTAAATAGATGCCATCTCAACCAGCCTGTTGCGAGTCTCATTTTCAAATTCAGTTTGCTCAGCCTTCATTTCTTGCAAGGTATTAAGAATGAGCTACTGATTTTGTAGAACCTGTGCAAGAACACCCTCAGTAGGAGCATCAGCAACAACAGGTGCCTCGTCAGTATCAATCTCAACACTGGCACGACTAGGAGGAGCACCATCTCGAGGCTTATAGGACTTATGAACTGAACCCAATCCACCGTGATACTCGATCTTCTGTGAAATCAATGCCATGATATATGGTGCATAGTAAATCATCTTAACTCTATCATTCTTGGAGGAAACTATGCCCTGAAGAATTACATCCACAACATCAAACTTTATGCCCCTCATAATATGATCTATAATGTTCCAAGCATGTCCCCTGACTGTATCAAAATTACCACTCTTGGGGTAAAAGGTATGATTAATTATCCTGTTAATAATGCTTGGTAAGGGCCTAAGTCCAGTGATGGTCCCTAGCTTACACTTGACAGTGGAGTCATAATAATCAGACCAAGCAGGAGCTAGCAAAACTGGACTATCAAAAATCTTCTCCCAAGTGCTGGACCGAACTCTTAGAACTTGCTCAAATTCTTCTTTTGTGCTCTGCAAGTCTCTAGTGACTGATATCCATCTGAAGGATTGTAAGTCTGCAGATACATGTACTGTAGCATAGAACTGTCTAATGAGCTCATCATCATAATTTTGCTTCAATGCCACAAGGTCATGAAGACCTACTTCATGAAACAGCTGATAAACACCACTATATTTGTCCAAGGAGTTTATATGAGACCATTTAATCCATTTGTGATCAGCAAATTTCCTATTACGTCCATATAGCTGCTCATAGACTTGTTCTTGAAAAACAGTATGAAACCTTGGATTAATGGAGTAAGACTTGGAGAGATACTGATTCGCATGTCTCTTAATAGCATATTCATCTGCTGAGAGAAGGCGTAAATCAATTGGAGACGCTGGAGGTTCTCCCAGATTGTCAAATGTACCTTCTGGAGAGTCTGGTTCTGATTGAGTCTCATCATCAGAATATTCTTCTTCACTTTCTTCTGTTTCTGATGCAGGTGTTGGCCTTTTTTCCTTTACCATGCACGATCTTCTGACGAACGGAGCGAGACTGTTGCATAGGAGCTGCAGGTCATCGTCGTTGAGGTTGATGTGCTGGAGCTATAGAGGATTGAGGAGATAATTGCCCTCTTGGTGGTCCATGGGATTTCCTCGTCGCAACCCTCATCCTAGGCATCTTTAGAAAGATAGGATAGGTTACAGGAAGTTCAAAACGTTAATTGGAATAGAATTTAGTGAAAAAGAATTGAAATTTCTGTTTTTCTGTCAGGACAATCGGACGTACCGCCGTTCAATGGCTTCAGACGATCGATCGCGATCGCATCGCCAAGAACCGGTTGTTCCGATTTTCCTGACCGAGTTCTAGGGCTGTCAAAATGTTGAATATTTGATGATTTTTCATGGATTGAATCCATGGATCTGATGCGCAAACATCATTAGACATCAATTATCTACTTTTGCCCAATTAGAACTACAGAAATCAATCGCATTTTCAACAAACCCTAAAAGGGAAACTCCTAGGGTTCTAAAAGATGATAAAACGCAAATCAAATGACATTTTACCTTGAGATCTGGAGGAGATGAACCCTAGAGAGGCAGGAAACACCGAGGAATCAAAGGAATGTCGAGATTTTGAGTGGATTCTAGAGTGGAGATTGGGTGGCGCTCGAACTGGAGAGAGAAACATGAAGAGGAAGTGAAACGGAAGAGGGGCAGTTGAACCGTTCCACGAAGTTAAGGATTAAGTGAATAGTAACTGCATGAAGTTATTGCCTCTTCGCAAACCGTCATGTCGCATCGCAAGCAAAATGCCGCCAGAGAACCGCACTTTGGTCATATATCATGTTATAACGCGGTCGGTCGTATCGCTGTATAACGCCGGTTGAACCGATTTTCCTGGAGCTTTCTGGATTTTCTTGGAACTTAGATTATTTTGCAAATGATCCCTAGTTTTGCACTCAAATAAATATCATTAAGGATCATTATGCATAGAGTAGACTATTGCCTATATTTGAACATAATTTTTATGATCATAGCTATTTTTAATAAAAGATTTGAAAAATACTTTCATAAAAGACTCAAATAACATCAAATGAAGCACAAAACATGAGGCAAGAGTTCAAACAACATTTGAATAATCTATGATATTTAACTCATTCCTCAATTTGCAAAAGCAGCCTTCATCTAATGGCTTGGTTAAAATATCCGCTAATTAGTCTTCGGTTCTTATGTGGCTAATCTCAATATCTCCCTTGCTCATATGATCTCTCAAGAAATGGTGGCGAATATCTATATGCTTGGTTCTTCAGTGTTGAACAGGGTTGTTAGCAATTTTCACCGCACTATCATTGTCACACAAAAGAGGCATTTTATCAATTTTAATTCCATAATCCATCAATGTTTGCCTCATCCATAACAATTGAGCACAACAACTTCCCGCGGAAACATATTCGGCTTCGGTGGTGGATAAAGCTACGGAGTTTTGTTTCTTGAATGACCATGATACTAAAGATCTTCCTAAGAATTGACAACTACCCGAGGTGCTTTTTCTATCCACTTTGCAACCCGCATAATCGGAATCCGAATATCCAATTAAATCAAATTTAGCACCCTTGGGATACCATAGGCCAATGCTAGAGGAATGCTTTAAATATCTTAGTATTCTTTTAACGGCCATTAGATGGCACTCTTTTAGAGTTGCTTGAAATTGTGCACACATGCAAACACAAAACATGATATCGGGTCTAGATGCGGTAAGATAAAGCAAGCTACCAATCATAGATCTATAAAGCTTTAAATCTACCGGTTTACCTCCCTCATTTAGATCAAGATGACCATTTGTAGCCATGGGAGTCTTGATGGGTTTTTCATCTTCCATGCCAAATCTTTTAAGTAAATCCTTCACGTACTTGGCTTGACTTATGAAAGTCCCATCCTTGAGTTGCTTGATTTGAAGTCCAAGGAAATAGCTTAATTCTCCAATCATTGACATTTCAAATTCCCTAGACATCATATCATCAAATTCTTCGCAAAAATCTTGATTAGTAGACCCAAAAATGATATCATCAACATAAATTTGACAAACAAAGAAATCATCATTTATGACTTTAGTGAATAGAGTTGAATCAATCTTCCCAATTTTGAATCATTTTGAGACTTGAAAATCTCTAAGGCATTCATACCATGCTCTAGGAGCTTGTTTAAGACCATAGAGCGCATTGGAGAGTTTATAGATATGATTACGATTTTTAGGATCTTCAAAACCGGGAGGTTGTTCAACAAAGACAAGTTCGGATATTTTACCATTTAAGAATGCACTTTTAACATCCATTTGAAATAATTTAATATCAAAGCATGATGCAAAAGCAAGTAATATCCTAATTGACTCAAGCCTAGCTACAGGAGCAAATGTTTCACCAAAATCCAAACCTTCAACTTGTGAATACCCTTGAGTGACAATCATTGCTTTGTTCTGAATAACTAAACCATTTTCATCTTGTTTGTTCCTAAAGACCCATTTTGTACCCATGACATTATGTTCTTTGGGCCGATCCACCAATGTCCAAACTTCATTCCGGGTGAAGTTGTTGAGTTCTTCATGCATAGCATTCACCCAATCTGGATCTTCAAGTGCTTCTTCTACATGCTTTGGCTCAATGGAAGAGACAAACGAGTAATATTCACAAAAAGAAGCAACACGAGAGCGAGTTTGGACACCCTTACTTACATCACCCAATATTTGGTCTATTGGATGATCCTTTGCAATTGTATTGTGGATTCTTGGTGGTAGATTGGATGGTTGATCATCTTCTTTGTTGTCCTCTTCACTAAGTTATACTTGATTTGTGGAAGAGGTGAGTGGTTCAACATGAGTAGAGGATGATGGATTGTCTTCGGGCTTGATGTCGTCTATTTGCATATGTTCCATTGCTTTTCTTAAGCCTTCATTTCCTACATCATCCAAATTCTCATGCTCTTCTTGAGAGCCGTTAGTTTCATCAAATTGCACATCGTGTCTTTCTTAAACTAAACCGGAGCTTTTGTTAAAGACACGATAAGTTTTGCTATTTGAAGAGTAACTAAACAAGAAACCAACATCACAACGACTATCGAATTTTGAAAGACGAACACCCTTCTTTAAAATGTAACACTTGCAACCAAAAACTCGAAAATAAGAGATGTTCGGTTTTCTTCCTACAAGAAGCTCATAGGAAGTCTTTTTCAAAAGACGGTGCAAATAAAAACGATTTATGGCATGACAAGCGGTATTAATAGCTTCCGCCCAAAAGATATCGGAAGTATTATATTCATCAAGCATTGTCCTAACCATTTCAATTAATATACGATTTTTCCTTTCTACTACTCCATTTTGCTCCGGAGTGTAGGTTGTTGAAATTTCGTGCTTTATTCCAAGTTCATCACAAAAGTCTTCAACTTTAGTATTCTTGAACTCGGAACCATTATCACTACGGATTTTCTTTATTTTGAAATCAAATTCATTTTGAGCCCTTTTTGCAAATCTTTTGAAAATCCCGGAGGTTTCACCTTTGTCATCTAGGAAGAATACCCATGTATATCTAGAGTAATCATCCACAATGACTAAACAATAGCTATTACCTCCGATACTCTTATAGGTTGTTGGCCCAAACAAATCCATATGTAAGAGTTCCAATGGTCTAGAAGTTGACATGATACTCTTGGAAGGATGAGAATTAGCGACTTGTTTACCGGCTTGACAAGCACTACAAAGTCTATTTTTCTCAAACTTCACATCTTTCAAGCCAACAATTAAATCATGTTTGAAAAGCTTTTTCAGTTGAATCATTTCAACATGAGCTAACCTTCTATACCAAAGCCAACCCAATGAGGTTTTTGCCATTAAACAAGTTTTCAAACAAGATTCACTTGAACTAAAATCAACTAAGTAAAGATTTCCAAATCTAAAGCCTTTCAAAGCTAAAGAGCTATCTTTTGCATTAGAGATGGTTACACCTTCACTAGAAAATGAGCAAATTAGTCCAAATCACATAATTAAGCAACGGATAGCAAGTTAAAGTTTAATGATTCTACTAAAGAAACATTAGAAATGGAAAGGTCATTTGAGATAGAAATTTTACCAATCCTAATACCTTTCCTTTGCTATTATCGCCAAAAGTGATCTTCTCCATTCCTTGACCATTCTCGAATGTGGTGAACATCTTTCTATCACCGGTCATGTGTTGTGTGCATTCACTATCAAGCACCTAATGTTTTCCACCGGTTTTATAGTTCACCTACAAAATAAAAATCAAGTTCTTTTAGGTACCCAAATTTTTTTGGGTCCTTGGAGGTTAGTAACCAAGGATTTAGGCACCCAAATAGCATTCTTTTTAGTGCCTAAAATTGAAGTGCCAACAAAACGAGCAATTACTCTACCATCCTTAGTCTTTCTAAGCATATAGCAAGAATCATATATACCAATGGATGGAGTCTTACCCTTAGGACAATTTTGTTACATATGTCCTATTTCCCGGCACTTATGGCAATACTTACCATTTTGCCTCACAAATCTTGTGGGCATGTTTGCCGGCTTCTTACCTTTCTTAGGCACGTACCCAAGACCTTTCTTGTTGAATGAGCACTTTTGCTCACTCAAAAGTTTGTCAAGAGTGGCCTTACCCTTAAAACATCTTTCCAAGCTCTTGCTTAGCTTGGTCACTTGCTCTTTTAGCTCATTGTTCTCATGAACAAGCTTTGCATCATTTTGCTCAACAATATCATGATTAGCATTAATATTAGAGCAACATGGCATAGCAAGTAGGTCATCACATGAAGTAGATGCACTAGACTTAGCAATTTCTACACTAGGCATATCATCAATAATATTGCATGTAATTCCTACACTAGAATAAGACTTATTTTAATATTCTTGGATAAACAAGTTATGAGCTTTCTTTAGCTTCTCATAAGAATCTTTTAGAGTATTATATTCCATATTTAAGATCTTATATTTTGATTTCTCTTTTCCAAGATATTCACTTAATTCATCAAGCATATCCATTAATTCATCATAAGTTGCTTCATCACTATTAATGGATTTTACCTTATCTCCTTTTGCCATGAGGCAAGTAGGAGTGGAGAATAGCGATGGAGCTTCCTTAATGGCGATGCCGACTAGTCCCTTTTTCTTGGAGGACTCTTCCTCATCAGAATCAGAGTCACTTGACTCATCATTTGAATCCCACTCTCCAATGTGGGCTTCATGCTTGCCATCTTTGCGAAGCTTCTTGAAGAGCTTCTTCTTGCCATTGTACTCCTTCTTCTTGAATGACTTGCCCTTGTCATCCTTCTTTTCGGGGCAACGGGAAGCGATGTGCCCCTTCTCTTCACAATTATAGCACCGAATGTTGCTATAACGCTTCTTGTCACTTGAGGATTGCCCCTTCTTGTACTTGTCAAAGTTGTAGCTTCTATTGGGGCGTCTCTTCCTGACCCTCTTCATTCTTCTCATAAGGAGTGCATACTCCTCGTCGGATTCATCTTCGTCATCCTTATCATCACTTGATTCCGCTTTGGCTTTGAAAGCGGTGATCTTCTTCTTTGAGGAAGATGTCTCCAAGAGCTCTGCCTTGTCCTTCTTGAACAACTCATTTGTGATGAGGTTGCCCAAAAGCCCCGTTGGTTTCATCCTTGACAACTCGGGTGAGTTGAGAAATAGTGTCACCAACGTCTCATATTTGTCCGGGAGAGCCCTAAGCATCTTGCGCACAATATCAACATCAAGAAGGTTAGTCCCAAGGCCCTTAAGCTCATTCACAATGTTGTTGAGTCTTGAATACATCTCATTGATGTTTTCATGAGACAACATTATGAATGTCTCATATTTGATCCGAAGCCTATGCAATTTGGCTTCTTTGACCGTGGATGTTCCCTCATGGATTTCCGAGAGGGTAGTCCAAATAACATGAGCGGTTTTCAAATTGCTCACTCTATTGAACTCATCCGCGTTCAAAGCGCCAAAGAGAGCGTTCATAGCTTAGGCATCTAAATGAGCATTACGCGTCTCTTGATCCGTGGGATTTAGTGGATCAAGGGGCATGACGTAACCCTCATTTACGATTTTCCATATGCTTGGACTCATAGCCTTTAAATAAATTGGCATTTTAATTTTCCAACAAGCATAATTAGAGCTATCAAATAAAGGAGCCTTTCCTATAGCAATTCCCTCACTAGCCATCCTTTTCTCTCTTAGACGGTTAAGTCTAAATCAATGAGAGACCAAGCTCTGATACCACTTGTAGGATCACGGATAACCGACTAGAGGAGGGTGAATAGGAGGTTTTTAAACTTTTTAACAATTTAACAATTTTAGCCAATTAATAACTTAGTCTAAGCAAGTTACACTTCTAGCTAAGCAATTCAATCACAATAAACAAGCTAGAAATATAAATGCGGAAAGTAAAGACTAGAAATAACCACAATGACACGACGATATTTTTCTCGTGGTATCGAAGACTTGCCGGTCTTCACTAGTCCACGTTGAGGAAGCTTGACACCTCAAGCTGGCTCCACGATTTAAGCCTTCCCTCGATTCACTATGGTTGTTCTTCCTCCGCTCCAGAGATGGTGAACACCGAACCACTCACAAGCTTGCACCGGGCCTCTTCACAATCTTCCTTGAAAAGATCACCGTGCTCCACCACCAAACCGTCTAGGAGTGCGGCAACACTCCAAGAGTAATAGACCAACGGTCTTCACTTGACGGCACTCAAGTGCAAATAGATCAACTAGGAGTATGAATGCACTTGAATGAATCTCAACAAGCTCACAATGAATGCACAAGAGTGTTTTTGAGTGTTGAGTGAATGCACAAAGCTCTCAAGGCTCTATAAATATTAAATGGGCACTAGCAACTTTTTACTTGAGTAAATGGGGGTATTTATAACCCCACCAACACTATGACCGCTGGGGACCAAACCCCAACTTCTCAAATAAAATCGAACGATCAAGAAGGTAATGAGTGGTACGATCAAGACTTCACCGAGCACACCAACGGCTAGAACAGTTACTAAAAATAAACAATATAACCGTTGGAAATTCCAGTCGGAACGACCGTGGGCTAACGTGCGGTACGTCCGAAACTCCCCGGTCATTCCGCATTTACGAGCGGTACGACCGATTGTAGGGTTTCACAAATCGCTGAAGGATGCAAGCGTTCTGGAATTTCATACCGCCATGTAAAAATCTGAATGACCGCAGAGCGGTACAACCGTTTCTAAGCGCGGAACGTCCGATTTCCAAAATGAGTTTTTGAGCAGATTTACACTAGTTCTGTTTTTATTGAACCACCTCACAAAATTCGGTACGACCGCACATCGGTACGACCGATTGTCACGAGCGGTACGACCGATTTCCACGAGTGATTCTGAGGCAAAATGCATCACTTCTGGCTTTCTTGAACCGCCAACAAAAATCTAATGGTCAGAATGCAAGAGTACCGCCAAGGAGCCATTGCTCCACATGTGCGCTCTAATTGGTCGTTCCTTCAAAATACAGATTACCGCCAAGTAAAGTCCCATATCAAGACTAAGCAGAAGACACCGTTAATTATAATTACAGATTACCGATTTTGGACAGAAGCACTTAATGCTTTTAAATTCAATTTTAAGTTTAAATTCAAATGCATACATGATCCTAAATTGATCCATATGGCACAAGAACATGCTATCAAACTACTAGCCATGATTCCTCTTAATAGTACGACATTTATCCTATAATCCGGTCTTCCAACCAAAACTCCTAAGACCGGTAAAATATAAAAAGAAACCTAGACTACTTGTACCTTGTCTTTGAGCCAAAAGACCTTCATGAAGTCCATTTTCATACAACTTTGCGTCAATAGGTTCACAAATGGGATTTAACCTTGTAAATACTCAATAAACACGTTAATCCCATATTCACATATTATCATTAATTACCAAAACAATTTTTTAGGGGCCTAGATGCTTTCAATGTTGATAATCGCCTTGCTCAACATTCTGATAAAGCCCAATATCATAATAATCCTGGTCTTGTTCTTGTTCTGTCTCGGACTGTTGTCCCATCATAGCTTCAGATTCTATCTACGCAGAATACGTTTAAATCCAAGAGCAACTGAAAACAACCAAATGAAATCCAATAAATCCAAATACATATAAACAAAAAGAAATACTTCGAATTAAAGTAAACGCATCTAACGGTACCTTGAAAGACGTATTACTTCAGATGAGATCAAAATATATTCATCTGGAGCTGATGAAGGAAATACTACAGACAAAATATATCCGCTGATAATTAGAATGAAGAAAATTCTTCAGACCAAAGTAGATAATTCTAAGGGGGGGGGGAGAGAGAGAGAGAGAGAGAGAGAGAGAGAGAATGTTCACAGGAACATTCCTCACTGGTTAACTAGATGGGGGAGATTACCTGGTCAGGTAATACTCACAGATCTACTCTCAAATCACAAAGGGTTTTGCTACTGAGAACAGATAATGACGGACGATACCTAGAGCCTGGGTGATGTTGTTTTCCTTAACAGGCCACCTAGTACTCACAAGTACTCTCTTCAAGCATTTTGTGTATACACGCAAGATGATCATACAGTCAAAATCAATCCTCTTATATGCTCTCGTGATTATTTTAGTTATTATTTTCTATTTACCGAGGAAATTCTATGATATTCGGGTGAGACCTATGCATGATTGCGGGGTTCGCTTTGGGTAGATATAAATCTCACCGACACATGGGACCTAGTTCGCTTAATAGTTTATCTTAACAATTTATATTTATCAAGGAAATTCCATGTTTTAAGTGTGGCCTCTTTATAGTCATAAACATGACTAAGCTTATACTAAGGTACACCTAGTATATTTGGTTAACCTTTAACTAAAATATGTACTAAGATTATTTTAGTTGACCTTCATTTTAATCTAGACATTAATGATATTGACTAAGTATATACTAATGATTTTTAAATCTCGATTGATTTACTAATTTCTATCAATCACCTAAAAGACTTAGTACCACTATTACTATTGTCATGTTCATGGCATGAGGTTACTATTGTTTAACTAACCATATAGTTTAATTCTTGGCTCCTAGTTCATTTTACTCTTTTAGATTTAATGGCTAATCCTACTTTCTAACTAATTAATTAATAATTCCTAATCACCATCCTAACTCATTTTAACCAACCATACATTTAATTTATACTTAGTTAATCATCTATCACTATTTGACTTAATTAAGCAAATGAAATGCTACTAGCCAATTATCTTATTAAATGATCCATTGGTTAGATCTGTGCTTACTAATGTAAGTTTTACTCACTGATTAATAATGCTAGATAGTCCACTGGAATATGCCACACTATATACCCTAATCACTTTGTAACAACACCGACATTGCAAAGTGCTAGCTTCTATAACTAACAAACCTACAGACTTACTTTCTAATGATCATCAAGTTTCAGTGGAACCCGCTGTCGATCACTTAATGATTAACTTCTAACCATATAACATGATCTAATTAACTATTAAAGGATGGAGTCCATTGTCAGTTGAACTCATACTTTTCATACTTCCTAGCTGAAACCCTCTCCTAATGCTAAACGATGTTAGCATACTAATACATTCAATTGACCTCTAATTACTCTTACTGTTCACCAAACTATTGGTTTGCTCACTGTTGGTTTTTGGTTGTTGTTAGTTAAATCTCCAATGGTTAAGTGAATTAATAAGATTGCTAATTACTTGTATTAACCAAGCCATAAACCTAAAGACAAAAATGAGTATCTTCAGTTTACTGTTCATACAACCTACAAAAGCTAATTTTCCTGAACTGAACCATTGCTAACTAAACTTCCTCTGAATTTCAAAATTCAATTTTGCTAAATCATTTGAGTGGAGCAATTATCAGTCACAAGACTAGTTGTCACTTCTGAACCTCTACAGGTGGATTTTACATTCGGCTCATACACACAGAGACACAAAGAGCAGATTGGGCATTCGGAGTACTTGAACCTGTGCAAATCAAATTTCAAGCTTTTGCCCAACATCCGGTAGATCCCCCTCATGGATCGACTGCGCAATTGAATCCCCAATCAAGCTCACCTGGAACTTTCTCCCAATGCACTGGATTTCACAGGGAGCATGCCGGAGAGGATGATGTTGAGGAGGAGGAGGCGCAGCGGCAGCCCGGTCGGCGGAGGAGGCGGGGGCGGCTGCTGATTGAGATGTGGGCGCAGCCAGCTAGGGGCGGACGGCCGTGCGCGACGACGACGGCGTAGTCGGAGAGGTGACCGCCGGGGAAGCGCCAGAGGAGCGGGCGCTGCAGGGGTAGGCCGGCGAGCGCGGCCCCCGGGACGTAGTGGCCGGCGCTGGCGACCTGCTTGGAGGGCGCGTCGCGGAGCGACATCCAGGCGGTGGAGAGATCTCCGAGGTGGGGGATTCTCCCGGACAGGAGCAGTGGTGGCCACCGGATTCCAGTGACCAGTGGTCGGGAAGCGGCGGCGGGTTGCGGTGGTTGACCTCGGCCGTGGCGGCGAGGTGGAAACCGGAGGGCGCTCCGGCAGCGGGTGAAGCAGGTGCGGCGGCGCGGTGGTCGGCAGCAGCGGCTCGGTGGAGGAGGTGTGGCAGCAGTGGAGGGCCGACGGCGCACGGGGCTGAAGGGCGCGGGTAGGGGGAAGTGAGGAGGCGGCGGGAGAGCTTGGTGGGCCGGGAGGGACGGCATGGGGGAGTGGAGGCCGGGGAAGATGGCTAGGGAGCTTGGTGCTGGCCTATATAGGCGACGACGGAGAGCACAAGGGACTCGGCAGCATGGGCGACATTGCTCGGTGCGTGAAGGGGACAGAAAAGGGAAGGCTGCGGCTGGTGGTGCAGTGGCTTGGATGGTGATGCCGAGCGACGGCCGATCGGCGGATTCAGCGGCATGGCTGCTACGTGGCGAGTGGCGACTGCGCGGGTGAGAGTAGGGAGAGGCGTGGCACGCGATGGCAATGAAGGAAGCAGGCGAGCTGGCTCGATTGGTTGGAGAAGAAAGTGAGCAGGGAGTTGGTTCGGCTGAACCGGCCAAAGTAAACAGTAGACGGGAGAAAAGAAAATGCTAAGGGAAAAATTAGGAAAAGGCAAAATACCAAAATTTTATAATTGTTAAAATTCTTATAATTGCTTCAAGAATTTCTAATACAACGACAGATATATATTGATATTTTCTAATTGGGCTTTTGTTTAATCGAAGAATTAGTTTTTGACTGCGATTTTGATTTTAGGCTTTCTACTATATGTAATATTTAAAAGGGCTATGCCTTAAGTTTATTTTGATTTCACAATTTATGTTTCTGGGGTTCATGTTTTAGGGTTTCAGGTTGACATCACTTGTGTACTTAGGGTTTCTGCATTTAGAGTTTTTGTTTGTCATTACTTGTGTCGACAAAAGAAAAGCAAATCAAATAACTCACAAAAATGCAGGAGAAATAAGATGGCACAAATAGTTATACAAAAAGTTTTAAAAATCTCGTATTTTTGTATTTAGGCATTTTTTGGATGTTACAAGTGGTGCATTTGTAAGCTTATCTTTCAAAATCTGAAACAATTGCTCTTGTATAAGGCCCTAAATAAACGGAACACCTTTCTTCGTAAGCTCATTTATCGGTGCGGCAATGGTGCTGAAATCTTTAACAAAGCGCCGATAAAATCCAGCAAGTCTGAGAAAACTCTACACTTGTGTGACCGTGTTAGGAGTCGGCCAACTCTGTACAACTTCGATATTGGCTTGATCAACCTCAATACCCTCTGGAATAACAACATAGCAAATAAACGATACTCGATCAGTGCAGAAGGTGCACTTCTCAAGGTTACCAAACAAATGTGCATCACGTAGAGCATTAAAAACAACACACAAGTGTTCAAGATGTTTCTCTAATGTTTTTCTATAGATCAATATGTCATCAAAATATACCACCATAAATTTTCCTATGAAAGCACGCGAAACTTCATTCATTAATCTTATGAAAGTACTAGGTTCATTAGTTAACCCAAAAGACATCACTAACCACTCATATAACCCAAACTTAGTTTTGAATGTTATTTTGCATTCATCGCCTAACTACATGCAAATTTGGTGATATCCACTACGCAAATCAACTTTAAAGAACATAGTAGAGCCACTTAATTCATCAAGCATATCATCTAGCCTAGGAATAGGATGACGATATCGAATAGTAATATTATTGATAGCTCTAAAATCAACACACATATGCCATGATCCATCTTTTTTAGGTACCAAAATCACAGGACAAAGACAAGGACTAAGCCTTGGTATCGCATTCTTTGTCAAGCAAGTCTTGCACTTGACACCGAATTTCCTTAGTCTCTTTGAATTGGTTCTATAGTAACACGCTGGGAAGCGAGGCTCTTGAAATTAAATCAATTTGATGCTCAATCCCCCTAATTGGAGGCAGCCCCGGGGGTATTTCACTTGGAAACACATTAGCAAACTCCTGCAAAATGTTAGCAACAGCAGGAGGCATATCCTCAAAAGAAAACAATGCTTCTTTGCACACTAAAGTATAGCAATCAAATTTGCTATCTTCCATCTCACAAATATCAGATTTAGTAGCAAATGAAATAGAACCTTTCAATTTAATTTCACCTTTCCTAGCACTAGGTTCCTTCTTCTTCCGTGGCACAAGTTCTTTAGCTATAATATGATTTTTTTTCACTTTTGCTACTATCCTTTTCTTTATTATTTCTCTCTAATTCATCCTTTACAATAGCTTCAGGAGACATAGGCAACAACGTGATTTTCTTTTCTTTAAACAAGAGAGTATACTTATTAGTTCTACCATGATGCACCGTATATCTATCATATTGCTAAGGTCTATCTAACAACAAAGAACATGCTTGCATAGGTACTACATCGCAATCAACATAATCATGATAGGAACTAATAGAAAAATACACTCTCACAATGCGGGTTACCTTCAGCTTACCACAATTGTTGAACTCTCGTGCTCTACCCGTTGAAGCAACCGAAGATGAACTTTGTGCGAGGGCTTGTACCATGCTCTTGCTCGTTTCTGGTGCGCGTGACAGTGTAGTGGAAGTAGATGGACATCGGCTGTTGGAGGAGTTCGTAGGTGCAGCTGTTTGGCTAGAGGGACTGAATGGTGCTCGTGATTGCCCTTGAGTTGTGCGACCTGCAAAAGAACATGCAAATTTTCCTTTGTTTCTGGATTGACGTCCCTGTACCTCTCTCTCAGCTTTACAACCAAGATGAAATAAGCAAGTGATAGAATTGTATTCTTTATAATCAAGTATGTTCTGAATTTCACGGTTTAAACCTCCCAAAAATCTAGCCATCTAAGCATTTTCAGTTTTTTCTAAACCACAACGCAACAAACCTGTTTGCAATTCTTGATAATAATCCTCTATAGAACTACTACCTTATCTTAAGCGTTGTAATTTATTAAGCAAATTATGAGAATAATATGAAGGTACAAATCTATGTCTCGTTGCTTTCTTCAAAGAATTCCATGTTCTAGACATGTTCTGATTAGTATGACAGTATTCACTCCACCAAATAGAGGCAAAATCAGTAAACTCACTAGTAGCAGTCCTAACTTTCTTATCTTTAGGGAATTCATGACAAGCAAATTTTTGTTCTACGGTAAGCTCCCATGTGAGATAAACATTAGGATCATATTTTCTAGTAAAAGAAGGTATAGTGAATTTAATTTTACCAAATGCATCATTATGGTCACGTACCTCACGTTGATTTCTTCCTATACCTTGACAATTGTGTCGAAGCTAATGATGGTTACGATCATTGTGAACATTGACTCCATCGGTTTTCGTATCAACGGTGTAGTTGTTCACATCTTCTTCTTACACCTCATCTACCCAAGAGCGAGCAGCAGGTGGTATGCGGCGAGCAGGAGGGTCCTCCACCCTTGGCTCATCATGGGGCATGGTTTTAGCAAGTGGTCGACATTCGAGGAGCTCAATGCGTCTGCAGAGCGCCGCGAAGTTGTCATTGATCTTATCCAAGGCATTGCGAATGCTCTCACCGAGCGAGTGCTCAAAACGTCGCACGATCTCTCTCGTGCAAGTGAAGAATTTAGACCCGCCATTATGTGTTAATGGAGTATTTTGGTGATTAATGACAAATCTATTTGTGAGACTAACACATTTATTAATATACCTATTGCTCAGTCTCAATTGGATAAAAAGGTGAAAATCAAAGAGGTATGCATTCGACATCATAATCTTATATCTTGTTGCATTCCTCATATCCAAAATATAGGTTGAACTCGACAAATAGTTGTGAGAACCCGCAAATTTAACCTAAACTAAATAATAGTAATCGGTAATTAGCGATAATTAAAAACTCTTTAAAGCCAGAACATATAGTAATTTCAGAGTTAATATCAAACGCATAATCATTACATCTGGCAACAAGAGGGTTATAAAAACAATTTCTCCAATAGCATTATCAATCAAGATTCAAATACAAAAAAGAAATCCATTGCAGGCATATGTGGATCTTTGTCGAGAACTCAGAACATATTTACATCATTCAATATAACCAAAGAATACGCCCATGTGACAACCTTGCAAGCTTTACATCAATCCAATCGCAAAACAGAAGTAATTTATTACAAACCCATTGCATGTTTCAAAATTAATTTTACAACCAATTGCAATGCTTATAACAATAATTAATTAAATCATAATCCGTTTCTTGCATTCTTGTAGCATCAGCTATCCTTGCCACCTTGCACCTTGAGCGCCAGTCCATAAAGCCATCTCACGATCCATTCCCATCTCCCGTTAGAAAAATTAGAAAGCGGTTAGCAAGCCAAAGCCAAGTTGATAATAGAAAATAGAAATTAGAAGGTTGGAAGTGGCCGTCAGAATTTTCCGAAGCTCACTAGGGTTTCCTGATCAACTCAAGCTAGCCAGCCCCTTGATCTTCAAGGTACCCAGACTAGCTAGAGTTAACCGGCACCTCTTTGCTTTTGTAGGTTTCATCATGCGGTGTTTAATTTTGATGAGGATCTAGTAATCCTTATTTTATCTTTTATCTATAATTCTTATTGTAAGCAAATATGATGTCATTGTTGGAAATATGCCCTAGAGGCAATCATAGAGATGATTACATTTCATTATGTTCATGACATTGGATAATGTGTTATCTTGTTCCTAGAATAATATTGTTAATATTTATTATCAAGTATGTGACTTGGTTGTGAAACTCTATATTTCGCAATAATTATTCTTATACGATCCCTGGTCGTAAACATATGAGGACACATATGAATAGACTAGCATATGTATTGGTTGATGACTATGTTTCACGAGTTTTAGATATGGAGATATCAAACCAATAATATGGACACATGTTAGAGAACATGATGTTGGATAAGACCCACCTTGAGGCACTATTGAGATTGTTATGAATCTATGTGTCATTAGTTGGTCTCAAGCAATGATGATGTATAATCCTTAGACCGAGATCAAGATGGTTTCCTACATGTGTAAGAGCACGCTTAGGGGTTGCCAAACGCTACACCGTGAATCGGGTAGTTATAAAGGTAGCTTTGTATGCTCAAACATGGAGAGGAATGTGATCGGTCTGATATGGATTTGCCCTCCTAACATAACAGAGAGATATCTCTGGGCCCTCGCAGATCGGATAAAGAAAGTGCATGGCCATGCCACTAGTAGTCAAGTGTTCACCACATAAGGTTATCTCGACACTCGACGAGAAAGTATTGAATACCCATGGATGACACAACATCTCACCCGAGTTCAACCAGATATCGTGAGGCAAAGGGAGAATACATGAGAGGTCACTTAGTTCGACCACCAATGACTAGTCGTATGGAGATACAAGCAAGTCGAGATTGGTCGAACGTAATCACAGAGTGGTCGAAACCAAGTCGTAAGGAGTTACGAGTTGGTCGTGATCAAATACGAATCGGTCAGATAGAGATAGGACCGGTCGAAGTGATGAGGACCTGGTCGATATCATATTGCATTAAGGTTCGTCCGATATAATTTGTGTGTTTTCGGAATCGATATGTTCTCGCTAGGAGCCACTACGACTCGTGATCTAAACGGTTTCGAATCACAACCGAACTACACATGAACCTGCTGTGGTCACACACTTAACGGGTTGGAACAAACCAAGACAAATACGATTCAGAACATGTCCTGGATAGGATCCGCCACGAGCACTATATAAGGAGGTGCATGAGGCTATTGGGAGAGATGCGTGAAACACCACCGAAACCCTAGCCGCCATCTCCTTGAGAGCTCCACCGCGGCGATTTGGTGCCGCACACCGACGCTCGGTTGTTCCTTCCCGGACGGTGGATACCGAGAGGCGCTACTACGATTGTTGCGCTTGAGGACGATCCGCGATCTTCACAAGGAACCGCAGACGTTCTTTGGAGGAGACGATCGCTCGTGAGGACATTGGGCGATCGACTACGACCATCGCGATCGACTCACCGGACGTTGGACGATCGACTATGACCATCGTGATCGACTCGCCGGACGTTGACGATCGACCACGCACCGCTTCATCGACGCGCTCTTCGCTGGACCCGCTGCTCCAACCCTTCTTCCGCCGCTCTGCGCTCGGTGGTAACGATCTATGATCATCTACTTGCATGGCTTCCTGGTTTGCGTGGTAGAAATTTTTGTTTGTAGCTATCGAGCCTACCCGTGACCCAACAAAGGGTATCGAGCCATCTCGCGTAGTTTTTGATCCGGATCGATCGATATACTTGATATGTGGTAGTAGTAGATTGGATCTATTATCGGTCGATTTTGGTTACCGGATCGGTTCATATAGATGGAACGACCTAGACCCCGGTCGATAAGATCGATCGGTTTCTCTGGTAGTAGATGGGTTTACGAGGAGGTATGAGCTTTAAGGACCAGATCGTTTGTTGCGCTTTGTTCACGCATCACCGCATAACACTCCTACCGGCCTAATTTCGCCATCGGAGTTTGCCGCAAGATGTGGTCGTATCAAGGCAATAATCAGAGTGGTTCGGAATAGGGTTAATATGATTAATCCGATGATTTCCAAGGCTCGGATACGTGAATAAGATTCATGTTTCGAAAAAGGTTTTCGAGAGCGCTGCCCTCGACCAGCGAGGGGCGCTGCCCCTTCGAACCCCGCCCGCTAACCGGCTAGCGGGACCGCCGTGCTGGGTATTCGTACCGCGCGCTATAGGTAGTGTGTGCTCATGTCATCCGTTAGAAATGGATTCTGTGCATAACTTATTTTTGCAGGGATTGATGTGAATAGTATGACCCATACTGTTTCATGTATGAGATGCATGTATGCTTGTAATATTCATGACCTACGTGTCATGTTAATTGCAGCCCAAGGTCAGTTTATAATTGTATAACTACTGCGTGTCGACTTGTGATGCTTCTTTACTCCTTGTGTTTCATTACTAGTGCTATTAGAAATAATGGCTTAGTAGGAGTGCTTGGAGGAGTCCACCACTTGAAGACATGGTGAACAGGATGCATGGCGATGGAGATTACCATGAAGAAGGGTCATGCTATATCACAATGCAATTTGATTGTCTGTGAATGCCTTTACATTCTGTTCATTTATTTCTATGCATGTTATTTTGCTTTAATTGCTTTTAACATGATAGAAGTAAAATTCTCACTTAATATTAAGTTAAATTGATGCCCTCCCAAATATGCCGCACCATCAAAAGTCATGTATTTTAATGGTAGGTCTTGCCAAAGCAGAGTGCCATTAACTCTCCTTGACTAGATGGGTTTGTGTCGATAACTTACGCTACCGGCATTGGTTCAACTTAACAAGGTTATCATAACTTGTAGGACCTTGGGGCATAAAGGTTGGGTGTCAAGCATACAGATGTCGCCCAACAACAAGAGTCATATAGTGGATATGATTAGCAAAGGTTGCTTACCGCTTTCACTAGTCTTCTAGCAAAGGAAGCCAAAGCTCACTAGTTGATTAATGATTATGGATCTTGAATCATTAAATGTCATAAGAGGGATATGGTGTTTAGTGGGAGTATCTTTATTAAATTGTTTAATAGAAGTTACTTTAATGAACATATGTCTTAGTTTTGCATATATTTTTGTTGTAGATCATGGCACCAATCACAGATTTACATCCAGCTTTTTCTTTACGCTCGATACTTGAAAAGGAAAAACTTAATGGAACAAATTTTATGGATTGGTCCCAAGAACCCGAGAATTGTTCTCGTGCAAGATAAAAGGAACATGTTCTAGAAGAACCAATTCCGTATGTGCCTACGTAAAGTCGCCGCCGCTATTAAACCGCCTATAAAAAGGCATGTGATGAGTCCCTTGATGTTAGCTGTCTCATGCTTGCCGCTATGAACTCGCACCTTCGTAAGCGTTTGAGAACATAGAGGCTCACGATATGATCGAGCGCCAAAGGCATGTTTGAGACACAAGCAAGAACGAGAGATTTGAGATCTCAAAGAACTTGTTTGGATGTAAGCTAGCCGAGGGTGGTTCGGTGAGCCCTCATGTAATCAAAATGGTTGGTTACACACGAGCTTGGAAAAACTTGGTTTTCCACTTAGCCAAGAATTGGCTACAGATTTGATTCTTGCTTCGCTTCGAAAGCTATGGCCGTTCATTTTGAACTTCCATATGAACGGCTTAGACAAGAATCTCACCGAATCGCATATGATGCTTAAGACAAACAGAGGGCAAGATAAGAAATGCAACAATCATGTGATGATGGTGCAAAAGAGTACAAGCTTCAAGAAGAAGGCTAAGACTTGGGTCAAGAAAAGGGCAAGGCTAAAGTTTCTGATGAGATCCAAACCGACAAACCTAAACCCAAGACTAAGTCCGCCCGACTCAAGAGAATGAATGCTTTTATCGCAAAGAACTAGGCCATCGGAAGAGGAACCGCAAGAAATACCGGCCGATCGTAAAAAGAATGGTGGGACTAAAACTTCCACTGTGTATTAATGTTATAGAAGTTATTCTTGTCGACTCTTCCGTTAACTCATGGGTATTTGATACCGGATCGCTTGCTCATATTTGCAATTCGATGCGTAGTCTAACAAGAAGTAGGATGATTGCAAGGGCTAGATGGATCTTCGCGTCCGAATAAAGCAAAGGTTGTCTGCATTAGCCGTCGGGACTATGCCAACGCTTTTGCCTTCGTGATTTATTATGGAATTGAATAATTGTTATTACGCTCCACCATTAGTAGAACATTATCTCCGCCTCATGTTTGATGGCGAGGGTTATAAGTTCATTATAGAGAACAATGGTTGTTCTATATTTTTGAATGAAGTGTTTTATGGCTATGCACCTATTTTGAATGGGTTGTTTATTTTAAATCTTGATGATGCATCGCCTATAATATTAATGCTAAAAGGCTTTACCTAATGAAATAAATTCCACTTTTATTTGGCATTGTCGCTTGGGTCACATAAGTGAGAAACGCATGAAAAAGCTCCATAATGATGGAACTCTAAACTCATTTGATTTAGAATCATTTGAAACATGCGAGTCTTGCTCGGTCGGAAAGATGACCAAGACGCCTTTCACCGGTCGAGTGAAAGGGCGCGACCGATTGGAACTCGTACATACCGATGTATGTGGACCAATAAGCACGATACTAGAGGTGGTTTTCAAGATTTCATTACTTTCACCGATGACTATAGTAGATATGGTTATATCTACTTAATGAGGCACAAGTCGAATCCTTTGAAAAGTTCAAGGAGTTCCGTAATGAAGTACGTAATCAACTTGGCAAGACAATCAAATCTTTACGATCCGATCGTGGAGGTGAGTTTTTGAGCCATGAGTTTGGTAATCATTTGAAACAATGTGGAATTGTTCCATACCTACACCACCCAAGACTCCACAATGGAATGGGGTGTCCGAGCGCGAATAAAGACCTTGTTAGACATGGTTCGATCAATGATGAGCCAATCGGATCTCGCCATTGTATTTTTGGGGTTATGCTCTAGAAACCGCCGCTTTCATTTTAAATAAGGTACCATCTAAATCAAGAGATAAGACACCATATGAGATGTGGACCGAAAAGTCCTAGTTTGTCTTTTTCTAAGGATTTGGGGATGATGTCTATGTTAAACGCTTGACGCCCGATAAGCTCACACCCAAATCGATAAATGCTTTTTATAGGATATCCTAGGGAAACCAAAGGATATTATTTCTACAACCGGAAGAAGACAAAGTTTTTGTTGCCCTAAATGGTGTCTTTTGGAGAAAGAGTTTTTTCAAAAGGAGTCATGGGAGAAAGGTGCAACTCAAGAAATTCGGAAACATCTGAAAGTGTTTCAACTCCTATCGAACCTCTCATCGATGAACAAATTGTTGTTGAACTCAGAGATAAGGCACCAAACCCACGAGATCTAAAAGGCCGCGTCAATTGCCTACAAGGTATGGGCATGACGATTATTATTGAATAATGGTGAGCCTAAGACTTATGAGGAAGCGATGATGGACCCGGACTCGAGAAATGGCTTGGAGCCATGAAACCAAATAGATTCCATGAGAGAAAATCAGGTTTGGAACCCGGTCGATCCACTTGATGGTGTCAAAACCATTGAGTGCAAATGGATCTATAAGAAAAAGATTGATATGGATGGAAATGTTCACATTCATAAGGCTCGACTAGTCGCAAAAGGTTTTCGATAAGTTCAAGGAGTTGACTACGATGAGACTTTTCACCAAGAGCTTATGCTTAAATCTGTTCGATCATTCTAGCAATTGTTTGATATTTCGACTATGAGATATGGCAAATGGATGTCAAAACAAGCTTTCCTTAATGGAAACCTAGATGAGGATGTGTACATGACACACTCAAGGATTTGTCGATCCAAAGAATGCTAGTAAAGTATGCAAACTTCAAAAGTCCATTTATGGGTTGAAGCAAGCATCTCTGAGTTGGAATATACGTTTTGATGAGGAGATCAAAAGGTTTGGTTTCACAAGAACAAAGAAGAACCTTGTGTTTACATGAAGGTTAGTGGGAGCGACTTGTTATTCTCGATCTTGTATGTAGATGACATACTACCGGTCGGAAATGACATTCCGGTTAGAATTGTTAAATCTTCATTAAGAAAAAGTTTTCAATGAAAGATTTAGGAGATGCAAGATATATCTTAGGAATAAGGATCTATAGAGATAGATCTAAGAGGCTAATTGGATTAAGCCAGGAAATGTACATAGACAAAGTGTTGAATCGGTTCAACATGCAAAATTCCAAGAGAGGATTCTTGCCCATGGCACATGGCATTAATCTTAGCAAGAATCAGTGTCCTACGACCACTGATGAGCGAGACAAAATGAGTGATATTCCATATGCTTCGGCCATTGGATCTATCATGTATGCCATGATATGTACACGCATCAGATGTATCATATGCTCTAAGTGTTACGAAGCAGATACCAAGTCGATCCGGTGAAGGTCATCGACGGTAGTGAAAAACATTCTTAAGTACTTAAGAAGGACTAAGGATGTGTTCCTAGTTTATGGCGGTGATGAAGAGCTCGTTGTAAATGGTTACACCAATGCAAGCTTTCAAACCGACAAAGATGATTATCGTCATAATCTGGTTTTGTATTCATTTTGAATGGAGGTCGAGTACATTTGCGCTTCAAGTCGCAAAAGAAGGTGTTTGGATAAGGAATTTCATTCTGAATTGGGAATGGTTCGAGTGCCTCGAGCCCAATGGATCTCTATTGTGACAACAATGGAGCCATTGCTCAAGCTAAGGAGCCTAGATCCCATCGAAGTCCAAACACATACTCAGCGTTATCATCTTATCCGCGAATTGGTGGATAGAGGAGATGTTAAGATATGCAAAGTTCATACGGATTTAAATATTGCCGATCCGCTGACAAAGCCTCTCACACGCCCAAAGCATGAGGCACACACAAGAGCTATCAGATAGATACCTAAAATGATTGACTCTAGTGCAAGTGGGATCTGTTGGAAATATGCCCTAGAGGCAATCATAGAGATGATTACATTTCATTATGTTCATGACATTGATAATGTGTTATCTTGTTCCTAGAATAATATTGTTAATATTTATTATCAAGTATGTGACTTGGTTGTGAAACTCTATATTTCGCAATAATTATTCTTATACGATCCTCGGTCGTAAACATATGAGGACACATATGAATAGACTAGCATATGTATTGGTTGATGACTATGTTTCACGAGTCATAGATATGGAGATATCAAACCAATAATATGGACACATGTTAGAGAACATGATGTTGGATAAGACCCAACTTGAGGCACTATTGAGATTGTTATGAATCTATGTGTCATTAGTTGGTCTCAAGCAATGATGATGTATAATCCTTAGACTGAGATCAAGATGGTTTCCTACATGTAAGAGCACGCTTAGGGGTTGCCAAACGCTACACCGTGAATCGGGTAGTTATAAAGGTAGCTTTCTGTATGCTCAAACATGGAGAGGAATGTGACCGGTCGGATATGGATTTGCCCTCCTAACATAACAGAGAGATGTCTCCGCCCCTCACAGATCGGATAAAGAAAGTGCATGGCCATGCCACTAGTAGTCAAGTGTTCACCACATAAGGTTATCTCGATACTCGACGAGAAAGTATTGAATACCCATGGATGACACAACATCTCACCGAGTTCAACCAGATATCGTGAGGCAAAGGGAGAATACATGAGTAGGTCACTTAGTTCGACTACCACCGACTAGTCGTATGGAGATACAAGCAAGTCGAGATCGGTCGAACGTAATCACAGAGTGGTCGAAACCAAGTCGTAAGGAGTTACGAGTTGGTCGTGATCAAATACGAATCGGTCAGATAGAGATAGGACCTGGTCGTAAGTGATGAGGACCTGGTCGATATCATATTGCATTAAGGTTCGTCCGATATAATTTGTGTGTTTTCGAATCGATATGTTCTCGCTAGGAGCCACTACGACTCGTGATCTAAACGGTTTCCAATCACAACCGAACTACACATGAACCTGCTGTGGTCACACACTTAACGGGTTGAACAAACCAAGACGAATACGATTCAGAACATGTCCGGATAGGATCCGCCACGAGCACTATATAAGGAGGTGCATGAGGCTATTGGGAGAGATGCGTGAAACACCACCGAAACCCTAGCCGCCATCTCCTTGAGAGCTCCACCGCGGCGATTTGGTGCCGCACACCGACGCTCGGTTGTTCCTTCCCCGGACGTGGATACCGAGAGGCGCTACTACGATTGTTGCGCTTGAGGACGATCCGCGATCTTCACAAGGAACCGCAGACGTTCTTCGGAGGAGACGATCGCTCGTGGAGGACATTGACGATCGACACGACCATCGTGATCGACTAGCCGGACGTTGACGATCGACCACGACCATCGTGATCGACTCGCTGGACGTTGGACGATCGACTACGACCGCTTCATCGACGCGCTCTTCGTTGGACCTGGCTGCTCCAACCCTTCTTCCGCTGCTCTGCGCGTCTGGTGGTAACGATCTATGATCATCTACTTGCATGGCTTCCTAGTTTGCGTGGTAGAAATTTTTGTTTGTAGCTATCGTAGCCTACCCGTGACCCAACAGTCATATGGTCCCCGGGTATACCCCTTAAGTTTACAAGGGAGAAGCCTACTAGGTGGTCGTAAGTTCTTCTACGACCACCCCCATAGTCGTAAGTCTTGCTACGACTACCTTATGGTCGTATGTTCTTCTACGATCACTACCCAGTCGTAAGTTATTCTACGACTACCCCATAGTCATAAGTCTTGCACGACTACCTTATGGTCGTAAGTTCTTCTACCACTGTGTCACCATTTACCACCTTACGATCAATAAAACCTACTGGCGAGTGGGTCCAATTGATCAAGGAATCCAAACAAATCAACATACCGTTATTATGCTAAATAATACCCCATCATCTCGATAAGTAATCGTCAGTGGCGAAAGGAGTTACCATCCCGATGATTATCGCAAACGCGTCGTTCACATCGGATTGAATGAGGCGTCTCTTCAGCAGGGGAAAACGGCTATTCCTTCACGACTATATAAAGGCAACGGTCAGAGAGAGAAAGAGGGACAGAGCAATCGAGGCATACACACACGCTATCGAGAGCTATCAGGAAGACAAGTGCTATCATCTGTAATAGTCTTAGTTTTTTCTCCTGATTGTTCAGAATACACTCAACACCATACACACACAGGAGTAGGGTTGTTATTCTCTCCGGAGAAGGCCTGAACCTGTATAAAAATACCCGTGTCAATCTCTCTGCGTGATTCTATTCTAGGAGACCCCCCGAATCAAACAATATTTACGTAAGATCGGTTCTAAAACACCGACAGTTGGCGCCGTCCGTGGGGACCATCCGATTACGCAGACGTCGACATGGATGCCGGTTTCGATTACAAGCCGAGTATCGACTCATCCGATGGTATTGCTGCCTCCAGGGATCTTCCCGCAGATCCAGGAGACAATGCCGCTAATGGAGTTGAGGAGGGATCCCTATCCCCCACAACAGTACGTCCAACAGAGGAATCAATCCTCTCAAAGGACAAGAGTCAATCCGACCAGGACTACACCCAGGCAGATTCACAACACAACGAGAGTTTTTCCTCCAAGTGTCCGAGTCCTCCTAAGACGGTCCGACTTGGTGAGACAAGTTCTAGAAGCCACAATTCCAGGACTTCACCAGCATCTGGTGATCCTCTCTCTCCGGATGACGCCAGAGAGAGCGGATCAAGCATGCTTTTCCGCAGAATTGACCATCTCTCCGCAGATCACACTGCGGATGGAGACTATAAACCTGAGTTCCCCACCGAGGGATTACTCAAAGTCGCCGATGGTGTCTCGACTACTCCTCAAGCGGGAGGCCTCGGGCATAAGTGAGAATCATCATCAGAGGTCTTCGCCCTTCCTCGGATCAAGGTCACTCTTCTAGAGACCGAAGCTAGGGACACTTCAAGATCACGACCGCGCCTCCTCGTGACAATGGTAAGGGCACCACCGATGGTGGACAGACCAACACCTTCATGAACGCGAGGGAAATCCTCGACATACTCGCACTCCATTGAGGCAGTCTCAAGAGTCTGACATGGAAGATCTTGAGACTATTCAACGAAAGAAGATTGCAGCCCAGAAGAATTTGCCTGGGCGCATCCAATATCAATCAGAGGAAGCTCAAGAACTCCAGCACATCAATAACTTGCTCGAGAATCCAACTCGAGAGCTCGCCCGAGCGCCAGGCTATGATCTCTTCGTTGAAGAGATCGCACAAAGGCTTCAGACCACGATGGCAAGACTGGAAGCACCTCGCCAACATCATTCAGGAAGTCGTAGCAATACGACTTCTTCAGCTACCAGCCGATCAAATATATCACCGCGGAGAGATCGGCGCAACGGCAAGTTGCATCGATCTCCTACTCGGAGAAATGTCTTTCGAACAACTGATGATCACCAAACCCCTTGGAGAGGTGATTGCTCACCATTCCGACATGGAAATCTACAGCAGCAGATGGACCACGAGGAGTATTTCCCTCGTAGGACCGAGACCTACTACTGTGTCAGTCAACTCACATCGGGTATCGCCGAGTACGACCACCGATGATGTCAACCCTTCTTTCCGCAGGAGGCGCCAAGAAGTTATTATCGATGTCGGGCATTATCACCGATCTTCGAAGTCGCTCATCGCCACTTCGTTTTCGACCAGTGAACATGGAAAAGTTCGATGGATCCCAAAATCCCATCGAATTCCTTCAAATCTATACAACAGTTGTCCGAGCAGCAGGAGGAGGAGAGCATGTAATGGCAAATTACCTTCCAACTGTGGTCGAAGGGTCTACTCGATCGTGGTTACTGAACCAACCACTCGAGTCGATCTATTCTTGGCAACACCTCTGCGACCTTCTACTGGCAAACTTTCAAGGCACCTACAATCGCCCTGGGAAGGAGGACGACTTGCACCGGATGAGACAGAACGACAACAAAACCTTGCGCCAATTCATCAAGCGCTTTAGTCAGGTTCGTAATTCAATTCCGGAAGTTTCTAATTCATCTGTCATTAGGACTTTCAAGCAAGGAGTCTGTAGCAGAAGGATAACAGAAGATATCGCTTTGAATCCTCCTACCACCGTCACCGAACTCTTTGAGATGGCCGATCGGTATGCGACTGCCTCTGAGGCGGTCGAGTGGAACAACACAATCGATCGAGAAGACAATACCTCCCGAGAGCTAGGCGACGTTGGTAAGAAGAAGGATAAGAAAGCAAAAAAGTCCAAGAACAAGGCGAATGCTCAAAAACTCCAAACCAGCGGTTCCAAAGAGGTTTTGGCTGTAAATGATAAAGAGCCACGCACCTCCAAGCCGCACTCCTACCGAGGCAAAGGTAAGTGCCCGATCGAAAAATGATAAGCCTAGGTGGTGTCCTTTCCATAAAAGGAAGGACATGACCTTCAAGAATCGCCGTCTTTCAACTAAAGCTTGAAGACTACTACAACGAGAAGGACCACTTCCCACTCTCGAGCGGTAGGACAAACGAGTGGTCATAAGTCGCCGACGACGATGAGGAGATGTCGTTCCAGATCCGCAACATACCGCCGAGCACATCTACGGGATCATCGGCATACGAATCAAAGCGACGACTTAAAGTCGCCAACATGAGGTAAACTCCATAGATCGCCCTCTCGTCAATAAATTATCAAGTGGTCGGAAGTCACCATCTCCTTTGAGAAGGGTGATCGCCCGATTCTTCGACTCCACCGTGTCGGTATCCAATCAGGTCGAACCCACCATCAACAATTGTCGGGTCAATCGAAGTTTTAGTTGATGGTGGCAGCTCGTTAAACATCTTGTTTACGAAAGTGCCCCGGACGAGATGCAAGTACCAGACTAAGGTAAGACCGATGACGATACTCTTTCCATGGATCGCATCGGTCTTCACCAAACCAATTGGCCAAGTTTCTTCCTTTAACGCTTGGTTCACCAAGTAATTTCAGACGAGAAAATCTCCTTTGATGTGGTCGATTTCGACATTTAAGATATAACGCCATACTCGAATCCACCAAGTTTGGCAAAATTTTAATGGCTACTCATTACGGGTATCAATGTATTAAGATGTCAGTCCCAAAGGTGTAATCACAATTCATTGTGACAAGAAGATGGCGACACCGCGATCGTCGATCCCTTGAGATGGTTGGACAAATACCAACTCGAGAAGAAAGTCACCTTCACCAACAAGTCGGGCTTCAAAGTCGCACCAAAGCCGAACGACAAGGTCAAAGAGGTTCCTCGACGCAGGGAGCCTCGAAGATCTGTTTCAGATCGGGATACTTCCGACCCCAAGTAGGAAGACGCCTCATCACCTTCCTCTCGAGCTAACGCAGATGTCTCGCGTTGCAAGCATCCGACATGCTCGAGTCCCCTGTGAGGTGATCGAGCACGAGCTAGTTTTACTACCGACAAAGTACCAGAAACAAAAGTTACGGAGATTTCCCCATCGATCGACGAGATGCTATCAAATCGTAATTGATAAGCTACTTAAAGCAGGCTTTATAAGAGAGGTCAACCACCCAGAGTGGTTGGCTAATCCTGTAATGGTTAGGAAGTCAAACGGCAAATGGCGTATGTGCGTAGACTTTACTGATCTTAATAAAGCTTGTCCAAAAGATGATTTTCCTTTACCTCGCCATCGATCAGTTGATTGATTCTACCGCAGTTGTGAAATGTTAAGTTTTTTAGATGCATATTCTGGATACCACCAGATCAATATGTGTCTAGACGATGAAGAAAAGACCGCATTTATTACACCATTTGGTATATTTTGCTATGTCAAAATGCCATTTGGTCTAAAAAATGCCGGCGCTTCTTTTCAACGCTTGATGCAATCGACCTTTTCATCTCAACTAGGCCGAAATCTAGAGGCCTATGTTGATGATCTAGTCGTTAAAAGCATGAAGAGACTTAATCATATCACTGACCTACAAGAAACATTTGACAATCTCAGAAAACATCGCTTAAAACTCAATCCTGAGAAGTGTGTGTTCGGAATCTCTTCAGGAAAATTGCTTGGATTCCTAGTATATATACGGGGAATCGAAGCAAATCCCGAAAAGATAAAGGCCATTCTCCAAATGCGCCTTCCAACCACAAGGAAAGAAGTCCAAAAACTCACAGGGTGCATGGCGGCTTTAAGTTGTTTCATCGCACGACTAGGAGAAAAGGGACTACCTTTCTTTAAACTTCTAAGGAAACACGAAGGTTTTGAGTGGTCGAACGAGGCAAACGCTGCCTTTGAGGATGTCAAGAGGTACCTTACGAGTGCTCCTATTCGTCTCTCCGAGGCCGTAAGAAACGTTTAATTTACCTAGCCCGCCACGCCGACGCAAGAAGCGCAGATCGTAGAGAACGTGAAAACGCATAACGATCGGCGGTTTACTACGTAAGTGAAGTTTTACACGGGCCTAAGGAGCGTTACCCTCGTGTCCAAAAGCTTCTATATGCCCTCCTCATGTCTTCGAGGAAATGCGGCATTATTTTCGACGCACAAAATAGTCAGATTGCCCGAGTTTCCTTGGAAGCGATCCTCCGTATTAGGGAAACAATGATGCATGGCAAAATGGTTAGTCGAACTTGGGGAGTTCGACATCCATTTCGTCCCGAACGGCCGTTAAATCTCAGATCTTGGCAGACTTTGTCGCCGAATGGACAAATCTGAAACCTGCTCAGATCCCCAAAGACGATTCCCACAACCGGTGGATGATGTACTTTGACGGGTCACTTACTTTAAGTGGCTCGGGTCGGGTGGTCTGGTATCTCTCTACGGAGAGACCTTAAAGTATGCCATACAATTAAACTTTCAGGCCACTAACAACGTGGCAGAATACAAAGGTTTGCTAGCTGGCATACGAGCTGCGAAAGCGCTCTCGATTCGCCGACTACTTGTGAGAGGAGACTCTTAACTAGTCATGAATCAAGTCGGGAAAGAGTACCAGTGCTCTAACCCAACAATGTCTCGGTATTTATCGAAAGTGCGTAAGCTAGAAAAGCATTTTTTAGGTTTCGAGGCACAATTCATCCTCGAAGGATAATTTCCTCATAAACCAAATTTTGCTCGAATAGCTTCTTCCCGATTTGTAGTACCAAAAGGAGTCTTCTTGGAACAACTCTAGAAGCCGTCCCTGGTCGATGAACCAGAGACACCTCCTATTGAGACGGCCTCTCTAGAATACGAGGATACCTGGATGGCTCCCATCTATGAGTATCTTCAGAAGGGTTCCGTACCCGAAGATGATCTTGAGGAAGATCGCTTATCCCGAAAAGCCAAAATGTATACTTTGGTTGAAGGAGTCCTCTATAAACGAGGTACTCAAGGGGTGCTCATGCGATGCACTCCGCAGAGCGAAGGATTAACACTTTTTCACGACATACACGGTGGCATTTGTGGAAATGATGCTTCCTATAGAACGTTGGTCGGTAAGGCCTTTCGACAAGGTTTTTACCGCCAATGACCAGACGATGCTAAAGAGTTGGTTAAAAGTGTGTCCAATGCCAATTTCATAGCGCATAAATACACCAACCGGCTCCAGCATTACAAACGATAATTTATCTTGGCCTTTTTGCACCTAGGGTCTCGATATCCTAGGATCGCTCCTCAAAGCTCCGTGGAGGTTTCGAGTTCCTTTTGTGGCTATTGATACGCTCACAAAATGGATTGAGGCTGAACTTCAGATCGATAACAACGAAAGCGCAAAACGGTTCATGATGAGATGCGAATTACTCGATTTGGAGTATCGAGTCAAATAATTACAGATAATGGTAAGCAATTTCGAAAGAAAATTTCGTGAATTTTATGACGAGTTGGGTACCAAGTTATGTTATGCTTCTATGGCCCATCCCCAAAGCAATGGAGCAATAACATGCAAACGGCCAAATAATGCGAGAATTAAGACCCGAGTCTTCGACCGACTCATCAAGCGCCGGGGCTTGGGTACAAGAATTACCCTCAGATTATGGGCGATTCAGACAACTACTAGTCAGCCTCAGTGAAACACCATTTTTTCGGTTTTCAGAGTGAAGCCATGCTTCCTCCGTAACTAAAGATACGGTCAACACGAGTCGAAACCTTCAAAGACTCCAACCAGGAACAACTTCGAGCGGATGACATTAATCTACTCGAAGAAAGGAGAAACCAGGCCTTAATCCATTCAGCAATCTACCAACAAGCCCTGTGCAGACACTACGATCGTAAGGTCCAACCTCGCAACCTTGCTGTAGGTGACTTGGTATTGAGGCTCTACCAATCCAAGTCTAATCGGAACAAACTTTCTCCTAAGTGGGAAGGTCCTTACACAGTGGTCGAAGTTACTCGGCCAGGTTCAGTATGATTGGCAATGGAAGACGGCCAGGTTCTCTCGAATTCTTAGAACATCGATCAGTTACGCAAGTTTTATGTGTAACCAACCATTCAGACAATAAAGACTCAGGTTCTTTCTACCTCTATTGTCTTACTTTTGAGTAGTGCTTTCATAATCTTTCGACTACATTCCAAACACCCAGTTTTCTTTACACTGATCGAAAGGCAGGTAACATCACCTAGTCGAAGCCTCTCCTCTCTGTACGTGGTCCTGCCCACTAGAAGGAACTTCATAGTGTCGACTCGTTACTCACTTTTGCTGTCAATACAAAGAGCTCGGGTTATATTTGGTCGAAATATTTTTTTAAAGCCAGTTCTTTTCACCTTAGTTTATTTCTTCAGTTATTTTGAAAAATATTCTAAGCAGAGTGCACTTTTTTAGATTTATTCAACTATCTTTGGTGTATTCGATCCGTCTCAACTAGTCAGAGGAAGAAACACATCTAGTCGAAGTCTCTCCTCTCTGTACGTGGTCCTACCCACTAGAAGGAACTTTCTAGCATTGTTCAATTTCCTACTTTTGCTACCAGGACAGACCTATCGAGTCCACCAAGGAAGGGCGAACGAATTTTTTGAAGTCCTCTAGATGTTTGCTTAACTCAAGATGTCATTCTCGATTTGATTAATCTAGTCGGAGATGGTAACATCACCTAGTCGAAGGAACTTCCTAGTGTCGATTCGTTCCCACTTTTTCGACCAGTGCATGACAATCACGACCAAAAACTACAAGTTAACCAAACCTCTTTGTTTTCAGAAACCCTTTTTAACACTATTTATTCAGTTTGTCTAAACAAACTAAGCAAATAGTCGGGGCTAGGATAAAGTTATTAATTTGACTTCAATTCTTAGTCTTTCTTTCGTTAATTATCTTTTGAGTTACTAACTACTCGACAAGATGGTTTGTAGGAAACAAGATGGATTTTACAATACATCAACAAAAGCTTGTTTTTCACAGGTTTTTTACAAACTACTCTGAAGAGGGAGAGCCCAGTCGCATCTCCTCCGAGACCTTCTTGCCAACGGGTTGCATTTCTTCCATAAGACGACTTGCTTCTGCCTCAGGGCAGTTGAAGTTGACTTCAATTGGTTGTACATTAAGGTTGGGGTCACGAGCTTTAAGTTTTGCCAATGCATAGCTTACTGCACCTTCGACCGCCTCCTTGATTGACTCGGCTTGGTTGGCCTTCAGAGTGGTCACTAGTTCTTGCAAAGTCCCGACTTGTTCCCTAATAGTACTTATGTGAGCAACTATTGTATCATCTTGAGGAGTTTTTCCCTCACTACATAGCTCACCAAGTATATTGTTTAGCAGCATGATGTTGTCTTGAAGATTAATCTTCACCGACTTCATCTTCTGTTGGTTACGAGTCGAAGCCTCGCGGAGTTGTTTGTTTTCGACCACTTGCTCTGAAAAGAATAAGACTAGTCAAGCAAAAATAAACTCCTAGAGGAGAAAACAAAAATAATCACAGGTAAAAGAATTCCTTACCTACTAGTCGAGAATCTAACTTCTTGATTTCTTCATTATGGGAAGCGATGGTCTCAGCATGCCACTTCTCCCATAATTTGATGTCCTTTGTATTTTCCCTAACAATGCGGACAGTCTCTTCAAGGATCATGAATTTTTCCTGATCCCTAGTTTCGAGCCTTCCCAATTCGAGCTCAATTTCTAAAAAAGAAATGGGAGTTAAAAAAGGGAAAGAACTCGTAAAGGACTACAGGTAAAGAATTGCTTACCTGCTCGACGAGATCTCAGCCTCTCAATTTCTTGATCTTTATCTTTGGCTATACGAGAAATCTCGTGAATAAACAAAGTTTTATCTTTGACTTCATTTTGAAGCTTTCTCATGTCATCTTCTTTTTCTGAAAAGAAGCAAGAGTTAGGTAAAGATCAACAACATAAGCAGTCTTAAGTTCATCACTTACTGTTTAGCTCTTCCTACATTTTTACAGTTGCAGAGTTAGCCTCTTGAAGCTTCTTCAAGAGGTCTCCAACCTTTTCCCCTAGTTTTCTGGACTCCTCTTTTTCATAATCGAGTGAGTCGGCTAGGGTCTTTTTGTCGCTATTTAACCTATAAAGGTTAAAAGTAGACATGAATACTATTTAACTAGTCGTAAGTCTTTCTACGACTAGCACCTAGTCGTGAGTTTTTCCACGACAAGCCTCATAGGCACTGTATAAATAGTCAAACTCTAAAACGACTACGAATAACAGTGACTTACCACCTCTACTGCCTGTTCGCAGAGTTCCGCTTTTTCCTGTCGTAGCTCTATGAGTTGTCGGTGATATTCACCAACAGTGGCAATTTGTTCCAGAGCTTTCTGCAAAAACAAAGACAATGAGAAGTAAGGGAAGGCCACATATATAAGTATCTTTAAATACTTACATTCATGGTCGACCGAGCAAACATCGAGTAAACCAACGATGGACTCTTCAGCTCGTCTATCTTCACGACTTGATCCCACCAAACCTTCTCAAGACGCTCATTGTCAAAATTTTCCCCTCTATTGGGAATATCTTTGGGATGAGGGACTCGATCGCGAGATCTAAAAGTCAAGACCCTACGATGGAAGCAGCCCAAAGAAATCAAAGACGGTTGAAATATTCTTCGCCTTCGATTCTCAGAATCGCAGCTTCTCTTTGGGTACCGGGAGGAACGTCTTCAACGACTTCCTTTCCAGCACGGTGGTCAAGTACATCACCACCTTGGCCAGAGGCTTCTACAGTTGCCTGTGCTATCTCCCCGACCATCTCAGTGGTCGTAGCTACTACCTCAGTGGTCGTAGCTACTACCCCAGTGATTGTGGTAACCACTTCAGGAGCCATGACTTCCTCCACTACCCAGGTCGTGGATGATCCTTCGACCACTTCCGCTGTCACCTCTCCAACCGCTGGAGAGGCGGCAATAGGCTTCTCGATAGAAACATCCTCGGGGGCTGAAGGAGTCGGGCTAAAATCAACAAAAGGAAAGCAAGTTAGGTTGTGAAAAGCAAAAAGGTAAATGCTGTTCTTACACTTTAGTTTGTTTCACATACCTCTGCATCCTGGACCTGACCAGGAACTTAGGAGTCATCTTCCCGACGGAAGATTTCTTCGACCATGTTTGGTCGGAGTTCAAGTTGAAGAGTGGTTCTTGAATAGGAACCATCTATTTGGTCTCCTGACTTTCTGGATGGCCGAGATCAGTCTCGACCACTCCAAGAGCAGCGCTACCCTCAATTGTAGACTCTGCTGGATCAGCATTGTCCTTCACAAAATACATAAAGTCCTTCCAGTTCTCCTTTTCTACTTGCTTGATAAAACTAGGAGTGGCAGAAACTGTGAAAGTTTTCTTGTCATAATAAAAAAGTACCTTGGCCTTGCGGGCTTTGCGCCTAAGAGGTTCTTCGACCTCCTCGGGCCAATTGCTTCAACCTCGGCTACATTTGCGGCCATGTCCTTGGCCTATGGGGCTTACGCCTAAGAGGTTCTTGACCTCCTCGGCTTGGTTGCTTCAACCTCGGCTCCTGTAAACCGTGTTGCGCCGCAAACTTTGTCGAGGACCTGGTCGAAATAAAGGAACTCGAGCTTGCTCCTCCCTTGTCGGTGACTTTTGTGAGTCGACGCTTTTTAGTTGGAGGAGCTGAGCCCTTGTTCAATATCATCCCTGCACCGATGGTTATCAGTTCGACCTCTTCGTCGTCCTGACGGTTTTTCATACCTACTTTCTGTAAAGAAAAACAGAAAAAGAAGAATCACTGACCGGTTGTAAGATTTTCTACGACTAGTATCCAGTCGTAAGCTTTTCTACGACATTTCCTTGATCGTAAGATTTCCTACGATCATTACCTAGTCGTAAGTTCTTTCTACGACTATGAAGTCCTAAGGATAGAATCAACTTTTGATTACCTTTAGGCCCTCCATCTTTTCCTCTGCGGATAAAACCGCAAGGATTTGAGGAACTGCCATTCTGAGTGGCGGAGACTTCTCACAAACGAGTTTGACTCGAACGTCAATCTCTGCCTGTGAAAGATCTGTGTAAACAGATAAAGATATTCATTAGAAAATTTTGAAGAAGACCAAACCGAGAGCTAAGTCAAAAATCCACTTACCCTCCTCGTAGTCCCTGGTCGGATCTTTTGGCCCCGTGTACCTCCACATAGGAGGTACTCGTTTCTTCAAAGGGCTAATTCGACGTGTCATGAAATTCTTCACCACATGCCATCCGGTCAGCCCCTCCTCTCTCAAGTCCTTTATGGCTCGAATATAGGGGGCAATCCGGCTGATATCCTTGGGAGTCGAATCCCATGAAGAATTCTTTTCGGCAGCCTTCCCCTCGAAAGTAAGGCTGTCTTCTTGGGTGATTTTCCAGTAAAACCACATCTTCCTCCATCCCGGCCACGAAGATTCAGTAAACATCTGAATATACTCCTTCGACTTCCCGTCATGGAGCTTCAGACCACAACTTCCAGCTATCCCAGTTTGTCGAGCCATTCCATAGAAATATTGAAAGAGCTCAAGGTCCGCTGGAATTCCCAAGTATGCCTCACACAGATACACAAATACACTTAGCATTGTGATGGAATTAGGGCCGAGGTTCACCAATTCCACCCCAAAATGCTCGAGTACAAGTGTGAGAAAGGGGTGAGCAGGCAATCGAAGGCCACACTCACAATATGCCTGGAAGACGGGGATTTGCCCAGTCTCCCCCGACGGCCAATGTTGTCCAGACGCCGCAAACCATTTCACGAGAACTTTCTCTGGAATCTTCCCGGCGTCGACTAGGGCTTGAATCTTCACCGCATCCATCTCCGACTCAGCCCACTCAGAAACTTTCCCGGCCATTTCTCTCAGAAAGGGGAGATTTTCGATTGGATTGGCAGCGAAGAAGGTACGATTGAGTTGGTGGCGGAGAAGACAAGAACTCGATGAACAGCGAGAGCGATTTGGGGAAAAGTAGAAACCCAAGTTTTACCCCCAGTAAGTATTTATAACCGTATACCTGAACTGAAGGCGTGGTAATCCAAAGATTGCCACCGCTTCGGGAACCGTCCCAATGGACAAACTCATGAGAGTCGTTTGCGATTCTCTAACTTGTCCGTTCAAGAAAATCAGGTTCGTGTTTACACCTCAAGCAAAATTACTTTCTTGGTCAGATCTTTTTGATCAAATGAAATATTAATCGGAAAGATTTTTCTTCCGATCACCACACTACGATCACCTCGTGATCATAGAAGTTTTCTACAGCTATTTGATAGTCGTAAGCAACCTTCTTGACCAAGCATATTTCTGGTCAAAATAGTACACAAGTGTCGAAGAGTTTTTCCTTCGACCACCTTTCTACAACCCTCTCGTGGCCGCAAGACCATCTATGACTCCTTCACCAAGTAAGTTACTTTCACTTGAAGCTGGGGGGCTAGATGACAAGGATCTAATAATCCTCATTTTATCTTTTATCTATAATTCTTATTGTAAGCAAATATGATGTCATATGGTCCCCGGGTATACCCCTTAAGTTTACAAGGGAGAAGCCTACTAGGTGGTCGTAAGTTCTTCTACAACTACCCCTATAGTCGTAATTCTTGCTACGACTACCTTATGGTCGTATGTTTTTCTACAATCACTACCCATTCGTAAGTTATTCTACGACTACCCCATAGTCGTAAGTCTTGCTACGACTACCTTATGGTCGTAAGTTCTTCTACGACCAGGTCAGCTACGACCACCTTACGATCAATAAAACCTACTGGCGAGTGGGTCCAATTGATTAAGGAATCCAAACAGTCAACATACGCTATTATTATGCGAAATAATACCATATCATCTCTGACAAGTAACTGCCAGGTGGCGTAAAGGAGTTACCATCCCGATGATTACTGCAAACGTGCGTCCGTTACTGGATTGAATGAGGCGTCTCTTCAGCAGGGGAAAACGGCTATTCCTTCACGACTATATAAAGGCAACGGTCAGAGAGGGAAAGAGGGACAGAGCAATCGAGGCGTACACACACGCTATCGAGGGCTATCAGGAAGACAAGTGCTATCATCTGTAATAGTCTTAGTTTTTTCTCCTGATTGTTCAGAATACACTCAATACCATACACACACAGGAGTAGGGTTGTTATTCTCTTCGGAGAAGGCCTGAACCTGTATAAAAATACCCGTGTCAATCTCTCTGCGTGATTCTATTCTAGGAGACCCCCCGAATCAAATAATTTTTACGTAAGATCGGTTCTAAAACACTGACAAATTTAATCCGGCACCCACGTATATTAAAGTACTCAGCCACGGAAAATCACACGCATAGTGATTTCCTAAACACAGAACAAAAAGCCCCCAACGAAAATCTTGCCATAAGAATAAAAGCAAGGGCAAAACGGTCTTTGTGCTTGGGCAAGAGAGTGCCCAGCCGAAGCCTACTCCCCCTTAAAGCCTAGCCCTTCACAAGCCACCACCCCATTTTCATTTGAGCACAACCACAACCAGCACAAGCCAAAGCCAAACAAAGCATCAAAAGCTTTCTTTTTCATTCATAGCCGAGAGAGCAAAAGACCACACTGAGCAAGCCTCTTCCCTCACCAGCAAAACTCACAAGCTCCAACCCAAACCTCATTCTCCCAAGCAAAGCCAAGAACAAACTCACTCAAGCAAGCTTCACAGAACCAACATCCCCACTCGACCGTGCCCTCCTCTCAGCGAAGGCAACTTGACAAGGGAGACAAGGAGTCCAGGAGCCAGGAGCTAGGGAGCAGAAGAAGGGCGAGCCGAGGAGCAAGCGGCGGCGTGCAAGCATAGCCAGAACCATCGACGACCACCAGGACCCCACGCCAACCGGCAGGACAGGAAGGACCACAAGAGCAAGAGGGGAGCACCAGCGAGACCGTCACTGCCACCCTCAACCCAAAAATTAGCAAAGCCCAAATAGAGGTAAACCTTCAATGCCCTCCTTGTTCTCGCTACCCAAGCTACACCCACCACCCTAGCACCCTCTTCATCCATTCCCTCACAAAGCATTCACAATAGCATCATGCATCACAGAGCAGAGGAGGGTTTGGGTTAGAGAGCGAGGGGAAGTATATCGTAGAGCAAAGTTTTAGCAGTACCACCATCACCATCTTTAGCAAGTTCCTTAGCCACCTCAGCACTCATTTCTCATGCATAAGCAATAAACCCACATCAGTGAATGCCATCAACAAAATTAAACAAATCAAGGTAAAGCAGTAGTTAGAGGGGAGTAGAGGAGAGGAGCAGTCGAGCCAAAGTCTTGCGTGGTCAGAGGCAAGTGGCCGAGCCAAGTCTTGCCGGGCCAGAGAGCCGTGGCCCAAAGAAAGCGGGCGGTGGCCGGGCCTTCTTGAGGCAGTAGGGCAGGGCGGTTGAGCAGAGATCACCCCAAGGCCGGCGGTGGCTTCAGATCTTGGGGGAGAAGGGAGAGGAGAATGGAGAAGAAGAGTGGAGAAGAAATGGATCTGGAGAAGCACATGCGTGTGTGCGTGTGTTTGGGGGAAATAGTGGTGTTGGGTTCGGCCGATTGGGAGGGGTAAGAGAGAGAGAGAGAGAGAGAGAGAGGAAGCTTAGGAAGTAAAATTAGGATTTGTGTAGACTTTATTTATTTGTTGTAATTATTAGCTTTTGTTAAATAATTATCTGTTAGCTACTTAGCTCTTGTTATTAAATAACTTAACTTGGATCTTGTCTAATTAATCAATCTAAAACTAATATGTGCGTTAAATTGCTAGATAGGTGTAGTCGCCGTTATTTCTGTTGTTAATAGACTAGTTAGCTTGTGTAGCCACTTTACGCATCGCTGGTATTTAGTCGGATGGTTTGAGCTGTTTAATTCTGTTAGTTTAAATTAGTTAAGCGTGAATCTCGGGTTTTCGACCGTAGCTCGATTAGATAGTAGAGCGATTATTTTGGGGAGTGCTAACTTAGTATTAGATCCTGAAAAAGTTTTATTTAAATTAAACTGTGCTAACAATTAGGAGTCACTAACTTAGATATTTATTATATCACTCAAAATCAACTATGTATTTATTTATATTATTATTCGTGCTACCGTGTTGCTACAGAAGATGAACCAGCACCGACGGGAGCAGTTGATCAAAGTTTCAGCCACGCCAATCTTTCCTACAACTCCAAAGGCAAGCTATCCTCTTGAACATAAACATAGTTAATTTAAATGTAAACCGTATATTGCACTATTATGTTTATTGTATCAAAATTGTTTTTCTCAAAACCTTAAATCAATGATTGAGATGAAAATGATTAAGATGAATATGAAAGAAATGAGAATGAGAAAGAAAGAAATGAGAATTATTATGGTTGGTAAAAGGGGGCCCTAGTAGGGGAATGCGACGACGATGATGATGATGAGGTAATAGGTGGGCCCCTTTTTACATATGATTATAATATAAGGACAAACAAAACTCTTGCTCGATGCAAGTCAGTAAAATCGATACCAACCATTTTCTGTTTTTGAGAGAAAATGCTACCTTGTTACGTAATTATGATCTCCACAACGGGACACATTGGAGTGTTTGGGCATGGAAGAGCACCGGCCCAAGGAGGAGTGTTGAGCACGGACGATGGCCGCCTCAACCAACATTACTGGAACTCGGTGTGTGACGAGGTCAGCAACGTGATTAAATCAGCACCGACGAAAGGTAATGGGTGGAGACTTAATCACGTAACCTGGAAAACGTTCTGTATTTTGAACCTGAAATCATATCAAAGGAAATGCGGTGGACCTAGCTCAGAGAGGGTTCAGGGTAGCTATGGGTAAAGTGGTACAAGCCTGCGCAATGCTATATCAAATCATGAATTCATGCCAGTCTCCTGGATTAGAGTCTACGGGAACCGCTAGGGGTCTTTCTTCTCTCCGAGTAATAAGTAGTGTTTTCAGTATTAAAATTTGCCACCTAATGTTTTAATAAATTATTTTCAGACATGATATGACTTAGAAAATGTGATAACAACTAGAGATAGTCATCCAGTGCATTCTTTGCTATTAATGCTTGCTGAGTACATTTGTGTACTCAACCTTGTTAGTATTCTTCTTTGTAGATCCTAGTTCGGCCGAGAACTTTCCCGAATGGGATGACGGACGTGCAGGTACCAAAGCAGCTGCTGGAGGAGAAGGCACCGACTACGGAGGCTAGGGCGAGGGTGACACCATATTTGACTCGTGGGATGAATAGAAGGCCGAGACTTCTGTGTTGGCGAGAGAAGCGGAGCAGTTCCTTTTGTAGCTGTATAATACTTGTACTAAGAATCATAGCCTTACGTGGCTATTACTGGAATAAAATGTACAGTTTCTATCTTATTGTTCTGCTGCGTAACCCTGGTAAAGGCTTACTATTCATTGGAGCAGTGTTTTACTGAGCAAACGAATAGTAATCCGTATGCCTAAGTGTGATTACCCTTGGGGTAATGACACGGGGCGTCACAATAGTCTAACTTGAATATGTGCATATGTTCTCATTACACATTCATGTATGCACACATCTAGGAGGAGTTCACTCTATGTTTTGTGGTTTCATTAGTATTGATCCATATTCCTTTTCCACATATAATAAAGATCTTTACTTTGAAACATATCATATGAGTATACAAAACTTGTGTAGCTTATACATACTCATATTTATCTACATTCAATTACTTGCAATTGTGATGATTGTCATCAATTACCAAAAGGGAAATATTGGAATATCTTATCCTACCATTATGAGATAATGGTATGTTGTGGTAATTAATGACAATCATGTTGTGGGACTAATATTTTCCATGAGTTGGATGAATAGGTTATGTCCCATGATGGAAGAGACTTTGGATGACATTATGAGTTGATTGTCATCAAGTCAAGGTTCAAGAGTAAAGGATGCTTCATGTGTTGATGGACATCAAAAACTTTAAGAAAATGAAATCATCATGTATCGATGATGTTCAAGAAGAGGAGATGATCATGAGTTGATCATCAAGTCAAGAGAAGATCCATCATGTGTTGATGGAGGTCAAGTAAAGAATGCATCATGAGATAATGCATATTCAAGTCAAGAATCCAGACTTGAAGTAAAGATGTGCGTCATCAAGCTTTAAGTGCTTGTGCAAGACAAAGGTATGACTAGCTAGGGCTAAGAATTTGTTCCTAGTCTTTTACCGGTCTTGGTGTTTGGATGGAAGACCAGATTGCTAGTGTAGGTTGTCGTACTATTAAGAGGGGTCTTGATTAGTAGATTGAATTAGTCATGTGTTGATAGCTCATTGTGTTTGCTCTAGCTCTCGTTAGCATGGTGCCAATATTTGCGAATGTGTTTTGCAAATAGTTGAGGCTCATGCATAATCCTTGTAGCATGTGACTTTAGTTTGCGAATGAGTTTTGCAAATGGTTTAAGTCCATGTACATTATTCCTTGTGGCATTGATTCTAAAAGTCGGCAAATGTGTTTTGCAACTTGTTCAGAAGCTTGCCTTTATCTTGTGTTTGCATTGCGCTTCAATTGGCAAATGAGTTTTGCATTGTGAATTGAAGCGAAGTGAAAAACCTCTCTGTGGACTGGCAGTCTGACCGCCAGTACCTAGCGGTCTGACCGGTGGTATATCGGTCTGACCACCATGGTTGGAGCGGTCTGACGGGCCGCTAGTTACCACAAAAATTGTGCAGTAGTACCGCGTGTGTTTAGCGGTACTACCGGTGTGCGGTAGTTCCAATATTTATTTGACGGTATGTTTATTCCAGAGAGGGTGTTTTTGTTGATCGCCCTTGGTTTTCTTCAAGCGATTTGACCGCAGGCATATGGGCGGTCTGACCAGTTTGAGCAGTCTGACCGGCCATTAATTGGTGGTCAGACTAGCAGTGAGCTCAATGGCTAGTTTTATAGCCGTTGGAGCTGAGGCGGTCTGACAGGTCATTAGTTGGCGGTCAGACCGATTCAGCCCCGATTCTCTTGAATCTTTCCCCCAACGACTAGTTTTTGTGTGTGGGCTATAAATACCCACCTTGGCTGGTTGTGGGAGAGTTGCTGGTGCCATATTCATTTCTATTGAGCTAAGAGCAAGCTCTTTAAACTCTTTTGTGCATGTGTTGCACTTAGTGAGCTTTGAGAGACAAACCCTAATTGCATGTGTTGCATTAGGTAGTGGATTGTGTATCCACTTAAGCTTAGACACTTGATTAGTTTAAGTGAGATTCTTCGACTTGTTACTCTTGGTGTTTGCCGACACCTAGACGGCGTGGAGGCGTCGTGGTTCGATGATCTTCTCAAAAGAGGTTGTGAGAAGACCCGGGCGCTTATGAGTGGCTTGGTGCTCGCCATCTCCGGAGTGGAAGAAGAGCAGCTCTAGTGTATCGAGGTGTTGGTTCTTGTTGGAACTGGTCCAAGTGGTTGGACTTACCTCGGAGGTGTTTGGCTTAATTCGTGGAGCCCGGTCCAATTGATTTTGGGCTTACCTCAACGTGGATTAGGGGAGACCGGCAAGTCTCCGATCACCACGATAAAACATCGTTGTATCATTGTGGTTTGATTTCTTGTGCTTTACTATATTGCAATTTACATTCCCTCTATTATATTGCTTACTTGTTTGTGTATGATTGCTATCTCTTATATAGTCTCATGTTGTTGGTGCACTTAGTAAAGACTAGTTGATTTAGGCTTTAATTGTGCAAAACCAAATTAATTTACAATTTCGCATAAAACTCGGTTTTAGCCCTCTAGTCGGCCTCCTCGATCTTACAGCGAGGTGTTAGAGGAGCTTCGCCCTCATGCTCTAAAGAGTGGTCGTTGTTGTTTTCACCATGTGTAGATCCGCGTGACCCTGCCATTATTAGTAGAAAACAAGGAAACAAATCACAAGTATATGTTCCTATCAACTACTAGGATTTGGAGGCTCAAAGGTCGCTCACACTCAAGCTTATACTAAGTTCTTACCACTTTTTACTAAGCAAAACAGGGTTGACCAGAAACTAGTGTCGGTGTCAAACGCTCTCCAAAGATTGACAAAACGATTGCAAGCAACTGGTACCAATGCAACGGTAGAAGGTGAAGCTAGGATAGGCTTCAATATGGTAGTAAGGATTAGCAACAATCAAATCAGTAATTGTAAGTTGAAAAATTGTTCAAAGTACTAGTCAATGTTGCTGATCCTAGCTTAGAAATAGCTAGCTAATCAAAGCCTATGAAGCGCAGTGTAAAAGGAGCCTGACTGAGAGAAAGCAATTCCCTATGAAGCGCAGTGTAAATGGAGCCCGACTGAGAGAAATCAATTCCTTGAGGTATGTATGTTTTTTCTTCTTCTCTTTTTCTTCTTCTTCCTTTTTTCTTCTTTTTTTTTACCTCAGAACTGTTGCAAACCGAAATTCTGAATTTTTTGGATTGCTACAGTAACCAAATTTACTGACCTGCGGCAGGAAGCAAACACAAGAGATGCGATCTGCGACAAAGTGATGAACTTGCGGCAAGGAGCAAGATGGCAAGGTGATGGTGACCTGCGGTAAGAGAACACAACACACAGATGCAATCTAGACAAATACCAACTAGACAATCATTAGAACTAGAAATCAGCACTTGACACAATGATGCAACCAAGAATTCAACAAGCAAAATACCAAAAAGAAAATTGCAAGGCATAGATTGGTTTGGACGATGAACTAACCCTAATTTTTTCATGACTTTGAGGACTGTAGGTAAAAAAAATTCTCACCAATGAACTGTAGCTCTGATACCACCTAATACGACAATGGGTGTCCCAATCTTTCGATGAGACAGATAATCCGATTTGGATGGAGATGAATCTCACGATTCGGCTACCAATCGCACATGACCAATATGCCCGCAATCGCTGAACCAACTATGTGATTGTTATCGACCTTGCTAGAAGCACGATTGACCTGACCACGAAGGTCTATTTCTGCATGCAATCGAAGAACAAGCAAGAACACAATAGATAAGCAATATGAAATTGTGAATATGAATTAAAATTTTATTGATAAGTGGGGATCCAAAGACAATGTCGCTGTTGATCTCGTCGAATAAGAGGATAAAGTGTAAAGTAGCAAAACTAAACTTCAATCTAACAAAACCCACCAAACCCGAAGGGTGGCGGACACTATGTAGAGAAGGAAGAGGAGAAGGGAGGCTGCTGAAAGCATCTAGGCCCCTAAAAATTATTTTGGTAATTAATGATAATATGTAAATATGGGATTAACGTGTTTATTGAGTATTTACAAGGTTAAATCCCATTGATGAACGTGTTGATGCAAAGTGGTATGAAAATGGACTACATGAAGATCTTTTGGCTCAAAGACAAGGTACAAATAGTCTAGGTTCCTTTTTCTATTTTATCGGTCTTAGGAGTTTTTGGATGGAAGACCGGATTATAGGATAAACGCTGTACTATTAAGAGGGATCATGGCTAGTAGCTTGATAGCATGTTCTTGTGCCATATGGATCAATTTAGGATCATGCATGTATTTGAATTTAAACTTGAAATTAAATTGAAAAGTATTAAATGCTTCTGTCCAAAATCGGTAGTACCGTCAGTTATAATTGCAGTCGTACCACTTTGTGCGGTATGACCAGACTTTACTTGGCGGTAGTACTGCATTTTGAAGGGAACAGCCAACTAAGTGCTCAAGCGGAACGACCGGTTTCTTGAACGGTCGTACCGCATGGCGGTCATTCCGAATTTTAGTTGGCGGTTCAAGAAAATCAGAAGCGATGCAATTTGCCTCAGAAACTCTTATGGAAATCGGTCGTACCGCCCGTGACAATCAGTCGCATCGATGTGCGGTCGTACCAAAATTTGTGAGGCAATTTAATAAAAACAGAACAAGTGTAAATCTGCTCAAAAACTCTTTTGGAAATCGGACGTTCCGCGCTAGGGAACGGTCATACCGGCCTGTGGTCATTCCATTTTTTATGTGGCGGTACAAAATTTCCAAAACGCTTGCAATCTTTAGCGTTTTGTGAAACCCTACAAACGGTCGTACCGCTCGTAGAAACGGTACAACCGGGGCAAATCGGACGTACCGCTCGTTAGCCTGCGGTCGTTCCGACTGGGGTGTCCAACGGCTAGTTTGTTCATTTTTAGTATCTGTTCTAGCCGTTGATTGTGCTCAGTCAGAAGTGCGGTCGTACCACCCAGTTGCTTGCGGTCGTTTCGATTTTCTCTGAGAAGTTGGGGTTTCATCCCCAACGGTCATAATTGTTGGTGGGGGCTATAAATACCCCCCCAACTGCTCTTGTACAGGCTGCTAGTGCCCATTTAACATCTCTAGAGCCTTGAGAGCCTTTGCATTCACTCAACACTCAAAAACACTCTTGTGCATTCATTGTGAGCCTGTTGAGATACATTCAAGTGCATTCATACTCTTAGTTGATCCATTTGCACTTGAGTGCCGTCAAGTGAAGACCTTGGTCTATTACTCTTGGAGTGTTGCCGCACTCCTAGACGGTTTGGTGGTGGAGCACGGTGATCTCTTCAAAGAAGATTGTGAAGAGGCCCGGTGCAATCTTGTGAGTGGTTCGGTGTTCACCATCTCCGGAGCGGAGGAAGAACAACCATAGTGAATCGAGGGAAGGCTTAATTCGTGGAGCCGGCTTGAGGTGTCAAGCTTCCTCAACGTGGACTAGTGAAGACCGGCAAGTCTTCGATACCACGGGAAAAACATCGTCGTGTCTTTGTGGTTATCTCTAGTCTTTACTTTCCGCATTTATATTTCTAGCTTGTTTATTGTGATTGATTTGCTTAGCTAGAAACATAACTTGTTTAGACTAAGTTATTAATTAGCTAAAATTGTTAAATTGTTAAAAATTTAAAAACCTTCTATTCACCCCCCTCTAGTCGGTTATCCTTGATCCTACAGCTGCCGCAGGTACTGTTCACGTGTGAACAATATTACATGAACAGTCCCAAACCCTAGGTGGCCGACCCTGAATTACAAGGCCCATGGCCCATTAGCATAGGTGGCATAGCACCAAGTTCCTTTACTCAAATATTGCTAAGTGTTGGCCTAAGCAACTTGATATAGACTTCATGCTAGATTTGGCTAAGCCTCAATATAGAAATATTCATTCCTCGTATGATCTCATCTCCATGCTTAGTGCTGCCATCATCTCCATTTAGCTTGCCCCCCGATTCTTGATTTCTAAGTAAAATAATATCACTTACTTTAGATAGCATCATAGAGTTCATAGAATATGGATGCACTCCGAGAAACGAAGTTACTTGATAATTTAGTTAGCGAGCACGTGCTCTAGTAATTGATCCTTGCACATAAAATTGAAGAGTAAAAGTAGTAGGGATATCAGTGAAAGAGATGTCCTTATCAGTGCCACTCTTTTTTTACCCAATACCAAAGATGTAATGTAATTCAAACATGAACAGCCAGTTCTAAGCTAGACTAGGACAACCATGCAGGCCATCAAGTCTTGACAAGTGGTGTGATTTCGAGAGGAAAAAAAGGTCTTGACAAGCAGTGGATAACAATACGCTTCCGGATCACCCTTATCTTTGCGTCAAGTTGAAGAACATGAGGAGGCCATGTTGATGCTGACGCACTCCTCCCTCACCTGCGCAAAGAGCTCCGAGTTCAGGTACCTCTCACCGGCGCTGGGGAACACCGTCATGATCATCTTTCCCTTGTTCTCCTCCCTTGCGGCAACCTAGTAAAATGCATGTTGTTAAGTTCCCAAATTCCTTCCAGATCACAATCAGCAGCATAAAGCGAGTAGCATCAACACGTAACAAGTATATGAGGTTCTGGGTTGGATGTAGGGAAGAAAGGGGGAAAGAAGTTAAATGCGGAGGAGAAGCGATCGGAAGAAGATAGGAAGGGAAAGTAGATTCGTCTTTACATTCCTTGGTTCTCGAAGGCACAAACGAAACACTATATCTCACCCGACAACGGTCTTGCGTCTTGCTCCTGTCATCACCGCGATAGCCCAAATCACTTGGCCCACTCGTCAAGAGCAAACCGCAGTTGGGCTTACGACTCTTTGGCCCATCCTTCTTCTGTTTGATCGCTCATAACGCGCCTGATCAGCCAATGCTCCTGGTAAGGTTGTGACATCCCTCCCACCTTCAGAGGCAGCTTGACCCCAAGCTGGCGCATACGGAAACTGAGATTGCAATTCAGCTAAATTCTCCCAGGTCGGTGCTGAAGAAGATGCCCCTGACCACTGCACTTGCACTTGAGTGACTGAGGTTGGTCCCTTGTCATGGAGCCTTTGCCGGACCACCTTGAGAGGGATCCGGAGGTCATCGGTCGGCTCGGAAGCTCCGTGAACCGGTCTTGAGGAGGAACCGCCTTCCAAGTCGAGACACATGAATCACTGGGTGTATCATTGAAGTGGATGGTAGTCGAAGTTTGTAGGCTACAGATCCTATCTTCTTTTCAACCTGAAATGGACCAAAGTAGCGAAATGCCAGTTTATGGTTAGCTCTCACTGCCACCGAGCTTTGCACATATGGCTGGAGCTTCAGGTATACCCAATCACCTTCCTGGAATATTCTCACAGATCTTTTCTTATCAGCTTGTTCTTTCATGTGTTGGTTAGCTCGATTGAGATGTTGTTTCAATAATTCGGTCATCAATTTCCTTTCTTGTAGCCAGGCTGACAATTCCTTACTCGGACCAGCTGAAACGTCTCTGATCCCAAAGTGCCGAGGAGTGTAGCCATATAGGACCTCAAATGGGGTTTTTCCCAGGGTGGAATGCAAAGCCGTATTGTACCAGTACTCGGACAGAGCCAACCAATTGATCCATTTAGTGGGACATGCATGAACAAAGCAATGCAGGTATGCCTCCACGCATTGGTTCACTCGTTCGGTTTGTCCGTCTGTCTGTGGGTGGTACGCCGAGCTCATTCGAAGTTGGGTTTGTGCTGCCCGAAACAACTCCTTCCATAATACACTTGTAAATACTCTATCCCGATCTGAAATGATGGATTGAGGTAAACCATGTAACTTGAATACATTTTGCATGAAGAGTTGAGCTACCTTGTAAGCTGTGAAAGGATGTGCTAAAGCAATGAAATGGGCATATTTTGAAAATTTGTCCACAATCACCATGATGCAATTGTACCCCGCTGATTTTGGTAATCCCTCTATGAAATCCATGGAGATAATCTGCCACGCGTGGTCTGGTACTGGCAATGGTTGAAGTAGCCCGGGGTAACGAACGTGCTCCGACTTGGCCTGCTTGCAGACAGCACACTGATCCACAAAATTGCGCACATCACGTTTGATTCCCGGCCAAGAAAATAACTTCCGGATCCTGTGGTAGGTAACTTGAAACCCTGAGTGTCCACCGATCGCTTTTCGAATGCAATGAGTTCAAGATATTTTGTTGTATAGTTACATTGTTTCCAACCCAAACTCGGCCCCCCAATCTGATGATGCCATCGCGCAATTCAAATTGGGAGTCACCATTGCCTGCGACTGTTAAATGTTGTAATATCTTGTTGGCCTGTGGATCTTGTGGATATCCCTTGGCGATTTCTTCCATCCAATCAGGTACGACCGTGGAAATTTCCACAACCTCCATATCTTCCCCTTTGTCCCTACGTGATAAAGCATCCACAGCTCTATTCTCAGTCCCAGGTTTATACACAATCCGGTACTGCATCCCTAATAGTTTAGTCATAATCTTCTGTTGCCATGAGGTTGTCAGGCGTTGATCTCCCAAATGAGCAAGGCTTCTTTGATCGGTCCGGATCACAAATTCCCTGGTCTGCAGGTAAGCTCTCCAGTGCTCTACTGCCAAGAGGACTGCTAGCCCTTCTTTTTCATATGTGGACAGCACTTGTGCCCTCGGCCCCAAGGCCTTGCTGAGATAACCAATTGGATGCTTGTTTTGCATTAACACTGCCCCTATTCCTTTCTCTGATGCATCTGTCTCCACAACAAATTCTTGAGTGAAGTCCGGGAGTGCTAGGACAGGCGCTGATATTAGGGCACTCTTTAAGGCCTGGAAAGCAGCTTCCCTGTCTCGTGTCCAAACAAATATCACATTTTTCTTCAGTAGTTCAGTGAGTGGGCGACTCATTATACCAAAATGCCTGACAAATTTTCTATAATACCCAGCCAATCCTAAGAAACCTCTCACTTGCTTAACAGTATTCGGAGTTGGCCATTCTCTGACAGCTGAGATGTTTTTGGGGTCAGTGGCCACCCCCTCATGGCTGATTACATGGCCTAAGTATGTTAGTTGCCTTTGTGCGAACACACATTTGGACTTCTTGACTTTGAGCTGATGGCTCCTCAGCACGTCAAGAACCTTCCGAAGCTGTTCCACATGATCTACAAGTGTTCGGCTGTATATCAGTATGTCATCAATGAAGACAAGCACTCCCCGGCGTAGATATGGTTCAAGAATTGTATTCATTAGCCCTTGGAAGGTAGCCGGGGCATTTGTTAATCCATATGGCATCACTTTGAACTCGTAATGTCCATGGTGGGTCTTGAAGGCTGTCTTGTATTCATCCTCCACTTTCATTCGTATTTGATGATACCCCGCTCTTAAGTCGAGGCTAGTGAACCATTTGGAACCGGTTAGTTCATCTAGTAGCTCATCAATTACTGGTAGTGGATAGCTGTTCTTCACGGTAATAGCATTCAAATGGCGGTAATCCACACAAAATCGCCATGTCTCATCTTTTTTCGGGACCAAAATCACAGGCGAAGCAAAAGGACTGGCACTGTGTCGGATCACCCCTTGCTTGAGCATCTCTGCTACTTGTCGCTCTACTTCATCTTTTTGTGCCGGGTGATTACGGTAGGGTCTCAAGTTGACTGGTGATACCCCTGGCATTAATGGAATCGCATGATCGAATTTCCTGACCGGCGGCAGACCAGTCGGCTCTTCGAACAAGTCTGAAAATTCCGACAACAGATCACAAACAGTGTTCGGCGTCTGAGAGTCTTTCACTTCCACTGAACTGGACTGGTACTGATCATCCCAAGAGGACCACTCAGCTGGTGTTAACAATGTTTCACGGCTGGAGTTGTTGCCCTTCAATCCGCGTAGTACAATCCTTCGGCCTTGATAAACAAATGATAGAATCTTTTTGCTCCAATGTATGGTCATTGGACTGTGTAATTCTAACCAATCCATTCCTACAATGATGTCATAGAAACCCAAAGCCAAAACCTTCAATGTGGTTGTGAATTGCACTCCTTGTACTTGCCATTGGCAATTTGGAAACTCGGTTTTGCATGTCATAGTCCCTCCATCTGCTATCCTGACTCGGATTCTCTGCTGAGGCTTCTTCTCCCCTTGTAACCGTTCTGCAACTCTTTCACTCACAAAACTATGAGTACTTCCAGAATCAATAAGAATAGTCACCTCAATTCCTTGTATGTTTCCCTTAAGTCTCACCGTCTTGGGTATTTCAGAACCATTCATTGCCGCCACTGAGATTGCCAAGATCTCATTCTCCTGTGGACTTTCCTCTGCTACTGATTCAGTCTCAGAACTTACTTCTTGCATCAAGTCCCACAATTCTTGAACCACATGCAGTTGAACCGTGGGTCCGCATCTGTGTTCCCGGCTCCATTTTTCTCCACACGTGTGGCATAACCCCTTGGCTCGCCGATAAGCCCTTAGTGCAGCTATCTTATCATCGGGTCCTCCCGCTCGTGCACCTTCCACCCCCCTCCGGTCATCTGCCCGATTTCCAATGGGTCCCATTGGTCTTCCGGGTGGTGCTGGCAATGGCATCGCCGTTCTTGCCGGCGGCCGCGTCTGGAAATCAGATCTGCGCGTTTCTCTTCTCATTGTCTCTAACACCTCCTCCTGTAGACAGGCCAGTGAAACTGCAGTGTCCAGATTTTTCGGTTGATGTAATATGACTGCTGCTCTAACCTCACTTCTCAATCCATCAGTGAATTGTGTCACAAAAAACATAGGATCCCAAGTGTGATGGGCGAGGAGATTATGCATTGCTTCATTGAACTTTTTCGCAAATTGATTCTTGTGCGCTTGTTTCAAACGATTGAAAACCCCGAGTTCTTCTTTGGAACTCTTCTCGTCCAAATCTTAGGCAAACAACCTGCGAATTCCTCCCAACAATTACATCTAGTATGTGCTTGAGTGGATTGCAACCATAGTAATCGCATTTCCACTAAAATGCATAATAGCCACACTAACCCATAATCTGGTCTTGTGGAACATACTCGAAAATAAACTTCACACTTCAACCTCCGAGTTTTCGGGTTCTCACCATCGAACTGAGGAAAGTCTAACTTCGGCGGTGCTGGGTGATGATAGTATCCTCCCATATTTCTACCCCCAAAATCCCCAGCATCAAGAGGAGGCAAGGGTAACAGATTTCCCCCATACGCAACCTTGGTCGGAGATGACTCGGTGTGTAATTTGCCTTCTTCCGATTCTCGGTTTGATATGTCTTGTGGCCATTTTGCCCTTGTCCATTGTCATCTTCCTCTTTGGTCACCATCATCCTCGATGCTCGGGATCGGCAACAACGGAGGCAAGACCTTTGTTTCGAGTGTCAAACTGTTTCTCGAGTCATTTGCTGAACTCGATCTCGCAGTTCACCCACTTCCCCACGCAAATCATCCACTGAAGCCATCATCAGCGGCTTCCACTCTTTCAACTCCAGGACAACAGGTTTGATCTCGGCCACTGATTCCACCAGTGTTTGGATCGCGCGAGTAAGGGCTGCGACCTCTTGCTCCATGGCCGCGGATTTTTCTTGAGCCCTCGTTTGATATCTTGGTTTCTCCAGTTCGCCTCCTGGATCGGTGCTCTGATACCAGTTGTTAAGTTCCCAAATTCCTTCCAGATCACAATCAGCAGCATAAAGCGAGTAGCATCAACACGTAACAAGTATATGAGGTTCTGGGTTGGATGTAGGGAAGAAAGGGGGAAAGAAGTTCGTCTGGAGGAGAAGCAGTCGGAAGAAGATAGGAAGGGGAAAGTAGATTCTGTCTTTACATTCCTTGGTTCTCAGAAGGCACAAACGAAACACTATATCTCACCCGACAACGGTCTTGTGTACTGCTCCTGTCATCACCCGCGATAGCCCAAATCACTTGGCCCACTCGTCAGTAGCAAACCGCAGGTTGGGCTTACGCACTCTTTGGCCCATCCTTCTTCTGTTTGATCGCTCATAACGCGCCTGATCAGCCAATGCTCCTGGTAAGGTTGTGACAATGGTTCAGAAATCAGAGCAAGCAAGTTTATGGAACTACTAGTACACTACCATTTGCATTTTGCAAAAGTCGTGCTTGTCTTCAAGCAGGCGGCAACGTGTGCTCGGTGCTCCTGAAGATATGCCGACGAGCAGCCCTTCTTCCCTCGCCAAACTTCTCGCTGTGTCCATGGATTCTTGAGTGGTCACTGTTACGATTTCATCTATCTGTGATGTGTCCAAGGTTTTTGGGATAAAATCCGGTCCTATGCCTTGAATGTTCTGTAGCCCTGGCTCACCACCTACAGACGATAGTACACCATGAGATGCTACTCATGTTCAAGCCAAGAAACCAATTAAGAGTACCAATGGCAATGGGTATAAAACACGAGAGTAATAGTACCAATAAGTGATAAGTATTTCGTCTCACACATGTTTGATTCATTCATATTAGTTTTTCTGCAGAGTGAAATGCGGTGAAGAATAATGCATGGTGTACCAAATAGTCGTCAAATGTCATGCCTGAGACTATCGGACTTCCAGTTGGTTTCAACACAGATTAGCTTTATCGACGGATTTTTCATCTTGAGATACCTTCTCTCTTTTGTACAGTTTTTTTTTTCTTCTTCTCTTTTTCTTTCGCATGTATTTTGTATCGCTTGACAACCATTTTTAATATAATAGTCACAAGGTAGAGATTTCTCTATCTTTTATGTCAAAAAAAAAAAACCTTCCGGTGCCCGTGATGGTGCCTCCTAAACCAGACCTGGCAACAAATATATCCACTTTGTATGCTGTATCTTTCCATATCTCAGGTCCTAAAGACAAATTTCAGTCAAAAAATAATAAGTTTCAGGAATCGGGCACATTACTGAAATTCCTCTGTTACTCCATGTTTAAGGTGCTATGCCCATAGTTCCCACTGTGTAACTCATAAAGCCGTCTAACAATTTGCAATTGATTATTGGACACGGTGCACACAACTATGATTACAACCAATTTAATTGTTTCAAAGAAATCATGTTACCAGTCCATCTAAAGTGTGCATCAGGATTAGCGGGATTGCTGAACTGATAAAGGAAATAAACATTTTCCATATCCTTCTTCAGCTGTTCTACTCTATCAAGTAGCGCCTTGAATCCAAGAGGCATAGGATCTGGAGACAAGTCAAAGAGGTTACCATCTCACCTGTGACATGAGCAACTCAGATTTGTGGGGCACATGGTGATTAGCTTCTTACCAACTAATATCACTTCAGTACCCAAGTATCTCAGTAATATCTGCTTAACAATTGAGAGCTTAGCAGGCATGACGGCAATGAATTTGTAGCCTTTCTGGGCAGCAACAAACGCCGAGCTGATACCGAGATTACCGCTTGTGACCACCACTAGTGTTGTGATACCGGGTGAGATCAAGCCTTTCTCCTCGGCATCTTCAATCTGCGAAGTTAGCATTGGTAAGAGGCTAACAAAACAATTTAACGTTTAATTCATACTATTGTCAGATCATATCATGTGGCGCCAAATACCAATATCTCATTTCATATGATCAAATGTTTATGTGTATAACTTATTTGTGTTGCGTGATAGCACCTAAAAATTACAAAACACATAGGATAGCGATGAGACAAGCATAGCAATGCACTCGACATGCTGACATGGTTTTATACTTTTATTATGCTATATGTTAGTTACTCTTTGAGCAAAAATATTCATCAACATGTGCTCAAGAAAATGAGAAAGGCCAGCGACATGAGAGCAGTCCGATCCTTCACAGAGCACAGGGGGCTGGTACTGTTGATGATATGCCCTAGAGGCAATCATGGGGATGATTGTATCACGTCTATGTTTATGAGTTATTGAATAAATATTATTTTGTTCCTTAAATGAATCATCGGTTATAAAGATTAACAAGTATGTGACTCGTCGGTGAAGCTCTTTTAACTTATATGATATCATTTTCAAAGTGTTTCTGGTCGGATGTCATTGGTCGGAACACTAGTGACTTATCGACCAGCACACGTATTGATTGATGATCATGTTTCACTAGTCATGGATATAGTGATATCGAATCAATAATGTGAACGCATGTTAGAGAACATGGGGTTGGATTGACCCACCTTGAGACACTGTTGAGATTGTTACGATTTTATGTGTCGTTTAGTTGATCTCAAACAACGATGATGTATAATCTTTAGACCTGAGATCAACATGATTTCCTACATGTGTAATAGTGCACTTAGGGGTTACCAAATGCTACTCTATAACTGGGTAGTTATAAATATAGTTTTCGGGTATGCTATGAAACACACAGAGGAATGTGATTGGTTGGATATGAGATTTGTCTCTTCTAACATAACAGGAGAGATATCTCTAGGCCCCTCGATGTGGTCGGATAAAGAAAGTGCATGGCTATACCATTAGTGGTCGAAGAGCTCGACCACATGAAGTTATCCGACACTTGATCGAGAAAGTATTGAGCTCGACCACATGAAGTTATGTCCATGGATGACATAATATCTCACTTGGAGTTCAATCGAATATCGTAAGGCAAAGGGAGAATACATGAGTAGATCTTTCATTTCGATCAGATACGGACTAGTCGTATGGAGATACGAGCTAGTTGTAGGCTGGTCGAACATGATTATTAAGTGGTCGAAACCTGGTTGTAAGGAGTTATGAACTGGTCAAGACCAAATATGAGCTAGTCGTATAGAGATACAAGCTAGTCGTTAGTGATAAGGACCTAGTCGTAGATCATATTGCATTAAGATTCGTCCAATATAATTTGTGTGTATTCGGGAACCGTTATGTCCTGCTAGGAGCCGCTAACGACTCGTGATCGGAAAGGAGTTTCCGAGTCACAACCGATTACGCATGAACCTAACGGGTCACACACTTAGCGGGTTGGTGTGGTTGGAACAAACGTGTTCGGATAGGATCCGTCATGGACACTATATAAGGAGATGCTTGAGGCTATTAGGAGATACAAGAGATAACGTGAGTTGCTCCATCGAAACCCTAGCCGCCATCTTCTCAAGAGAGTCATACCGTACGACTTGGTGCTAGCACACCGGTGTATAGAGTTCCTTCCCTGGACATGTGGATACCGTAGAGGCGCTACTGTGGTTGCTGTTGCGCTTGAGGATGATTTGCGATCTTCACAAGGAACTGTAGAGGTTGCTGGAGGAGACGAATGACTCGCAAGAACGCTGGACGATCGACTACGACTACTGCATCGACGTTGGACAATCGACTATGACAACTACACCGACGCACTCTACGTTGGATCAGGCTGCTCTAACTCTTCTTCCGCTGCACTGCGCGTCTAGTGGTAACGATCTATGATCTTCTACTTGCATGATTTTTTTGTTTACGTAGTATAATTTTTGAATTACCAGCTAGTGTAGTCTACCCGTATCCTTCAGGTACGGCTCAATCTTGCCGATCAACCGAGCAGCAATACCGTCTTTCTCAGCAATCCTCTTCAGTTCTATCAGTGGTGTCCAACCAGTGAGCTGAAAAGAACAAAAATTCGTACCCAAAATGTGACAAGCACTGCAATGCCAAAAAGAACGAACTTTGCAACACTGAGAAGTATTCCAAGGAACAATCATAACACAAACAGAGTTTGAACAAAGCACCTGTGTGATGTTGGATACAATGCACTCCTCCTGGGACTGGGAGGAGAGGAGAGATGGTATCCCTTTTCTTCCCTCCTCCACGGTGCTTAATTATCAAGAAATTGAAATAGAGCTGGGCAGCATCCAATCTCTTGAACAGATTGATGGGTAGAAAAATAGGTGGTGATCCAGTGATGTTATATATATCCCTGAGAAGTTACAGTATAATGGTATAGGATATGGATAGATCAAATCTGACTCTGCAAGATGAGGATGGAAACCAGGGAATGACCATGAAACTTCCCCAGAAACCAAACTAATTGCTGAAAATTAAACCACACCAAATTCTGAACATTTATTTCCTGCTTGGATCGCAGGCAGCGAGAAACATGGTTACAACAAATTCCTCCCGAAAAAACCACTCCAAGTGATATGCAATCTAGAGCGTATCATCGGTAAGAATTACCTGGCCAATGTTGATTTGATTCCCATGGTTCCACAAAATTCCTTTTTTTCCTCAAGAACTCCAAATCAAGAAGATTGTTACAATGGAATTGTTGGAAAATTAGCTGTTTTAACCAATATTCAGAATTAATCCCAGCATATATTATGATAATTAAAGCATATTTCAGCAGCATTTAAACAATATGCTCATATTATAGAACTTGACAACAAAAGAAATCAGTATAATGCTCAGATTTGGAATGTTTATTTATCGCTCTCAGATGTTGGGCTACTCAAGATATAATCTTGGCCTCCTCGCTACTTTTGTCAATAATTTTCACTAATTAGATAAGACAACATAAATCAGACTTTGAGCTAGAAATGAATGGGCTGTCATATCAAGAACAAGTAAGAATAATCTCACAAGTCACAACAGCATTAATTACTTTCAGCCAACAGAAGGAGCAAGGATATCACAATGTAAACTGAGATCACAAATCAACAAAATCAGCACTTACTATTATCGGCTAACAGAGGAACAATAGACCACAATGATCAGCCTAGTCAAATTCGGTCAACAAGAAACAATCGAGCCACAGAAAAGTAACAGAGCCTTGATAACAGTATGCAACAAGAAGCTCAAGCCTGATTTATAATCAATGTTGTCAATCTAATTTCATAAGTGACAATAATCATCATCGAGCATTAATCCGAGCCCACAATATTACTAAATCAAGTCTCCTAGTACTAGTCAAAATTACAAAATATATAATCAACTAGCACAACACACTTTAGTAAAGTAATGCAATTATGAAAACAGAAAACTCACGAAACGGATGGCACTTGAAGCCATCGAGTAGAACCGCGTAAGGCATGAGAAATGCGCTGTCTCAGAAAACCAATCGCCCCGCTGTGCCGCGAATACCAGATGAGATTGACAGAAATACAATGCCAACTTCACAAACCAGGGACACACCAGTGTGCGAAGACGAGATACAGAGAATGCCGCTCAAGACCCAAATGAGATGCACCGGCCGAATGCACCAACAGAGCACCAAGCACCAAAACTGAAGATCACTTCCACTCCTAGATCAATCCAAGGTCAGTCGGTTCCCACCTCCAATCGGTGCAAATCTAAGCCCTCACCATACCTCAATAGAGAAGAGGAAGCAAGAGGGAAAACCGAGGTGTATAAGGAGGAGGGGAAACCACCTCACCAGCCACCGCTGGGTCCAACCATAGCGGCGCAGTGGCTCTCAAAGCCCCAAAAACCCGAAGACAAAATTGGGAAGAAGAAGAAGAACCAAAAGAGGGGATTTATCTCACTGTGAATCGGGTGAAGAAAGGAGAGGAGAGGAGCGCCTGAAGAAGAGGAGGAAGAGGGAGCGCTGACTCGATAGCAGCCGGCGGCCTCCAAGGCCGCCGCCCTGCCCTCGCTGGGAGCTCATAAGCCCGCGCTGAGAGAATATGGCTGTCTCCAGCCTTATCTCTTTATTTTCTCTCACCGACAGGTGGGCCCCGCTATTTCTTTTCTTTTTTCCATTCCTTCTTTTCTCAGATGAGAAATTACCAAATGACCATCACATATACAACGGCTCACATAAAGAACGAAAACAGTGGTGAAGGTGGCACAGCAGGGGAAAAAAAGAAACTTTATGGCACCAGTACGGTACCACCACGTAGAGTCGTACAACACCATCCCTTGAATGCGGACAACATGACGAGCACGACTCTTTAAGCATACCAATACCAACACCTCCAATTGCCAGTCTTCCCTATTTTCTTCTTTCCACGCTGCCCCTCCCATGATCCCATCATCTTGTTTAGGTGAAACGAATCGACTTGCTCGCGTCTTGGCGGCCAGGACGACAACCGAAGGGCGGCGCGAGCGTGGTTACTAGCGTCTTCCTCGCCTCGTCGAGCAGCCGGAAATTCACCTCGCCTCTGTAACTGCAATTGCACAATCAGCACGAATAATAGATTGATACAGCGTACAGTAAGTATCCATTAAATTCACAAAAAAAAGAAGTATAGGGAATCGCCGCTAAGCATTTCCAATCACTCAAATCTATATGGATGCTCTCGTATACAGCAAGTGTGGCGTCAGAGTGATCCGCGCGAAGGCCGGATAAGTGGGAGCCGACGGACTTGAGAGCGAGCGGCGGAGGCGGCGCGGTGGTTCTTGTCGGTTCCTCGACGCCGGTCGAGGAGCCGTCGTGGCTAGGGATCTGGGGGTGGTCGAGCCGCCGGAAATGCAGCGAACTACACTAATCTCCAGCTGGAGAATCCGAGAATGTAAGTCTCTGACGCGTGGGCCCACATGTCAATGGCTCGGTGAATCATTTTTCTCGTCACATCTACGGTTGTTTTATTATGACCCCCTGCTTCATTCCCGTCCAGCCTCCACCGCCCACCTCCTCCGACTCCGCCGACGCCGGCAGCGGCGGTTTCTACCGCTTCCGCCGCCGCCGACGCCGGAAGCAGATCTCCTCCGTGGCCGCACCTGCTTCACCCCTCACATATCCGTACGAAATCATCAAGTAAGCCCGTGGAACTCCGCACGTTGTGTGTAAATTGTAATGTTAATCAAATTGTCCCCTCTAAAAAATGATGGATCAAATTGTGAATACTTTTATTCGGATATATATTGAGGTTAGGGTTTCTTAATAATCTAAAGAGTATTTTTTTTTCAATGTGCAAAGAGCGAATATTTTAATGCAATGTTTTTTGTGTGTGTGTGTGAAATTCGAGGTCAATTCAGACAAAATGGGATTTTTGTTTGCAAATGCTCTAGTTAGAACGTTAGATGATGAGTGTTTTAGCAGTAAGTTCTAGGTAAGCAAACTAACTGGGAAAACGAAGCTCCCGAGCTAAAACTTGACCATTTTCAATGTATTTTTAGAGTATTAGAACTTAGCGCCACCGCTATCCCTCCCTGCAGGATCAACAATTGATTGGAGTAACCTATCTACAATACCTTTTCCTTTGTATCATGATATTATGGGAATTTCTAGCACCCATTTGATTAGTGTGAGCCTTCCTAGAAAGCTAATGTTGCGCATATTGCCCAAAAAATCCATGTACTTTCATACCACAACATCCATATCTTTCATGTACCTTTTCAGCAAACATTTTGGTATGCTCTGAGAATAACTGCGTGTATTTTTAGCATTTAGTGTACAAAGTTTTGTTGGCAGTTTGTGACTGCATGTACACTTCAAAATTTCACATGCTTTATGTTGACACAAAACAGTTAAGATAAACTAGCATGTGCAAGATTATCGGTAGACAGCTAGTCGTTACAAATAAAAGGTAGAATCACCTACACCATCTGCACCCAAAAAACCTCAAGATCGTCATATTCCCATCAACTGAAATACTGTTATTCCTGTCGTCTTTCTAGGATTCAATAAGTGCTGTTTCTTCAAAGACAGCATGCTGCAGGCTTCCTTCCCTGGATTTATATTCAAATCGGAGAAGGGCATGCAGCACATCCTTCATTGATGGTCGCAATGAAGGTTCCCCCCCAGTACAAATAACACCTAGCGTAAACACCGCTAATGCATCTTCAATGTAGGATGGGTATCGAATGTCCTCATCAAGAAGATCAACTGACAGGCCATATTCTTGATACTGTCGCCATGCCCATTCTGCCAAGCAGTACTCTGCATCTCCATCATTGGCCACCCGCCCAGTTGTGAGCTCCAACAGGACCACTCCAAAGCTGTAGACATCAACCTTCTCATTCACCTTCAGCCGATATCCATACTCTGCAAATAAATTAATCTCGCATTAGTACATGATACAACTTCTAAGAATCTATACTAGTTTGAGTTTGCATTTGGATTTCTGACCTGGTGCCATGTAGCCAAAAGTTCCGCCTATGGCAGAAACTGACTCAGGCTCTCCAGCTTTGAGAACAATCCGAGCAAGCCCGAAGTCAGATATCTTTGCTCTGAACTCGGGGTCCAGAAGGATATTTGCGGACTTAACATCTCGGTGCACTATGGCAGATGAGCAATCATGGTGCATGTAGCAGAGACCTCTTGCCGAGTCTATGGCAATTTGCAATCTTGTGGGCCAATCCAAAGGTGCCGGGTCACCAATTCTCTCCCTCTGGTACAGCCACCGGTCTAGGCTACCATTCTCCATGTACTCATAGACAAGAAGCTTTGCCTCTGAGCTTGAGATGCAGCAGAGCAACTTGACAATATTCGTGTGCCGGATCTCACCCAATATCTGGACCTCTGCAAGGAAATCCTTTTCCAGCTTCTCGTCAAGATTTTGCATGTTCCATATCTTTTTGACAGCCACCATCCTACTACCACCTGCTCCATCCACGTCACAAATCCGGTAAACCTTGCCGGACCTGCCACTTCCAATCCAGTTCTGCTCAGAGAGCCCACAAAGAACATCATACCCCGTGAAATGCAGTGCATGGAATTGGGTCAGCTTCCATGACAGGGGATCTTGGCTATTCTTTTGCCTCCTTAATAGGAAGAATCCACCCACTGCTGAACCCAAAAGCATAATACTTGCAAGAACAGAAAGGAGAATTATAAGCCTCCTGGAGAGATCATTGCTGATGTTTGCCCTTGTCCCGCAAACCGAAATATTAGGGATGGAATAATTTGATGAGACACAGAGGTCTGGATTGAAGAAGAAGCTCTGCTTGTATGCTTCGATTTGCAATGATGTTGGAATTTCCCCTGTGAGGTGATTCATGGAGAGGTTCAGAAAGTTCAGCCTCAACTTGTTGAAATCCTTTGGGATCTCGCCAGATAGCTCATTTGATGAGAGGTCAAGAATGATTAGCTCTGAGATAAACCCAAATGTTTCAGGGATGTTACCAGATATCTTATTTCTGCTTAGAATAAGTGTGTTGAGCCCCTTCAGCACTCCAATTGTCAAGGGTATTGAGCCAGTAATTTGATTCCCAGAAAGGTCAAATTCTGTTATTTGTGAAATGCCTGTCAGATCCCAGGGAATTTCACCAGAAAGCAAGTTGTTTGCTGCTCTGAATTCTTTCATTTTGCCTGCCAATGTTGGAATGGGACCAGAGAATCTGTTGTTGCTGATGTCAAGACGTGTAAAGTTCCACGGTAGCTGGGCAGGGAATGTGCCAGAGAAGCTGTTGTTTTGGATCATAACTATACTGAGCTGATTTGTCACCACTGACCAGAGGCTCTTGGGAAACTCCCCGGTGAAATTATTGTTGAACATCATTATGTTTTGCAATAAATAACAGCCATCCAGAGATGGTGGAAGGTTTCCAGAAAAGCTGTTATTGAACACAACGATGTCAAATAGTCGCCTGTTGGAGCAAAGACCCTCTGGTAGCTCGCCTGAGAGGTTATTGTCAGAGACCTCAAGATTGCCCAATGGCGAGTGCTTACCAAGCTCTGGTGGGAGGGCACCAGACAGCTTGTTGCCGAACAGCCGGATGTCTTTGAGATTTGGTAGCAACCCAATGCTTGGTGGTATTGACCCATAGAGTTGGTTAAAGTAGAGAAACAATAGAGCAAGGTTGATAAGCTTACCAAAGTCATCTGTCATTGTTCCTGTTAATTCGTTTGAAGACACGTCAATCTCCACCAAGTTCAAGGCTACTACATTGGATGCAATTTCACCAGTGAAAGCGTTCCCAAACATGTACAAGTACTGAAGCTTCTTATGCTGCCAAACCCATGTCGGAATTGTGCCTTGCAGCTTGTTCACTGACAAGTCCAATAGGCTGAGCTCTGTGAGGCTTGACAGGTTTTTAGAGATCTCACCAGTCATGTTCATACCCGACATCCACAAGTATGTGAGGCGCGCCAACTTGCCAAACTCCACTGGCATTGGAGCTGGCACAAATGGATTGACTGCTAATGTCAACGTCTCAAGGTTGGCAAGATTGCTGATATCCTCAGCTGGATAACTCCCATCAAACCCATTGGTGTCAAGGAGCAGTGACTTGAGCCTTGGGAACCATCCAATGGATGGTGGAATTCTTCCGGTGAAACGATTAGTTGATAAGTTGAGATGCTCGAGCTGCGCAGATAAACTGTTTATGTCAGTTGGGAGGCACCCAGCAAATGCGTTGTTGGAAAGGTCTAGGTACTTCAGATTGGGGCAATTGTAGAGTGTGGTAGGGAATGAAGTGGATAAGTTATTGTAGGAGAGTTCCAAGTGGGTAAGGTTCTTGAGGAGGCAAAGGGAGGGAGGGATTGGTTTGGAAGGAAAATGGCAGTCACCACACCATTTGTGCATGTAACTCCTCCCCAGTTGCAGTGAGCAGAAGAAGTGGAGCTCCATCTTCCAAGCGCAGGTGAGCTCCCCCAATACCTCTTGAGTCCCAGGAGGATTTGGTGTTCATCGTTAGCTTGATTTGTGGACTGTGGGTAAGATTTGGGAAGGAGAGAAAGCAGTATTGTAAAGAATAGGAAGAATGTAACGTAGCAGTTGGTGGCCATGTCTGCTGAATCTTTTTGGTTGGAAGTCTCTTGCTAAGACAGGAGTGCATGGGGATTTACCTGTATTCTCCTATGAAACTGAATTTATTCTCTAGTGTCATTAGTCAGTGGGCACTGAAGAATTCCTTTTGGAATACTTTGTTGACCAGCAAGTCTCCTGCCAGCCAGTCAAGATTAGTTGCTATTATATTTAAGTGGTCCCAATCCTGGAGCTTTGCAATCATGCTAGGTCATGTAAGAATCAGGCCTCCACCTCGCTGTTGCACGTTGATGCCCTCGTATTTGCTATGACATTGACTTGACTTATTTCTGCTTTGAGTGAGAAAGAATTATATAATTTTTATCTAAGTGTGCCAGCTTCTTCAGAAAACTAGAAAATTGGATTCTGTCTTTGATCAGTATGAACTCTGTATAAACACAGTTTTGCGATTACATTTTTATTGCACCTATTGACTTACAAAATAGCAATGCTAATTCCAACCAAGCAGTGAAGGGAGTACGTGTTTGGGAACAGTAGAGAAAAGAGAAAAATATTTAGGCTTTATCTGGCTAAACTATTTCAGAAATCCGTATCGTTTTACTTTGTTAGAGAAATTGTAGGATCCTATGAAGACTTCAAAGCCTAAATATTCAAGGTGATTCTACTGTGTTCCCAACAAATAAAAAGTTATCTCCTCTAAGTTATTATATTATCGATTGATGTTGCGGTGAGAACTCTTTGTTTTCTTTGAATAAAGATTGTGGAGTTATTAGCAATAGGTCCACGATTAGTCATCCTCCTGCCATTAATGTGCAATTGACTATCATTTCTAGCTTCCAGCTTGTATGATTCCTTATTTGTCTGCTTCTATCACGGAGATTAACTAGGTGATCGTGATAGATTGTTGGTTGTGGTTAGTCATATTTGCATCTGTCAATCTACCTCAGTTAGCAATGCATTAGTTCAGTCTCAAAATTACTTGTTTCAGGCCCCAGATCAGCGCATGTTGCATCATTGCATGCTAGAACCTCAATTGTCAGTGGATCTGCTGTATTATATATTGGGAAACCATGGGTCTGCCCGGCAGCCGGTTTATAAGTGAGCGCTCCATCCAAACCCTAGCAGGACCTTTAGACTATAAATAGAGGGTGCTAGTCATGGTAAAAAGCTGATCATAAGAAGAGCAATAAAGAAAATCAACAAAGAAAAGCAAAAAGTCTCCCTATATCTCTGTGTTCAATCTACTATTCTGTACTTGTGTTATTGCATTGTTCGCGTTATTGCATTGTTCTAAACGATTCTATGACTTGTCCATGAAGTGATCATTCAGACTGAACTTACCAGCGATGGTTCCTCAACACATTATCAGCACAATCGACTTCAGCCTATCTCTAGGTCTACTCTACTCGGATCGAAAAATAACCGCCGTATCCTGATGCTCATAGATTGAATCGTATCTTCTAGATCGCTTTCAATTCTGCAATTGTTGTGTTCTAGATTGTTTTTTTATGCAAATTCACTCTAATCTACCGCAAGCCGACTTAAAGTCACCAACCAAGCTGATCGGTAGATCGCATGAAAGAAAGAATGTTGATTACACTGTAGATCGATGCATGAACAATGAACAATGATATGTAGATTGCATGAACAGGAAAAGAAAAAACCCCATCTAGCCACCGTGCGGACACATAGTTGCCAGCACAATGTTGATCGGTCAAGCTAGATGCATGGAAAATTTGAAGGCACTAGCACGAAAGACACCATGTGCATGGCACAGCCTACAAGCAGCCGTCACCGCCTCTACGATACGTTACTACGCATCGCTACAGAGGCAACAGCAGAGCCACGCCGCAAGCATGCTGCAAACACTGGCCTAGAGCCGCGCCACCGGCCGCGACGGCCGAGCCGAATCGCCGCTTGCACCGTCGTCTGCGCGCGCCAAGACGCAGGCGAGCCACCGCCGGCCCGATGAGACCGCCGTCGACTACGCCAGTAGCGCCGCGCCCTAAGCTGCGCTTCGCTGTCGACTTGAGCGCCATCGCTCGCGCGCCACGGCACTAAGCGGGCGCCGCCCGCCCATATCGTGCGACACGCGATCGTGCCGCCATGCCGCGCCATAGCCCCTTTGCGTCGCGCCTCGTGAGACCGCCCGTGGCGCGTGCCTCGTAGGTCGCTTCTGGCCGCCGAGCCACGTGTCGCGCATCAGATCGCGGCGCCACGGTGCATCATCGCCGCCAAGAGCGCGCGCTGTCGCTGGCCACAAGACCGCCACCGCCGCCACAATGGCCGGTGGCGAACAAAACCGTTGCCGCCTCTATCGCTTGTTCGCCACAAGATGGGCGCCAAAGACCGCTTGCGTGCTAGCAATGCCATCGCCACTTTTCTTGGCAAGAATGAGGAGGCCGAGCGGCTAGGGTTTGGTGGGGCCGAGATGGGCCGGCCAGCGAGTGGGCCACGAGGGACATGGCCCAAAACCGGACTAGAGAAAGAAAAAAAAGAAGAGGTGGTTCGGCCGAAAGAAAAGGAAAGAAAAAGGGGGAGAAAAAGAAATTTTTTTTGCAAAAGGGCCCTAGGAATTCTGAAAATTATGAGGAAATATTTCGGGGAAAAAAATTCTTGCAGAATAACCCCTCAGAGATTAAAAAATTGGGCGAAATTTTTCTCAAAACTGAAAATTAGCGCTTTAGCTCTTGGAAATTGCAGGATTCACCGAAAGTCCTTTTTCCAGCAGAAAAGGGCATCGAGAATTCAAATTTTGAATTATTTTGAGCATTTGAAGCATGTTTAACTTTGTTATTATTATTTCTATGCAATTTATATATTGTATTTACTGTTTTGATTATCTGTGATTGTTTATATTGCTTTTAATCACTGAAAATAATAGTAAATCATGAAAAATGCATAAAAAGTACGGGATCACGAACTGGGAGTTCGAAGAGCATTATGAGAATTTTGCAACCATTTTATGTAAATTACCAACAGTAATCTTATGAACTCTTTGCATGAATATGAAGATGATTGACATCATGAACAAGAGTTCGAAGAATTGACCTAGCATGGCCAGAATTTGTACTAGTCTTCAATTCTGTGGTAAGGTAGCCACGGATGAGCAAAAGATTGAGAAGACTTTCTCTACCTTTTATCCGAATGCGGTGCAATCTGCACGTAACTATCGTCAAGACGGCTACAGGAAGTATGCCGAATTGATTGACATCATGCAAGTTGCGGAAGCTCAAGATGATGTTCTAAGAAAGAACTACATATCACAACCACCTAGTAGCAATGTTGTTGGCCATAAAGCCAATGCTAATAGCTACAAGGTGATGAAGCCTCTCACGAAAACGAGGGGTAAGAAGGGTAAGGTCATGGGTTGCATGTTATTGATACTTTCCAGTCTAAAAAGAAGGGCAAAGGACAGCATAGGGCACACCTCGCCATTGTAGGCACGGAGGATCCACATCCATTAGTTGTACTCATGGATGAGGACAGCCTAGTAGCAGCCCCTATCATCCCTCCTTTAGACATCGCAGCGGCCACAGCCGTAGTTTCCCAAGAGGAGAAGATCGCCACGGAGCAGATTGAGGCAGAAGTTTCTGAATACTTCGTTGATTTGATCTAGTGCACGCATTGCACTTGGATCTTTTTATAGTAACTTACAGTTTGTGGTTGTGATGGAACATTGAATTATTTTATTCTTTGGATCATGGTTGTAAGCTCTAAGGGAGCAAATCATTAAATTCTTATGATGAGTCCTGCAAGGCTTATATTCCCGTATTTATAATAGCAAGTTATATTATGATATCTGAAGTATTTTATTTATGTGTTGCTTACTTTCTGCTGCATATTAATAAAGTACATTATATTAGAACGTGTGTGGCGCCCTATGGAGGAAGTGTGCTTAGCAAGATAGCGGCACAACGAATACCATCTTGAGAGAGACGAAAATCTTTCAGTTGATCAAAAGAATGCTGATAATCTTACAACAATCACATGCAGCAATACTTGTATAATAGGCTTAGTAAGGGCCATAATTATACTCTCGATGGGCACAACTTTGGTCATTAAAGAAGCCTTGTTGTACCCAGAATCGACTAGAACTCTCAAAGATATTCGCGCTAACGGTTTCCACGTAGAGACTGAAGAAGAGTATGGTAAGGAATACTTGCTCATTTCAAAGCGTGAAGAAAGTGGAAAAGAGAATTAGAACGACTTCCGTCATATGAAACTGGGCTATACTACACTAATATTAACGCATCTGCAGCCTATACTACCCTGAAAATCGTATTTAGAAGCTCTGAACTTTTTTATCTCTGGCAAGATAGATTATGCCACCTAGGTCTTTGGATGATGAGAAAGATAATTAACAATTCACATGAACATAATATCGATGTGAAGAATTTCCCGAATCAGGAAGATTTTGTGTGCGTCGCATGTGCCACGTTCTGCTCTGAAAACAAAGGATGAAGTCTCTGCATTCCTGGACCGTATCCAAGGAGACATTTGTGGTCCTATACAGCCCTTGTCAGGATCATTTAGGTATTTCATGGTGCTCATCGATGCTTTCTCGAAATGGTCGCATGTATGTTTATTCTATACGAGAAACCACGCTTTTGCAAAGCTAATCTCGCAGATAATTAAAATTAAGAATAATTTCCCTAATCATCATGTGAAGTCCATGAGAATGGACAACGTCGGGGAGTTTATTCGAAGGTATCTGATGATTATTGCATGGAAATGAGAATTAAAGTTGAGCATTCCGTACCGCATGTCCAAACCCGGAATAGACTAGCAGAGGCATTAATTAAAAGGATTAAATTTTTGCCTCACCACTTTGAAGAATTGTAATTTACCAACTACATGTCGGGGACACGTAGTCCTACTCGCAGCAGCTCTCATCAATTTTAGACTGTCGGCATATAACATCCATTCACCTATGCAACTAGTGCAAGGGTCAGCATCGAAAATTTCTCATCTTTGAAGATTTGGTTGCAAGGTTTACGTACCTATACCACCACCACAGCGAACTGCAATTGGCTCTCTCCGAAAGTCTGGAATATACATTGGTTATGAGACAACATCTATAATCAGGTATTTGGACCCCATGACTGGAGATCTGCATGCAGCCCGCTTCGCTGATAGTATAATTGATGAGGATAGTTTCCCATCTTTAGGGGGAGGAAATCAACCCCTTGATGAAAAATATCGAAAAATAGAGAAGTCCAGAAGATAATTGAAATCCATGCACATGACCCGCGCACTAGTGAAGCAAATAGAGAAGTCTAGAAGATAATTGAAGTCCAGAAGACAATTGAAGTCCAGAAGATAATTGATTTGCAAGCATTTGCGAATCAACTGCCTGACCACTTTCGTGATTTGAAGAGCGTGACCAAGTTACATGTGCCTGCACGCAATACACCGAAGAGGGTTGAAATACTGAAGAAAGAAAAAGGTATCCCTAATCCCGTCCAAATACCTCAGAAAAGGACGAGAGCTCCGGCACCTCGAATCCGAAGTAACTGGGGACGTTTAGTGAAAAAGGATAAGGACTTGACACAGCCGATCACTGAAGTTCCCCAGAACCAGAAGGGGAGCTAGTTGAAACCTACCACTAGTATGGAACCTTCAGAAAAGGCATACCAGATTTGAACATCCCCAGGAAGGGAGACATCAACAGGAATGTTTGCGCACACATCGGAGCTGAAAAACTAAAGGGACTTGTCCCGTAATTGGAAGCAACGGTGAGCAAGTAGAAGCATTAGAAGAATCGCCCTATGAAGAAATAGCTATAAACCATGTGACCACGAGAGAATCTATGAATAAGACAATAGCCAATGTCGACATTTACTTTGCAAATAAAATTGCCATAATCGTCGACCTTGATCTAGAGCCTGCATCGCTCACTGAATGTAAGAAAAGATCAAATTGGGAAGATTAGAAGAAGGCAGTAGAAACTGAATTATTATATCTGAATAAAAGAGAGGTGCTTGGGCCTGTAAGCTGCACGCCTCCCTATGTGCACCCCGTAGGACATAAGTGGGTACTTGTTCAAAAGAGAAATGAAAATAAGCAAGACCCATTGCACAAGGTTTCACTTAACGTCCAGGAGATGATTATGAAGAAATCTATTCCCCGGTCATGGGCGGAACCATTCTTTAGATATTTAATCTCAATGGCAATAAACTTGAAGTTAAAAGTGAAATTGATGGATGTGGTAATAGCATACCTTTTTGGAAATTTGGATTCGGACATTTATATGAAGATACCTGAATGTATCCCTGTCCTGAACCAAGATAGAGCAAATATAAATATGTACAGTGTGAAACTCAGAAAGTCACTGTACGAACTTAAGCAATCAGGCAGGATGTGGTATAATTGCTTGAAGCGACTTTCTATGCAAGAAAGGCTACACGAACAATGAGAATAGTCCCTGTGTATTTACACAACGATCCCAGGATGGACTTTGTATAATCTCAGTGTATGAAGATGACATGAATATCATCGAAACCCTGAAGGATATTAAGAAAGCAAGCTCTTACCTGGAGTCGGAGTTCGAAATGAAAGATTAGGGTAAAACCAAATATTGCATAGGCTTGTAGTTTGAGCATGCCCTTGATGGAATATTAGTGCATCAGTTAACCTACACTTAGAATGTGTTAGAAAGGACTGACTTTGAAAAGGCATACCCTTCGAAAGTGCCGATGGTCGGGAGATCCTACTGCAAGATAAGGACTCGTACAGACCTAGAGAAGAGGGGGGGGGGAGTCCTGGGACTGGAATTCCCATACTTAAGTGCAATAGGAGCACTTATGTATTTAGCAAACTGTACTAGGTTGAGCATTGCATTTGTCGTCAACCTATTAGCAAGGTATAATGCAAAACCTACCAAAGGCATTGGCAGGGAATGAATGACATCTTCCGATACCTCTAAGGAAGCAAAAAACTTAGTATGTTCTACAGAAAGAACCAAGACCTAACTATGAATGGTTATGCATATGACGGGTATCTGTCGAAGCCGCAAACGGGCTATGTATTCCTGTGTGGTTGAACTGCATTTTCATGGAAATCGGCTAAGCAAAGTCTTGTATCGACTTCGGCGAACCACTCGAAAATCATAACATTGTACGAAGCCTCACGAGAATGTGCTTGGCTTCGGCGGACGATTCACTACATCCAGTAGTTGTGTGGATTGAATACCGCATAAACTCCCACTATTATCTATGGAGATAATGCAGCTTGTGTTGCATAAGTGCAGATAGGTTATGTGAAGAATCATCTCACAAAGCATATCAATCCCCAAGTTCTTCTTTGCTCATGAATTGCAAAAGATGGACGAAATTAAAGTATTGTATATTAAGTCATGTGATAATCTTGTAGATTTATTCACTAAGTCACTTCCAGCATCTAGCTTTGAAAGGTACATACGTGGAATTGGAATGATGAGACTTAGAGAAGTGCAGAATTTAGGGGGAGAATCTTCACAAACTCATTATTGAAACTTGATCACGAAGATCGAGTACCCAAAGAGTAAATCCTGGAGATCAAATGAAATTAGGTAGATTGTACTCTTTTTACCTTCATGAGTTTTCTTGAAGTTTCTCGGCTAAGGTTTTTAACGAGGCAATTCGTGCAACGCAGCAGAACGTGTATCATGTACTTTTTCTCCAATTTTTTCCCACTGGGTTTTTATAGAGTTTTGACGAGACATGAACATATGAGGATGGATGCCTAAGGGGGAGTGTTGGGAAACCATGGGCCTGGCCCAACAGCCGGTCCATAGGTAGGCGCCCCATCCAAACCCTAGCAGGGTCTCTAGATTGTAAATAGGGGGTGCTAGTCATTATAAAAGGCTGATCATGAGATGAGCAATAAAGAAAAGCAAGGAGTCTCCCTATATGTCTGTGCTCAATCTACTATTCTGTACTTGTGTTCTTGCATTGTTATAAGTGATTCTATGACTTGTCTATGAGGTGATCATTCGGACTGGACTCACCAGCGACGGTTCCTCAACATTATCATACCACATGTCTTCAAATGTGTTTGGAGTAGTAGAGAAGTGCAAAATTTCGGTGGCAAAGTGAAGAATAGGGCATATGTACTGCAAAAAACAAAAGTTTTCCAAGTTTTAAAGGGATGCAATCGTCTTGTCTAAATAAAAGGGTAAGGTGGCATAAATGTAAGAATTATTGATTTGGAATGGCATTTTTATAATTGACATGTTGTAGTGGAATTTTTATTATTAAAGTGCTTTGGAGAGGCATATATATAATTATATCTGTTTAAAATATTCACAAGAATACATAAAAGTCTCAAGTTTACAAGTACTTCATAAAAGCATACTAAATAAGAATATTTCTTATAGGCATAATTCCAAAGATTCAAACACCACAAAAAAAATACGAAAACCCAATGAAACTGAAAATAACCTGGAAATAAGATAAATGAGAACAAATTATAAAATGCACTCCCTCGTCCATTGCTGGTAACCCACATTTTTTTTAACAACACCGGGCCAGCTACTCGGGAATACTGATTAAGAAGGAGGTGGGCACCGGGTTCGAGCCCGGGTGGCGTCGCGCTCGACGGCGTGCTCTACCAAACGAGCAAGCGCTCGTTCCCCTGGTAACCCACATTCAAAAGAGGCTATTCTTCACACAATGGCAACATTTGCAGTAATACTAACATTTTCTTTTCTTGGCAGAACAGCGTATATGAATTAATCAATGTCACAAGTATACTATCGTGCTTCTTTTTTTTCACAACTAACTTGTGAGTTCTTGAACAACTTACAAAAACAGCTATGCATATTTTAGAAAAATTGTGCATTTGCATTTTTAATTGACATGTACATGTGAGTTGTGGTTTGTGGAACATGTCTGTGCAACCACCTCAAGTTGGACTTGTCAGGGTCCTCGACTTTACTGGACCTAATTATGCCAGTCTCGGATGCAAAAGGGGGAATTCACTATTTGCCCTCCCTTTTGTTGTGTTTTCAGATTTTACCCTCTTTCCCGACCTAATACATTTTTTGCCCCCTCTTTTGTCTATTTCTTCATATTTTGCCCTCTTTGCATTATTTTATTCTTATATGCATGTTTTCCCGTTACATGTCATGCGAAATTACTCTCTTGCCCTCGGTACCATTTGTTCAGCCCAAGTGGCTTCACTTGAAGCCCCGTTCCCCTTGCACCGAAACGCCGCCATGACCACCGGCGTCCTCCTTCGAGCCCGCAGCCGTGGGCTTAGGCGCCCGGGACCCCTTTGCCGGCGAGGGAGAGACCAGATCATCGATGCTCTAAGAGCTCATCACCAACTCAAACGCCAATGCTCATCAATCAGCATGCATACATGAACATTAATGATACCGGATAAACAAAAGCAAGAACAGATAGCAATCCACCTCCATTTCCCTCGCTTGCATGAATCAAAACCATCAATATCAGAGAACCAATTAATCCATAAGAACCAAAAAACAAAAGATGGAATCAAGTCTAATCACGTTACAACCGAGAGAAATAATCCCCACAAGAACAACTTTCGGCCAAAGCAAGAACCAGAGAGGACCGGGCCCCATGGAGCCGCCCCCAGCTGCTCGTCAAAGAAAGTGTCGGGGTCAATCCTGTGGGACTGGAGGCGGGAGAGGTCGGAGAGCGAGCCGAGCTCGTCCTGGACCTCGCACTCACGGTTGGCGCGGCCCTCGACATAGCGGTGAAACTAGCATCGGCGTCGACGCGGCCGTAGAGGAAGCCTGCCCGCTTGACGGCGAAGGCGAGCGCCTCGGCTACATAGAGCTGGAAGGGTGACACGGATCTGGCGCACGATGAGTTCGTCCATGGTCATCTTCTTGTCGAAGGAGTCGGGGCGAGGTCGGGAGGCTCGGGCGGCCCAGACCCGGGCGGGGACGGCGGCGGGAGCTCGGGGAAGAGGAGCATCGAGCAGAAGACCACGGCGCGGGATGGCAACTCTAGAGGCGAGGGAGATGCCAGATCCGGCTGTCCCAGGCTAGATCCGGCCGCCCCAGGCCAGATCCGACGCCATGTCCAGCCGCCATGAAGCCTTTGCCTGTCGCGGAAGGAGAAGGATAGGAGGGAGAGCAGGAGGAGTAGGCGGCAGTGGAAGGAGGTGGCGGCGGTGCGGTTGCGGGAGGAGGAGCAGAGAGAATGGGAGATGAAGGAGAGGAGGGGACCATTTGGGTGGAGATGAAGGGGTCCGGGGTAAAATGTCTTTTCGCGTGTTCGATAACGGGAAAACGGTCGGATAAGATTAAAATAATGCAAAGAGGGCAAATAAAGAAGAAATAGACTAAGAGGGGTGCAAAAAATATATTACATCGGGAAAGAGGGTATTTTCTAAAATCCCAACTAACGGGGAGAGCAGATGAGCAATGAGAACTAAAGGATGTCTCTGCTTCAGAGTTCAGACTACTACACAGCATACCGACCAGTTCGTGGTTCAGACTTTAGACCAATACACAACACCTCACTTGGCAATCACCATGTCTTTAACACTTCCATCAGTGATGCATCTGAGCTTCCAACCTCTTGGAGGTGGATAAGAAAGTGAAACAGAGATCATCTAGTTCAGGTAGTCAGTTTTAATCCTAACATCTGATCATCTCTAGCATAAATTCCCTTGTTCTTTTCCTTCGAGGTGATGTTTTAAGTTTCATCTTTTGGAGGAAAAAAATGTGATGCAAGTTTCAGTAGGAACATGAATCTGTTTCAGAATATAGCTCCTGGTGATATATCAGGAGTTACGATTGGTCTCTTAGAAGCAATCCACACGTAGATGGGTTTTGTAACACAAAACCACGTATTTTAGCTTAACCTTGTGCAACCCAGCATCCCGACTCCAACTCGCACACACGCAGGCGCTAACTTGGTAATTGCATGGCCTTGCAGTGGCGAATCCAGAACGAAAAAGGAGGATGGGCTCAAAGTCAGAGAGAGAAATACAATGAAGGTACTTCGCTAATGGAAAGTGCATCCACAAAACATGTAAATATGGTTTCAGTAAGTAACAATCTGTACATCAAAATTAGAAAAAATTAGCGATACAATAACAAATTGTACTTAAATGATCATGAATGTTGGAGAGGAGCACACAGTCGCCATTGTGCCCAGGGTCAAGCTCAACCAGTCATTCCCAAGCAGCCTCCACAAGTTCCAACTTCTTGTGCATAGCACAAGCACGCAGCAAGGTCCGCCACACAACAACGTTGGGTTCCATTGGCAAGACGATGATATAATCGTAAGCTTCCTCAACTCTCCTAGCTCTCCCCAACAGATCCACCATACATCCAAGATGCTCAATCCTCAGTGCAATGCCGTACTCCACCTTCACCCGATCAAAATATCTAAACCCATCGTCAACCAACCCGCAGTGGCTACAAGCATACAACACCCTTACCATAGTGATTTCAGTTGGAACAAGCTTCTCCCTCTCCATCACACTGAACAGCTCAAGTGCATCCTTCCCAAACCCATTCACTGCCATTCTACCAACCCCACAATCAGTGACGTCCACGAGACAACAGTCCTTCCCGTCCCCATCTCCTCAAACACCTTCCTTGCATCCTCAATGGCGACACTGGTATTTCGTCAAACACTCTATGTGTGCTCTCGAACAGGTCACACGCGTCGTAGAGGTGGACGAGCGAGTTCTGGACGAACATGACTGTGGCGAGGCCATTCTTGGCGGCCTTGGCGTGGGCGCGCTCGCCGTCGCGGAGTGCGAGGAGGCGTACGCAGGACTGGAGGAGCGGCAGGTAGGTGTGCGTGTTGGGCGGCACGAGGCGGAGGCGGAGGAGCGCGAGCGCAACGCGTGGGCGAGCCGAGGCTGCGGGTGGGGGTGGTGGTTCGGCTTCAGCCTGATGAAGCCCCCCTGGACTCGTCCTTGACTCCTTGCCACATCGAATCAGCCCCACACATTAGGACAGAGGCACCTATTAGGGAATTGTTTCAAAAAATAATACATTTTAAAAAAAAGAATTACAAAAATAAATAGTCGAAAAAAATTACAAAACTAGACCTCTATCGCCAAGAAACTGTCGTCATTTCAATCGGTGACAGTGACCTGTCACTCATGGAACGGGGCCAATTGGCGACATGGATTGAATCCATGAATTTCTCTTGTTTGAAAGGGCATATGCTACTAGAGAAGTCCCTGTCGTCAATTGAATTGGCAACAAAGGTCTGGCTTCCTTTTCTGTTGACGACAACTTTCTATCGCCAATTAGATCTATTTTGTAAAAAAAAATCAACTATTTATTTCTGTAATTCTTTTTTAATGTATTATTTTTTTATAAAAAAATTGCCTATTAGGAGGAATTGGGCGGGGTGTAGCGCACATGAGTCCTAGTTGTCATGTGCTTCTTCGTCCTCTGCCCCGCACTTGTGGAGAAAGCTGAGCGGAGGGAAGACGACAGCCATGGCACCGAAGACAAGGGCTAGAGAGCGTTGTGCCAAGGTGGAGGCGAGCATTTCCAGCACTCCTGTTGACAAGGTAGGGTCCCTTATTAGCCAGATTTGGGGAAACTGTGGGCTTAGGGTTTCGGTGATTTGGGGGAAATTTGTGCTTTTGGGTGATTTGAATGGGAACATGGGGTATGTGTCAGGATTTTCAGGAGCCTTCACCGATTTGGATCGATTTTCACCGCCGCCAAGTGGAGGGGAACGGAAAAGCACAAAACTAGGGTTCTAAGCTACTTTACTCTAGAGAACAATAGGAATATGCTTTTCGTTGGTTTTTCATTCCAAAGCTGCGGGCATTATAACCCTTAAAGACAGCAGGTTCTGATTGAGATACATAATTGATGGTAAACAGTGTTTAGTGACAATAACGCATTCAAGTCCTTCTGTTGGATCTTCATTATCGCGCCCTCCTTCCGTTCATCTGGTCCATTGAAGCTGATTAAGTGAAGTCGTCAAGGCGTTGTATCGCTCACCGACTTTGTTCTGAACTTCTCCTTCTCATTTTTCTTGCAAGTCTCTGAACATTGTTTCTTCTCCAGACATTTAGTTCTGCAGAATCTAACAATTACCCCCTTCTTGACATCAAACTTGTCCTCGAGTTTGAAAGTTTGGGAACGCCTTCCTTATAAAAGATACGTCCTCCCAGGTTGCTTCCTTCGGAGCTAGGCTCTGCCACTGCACCAGCCATTGGGCCACCACCTTGCCCTTTCGCTGCACAATTCTACGCTCCAGTATTTTTACCGGTTCGGTCTTAATCTTGCCATCAGGACCAACCAGTGGTAAACCTAGAGATGGTATAGCTACAGATCCCAGGTGCTTCTTGAGTTGGCTTACATGAAACACTGGGTGTTTCGCCGCTTCCTTCGACAGGTTTAATTGATATGCCACTTTGCCGATCCTTTTCAAAATCCTAAACGGTCCGTAGTACTTTGACTTGAGCTTGAGTGATCCTCTCAACCCAAATGTATTTTGCCTATATGGTTGCATCTTGAGATAGACCATGTCTCCCACATTGAAGTGTCTCTCCAATCTTTTCCTATCAGCGAATTGCTTCATCCGGTTCTGAGCTTTCAGCAAGTTTTGTTTGAGTTCTTGTGACATCTTTTCCCTCTCTTCTAGAGTTAGCTGTGTTATTGGCAGGCTATCTTTTGAGAGTGTGGCCTTGCCGAGTTGAGGAGGTGGGTATCCATATAACGCTTGGAAAGGAGACATCTTCAAAGAGGTGTGGTACGAGGTATTATACCACCATTCTGCATGTGGTAGCCAATTCATCCAACATTTCGGTTCTTGGAAGGTCATGCTCCTCAAATAAGATTCTAAACACTGGTTGACTCTCTCCGTTTGACCATCCGATTGGGGGTGATACGCCGTGCTAAATCTCAAGGATACTTGCAATGCTTTGAACATTTCTTGATAGAATCGGCTAGTGAATATTCGGCCCCTGTCGCTAACAATTGCCATTGGCATACCATGCAACTTATAGATGTGGTCCATGAAAACTTGGATTACATCTTGGACAGTATATGGGTGGCTTAATGGTAAGAAGTGAGCATATTTAGTCATTCTATCCACCACTACCAAAATAACCTCCTTGCCTTTAGACTTTGGTAAAGCCTCAATAAAGTCCATGCTTATGTGAGTCCAAGCCATATCCGAAATTTCCAAAGGATCTAACAGACCGGGACTATGCACATGCTCAGCTTTAGTCAGTTGGCAAACTGGACATTCCGCAATCATGGCTTCAACAGCCTTCCTCATTCTGGGCCAGTAAAATGACATTTTGAGTCTGTGATAAGTGGCTCTTACCCCTGAATGACCTCCCACCACTGAGGAGTGACATGCTTCTATCAAGGATTGCCTCACATTAGTTGACCCTCCTACATAAATTTTTCCTTTATACCTTATAATGCCTTCGACAGGTGTATGCGAGCTGTTGAGGCTGGGGTTGGTCTGTATCTCCTGCATTAGTGTTTAAGCCGAACTGCCCTGTACATAACTTCTCTTTACATCTTCCATCCATTCTGGAGTGACTGTGATGATTGCCATACAAGCATCAGCATCATTTTCTGGACCATCTCGCTTGGATAAGGCGTCAGCAACTTTGTTTTCCTTTCCCTTCTTGTACTCGATGGTATAGTCAAATTCCAGGAGTTTAAGTAACAACTTGTGTTTTATCCCTTCCACCAACCTTTGAGAGGTCATGTATTTAAGACTCTTTTGATCGGTTCGAATTACTAATTGATTTCCCAAAAAATAATGCCTCCACCTTTTTAATGCCTCAAGTATGGCCATGGCTTCCTTTTCATAGATTGATTGTGCACCAGCTCTTACCCCTAGTGATTTACTGTAATAAGCTAAGGGCCTTCCTTGCTCCATGAGGACAGCCCCAATTCCCACACCACAAGCATCCGTTTCTAGTATAAAAGGTTGGTTGAAATCCGGTAGAGTTAGCACTGGACATGTGGTCATTACTGTCTTGAGGTGATCAAATACTGCTTGCTGTTCTTTCCCCCACTGGAAATTCCCTTTCTTCAGAGCTCATGCAGTGGCCTGCAGATCTTTCCGTAGCCTTTCACAAACCGCCGGTAGTATCCGGTTAGCCCCAAGAACCCTCTGAGTTTGGTAATATTTTTAGGAACCGGCCACTTCACAACATCCTCAATCTTCCTTGGATCAGTTGAGACTCCTGATCCTGATACAATATGTCCTAAGTATTCCACTCTATCCATGGCAAAAATACACTTGGACAGCTTAGCAAATAACTTGTGCCTCCTGAGAGTATTCAACACCTCCCCCAAATGTTCCAAGTGTTCCTCAAGTGTTTTGCTATACACCAAAATGTCATCAAAGAACACTAGAACTGATTTCCTAAGTTGCTTCTCAAATATATGGTTCATAAGAGCTTGAAAAGTTGCAGGGGCATTAGTGAGACCAAATGGCATCACTAGGTATTCATAATGCCCCATATGTGTTTTAAATGCGATTTTGGGCACCTCTTCATCAACCATTCTAATTTGGTGATACCCGGATCTCAAATCCAGTTTAGAGAGAACTTTAGCTCCATTCAATTCGTCTAGTGGGTCCTCAATCATAGGCATTGGAAATTTGTTTTTGATAGTGATGTGGTTTAACTGCCTATAATCCACACATAATCTCCAATTCCCATCTTTCTTCCTTACCATCACTGTAGGGGAGGCATAAGGACTCATACTATGTCTAATCTCCTCAGTTTTCAGCATCTTATTGATGATGTCCTCCATTGCCGTTTTCTGGTGGTGTGGATCTCGATAAGGCCTCAAATTGGGAGGTTCGGCTCCCTGCTTCAAGTGTATGACATGATCACACCCCCTTCTAGGTGGTAGCTCCTCAGGTTCCAAGAATATGTCCCTGTAGATCCTCAGCAATGCCTCAACTTCCCTCGGGTAGACACTTCCCTATCTGGGTGCTTCCAGACTCAATTTCTGTATCTGAATCAGGCAACCCATCACTCCTTTCTTAACCATTTTTTTCAGTTTTTGAGCTTTGATCATACATCGCTTTCCTGGAAGAGTATGGTCTTGGAACACTATTGATTTCCCTTGTTTAACAATAGAGAGTGTCCTTTTTCTCAAGTCCAATCCAATGGGACTAAATTCGTAAATCCAGTCTGTGCCCAGGATGATATCGTAACTGTCGAGCTTCAACAGTTTAAAAGAAGTACAGAAATAACTTCTTTGAATACAGTACTGAAGATCTTGGACCAAAGTGTCTGACGTTAGTTCTCCTCCTCCAGCTACCCTCACTGTTTTGCATCCAGTAGCTCTCAGTACATAGCTACCTTTCAGAGCAAAGTTATAGTCCATAAAAGTATGGGTGCTTCCGCTGTCTACCAATGCCACTGCCCTTCTCCCTTTTACATAAGCAATCAAGGAAAAGGTGGTTGGTCCAGTGGTTCCTCCTACTGCATATTCAGAAATCTGCAAGAGTTATCCCTGATTTTCCTCGTGCTCGGGACTATCGGGCGCCGTTTTATATCTAGAGCCTGGGGCATCTTCATTCTCTTGTTCTTCAAGATCTTGGTCCTCATCTTCTACTTCTTGCAATATATGAACGGTTCTTCCCACTGTGCATCTATGTTGCTTACTCCACGGTTCTTTACAATACCAGCACTTCTGCTCCCTTCTCTCCCCTACTATTGGGTTGCTCCTCTCAGTACTTGGCTTGTTGACCTGCCCCTTTTGAGTGTTCCCTCTACTAAAATCTGAATTCCTACTATTGAATTTGCTCCTGCTGAAATTTCTCGAAGCAGTACTTCTTTTAGCAGTAGCAGCCTTCTCATATGTTTTTGCTAGCCAGTAAGCCTCAATCATTCCCTGAGGTTTTTGACTGCTCACATCGTACTTAATATCTCCTCTTAACCCACCAATGAAATAGCTCAACAAAAAGGATTCATGCAAGTATGGATGATCCCGTTTAACTAGCTCCACACATTCTTCAAACTTATCAATATAGTTCGGGACTGAAGTTGCATACTGTTTGATGTTTTGTAATTGTTCAACTGCCTCATGTACATTTGCAGTGGAGAACCTGTCGCTGACCATCGCACACAATTGTGGCCAATTGAGCATCTACCATGGAATCCCCACATTCTTCAACCAAGTAGCAGCTCGCCCTTGAAAATGGGTGGTCGCCAGGTTTACCCACTAATTTGGAGGAGTACCAGAGAGTTCAAAGAATTTTCACACTACTTTAGCCAGTTCAATGCATCATCGCCTGAGAATAACGGTATCTCCAGTCTTGGCCCCTTAATAACTGCCTCCGCATAGTGTGCATTGGAGTTTGATAGCCCCATGTATTGATTTCTCTGCTCGTCCCGCAGTAAAACCCCCGGGTAGCACTGTCCTCCTGCTTGATTAACATTCACTCCCTGAGATGTCGCTGTATTCATCCCCTGAGTAATTCCCCTAGTGTACTGCGACTGTAATAAGTCCAATCCCTCGCCCTTGGTATAAGTGTTCCACCGGGGTTCTAGTATGGGAGTGGTATTCCTTACCGCTGGAGTGAAAATCAGTTGGGGTTCAGATCTTTCCACTAGTGGTTCTAACTCAAAGCGTACTCCTGGACTTGTTTTGGCTGAGGTGTTTGCTCCTAGCCCTGTTAAAGTTTCCAGTCCGCCATGCGTATTAGTGGTCTCTTCTACCACCCTTTTCCCCTTTTCTACCGGAGATTCCTAACGCACTCCTGTTTCTCCCATGATTCTTCCCGACATTTGCTTCATCATCTCCGTCATTTCGGTGACCTCTAACCTCAAACTTTTGAGATCTGCAATATCCGCCTTCATACTAGTGAGTTCAGCACGTACCTCTGCAATCTCCTCTCTTCCTGCTATGGACTCCTGAGACAAGGATCTGGTGGTCACCACCATGTTGGCTCCAGTTCACCAGATCGCTCGAATTCTGCCAAGTTTCACCACCTCTCCAGATTCGGATCGACTTAGGGATTTTACAGCGGTCCTCAACTTCTACCGCCAACCTTTGCCGACTCGACTTGCTTCCAAGGAAGGATTTAGCTATGATACCTTTGTCAGGATTTTCGGGAGCCTTCACCGATTTGGATCGATTTTCACCGCCACCAAATGGAGGGGAACGAAAAAGCACAAAACTAGGGTTTTAAGCTACTTGACTCTAGAGAACAATAGGAATATGCTTTTCGTTGGTTTTTCATTCCAAAGCTGCAGGCATTATAACCCTCAAAGACAGCAGGTTCTGATTGAGATACATAATCAACTCCAAAAACGTAAAAGACAAAAGCATGACGGTAAACAGTGTTTAGTGACAATAACACATTCAAGTCCTTCCGTTGGATCTTCATTATCGCGCCCTCCTTCCGTTCATCTGGTCCGTTGAAGCTGATTAAGTAAAGTCATCAAGGCGTTGTATCGCTCGCCAACTTTGTTCTAAACTTCTCCTTCTCATTTTTCTTGCAAGTCTCTGAACATTGTTTCTTCTCCAGACATTCAGTTCTGCAGAGTCTGACAGTATGCTTGTGAAATTTGATAAGGCTTAAATTTCATCCCCAGTAGCTCTGAATTTACCCAACCAATCTAAAGAAAAAACCCTCCGGTTAGGGTTCAACACATGTGAACAAAGGACACTTCTACCCGCCCTTGGGGTTCAACACACGCGACCACCCATGTTCTTCTCAAGAAGGGATTGAATCTTACCTGCTGTGGATGCTGCCTCCTGTCATGTCAACGATCACTACAATTGGAGCCCTTGGCCGTCGCCCTCGAGTTTTTGGCTGATATGGCACTGTTGCTAGGCGTAATGCCAAATTTAGTCCCCTTTCGGTCGTAATGCCAAAAATAGCACCACGAAGCTGTCGGCGGTCGACACGTAGCCAGGTCCGGTCCCCAGGGGGCCGGACTTCACCTCCACTGTGCCCTAGGAGGCCGAACTTTCCCCCGCATGCCATGTGCTAAATTCGGGCCCCTAGGGACCGGACCTAGCGCGTCCGTGCCCCTGGGACAAGAGCACTCTAGTTTGTGCCCTAGGGGCACGGTGCTGACGAGTAAAGTGTCCTTGAGGCATGGTTTCGCCATGCCGTGGCCCTATGGGCTGGACTCCCCCTAGCCGTGAGGTGTTTTATGATTAAATTAGTGGTAATTAATTAGTTGTAATTAATTTAGTGCTTATTAATTAGTTGTAATTAATTTAGTCGTAGTTAATTAGTCGTAATCAATTTAGTCATGATTAATTTGCGCCTTTCGATTTGTTCCGAACTGACTCGATGTTTCATCTCTTGCATGTCATGCCTCTACCGAAGCTACTTGAACCATTCTACGGCGAATATCACCAGAGCAAGTTGTGGACCACCCCTCATGCTTCGGTCGGAGAAGCATTACTGGGACCTTGACCCTCGCTACGTCCCAATCCTTCAGGACACGGTCTTGTTGCCCTTTACGAGGATTCTCCACGTTGGCCGCTACTTCACCCTGGATGGGAGTCGCATGTCGGCATTTGTTGACAGATGGAGATCTGAGATGCGCACGTTCCACTTTTGGTAGGGAAAGATGTCAGTCACTCTCCAGGATGTCTCCTTCTTGATCGGTCTCCCGATCATGGGAGACGCACATGTTCCACCCTGTCCGCTGGCGGATTGGAAGGCTTGCTTGGAGCAACAGTTCAGCCTAGTTGTGCTAGACAGGGCCCGTGGTGTCCGTCAAACATGGCTTAGGCATTTCAGTCAATGCCCTTCGGATGCACCAGACATGGTTGTTAGGACGCACCTCGTCGCGTACCTTTTGCATCTTTTTGGTTGGGCCTTATTTCTCATGTACAGGGTGATTGGGTGTACCCCAGCTTCATCCACATCGTCGAGTCTTTGGATGTCGCCGAACTTGGGGGATGCCCCATTATAGCTTCGGATCAGCCATCCTTTGCACCACATACAGAGGGTTGTGTGACGCTTCGCGGCGTGACACCAGTTTGAAACCGGTCCTTACCGTCTGCTACGTGCTTCTACAGCTGTGGAGTTGGGAGCACTTCCCTGTTGGGCGGCCCACCGTTCGGAATGCAGCGCACCCATACGTCGAGTTCCACGACCCCATTAGACGGGCCCACTATGGCCACCTGATGGATTGTTGCCAAGTTACGTTGGGCTAGAGACAGACCGATGAGGTGCTACCCCTTGTTCCACAACGAGTTCGAGTCATTGCGCGGTGATAGCATTATATGATCTCCATAGAGCCCACATTTCATGAATATGGTAGCGCCACATGGGCTGTCTATGCAAATGCACGCATGACCCCTGATTATGGACAACGCCTTGCCACCTTGTGTTCTCCCATATGGTGGAGCCTTATGCTCCGTAGCACGTAATGCGACAGTTAGACTCTACCAAGTTGTGCCCCCTCCCGACGGGAGGATGCTCGAGCGAGCTGTCCACTTGTGAGTGCAACTCCATCCGAGTAATGTTTACAGTTCATACCTACATTTGCTCTTCTCACATAAATCCTTCTCGAATGTAGGCAATCGAGGATAGGCCGACATTCTAAGGATTGGCAGACATTCCAGCATCAATGGACAATGACTTGGACAGAGACAGCGCACAATGAGGTTCTACAAGAGTAGCAGACATACGATGTTCGGACTTACCGTGAGTACATCGAGTGGTATGTACCATGGTCGCGCACCAGACTCACCCATCCTCCGCCAGAGCGTCCGGAGCAAGTCACGCATGATGAGAGGCTTCATCACTCGTTCGATCGACACAGTGCTTCACGGTGTTACGATGCTGTAAAACACTCAACCTATGTCCACTTCATTCATGATATTTTCACTGTTTGGTATTGAACAACTGTTGTCTGCCACTTCAGTTCGATCGGATCCAGCAGATCTCACGCACATCATATTCTACCATTCGTAGCCCAGATCACACTGTTCCAGGGCTTCTTAGTACTCTCAAGCCCATCTTGGAGGAGTCCAAGCAAATAATCAAGAACATAAGCTACGGCCGGTTGAGAGACGACGTCCATCAGGCTGCGCACCGAGTGGGCCAACCATGCTCACCTGCTAGGTTAGCATGGCCTAGCGAGACTGGCGAGTATCTTAGCGCTCCTCGTCGATCATCCGCACTGCAGATCGGGGAGGTAAGTTATATTCAATTTACGTCCTAATTATTTATTATGTCTTACGTTGTGCTAACATCATGTCGTCTTCCAGCCGCACGTCCGTCAGGATGCATCACTTCTATGATCAACATCCTCATGGCCTACTCAGACTGGCGGCCATCTAAGCGCTCCTCGTCAGTCATCCACACTACACATCGGGGAGGTACGTGATGTTCAGCTTAGGTCCTGATTATTGATTTCACCTAACATCATTTTAACTTATAGCCTTCAGTTGAGCGTAGAGATGACGAATCAACCAATGAGGAGACGACCATCCCAGCTACTGCCAGGGAGGAGTACACGACGCCATAATTTGGAGTGTACCACCCAGGGCGCCCACCCCTGGTCTACACTCAGCAAAACATTGACCAGCACGGAGTACCGTACCAAGGATAGAGCTCCTTCGGGGTCATTGGTACATCGTACGGTCAAGGCTAGAGCTCCTCTGCACCGAGGGCCGTTCGTACATCGTACCTAGGGGTCATGCCTCCAGGGCGAATTTCTTGATTCGTTCATTACGAATATGATGGAAGTTGGTAGGTAGTTTCACATGACTCAGCTAAACGACATTGATGTTGGACAGACTCAGATGGGGCCATAGTCAACTTGCTGAAGCACCTCCGCCCACTCAATAGTCTTCGTACACCCTCTGAACTGATACGCGCTCTCCGGACCGGTTCACGTATCCCTCAGGACCAAGATACACACACAAACGCAGATGCAACAAGCAGAGAGTGACTCAAACGAGTGAGCCATATTGTAGCCCGTGTGTAATTACATTGTATAGATGTTGTGTGTTTATGTTGTACTATATTTGTATACATTATGTGCGTATTGTCAAAGTACATTGGTTCCAGAGACGACTGCAACGCCCAAAATTCACATGAAATCAGAAAACACCCGAGGTTCACATAAAATCATAAAACACCCGAGGTTTACATGAAATCATAAAACAGCTCATGGCTGGGGGGTGTCTGCCCCCTAGGGCCATGGCATGGTGAAACCGTGCCCCAGGGGCACTTCACTCGTCAGCACCGTGCCCCTGGGGCACGAACACTCTAGGTCCGTGTAACACCCCGATTTTTATAATCGGGATGTTAATATTTAATTTGGTGATTTATTAACATTTTGGCTGCGTTTTAAAATTTTTCCTGTTTAATTAAAATGTTGCTTTTAAAATCAAATTGTTTGAAAAATCTGAAGTAAAAGAAAAATTAATTATTTTTAATTTCATGTTTTAGCGTGCATTTCAAAAATCATATCATCATGTATGCATTAGTATCACCGCTCTTTTTCAGTTCAATCGACCGCAAAGTAGGCGCTGTGTGTCCTTCTTTTCTGTCATATCCCTTTTTCCTTCCTCGCTAACTCTTTTCGATTCTCTCCTTCAAATCTCATCGAAAAACTTAAAACCAAGCCATGCATGTCATACCACAGCGATCGTCATCGCACGACCAACCCGATTTTGCAATTTGTTTTCGCATGCATGGCGGTTTGAGCGAATTCGCAAATAGACTAAAAGAAGTAGCAGATGAAACGCTCAGATGTCGATTCTTTCCCCAACTTCTCTCTTCGCGATCACCACCAAAAATCAAGAATCCGACAATGCATGTTATACCTTTGCGATCGCTGCCTCGAGAGCTTTCTAATTTGGCGGTTAGTTCGCGCATGCAAGGTCGTTGGAGCGAGCCGGAGAAAAGAGGAAAAAACTGTACTGCTATTCTTCTTGCGAGCAAACAGTAACTTAAAATATTTTTAGAGAGCATCACACTCTGAATAAATTCCTGAAATTTTTACCTAAGCTTGAACATTATGTCAGAAACCTTCCATAAAAATTTCGTGAATTTTGGAGCTAGGCAACTATGTCTAAAAATTATCGAACTCCCCGCTGCTATTTATTTTTTTCCACAAAATCGAACACTGTTCATTCGAATTCTTCTACTCCCAGCCGCACCATCCCCACCTCTATTTGTTTATTCACCCATCAATCAAAGTTCCATGCCACAACAATTTTCTAATGCCCAGCCGAACTCCTTTCTCCCCATACCATTTTTCCTTTGTTTGTTTATTCTCCTCACTGCCAACACCATTCTCACCTCTACTGTTTATTCATCAGCATAGCCACACAGCCCCATCCCACGCCAACTCTCTTCCCCACTGCCTTCTTCCTCCAACAGAGCAAGCACACCATTCCTCTCTTCATGAACACAAACTCAAGCTCCCACCTTCTCTCTTCTTAGTTACCATCCAAAATCAAAAATCAAGTTCTGCATGTTATCCCATTGCAATCACAAGCATGCAAGCTTTCCATCTATACAAACATCATCCACATGCATGAAGTCTTGGACGTTTCAAGAAGAGAAGGAAGAGGCCGATGGGTGGTCGGCAGAGCTGGCTGCAGCCAAGCGGGAGCACGGCGGCCTTGGTGGCAACCTGCAGCAGCTCGGCGCATGATTGGAGGCGCTGCCATGCCTGCATGCAGCAGTGCTACAGCAGCGGCAAGGGGGAGCTCGTTGCAGCAAATAGAGAAGAGGCATGGTGGCCATGGTGGGCTGCAGCCACAGCGACGGCGTCGGCGAGTTGGTGGTACCACGGCGGTGGAGCAGCTCCATGCAGCGGCGTGGCTAGCTGTGGCAATGGCACAGGCTCGGCAGCGTGAGTTAATGATCTCAGATTTGGTCATGTGCCAAAGTTCTGATTTTCAGCTCAGAACATGTTTTTGTTTCAGTCTAAGTCATCAGGTAGTGTGCGGGTGAAGTCTGACTCCAAGGTAAAGTTGCGTGCATGCCTAGATTACAGGAGTCGTGTTAAGGTAACACGTCGAGCATGTGCGTGTGAATCAGATCTAGCGAGTGTTGCGGATCCTGTGCTTATTTGTTGTTGCAGTCGATTAGTCTGAAGACTTGTTCAGAATGTTGAGAGTTTAGTTTCCCTTTGTATTGTGCCGTGTCTGGCCATTTTCAGTTTGTCATTAGAGAGTGTGGCATCCAAAAACTATGCCTGTGCGCTCTGCTCTGTCCATCTCCTGAGTGAGTGTCTTCTTGAGCAATCTTCTGAATTTTCTTCAGGGAGTGTGCAGCAATCTTTGGCTTGAAAACCATCAGGCAGTGCATGCGGCGCCAAGACGAGGTCGGTGCGGCGGGTGGGCTGAGCACCAAAGACGACGGTATCGAGACGGAGAGGCGCGGAGCCGTGGATGTGGGGCGATGCACTCGGCGGGCATGCATGCATGTGACGCGACCAAAGCCGAGGACGCGGTGGTCCGAAAGGGCAAGGCAGTATGGCTTGTCGTCCTTGACCACGGTGTCGCAAAGCGGCTCCGTGGGCGTGGCTGAGAGTGACGGCGACAATGCGGAGTGGAACACGGACGTGGACGGGCTCGGCGACATCTACGGTGGACGTGGACGCGGAACCGAGAAGACGTCGCCCGGTGACGATTCACACGCCTAGCATTGCGGTAAAATCTTTAGTATTATTTTTGTTACCGCGCTATGATATTAGTCGTGCATGTTGCATATAAGTCATGAGCATGGCATCTATTTATGCATGTTTTAGTTATAAAAATAATTTGGTAGCTTAAGACCGGTATAATTCTCCGGTTATGTCTTATTTATGCATAGGCGTGTTCTTGTGATGTATGTCGGTAGATACGAATAATCTTATCGTCGTAGCGGAATCTGTATCTTATTGATCGGTGGAGGCTAGATTAAATATATGATTGGATTATTTGATCGGATGATATTATTTTGGAGTTGTGTGGAAATTTGTGGTGACCTGGGATGATAAATTAATTGGAGGTTTTCCCTCATGTTGGATTAATAATTTTTGGAGGTAGGACGCATAAGAATTTTATGAATTAATACTTGATGAATAGCTTATGTGATAATTAAGGAAATATGGATGTTGAATCGGATGATTTATTTAATCATGAGCAAAGTGGTCGGATGCCTTAAGTAATAGTTATGTGAGTCATTTGTGCTAGAATTTGGAGATGGTAGAATGGATTATTTTGATTATGATGAATATTCGGATTTGTCATATAATTAATAGATAAGTCTTATGTGCCGAGTCGATGGAATTGTGCCTCTCTTGAATTAGTGGATAAACGATTATTAGTCGATCGAGAGGCATATGTGATTGGATTAGTAGTTGTCGCATTACCACTAGTCCGTGAAATGGATGTACATTGATTTATTAGTGAACTATTAGATGTTGAATGTGTTATTCCAATTGTTAAGCTCATTAGGTATCGGTAAATCAAATAAATCTCGATCGGTGTGAATTTTGGTGTATGCGATTATGACTTGCCGAGGTTAGACTAGTAGAGCTAGTAGTTAGTATTAGCTTAATTAGTCTAGCAAAGAACAATTGATGGAATTGATTATAGTCATATGCCCATAACTTGGTGGATTTAGTACATTTATCGGATATGTTGTATAGTTGGAAGGTCGTGAATGCGGCATTGTGTGGTTGGAGAGGCTATTTTGATTATGACAGAGGCTAGGTTAGCCCAAGTTTAAAAAGTATTTCACTGTGGTAGAAATTTCAAAAGAACTAATTTTACATCTGAAAACTCTTTTAACTTTGAAAATTCATAGAAAATGTTTTAGAACTCAAAATGAAACAAACTCAGTTATTTTGATCTTATAATATTATTCTCTATTTATCTATGTAATCCTTTTTCCCACCACTATTCTACAAATTTTCACCAAATAATTAATTTCGGGTGAACACTAACCGAAGCCTATTTTTCAGCTTTTTTTCCAAAAACTGATTTTCAAACTGCTATAACTTTCACATACTAACTCCAAATGGAATGAATCCTTCACCTAAATTCATCTAAAATCATGATCTACCCACTGTATAATTTTCATGCATTTTTGAGCATTTTGATTTTTGGCTTATTTAGTGTTTATTGCAATATCGTCTATCTTTAGGTTTTTCGACGATACCGATATATTCGTGAGACCTAAATTGAGTGTAAACTGAGATTGAACAAGTGGTACAGCAAAGGTGCGAGCACCCTCCTCTTGAACATATTGCTCCTACTGATTTTAAAATGTTTTGAATGGTTTTAATATCTCAATTGCATGCTATGTTGAAAAGTATATTCATGGGTAGAAGTAGTTAAATTCCTACTTGCTGCATTGGCCCTCCTTTGAATATTGATTACCCTTTTACCTTGTATGATTAAGGATATATGTTATATGGGAGTGTTTGCTAATTTGTAGAACGATGCTTAGTCATGCTAGTAGTTGTAGTCGATAACGGTTGATGGAGCTAGTCCATCGGCCGATGGATCGAATTGAATCTTAAATTAAATTTGAGGATATTATGGATTTGATTATATTGAAATTGAGGAGAATGTCCAGATCTTCGTATCTGAATATTATAAATTGTTGATGAGTTGTTGTGTGTTGGACTTGGACGGGTGATAGGGTGATGAAGGGTGGTCCTGATTCATGTAGCCCCGTCTGGGTATTTGAGGACCGGTCTGTGGTGTGATGAACCAAGTCTTACGTACAACCACACGCCGGGTTTATGGGCGATGGCTTGGCTTAATAATTTGTTGTGTGTTAACTATCAAAACACAATTGGGTTGGCAACTTTTATTATTATTGTTTGATGATTTGAGTTGTCAATCTTGTGGGGGCATGTTACCCTTTTCTTATCTTGCCCCTAAGGGTCTCTAGTTGATAGGGACTTACTTACACAACGGGTTCACCAGAGTGCGGTAGCCAGAGATGCCACACGGGATCCCGATCCTCGGGTGGTTTGATGGTTAGGACATGACATTGTAACGGCCTCGTTATGCTACCTCAGTCACACTCCAAAGGAAGAGTGCATTGGCCGACATTACGAGGAATGCATATCGTGTGGGTAAAGTTGTACACCTCTGCAGAGTTAAATAAATCTATTCGAATAGCCGTGTCCCTGCTATGGACATCACTTGTGGGAAAGCATGCAGTTAGCTCTTGGGAAGATAAGTTCGGGTTATGGTTAAAATGTGTGTCATTATGTTAGTTTGTTCAAATCTGAAATGATATCTTGAATGCGATGTTCGCATGTTAATTGGTTATGGAATGAATTGTGTCACGAATGGTATATTCGTGTGTTGATTATTTTTGGAGATTATACTATTGGTGATCATTACTTAATGTTATACCATGTTTTCTAAATGGTTTAGAAATGGCAATTTAAATCTATATTGCTTATCTAATTGCAAAACTTGCTTTATGCTGAAAATTGACTAGTGTAGTAGCCTTCCTTGACACTTACATGCATCCTTATTTTTCTTGAAAAGTCTCGCGAGTACAACTTTGTACTTAAAAATTTGCTGTTTCAGGTGAGAAGTCATTCGAATTGGGTAAAATTCTTCAGACGCTACGACTTTAACTCCAGTTGGTTGCTTGTGGGATTGTGGGCATGCCAACTCGGTTATTCCCTACTATTTTAAGTTTGTTTTCCGCTGCAATTTATTCTTGATATTTATGTTTGGCCAAATGGCCCTTTTATGCAAACTTGTATATTATGTTTCTATTCAATGATGTTGTATTTACGTTTCCAATTATTCTTGTATATTGTGTATGGATGTGAATACAATGTTGTGTTTGGATATGTGCATGTTAGTCAACGATCCTTGGGAGCTAACATGAGACACCTATCCGGTACTTGAATCGTTTTGCTTCATGTTAAGTATTATGCTCTTTCAGCGTAATTACTTAGCTTGACACGGATCTGATCTCGGGGTCCCCACAGTCCGGCCCCAAGAGCCCGAATTTAGCACGTGTCATGCGGGGGGAAGTCCAGCCCCTTAGGGCACAGTGGAGGTGGAGTCCGACCACCTAGGGACCAGACTTAGCTATGTGTCTATCGCTGACATCTCTGTGGTGCTATTTTTTTGCATTATAGACAGGAGAGGACTAAATTTGGTATTACGCCTAGCAACAGTGCCATATCAGCCAAAAAAAAAAGCCTCCGCTGCCGTCCAATCCCTTGTCGCTTTGCTTCTCTTTTGCATGCCTCGCCCCTGTCCATTTTAGCGCGGGTACAGGGGAAAACGCAAACAACAATGGGACACATGTGTGTCGCATCCCACCCAATCGACCCTAGTATGCCTCCATCCTGACGTGTGGGCCATCCGATGAGGCAACGGATTGCCAAGTCAGCACTTGCTTGTATGCTCGGGTGGACAGAGCTATGCCAAAAGCTGGCGTTTTGTGTTACAAGGGTAATCTCCACATGTGGTTATGTGCAAAGAATTGCAAAACTTCTTGTTTTGTGTTACATATGGACATGTACATAGGTTTTTGTGAAATTTACTTGGAATTTTCTTATATGCTCTTTCCTAAAAGAAAGACATATCTGCCACTAAAAATAATTTCCAGCAATGCTTTTTGAGATGCACTTTTGGAATGATGCACTTATCATCGGGATGAAGACCCCCACCCTCTCGTTCTCCTAGGGCCGTTCTTGGCATTTTGGAGGCCCTAGGGCAAAATAAAATAGGAGGACCTTTATTCTAATATCAACATATAATGCTACTTTTTATATCGACCGTAAAGTTATTCAATACATAAAAAAGATACAAACTACTTATAGAAAACAATTTCTTCTAACATTTCTAGATGCAAAATCATTTATAATAGTATCCACGTCAATGCGATCTAACATATCATTTTCAATGCATAAAGTGGCCAGACCATTCAACCTTTCTTGTGACATTGATGTCCTCAAATAGTTTTTTAATAACTTCAACTTTGAAAAGGTTCTTTCAGCCGATGCTATAGTCACAGGTACAGTAAATAAGATTCGATAAGCAACTAAAACATTTGGGTAACAATCTACATTTCTAATAAACTAAAAAAATCTCAACAGCAGACATTGGCACATTTGGTAAAGTCATTTGCAACACTCTTAATTCAGACAAAAGATCATCTAATTCAACATCAGATGAATCATTTTGAGAAAAAAGTTTATGCAAATTTAGTGCAACATTTTCTTAGCTCGATATCATCCAATGACTTCATGTTTTTTGAGCTAAGTAAAAACCTAAAAATACCTTTAAACACTTTAAGTTTCTCAAATCTATTTTTCATTGAAGCAATTGCCACATCCACCCACCGTGACTAAAAAGTTATTAGCTTCAAAAGAGAGACCGTGAGGCGTGACTCGGGAGGGCGTGAGGGAGGCGACGACGTTGGTTTCGTTGCAGAAGGATGAGGCATCAGGCATGGAGCAATCAGCGATAGGATGAGAGATTGGGTCTCGGAGTTGCTTGTTGGTGCTTCGGTAGTTGACTAGTTGGGTGAGCCTTAGTTGTCGATTAAATGATTTAGGCCCATGTCCTGCACTCCTGCCTAGCTCAATGCCTCAATCTAGTTAGTAGTTATGCAGCCATGCAGAGCAATAGAGCATATACAGAGAATATACAATTATACATATATGTATATGTAATATGATATATCAGGATTGGGGCTCCTAGCTCTGATGGACCTTGGGTAGTCACCTGCCAGCCCTCCTCGGGAACGACCTGCGTCCCCCCAAACCTTTGCCCCAAACCACTCTCCCTTTCCTCTTTGACTCCAGCCCCCTCCCCTCCCCTATTTCCTCCGGGTGTTCTCGCCGACTTCGAGCGGGAGGGGGTCCCACCCCTCTTCTTCTTTGTACATTACCTTAGTTGTAGTCTTCTTCATCCCGGTGATCCTCTTCCAATCCAGCTTGGTTGCCTCGCCGGCCTCCTTTCGGAGCGAATCACACCTCCTCCTACCAGTGGAGCTGCTACTCGGCCATTGTGAGTTGCGACTTCATCGGAACCGATCCTACTCCTCCAGATACACTCAAATATGTATCGGAGTTGTTTCAATTCATTTCTGGCAACTCATTTTCTCTGGCTCGGTGTCCTCCTTTGTTGCCTTTCCCTCCTCGGTGTTTTCCATGGCGTCGTCCATTGTCATCACTCATCATCATGGCAAAGGTCATGTCCTATACATCGTCGATGCAGGAAGCTCCGGTGGGTACCTTTCAATAAGGTTCCCATTGTGGCTTTGGCGCTTGTCACCGTACTTTCCATCGTGTCGCCCCTTGTTTTGCCCTGATTTTCATACTTTGCCCCACAAATACTGCTTCTGTCCAACAGATCAAGTCATTCTAGGGCCTAATGTTTTTCTTTTGGCATTGGTGTATTGTCTTTCCCCATTATTTTCTTCTCCATTGATGACCCTCAACTTTACCTCCAACACGGGCTTGTCCCAATGTGGAGGCTCACAGTGGCGCCGGTTTTTCAGCCGACGTTCACTACGAAAGGTTGATTAGCGGTCTGATTATGTGCGAGGCCTGAATAATCTAGTCCCTCCATTATAATGGTGATTTTTAATGATCAATGACAATCGGATTTGTGGGACTAATATTTTTCATGAGTTTGTAAAATAGGTTGGGTCACATGACGATGAAGACTTTGGATGACATCATATATTGATAGTCATCAAGTCAATGTTCGGGGTGAGGAATGACATATGTGTTGATGGTCATCAAGTCAAGGTTATTAAGTCAAGATTCCGATGTGCTGGATATCATCATGTGTGACAAGGAACCGGACTTGGAGAGTCGTGTATGTGTTTATGCACAACAAGACAAGGACCTGGACTTCAAGAGGAGATGATCATCATCAAGTGAAAGCTTGACGAGGATTAAAACTTCTATGTATTAATTTAATACATAAAAGACCATATGTCTTCATGGTCGTAACCCCTAAGGCTAACGACCTCACTGGTCGTGAGGATTCCAGAGGTTACACGATGGGTACCTTTGGTCGACTAGGCTTTATGTCTAGGCTCCACTGTAGCCGCTTTCGGAAAAGCTATGAACTGGCATTTCTTACCGTATGATGAATAGAACACGTGTTATATGTTCTATTCCGTGCGATGATATAATCCTGAGACACTGACAATTAACTACCCTACGGTTAAGCATCTCGCAGATAACCGCAAGGAAGTTGACACATTGTTAACTGCCTTACCGTTTCGACCAGTCGTAACGTTTCACCAGGGACGCCTTATCCAGAAGTAACTGCCACCTCTTCGGGAGTTATTTAAGGGTGGAGCGCAGAAGATGAAGGGACGGGACAAGAGACGAAAAAAAACAAGAGAAGACAAACACAGAAACCTAAGCGCTGGAATTAGAAGCAAGACAGTCAGTCTTAGACTTAGAGTCTAAGCCTGATTACTTAGTTAGACATTCCTCACATTCAGTGTATTTAGGGTAGTGCCTAGTCAGGTCTTGTAAATCCAGTTCATATCAATAAAGAGCACCCCCCCCATTCCATCCCAGGAGATTTCACGTCATTTTCCTCTTTCATTTTCATAAGATCGGCGATTTGATCGTCGACAGCTAACGCCGTCCGTGGGGAAGAAGACGTAAGTTTCCTAAAGAAACTCTTCGCTCATACAAACCCTCGCCCAAATTCCTACTATCACTCATGCGACTATGCCCAGAGTTTGGATTGAGGAGAATTGGTTCGACTTGGCGGACTACGCCGACCTTGACTTGGAAGGATGCATCCGTGCCATGGAAGAAAATGGCATATCATCCTCCTTTTCCTCCTCCGTCGGCTCGCACGTCGCCAACGTTAGTGAGGTCGACCGGATGGACGAGGATGCGCCACCACTACCAGTGGTGCAATCAGAGGAACCAGCCATTCTGATCAGCTCGGAATGTTAGGGGACCTCTTCAAGTCCGGTCTTTCCGACCGGCAAAACAGGTGAAGAAATTTCAGCGCCACCACTCGAAAATCTCTATACCCTCGATAAAATCATGGCTGAAAGATATTCTCCTACGGCTTCTAGCAATTACAGGAGTCAACCGACACCTGGTGACGGTGTCGATGAAGCCTCCACTGGTCGTAGGCCATGTGGGGATAATCACACTCAGCATACGATCGGCAGTTCGTCGGATCAGGCTGAGAAGACCTCAGGAGGTGCTCATTTCCGACCGCTCTCCATCGTGGAAACTTCTGGCAGAAGCTCTGAGAAGCTCTCCATTAGTTACGATGGAAGCTCATCGAAAGATCAATGCTGGAAGCACGAAGTCAATGAGATCGGAGATGATAATCAAGATGCCCTACACGGTCCTACATTCTCTACCACGCCATCATGTGTTGTTAGAGATGATCCGTGCCGTCAGGCACCAACTTCCAGAGGCAACGGGCGATCGACGCCAATCGCTTAACTCGCCCGCATTACCCCACCTAGAGTGGCGATAGAGGCGTAACAAACCAAGATCGGGGAAGGTTCAGGTCTGCGTACACCTACGACCAGTATGAACCCCCTGAGACCTTCGGTAACTGTACAAAACTTACAACATGTTCAAGATATGTTAAATAATTCTGATCCTACTTTAGCGGAAACTCTAGGTTTTGTACAGCTCATAGGTCAATTGTCCGAAATTCTCCAACAGACCATGCAGCGCACGGAAGCGTATCGGGAACAAAGGGTTTCAGGGAGTCAAACTATGACCTCATCCCAACGTTCCTCTCTCAGCAGGGGACAACATGGTCATGCTAGGAAACAATCGACACCAAGACCCCCTCGACGCTTCCGACAAAAGGAGTCACGAGGGGAGAGGGCTATTTCAGGTAGCCACTCCCCCATCACGTCGAGAAGAACCACCACTTGGACTTAACGATCTCAGACATCGTCTGAATCAAGTGGCCGGTCGAAGGCATCACATCAATGTCCACGATTGATCGGCACACGGAGTTCCAGCGTGCTCATCTTAGGAACCGGTCTCCGACCGACATAATCCGGAACCTTCCCAAAGAAGGCGCCATGAATCAATCACAGGTTGTCGAGCCTTCTCTGCAGGGCTCCAAGCTGTGCGTTGGCCTAACCGGTTCCGACCGGCCAACTTGGACAAGTTCAATGGGACTCAAAACCCATTGGAATTTCTCCAAATATATACCACCGCCATCAGAGCTGCTGGTGGCGATGAGAATGTGATAGCCAACTATCTACCCACCATGCTCGAAGGGTCTGCCCGGTCGTGGTTATTGAACCTACCGGTCGGATCAATCTATACTTGGGAGCAATTCTGTGATCTTCTAATTGCAAACTTCCAAGGCACGTACGATCGCCCTGAGAAGGAGGATGATCTCCACCGAATCCGGCAGGGTTCTAATGAGACTTTACGTCAATACATCAAGAGGTTCAGCCAGGTTCGCAATTCTATACCTGAAGTTGCAGAGTCATCTGTTATTCAGGCTTTTAAAACAGGTCTGAGAAATCAGCGGTTTACGGAGGATATAGCAATGAACCCTCCAAGAACAACCGTTGAGCTTTTTGACATGGCCGACAAGTATGCCACCGCTAGCGAAGCAATCGAGTGGTGCGAAGCTATTGATCGGAAAGACAAGATTCCTCAGCCCGGCCTGGACAAACCAGAGAAAAAGAGTAAGAAGTCTCTCAAGAAGAAAAAGCACCGCAGACCCGACGACAAGGAGGTCCTAGCCATTCCTGATAAGCTCATGAAGGGTAAGAAGGACTACACCGGTCGAGGCAAGACGAAAGCTCCGACCGAGGGGTTCCAGAAAAATAAGAAGTGGTGTCCACTTCACCAGCAGGTAGGGCATGATCTGCGCACCTGTCGAGTTTGGCAAAAGAAACTGGGGGATTATTATGTAGGTAAAGGACCATTTCCCGCAATACAGGAACCCGGAGAAATGAGCTCCAAAAAGGACAAGGATGATGACGAAGAGATGGAGTACCAGAATCCCCAACACACGGTCAACATGATTTTTAAAGGATCTTCTTTATACGAGTCCAAACGTCATCTGAAAGCCATGGAGCGGGAGGTCAACCTAGTCGAATCTCCCACCATTATGAAGCAATCGAAGTGGTTGGACACGGCAATTTCCTTCAGCAAAGACGACTGCCCCATCCCTTTGATTCGACCAGGTAGGTTCCCTATTGTTGTTGAACCAACTATTAATAATTGTAGGGTTAATCGAGTCTTAGTAGATGGAGGTAGTTCTTTGAATATATTATTTATGGGGCTTTAGAAGAGATGCAGTCCCCATGTCAAAGGTGAAACGGTGAAATATGCTTTTCACGGATAGTTTCGCTCCTTCGCTAAACCGATAGGACAAGTTTCTACCGTTACGCTCGAAGGCTCGATAACTTTCGAATGTAAAAATTTCGCTTGATGTGGTAAACTTTGAATCAAGATACAACGGAATTCTTGGTCGACCAAGATTAGCAAAGTTCTTGATAGCCACGCATTACGGTTATCGAGTCCGAAAATGCCGGGCCAAAGGAGTCATCACTATTCAGGAGATCGGAAAATGGCTTACGATGTGATCGAAAGTCCTTTGAACTGGTCGATGAGCTTCCACCAGAGAGGCTAATCCATCTACCATGCAAAGCCAAACACTCGAGACCGAAGATGACACCCAAGCCCTCCGACCGCATAAAAGAAGTATCACTTTCGACAAAGCGCTTCTCGACACCGCAAGTCGCCACAGGTCAGAAATATCGACTCATTTACTCAAGAAGATTCGGTGGGGCAAGACTCGACCCCAAATAGGAAGAGTCGCTCGTCTCCTTCCTCCGAGCGAATCAGGATGTGTTTGCCTAGCAAGCGTCCGATATGCCTGGAGTCCCCCGGGAGGTGATCGAGCACAAGCTATCTCTCCAGCCTGACAAAAAAACCGATCAAGCAGAAGCTGCGACGTTTTGGACCCGATCGGAAGGAAGCAATCCAGTCGGAGATTGACAAACTCCTCAAGGCTGGGTTTATTCGTGAAGTCAACCACCCTCAATGGCTTGCCAATCCTGTAATGGTTAGGAAAAATAATGGGAAATGACGAATGTGCATCGACTTTACAGACCTTAATAAAGCTTGTCCGAAGGATGATTTTCCCCTTCCACGCATTGACCAACTCGTAGACTCTACCTCTGGGTGTGAGTTACTAAGTTTTCTAGATGCGTATTCAGGGTACCACCAGATAAATATGTGTAAAGAAGATGAGGAGAAAACTTCTTTCATCACCCCATATGGCACTTACTGTTATGTTAAGATGTTATTTGGTCTCAAAACGCTGGTGCAACTTTTCAAAGGTTGATGCAAAAAACCTTTAGTCCACAAATAGGTCGGAATATAGAAGCTTACGTTGACGATTTGGTCGTAAAGACCACCAACGTTGGAAATCACATCTCTGACTTACAAGAAACTTTCAACAACTTGAGAAGGCATAACCTCAAGTTGAATCCGGAAAAGTGTGTGTTTGGAGTTTCTACTGGAAAACTGCTCGGTTTCCTAGTCTCGGCTAGAGGTATTGAGGCAAACCCAGTTAAAATAGCGGCCATCGACCAGATGTGCCCTCCAACCACAAAGAAGGAAGTCCAAAAACTAACTGGTTGTATGGCAGCACTAAGTCATTTTATAGCAAGGTTAGGGGAAAAAGGATTACCTTTCTTTACACTTCTTCGGAAACATGGGAATTTTGAGTGGACTAAAGAGGCAAACGATGCCTTTGAAAAACTTAAAAAGTACCTTACGAGTACCCCGGTCTTAGTCTCTCCGAGATCGGGAGAAACATTGCTAATTTATGTAGCAGCAACACCACAAACAGTAAGCGGTGTACTGGTCGTAGAAAGGGATAACATGCAACGATCGATTTATTACGTAAGTGAAGTCTTACATGGACCAAAGGAAAGATACCCACAGGTACAAAAGTTGCTCTATGGTCTCCTTATGTCTTCAAGGAAGCTAAGGCACTACTTTCGTGCCCACAAAGTGGTTGTACCGACCGGATATCCCTTGGTCAAGTCCTTGGAAACAGGAATCATCAGATTTAATAGCAAAATGGGCGGTTGAGCTAGGGCGTTTGACCTCCATTTTATTTCACTTAACAAGCAATAAAGTCCTGTGCAATAGCGTAATTCATTGCGAATGGACAAACCTCGAACCCACCCAAGGGCCCGAGTACGAACACCACGAGGTGGACAATGTACTTCGATGGTTCCTTGATGTTAAAAGGATCGGGGGCTGGAGTGGTCTTGATATCCCCTACTAGCGAACACATCAAATACGCCATCCAGTTAAATTTTCCTGCCACAAATAATGTGGCAGAATATGAAGGTTTACTGGCAGGACTCCGAGCAGCTCGTTCGCTTGGGATTCGCAGATTACTAGTGAAAGGCGATTCTCAACTAGTAGAGAATCAAGTAGGGAAAGAGTATCAATGCTCGAGTACCAAGATGTCATCTTATCTGGCGGAAGTATGGAAACTCGAAAAGCACTTCTTCGGTTTCTAGATCCAACATATTCCTAGAAAGGAAAACTTTCTGGCAGACCAGTTGGCACGGATGGCCTCCACGAGGTCGACCGTCCTGCCCGGAGTTTTTCTCGAGCAACTCGATTCACCCTCGGTAGTCGAGCCTTCCGAGAACATACATGATTCCTTGTGTCGCATAAACCGATCAAAGGAACATGGATGCTCCACAGGTCGTTGACGGTTGGCGCTGTCACGATCAAGGTAGAGACTGGATGACATCGATCTACAATTATCTTCAGCATGATATAATTCCAAAAGATGATGTAGAGGCTGGTCGTATAGCACGAAAAGCCAAATCATACACTCTAATCGAACGTACCTTGTATAAACGAGGATCTCATGGAGTGTTGATGAGATGCATATCTCAAACGGATGGCATTAAGTTGCTAATTGAAATCCACGAAGGAGTCTGTGGAGCACATCATTCCTACAGAACTCTGGTCGGTAAAGCCTTCAGGCAAGGATATTACTGGCCAACTGCCCTTCATGTTGCAAAAGAGCTTGTGACGAAGTGTGTACAATATCAGTTTCATAGCCGGCAAGTACATCAGCCAGCACAAGCCTTACAAACAATTCCTCTTTCTTGGCCTTTTACAATCTGGGGACTGGACATTCTGGGACCTTTCCCAAGAGCACCCAGGGGCTTCGAATTCCTTTTCGTCATGATTGACACGTTTACAAAATAGATCGAGACCGAGCCAGTTGTTAAAATAACAACTAAGGCCGCTAAGAGATTCCTCATGAAAAATGTGATCACACGATTTGGTGTACCCAGTCGTATAATCATAGATAATGGTGCACAGTTCTCTAGCAGTCAATTTCAAGAATTCTGCGATGAACTTGGTGTCAAAGTTCATTTTACTTCTGTTGCTCATCCACAGAGCAACGGAGCAGTTGAGCAGGCTAACGGTATCATTATGCAAGGGATCAAACGCCGAGTATTCGACCAGTTAATCAAACGGTCAGGAGCTTGGGTTCAAGAACTCCCATCTGTATTATAGGCCATCCGAACCACGACCAGTCATGCGACCGGTGAAACACCATTCTTTTTTGTTTATGGTGCTGAAGTCATGCTTCCTCCAGAACTCAAAATTGGCTCTGCTCGAACTGATCGTTTTAACGAAAACGAATAGAATGAACAAAGACTCGATGACGTCAATTTCCTTGAAGAACGACGAAACCAAGCTCTTGTACGATCAGCAGTCTACCAATAAGCCATGCGAAGGCACCATAGTCGTAAGGTGCAACCTCGTAGCCTTGCTGTAGGTGATCTGGTTCTCAGAAAAATTCAGAACCAAGCAAATCGCAATAAAATTTCTCCCAAGTGGGAAGGTCCTTACATTGTGGTCGAAGTTACCCGACCAGGTTCCGTACGACTAGCTATGTCTGATGGGCAAATTTTGTCAAATTCTTGGAACATTGATTAATTGCGTAAGTTTTATGTTTAATTATTTTACATTCTTTCAATTCTTTCAATTTCAATAAATTCATTTATTTATTAAGAAAAGTAACCTTGCTTATATATATATACATATACTCTGGTCGTTCATTATTGTTAATTTGAACTGGTCGAAGAAGACAATCTTCTCTCCGACATCCTTTTTCAAGGATCTCTATTACTCTATGGCAACGACTTCTATGTCATACGCTGTATTAGTCCTAGTCGTGAGTATTCTCTAAATGAATCCCACGCGTGACAACTTTCTTTTCTTAAAGAAATATATGAGTAATCAGAGCATCATACAAAATAACTTTATATACTGAATGATATGCTCAAGATTATGAAGATTATATTTCATTATTTCAAGATTCCGCTCTATTCTTGTCTGGCTACTGGTCGGGACACGGAAAGCCTCCTAGTCGAAGTCTCTCCTTTTTGCACGTGGTTCTGCCCACTAGAAGGAGCTTCCTAGCGACGGTTCTTTTTTACGATCCTCGCTACCAATCGGATAAAGAGCTTAAACACGCTTCACGTAAATATGTTATATGACTTCGTGTCTAAGCATTCCTTCCACCGCACTTTGGGATAATAGATATAAACAAAGTTCACTTATAATTTGTTGCATACATTTTTGCATTTCTTCTTATGTCAAATACAGCAAGGTCTTTTTTCCGACCATATACAATTTTTGATTGGTATTTCGATTATGACAAGCATATGCTAAGGATATATTCATAGTATTTCACCGGTCTCGGTGTTTGGTTGAGAGACCGGCTTGCTATTATAGGCTGTCATACTATTAAGAGAGGTTTTGTCTAATAGCTTGAGTCTCATCGTGTGTTAATAGCTCAACCCACTTGCTCTAGCTCTCCATAGCATATTGCAATTATTTGCGAATATATTTTGCAAATGGTTGGGGCTCATGCAATTTATCCTTGTAGCACGTGGCTAAAGTTTGCAAATATGTTTTGCAAACAGATTAAGTCTATGTTTCTATTCCTTGTGACATGATTCTAAAGGTTACGAATGTGTTTTGCGACTTGTTGAGGATCATGTTTTCATCCTTGTATCCTTGCTAGAAAATGAAGGTCGGTCTGATCATCATGTGTTGGCCAGTTTTACCGCCAGTGCGGTTAGACAGCACATTAGTTGTCGGTCTGAGTTTTCCAAATGTGATGTCTCTCTGCCTATCTGGGTTTTAGCCCAGTGGTCCGACCACCATGTTGGCGGGCCTGACCGCTTGGTGTAGTATGACCGGTCACCTAATTTGGCTTTTCAGTCCCCTTTTTACAGAAGGTGTGTTTTTTGAGCAACTATTTGGATTTCTTGCAGTGGTTTGACCGGTATTTTACGGTTCAATCAGGCATGTGTTATTGGTTGTTTTTTTCCTAGAGAATATGTTGTGTCTTTGTTTGGATCTCGCTAGTGCTTTGATCGTCTCGACGGTCTGACCGTCACCTCTGTGGGCGGTCTGAATGGTGGCCACCGTAACAGCTAGTTTTCTAGCCGTTGCATAGGAGGCCAGTCCAACCAGCCATTAGTAAGAGTGGCTCAGGTTGTTCTATGCTGGAATGTTGCTCCAATGGCTAGTTTCTTGGTGTGGCATATAAATACCTCCTTGTGGCCGGATGGACAAGGTTGTTGGTGCCTTGATCCATTTTTTTGAGATAAGAGCAAGCCCTCTCACCACTTATGCATGTATTGCATCTAGTGAGTTTGGAGAGACAAATCCTTGTGCATGTGTTACACTTGGTAGTGCATTGTGTATCCACCAATTTTCAACACTTGATTCATTCAAGTGAGCATCTCCGACTTGTTACTCTTGGAGGTTGCTGCCTCCTAGATAGCTTAGAGGAGTTGTGTCGGTGATCTTCTCAAAGGAGCTTGTGAGGAGGCTCGATTGTTTTTGAGTGGTTTGGTGTTCACCATCCCAGAGAGTGGAAGAGAAACCCTAGTGGATTTGAGGTATTGGGTTAATTTGTAGAGCCGGTCTAATTCGTTTGGACTTACCTTAATATGGATTAGGGGAGACCGGGAAGTCTTCGAGCACCATGGTAAAAAGATCACCGTGTCATTGTGGTTTGCTCTCTTATCACTACCAGAAACAGGATTTTTCCCGAGTGCCAAAAACACTCGGGAAAGGCGGATACACACTGAATATATTTCCGAGTGTCACACTCGAAAAAGCACTCGTGATAGATTAGTCGGGAGAAAATCGGTTTCGAGTGTTACACTGAAATATCACTTTCCGAGTGCATCAGAGACACTCGGAAAGTTAGACACTCGGCAAAAAACCCTGCTGAACGGCTTCTCAACCCGTAACGGGAAGTATTCCCGAGTGTCAACACTCGGCAATACGCGAAAAAGACACTCGGGAAAGCTTCCATCGGATCCGCAGGAAATCGCCACGGGTCAAGTGTTCCCGAGTGTCGACACTCGGAAAAGTTTTTTGTCGCTTTCCCGAGTGTCACTTTCCCGAGTGTCGACACTCGGGAAAGTTTCGGTCTATTTCCCGAGTGTCGACACTCGGGAAAGTTTTGGTCTATTTCCCGAGTGCCAAACACTCAGAAAGCGAGAGGACACTCGGGAAAACGACAAACCAGCTGAACCCCAATTTTCACAAATTCATTTAAAATCCATTCCACAGCAGTCAAATAATCCATCCATCCATTCCACAGCTATCAAATAATCCATCCATCCATCCATTCCACAATATATATATATATATATATATATATATATATATATATATATATATATAGATATGTAAAAAAAGGCATCATAACAGCTTCCGGGCTCACAACATTCAAGTTCAAGTTCAAAATGTAAGCATAAGGCATTATTATACATATGACAGTTCCAATTAAATAGCAAGTATCACTACAACCATTTGCATGCACAGAGTTTCCTGCTTCAATCTTCCGTGCATGAGAGCATCATTTTCAAAGTTCTGCAGATAGAGCAAAACTTAATATTAGTGCCATGTTACAACAAAAGTTAGGAATTGATGCATGAAAAGATAATTAACCAAACTATTGACAAAGCAAAAAATTCCTTTAAATCATGATGAGCAACCTAATAACATGGCAAATCATTAAGGGCATGCAGGGTGTGGGCCACCTAGCTTGTGGCCTAATTGATCATTTACTTATGTCATCTACAAAGACATGCAAGAGAAATTTGAGTATAATGATGTACTCTTGTAAAAAGGAATGAGTGAAACTATATATGGACTTAATTAAGAGGTGCGAGGAGTGATATTTTGTTAGATATATAATTACATGCATGGTATCCACTTGTATGATGTACCTTTTAAAAGCTCGCAAATTCATATGTTGACGTGCTTATTAGCACCTAACAATATAGAACATGAAAAGCACAAAAGCTAAAATGTTAAACTCCAACTCTCAATATTTTGTCATTGTGAACTACCGATCAACATTTATGTCTCAAGCACTTATCATCAAATTCATAGAAAGGAGTGTACATACAAATTATTATATGTTGACACATTTCAAAAGAATTTATGATATAGATATAGATAATTAGTTATATATGAAGCCATTTTTATCCATTTTTTAGCAATCACTTGATTGTGAATATTTTCTAATATTGGTATCCTTTTAGTAGATCATGAAAATAGCAAGCACCTGGTGGTGGCCTCTCAGTGATGGACGTCATGTGAACATTAGGACCAAAGATCTTGACTTCAAAGATTAGCAAGAGAAGCAACCGATCCCGCTGTTCCCTACATTTTCATAAGAAATCGCATTATAAGAAATTTGCGAAGAGCGACGAATAATTACATTGCATGTCATTTCAATGTCTTCAATCAAGCGGTCATAAGAGACTAACAATATAATGATCAAGATGCGCGATTAACCGGAGCGAGATAAGTGAGGCGATGGTTCCTCCGACGGAGAGGCATTAAGTCGAGTCCGGTCCCGAGTGCTGCATATTTGTTTGCACATTGCCATACATTAGCCAAGTATGATATATATATATATATATATATATATATATATATATATATATATATATATATATATTATATATTGCATATTATTGTACTACCACGCCCAACTAACTGCAGGAGCATTTGCTCCAACCATTGTCTAGCCTCAATTTCCTATCGCAATGCTACCAAGCTCGTAAAACCGAGATCGGGAAACATGTGATGGTTGCTGTCGACTTTGAAGGTGTACTTCATCCGTTGATGCAGCACTCGTGGATCGGACCTCCGAGAGGGTTGTCGGTGTGCTAATGTACCCATGAAGAAACAACCATGTTTCTTCCCCTTTCCAACCTTGTACACAGCACTCGCGTCTAGTGGTGAATTCATGACGTCGTAGTCCGGTGCCATGAATCTCCTTAGCAAAGATCAAGATATGCACTGTTGGACAAAATCATTAGGAGCGAAAATCATCGGGACAAAATGATCGAAATCATACCAAGTTCTCTGTCATATTTGGTTGCACAAGGTGCCCTCCGATCACCCTCCTAGTCGCTACATATGCCTCCATATCGAGACAGCCTCGCTTCGCCTTTTCTCGCACCCAAAAACCACGGCGGTCAATAAATATATATCGCAACATACAATCAATATGAACATGTTGACCTACGAGTTCTTCTTGTAACGTGCCATGGAGGAGCCGCTCGACGATGTGATGTCCCGTCCATCAACAATCTCCGCTCCCTAGCAAAGACGAGAGTTCTCAGAGCCATCGTTCGTTGCACCACTGCCTTGGGCAATCCGCCGCCATGCATTTTCACACTTAAGGGCCTACCAAGGTATTGCCTAAAATTAACCAAGTGTTAAATATGAATAAACTAGAGTTGATTGTAATCAAAAGGACATCGTTTGTTCAGTTGGTTACCTGCATGTACTCGTCCAAAGTGATATGCGTTTGGCTAGCGTTGACCCTACGAATTTGCTACCCAAGGACTTGTGTGTAGTAACAGATGACCGCTTGGATGCGTGCCAGAGAACATCTATGGGATCGACTTCTTAACACAATTACGCAAAGACTCTCTCGAATCGACTTCCGCCCTCCTCGACCCATCGAAACCACCACTACAATCCAAGAATAAAGAATTGATAAAGAATAAGATGATTAAGTTAGTTGATGAAAGCGAAAAGGAATTGATAAAGAATAAGATGATTAAGTTAGTTGATGAAAGCGAAAAGGAATTGATAAAGAATAAGATGATTAAGTTACTTGATGAAAGCGAAAAGGAATTGATAAAGAATAAGATGATTAAGTTAGTTGATGAAAGCGAAAAGGAATTGATAAAGAATAAGATGATTAAGTTAGTTGACATTTATTACTTGGCTACTAAACACCCAAAAGAGGTAAATTAAACATGTCAGACTACTTGAAGTTTTAGTACCAAACAAGTGAGATTAGCGAGTTAGGTTTGCATAAAAACACAAAATATCGACTTTGTCCTCAAATGGCTTACTGTGTTCTTCAAAATGTTAGTAGTCCTTGTGCAATTTTATCCTCGGGATGTCTTCCACACGATCTTTACATTGCTTTAGTGATACATCTACCATTACTTTAATATCAACACTTCTATGAGCAAAAGGTTAGTGTGTTGGAAGTCGAATTTAGATAGGTGATTGAACATTGGGGCCATTGTTTTACCCAAACATTTATGCCTCATCTAGTCATCTAGTCACTAAATTGAGACTCGAGAGTTGTGACCTAATCAACCCTAACATGCATAGGAACACATAGAAGCAGATTTGAATATTGATCACTTACCCAAAAACTTTCCTCCACCACTGCAAACATTTGTCAAATGGAACCTCTCCTTCAAAGGCGGCAGATCTTCACAACTCAGAGTGGCACCATGTCCATGCAGAGCTCCCGCCTTCCTCTCAGAGGTGACCAACCCAGGAAGTGCCATCGAATCAACACGCCAATGATGCCATTGAAGTCTACATTTGTCACCCCGCCTTCTTCTCGCCATTGCTCGCATATTAGTTTTTTGAGGTATGCAATTAAGTGGGCTAAATTAGTGAAAGTTTAAGCAGTTTCTTCACGTGTCGCCAACAGAACGATGATGATCTTCTCCTCCTCTCGGGTTGGTCGTCAGTGGCGAGTTCAGAGGTCCTCGCATCCAAAATTCTTGTGCCTCATGGTGCTCATCCTCCTCACCCTCCGCCGCCTCAGGTGCTCTTCCTCCTCACCCTCCGCCTCACGGTGCTCATACTCCACATCATCAAGACGCGAGGGTCAAGGTCTGAGCCTAATCTACTAGAGGTAGACCCCCTGCCCCCTCGAGAGGCCATGGCGCCCTCTGCCTCCTCGAGGGGCCATGGCTGCCCTCTACCTCGCCGAGTGGCCACGACCGCCTTGTGCCTCTGGAGGGGCCGAGGCTGCCTGTGCCTCTGGAGGGGCATGGCTGCCCTGTGCCTCTGGAGGGGCCGAGGCTGCCCTGTGCCTCTGGAGGGCCGCGGCTGCCTCGATCCTCTGGAGGGCGCGGCTGCCCTCTGCCTCTGGAGGGGCCGTGGCTGCCCCTCGCCTCCTTGAGTGGCATGGTGCGCCTCCGCCTCCTCGAGTGGAAAACAAGCGTCCGCCTCGACTAGAGTATGCTACCTCGCCACTCATATTTTGGTGTCCCAAATGAAATGAAATAAAATAAATCAATTAATATAGCGTAATCAAGTAAGCTCATAGAAAAATGTAATATAACGTAATCAAGTAAGCTCATACAAAAATTAAAAACATGCAAAGAAATAAATGGAAGACATACAAGATCATGCTCAAGTAGTCATCTACAATGGGATCCTCATGGATGGGCCCTCCAAAATGTCATCGTCACTATCATGAGGTGTTGACTCAACCTCATCCCCTTCGTGCCATCAATGTCTAAGCGATTAAGTAGTTCCAAGTCCTCTTGGTTTACAACCTCATCGGCATCGATTTGAATATCATCCATGTGATCGTCCTCTTCCCCAATTATTATTTCAAAAGTCCTGGTAGCCCATCTTCTTGAAAGAATAGGTCAACACCATTGTTGGTCTCCATGTTGTAGTCCTCGCTCACTAGGGGTAGGTAGTTTACCATATGGTTGCACCTTATGTACTACCCACCAATCCACTAGACTACTCATAGTTTTGCATGGGTGCGGGATGTAGTATACTTGAGTGGCTTGTCGAGCCACAATAAATGGGTCATTGCTCGGTAGGATTGATTGATGTGCAACTTCAACCAGCCCAAGTGATGTATCCCGTCGACTCCCTAAACGGATGGAACCAATGACATTTGAATAACATAAGTTTGAGAGGTTTGCTACCATGGAAATATAGTTCAATTATTTCTTCAATTACTCCATAGTATTCAACAGTGTATCGCTCCCATCTTGTTCTATAGTCACCAATCCTTTGTTAATTGTTGTTGCATTAGGCCGTTCCTCTCATGTGTGGATGTTGAAGCGGTACCCATTCACATCGTAGGTACTATAGGACTGACACCGAGTGTGGCATCCTTGAGCAACTTGCTTCAATTCGCCGCTCATAGACTTGTCCTTCAAACTCTACAAACATAAATAGAATTGGTTTCATGTATTAGTTCCTCTTTACTTAGTAAATATTACGTGCAAGGGAGTAGCTAATAGAGAAGTTACTTTCGATAGAACCAAGTCGGAAATTAGGTTTACAATTCGGCACCCTTCCTAAGAAGGGTCTCAATTTGTTTTTCGGATGGGTCTCGGCGTTGCTTCCACTCGCTCCTAACAAATTCCTATAGACAACAAGACAAGTAGATTAAAACACTCATGCATCAATTATTGGGAAAAATAATTGTTGCATACCTAATGTAATCATCCGCTTGGAGAGGTTGGTAAAGACATACAACATCGCAGTCAACCACTCCTCCCACGATAAAACTTTGGGAGTACCACCACTTGAAGTGTCACCACTTCCGGTGAAGAGGCTAAGTTGGTAATTATTTTGAGGGATGCTGCAGATGTATTTTTGAAGTTCATAGATGGGAAAGGACATGTTGAAAGTGATGACATCAAGTGTTTGTTGAAAGTACATGATGCTGCACATCTTAGAATTCATGGGGAAGAGATACTTGATTGTGCTATCATTTCTACAAAGAAACGCCTCCAGTCTATGATCGAACACTTGGAAACAGATGCGGCAAAAGAAGTGCGATATGCACTAGAAACACCTCTTTTTCGAAGGCTTGAAAGAGTTGAAGCAAGGCGCTACATCTCAACATACGAGAACCAGACTACACGAAATGAGACCATCCTAGAGTTTGCAAAGTTGGACTTCAATATTTTGCTCAACTTGTACTGCGATGAGCTAAAATCTCTTACGATGTAAAAGCACCACTCTCTAGTATTAGAGTCCAATTTTTAGTACTTATCTACATTATTAGCAAATGTGATGCATCTACTAACACATATTTATTTACAGATGGTCGAAAGAAATTAATGTCAACAAACATCTAACCTGGGCGCGAGATAGGATAGTGGAGATGCACTTTTGGATGCTTGGGTTTTACTTGAGCCTCGTATTCATGTTCACGAATAATGCTCACAAAGTGATTATAATTGTCTCATTGTTTGATGACTTCTATGACAACTACAAAGACCACGTAAGAAAGCACGATGTTCACGAAGCAATGGAAAGGTCCGTCATACTTTCCTTTTCTATATTACATTATGTATGGTCAAAATAAGTATGTTATTTTATTGATGCAACTACATTTAGCTCTTTGCCTCTTTCACCTTGCTTTACATTGAAGTAAACAAGCGAACATGCAAAAATTGAACATACATATCTTAATGAACATTTCAAGCACGATGATACTGAAGGGCGATGCGTCCGATGAGGGGGCGGGCCGGCCGGAGGAGGGAGCGCCGTGAGGCGGGGCCAGGAGGAGGAGCCGACGAGGAGGCAATGGGAGGCGGAGCTGGGAGGCGAGTCGAGGCGGCGGGTGACGAGGAGGAGGAGGAGCCGGGAGGGGAGGCGGCATGGAGGAGGGAGCCGGGAGGCGGAGTCGCTGGAGGAGGTCGGGCGGGCGGCTCGAGGAGGTCGAGGCGGAGGCGAGGAGGTGGGGGAGACGAGGGGAGGCACGGTGGGGCTGGCGGTGGACGAGGGGTGACGGCAAGCGGGCGGTGGAGGACGGGAGGAGGCAAGGCCATGGGGATTGGGAGGAGCACAAGACGGGGATTGGGAGAGGGAGGCGCGCCATGGGGTTTTGGGGCTAAACGTTAGAAACGAGCGAGGCAAGCATGTGGGGAAAAAAATAGCGACCGGATGTTTTAGCTCCCGAGTGTCGACACTCGGGACATTGTTGCTCCCGTCAAATTTTCCCGAGTGTCTGATTGGACACTCGGGAAACATTAATTTCCCGAGTGTTTTATTCCATTACCGAGTGTTTCGTAAGGCACTCGGGAAGTTCCCGGGTGTATTACCCAAAACACTCGGGAAACTTCTGAGCACTCGGGAAATTAGACCATTCTGGTAGTGTATATTTTAATTTTTGCAATTTACATTCCTACAATTAAATTGTTTGCTTATCTTCCTAGGATTGTAAATTTTGATATAGACTTAGATTGTTGGTGCACTTAGTTAAAACTACATTATTTAGGTTTTAATTGTGCAAAATTGACTTGATTTATAATTTCGCATAAAACTCGGTTTTGGCAACAACAAAAAAACCCATCTATTCACTATATGGGCCTGTTTGGTACAGCTGTGGCTTTCTTTAAAAGCGGCTTCCAACTGGACTGCAGGGCTAAATGGCTGAGCTGAAGAGGTTTGGTGTTTGACCGTCTGGCTTTTAGGTAGACTAGCTACAATTTTTGAAATGAGAAATGTCTGAAATGCCTCTGAGGCAAGTAATGACTTGTTTGATGCCGTTTAACGGCAATTAACGACATTTAATGACAACTAACGACAATTGACGATAATTAACGACAACTAACACAATTGATGACAATTAACGCAATTAACGAGAATTACCACAATTAACAACATTTAACGACAACTACTGTAATTAACGCGAATTACCATAATTAACTGCAATAACGAAAATTAACACAAAATATGTTGCCCAATATCTTAGCATTGACCAAAAAATAGAGGAAATAAGAGTTGCAAGTGGTTGAATCTCAGTCAAAAGGTGTAAGGTGCATGCGTGTGCGTCTGCCTGTATATATGTTACCCTTTGATGCCGTGGAGTATACAGTACAAGATTGTTTTCACCCCAAAACATAGTCTAAAATCATTGTTCAGATTCTCTCTAGATGAAGTTTGAATGAATGAATTCGTGTAAACTGCAGTTACGTAGCACCTGTTAGCGTGCACTGTCAAGTTCGAATTCATGCTTGGTCATACGAGTAGTCGAGTAGAGTATCCAAAAAAAATTGTACACCAGTGACTATGATTTCAATTAAGCTGTATGCTACAGACAGGGGTGTCAATCGAATCTGAATTATCCGTTTTATCCGGCATCTGAATTCAGTTGGTAGTAAATATGGTTTAGATTTTTCTATCCGATTAACAATTTATCCCTTATTCGTATTTGCATAAAAAAATATGGAAACGAATATGATATGGACTTTTACCATTCGAAATGTTATTTTATCAGCACTATTCGTATGTGTTTTGAATTCAATAAAACAATATACATATTTTATTGCAGTATGGGTAATTAGTTGGATGAGTATTTTTAGTTTAATATGAATTCATGTTTTTAGGTGAAATAGATAAGCTAGAATGATTATGTGTGCTATGTACGAGGATAAAGTATCATAAATATCTTGCAGTTACGTAAGTAAGTTACGAGGATATCCGATTCCGACCGAATTGAGTAGGTATTTGATTCGTATTCATATTCGCTACACATTTGATTCATATTCGTATTTGACAATATTTGAATTCATATTCGTTTATAAAATACAAATACAAATACAAAAAGATCACTGTTCGATTCGTATTGATCCATTGATACCCCTAGCTACAGAGTACAGAACTCTCCGCTCCCCCTCTCTCTCCCTCTCTGTTTCACATCTCCATGGCGTCCTGGGCCATATTCTGCAAGTCCTCTTGCCGCCGCTCCCGGTCTTGTCGTACGGCTGTGCCATCTTCCGGAGGAACTATTACACAACAAATCGCAAGCTGAACAAACGTTACAACATCCTCTATCTAAAAAATGTGACAAGTTGGAAGAAATTTCATGAATATTGCTACAGAAAGAACGACCAAACGCTAACAAGTTGGCACAAATGCGACAAGTCGCAGTACAAGCATGTCAGAATCACGGAAGTTGTGCATGTGTAGTCTGGAAGATAACAGCTTTGGCAAGTCCTCGCTTCATCAGCTACCAAGATAATTTGCTCTTTAAATGCATCCAAATTACAATGCCCCGAAGCAATTCAAACTTTAAAGCACTAATCAAGTAAAACAATGTTAGGAAACATACCTCGTGAGCTATATGCAAAGCCATATCAGTGCTCAGATTTAGGTGTGCATCATGCAAGTGTGACAGTATCCACCCAGACAGTTTAGATCGTTTATCATGACGACTGTATCTGCAAGTGACAAATGCCATGGCATTTAGCAAGCCAGGAGTATGTTTTGGTCCTAATATATAAGATTGCCTGGTGACCAATAAGGCTGGGAAATGGGCCGAACATGTGTTATTATGCGTGATAGAATTATAATTGCAAAGCTGATGGGATGAAATGATAAACCTAAAAGACCTCACGTCCAAAATACTAAAAACAAATCTGCTAGATATATTTATGGCTCACCCAGAGCACCTAAGTATTAAATCGAGTAATGACTATAAGAAGTAAAATATATTTGTCACAACACAATGGCCAAATGTACACTTTTTAGTTGGAAGTCCACCTTCATGCAGCATATAAATTCCAAGGAGGCAAAGACGTTTCATTGAAGCAGTTTAAATTAAAGCAGCTTGCCGCTAATTGACCACCACATGTTCAATACAAGAAACTAGGAACTCGTTTTTTCAGCAGTATGCAGATTGAAAATCAGGTGGATAATCTATACGGCACAAGGTTTTGAGCTTCCTCGTCAACCATATGGCAGCTAACTATATAAGAGGCTTTCTTGATGAACAGCTAAGTTGTAATGTTCTGACTCATAAGTCAAGTCAGTGATCAAGTACCTCTTGTCAGCAAATATCATCATCCCATAATCTCCTTTAGAACGAATCACACGGCCAACACATTGGGCAGCTTGCCTCTGGCATTCACAGCATTTGAAAATGTCAAGAAAACTTTGTTAGAGATGTTTATAGAATACAAAAGCTACGAATCAGCAGGCCCTTCTCCCTCCAGACAGAAGTGGAATTAGTACCAAAGCATCAAACGTCAGGAAGTCACCCTCCGTTATCTGAAAAGTTTCTCTTAGGTACTCCAACCTAGCAAGCAATATCCTGCAAATAGTGTATATACGGAAAAAAAAGCTTGCACCAGATATGTTGCCCAATATAGAACTTGCTTGTAATAATCACCAAATCAAGATGACAACTTCCCTGTTGCAGCTGCTATTTTTTACCGTCATCAACATGAGGATCCTCTCCCTAATGTTCGATGTTTTCTTCTGTCTTTGTGTATGGCGACAAAATTAAGTACTTACATTCCTGGTTGAACTCTCCCCAACACAACAGAGTTCCAAAAGGGGGGAAAACTTTACAAAAAGGGGAAGTAAAAGGAAAAGAAAAAGGAAAAGGAAATGAAAACCACCAAGAAGGTAGACCTTTTTTTTTCGAAGATCAGAAGAGTGAAGACAGAGCTTGTTGCATTTGTTTCCACGGCTAGAATGGCTCTAAATATCAGCATTACCAGTCCACCAAAAGAATCTACTGATCGTCATGTACAAAGATTCCTATATATGCTGTTACCAAACCAGTAACATCAAACTACTTGTGCTACATACAGCAGAAAGCCAGAAAGCCTTGACTTCGGGAAGGATCAAAGAAGGCCATCATATGCTGCTACATGGATCAAAGAGTAACATATAAATCTAACTGAAAATGGCAGTTAAATCAAAACAGAGTATACTCTATAGATATTAGGTAAGGAACTATTGCTATCATATGCTTTGGTTGCAACAACATAAACTGAATCACTACTATCCACAACCAGTTTCTTTCTTCAAGCTTTCTGAAACTACTTGTGCTACATACAGCAATGGAACATTACCAATTCCTAAAAACTATAATTGGAGACTGATACATGATGAAAATTGCAAATTCATTCCCATTTGTTCATCCCATTAATCCATTATAGTTTACTGACAAACTCATTACACCATGTAAACTCATTAGTATTTCGAATTAGGAGATTATTTAGTTTTCAGATTCAACCTCTACGCACCATCTACTTATACTAAAAATGAGCTGAAATTTGTAGATTGAACCATAGATTACCTCTGAACAAAGCTAATGCTTTCATCAACACATAGCAGATACATATCAATTGCATTGCACTACAGATACGTCAATGTGCCATTTTTGAACTGATATGCTCTACTTACATAAACAAGAAGCACTAAAATGCAATCAAACTTCTCTTCTGCTAATGGTCAGGAACACCACTGATCAAAAAAATGCAATCAAGATTACTGCGCTAGAGGAAAATAATATCAACCTCATGGATAACCCAAATTTACAAATCAAGTAATAAAATCTGAAGACCAAGCAGTAGTACTAGTATTACACATCCTCATGAACACAGGTCTGAAGGAATGAGGGGAAGGGGATGGATTACCACCGCCGGCCGGCGACGCGGACTGATGGAGGTGGCGTGGGCCTGGGCGAGCCAACAAGTACGGCGTTAGTGCTATTTGGTGACGGAGGGAGGCGGTGACGGACTGAGGGTGGTGGCAGCGTCGATCCGGACCAGCGGGAGGCGGAGACCCCAGCGTCCGGGCGATGTGGCGGGGGCGACGGGAGCAGGCTGCCTTGGCGGAGTGGGTTGGCGGCGACGCTTGGGGATGAGGACGACGACGGGGCTGCGCTTGGGGACGAAGGTTGGCGTCGGAGGGGGAAGGGAGGAGGCGGACGAAGGTTGAGGTCGGAGGGGGAAGGGAGGAGGCGGGCAGAGGCACCGCCCTCCCCCAAGCGTCAGCGCGGGAGGAGGAGGGCGGCGGCGCCGGAGGAGGGAGGAGGAGAGAGGAGGGAGGCGGCCGCAGCGGGGGAGGAGGAGGACCGAGGGCGGAGGAGATGGGCGTCGAGGCAGTAGGAGGAGGGAGGAGGCGCTAGCGCCGGGCCGGGGGAGGAGGGCGGCGGGGCAGTAAGAGGAGGGAGGAGGGCGCCGCGGGGGGGGGGGGGGGGGGCGGTGAGGCGGGTAAAAATTCCAGCAGAGAGGTGCAGAGAAGGAAGTCGGCAATATGTATAACGCTTGGGCGACTTCAGTTATGAAGGAAGGAGGGCTGAGATGAGCCGACCAGCGTTAGAAGATCAATCCAACAGCCAAAAGCTATTCCCGTAAACACTGGCGTCAGCTCGGTTGTCGTTTCTGAATTGAACTACTGTTAATTCTGTTTTGCTACTTAAGCACTTATTTGCTGTAATCCAAACTTTAATGTAATCTTGGGGCTTTATAACCCAGTAGTTTCAGCAATGGAGGTATCAAGAACAGCATATTCTATTTCTCTTTAGTTGTTACGAGTAGAACCCTAGAGCTTGTTCTTCCTCCTGAGTTATCCTTAGAACATGACAACAAAAGTTCACCCAAATTCGACTCTGGAGTTTCAGGATCTGACATCTGGTATCAGAGCACTACACGATCCTTGGAGTGTAGATCTAGACGAACAAGGATTGGAGCAATCGGAAGATTTGCTGCCGTAAAATTTCGGAGTTCAATCAGATTTGGAGATCGGTGGATTTGGTTAAATGGTGGTAAGAACTCGTTCTTACAGATCGATTGAAGAAGAAGACCTCGAGATGGAAAACCGGGCCGAAATCGTTAAGATTCAGGAGAAGTTGAATGAGTTGGATACTTTGAAGACAGATGTTGCTGTGATTAAAGCACTATTATTCTCCAGATTCGGACCAACAATGGTATCAGATATGGATGCAGGAACAGTGGAAAACCGGAAGGAGTGGCCAACTCTAACTGAAGCAGGTATGGGTTCACAATCTCAGTCTAAACGCATAGATCTACCTTGCAGTATATTCCTTTAGATGGCCTCCGGATCTGTTCCAATTGGGAGGAATGTAACTTGGAACCATGAGCAGCAATGGGGAACTGGAACTTCAACCCCATTTTTTGTTGAACCAAATACGGTATTGCCAAATTTTCCTCCTATTTTCTCACCAGCAATCAGAACAACGACCCAAGCTGAGGTGGTGACACGGCTAGGGGTGAGTCAATTAGGACAGCAACCACCCGTAACTGTGAACCCAGTGGCTGTGCAAGGCTTCAACCAAGGAATGGGTGTGCATACAGTACCTCCATGGATATGGCAAACCGCCAGCCAACCGACTACAGCCTAAACGTACTTCCATCCAATACTAAACACAAACCCGAGTCAGGAAACTGTTTGGAACCCTAGTGGTCTAACTGGAAACATGGGGTGGAACATCAATAGCAGCGGACACCAATATGTTGATGCTGTGATTAAAGGGCCAAAGTTAGAATTGCCTTTGTTCTTGGGAGAGGAACCTATTGGATGGTTGGAGCAATGTGAGAAGTTCTTTGAGATGGCTGGTACCCCTAGGGAGCAGTGGGTGAATATTGCAACTGGACACTTCTCTGGGAGAGAAAAAACTTGGTTTAAGGGGATTGGTATTGCTTGGCAAGTACTGAATTGGCAACAGTTGTGCGCAATGTTGACCGATCGGTTTTCTGAAGCCAATGCACACAAAGCTGTAGAACAATTGCAGACCATGAAGCATATTGGCAATGTTAGCAAATACATTGACTATTTCGAGAGGTGTATAGAACTGGGGAGAAGGGATCATCCTTATTTACAAGAGGCCTTCTTACTGAGTTATTTTATGGGGGGCTTAAAAGATGACATCAAATATGGGGTGAGTAGCCATCAACCCAAGGGACTGTTGGAGGCATACTGGTTTGTTAAATTGGAAGAGAAAGCTTCAGTAGCCAGGAGATCTAGTCAAACAGGAGGGTTCAATAGAAACAAATCCAGTATGGGCAGTAATTGGACAGGCCCCACAAAAGGTTATTCACACAGGAGAAACTGAAGGGGCAAAAGCAAATACACAAGAATTTAACAAAAGAACTTGCTAGCGTTGTAAGGAACCTTGGACACCAAGACATAATCTGAAGTGTAAAATTAGGAAGGCTCTGCATGTTATATTGATGCAAGGAGAAGAAGACACAGAAGGGAGGTCTGATGAGCTTACAGTAGCTGAAGGCTGGGGCATGCTACTGCTCCTGGAAGCCCAACAGAAGTGGAAGAAAATATGGAGAAGGATCAGCTTATGATGATTTCTAGTCATGCTATCAAAGGAACCACAGAGACTGATACTTTTTCATTAATGACAATGATAGGAGGTAAAAGAGTAGTGGTGCTAGTGGATAGTGGGAGTACAAACTCTTTCATGGACTTTGAATTTGCTATCAAGAGTAATTATGCATTGAAGTATAGACCAGCAAATAAGGATGTGGCAGGTGGAGGAGAGCTATGTACTGATGCTGCAACTGGGGACATTTCATATTCGATACAAGGATGTTCATTCACAAATTCCTTCCGGTTGTTGAATATCAGAAGCTATAACATTATTTTGGGAACGGATTGGATATACAACCACAGTCCCATTGGCCTGGATCTTAAAACCAGGGAACTGACCATTCACAAAGGGGGCAGAACAGAACTTTTCAAGGATTATACTTCTCCTGGTAAACACTTCATACTGGGTGCTAGTAAGTTGGAGAAGATCATGAGGAAGGAAGTGTTGGGATATATGATTCAAGTAAACTGGATTCAAGAGGAGAAACTTAAAGTGTTTAGAGAAATACCTATGGAAATCCAAGAAGTGTTACAACAGCATGAAGTGGTATTTAGAGAGCAAAAGGGGCTACCTCTAAAAAGAGAGTGTGATCACTCTATTCCACTGAAAACTAATGCGGATCCTCCCAACATTAGGCTTTATAGAATTCCCCATCACCAGAAAGATTCTATGGAGGTTATTATCAAGCAACTATTGGAATATGAGGAAATCAAAGTCAGTGTAAGCCCTTACTCTTCACCGGCTGTAATGGTAAGAAAAAAAAAGATGGCTCTTGGAGGATGTGTGTGGATTATAGGCAACTTAACTCCATGACCGTCAGGAATAAGTTTCCCACGCCAATTATAGAAGACTTGTTGGATGAATTGCAAGGAGCAACTATCTTCTCAAAGCTAGACCTCCGATCTGGGTACCATCAGATTAGGATGGTGGAAGAGGATATTCCTAAGACAACATTCAGAACCCATCCAGGACATTATGAATACATGGTGATGTCATTTGGGTTAACCAATGACCTAGCTACATTTCAATCACTTATGAACAACATTTTTGGATAGCATTTGAAGAAGTTCATTTTAGTATTTTTTTTTGATGACATTCTTGTAACATCCAGAACCAAAAGGATCATATTGAACATTTGCACGCAGTTTTACATATACTACAGCAGAACCAGCTGGTGGCTAGGATGAGCAAATGCTGTTTTGGCTTGGCTAGAATTGGGTATTTGGGGCACATAATCAGTGGAGCAGGAGTAGCTACAGACCCTGGTAAAGTAACTGATGTGGTGAATTGGCCGGTTCCCACTACTGTAAGTAAACTGAGAGGATTTCTTGGTCTCACTGGATACTATCGTAGATTTGTTAAAGACTATGGGAAGATATGCAAGCCTCTCTTTGATTGTCTTAAGAAGGAATCATTTATATGGGGTGAAGCTCAGTTAGCAGCTTTCGTAGAACTAAAGAAGGTAATGACTACATGCCCTGTCTTGGCCTTACCTGATTTCTCAAAACCATTCATATTAGAAACCGATGCTTGTGGAACTGGCTTAGGTGTAGTACTGATGCAAGAGAATAGACCCATTGCTTACTATAGCAAAACATTAGGGGTGAGAGTAGCAGCACAATCCATATATGATAAGGAGGCTATGGCTATTTTGGAAGCACTTAAAAAGTGGAGGCATTATTTGTTGGGCAATCAAGTAGTGATAAAAACAGACCAAAAGAGCCTGAAGTACATCACAACTCAGAGGTTAGTAGAAGGAATACAACATAAATTACTCCTTAAGTTGTTAGAGTTTGATTACATTGTGGAGTATAAAAAGGGTAAGGAGAATATTGCAGCTGATGCACTGTCCAGAAGAGACAATAACCTCAAAGAGGAAGATGAGGGTTGTTATGCTATTGTTACTGTCATGCCTGAATGGGTAGAAGATGTTAAGGGCAGTTATGCCAATGATCCTCAGTATGAAAGTTGGTGGGTAGTGATCAAGCTAATCTGAATGCTGACAGTGGTTACACTATAGAATCTGGTTTAGTAAGGTACTAGGGGAGAATATATGTGGGAACAGGGAATGAAATCAGATCCAAGATTATGGAGTCCTTTCACTCTTATGCTATTGGAGGACACTCGGGTATGAGAGCAACTTATCACAGAATTAAGAAACTATTTTATTGGCCAAGACTCAAAAGAAATGTGGAATCACTAGTTGCTGAATGTCCAGTGTGTCAAATCACCAAATCTGAATATACACATATCCCAGGATTGCTTAATCCTTTGGAGGTACCGAATATGGCATGGACTCATATTAGTATGGACTTTATAGAGGGATTACCCAAGTCAGGAGGTAAAGAAGTCATTCTTGTAGTAGTGGATAGATTTACCAAATATGTTCATTTCTTACCCTTAGCACATCCATATTCAGTACAGCAAGTAGTACAAGTGTTCATGGATCACATTTTTAAGTTGCATGGATTGCCAATTGCTATAGTGACTAATCGAGACAGGATTTTCACTAGCAACCTCTTCCAAGAAATTTTCAGAACCTTGAGAGTATCACTAAGGTTGAGTAGTGCTTATTATCCTCAAACTGACGGGCAAACCGAGAGGGTTAATTAGTGTTTGGAGTCTTACTTGAGGAGTATGACCTTCCAAGAACCCCAAGAATGGTTGACTTGGTTAACACTTGCGAAGTGGTGGCATAATACCACATATCACACTTCTCTGAAGATTTCACCTTTCCAAGCTTTGCATGGATATCCCCCTCCTCAGATTGGCGAATTAACTATTCCTTGCAACATTTCAGATGAGGCCAAGGTAACAGTGGAGCAAAAAGAACACATGTTAGAGTAGCTGTAGGTGAACTTGCATAAGGCTCAAGAGAGAATGAAACACTTTGTAGACAAATCTAGGTCTGAGAGGCATTTTCAAGTAGGGGATATGGTTTATCTCAAAATGCAACCCTATAGGCAGACATCATTTGGCATCAGAGGGTCCCTGAAGCTGAGATCAAAATACTTCGGCCCTTTTAGAATTTTGAACAAAATAGGGATGGTGGCTTATAAACTGCAATTGCCGGAAAATGCTGCCCTCCACCCGGTGTTCCATGTGAGCCAGTTGAAGAAACACTTAGGATCCCATGCTGTACCCATTCCAGGATTACCCTTAGTTGGTGAGGATGGCAAGGTGAAGACTGAACCTGTCGCAATATTAGATCGAAGAGTGATACCCCGTAGGAACGAACCAGTGGCACAATGGTTAATTCAGTGGAGTTTGGGACCCGAAGATGCTACATGGGAGGATGTCACTTTCATTCAGAGAACTTTTCTTAATTTTAAACCTTGGGGACAAGGTTTGACTCATGGGGAAGGCTATGTCAGAACCGAACTGAAGAACTCTGAAGTTTACTGAAAAATTCCAGCAAAGAGGTGCAGAGAAGGAAGTCGGCAATAGGTATAACGCTTGGGCGACTTCAGTTATGAAGGAAGGAGGGCTGAGATGAGCCGACCAGCGTTAGAAGATCAATCCAACAGCCAAAAGCAATTCCCGTAAACACTGTGGCATCAACTCGGTTGTCATTTTTGAATTGAACTACTGCTAATTCTGTTTTGCTACTTAAGCATTTATTTGCTGTAATCCAAACCTTAATGTAATCTTGGGGCTTTATAACCCAGTAGTTTCATCAACAGAGGTATCAAGAACAACATATTCTATTTCTCTTTAGTTGTTACGAGTAGAACCCTAGAGCTTGTTCGTCCTCCTGAGTTATCCTTAGAACATGACAACAAAAGTTCACCCAAATTTGACTCTCGAGTTTCAGGACCTGACAAGGAGGATGCGGCGGTGCGGGAGGAGATGAGCGCTGGGGGAGGGAGGATTTTTCACAGAGTGTTGTGTTCGTGAATTAGCTTGTTCCCAGTCCTTCATAGTTAGAAGGATCTCCACCATCTCACTTATGAGACTTGTTCTTCTCTCCTCCAATATTCTTCCAGAAAGACTAAAAGCAGACTCGGAGAAAACTGTAGAGACAGGAACAGTTAACACATCACATGCAAGTATGGATAGCACGTGCTATGTTAACTTATGGGCTTGCCACCATTGCAAGAAGTCGAAGCCTTCTGAGTGTTGAAATCCACCGTATCGCTGTCCAGATAGGTGGATAGTTCTCCGCTCCTTGTGGGTCTTAGCTGAGCAGGCGTTGGTGTAGAAGAAGAAGAAGACCTGGACCTGGACCTGGAGGAAGAGGCACCGAAGATCGCACCCCGCATATTTGTCTTCCTACTTGAGGTGGGGGCTACTGGAGGTCGTTGCGAGCGGACTCCTCGGGACTTGTTTTCATACCTTTGGTAAACCTCGTATAACCGAGAACAAACTTCTTCAAAATAGTTAGTATAGTCTAGCCCCGTAGCATCACTAAGAAGATCAAGTACAGTACCAAATGCATCAATTTTAGCCCTAGGATCTAAAAGAAATGCAAATGCATATAGGTAAGGGATTTCTCTCCAATATTTAAGGTATTTAGATTTCATGAAAACAACAGCATTATGTAAAACTAAGTCATTTTCATACATTTTCAATTGAGTAGCAATCCGTAAAATAGTATGCACAATGATAGGAGATGTTGGATAGAGATAGCGGACAAAGCAACAGTTACCTCATAAAAAATTTCTAAAAACGACAGTATCTTCTCAGCAACGAACTAATGTTGCTCAGTTAATAGTATAGTACCGTCAGTGCTAGGATAGTGCGTTTGAATAAAAACAGAAAAAGTGCTCTTGTATGGTAAAAGATTCTTAAGCATGAGGTAAGTAGAGTTCCACCTTACCTCCATGTCCAAACCGAACTTTCTTGGACGTACACCCATTGCCCTGTAGAAGTTCTTATATTGTGCTATTCTTACATTATAATTATTCAAGAAAGAAATCGCATCACGAAAAGCTTTGATATACGGACTCAACCTCTTCAAACCACATTTGACTATAAGGTTGATAATATGACAAGTGCATCGTTGATGTAGCAAGAAAGAATTAGCATATGTACTCAACACTGGAGTAAGAATGTCCATGGCCCTAGAGTTTGAAGCAGCGTTGTCTGAAGTAATTGTGAATATTTTGTCTGTAAGACCAAAGTCTTCCACGACTTTGATAATACAGTTCGCAATATTCTCTCCCGTGTGTGCTACATCAATTAATTTCAAAGCTATAATCCTTTTCTCCATTACCTAGTCGTCATTAACATAATGCGCAACTACACTAAGGTAATCCGCCCTAGCCCGACCACTCCATATGTCCGAGGTTAGGGCCACCGAAAATGTGCACGTACTAAATAGGTCCTTTATTTTATTACAACGTTCATTATAATATTTCACTAGATCCCTAGTTGTTGTCTGTTTAAAAACGGAAGAAAATCTAGGATTATGTGTAGTCCTGATGTAATTTTGGAAAGAAGCAGACTCACCAAAGCCTAACGGTAAATCCTCAGAAGCAATTAAACGACAAAGAGATTGGCGGGCTACCTAAGGATCGTTGTCCCAGCTAGATACCGTACCGTCGGTGTTGTATTGCAGCTGCGTCTGCCTCATCACCAATCCTTGCTTGGTTCGACATCTTGTAGCATGTCTAAGAAAGTGCCCCGTTCCACCTGTAGACTTTGCAGACAATTCATGGAGACAGATTTTACAAATAGCATATGGTACCTCATTTCCTGCTATGTCTTGTTTGGTTGTCCTGTCAAAATGCTTCCACACTCCCGATGTAGATGGTCTCGACCTCTTTGCTCCGGTTGTCGTGGAGCCTGATGATGGAACTCCACCTTGCTCCTCCGGTGAAACTTCCGGTTGGTTTGAGACAGCGCAGCCGCCTCCATGGACGCAATTTCCTTCGATGAAAGTCCGTAATCACCAAGAGCAAAGCCGTCGTAAGGACTATCCATAACGAAAACTGCAAAATTGAAACTAACACTATTACTACTTTCATCTTAGCATAACAAGAACTAACAATAAAAGTATTACAAAAGTATTATTGTACCTCTTTCGCCGACTTGCTGCCGAAAATTGAAATTTCCAAATTTCGGCACAAATTTTTTGAATTTTGCCAAATTAGCTCAACAAGGATTTAAATTTGCACAACACAATTTCAAAGAGAGAATGGAGAATGAAGGGGTGCTAAATGAGGGGGGGTATGGTGGCTATTTATAGAAAAAAGTTCGGGATTTTTTGAATTTTTTGCTATTTTTAAAGACCCCAACGGTCAAAAAAGGGTCAAAAAAAGGCCAAAATTCACTAACGAGCGGATTTTTTGGGCTATGTCGTGCCAGGCCTGCCTAGCCTACCCCGCACCCCTTGCCCTTCTTCTTCCCCTAAGCCCGGACGCCTCCTCCCCTTGAGCAGCTTCGTGCGCTGCGACGCTGCCTCCTTGCCTCGTCGATCCACGCAGCTCTGTGCGCCGCGCCGCCGCCTCCTTGCCTAATCTCCTCGGTCCGCGCAACTCCGTGTGCCACATTGCCACCTCCTCGCCTCCTCTCCTCGATCCATGCAGCTCCGTGCGCCGCCGCCTCTGCACCTTCTTCCACCACCGCTGGCCGCTGCTGACGCAGACCTTCTTCCACCACTGCGTCGGCGAACAGAATGGAGGAGGCAGCCGTGGGCCCGCTGCGCACGCACGTGTGCATCATCGGGAGCGGCCAGCAGGCTGGCCGTGCACACGACGGTCGTCTACGCGGTGCGGGCCGAGCTCTCCCATGCTCTTCGTCGCCTTCGAGCTTGAGGGTTGCTGGGCTGGCTTCTCCTTCCTCGGCGTCGGCGATGCCCCACCCTCCTCCTCCCTCCGCTCCGGCCTCCTCCCTCCTCAGCTCCTCCTTGGCTGTTGGCTCCCTCCCTCACCGTCGTTGCGTTGCCGGCCTCCCTCGGCGTCGGCGCCTCTGCCTACGCCTCGACGGCTCTCCGCAGTCAGGCCGTGCCGGGCTACATAGGCCGTGCCTGGGTTGTGCCGTGCTTGGCACGGCCTAGCACTGTTCATGCAGTGCCGGGCCGACCCACCGTGTCTAAGTGTCAGCCCAAGCACGGCACGAGCTTTCGTGTCGGGCTGGCACGACCCATGAACACTACAGGCCGTGCCGAGCCTGGGCCGGGCCTACAGTGTCGTGCCTCGGGCCGGCCCGGCAGGCACGACCCATTTGGCCAGCACTAGCGGCGAGGAGAGGGGTTTTGTTGGGTGGCAAACGTCAGGTAATTACCCTAAACTTCGGGGGTAACTGTGGAATAGAGGCTACAGGAAGCTGCAAAAGCTCCCCGCGGGCGGCTTTCGGTTTCCACATGTTGTAACGCGAAGCGGTTTCGGGGAAAAGCGGGGGGAGAAAAGCTAGGGGTTTAGAACGTCTTCCAGCTTTTTCGAGCGAAAAGCCGAAGCTGAAGCCGATCCAAGCACGCCCTATAAATCACTGTCTTTTTTCTTTGAAAAAAAAGATGCACTTATCCATTTGTAACCAAATATGCCAACATTCCAGAATGAAGCAGTTGCCCTTTAGCAGCCTCCTATAGGCTGCAACTGTTTTTTGGATTAAGATCGCTCAAGAACACACTGATTATCTCACCTTCCAGTCCAGGTATATACGGAAAGCCTTGGTATAAGAATACATCTTTTCGTAGTGAAGAAAACATCTAGTGAGAGTTGATATTTTCTTTCTTTCAAGATTCTTATGTTCCAATTTATATCTGATAAACCAAAATTTGAATTTTAAAAATGTCCGAACAAAAAAAATCTTGCTTGCTCTAATAATGAATCATTATAATCCTAAATACCTTCTGGCATCTAGCAAGAACAAGCCTGCTATATTTGTTTACGAGGTTCGGCAAAGCCTACGTCCCTGAGAGTCGAATCGTTGCGGCTATATCCGTATGACAACTATGCCATGAAGTCTTGAAAGGTAGATAATGTTACGCTTTAGGATCATCCCTGCACGATCATTGCCTCAAGTTGAAGATCAGAAGACCATGTTGATGTTGACGCACTCTTCCTTCACTTGCGCAGAGTTCCGAATTTAGTTCTCTCCCCACTGGAAAAAAATCATCACAATCATCTTGCCCTTGTTCTCTTCTCTTGCTGCAACCTATCAGGCAGTACACAAATCAGAGGACTGTAATAAGCAGGTTTATATAATCATCACTGTAGTATTTGCAACACAAGAAAGAGCTTGGACTCTCAAAAGGGGGAGAGAAAAAAGAGCTTGCCTTTAAGCATGCAGCTGCATTTGCCCCTGAAGAGATGCGAACGAGCAATACCCTCTTCCCTTGCCATCCTTCTCGCCATGTCCATAGCTTCTTGAGTGGTTACTGTTACAATTTCATTTATTTGTGATCCATCCAATATTTCTGGGTCGAAACCTGGCCCTATTCCTAGGATGTTATGGAAGCCTGGCTCGCCACCTACAAATGATAAGCACAGTAAGATCTTGCTAATTTACAAGCCAAGAAATGAAGGAAGGGTACTAATGAAGGTTATCACGCATGTTCATTGTCATTCATTCGATTTGTTTCACATTGCAGAGTGGAATGCAAATATCAATACAGTGGTCAAATGTCTTACCTGAAATTACAACCCTTTCAGCTGGTTCAACGCAGATCAGTTTTATGGATGGATTCTTCTTCTTGAGATATCTCCCTGCTTCCGTGACAGTGCCTCCTGAACCAGACGCAGCTACAAAAAGATCCACTTTGCCTGCTGTATCTTTCCATATCTCAGGTCCTAAGGACATATTTTAGTTCAATACATTACTAAGGTTCATTTGTTAGTCAAGAATTGGTAAGAGAGTAGAGACATTGCATGGAAGTATCGTCGTGCAAAAGCCAACACTTGTTGATCACATCGAAACATGTATTGCATATATTGTCTAATTAATTTCAACAATTTAAGTTGATCAGTTCATAGTCCATAGTGTAACTCATAAGTTCCAATTGAGTATTGCGCGCCATTCATATAACAGCCTGGTTACACGATGCATCTAACATTACTCCAACACTACTACTCTTGCATTCAAATTTCTTCAAAGAAATCATGTTACCCGTCCATCTGAAGTGCGCATCCGGATTTGGAGGATTGGTGAATTGATCTACAACATATGCATTTTCCACTTCCTTCTTCACCTATTCTACTCTATCAAGCAGCCCCTTGAATCCATGTGGTGCAGGATCTGCAAGAGATAAGCATGTTACCATCTAACCTGTGATATCAAGGACATGGTGCTTAACTTCTTACCAACTAATATCACTTCAACGCCTAGGTATCGGGCCCGTAATTATATCTAGATTCTCTGTGCATACCGAGCTAGTCTATGATTAGTAGCTACCTCACACAATACAACATCGATGAATACCACATGCATACATGAGCATAATTAAAATGAGTACTTCATATTACATAAGTAGCCATAAACAGGCCTTATGGCCGAGGTTTACACAACGGGCCGACATGCCAAGTGAGTCTAGAAGGGAAACAGCAGCAGAAGGCAAGTAAACTAAAAGGGGCCTCCATGATCTGCCACAGGCAATCAACTCGGGCTACAACCTAGTACTCATCGTTGTCTTCTCCTCCAAATCCCGATGCATATAAATATCCATACACGGGTTCTTTATCCTCGAAGTCTTAATCCACATATTTGAGCAACCATGAGTACAAAGGTACTAAATAAGTCCTTATACCAAATGCAAGTATATCGATGCTTGGCTAAGGAGAAATCTTATGGTTATTTAGCACAAAGCCAGTTTTAGTTCAAATACCATAGTTATTTTCCAAATCTATAACCTAACTATTTAACTTAAAACCAAAGTGTCAAGTTTTATCATGTAAGGTCATCATGAGAATTGGAATCCCTCCATCTAAACTAGTGGAATCCCTCCACCTACATTAGTGGAATCCCTCCCCCCTATACTAGTGAGATCCCTCCACATACATTAGTGGATCCCTCCACATACACTAGTGGAATTCCTCCACATGTAGCTTTACTATAATCGCAATTATCCCTTATTAGTTGTTACCTGGTTTCCCACCAATATTTTATAAAACTAGCCAAGTGTGGTCTTTTTCACAATGCCTGTGACTAGGGGCACAGCTATTTGAATAGGTTATATACTCTGTAGAGGTTGTACAACTTTATCTATAATATATGATCAACTCATAATGTCGGCCAATAACATGCTTCCTTAGGTGTGCGACTAACATGATCATAACAAGACTTTTTCGATGCCTCATGTTTCCCGTCTGGTGGGTGAAACCCCTCAACACTTGGACATAACCATTATGAGGCACACCCAGAATACTCCATTCAGCAAATTACATTTTCAATTAGGGACCCGCCATTGTGAGGGAAATTAGCATTCCTTTTTGACAATAGAAATCCAATCTACTACTATGTACGGGAGTCATGTCGAAACTAAGCAAAGCACTTCACCAGGTCACGCCCAACTTGACTAGTGGTTGCACAATTATTAGTTCAGAAATGTGACATATGATTTGGCCCTTAATAGACCTAGGCGAGACAATCCACAAAGCCAAAACTTGTGCATTCCCTGCACCGGTCTCATACCATCCACTCGCCCAAGTCCCCACCATTTTATAAAACATTTTCTTATTTCCAATGATAACCCACGTTACCACACTACGAATCATATTATGTCCCAAGTGTTCTAATAACAATGATCGTGTCATATTCAAATTAACTGCTAAGCAATGTCCAAGCACAAGCATTAGTTGTTATTGATTAACCAAGGGTAATTTATTAATATATTAATTATCCCTGGGTGACAAGGTAAATGGATTATCAACAATCAAGGAAGGGATTAACAACGTACTAATTGATAGGGATTAACTCACATCAACATTTAACTAGTATTTAATAAATATATAAAGTATGCAGGTAATACTTTATAGCAAAGTAAGTGCATTAGAAAACTAGGTTCAACATGATCAATCATAAGGACTTGCCTTGCTAAATAGTAGGTATCTCTGGTCTTGATTAGCAGCGACAGCGTCGTCCGAAGCGTCAAAGTCTATAATCGCAAAAGGCATTCAAATTCAAACCGAATTCAAATAAATTCAAATGAACTCCAAAAATTATGATTTTGGTACTTATGGAAATATTTTGAATTTATATTAATTTAGAACCAAAAAATCAAGTTATTTGGATTTAAAACGAGGGAGACAGGCTCACCAATTTTTGACCCAAGAGAAAACTCCAATAAATCGAAAAATCCTGATAGGTAGGGTCCAGGCGGATTTTAATTTCTTTTCTCAATTGTTTTCATTAAGAAAAACCTATGTGGCTGACTTGAGAGAAAACTCCAATAAATTGGAAAATCCTAATAGGTAGGGTCCAGCTGGGATTTTCAATTTCTTTCCTCATTATTTTTATTAGGAAAGACATAAGATACTAGCAGGTGGGACCAAGGTACATATGGATCCACGTGAATAAGAATAAGTACGTGTGGACCGGTGACCCTAACAGCTATGATGGCACGGTGGAAGATGCACTGAGGGGGGTGGCGCCATGGCAAGGGCGGCGGCGGCAACACTGTGCATGACAAAAACCTCAAAATAAAACTGGGCTTGACCATCCACACAACAAAGCGATCCTATCCCTATCATCGGTGCTCCAGATGGTGTTGCGTGTCACGCTCTCCACGGCAACCTACGGTGGTGTGGCAAGGTGCTACGGTCATCTATCCGCATGATTGGCCAGCCTGACGGGTTTGTAATATGCTGGAACGCATGGGAACATAAGGGCTAACCTGGAAACCAAGCAAGGAAGGGCTAACCAGGAAACCAAGCAAGGAAGGAGATCAAGCGTGACAGTGGGGTTTGAGCGTGCTTCGGGCTGGTGACAGGGACAAAGGCGTTTCGGCTACTCTTCCACGGCAACGGTGAAGAAGACAAGCATTAGAAAGAGGGTACCAAAGCGAAAGCGAGGGCGAGGGCGCACTCTAGCCTGCTCTACGGACGGCGACGGCATTCCGTATGTACTCTATGTGGGGAAAGAGAGGGGGAGACGGGTCGACGGGTGGGTTGTGGTCGAACTGAGGGAGAGGGAAGGAAAAATGATTTGAAAATTTCACGGCTTTGCGAATCAAGAACCTGTCCAAGTCCACAAACTACAATATACTAGTTTCAATATCTAATCTGCACTTGAGATCTTAAGTACACCATGCCCACGTCATGGAATGCAAGTAGAAATTCAGACTTGAGCAAATCAAACGATGGAGGCGCTGAACAGTATTAGAACTCCGGGTGTAGTTCCAAGCCTGGCGTGAGAGTGATCGCGAGATGGACAGATGTGTGAGAGTCATCGGAGTGGAGAGCGAGTGGTGGAGGCGAGGTGGCGCGCTCATCGCCGGTCAAGGGGCCATCGCGGCTAGGGATTTGGGGGTGGTCTAGCTGCCACCGGAATCGGAGGGAATGAGAATTTTTTTTAATTTGCCCTGTGCTCCCACGTTAATTTAAAAAATAGCTCCCTTGGCACGAAAATTCCAAGAGTACCCCCCTCCCGAGCGCGGAAACACGGGAGGCCGACACATGGCTCATTCTGCGGTCGGGGGACGCGGAAAGATAGTGGCCAGCGCGGCAGGCTGGGTTGGCGCGAGAGCAAGCGGCGTGGCGCGGAAGGTGGTGGGCCCAACCGCCTTCAGCACCACCGGAGCGCAGGAAGTGGCTAGCCACCTTCCACGGTGCTGGAGCGCAGGAGGCTGGCCGCTATCCTTTTACCGATTTTGTTTGCTGTTTTGTAGCGTGCATGCATGCAAACCAATGTTGTTTTGTAGCGTGCTTGCATGCAAACCAATGAATGCAACGTCCAAGCAATGAATACAATGGCTAATTAATTTTGCTCGCCCTACTGCGCTTCGGCACCGCAGAAGTTGGCCGACCCCTTCCTGCGCCCCGGTGGCGCGGAAGGCGGCCAGACCCACCATCTTCCACGCCACGCCATTTGCTCCCACGCCAGCCCGGCCTGCCGCGCTGGCCACTCTCTTTCTGCACTCCCCAACCGCGGAATGAGCCACGTGTTAGTCTCGCGTGCTTCCACGCTTGGGAGGGGGCTACTTTTGAAATTTTCGTGCCAAAGGAGCTATTTTTTAAATTAACGTGGAGCACGGGGCCAAATTAAAAAAAAATCAGGGAACGAGCCTCAAGCGGAAGAACTTCGTGTCACTGGCAAGTGGGCCTACATGTCAGTGGCTCAACAATCCTATTTTCTTCTCCTTTTTTACGGTTTTACCCCTCTCTACTTTTCTCTCCCTCTTCGCGATGCGGTTTCTGCCACAGACGTCCCCGTGCCCGTGTAGGCTGCAGCATTCGCATTGCGTCGTCGCCGGATACAACGGAGGCAGAGCTACTCCAATTCATTTTTGTGTCTTTTTAGCAATCAGTTTGTATGCTTTGTGAGAATAGCTACATGTTTTACTAGTTAGGCTATGTGGATATCATGGGGATATACTCATGATCTTAGGATGATGTGACAATTGGCAATTGCTTTGAAGTTTTGTCAAAATTGAAGTTTCAGTAAAGTGTCAGGATAATCGGTAGTACCAGCAAGTAAGTTGCGGTACTACCACAGAACGGTATGACCGCAAGTTGAATGGCGGTAGCGGTAATACCTGGTTGGAGCGGTTCATATTTTCCAGAGAAGATGTTTTTGGGAATTTTGGGTTTCTCCGAGAAGCAATATGACCACAGTTATTGGAGCGGTACGACCACAGTGCAGTAGTACCACTGGTAACATGGCGGTAGTACCGTTTATGTGGTGATTGTCGGCCATTTTGGAGTTTTGGCTTTGGGATAGGTCAAGTTCATGAGCTTCAGTGCATATGTGTTGCATGATGCATGTTTTGACTAACGTGGGTCAAGTTGTGAAGAAATTGTTCCCGGAATCGATTTCTTGGTCTATTGCTGTGTAGGTTGCTTGGAGGTCAACGATGGTCAACGGCGAGGATGATCGGGACTAAGCTTGGAGAGCTGAGGTTTAGAATGATTGAGGATGACGGGTGAGGTCAATGGACTCAAGCATGGCGCAGAATGGACAAGGATGACCGAACGGGTAGTTCGGTGCGAGGGGTTGGATCAAGCGGCGCGGGGGTCGGTGCAAGTGCTATGGTGGTTTCGGCGAGAGCCGGACGGGAGAGACTTACCAACATGATGAGAGCTGTTGATCAACCTACACGTGGCGGAGCAGGCGATTACTTCACTAAGATTGGACTTGGTCTTCGGAGAAGGATCGAGAAGGGGTATTTTGATAATTTCACCTAAATACCGCCTTGGTGACCTTTTGGCTAAACCGCGGTGCAAGACGACGCAAGGAGAAGCGGTTTAGGTCAAGAGAAGATGAAGACGACGCTTTAAGATGCGTGCGTGAGTTAAACCCGTTTGTGTGTGAGCTTAACGGGTGCCCAAATTGGAATATTCTCTAGATGCTAGCCTCTAGTATAAATAGGAGAGGGTGCTGTCCAGCAGCCTTGAACCCTTGCATTTCATAACCCTAGTTGGTGCCTCAGGGTTTTGGAGAGAAAGATGGAGATGTTAGGGTTCTAGGGAGTGGATTGATTGTGTGCTCTTGGGTTGAGCTTTGTCCTCCAAGATGGAGTGGCTGTAAACATCTATATATCTCGAATCAATCCAAACATGTTTCTCAAAAGATGAGTTTATCCTTGTTCTTGCTCTTCCTCTTTGATGATTTTGTGTTTTTGATGATTTGATGATCTTTCCTTGAGTTTTTGTGTTGATCTTACTTGCTGTGGCATGTAGGAGACCATCTAAGATCATCTTGATCATCAATCACCCACGAGCAAGTGTTTGGATTATATTTTGGTTTTGACTCGGTATTTGGAGCAACCTTCGTTCGAACGGAAAAAGGTCAAAACTTTGACAAGGATCTTCACGATCGTCGCATGGAATAGGTTCCTGACATCCTTAGGAAGGTGTGTTTTAAGTTTCGTGAAGTTTAGAGTTGCGGATCAAAAGTTACGTTAATTTTTTTTATTTTGTTTTCAGGCTGTTTACTATTCATTCGCATGTTTTACTATTCACTGATGTTCGACAGGCACTGTTCATCCGGTTGTTCCGAATTGTGGTACGACTGGTACTGTTCATCAGCACGTTTTTTGTGTTTTTGGTCGTTTCTTTTGGGGGTTTGGAGTGGATTCAACATAAGTCTTCCACTATACTTATCTATTGATCTTCATAGTTCTCATAGCTATTGGAGTGAAATATGTGTTGAATCCAATCTTAAAAGAACAAATGATTGAGCTCCTATTCACCCCCCCCCCTCTAGTCGCCTTTCCAGTCCTACAAGTGGTATCAGAGCCCGGTTATCTCTTCTCATAGATCTTAACCGGTCTTAGGAGCCATGACGTCTGACAAGTATTCCACCAAACCACCTGTGTTTGATGGAGTCAATTTTTCTTACTGGAAGGCTCGCATGCATGCCTACATCGAGGCTCAAGGGCACTCAATTTGGCTTAAGGTTAAAAATCCTTATATAGTGCCAGCCAATGACGATGTGATCACACCTGATGTGGAGGCAAATAGCAAGGCTCGAAACTTCTTGATTCAAGGGCTTAGTCGATCTAAGTTTGAGCGTGTCGCTCACTTGAGGTCTGCTCACGAGATCTAGAAGACCCTCGCTGACTACCATGAGGGCTCTACCGCGATCAAGGAAGTGAGACAGAACCAACTTAAGAAAGAATATTCAAAGATCGAACAAAGGCTTGGTGAATCTTTGGATGAGTTGTGGGGAAGGTTTTCCAAAATCCTTCATGACTTGCGTGATGTGAATCTTGTGTTTACTGAGTCTGAGAATGCACGTCAGCTCTTGGGTGCTCTTGATGTGAGAGTTTAAGGGATGAAGATCACTTCCATCAATGACAACATTGTCATGAGTGAGCTTACCATGGATAAGCTCTACTCGAGGTTGAAGATGCATGAGATTGACTTCATCTCACGTCTCCCCAAGACAGAGTCGATGGCTCTAGTGGTTGATCCATCTAAGGGTAGCTCTTCTGATTCTTTGGATTTTGGCTCATCTGGTTTTTCATTGTCCGCTTTGCACTTCTTGAGCGATGAGCAGCTAGAGAAGCTGCCTGAGGATGACTTAGCCCTCCTATCCACAAAATTCACGAGAGCCTACAACAAAGTGAGGAACAAAAGAAGAAGTGGCCCTGTTACCTGCTTTGAGTGTGGTGAGCCAAACCACATTCAGGCCAAGTGCCCCAAGCTGAAGGGCAAGGAGGAGAAGGACTTCCGGAGGCGTCCTCAAGCTTGAGATACAAAAGCCAAGAAGCCCAACTACCGAAAGTTCGTCAACCGGGTCCTTGCCGCTCTTGAGAATGTTGATATGAGCGATGTGGACTCGGGGACGGAGGATGACGAGGATGATTCTCATGGCAATAAGAAGGTCCAGGACTTCACCGGCATGTGCTTCATGGCTAAGGACAGCCACGACGTCGATTCCTCCAACGATGACGACCCCTTCAGCGATCCAGACGAGGTATGCCCCTCACTCAATGAGATGAAACGTGCTTTGGTTGTTGCAGAACGAAATCTAAAAAAGCAAGCTAAAATGATTAAGAGATAGGATATCATGATTGACAACTTGAATCTAGAAGTGGTTAGGCTCAAATCCATTAATCCTGTTGATGATTGTGATTCTTGTTCTAGCTTGCATGATGAATTGACCAATCTGAAATCTGCTCATTTCTCCATTGTAAATCAACTTAAAGATGCTCTAGATGAACTAGAATCTCTTAAATCTAGTCCTAGTCATGTCTGCTTGGATGCTATTGCTCTAGATGTGACTTTTGTAGACGCTAGTCCTTCCCCTTGCTCAAATTGTGCATTGCTCGAATTGAAATTGGATAGTGCTACTAAGGAATTGATGAAATTTGATGCTAGTCACACTTGCTCTCATTGTGAGGATAGTAGGACTAAAATGAAGGAAATGACTGAAATGGTTTTTCACTCTAAAACTGCTTCATGTGATAACTGTCATAAACTCACAATTGAGAATGATGCTCTAAACAAGACTCTAGAGGAGAAATCTAAAATTGAACAATCCATGTCCATGACTGCATCCAAGAAAGTAGTTGTTTCTAATTCTTGTGCCTTCTATACTGAAGTTAGGAATAATTTAGATGAGATACAAGAGGCGTTTAGAGTCAAGATCAAAGAGCAGTTGGGTAGGATTAGAAATACCTCTTGTGTGTCTTGTGAGGCCTTGAAGGTTGAGGCAGCTCTTTATAAGGAAAGGTATAATAGAGCAATCAAGTCAAATAAGTGTGCCTCATGTAAGGACCTAGCCAAAGAATGACTACCTCAAAAAGACTCTTGATAGATTCTCTAGTGGGAAGAAGAACCTTAACATGATCCTCGATCAATCTAAGGTGAGTGTAAAGAAGAGTGGCCTAGGATTTAATTCCCTAGGGTATTCCAAGAACCACCTACCTACGGTTGTGAGAGCTGTTGAGAGTGGCATGTTTGAGGTAGAACCCCCTAAGCCATCTAAGTTAGTCTTTAGATCTGCAGGTTTTGCCCAAACCCCTTCTAGCAAGACAAATGCTTCTAATTCTGCAGATCAGACCTCTCAAAAGGTTAAGTGTCATTGTATCTTCTGCAAGAAGGATGGACACATAGTTGAGTTTTGCTTCCATAGAGCTAAGAGTGAGAGGAAGGAGAGAGTGCATGCTTTGAGGTCCATTAGAGGAGTTCCTTCACCTTATACTGTTTCTAGAGCCAAACAGCCTGTCTTTCCTGCTAGACATAGGCCTAGGTTCGTAGATGACTTTTTTGACTTTTTTGGTGGCTCTAGGCAGTATTTTGGGTTAGGATATCGTGAGGAGAGACCACGGGTAGCATCTAGACAGGGGGAGTGCTGATCTTTTGGTAGGTCGATTCGGAGAGGTCTAGGTGTTGCACGTGTGCATTCTTATGATTATCCCACTAACCATTTTATTGCTGCTTCTACTGCTGTTCCTAAGCATCGTGTGGCTCAGTACTGGGTTCCCAGGTATTTGCTCTCTAACCCTTCGGGATCCAAGACTTGGACATCTTGATTTTCTCATGTGTAGGTACCGGGGACGCGGTTGGAGAACATGGACTTAAAAGGTTCTGGTCTTTTGCTTCATCACGTGACCGGGACACTTGATGGTTCTCCATCCCCATGATGGCCTCCAAGAGGCTTGTGCTTTTATGATCAGCGTCTTCACCTGTTTTGTGAGCTATCTTACACCTTCATGCCTTTACCTTCATGATTATTCATTCTTAGCATGTTGTGCTTTTCTTTGTGCTCACTTGTATCATATCGGCATGTGTTTCTCTTATAATATCTTTCATCATGCCTTTGCTAGTACCTTGCTTATGTATCCATGAGCTAGATTGTTATTCATTATTTCCAATGGGTGTATAAGTTTGGTTTTGTCTTCACGAGCTTGTGTTGTTTTGTATATTTCTTGCTCTTGTTGATTTTTGCCTTGTGTATTCACATGCTTACTTGATATCCATGTTAGCGTTCATTATCCTTGATTTGTTCTATAACATATCTTATGCTTACATGGTATTGTACCTTATTGTTAATTGTGGATACATGGGTTTTGCCTTAGCTTCACTAGCATGCTTTTCCCTTGACTGGTGTATGATTGTGTGATATGCTATGCGCTTGTTTGCTCCCATGCCTTATTATGGATTAAGGATATTTTGAGCTTTATCATATCTTGGATAGCATGTGTTGCAATTGTTTTGTCTATCTTCTTGCTCATACCCTGATTTGTTGATTATATGCTTTTATGAGCTTTGGATCATCATCTGCTATTCTTGCTAATCGTGTGTCTCGGTACTATTTTCTTAGATAATGTCTCACTAACCCAGTACCAAGGCATAGACTTCTTCTGTCTCTTTGGTGTAGTCTTTTCAGTTGAGGAGAACATGTGGTTCATGACATCAGATGTTGGTTCTCTTCTCTCATATGCGCATTCGATGCTAGCTATCACTTTTTGGAGACGTAGTATGGTCCAGCAAACTCATTCGACTACATCTCACTGCCAAACAATGTGACTCAGGTTCGAGCCCCCTATACCTTACATGTGTGTTTGGTACCCCTATTTTTTTGCTTTGCATAGCATCTGGTTCTTGTCAGGTGTTGGGCTTGTTGAGTTCTTGGTAGATAGAAGGTTCTGTTCTAGCTCGTGTTCCTTCTAGACACTCTTCTTATCTCTTGGTCTACTAGGATGCATTCCTTTCTTAGTTTAGGTCGAGCTTGTCTCCCAATCACTTGTCCTTATCAGGTTTTGATCAGCCTGTAAGTTTTTGAGTGTTGGTGTTTTGCTCCCTAGCTAGTCGAGTCTTTTTCCTTAGAGATCTCGTGTAGTAGGAAGTCTTTGTGCTAGTTTGTTTAGTCCAAGGCTTAATTGGCAGGCATCCTCTCCAAATCTTTAGACCCATCCTAGTTTGCCACTTTGAGTAGTGAGTTAGGGGTAATTTATCCCTATGGGTTGGTTTGAGGTGGAGTTGGTTCTTTTCTGAACTTTCCTTGTTCATTTGAACTTTCCTTGTTCAACTGATCTTTTCTTGATCTGTTCTGAACTTGTTGATCTTTTTTATCTTTTGCACTCATTGTACCATATTGCATTTTAAAATCAGCAACTTGCATTGTAATATAAGATCACAGAGCCTTGATTATTATCCTTGTGTGACATGATTTCATACTTTATACCTTGTCATGTCTTGTGCTAGTTTGCTAGATTTATCATGACTTTCCATGTGTAGCTTAGCTTTTGCCATGCTAGCTCTATTAAATGTGAAAAACTTGAATTAAAACATGACTTGTTGGATCTTGTGACTAGTTCCTAAGTCAAGAAAATGAAAAATGATTTCTTCTGTGCGAAAAAACTGATCTCACCAATTCTTTCTCGTGAGACGGCTTGCCATTGCACTAGGCATGAACTTAGGGGGAGTTTTCGATGACCTAGACCACTCTCTTAAGCTTCTTGCTTGGGATGGTCGCGGCACGGTTTGAGATCTAGCACATGGCTAAAAAAAATTGTGAAAACTGGTTGAAGCTTAGGAGGCAGTTGTGGATGGCTCCTAGTCCAGGACTTGCTTTGCTAAGATAAAACCAAAAATAAATTTTAGCAAGTGCTAAATTTCAAAGTACTTGAACAAATTGATTCAATATTAAACTCATAACGCTCTAAATTGACTCTTTTATAGCTTCTTGGTTCCATTTAATTTATTGACATAGCTTGACTCATTTTTGGATACCTTTGGCTAAACTATGATCTTGAGCACCTTGTCATACTAAACGATCATTTAATCTCAGATTATTGCTCATTTGGCGTTAGCTTTGCTATATATGATTTGCCATGATATGAAATAGCTACTTCACATAATATGGCTTGGTGTAATACTTGTAGAGTCCTCTTGGATAATTTTCATGGCTCCCTTTGCTAAAAATGAAAAGATTACAGCCATTCCATGTCATTCATACTCTATCTTCTTCTATGCACCTTGATGAATCCATTGTCAAAGGGAGACAAATGGTAAAAATGGTAAAAATGAAGAAATAGGGAGAAAATGAAAGTTTCAGGATGATCATAGTGAGGGTGAGCATCTCATTTGCATTTCTTGGTTCCTCACAATGATCAAAAGTCAAATTGAACAATTGTTCTTTCATATGGACCTTAAGTGAGATTTTTTTTGCTCTTCTCTGGAATTTGAAGCTTTCTTGCTAACCTCTGTCTAATCTCACTTGCTGATACCTTCTGAAGCCAACTTGGTCACTTTCATTGCATTCTCTTGTCTTTGGACTAAGTTGTGCCTTTGCACGAAATCGTGGGTTCTTTTCGTTTCAAACCTCAAAACTTACATTTTTGGAAAATTGCTAATGTGTTCATCAAGGGGGAGATTGTGGATATCATGGGGATATACTCATGATCGTAAGATGATGAGACAATTGGCAATTGCTTTGAAGTTTTGTCGAAATTGAAGTTTGAGCAAAGTGTCAGAATAATCGGTAGTACCGGTAAGTAAGTTCTTGGTACTATCATGAGAATCTGACCTTAAGTTGAATGGCGGTAGTACCGCGGTACGGCAATACCGGGTTGGAGCGGTTCGTATTTTCCAGAGAAGATGTTTTTGGGAATTTTGGGTTTCTTCGAGAAGCGGTACAACCTAGATTATTGGAGCGATCTGATCATGATCTTGTAGTCTGCTAGTAACATAATGGTAGTACCGTTTGTGTGGTGATTGTCGGCCATTTTGGAGTTTTGGCTTTGGGATAGGTTAAGTTCATGAGCTTCAGTGCATATGTGTTGCAAGATGCATGTTTTGAATAACGTGAGTCAAGTTGTGAAGAATTTGTTCCCGGAATCGATTTCTTAGTCTATTGCTGTGCAGGTTGCTTGAAGGTCAACGACGATCAACAGCGAAGATGATCGGGACTAAGCTTGGAGAGCTGAGGTTCAGAACGATCGAGGATGCCAGGTGAGATCAATGGACTCAAGTATGGCGCAGAATGGACAAGGATGACCGAACGGGCAGTTCGGTGCGAGGGGTTGGATCAAGCAGCGCGGGGGTCGGTGCAAGTGCCATAGTGGTTTCGGCGGGAGCCGGACGGGAGAGACTTACCAACATGATGAGAGCTGTTGATCAACCTACACGTGGCGAAGCAGGCGATTACTTCGCTAAGATTGGACTCGGTCTTCGGAGAAGGATCGAGAAGGGGTATTTTGGTAATTGCACCTAAATACTACCTTGGTGACCTTTTGGCTAAACCGCAGCGCAAGATGACGCAAGGAGAAGCGGTTTAGGTCAAGAGAAGATGAAGACGGCGCTTTAAGATGCGTGCGTGAGTTAAACCCATTTGTGTGTGGGCTTAATGGGTGCCCAAATTAGAATATTCTCTAGATGCTAGCCTCTAGTATAAACAGGAGAGGGTGCTGTCCAGCAGCCCTGAACCCTTGCATTTCATAACCCTAGTTGGTGTCTTAGGGTTTTGGAGAGAAAGATGGAGAGGTTAGGGTTCTAGAGAGTGGATTGATTGTGTGCTCTTGGGTTGAGCTTTGTCCTCCAAGATGGAGTGGCTGTAAACATCTATCTATCTCAAATCAATCCAAACAAGTTTCTCAAAAGATGAGTTTATCCTTGTTCTTGCTCTTCCTCTTTGATGATTTTGTGTTTTTGATGATTTGATGATCTTTCCTTGAGTTCTTGTGTTGATCTTACTTGCTGTGACATGTGGGAGACCATCTAAGATCATCTTGATCATCAATCACCCACGAGCAAGTGTTTGATTATATTTTGGTTTTAACTAAGTTTTTGGAGCAACCTTCGTTCGAACGGAAAAATGTCAGAACTTTGACAAGGATCTTCATGATCGTCGCATGGAATAGGTTCCTGACATCCTTAGGAAGGTATGTTTTAAGTTTCGTGAAGTTTAGAGTTGCTGATCAAAAGTTATGTTAATTTTTTTATTTCGTTTTCAGTCTGTTTACTATTCATTCGCCTGTTTATACTATTCACTGCGGTTCGAACGGCACTGTTCATCCAGTTCAACCGATAATGTTCATCAGTACTGTTCATCAGCACGTTTTTTTTCGTGTTTTTGGCCGTTTCTTTTAGGGGTTTAGAGTGGATTCAATATAAGTCTTCCACTGTACTTATCTATTGATCTTCATAGCTCTCATAACTATTAGAGTGTAATATGTGTTGTATCCAATCTTAAAAGAAAAATTGATTGAGCTCCTATTCATCTCCCTCTAATCGTCTTTCCGGTCCTACGGGCTACTAGTCTGGTTATCAGTTGTCAGAGTCATTCAACCCCCCCCCCCCCTATACAACATCAAAATTGGGCAGATATTATCGACCCTGTTTTCATCCCTAGTTGTCGAAGAGCTCAAACAGCCACTCCTTATAAGCTAGATAACTTCGTTATGAAGTCTTGAAACTTGAAAGGTAGATAACATTACACATCAGGATCCCCCCTACACTGTCATTGCCTCAAGCTGAACATCAGAATGTCATGTTGATGTTGACGCACTCCTCCTTCACCTGCGCAAAGAGTTCTGAATTCAGGTATCTCTCCCCACCACTGGAAAACATCGTCACGATCATCTTGCCCTTGTTCTCCTCTCTTGCTGCAACCTATCAGGCACTACACAAATCAGAAGAGTTCGTAACAAGCATATCTATATAATCTTCACTGTAGCATTTGCAACAAAAAAAATAGCTTGGATTCTCATGAAAAAAAGCGCTTGCCTTTAAGCAAGCAGCTGCATTTGCCCCTGAAGATATCCCAACGAGCAATCCTTCTTCCCTTGCCAACCTTCTCGCCATGTCCATAGCTTCTTGAGTGGTCACTGTTACAATTTCATCTATTTGTGATATGACCAATATTTCTGGGACAAAACCTGGCCCTATTCCTAGGATGTTATGGAAGCCTGGCTCGCCACCTACAAATGATAAACACAGTAAGATCTTGCTAATTTACAAGCCAGATTCAAGGGTACTAATGAACGTTATCACACGTGTTCACTCTCAATTTGTTTCACATAGCAGAGTGGAATGTAAACATCAACATAGTGGTCAGATGTCTTGCCTGAAATTACAGCACTTTCAGCTGGTTCAACACAGATTAGTTTTATGGACGGATTCTTCGTCTTGAGATACCTCCCTGTGCCTGTGATGGTGCCTCCTGAACCAGACGCAGCTACAAATATATCCACTTTGCCTGCTGTATCTTTCCATATCTCAGGTCCTATGGACAAATTTAAGTTCAAAACAAAGTTTCACGATGGAGCATATTAGGCTGGTTCCAATGCTTCACCTTGGTAAGTTTCTTAAGGCTGCCACATAGGCAAAAGTCTGATGTGGCACTGTAATTAAGGAAGAGAGAGAGCAAACTGGTATCTTATTTAGATACCACTCATACACAGTATCCTAGGTAGAAATACTAGTAAATACTCTATATCAAAGGCCTAGGATACCACACTCTAGGATACCATACATTGGAAAGATGGTATCTAAATATTTTTCATGCAATAAGAAACTGTAGTAAGAAACCACCCATGGGACCAGCCTTACTGAGGTTCATTTATTAGTCAAGAATTGGTAGAGAGTAGAGACATTGCATGTAAGCATGTTTGTGCAAAAGCCAACACAATGCTTATCACATCAAAAGTCAAAACACTTATCGCATGCCATTCTTTAATTAATTTCAACAATGTAAGTTGCTCAGTCCACAGTTTCCATTGTGTAACTCATAAGTTTCAATTAAATATTGGGCATCATTCATATAATATCCTGGTTACACGAAGAATCCAACATTACTCCAACACTACTACTCTTACATTCAAATTACTTCAAAGAAATCATGTTACCCGTCCATCTGAAGTGCGCATCCGGATTTGCAGGATTGGTGAATTGATCTACAACATACACATTTTCCACTTCCTTCTTCAGCTGTTCTACTCTATCAAGCAGCCCCTTGAATCCATGTGGTGCAGGATCTGCAGGAGACAAGCATGTTACCATCTGACCTGTGATATCAGGGACATGGTGCTTAACTTCTTACCAACTAATATCACTTCAACGCCCAGGTATCTCAACAGTATCTGCTTATCAAGTGAGAGTTTAGCAGGCATGACAGCAATGAACTTGTAGCCTTTCTGAGCAGCAATAAACGCCACACCGATACCGAGATTACCGCTCGTGACCCCCACTAGTGTTGTGATGCCAGGTGTGATCAAGCCTTTCTCCTCTGCATCTTCGATCAATCTGCAAATTTAGCATTCAATAACAGGTTAGGGATACAATTTAATGACTTCATTCATATTGTTGTCGAAACTCGAAGCGTTGTATGGTAAATTTGAGGTGAAGAAATTCTTCCTCAAAAATGATAATGAAAAAAGGCCAGTCACCTGAGTGCACTCCGATCCTTCACAGAGGAAAGGGGTTGGTATGGCTCAATCTTCCCAATCAGCCGAGCATCTATGCTATCTTTCACAGCAATATTTTTCAGTTCTATCAGTGGTGTCCAACCAATGAGCTGAAAGGCATCGAATTTACTTAAAATTAAGCATAACAAGCATTGCAGTGTCAAAAACATGAAACTTTGCAATACTGCCACTTATTCCAAGGAAGAATGACTACACAAAGAGAGTTCAGATATAGCCGCCACCTGTGTGATGTTGGATGCAATGCACTCCCCCTGGGAGGACAGCAGAGATGGTATCCCTTTCCTTCCTTCCTGCACCTCCATTTCTTTGGCACTTAGTTTACAACAAAGAAAACTATAACTGAACAACTTCAAAACTCTTGAACAAATGGATGAGTAGAAGTAGGAGGTGCTCCAATGATCCTATGTATATATAGCACTGAGAAAGGCCATCAAAGATGTGGATAGAGACCAGGGAAGTTTCCATGAAATCTCCATGAAACTTCCCTTCAAACCAACTTGCAAAAGTTTCTTGGTCATTTTATGTTTTAAAAAATAAAAGTTTGTTGACATGTGAGACTAGATCAATGTGCAATTGTGCATCCTACGTCCATGAAAGGGACATTGATATCAAATACAGAAGCCACCGATGTGTTGGAAATCAGACCACATCAAACTCTAAGCAAGTCTTGCGCTTGGAGTGCAAGGCAGTCAATCATAAGAACACGCGCGTGCATTGTCGGGACCCAAAAATACAATTCTGGACCCTCTGTGTATACTGCACTAGTCCAGAATCACGCTAGTGCACACATTGGCAACATCGATGAAATATCATTTTCATATACAAAGATGACTAATAAATAGGCAAATAACAATAATTATCAGACAAATCTTACAATTAATGCTTCAGAAGACGAATAGCTCAATAAGCTGCAGTGGAACGTAACAGGATAACTTCAGTGAAGCCTATCCATATGCCTATAGGCAATCTACTGGAGTAGCGCTACCTAGTTGTCCACGATCCTTGAAGTAAACCTTGTTGACCGACGATTCCTCCACTTTATATGAATGATTAGAGCAAAATTGAGTACACAGCCGTACTCAACAAGTTGCACCACAGAATGCAAATATAGATGATGGCTTATTCCAAAGGAAATAGCTTATGTGGTTATTTTGCAATAAAGCAGTATTTGCAATTGAATACAATAATAGATTGAAAGCATAATTCAAAACAAATAAATAATATTAATTTATCAATTGTTTTCACAAAGAACACAAAGCCTAATCAAATTCTTTCACATAGCCAGATGAATTAATTCGCACAGCTGTCTCTTCCCAATTGTTTTATGAAAATCTATCCCTCGTGTGAAATCCCTGAGCATGTCCATGACTGCGGACGCGGTTATTCGAATAGTTTTACACTCTACAGAGGTTGTACACTTTACCCACAAGAAGCAATCAACTGGATCAGGGTTGATCACAACAAAATATTTCCGAAACTTCATCTCAAATATTGACACTCCCGATGTGTTTTACTAACGGCACCAACGCACACACAGGAAACTAGCCTGTCACACATCGTTAGACCTGAAGACGGCGAACCACTCATAAATGTGAATCGCCACGGAGACAGAAACACACCTCTACCCTGGTACAGAGCTTAACCTATTACCTGAGTAGTCAATGTCGAGATTCCATAACTTACTAAGTTAGGCCCGTCCCATACTAGGCATATAGTTGTACGATAAGACCCAGTTCAATAGCACATAAAGTTAAGTCCTTAATTGACCAAGGCGAGACTGCCAATTTCAAACTAAGTAACCACAATTCATATATCCCAAGCACGGAGCTCCACTATATCATAGAGTTTCCACTACTCGCTTCAGTCTAAATATTTTCCCACCCTGTTGGTTAAGTGCAACACATGCCATCAACGAGTAATAGCACACAGCACACACAGTTTTACACAAAGTTCCATAATCACTTAGTCAAGTTTATATTTGCAACTCAGATAATAATGAATAACTCGTTGCATGGCTAAGGAGACTATTCGTATCTAACCAACCCACATTGGTGCTATGATAATACTAACTAATAATTAACCAAACTAGGGTGACAAAAGATCAGGTTAATACAATAGGCAAGGTGGATATAATCAAATTGGTATAGCTAATCCCAAAGCATTTAAATAAATACTTAAAGTAAAATGCAATAATTTGAATCAATGTAATTTTGGAAAACTGGGTTCAATATGATCAAAGGTACAACTTGTCTTGCTTTAGCAATGATGATCTTATTTTATCTTCGATCTTTTACTTCCTTGACCTTCAGCTCCTTCGGACGATTCCGAGACTTCAACGTCTAACGAGAAAGAAAGAGCAAAACAAACAAAATTCAAAAAGACAAATCAAATAAACTCCAAATTGAAATTGAATGGTATTGGAAGGTAGATAATGAATTTAGATGAATTTACAAACTTGAATGGGTTCGATCAGAGTTCGGACAGAGAACAACAGATTCTCGGAAGATTGAAATTCACATGAAATGATAAAATCAGAATTTCAGAATTTATGGAATTGTTTCTCTGAAGGAAAAACAATTTACTGGATCATGCTAACATCAGCAGGGAATTTTGACTGAAAAGAAAATAAAAGAAATGAACTGACATGTGGGACCCACTTGATAAATGAATTTATGAAAAAGGAAAAGTGGATGACAGGTGGGCCATTGGTCCGTAGACCATGTCCACAGCAAGAGTGAGGTTCACCATGAACCTAGTTCATAAGGTTAGGGTTTCACCGAGTTTGACCTGACATGTGGGGCCCATGAGTCATAGGCTGGCTCACAATGGACCAAGTCCACAGAGCTTCGGGAGTAGGATTAGGGTGAGGTTGGCAGCTTAGGTAGTAGTGATGCTTGCGTGGCGTGCATGGGATGACGACGTGACGACCATGGAGGACAAAGAGCTGAGGTGGCGGCTGACAAGGCAGGTAGCATGGCCATGGTGGCACGGTGGCTCTTGGGCTCGCCGGCTTGCTGGAGCTACAGGCCATGACGATGCACGAGGATGGGCACAACGAAACGAGAAGGCGAAGGCAGTCTTGGTGACATGGACGTGGCGGCAAGAGTCGTCAAAAATCGCAGGCGGTGAGCATCCAAGCGGCAACGGTGGCGGGTTACGTGTCGGCGACGAGCCATGGCAAAGCTCCGATTAAGGGGACACGAGCATGGTGTAGAATACGACTCGGGGAGCTAGATGGAGGGGTCCATGCGCGGCGGAACTCACCAGAGACGACGCAAAGAGGAGATGAAGGGCGGCGGCCGGAGATGGAAGAGAAGGTCGAATTCTCGAGCTATGGTGGACAAAACTTGAAATCTTGTGGGGGAAAAGCTAGATAGGGAGGTTAAACATGGGATGACACGATTAATTTTGAGAGAGGCTTACCACGGCGACGGGGAATGCGAAACAAGAGCTTCGGGCGGCCAGAGATGACCAAGAAGAAGGTGGCGCCAGAGCTGTGGGGCACTAGAGCACGAGATGATGCATGGCGGCATCGAGAAGAGGAGGGCGAGGTGAAGCCAATGGCACAAGGGCGTGGCTTGAGGGGTTTCCATGGTGAGGAGAGGTGCAGCGCCATGCTCGGAGAAGAAGCACCTGACAGCAATGCTTGGCGGCATCTCTGTCGGGACCCAAAAGTATGATTTAGGAACCTTCTGTGCATTCTAAACTATTCCAAGATCAGTAGCTAGCTCACACAGGAAACCGTAATGAAATACCATCCATTTATTCGATTTAACTAAAAAGATCTCAAAGTAACAAATAATAATAATAACTGGACCTTATAGTCAATGTTTACTTAACTTGCCACGCAGGGCTAAAGAAACAAATAAACTCTCGCAGCGAAATGAAACTCTTAAAATGGCCAATCAACATGCCCACAGGCAATCGAGTGGAGAACGCATCCTAATCTGCAAAACCTTCATGGTCCTCTTGGGCAAAGAACTCTTGAGCAGCTTGATAGTCTTCAACTGATCAACAATGGTGTAAAGCCATGAATACATAAAGCACTCAACAAATCGTGGGGAAATGTATACAAATAGTATTCATGCAAGTCTTGAACAAAGGTTAGCTGTATGGTTCTTTTGCATAAAGCAGCATTGATGATAAATACAATAATTAGATTGAAATGTGTAATTGAAAAGAATAATAAATAAATAAGCAATTTCTTTGAAACAACCAGTGAACTATCCATTCATTTCCCAACCAAACCACCAATGATAAGTGAATCCCCAATTCACCAATCGACATAAACCACCAAGTGAATTACCCATTCAGCAAACGAACATTATATTCATCAAGTGAACTTCCCATTCATACTCCGACTCATTTTAAAAGAAACTCTATCTCTCATGTGAAATCCCTGGACATATCCATAACCGAGGACGCGGCTATTCGAATAGATCAATTAACACTCTGCAGAGGTTGTACACTTTACCCATAAGATATAACCAGTGTAGCGATCACCAATCATAAAAAAACCTTTCAGAGGTCTCATATCAATAATTGACTCTCCTGTTGTACATACAGCCACCACAAAACCTCATCGTGAATTGACGCACAACGTTGGACAGGGAAGCGGCGAACCATCCTGCGATGTGACCTTAGAAAGACTACACACCTCCACCCATATACTACCTGAGTAGTCAAATGCCAAAACTCCACAACTTACTAAGTTAGGCCTGTCTCATACCAGGCATGTGGTTGTACGAAAAGGTCCAGTTCAATGGCGCACAAGATTAAGTCCTTGACAAGTTACTTAGGCGAGTCTACCACAAACCCATGACGTGTTTAATCACACGCCCTCAATCCACCATTCACTCGCCTGAGTGAAAACCATTTTGTTTAACCAAGACCAATGACATACCCTGTCATGGTACACAAATTTTAACAGCAGTAGTTTACCACCACAATTTCATATTTCATTAAGTCAAGATTAACCATTATGACACATGTGATAATGAACCCATCGTAACTAAGCATATCTAAGCATCTCTATGATACCCATGTTGGTGATATAAATACGTCCAACTAAATTTATCCATGCTAGGGTGACAAAGGATTCATGGCATTCAAATAATCAATGGAGGCATAATGACAACAGGTGATAACTAATCCCAAAATAATTTGTATAAAGATAGGATGCAGTTGTATAAAACAATATACTTTTGAAATCATAGGTTCAATATGATCAAAGTACCACGACTTGCCTTGAAATAGATTCTAGGGTTGGTCTTGATCTTGGTGTACTCCTCCTTGCTGAAAACTTCCCGAAGCATCACGTCTACTCGCAAACAAAGCAAATAAACCAAATAAATAAATACTAGAGAGAAAAAACTCCAAAAATTAAATAAAAATCTCAAATAAATTGTGGGGACCCCGAGATCGGATCCGTTTCAAGCTAAGTAATTACGCTGAAAGAGCACAATACTTAACATGAAAGCAACGATTAGAGTGCGGATATGTGTCTCATGTTAGCTCCCAAGGATCAGTGACTAACATGCACATATCCAAACACAACATTGCATTCACATCCATACACAATATACAAGAATAATAGAATCGTAAATACAACATCATTGAATAGAAACATAATGTACAAGTTTGCATAAGAGGGCCAATCGGCCAAAAGTAATTATCAAATGATAAATCGCAGCGGAAGACAAACTTAAAATAAAAAGGGAATAACCAAGTTGGCATGCCCACAATCCCACAAGCAACCAACTGGGATTAAAGTCGTAGCGTCTAAAGTACTTTACCCAATTTGAATGACTTCTCACCTGAACAAATGGACAATTTTTAAGTACAAAGTTGTACTCGCGAGACTTTTCAAGAAAAATAAGGATGCATGTAAGTATCAAAGGAAGGCTACTACACTAGTCAATTTTCAGCATAAAGCAAGTTTTGCAATTAGATAAACAGTATAGATTCAAATTGTCATTTTTAAAACATTTATAAAGCATTGTATAACAGTAAGCAATGATCATCAACAGTATAATCTCCAAATATAATCAACACACGAACATCCCATTCGTGACACAATTCATTCCATAACAAAATTAACAAGCGAACATCCCGTTCGAGATAACATTTCAGATCTGGACAAACTAACATAAAGACATAACATTTTTAACCATAACCCAAACTTAATTTTCCATAAGCTAACTGTGCATGCTTTCCCACAAGTGATGTCCATAACCGAGGACACGGCTATTCGAATAGATTTAGTTAACTCTGCAGAGTTGTACAGCTTTACCCACACGATATGTGTATCTCGTAATGTCGGCCAATGGACTCTTCCTTAGGAGTGTGACTGAGATATCATAACGAGGTCGTTACAATGTCATGTCCTAACTATCAAACCACTCGAGGATGTCCACCATGGTAGGCTATCGTACGCGCTAGAACCACGGCTAACCCCGTTGTGTAAGTAAGTCCCTTGCGCAGTTTCACGGCAAACGCAAAAGACCCTTGAGGGCAAGAAAAGAAAAGTGTAACATGCCCCCACCAGATTGACAAGAGAGCCATTAAAACCAAACAACAACAATTGCCAATCTAATTGTGTTTTGATAGCTAACACACAACAAATTATTAAGCCAAGCCTTCGCCATTATCCCGGCGTGTGGTTGTACGTAAGACTTGGTTCATCACACCACAGACTGGTCCTCAAATACCCAGACGAGGCTATGCGAATCCAGGACCACCCCTTCATCACCCTATCACCCGTCCAAGTCCAACGCACCACAACAACCCATCAACAAGTTCATAATATTCAGATACGAAGATCTGGACATTTTCCTCAAATTCAACATAATCAAATCCATATAATCCTCAAATTTCATTAAGATTCAATTCGATCCATCGGCCGATGGACTAGCTCCATCAACCGTTATCGACTACAACTACTAGCACGACTAAGCATCGTTCTACAAATTAGCAAACAAACCCATATAACATGTAGCCTTAATCATTCAAGGTAAAAAGGTAATCAATATTCAAAGGAGGGCTAATGCAGCAAGTAGGGAATTAACTACTTCTACCCATGAACATACTTTTCAAAATAGCATGCAATTGAGAGATTAAAATTCATACAAAACATTTCAAAATCAGTAGGAGCAATATGTTCAAGAGGAGGGTGCTCGCACCTTTGCTGTACCACTTGTTCAACCTCAGGTTACACTCAAATTGATCTCACGAATATATCGGTATCGTCGAAAAATCTATTGAAAGAACGACATTGCAATTAACACCAAATAAGTCGAAAATGAAAAATACTCAAAAATGCATGAAATTTATACATTGGGTAGGTCATGATTTTAGATGAATTTAGGTGAAAGAATTATTCCATTTGGATTTAGTATGTGAAAGTTATAGCAGTTTGAATTTCAGATTTCTGGAAAATCCAATTTAAATAGAATCGGTTACTGTTCATCCGAATTAAATTGTTTGGCACAAATTTGTAGAGCAGTGGTGGCAAAAAAAAAAGAGTACATAGTTAAATATAGGATAATATTATAAGCTCAAAATAATTTGGTTCAACTCATTTGGAGTTTTTAGGAATTAGTTATGAATTTCTAAAGTTATCAGCCCTTTTTCCTTTGTAAAATAATGGAGTTAATAGATCATTTTCCAAAACTACCTTCTCTGTTATAGAGACGTGTTTGAAACCTATTTTAAAATAATTTCATTAAAAATGAAAATTAACAAAACTTGTTTCACTCATTTTAGAACTAAGATGAATTAGTAATGCATTGTTGAAATAGAGACTATGACATAAGGCATATTGTTATTTAGCTAACCAATAATTCAATTCTTGACTCAAGGTTAACTTTACTCTTTGAGATTAGACATTAAAGGTTAATTATCTCAACATGATTTCCTGTTTGTATCTGAAATGCCTTGGTCAAACTCCTATCTGTTCATTTGATTGATAAAAGGCTACTTAAGAAATGCCAAACATCTTTAACCACTAAACTTAGCTATTATCATGTGGTTGCAAATCTGAACTTCCATTAGTGGGTTACTTACTATTCTTCTCAGATTTTTCTTATCAATTTCTTTGCCTACTCAAAGCACTCCTTGATTATCTAGATCACTGAAACTTTTGACCAATTGGTGGTCCACTGCTTGCTTTACATATTCAACAAAAGTCGATTTCAGATTGAAGTGCTGCTGCTAGATGAAAGTTTAATAGCTATTTGAATTAATGAGATTTTCAACTACTTGCATTAACCCAGGTCATAGGCCTACAAACCAGATTTATATCTAGCATCCTTCTCTGTTCATACATTTTATCAAAAGAAAGTCTGAGGGAATGAGGTACTGTTAGACAAGTCTTCTCACTTATTTCATTTATCTTTTGTCAAAAGTACTTGTACAATTTCTATTAGTTCACTGTCATTTCTCTTTCTCAAAGCACTACTAGACATTTACCTCTACTGTTAATGAGTTTTCAAGCATAACTTATCTGTTACAGTACTTAACTCAGCTAATTACTCAATCAAGCTCTAACCATCCTTGATTAACATTGCAGTGGTGATTTGCATCATCCACTAAAACTTACTGACCAACATACTGGGATGAGTCCCACTGCAAATTCATATTTTTCATCTACCACTTCTCTGTTCAACATCTTGCCAATAGAATAGTTCTCTGAATTAATAGTGCTAATGGCTAAATTTCTTACTAATCTCAATATTCATTTGTTAAGCGATTCGGGTGATCCAATCAACTAAACACAGTCCTTAGCATTACTTTTACTTCATCAAAAGGTGTTGGATGTTCTATTGGTTTCTGAAAATACAAACCATTTTGATTTTCAAACTTGGCTACTACTGCTAGCTTAAAAGCTTGAATGACCAAAACCTTTTTAACTACTACACTTAGTAAAGTCATTGCCTCCTGCCATATTATATCAGCTTATCTCCTCTGCCCAACTCCCTAGCAACAGAACATATTTTTAAACTGGAATGCTACTGACAGCTAAAAGTACAACTGACCAAGAAATCAAGAAAACAACATCTAACTACTAAAATTAGTTATGTCTTTCGTTTTCTGACAAAACCTGAAATTATTCAGATTACTATTCAAGCATCCTACAACAGCAAGCTTCTTCTATACTAAAGAGCTATTAGTTAACATCCTTTAAACTCAAACTATCATTTTGCTAACTCAAAAGAGTGACCTAATTGACCTAAACAAAACTGGGTAACATAAGCTAGGTGGTTTTACAAAAGATTCTACTGACAAAACAATTTCTCTTCTAAATGCCAACTCTTTTCTACTCATCAGTTCAAGCAAGAAACTTATACAGATGCGACACTAATGTTCTCACTAAATCCATCAATCATTTGCTAATTATACTTGAGTGATCAATTGACATACACAAAGTTTGTTAGTTTAAGAGAATTGATTTTGTAATTTGGTTCTGTTTTCAGTTACAGAGGAGCTACAGGATCTGGCCTAGCTTCGGGCAATAGAGGAGGGCGAAGCCGGCCATCGCCGAGCTTGCCGGTGGCGAAGTGGCGGTGCACTGGGCCCGGGGATTGCTAAAATGGAAAGCCAGGGCTCGTGGCTACCTTCAGGAGAGGTCGTAGCCGGCGGAGGGACACGGTGGCGCGCCGGCGGCGGGGTTGAGCGGAGGAGGTCCGGTGCGGGTGCGAGGAACGCTCGACGTAGAAGGCTTCCCGAGGCAGGCTGGTGCTGGATTCGGGCTCCTGAGGCTTCAGCGACTTCTCTGGCCTGGCGCGGTGACCAAGGGTCTTCTTCTCCAGCAACGATGCGTCCAAACATGGCGGCGGCGCAGCATGCACGGTGACAACACGCGGTAAGGCGAGGAGCTTAAAAAGAAGGGGTGTAAAATACTTAGGGGGCCTTCGCGATGCTCACCGTGCTCTTGAAGCCGACGGGGAGTGGCCGTGGTAGTCCGACGACGTGTGTCGGCGGTGGCGTCGAGGAGGTCACCGAGGCGGCAACGCTTGGTTGAAGCTTCAGCCGGGTCTTGGAGAAGGAAGAGGGAGCCGAGTAGATGCTCCAGAAGCAAGGAATTGCCGCGAAGCTTGCCGAGGATGATGCGGCGGTGCGGGCGACGCTTTGGCCGTGGTCGGAGAAGACGACGTCGCCGGCATGATTCTGCGAAGGAAAGGCAAACTTAATGGAGGGAAAACAATGCTCACGCTCTCGAACGCGTGCTGACGCGGATAGAAGAGAAAGGGGATCATCGGGCTGGCCAAGACGGTGACAGGTGACCTTGGCGGGGCCCTTGTCGGAGCCGAGGACGTCGCACACGGTCCGACCGCTACAGGCACTTTCACGGGCAGATCCCATGGGCAAAAATGCACGGCATGGTAAGGAAAAACCCGTGCTGGAGTTGTTGGCCAAGGAGATGCAGAGGTGAGGCTCTCTCCTTCTCTCTTTCTTTCTTGGCAGAGAACGACAATGGGACAAAGGAGATGCAGAAGGGGGTTTTGAGCGAGACCGAGGATGGAGAAAGAAAGCGGCGTTGAGCAGAGACGCTCACGGATTGGCCAAGGAGGGCAGTGGGGGAACGCCATGAACGGAGGCTCTCAGAGCATGCCATGCTCTGAGGCCCTGCAGCGCGCCCGCCCGAGGGAGGAAGAAGGTGCTGTCGCACGGGGGCCCACTGTCGGTGACTCAAGTGTAAACGGGTGCTGTGTGGCTCGGGCCATTTGATTAAAAATGGACGGCCAGGATTTGAGTGGCGACTTAGGATGGTCCGAACGGCCACTCAAAATCTGGCGGTTGCTCTTGAATCCGACGGTCCACGTGCAAACTGGTCTGGTCCGGTGCGGTGACTGTTTGAGTCGGGTGCGGTCGGTACAACAGTGTGAGCCTTTGTTTAAATCAGTTTGACCAATTCAACATCAGGTTTGACTGGGGCTTTAGAATTAGAAATAAAATTCTAAAAATTCTGAAATAATTTAGAGGGCTTCCAGGTAATGCCTAGTGCTTATAAAAATTATTATAAATTACTGTTCACGATTTAATTTGCTTATATTAAATTCAAACTTAGAATATGTTATTGATATGAGTTTGAATTTTCTGTGGGTCAAATTGAGTTCCAAAAATTTGGCAAAGATTATATTTATTCATGATAAATATTATATTATTTTAATAAATTATTTCCCAGTGAACTTTCATAGCATTTGTTTCAGTTTTCTTTTGGAATTCAATTTAAAGTGTAAGTTTAATATTTGTTTAATTTTTTTCCAAGTGCAATAATTTATGCAAATGTTTCATAAACAACATGCATGTTAATTAGATGCATACTAATTCTTGTTAATTAATTTGGGGATTTTACATAAATAGAGCTTGAATTTAGATAAATTTAGAAATTTGAATGGACTCAATCGGATTTCAGAAGAAAAAAATATAGGCTTTGGAAGATTTAAATCACATAAAATACTGAAAATCAGGATTTATGGATTTACTGGAATTATTTTTTTCAAGGAAAAGATAATTATTGCGTCAGCTGACATCAGTGATAGAAATTCGGTTGAGAAAGAAATAAAGGAAATTGGTTTTGTCCATGGGACCCACTATCATTGAAGGGTGCACCATGGACTGGGTTTAAACTCGGATGGGTTTTTAGTCTGCCACTCGATTTGCTGACAAGGACACTAACCAAGTAAAGATGATGACGTGGCTGAAGAGGTGGCGACTGAGGTGTCAAGGGAGAGAACGGCAATGGGGAGCAGAGGAAATGGCCGGCGGTGAGGTCTTTGGGTGATGATGAAAGCGGCAAGGGAGTGGCATCCAAGAGAATCCAAGGGAAGCACGAGGTTCGCAATAACGCTAGGAGCACATAGATAAGCTCGGAACGACTAGAAGATGACCGGAGCGATGGCCATAAGGAGTTGACTGGAAAAGTAAAAGATGGCCGACGATGATAATTCGGCAACAAAGGAGCAAAAAGGATGTGGGGGTTCAGATGAGAATAGTCAGAGGCACGTGATGACACACTCAAAAGGGTCAGGAACTCACCGAAGTTGTAGATTGACAAGGTGGGCAGCAATCGGTTTTGACGACGAAAATGAAAACGGTGGTGTGATGACCCTCGACCGAAGATGGTGGATGCATGGCGAAGTCCACGGTGATGTGATCCCAACGGCGGTTGAATCACGGCTAGAGATGCGGTGATGGCGAAGAAATTCGGCGACGAAGAAGCTTCAATGGCCGGCGGTCCTTGGCAAAATTCGACGCAACACGGATGAGATCGGGGCTAGAAAATTAGGGTTTTGGGAAAGGAGAAACGGGCGAAGGAATTGACGCGGTTGGGAATTCCTTTTGTAGCACCGGATGGGGGAGTCCAAAAGAAGGCCGGCACGCGAGCTTCTCGGCCAGAACATGGACTCTTGGAGTCCCTGATGAAGATGACGGGGATGTGGCAAAACGGCGGGTCCACCTGGCAGTGAAGCAAGAGAGGCAAGGCGGCTCGGTTTGGCTGGGCTGCGCATGAGCGAGAAAATGAAAGGGCGAGCTGGGCTTCATGCACGAGACAAATGGGTGCGCCGAAGTGGAGTGGGGCCGACTGGTTGGTGCTCTCGCGTGGCAAGGAAAAGGAAAGATAAACCGGGCCAAGGAAAAGGTGGTGGGCCAAAGAAAGAAAGTTTGATACGGGCCGAAAGGAAGTTTTAGCCCAAAGGGTTTTCCGAGATTCTTAATAATTTTTATTTTTAGAAAATAGCAGAAAATGCAAATGGCAAATAGAAAATAGCAAATGCACTTGGAAAAATTCTAAAAATTCTAGAAAATATATCCAAGCACATAGAACCCAAATAAAATAATTTTATAATATTTGATGTTGAGATTAATTATATTAAATTGTTTTTGATTCATGAAAGTTTAGATTAAGCTTTTGAATTTAGTAGAAAAATTCAAATGGTTATTTTTAGAAAAATTCAAATGGTCATTTTTACTTTTAAAACTTCAAAACAAACCAAAATTTTGTGATATTGCAATCTCAACGAAGGTGAGCTAGGACAACGGAGGCGGCAGGTGAGGGCCAAGTGGATGCGCACGAGAGGCGGCTATTTATGACATGGTCGGGCACGCAAGCTAGAGCAGCGATGCGGCCTGGCTGGTGGGCCTAGGGCAAAGGCGGCTCTAGGGTTTGTGAGGCAACCATTTGGTGGCGTGACGGTTGAAATTTGGGAGGTGGCGATCTTGGTGATCTAGGCTAGAGGAAACATGCCAAAGGAGAGAGGAGGCGAAGTGGGCCGAGCCGAATTCGGCCCACGGAGGAAAAAGGGATTATAATTGAATTTCCGATTTAAGAAATGGATGGAAATTAAAATGAGACAAAATAAATTCAGTAAAATCCAAGAAAATATAGAAAAATTCCTTGGAGCACAAGGAACCGATTTCTTAAAATTGATGTTTAGATTAGTCAAATTAAATATTTTAAATTTAGGAAATTCCCAATTAAGCTTTGTTAATTCAAATAAAATTAGTGAAATTTTCCAAAGACCTAAACTACTCAAAAGATTTTTGAAAAGCCAAAATTAGCCAAAATTTTGGGATGTTACAAACCTCCCCCCCCCCGCCTCCCCTTAAAGGAATCTCGACTCTGAGATTCGGGCTGGCTATGGAATAGGTTAGGGAACTCAGCCTCCGAGTGCTCTTCTTGCTTCCAATCTGCTTTGACTTTGACAGAACTGCTCTTCTGAATACTTACGAAATAAATGTCTTACTTCTTGCTGAACGTCTTGCTTCAACGAAAACTTGGCAAACTGGCTCTTGGCAGGAAATGGCTTCTAGCAACTCGATTGCTTCTGATGGTGACTACTTGATTGGTGCTTGAAGACACTTTTGGAGTTGAGGAAATTCTGCTATTGATTGGTAACTCAGGTTGATAAACTATTCTTCTTCTGAGCTTTGAAAACTGAACTGACTGACACACCTCTGTTACCTCTGTCGTACAATTCTTAACATAGATCTTCAATAGGCATTCTGAAGATGGACATAACTGCGAGGGTGATTATTTGTTTAATCTGCGTAGCTTTTTTGCTTGAACTAAGCTACTTACAATCCCTTTAGGACTAAAGACACTTGCCTTCTGCTTCATGATTAATGCAAAATCCACATATTTTGTGATCTGATCTGTTTCTAGATGAGCGTTGACTTACACGATCAACCACTGTGAACTTCAGAGGGTGACAACTGCGAACTGGCTAACATCTGGTGTTGTATGGGAACTCTGCACATAACACTTGCTTGCTTGCCTTGGTACTATGAGTTAAGGCACAACTCATTAATCTTTTTCAATCTGTCTACCGGTTCAGGGCGATACACAATACTGATATTTAAACAAGTGTCCAAGGCTTCATATACACTCTGTCGCTAACACGAGGTAAACTGGGATCCTCGGTCTGACGCGAACTCTTCTGGCACATCGTGCAAACTAACCATCCTGTCAATCTAACACAATACCAATTCTGGCGAATACCATTTCTATCGTATACAACCTCTGTTGTATACCACTATGCTAAACAGTCTCCAAACTAGGTGACATTGGCAGGCACGAAGCGGCAATTTCTGTCAAATGATCAACAATCACCTTTTGAGAAATCACATCCCGATTGGGTCCTAGGAAATCCCATGCTTGAATTCTCAGGGACAGAAGTACTCTGACTAGCCTCCAACATTTTGGCTGACTTTCTGACATACCAACACATGGTAACCCATTATGTAACCTTTTGCCTCATATTGGATCATCACAATTCAACTTCAAGGTCTTTGTACACCTTGGTACTTTCAGAGAAAATAGAATGCTTGCAGTCAAATATTGGTTTGAGCATCAACTACTTGAGTTTCTTCTGATCAGACACACAAATACACTCATTGATTCATGGATCATTTTGTTCGCCTTCAGCAGGTTCTCACGCTTTCCCTTGCTTCACATGAGGACTGATTTCCTTGACAAAATAGTCATCTCACTGTTTGGATTTCATAAGTAACTTTAGCTGACCCTTCACTGATCAACAAGTTCCTGCGGTAGCTCTTCTGGTTCAAAGCATCTGTCACTATACTAATATGTCCTGAGGGAATGGATTTCGACCTTGTGGTTCTCAATCCAATAAAATGGATTTCGACCTCGTGGTTCTCAATCCAATAAAACCATCTTTGTTTCTTCATGATAGCAAACTTTGAATTATGACTAGGATAATTCACAGCTTGAAACTTCAGTTATTAGAAAGTGCTGGTGAAACTTCTTAACACACAAATTCTTTGATGTTCCATGATAAAAGTTATCAAGGTTCTTCCTGGTATCTGATAGTATGAATACTAGAGCAGTGATCGGTCCCTTTTGAAATTCTCACAAACTCAGATCACTTCTGACGACCTGGGTGAACTTGTCCTTTTACAACGATGAGGGTCTTGGCTAACTTGAAATGACTATCTAACCGATCTTCAACTGACACTATTTTGACATGACTGTTTCGCTGGTATTCAACTGACACTATCCTGCTCACGGATGATCTTGGTGAAACTACAGTTCTTTCTCAAAAACTCAAACAGGCTTATTCTGAGATCCTGAAGATTAGCTCCTGGATAAACTTAAATTCTCACACATCATTGTGCTACCATTTTACCTTATAATCAACACTGACACTTGCTAAGCTGACGGGCTTGATTTGAAGCTGCCTTTATCTAAGAAAATCATCTGATCTAATCTATCATTCCTGCAAACTCTTTTAACAACTTTTGTCATAGTTCATCTCTGACGTAATTCCTTCTAACATGGGCTGATCCTGGGTACCAAGTCACAAACATACTTGACTTTGAATATAGATGCATGTTGTATAGATCATTTGCAATGACCATTGCATAGTCTCTTATGGATATGGACATTATCACATGGTTTAATTCTTCAAGCGCTTACTGTTGCCTTACTGCTTAAGCAAAACGATGATTTGGAATTCAACATCACATTCTATGATTACGGCTCTTCGGCCTTCAATCGACATGACTCAACGCCTGATTACTCGACTTGTAAGGGCATATGCTTAGATAGGTATCCAATAATTTAATATCCGATAATTTCTTTTTCTTCGTAACTTGCATACAAAGATGTCTACTTTTCTACTCTCAAACAAAAGAAAAGATTACAACTATTTTCTGACTTTATTGCTACGAACGGAGGCATGCCACTACATCATCTGGTATCACCAATCTAGACTTTTTGGGTAACATCATCGCACAGACGTCTCTTCTTAGGCTGCTTCTTTGGACAAACAGATCCTATTGCTTTACCACCTGCTCTGGGTGTTATGATCTTGACTGAAATGACTTCTAGTATTCCTGCATTTGGAGTGAGTGACTGGTTCTTCTGAGGACACTGACTGACGTAGTGACCTTTTCCATGACAGTTGTAGCATAAACGTGTCGAATCTTGCGATTTTTCTGACGAGACTACGGTAGAACGACTATCCTTCTTGAAGGTTAAAGCTCGTCGCTTTGCAAGTCATCTCTTGGCATAGTGGTTTTGCTTACCACACTCGAAACACTCTACTGATGATATTGACTTGCTTCTTTTTTGAGGCAGGTTGCCAAGGTCAATATTCTTCTTTTGTGATTCTTCGCTTGAGAAATCTTGTACTAACAATGGTTTGCCTTCTTTTGCTAAAGCTTTGACAGCAGCTCGAAAATTTTCTTGCTAACATTGTGCTGCAGAAGTCAACACTGAATACATGGGGCACTGGCTCGGACAATGATCATTGCCTTCACAAACCAAACATGTAATCTTGCTCATTGGACATTCTCCAACGGAATGGTTTCCTTCGCAACTGGAACAATTGATATTGTGTTCATCGGCACTATGGCCTATTTCTCCACAACGAATACATGCACAATCTTCTGACTTATCTGGTTGGCAGCACTTCAAATGACAATGGCTAGATTTGGTGTAGGATATCGGAATAGCAGGTTTCTCTTAAAATTGATGTTTAGATTAGTCAAATTAAATATTTTAGATTTAGGAAATTCCCTATTAAGCTTTATTAATTCATATAAAATTGGTGAAATTTTCCAGGGACCTAAAATACTCAAAAGGTTTTTGAAAAGCCAAAATTTTGGGACGTTACACTCATACATAACAAAATCTTGAGATCAGATACCAGTATAACACATTAGCTGGAAGCATTAACAAGAAAAGCCAAGAACTGTTCATGACTTTGCGAATCAAGAACCTGCCCAAGTCCATAAACTACAATATACCAGTTTTGATATCTAATCTGCACTTGAGATCTTAAGTACACCATGCCCGGGTCATGGAATGTAAGCAGAAATTCAGACTTGAGCAAATCAAACGATGGAGACGTTGAACAATATCATAACGCCAGGTGTAGTTCCAAGGCTAGCGTGAGAGTGATCACGGGATGGACGGATGTGTGAGAGTCGCCAAAGTGGAGAGCGAGCGGTGGAGGCCAGGTGGTGAGTGCCCACCACCGGTCGAGGGGCCATCGTGGCTAGGGATTTGGGGGTGGTCTAGCCACCGTCGGAATCGAAGGGAAGGAGCCTCAAGTAGAAGAACTTCATGTCACTCGCAAGTGGGCCTGCATGTTAGTGGCTCAGCAATCCTATTTTTGTTTTTTTAAATAATATTAATTTAAAAAAGAAACACGAATTTTTTCAAAAAATAGGCTACTATCGTCATTTCAAATGGCGTTAGGATCCTGTTGCTAGTTGAAATGACGACAGCAGCCCTGTCACCATGGCAGTAATGCTGAAACGGTGGGAGAGACTTAATTCGCCATTTGAAATGGTGACATAAGCTAGAAAATGAAAAATAAATATGCTTATATATGTAGAGAATTCAGCTTGCGACCGGGTCCTATGAGCACCCGAGGTGCTTCTCAGGATTGCCGCACCTGAACGTGGACAAGAGTGAATCAAATGTCTTACCTCTGAACTGTCAGAACTCAGACTGAACGCACACAAAGAATCACTTAATTAGTAGCCTAGAAATAAAACTACGCACGCAAATAATCACTTAATTAGTAGCCCAAAAATAAAACTACGTATTGTTTGCTAAATGTGATCTAAAGATATTCTTAGAAACTTGGCAATTCCTACCAAACAAAAAATGGTGTTTTTCCTTACTATAGTAGAAATTGGACACACATTTTATTTGTACTTGCAATTCTACATCAGAGGCAGAGGATGTATGCACCGGGAATGCGCTAGACAAGAGGGCGTATTCTACATCGGAGGCAGAGGACGTATGCCCTTCCCGTTCCAGCCGGCCTCGACGCGCCAGACCTTACCGAACAGACAAGCGACGAGCATTGTGCCCCGACGTCGATGTCGCTACTACCGCTGCCATCCAAGTGCCAAGCGAGCTCATCAGAGATGCCCTGCAGAAGCAGTTTGTTTCATCATTATAAAGGATTAGCATTCGAGATGAGTGCGCATTTGTGTGGGCAGCAATGGCATTGTTCTTCTTACCAGCTTGTGAGAGGAAGAAGGCAGCAAGACCTTCACGTGCTTGACCATGGTGCGTGCGCCATGGTTACTGGATGATGCCATGACGACCAAGGAGGTAGAGGAAGGTGGGAAACCTATCGACTTTGTTTATGCTTGTCTCTGTCTTCTCCCCTATATCAAGCCCGTGCTAGAAAAGGATGACTGTTGGATTCCTCGTGTTTATTGCCCTCCTTTTGTTCACATTTACATCGTTCTTGTTACTGAGAAATTAATACTCTATCCGTTTTAAAATATAAGACATATAATTTTTTCAAATTTATTACAAAATATAAAATGTGAGTCTGAATTTAATGGCTCTCTTTTGCTCTCATTTATCTTCCGTCTTTCTTCAACATTCATGAGTAAACATCCATCCACACTAATATCTCTCTTATTCCAAAGATATTAATGATTTTTTAAAATAATATTACTTTAATAAAGAAGTAAAAATATGAATAGTAAAAAAAATTACAAAAATGGGCTACTGCTGCCATTTGAAATGATGAAATATCCTTGTCACCATTAGAACAGTCTTTGCTACCATTGGAAAGAATTTGAAATTTATAAAATATTATTTATATAGAGAGAATTCAGCTTCAAATTTTAGTGGATTTCACGAATTTTTTTTGGTAATAACTTTAAGTGTCCGCGTGGTTTGGAATGCGAATTTGGAAAAGATAATGAAATATAAGTAGAGAATACGAGATCAGCAGTGCAATTTGGAATGCGAGTTCGATGGCGCAATAACACAAACAGCCCCCTTCGGAGCGAAATGACAAAAATATTTTGGTTTAAGGTTGTCACACGTTGTTGTCCCGATTGTATTGTTTGTAGAACCGATTGCTTTCAAAAAAGAGTACGAAATTTTAAATAGACAATGTTGATGGTGTAAAACCGAACACAAATGTGAGGCGGACGTCGGTCGTGCTCACAGCCCTCGTCCACAAAGCGAAGCGTAACACAAGGATTTATCTGAGTTCGGGGTCGGGAGGACCGCCCTACTCTGTCGGTGGCTGCTTGAGGGATTCGAGGATCCCTCCGAAGGCTCACCTGGTGACTTGCTTATATGTATTGCTTCAAGAGTCCTCTCCCCTCAAGGAGGGATACAAAGGGGTATTTATAGGCTCCCAAGCCTGTACAAAAGACCAACATACCCCTTGGGGGTTGGTTACTATGTGAATACATGAGAGGGTATTACAGTCTTTTATGAGTACAACAATATTTCTTGGACCTGCACGCGCGTCTGCTGCAAAGCGGACCCCACATCTAGGAGGGATGAATTATTCTTCCAACAGTAGCCCCCTATCCCTCTGGCGTTTTCCTGTCCCTTGACGATCTAGGAGAAGCGTCAAAGGGACAGTGTTGAATTGAGCCTTCAATACGGAGGGCAGTCTTGAATCGCACCAGTCGTTAAGACATCATGACTTTGGTCCAAAGGATGATCTATAAGAGTTCCTTTTTTTGTCTGTTTTCTTTCTCTTGGATATGGGTCCCTTTGCCACTGATTCGATGCAGTCTGCGTAGTTGCTTTTCTACATAATTTTTTTCTTCCTGTGTCCTCGTGTGAACCAACAGAGACTATTTAATGCACTGATACATCACCAAATGGGCGGCTGTAGAGATAGCAGCAAGTCATCGGACCGAGCACTGTGGACACAGGGCCGACCTTGAACCAAGCGCCACGGAGGGGAACCCAAGGTATGCAAGTCTTTTATTCTCTCTCTTCCATTATCCCTTCACCTGTTGGATTCTTCTAGCTTCATTTCTTTCTTTCCCTGACCTCCAACCGAGCGCCAGTCCTTCCTTTCTTCCCCTGTGCACCCTCTCCTCCGTTCTTGTTTTTGCCGATGGAGACCTTGGCTTGGCCGGCGCCGCCTTCATGCCTGGCGCCGTTTCTTGGCCCGCCTCCCTGCGACCGCCGGTGCCGCCTCCGTGCCAGGCGCCCCTTCTTAGCCCGCCTCGTGAATCTCTGAAACCCCTTTTCTTGGCACGGCTCCGCGTTAGCGGTGTAGCCTCCGTGCACAGCCTCGGCAGCGTGCTCGGGACTCGGTCTCGGCTTGCTCCAGATCCCAGTGGCTCAGATCCGGTCGCTCGCCTCGGGCTCGTGCGGCCCGCGTGGTCCATCTCCGCCCGGCTCGAGCCAGCCGTGCCTCTCTTGGCGCTGCGCCGCTGCCCGGCAGCCCGGCGGCGGCTCCGCGCCGACTCCCTAGCGCTGCGGCCGTGCGGACCGCCGCTCGGCCTCTCCCTCCGTCGCGGTGGCTCTCGCGACCTCGCGTGGTCTAGCTCCACCGACTCTGAGCCCGCGCCGTGCCTCTCTGGGCGCTTGTGTTGCTGCCATCGCCCGACCGGCGGCTCCGGCTCACAGTGCAGCGCGGCGAAGCGGCGAAGCGCGGCAGCAGTGCCTTGGCGCTTGGCGCCAAGCGAGGCTCTCTGTCTGGCGCTTCGATGGCGAGTGCTTTCGGTCCAGTCTGGCGCTTCGGTGCAAGCGCCTGGTCTGGCGCTCCAGTCTGGCGCAGGTGCAAGCGTTGGTCTGGCAGCTGTCTGGCGCTTCGGTCTGGCCTTCGATGGTGGCGCTTCAGTCCCAGCGCAGGCGCTTCAGTGCCAAGCGCCTGCAGTCTGCCAGCCAAGTCTGGCCTTCAGTGTAAGCGCTTCAGTGCAGGCCAGCCTGGGTCTGGTCTGGCCTTCGGTGCGGCCCTGGTGCGGCGCCAGTGTAGCGTTCCCTTGCCTTTTGCTGAGCCCTTTTGCTAAAGCACTCTTCTAACCAATCTCAGCATTCTTGTTTGTCATTTACAGCTTTTTGCATGCCCATGTGCTCATGTGGTTGGTTGGATTAAATCTGGCAAATGCGACTTTGGCCTGACTCACCTCTGGGTGGAGTTACGGACAAGGCCATTGATAAGCGCCTTGGTGTGGGCTGTCAGGGTGTATACTTCATGGTCTGAGTTTGACTCCCAGCCAGGGCGCAATGTTTTCCTTTGCATACCTCAGTGGTGCTAGCGGCTTGTGTAGCCTCTGTGACCTGGGTTCGAATGCTAGTCTTGGTGCTGGATTATTTTTTTTTTGTTTTATTTTTTGAGATGGGCAATCCCAGACACTGACGCAACCCCTTTCTTAATCTTGTTTCTTTGAGATGGGTGATGCGGCCCATTTGTTCGGAATGGCCATTGCGCAATGTTTGTGAAGTGAATGATGTTGCCTTTTGAATGTTTATGCCTGTGATTGTGTTAAATATACTTGGAGCAACCTGCCATGAGAAGCACTTAATCTGAGGCGCTCCATTTCTTTGTGAACTTCCTTGATGATTGTGAGGCCAAGGATCACTTAACTAGTATAGATGCATAATTTCTTCTGACATGTTTTAGTGTTCTAGTCTCATTTTCTGTGTGTCATGGCCTCATGGGGGTATCCTAATCTGCCGGCCTGATGATTAGCAAGTGCTCTCGACATGCGTTGTGTCAACCATAAGGTTTCGGTGACGTCTAAAAAACACTCAGTTGGCCCAAACTACCAACGAACCGGTACTACCACAGTTTGAGCACATAAAATCCCCACATGCACACAAACAAGACGCACACGCATGCCTTGTGGATTCATTTCCACCAAGCAAGGCTAAATGGGCTCCGGGAATGGATGTGTAGACACAAAGTTATGAGGGCTTTTATGAGTGAGTGCGCTTTCTGCTTTGTTGTTGGTGTTCGGGAAATTATACTTCTTCTATAATCGTATGTGCATACTAATGTTCCTTTGCATATTGCTTATCTATCTTCCACCTTGCTGGTGTTGTAGGTTTTGCTATTATGACCAAGGATTGTGACCTCTTCCGTCGAGGAGGGGGAGACAAGAACCAGGCCAAGGTGGTCGGGACTGACCCGCCATGTGATGACCTTGATGAGGACGTCGATATCCTTGGTGACAGTCCTGACAAGACGGCTCTTGTGGGAGTCGAGCCTCTCTCTCTCTCTAAGACGGAGAAAGCAGCGTTGGTGGCACCTGGGAGCCACCTTACACTGAGTGATGTCCGATGGCCAGGACCGGACGAGCGTCCCTGCCCTCCAAAGGGGTACATTGTTGCGCTTAAAGCTTGGTTTGAGGTCGGCCTGGGGCTTCCGATTCATCCCTTCATCCGGACGCTTGTGAAGCACTATCAGGTGGAGCTTTCGCACTTCTCGCCCAACCTTCTCGCTAGGGTGAGGGTGTTCTTGTGGCTGTGCGAGACGGCCCTCGAAGGCAAGCGTCTGAAGCCCTCATTGCGACTTTGACTACTTCTTCCATCTCCGTGATCGAGCAGGAGGTTCGGACCGCTAAACTCGCCGGGTCTCGACTATTGAGACCAGGCGAGTATCCTGTTCATGCTACCAAATACAACTGGATTAGATCACGGAAAGAGGTGGTTTTACTTGAAGGTGGAGGGCTTTTCATACACCGCGATCATCCCAAGATTACCGGGGCGCCTATCACGAGATTCCTCCTCTCTCGGATCCGATCGGGAGTTGGTTAGTGCTTCGTCCGAGGTCCATAAGTGGAGGCGGCGTCAAGGGACTTGATGGAGAGATGACCCTTCCGGTGTCGACCCTTTGATTGACAAGAACCGCGACTACTTGAAACTCTCCAAGAGCAAAGGTAGGCACGGCTTGGTCGGTTTGCTTATTTACTTATGGTTTGCCCCTGATTTGTGAGTTTGATACAACCTTTGAACTTTGTGCGATGCCGGTCGCTCTCCCAAGAGGCGATTGAGGAGGCATTGGATCCTCGGGAGATGACCATTACGAGTCTGAGGCCCTTGAGGAGGTTGGCATCTTCGATGGTCGGGGGTGTAATAGCATTGCCAACAACTTTAAGTTGGTGATGCCTCCCCGAGGCAAGCCGGTCCCTGATCCGTCGAAGAAAAAAAAAGGCCAAGGTGTTGGATCCAGAGGGCACTGCCAGGGACCTTCCTCGGAAGGTCGGTGGCAATGAAGCCCTCCGCCGCAGAGGCGAGGTTTCCCTCTGCGGGAGGCGGCGTCTCTGGCCTGGTGACTCGGGTCCTGGTGCTCCCAGTACCGCACACCCTCCTTCGAGGCATCTTCCGCCTCCTGCTGCCCCTGGCCATGCTTCGCGTAGGGAGAAGCCTCAAGATCTTAAGGCACTTCAGAGGTCATCTTTGCAGAAGAGGAAGAGGGAGCCCTCTAGCGGTGATCACTCTCGTGTTCCCACCATCGAGCCCGAGCGCATGGTTGCTGGGAAGCCTTCTCAGGGTCGCAGGACTTCTCAGGCCACATCCTCTTCTTCGGGTTCCAGCTCTGCATCTCCCACCGGCTCTAGTGCTGCCGGGTCCCTCGTTCGCAGGGTGGAGGAGCAGTTGGAGGAGGGAGAGTTGGGGCCGACCCCTCGTGGTGGTTCAGGGGCACCCGTCGTCCAGCATTGCGACGCCTTCGATTCTCTCTTCGGCGCCGATGAAGGTTAGGTGCCTTTTTATTTTTGTCTACCTTTCTTCATTTGTTGCTCATTAATGTTTTCTGTTTGTCAGATGTCGCCGAGGTAGGAGCACAGGCTGGTGATGCTGGTAATGTTGTGCCCCAGGCTCGGGGCCTTCTGGGCCCAGGAGGAGAGAAGCCCCCTCCTGGCCTCGAAGTTAAGGTGCACGAGGATCGTGATGAGGCCGCGAGCCATTCCTCCAGTGCGTTGCCTTCCTATGCTATCCCGCTCATTGATGATGACGATGCAGCAGCATCGATCCGCCGTCTAACCGAAGGGCGTGTCGACAAGTACATGGCTCGTTTTCGCGATACGCGAGACGTTGGAGAGTTCTCCCAACTCCTCAAGGATCGGCTGGGTACCGCTATAAATCTCTACTTCCAGGTACTTTTATGGTTATCACCTTCCTCTGCCCAATACTTGCTTTTCAGTCATCCTCTAACACTGGCATTTCGCATGCTCCTTGCAGGCCACTTCCATCTCTAACATCATCAGGATGAAGCCCCCCGAATTATTGAGGAGATGTTTCAGGAGGCGGCAGCTGAGGCTCGGCGGAGTGCCCCGCCGTTGGATGATGACAGGTTGAAGTTAGTAGAGGAGAAGCTGAAGGTTGTAGAGGAAAAACTGCGGATTACTGAAGATAAGTTGAAAACTACTGAGGAGGAGTTGAAAGTTTCCGAAGAGGAGGCTAGAGTCATCCGCCATGTGAACGTGAGCTTGGAGGAGGACGTGACCAAGGCCTGGCGTGGCTGAATCACTTCTTCGAACTCCAGGAGATCACCGTAGCTGCCCAGAGGTCCTTGGAGAGCTTGGGAGCTAAAATTACTCCAGTCCCATCTGGGGTGACGAGGCGAGAGGTGTGGGTTCCTCTCCTTGAGGAGAGATTCGTCTGCTCGCCCAGATCGCCGAGGGCCGGAGCGATCCTTTGCCACTGGCGGCTTTGGCAGTGGGGCTCTCGCCATTCCCATCGTTCGACGGTTTAGGCAAGGAGGTCTTGCGAGGCCTCGTGGCTCCTTCACTCTGAGGTGAAGAAGGCGTCCCCGAGGAGCGAGCCATCTTGAGGCCCCTTGCGACGAGTTTGTGAAGAGCGTCGCTTCATCCACGGCCCGAGAGTTCATCGCCTTCCCAAAGAAAGCGGCGTGGCGTACAGTACCGACGATATGACTTCTGCCGATATGCTCTCCTTTGTAGAGACTCTGTAGTGGCGCTCTGTTTTTGGTAGATAAGTTAGGCCCGAGAGCTCATGTAGCCTTCACCACAAGAGCATGGTTACGTTTGCATTTGCATCTTTTATGAAAATGACATGACTATGTTATGCTTTATTCAGGACATGTTTAAGAAGGTGATTGGCATCAAATATAAACGATGTGCGCGGAGAGGCCCAGCGCCTAGCCGATCGAACCCTGCCCTATGAGGATAGCCCATGGAGGGTGAGCGTTTTTAGCCTTGGGTGTGGTCGTCGTAGGGCGCCCCAATCTCTAGATAGGTTCCCTTCCCGCTCTAGCCTTAGCTAGGCGAGGCAACCGGGAGTATATAGACACCCTTTGAAAGGTGTTAGTGCCTTTCTTGTGAGGCCTTTGGTATGCCAGGTGTAATAAGGGCACGCTTACGTGCTCACTAAGAGGGCATGCCTCTTAGGACCTGTAAATGTCTATGGTTTGTATGACTGTTTTGCTCGCAGATATATACTCCCGAGGGATGTGAGTGTCTTAGGCACGGTTGGCCTTTGCTTGCGCTAGAGCAAGGCGAGGAGTGACCCGGAGGTCGTTCGGCGCGTAGCCTGGAGGCTGAAGGGGGACTAATCCTTAGCACATCCATAGACTTGGGCGCTAGGCCCAGCAGTCACTTGCATACAGGTCGGCGGGGAGACAAGCCGCCATAGCAGAGGCGGTGGGTGCTCAAGCTGCCTAGGTCTTAGTTAGGGGAGACCACAGGGATCGTGCGCCCTACACATCACGGGGGTGACGCCCTTTGTAAGGGAAGGGTTAACGATAGCTTGAGTGTGCTAAGCGAAACTTATGAGATTACTGGGTAAGGACAACTCCTTAACAGCAACGTGTTAGGAGCAAGTCCTTACCTTACATACACCCACAAAACAAGCGTGTCCCTTAACAGCCGCGTGTTAAGGGACTACCACGGAATCGTGGCCCGCCCCTTAACAGCAGCGTGTTAAGGGACTACCATGGAATCGTGGCCCGCCCCTTAACAGCAGCGTGTTAAGGGACTACCATGAAATTGTGGCATAATTGCATACGTAGAGGGATCGTGCCGGAACCTCATGTCTTCATTTCATTGAGCAAGATGGTGTTTACACATCGATAGGTGCCACGGAGGGCTTACAATAGAGTTTTAAGCGTAAAACTTGCAGAGCTTGTCTGCGTTCCATGCATCTTAATTTGTTTGTCTTCGGGGTAGCTAGGTATGGCGCCTAGTCCTAGGGCCGAGGAGCAGTGTGAGGGCCTTCCAGCTTGGGGTGAAGCTTCCCTTGAGCTGTCGGTCGGTGACCCTTTGAGCACAAGGTCGCCAGGAGGAAAGCGTTCCTCACCTGTTGTTGTAAAGCAGTGGCCTCCTGCTTGTAAGCAGCATGCTTAAGGAGGGCTTGGTCGCGGATCTCCTCAACGAAGTCCACCTCAATCCTGTGGTTGTCCTCGTTTTGGGTGAAGTCAATAGGTGATGGCCCTGAGAGCATTTCCACTCGGAGGGAGCAGTGGTGGATTTCAGCGGGGAGGACAGCTTCTGCCCCGTACACGAGCGAGAATGGAGTCCTCCCAGTGGCACGGCTAGGAGTCGTGCGTAATCCCCACAGGACGCTGAGGAGCTCCTCCGTCCATGTTCCTCTCTTGAGGGCACTTGCCTCGAGACGATGTCGTATGCCTTGTAGAATTAGCCCATTAGCTCTTTCCACAGCCCCGTTAGTTTTTGGATGAGCCACCGATCACGAAGCAAAGGGTGGTCCCAATGAGTCGTGAAATCCTGAAGGAGGAGGCATCAAAGTAGTCCGTTGTCCTTTGTGAGTTCCTTGGGAACCCGGCGACACAATATTCTTCCAAAAGAACTTTTATGCGGGCGAGATGTGATGGAGGCCAAGGGTTCGCCTCCACCCATTTGGTGAAGTAATCCTTGATACCACCACATGCTTGTAGCCCCTTGCGGTGGGAATGGCCCGGCAGTCCATTCCCCATCAGACAAGCAACAAGTGTCGGTATGGTGCAAAGAGGGCTAGCGAGGCGTTGTGGTTGGATGCCATCCTTTGGCACCTTGCATGCTTTGAGGGCGTCGAGGGCATCTTGCACCATCGTGGGCCAATAGAAGCCTTGACGGAGGACTTTTTCTTGCGATTGCCCTTGGCGCAATGTGAGAGCGCAGAGGCCCTCATGCATATCAAGGAGAGAAATGCCTTCTTCTCTTGTGACACACTTGAGAAGGCGGATGCTCGCTTGTAGAGCTTTCCTTCAATGATCACATAAGCCTTGGCTTTGGAGAGTAGCCTACAGGCCATTACTGCATCCTCAGGCTCCTCTTCTCCCTGTATGCATTTGATGATGGGGGTCATCCAGGAGGGAGGAAGGACTGAAGTCTCGTTGACTTCTGGGGGTTGTTCAGGACCAGCCACTTCTTCCACTGATGGCGTTTTTAGTACCTCAAAGAAGACTTCTGGAGGAAGGGGTTCCTAAGAACCTGCGGCACGAGCCAGGCGGTCTGCTCAGTGATTATCTTCGCGGGGTATCCGACGAGCTTCGAGTCCAGCAAAGTGGTACTCCATCTTCCTCACTTTGTCCAGGTATTTGGCTATTTTTTGATCGAGGCATTGATATGTTTTATCCATCTAATTGACAATCAACTGGGAATCCCCTAAGATGAGGAGGCGTCGGACACCCATGGCCTTAGCCAGGCGTAGACCCAAGAGTAATGCTTCATACTCGGCCATATTGTTTGTGGGGTTGAAGGATAAGTGAGCCGCGTACTCAAGTGCCTTCCCTTCTGGACTTACTAAGACAACCCCTGCACCCCCTCCTGTCAGACGCTTGGACCCATCGAAGTATAATGTCCAATGCTTGCTAGGGGTGTTTATGGTGTTTGCTGGTGCTTCATGGTCGGCTGGGGGCACGGCCCATTCAGCCACGAAATCGGCGAGGATCTGAGATTTGATAGAAGTCCTGCCCACGAGCTTGAGGGAAAAAGGTGCTAGCTCCGTGGCCCATTTTGCTATCCTTCCTGTGGCCTCTTTGTTCCCCATCACCTCATTGAGGGGGTAGCTTGTTGGAACAGTGATAGAATGTCCCAGGAAATAGTGACGAAGCTTTCTTGAGGCCATGAGTAGAGCATAGCATATTTTCTCTATTTCTGTGTACCTTGTCTTTACTTTGCCAGAGCTTGTGACATAATATCTGGGGTGTTGAACTCCTTCTTTTTCCTTGACTAGGACGGCGCTCACCGTGACAGGGGTTGCAGCGAGGTATAGGAGTAGCACATCTCCTGGTCTTGGACTTGTGAGGAGCGGAGGGGCTCCCAGGTAGGCTTTTAGGTTTTCGAAGGCCTTCTGGGCTTCGGCGGTCCATAGGAAGCCTTCAAGCCTACGGAGAATCTTGAAGAAGGGGAGGCCCTTTTCCGCCGAACGTGACAGGAAGCGTCCGAGCGCGGCCATGCGCCCCATGAGGCGTTGGACATCTTTGGTGGAGCGGGGCGGTTCCATGTCAAGGATTGCGCGAATTTTTTCAGGATTTGCTTCGATCCCCCGCTGTGAGACAAGGAAGCCTAGGAGCTTTCCTCCCTTCACCCCGAAGGTGCATTTTTTAGGGTTTAGCTTGACACTAAACTTGCGAAGGTTGACGAATGTCTCTCGGAGATCTTCAATATGTGACGAAGCTTGAAGGCTTTTTACAACAGCGTCATCGACATAAACCTCCACATTGCGACCTAGTTGGTCCTTGAGGATGAAAGAGCGAGGCTGGAAAGTGGCTCGGCATTCTTCAACCCAAAGGGCATCTGCAGTAGTGAAAGCGCTATGGGGGTGATGAAGCTTGTTTTTTTCTCGTCTTCTTTTGCCATGTGGACCTGATGATACCCTGAGTATGCGTCCAAAAAACTCATCAACTCACACCCAGCGGTGGAGTCGACGAGTTGGTCAATGCGCGGGAGTGGGTAGTCATCCTTTGGACATGCTTTGTTGAGGTCGGTGAAGTCGATGCACATGCGCCACTTGCCGCTAGACTTTTTTACCAAAACAGGATTAGCTAGCCATTCTGGATGCCAAACCTCCCGAACGAGGCCGGCCTTTGAGAGCTTGTCAATTTCATCTTTAATTGCCTGACACCTTTCTTCAGAGAGTTTCCGAAGCTTTTGCTTTACTGGAGGGCACTCAGGTCTCACTGCGAGGTGATGCTGGATCACCTCTCGAGGGACGCCTGTCATGTCTGACGGGGTCCAAGCGAACACGTCAGCACTGGATTTTAAGAACTTCATGAGCTCCTTCTCCACTTCCCTTGGGAGATCGACCCCGACCCTAAAAATGAATTGCTTGCATATACCAAGAGTCGTGCCGATGCAGGTCCCCTCGAGCAAGGCTTAAGACTGACATCTCATTGGGGGGATACGTCCTTGGCGTGCCCTGGTGAGGGAAGCGAGCATGCTCCCCCGCTCGACTCCTCAGCCTCGAGAAAGTTGATGTCGCCGAAGTTAGTTGCCGCTTTGTGGTATAGACAGCGAGCTAAGTCTTGATCACCTCTTACGGAGATAACCCCGCGAGGACCCAGCATCTTTAAGCACAAATAGTTTTGATGGACCGCCGCGCAGAAGCGGTTGAGGGTTGCCCTTCCCATGATAGCATTGAATGGGGACTCGATGTCAACGACATCGAACCTGACGGCTTCCGTGCGGTGATTTTCCTGTGTTCCGAATGTCATGAGGAGTTCGATCCTCCCAAGGGGTTGAATGGATTTTCTGATGCGAAACCGGTGAGAGGCCGATCGGATGGTAGCGAGGATGCCATGATGATATCCTCCGTGACTCCCACGGTTCCTTGGCGCACTTGGTATAGTATATCTGCAGAGCTTCCTCCGTCGACAAGGATGCGGAGACCTCGCAATTGGATATTGTGGCGGTTAGTAAGAGGGCATCATCATGAGGGAACCTTAAGCCTTTGCATCCTCATTTGTGAAGCTAAGGGGATGTTTGCCCACTTGGGAGGGGCGCTTTGAGGAGCCACCCCTCGACATTGACCTCCGGGCGTAATCCTTTCGGCGGGCGCTTTGGCGCATGCCCGAGGCGAGAGCCCCTATTATGACATTTACTTGTCTTTGCGGTGCTTGGAAAGGAGTTCATGCTCGGCATCTGCGAGTCTTTGCCTGGGGTAGATCGCCAGGCTTTGTCTTTGAGGCGGTGGAATCGCTGAAGGGCATCGCCTCTGCAGTGGGGCGTGGTGGCGCGACTGTGGCGCACTTCGGGCTGCGTTTGAGAAGCTTCGCTATTTCAGCGGCATCTTGGCGGCACTCATTTGTATCATGCCCACGCATCTTGTGGTAGGCACACCAGTCCGCCTCCTTGATTTGGGTCGCCTTTTTTCATTCTTGCTTTCGCCAGCGCCCCTTCGATGGGCTTTAGGCCCCGATTCCTTCTTGGGTCCTCTAGTGGAGTTGTTCCCCACGCCTCATGAGGTGTCGCCGGTCATGACGAGGACTTTGGAGTCGCGTCTGCCACCGGGTTGATCTCTCCGGTCCTTGCCCCTCTTTCCGGAGGAGCCTTTTGACCTCCTCCCTAGGGAGACACTTTCGTCCTGCGGGCGAAGTCCCTTCTTGTCCAGGTCATCTTCTTCTCTCCGGGCGTATTTTTCCACCTCGAAGAGCTCATGGGTCGTCCTCGGGGATCTCTCCCAAAGCACGCGGTTGAGTTCTCCTGAGCGACCCTTCTTGCAAGCATTGATGACCGTTGAGTGCAGGGCATCCGCCACTTGGCTTCTCACCTTAGAGAAGCGTTTAAGAAATTCTCTTGTGGACTCACCCTTTTGTTGCTTAACAGTGAAGAGCTGGTTGGGGAGCATAGGGCGCTTATAGCTTCCTTGGAAATTTGCGCTGAACTCTTCCCTCAGCTGGTCCCAAGAATAGATGGAGCCTTTCTTTTGGTTAAAGAACCAGGAACGCGTTGTTCCGGAGAGGAACAACGGGAGGCAGTTGCACATCTCTACTTCTCCACCTCCCCGGCCAATGCAAGTGGAGTATACTTCTAGGAATTGTAGGGGGTCAGAGTCCCCATCATAAGGCCCGAGGTTAGGCTGGCGGAACTTTGGTTGGAAAGGAGTTTTGCAGATATCTCTTGCGAGGGGGTTCCCAGTCTCCGGGATGCCCTTGTCCTTCGTGGCGCTGCGGTGATAAGCGTCGAAGCGGTGCGCGACGGCAGTGGCGGGCTCTCTCGAGGTGGAGGAGCTAGATGCCTGCCAGTGGCGGCGATGGTGCAAGCGTATCGGTGAGTTGGAGCACCCGCGCCGACTTACAGCTTGATCAGGTCGGGAAATTAGTGATTCAATACCCATTTCTTCACGGCGGTGGCGACCATGCTCCCCAGCGGATCTGATTGGTGGCACGGGGACACGCCTAGTGCCCGCAGAGTACATGCCCTTCTGACCGCCTTGGCTACAACCTCCTTGATGTGAATCCCTGCGGCTTGGCGAGTGCCCTTGGGCTATGATGGGCGGAATGGTTCGCTCGCCTGAAGGTGCTGGAGGTGGCACAGGAGATGGAACATGTTTTGGTCCTACAGGCTCCTTAGTCGTCCCTGGCCATGTAGCGCCTTGGGGATGGAGCCCAGCACTTACTGGGGGGAGCTGGTTCACCATCTCCGGGTGCAGGCGTATTTGCCCAGGTGGAGGAGCTTGGAGGGGAGGTCGTGGAGCGCCCGTTCCAAGGGGTATGAACTCAGGCCTCGGAGGCTGGGGCGACGGGATGAATTGCAATGGAAAGGGCTGAGCTCCTCCCCATCTAGAGTTTGGCGGGTGCATTGGCCAGTAAGGAGCCCCATTCATCACCGCGGCGTGGGCGAGTGGAGGGAGGTTGTAAGGATGTCCCCCTGGCCCTCCTCCGAGGAAAATTCCCCACGCGTCCGGGTCAGTGGCCACTTGAACTGAGGGCGGTGCTGGGAGCGGGGAGACGTGCTGAGGACCGCTGAGAGTACGATATGTGGCCATCATGTAGTCCACCACCTGCCTTGCGGTTGCCTCCACCATTGCTTTGCAATTAGCGGCGTCGAGCCCCCCAGGAGCGCTGGATGGCCCTGGAGCTTCAACAACATTTCGGGCCTCTTGCCTCGGCCGGACCGAGTCACCGGTGCAATGGAGGTGGGGATGCTTGCGCCCAGAATGCGAGACGTTGGGCGTTATGCTCCGGGATGAACACTCCGATCTCGAAGATAACCCATGCCTTGGGCTTCCGGGAACGGACGATCGTCATGAGGCTCCCTATGCCCTGGAGCAAGAGGGGCCTCGTGGACTTGAGTACTTCTTGGTAGGAGCCATAGCCTTCGTTGATTAGCTACGCCCCTACGGCCGGGCGCCAATGTTGATGGTGTAAAAACCAACACAAGTAAGAGGGCGGACGGCGTGCATGCGGGCCTACGCCCACAAGAGCGAAGCACAAGGATTTATCTGAGGTTGGGGTCCGGGAGGACCGCCTACTCCTATCGGTGGCTGCGGGGATTCGAGGATCCTCCCAAGGCTCACCTGACCCGCTTGTATGTATTGCTTCAAGAGTCCTCTCCCCTCAAGGAGGGATACAAAGGGTATTTATAGGCTTCCAAGCTCATGCATAAAGACCAACATACCCCTTGGGGTTGGTTACTATGTGAATACATGAGAGGGTATTCAGCCTTTTTATGAGTACAACAATATTTCTTGGACCTGCACGCGCGTCTGCTGCAAAGCGGACCCCACATCTAGGAGGGATGAATTATTCTTCCAACAGACAAAATATTTGGGAATAAAATTTGAAAGACTTCATAATTTAATTGTGAATTACATGGCGCTCAGGGTTTGATTACGCGCATTAGAAACGACAGCATGGACGAATCAACAAACCAGAAAACACATACGATACATGTGCACCTTTTTGGAATCGAAAAAGGTGGATTGGAATGAAGTTAATTAGTCATGGCGGCCCATCGGTCCCTTTCCCTTGTCTCAGGACTGCCTACGGCGACAGTCAGTCTCAAAGTCAACCATGTTCTACGAGACATGATATCAGAACGTAAGGCCAAATGAATAATCAGGATGCAAATTGAACATAACTTACCTCTTCGATATGGAGTGTGCCCAGGCAACGAGGAGCTCTAGGATGGCCATCTGTCTCACTCGCAAGAGCCTTCCCCTTGTCCGCCACGAGCTTGGCCCGATCGTACTCAACTTCCTATTCGAGGGTCCTCCACCACCACTCTGCTTTCATGGCCTCCTCCGATGCCTTTTTAATAGGGTCGGGTACGTAAGGTTTCTAACGTTCGAAGGTATCGGGTCGCTTCGCGTAGTTGAATATGTACTTCTGCTGGATGAACACCCTATCGTACATGTCCAGGCAGTTGATCCATTGGAAGAAGTTGAACTGCATCTCCTGCTGCTATTATGTGCGGATGAAGTTAGCAAAATGTGGAATACAATGTAAGATGTGAAAAATATATGTGTGTGTAAGATTCTCTTACGAGGATATTCTTGCACGTGTAGTACTCACGAGTGGCACTCGCCGGGTGTATGGACTGAATGATCTTCGTCAGTTCTTCACACACACATTGTGGTCGTGGAAAGTCAGGCGGTACCAGCGCGTCCTTCATATAACAATCCGGGTAGGATTTAGCCCTCTCGACAAACCACTTGCACTTCCGTAACATCTTCACATAGAAGTCGAACGTCTCCTTCCTATCTGTTCTATGAAACAAGTTGGAGTAAAGTGTTGGGTGTAATATTCCAAAAAATTGGAGTTCTTTTGAAGCCTTTAAAAATACTAGTAAGGTGTCTATGTGTTGCAACGGAATGAAAGAAAGGTAACGGAATGAAAGAAAGGTAAGAGGTTGATACATAAGACTTGCTGACAAACTTGGCAGACCCATCTCAATCTTGAATTCAGGCAGGACCTCTCTCTTACTCCGACAAGTTTCTGTTTAACATCGTATCTGCAATCTTCAAACTGTACCTCTGCGCCAAGGCATAAAATGTCAGCATCAGCCTGAGTGCCACAGATAATTTTTTTTTCTTTTATTAAGAATCATCATCAGTTTTCAAGCTCATATGTAGATGAAACAAAAGGATTGGCTCACCCTCCAATGTCGATTGGCGAGCACGTCATCACTCCTGCATGTAATGTTTCACGTAAGCTAGCTAGCTAGCTTGTTGGTGCTCATTGTATTATTATTGAATTTTCACACACACAATTTTGCACATATACATATGCTTCCCTATTGTCCAAACCAAGCGTATACTAACGCACACATGATAAACTTCAAGCTAAAAACCAGATTAGCACCTGCAAAAAACAACAAACATAATGAAAAAGCCCATGACATGAATCTGGATGAGGCAGACCACAAGAGTAAACATTAACACCACTACATATCAACGAAAATCCAACACCAAATCGTTGTTGCACTAAACGAACAAAAGTCGCATGGTCCAGAGCAGAAATGCAATTATAGTGTTACATGAGCTGGTGCTAAAATATATACAGTTCATATCACGACCCAAAGCAAGGAGACCACTTCAATCCAGTTACAAAGACTCGCAACCCTTCTTTCAAGTTACAACAATCCAGGCACGCCAAACTCTTCCACCAAAACCACACCCATGCTTAGATTAGATCAGCAACATTCATCGGCATTTCATCAATTTGCATGCTATAGTACTGCTCAATGTCTCTCAGTATGCAGATGTAATATGTGATTATAAGATCTTTGTCATCACGGTCTTTTTTCCCGACAGTTGTCTTTGATCCAGGGTTGTTAGCATCAGCGGAAGGATCTTACAGGCAGACCTGCTACTTAGAACAACGAGGTCCCTCCTGAGGGTAGGTGACCCAAAGCTTGCAGTTCCTTTAGAGTACTTGCCAGCCAGTCCAAGCCCTCATAAAGACCATCACCTTTGAAGGCACAAGAGCCTTGGATGTGCCAGATGCGATTCTTCAAATCATAGAGGCCAAGGCCCTCTTCATTGCCCCCTTTATGACAGAACAAGAAAAATTACATTAAGAAAGGAGCAGCATAGATAGTTCTAGAGGGTGTGTCCTAGATAAAATGCACAAGAGAGATAGCAAATCTATACGTTGTCATCTATTTGTTCACCTATCATCCTTAACAACAAGTGGCAACCTGCATCCTATAATGACTTGTTTGATGACAGACGGTGTGGAAATACAAATCTTTGAGGGGGAGATCCTGCAAGACATTAAGGGTCCCAGATAGTTGATTATCTTGCATGTGCCTGTGAAATAGAAGGTCATGAAACAATGTAAAAAAGAGGGGGGGGGCAAAACAAGACAAGAAAATAGTTGTAGACTTACAATGTAGTCAATGATGACAGGCTTCCCAATGAAGGTGGTAATGGACCACTGAAGTTGTCAGAAGAAATATCCCTATATCAGTTAACCCCTTGGCCCCCAACCCCCCTCTAAGAAAAAGAAATAAATGAGATACTCTCAGGTGTATGGGCAAGTGCGCATGAAGAGTAAGGAGAAGTGTGAAGAAAAAACTAAAAAGAGAGAGAAATATGATGATCTTACAGATTTACAAGTCCAATGGGCGAATCAAAAGCATCTAGCAGTTTTCCATCAAGATGGTTATCATTGAGTGACCGAGAAAAAGGCAGATCATGAGTGAGCCAAAGACATAGAGAAAACAAATGCATCTGGCTCTTTTGCTTAGGAAGGAAAAACAAGAAATTACATGTCTGTTAAACTCCGAAGTTTTGATAATGACATCGAGATGCTTCAAATGAGTTGGTTATCGGAGAAAAGCTGCGATGAAGGAACAAAAGATCATCCCATCATCTAATCATAAGAATTAAAGGACACGAAAAAAGGGAAGAATGGCACATACAAATGTTGCGATGTAACTGGTAGATCTTGGTATAGTTCCACCGATATTGTTGTTGCTAAGATTTCTACAACAAAAGAAAAGTAAATACTTGCAAAGCTTGATCGGGATACGAGTTGGACAACATAACTTCGCCAATATATAAATCGTGAAGAGAAATTCCTAATTCACTCATGGAACATTATGACAGATAATTAGATGACACAACCATCAACCATGAATGAGGAATAAAAGCGATAATAAAGCCCTTACATTGTGGTTATTGAAGTGAAGTTCCCAAAGCTTCCTAGCTATCCTCCCAAATTTGCAGCATTGAAAATTCTAAAAACAATGAGCCGATAAAAGCACAAAATATAAAAAGTTTCTACGAGGAAAGGAATCACAAAGAAGAATTGACTTACATTGAATCTATATTTGAGCCGATACATACAACGCCCTGCCAACGCTCACTGCAGGGGTCTCCACCATTTGCAGTCTATCCGGGAAGAGTTGGGGATCCAAGAGCAACATGCAACCCATTTATAGCAGAAACTGCACGTAAAAGTGAAAGGTAAAAAAAACAAGCCATTAGTAATGAACCAAATGCTCTCTAACATGGCTTCACATCAAATCATGATAAATTCTAATGTACTTAATCAAATGTATCTACATGTACAAGTACAGGGCTGAATGTGTAAAAGGATCAGTCAATTTGAGTACATGGAAATAGAATACAGCATTGTACTAAAAACAATGAGCACATTGCTGTGAAAAACACACTCATTTAGTCATTCACGTCCACCAACTTCCCACAACTGAGACCCCAGTTGGCATCAACGATTATTAGGGACGAGACTGTAAGTGCGACTAAGATCAAAGGTCTCATCTACGACAAGTAACCTAACCAATATTCCATCTCCATATACTGCATTTTCCAACTGCCACCAAATCCTAACTGGAAACAACCACCCTCTCCCCTATTGCCATCAATAATGATGATAATCAGAGCTCTACTCAAAGCCACCACATTGCTTCAGACCATAAACATCACTCATCAAGACAATCAAAAGAATGTTTCAATTGCCGATACCATCAAATCGCCGCTTGCTTGTAACAAACCGCCGATGCACCTAGTATCCTTAATCTGAACCGCCTCAATGTGCAAAGAACCACATCAAGCACCGATTTAATAGTGCACTAGAAGTATTGCATCGAAACCAATCCCTTTTGCTCACTCCCACAAACAAATTCGTCATTTCTCTAGAACGAAACTCCACACAAACAAGACAACCAAACCAAGCAAAGCTAACACGGCCCGTCGGCAAACATTGTGGTAAAAACCAATCAACTAAGTCGAAGGGCATAGTAGAGCAAGCAGGCGGTACCATCGGCGTCGGTGATCGCGAGAGCTGGATGGCAATGTTGCCATGCAATCAATGAAGAAGAAGCAGGAGAATCCGAATCAATAAATAAAAAGGCGATGGTGTTCGGTTGGGAGGGGGAGATCGAGAAAGGGGGAAGGAGAAGAATCATGGAGGAGGAAGGAGGAGAATCGTGGATCGTGGAGCGATTCTTTGTGGGAGGCGTTAGAGGAAAGGGAGGCAAGGTTGCTGCTATCATGTTGTGCGACATCTGGGCTGTTCATTCTCAGCATCTCGATCGGATGGACGTGAAAGAAGGTGGGAGGACAGACCACCACCAATTGCTAAGTAGTAGAGAAAAATAACCATTTGAATTTTCAAAAATTAAAACCATTTAATATGAATAATCTAAACTTCAATTAAATTCAAAGCCTTTTTTTAGTTCCTTGGGTTCCAGAGTATTTTTTGTATTTTTTTTGGAATTTATGGACTTTATTTTCTATTTCTTTGAGCTCAGTTTGATTTAATTCCTTTTCAAAAATCCTTTTCTTTTCTGAAAATCCATTGGGCCCAACCTTTTCCGCAGGCCCACTCTCCTTTTTGCTCCCGGCCGATTTCCTTTTCCTCCCCGCCAGCCCATTTTCATGCCACCAGACCAGTCACGTTCCCCACCACACCACTACCATTGATGTGTGGGTCCCACCTTTGAGCCGCGTTTCGCCTGTTCTCGTCTCCGTCTCTAACACGGCTTCACTGTCGCATCCGAGTGGAACTCATTAATGCTGCCTTTAAAAGCTCGCCGCCCCCTCATTTTTTACATCCTCTCGTCGCGCCGCACACCATGAGCCCTATAGCTGCCTCGAAGTCATCACCAAGTCGTCGGGAGTGGATCTTCGAGTCTCGAGGCCGTCGTCTTCTTTGTCGTCAAATTGTGCCACCGTTGGTGAACCTCGTGCTTCGTAACTACTGTCATCAAGTCCACCCTGCCCTGATCTACGACACCCTCCCCTCTATTTAGCCAGAGAGTTGTCATAGCTCATTGCCATCAAGAGCCGTAGCGCTGACGCTGCTTCCTCGTTGTCGTCAATCGTCTCCATCGTCCTCTCGCCCTATGCAAGACCCGGTGAGTTCATTGTCGCATCCTCTCTCTTTTGTTCCCCTTCATGCCCCGAAGTCATTGCTGTCATTTGGATCTGCGCCGCCTGAGTTGTGCCACCACTCGCCGTCGACCTTCGTCACCAGACACACCGCCGCTACGTGTCGCCCTAGTCAGAAATTACCACCTCCCCTAGCACCTCCGTGTCTGCTGTGTGGCCGCCACGTGGATGCTTGTGTGTCAACCCGAGCCCCACCCTCGTGGATGTTTTGTTAGTTTTGGGTTTTAGTTGAATTTCTTTTGGATTTATTTGTGTTTCGTTTATTTTCTCTCTCTCATTTAGATAATGATTTTCAAGGAGCAAGATTTGAGGACCAAAGTTTTGTAACTGAGCAAGGCCAAGGCTAGTCATAGTCCTTTGATCATATTGAACCTATGTTTTCAAAAGTATATTATTTTATATCAAATTGCATGCTACTTTTATATCAACTGCTTTTGGAACTAGTTAATCACCAATTTGTCATTATGCCATCATGGATTATTTTGAATACCATGTATCCATTGTCACCGTAGGATGATCATTACTAGTTGGACATATTTGTATCATCAACATAGGTTATCGTAGAAATGCTTAGTCAAGCTTAGTTATACGATGTGCTCATGTTACATTATCAATAATGTTAATTTGACTTAATGAGAGATGGAATATTGGTGCGATGCCACTGTTATGCAATTTGTGGTGGGATGTTGCTATTTGTACAAGTTGTGGTGTGATACCACTATTATAAAATTGTGTGCCATGACAGGGGTTGTCATTGGTGTGGTTAAACAAAATAGTTTTACGCTCAGGCGAGTGATCGTGCACTAAAGAGGGCGTTGTTTGCATATTGGGATGAAGTAGTCTCGCCTGAGTATTTGTTAAGGACTTAATCTTGTGCACCATTGATCTGGGTCATATCATACAACCACATGTCCAGTATGGGATGGGATAGACCTGGCTAATTAATTAGCAATGTCTCAACTTCTGTTCTGTTGTGGTGGTGTGAGTTCCAGGATGGATGTATACTCACATGGCGCAAGAGGAGGGCCCTGTCTGGTTGAGATAACATTTAGTGTTGAAACCTTAGCGGGCAATAATTGGGTTGATAAGGAGCTTTAAAGGCCTTGTGATAATCACTTAGTCACACACCTATAGAATTGTGTGAACAGACATTATAAATTGATTTATGTCTTGTAGGTCAAGCTATACAACCTCTACTGAGTGTTAAAAATTGTTCGAACAGCCGTGCCCCTGGTTGTGGACAATGCTTAGGGATTTCACATGAGGTATAGAGTTTTACAAAAAAAAATGGTTGAAAGGTGAATGTGATGTTCACTGGGGTGTGTTTGGTTGGGTGAACCAAGGTGAATGGGATGGGATGGTATATGATGGATGGAATGATCCTGGATAGGATGGCACAAGTATTGTGTTTGGTTGGTGGGATGATACGATACATTAATTTGTATGGTTGATTGAATGTGATGGTACATGATGGTTCAAGGTGGTGTTTGGTTCGAGGGATGAAGTTGAATGAGCAGGGTTTGGTTACCTGCTCTGTCTCCCGGTGAAATTACCCCCATCTAGGGCCAACCTGTCATCGAATGCCACAATACACAACGGAGAGAGACTGAGATAGAGGTAAGAGAAGAAACAGGGGAGGTGACTGGGCACTAGTGCTGAGGATGGACACCGGCGAAAGAGGAGGCGACGGCTGAGGATGGTCAAAATGGGTTGCACAGTGGAAGGTGACCACACGGGTGGTGGAGCTGTGGCCGGGCGAGCATGAAAGCGGGCGGGTGGTGGAGCCCAGCAGCCAGTGTTGGGGAAGGAGAACGAGCGACAGTGTTTGGGTGGATGAGGGGTGGAGCTAGGGAGAGCATGAGCATCAAGAGGATATTGGGGACTCACCGGAGCCGGTGGTGATAGTGGGGAGGAGTCGTGGCGGCATGGCGATTTAAAGCCCGAGGCTTGGCAAGGGGCGTCGTGCGACATGGCGGCAAACCTTTGGAGAAGAGGGGAGCTCGAGTGAGTGATGGGGGAAGGTCTAGGGAGGTGAGGGGATACTCCTGGTGAAGGTAATGGCAGGGGAGATCACCGGAGTGGAAGCGGTGACAGCAACGGCAGTTTTCGAATGGAGCGGAAGAAGATGACCACGACGCGAGCTCCCGTGGTGGAATCCCAAAATTGTCTAGGGGGGATACTTGTGGTGTTGCGGAACACGAAGTGACGTGGACCAAATGACGAGGGCTTTACCAGGGTGGCAAGAATGGTGACATGATGGCAGCAGCTGACACGGCAGCACGGGCTCGGGCCGGTTCGGGGAGGGAGCAGAGGGCATTAGGGAAAATAGAGGAGAGCAGAGCGCACGGGAGAGGACGACCGGAGCTCGTCGAGGCGGCAGCGCGACCACAAGTGAGCGCACGCAACGCTTGGACGAGGAGAAGCTGAACTACGTGGTTCACTCCTTTTCGTCGAACGAGATGGTACCGCATCTCCATCGAATATTCCCTTCGGTTGAACGATTGGTCCTAGACCGATCAGTTCCATTCAGCGAACCAAACACGCGAACACGCCCATTTCTAGAACCACCCAGTACAGGACCACTCCATTCACTCATTCAAACACACCCTTGGTGAATGTGATGTTCACTTGGTGGTTTGGATGGAAAGTGAATAGAAGGTTCACTAGTTGTTTCAAAGCAATTGTTTACTTTAGTTATTTATATCTTTTCATCTATGCTTTGCAATCTACTTATTGTATTTACTGTCAATACTTGCTTTCTACAAAAGAACCATAGGGCTATTCCTTTGATCAAGCCTTGCATGAATATTAATCGCATACTGTCCCTACGAGTTGCTGAGTACTTTATGTATTCACGGCTTTAAGCATTGTTGCTCCGTTGAAGATCAAACTACTCAAGAGTTCTACGAGGAGAAATTCTTTGAAGACTTTACGAACTAGGATGTGCTCCCCACTCGAGTGCCTATAGGCATGTCGAATAGCCACCACAAGTTTCTTTTCTGCTGCAAGAGTTTCATTTGTTTCTTAAGCCATGCGTGGCAAGTTAAGTAAACGGTGACCATAAGTCGTGGTCTACCTCGTGAGCGCATCATCTCCGCCAGAGCGACCCCAGAACGCCATCTCCGCCTTGAACTATACCTCATCACCGCACTTCTTCCTAGCTGCCGACCTTTTCCGCTCACCCTCTCGCCGCGAAGGTGCGCACCAAGTTCACCGTGTCACCCTTTTCATTTTGATATCAACCGCTCGCCTCACCGTGGCGTCTAGCGCCGGCGAGCTGGTAGCCGAGCGTCGCCGCTGTCGACCAGTGCAGTCGTAACTTTCCTTCGACCAATGGTCGTAGCTTTCCTTCGACTAGTAGTCTTAACCTTTCCTTCGACCAGTAGTCGTAACCTGTGACGACCCGGCCAGGGGCCTCACCCAAGAGGTCCTTCAAGACCTCCCTGGGATGTCCGTCAGGACCTCCCAAGAGGTCCCAAGGACCTCTCGGGTGGTCCACCCAGGCCTCCCAGGAGGTCCACCGGACCTTTTGGAGGTCTAGGGAACTGACCCGAGGAGGTCTTGAGGCTCAGGACCTCCCCAAGAGCCACGACCGAACCAGGGGCAGGTCCAGAGACCAACCCGAGGAGGTCATGAGACTTGAAAAAGTCCTAATCCTCCTGTGATCCGAACCAGTCCCAAGGATCAATGGCTAATTCTCACAGTAAATACAAGTGATAACATACACATCCACAAAAGGCTTTATTAACAACAAAAGAGAGTTGATTACAAGGGGTTGCTTACAAGCTCCAGCAACCAAGAGCAAAATACACAGCGGAAAAACCATAAGGATAGACTCCATCCATTACACCACAGGTGATTAGCTGGAGGGCGCGGCCTAATTGATTTGGTCCTCCTCATCATCAAAGATGTCTTCTCCTTCTCAATTCATTAATCAAGCAAGTATGAGCACAACAACCGTGCTCGTAAGTTACACCCGTCAAATAACAGCATGACATGCATAATGGATATATCAAAGGAAGGCATATTAGGGTTGATTTGCGTAAAGCCAAGTTTGTTTCAATTACAAGTACTAAGTTCCAAAGTAATTACAATAAGTGAAAGTTCATTTTCAAAACTCAATTTTCAGTTGGATAACATTCATCAACAAGTGGTGAAGGATACCCTCCTGTCACATGGCTCCCCGTCCATTAACCATTTGGATAGAAACCCAAAGTCGATTTCATAAGTCCTTTGAAAACCAAAACCAAGAGCTAACTTTGAGTGGCTTTGCTAGCATGTCCATGACCGTGGACACGGCTATTCGAATAGATTTACACTCTGCAGAGGCTGTACACTTTACCCACATGACATGGATTCTCTAGTTTGTTTGGCGCCCGTCGACGTCACCTCACACTTCCTTTGGTGAGAGGTCTAGAGCACATAACAAGGCCTTTACAAAGCATTACTCCAACGTAGTCCACCCTCGCTAAGGTTTCACCCCCTTTGGACTACCCATCCGCAGGGTTCAGACCCCGTCTTGCGCCCGGTGGGACTACAAAGGTCGTAACATGACTACCCACCGCATCCACAGGATCAACCGCGATGGAGCTTTACAAATTAGTTGGCCAGGTCCCTTTGCCCATTTCTCAGGACATGTGGTTGCACTATGGTGGCTAGCAAGATGCGGCTTGCAGACCGGTCCTCATATGGCTTGGGCAGCTAACACAAACCCCTGGGCCTCAACCCTACCCGAGTTGAGCCCGTGCATACCCTGCACCAACCAAACAACCAATCTGCCCAAGACCAAATCCATTTGTCCATTTCTGTTTTTCCAAACCATTTATCAAAACCTCCATGACAACCCAATGTCATGGCTTTGAAAACATTTGATATTTAGGTCTGTTGGAGGAAACATTTCCCAAATCAAGATGTTTGGTCTAGCAAGACTAAGCATTCATTTTTCAAAAGCCTCTGGTCCTTACTATTGCAAAAACCAGATTTTATCTAGGGTGACAAGGGAGTTGGTTCAACATAGAAAGGGGCCATACAATGGAACTAGGCATAGCTACGAACAGAAAGATAGGCATTGAAATAACTTAGTGAAAGCAAGCATGCATACAGCTTTGAAACAGAACATAAGTATCTTGAAATAATAGGTGCGATATGGTCAAGGGTGCAACATGCCTTTCTCAAAGTCTTGAGCTTCTTCTTCTTCTTCAAGGAACTCTCGCTCCTCACGGCCTTCACAATCTACACGGTGAAAAACCAAATAACTCAAATAGAACTCCAACAAGACCCAAAGAAACTCCAAATAAACTCCAATGTAAAACCAACTGAGAGGGTAGGCGATCAGGAGGAGCTCTAGGGAGCTCGTTGGAGGAGGTCCAGAGACTCAAGAGAGGAGGTCCAAGAGCTTGGAGGGAGGTCCAAAGCTCTGGGGAGGAGGTCCACGAGCTGCTCGATTGAGCCAGAGAGGGGAAGTGAGGAAGAAAGTGAGAGAGGAAGGGCTGCCCCAGCTATATATAGCGAGAACCAATGAGATTTCCCAAGGTGCGAGTGTTCAGGGGTTGGTAAAAAGGACCATGAAGGCAGGCAAGGGATGTGACAAAAAGTAGGGCACGGGTGCTGCAAAAGTGGTAGCATTTAATGCGATACAACATGCATTAAATATGGGGGAGACTTCCTTGCACAAGGACACAGTCAAAGGATAAAGAAAAATGGGTGTGTCTGCCAAGCGGGGCCAGTCAAGACCCGAAGGGGAGGTCCTGCGGAGGCCTTGAGGAGGTCCCGCGGAGAACAAGGGGAGGTCTTGATGGTTGGATCTCCGAAAGGGAGGTCCAACGACTAAGATCAAGTGAAAAGGGGGAGGTCTGGATGGTTAGGATCTCCAAAGGGGAGGTCCTAACGGTCAGATCTAATAAGGGGGAGGTCTGAACGGTTAGGATCTCCAAAGGGGGGTCCTAACGGCCAGATCTACAAAGGAGGAGGTCTGGGCAGTTAAGATCTCCAAAGGGGAGGTCTTAACGGCCCAATCTACAAAGGAGGAGGTCTGGACGGTTAAGATCTCCAAAGGGGAGGTCTTAACGGCCAGATCTACAAAGGAGGAGGTCTGGACGGTTAAGATCTCCAAAGGGGAGGTCTTAATGGCCAGATCTACAAAGGAGGAGGTCTGGGCGGTTAAGATCTCCAAAGGGGAGGTCTTAACTGCCAGATCTACAAAGGAGGAGGTCTGGGCGGTTAAGATCTCCAAAGAGGAGGTCTTAATGGCCAGATCTACAAAGGAGGAGGTCTAAGCCAAGGAAGAATCAAAGAGAGAGGTTTGGACCAGGGAAGGTCCAAGCACTTGGGGAGGTTTAGACCTAAGGAGGTCTGGTCCAGAGATGGGCAAAACATGGACAGAAAAGGGGAAGATCACCAAAGCTCCAACAAACTCAACAAACCATCAATGAATTTTAGTTGAAGTTTGAGTTAGTCAATTTGAAATCCATACTAAAATTTCAAGTTAAGCTTTGAATTATCATCAAAACAAAATGGTTCTTTTTATTTTGAAATCCTCAAAAAGGCTCTGAAAATCAGGGTGTCACATAACCTTTCCTACGACCAGTAGTCGTAACCTTTCCTTCGACCAGCGGTCGTAAATCCTTTCGACCAGTGGTCGTAACTCTTTTGACTAGGTGGTCGAATCTCCTTTCGACCACGTGCATTCGAAGCTTTCGACCAGTGCTTGATGTACAGTGCCCGTTGAACAGTACTTGAAAGGTGCACAGTATTTTCAGAATTATATCAAAACTTCTAGGGGCTCGTTCTCTTTCATACGAACTCCAAATCCATCGTTTCTTTCTTCTAAATTCAATATCTTCATTAAAGTATTTATTTTGTAATTTTTGGATTTTATTTGAATTTTGATTATTTATTTGTCTCATTTTGCGTATATAGAATCTGGTGTTTCCGAAACCTTCCAGGAGCAATCTACCGAAGCATTTGCAAATTTCGACGAAGGCAAGTCATAGACCTTTGATCATTTTGCACCCAGTTTACAAAGTTATATTGTTTTGTATCAACATGCATTGCTAAGTTTATAGTAATGGTTTTTCGAGAATAGTTAAATGCCTATTTGACAATATGCCTCCTTGAATAATTGTGAATTACATGTTGACATGTACCCTTGGACACCATAGCCTGGTTTAATTTTAGTTGGTCATATTTTATTACCAACATGGGTACCGTATGTTGCTTAGTCATGCTTTAGCTGAACGATGGGTTCCTTCACTATGTTAATCATGAAAATTTGACTTAATGATATATGGAATTGTGGCGTGCCCACTTGTAGGACCGGAAAGGCGACTAGAGGGGGGTGAATAGGAGCACGCCTAATTTTTCACCTCGTTCAGATTCAACACCAGGTTCACCCCAATAGCTATGAGAGCTATGAAGATCAACAACGGAAGACTTGTGTTGAACTTGAACCAAAATCCCCAGAGCAAAGAACCAAAAAGATCAAACCCTAATCTAGAAATCGGTCAGACCGTCGGCACAAATTCGGTCAAACCGACGGGCGATTTGACCAATGTTATATGATCGGTTCGACCGCTCTTGATCAGAAACAGTGCAGACAACCTAAAACCAAAACGAAAATCGGTCTAACTTTTGATCTACACGGCCAAACTTGACCAAATTTGGAACACACCTTCCTAAGGATATTAGGAACCTATTCCAAGTAGAGATTGAGTAGATCCACGTCAAAGTTTCAACCTTTTTCCATTTTACCGAAGGAAGGTTCAAAACCGGGCAAAAGCGAAAACTTGATCCAAACCTTGCTCGTGGGAGATTGATGATCTATGTGATCTTAGATATGTTCCCACATGTCACAGCAAGGTAGAAGAGGGCACGAAACCAACCAAAAAGCAATAGATCAAAGAACCCTTCAAAATCTCAAATATAGAGCAAGAACACAACAGAGACTCATCTTTGGGAAATCATCCATAGATTGATCTGAGGTTGAGAGGGTTTACAGCCACTCCATCCATAGAGGACAAAACTCAATCCATGAGCACACAACTCAACTCAACTCTCTAAAACCCTAAGCCTCTTCTCTTTCTCTAATGCCCTAACACAAAACTAGGGTTTACAAAATGAAGTGCTTGAAGCTGTTGTGAACAGCCCCCACTCTATTTATACTAGAGGCTTAGCTTCTAGAAGAGTTAACCCTAATGGGCTCCCGTTAAGGCCCAACACAAACGGGACACACGCACGCATCTTGAAGCGCCATCTTCATCTTCTTCTTCAACTAAACAGCTTCTCCACACACCGTCTTGCGTCGTGGTTTAGCCAAAAGGTTGTCAAAGTGGTATTTGGTGAAATTACCAAAATACCCTTTCTTGATCTTTCTCCAAAGACCAAGTCCAATCTTGGTGAAGCACTCGCCTGCTTCGCCACGTGTAGGTTGATCAACGGCTTTCATCGTGTCGGCAAGTCTCTCCCATCCGGCTCCCACCAGACCACCATGGCACTTGCACCGACCCCCGCACCGCTTGATCCAACCAGTCGTACCGAACTGCCTGTTTGGTCATCCTTGTCCATTCTGCGCCATGCTTGAGTCCATTGACCTCACCCGTCATCCTTGATCGTTCTGAACCTCAGCTCTCCACGCTTAGTCCCGATCCTCCTTGCCGTTGACTGTCGTTGACCTCCAAGCAACCTGCACACCAATAGACAAACCAATCGAAACCGGGAACAAGTTCTTCACAACTTGACCCACGTTAGTGAAAACATGCGTCATGCAACACATATGCACTGAAGCTCATGACCTTAAGCTAACCCAACAAGCATCGCCAAACAACTCGACGAAACAAGTCAAAATCGGTCAGACCGTCGTTCTGGCCGGTCTGACCGCCCCTGGGACTTAACCAAAAAACATTCGAGGTATGGCCGGTCTGACCACCGAAATGGCCGGTCTGACTGCCAATGACCTGACAGTTCAAATTCTTTGCCGAAAACGCTTGAATCGACAAACCGCAAAAGTCATTGCCAATTGTATCATCATCCTAAGATCATGCACATATCCCCATGATATCCACACCACTATTATTAAAATTTGTTGTGCCATGGCAAGGGTTGCCATTTGGTCGGGTTTGAACCAAAAAAATGATTTCATACTCAGGAGATTGATCGTGCAGTAAAAGGGATGTTTTGGGATGTGGTTGACTCGCCTGAGTAGTTACTAAGGACTTAACTTTGCGTCTCATTGATCTGGGCCATACCGTACAACCACATGTCCAGGATGGGGTGGGCCTGGCTGACTAATTAGCAATGTTTTGGTTTGGTATTGTTTGGGTTGATGAGTGGCGCAAGAGGGGGCCCAGAATGGCGAATCCTTAGCGAGCAGAACCAAGTCAAAACAGAGCTTTGTAAAAGCCTTGTGATAATCACTTAGTCACACACCTCGGAAGTGTATTAAACAGACATTATAAGTTTATTATCTCTTGCGAGTCAAGCTGTACAACCTCTGCATAGTTTTAAAAACTATTCGAATAGTCGTGTCCCCGGTTATGGACAATGCCTGGTGATTTCACACAAGGGTTAGATTTTTCTCAAAGATGTTGGAATGGTGGAACATTTGGGAAGTGAACAGGGTTGTTCACTAGTTGTTTTAAAGAACTTGTTTATTTATGTATTTAATCTTTTAAATTATGCTTTTCAACCTATCTACTATATTTACAGTCGATACTGCTTTCTACAAAATAGCCATAAAGCTACTCTTGTTCAAGCCTTGCATAAATACTATTTGCATACATTTCCCTATGACTTACTGAGTACTTTATGTACTCACGGCTATACGCCATTTGTTGATCAGTCATCGAGGAAGACCCAGGGAACGGTGAGTTCTACGAGGAGTACTTCGAAGACTATGCGAACTAGGGTGCGCTCTCCACTCGATTGCCTGTGGGCATGTCGGATGGCTACCACAAGATTATCTTCCGCTGCAAGTTTATTATTCTGTTTTTAAGCCCTGCGTGGCAATAATTGTAAAACCTTGACCATAAGGTCTGTTTTTACTTTTTAATGATATTTGGTTTATTCTCAGCTATTTCGTTGTATGGATATGATTTCATCAATGTTGACACTGTGTGAACTAGCTACTGATCTTGGAACTAGTTCAGAATACACAGAGGGTCTGGATTTGCATATTTGGGTCCCGATAGGGATGGTATCAGAGCCATATCGACTGTAGGACGCAACCATAGTTAGCATGGTCGTTTTAGCCAAAAATTTCAAATTTTATTTTATAAATTAAACCAACAATTGATGAATAGTTATTCTCCTCTCGTCTTATTCTATTTCTTTTCTTATCTTATTCTATTCTCTTCTCATATTGTTCTTAGGTTCTTATATCTTGTCTATTCTGAAACTTTATTTTAAAATTTAAATTTGACCTCCCTCACCTCAATAATCTCTATAGAAACGAGTCTTCGGTGATTAAAGCATGGATGGATTGGAAGTCTCAAGATCTGTCATTTTAGTCTTAGTAACCCTTAAAGTTAGACTAGACAGCATTGCCTAGATCGTGTGTTTTAGGATTTTCGGTTACTCTTGTTAATTGTTTCTTTTGTAGCCTTTTCGGCTAGGGTCTGTGTTGTTTTCTGCTTCTGGGTAGCCTGCTCCCCTAGATGACCTTACCACTTATCTTTTGCTTGTTCCCTCTCATCTTTTTAACTGTCAGTTTGCTCTTTAGATGGTTCAGACCCGCAACATCGCAAGCCAAGGTGAACCCATGGATCCCAATGCCAGTGCTGACCTCAATGCACCACCTCCTTCAGCCGCCGTAGTAGACCAAGGCTTGGGATAGTTCATGGTAGTTCAGACGCAGCTGATGAATGCTATGATGCAAAATATGAACCAGATGATGAATCAACAAAATCAGACCGCTGCTGCTTTAATGACATTGATGAACCAGAACAATCAGGCCGTTGCCGTGCCACCGCCACCACCACCAACTTTTCAGCAATCCAAGTTGTCAGAATTCATGAGGACACGTCCGCCTACTTTCTCCAACTCATCCGAACCTTTAGACATGGATGACTGGCTGCGTTCCATAGAAAAGAAGTTGGCTATTGCTCGGTGTGATGACCGTGAAAAGGTACTGTATGCCACTCACCAGCTCGAAGGCACTACCGCAGAATGGTGGGATAATTATTGTGCTGGCCATGCAAATCATCAAGCTATCAGTTGGGCTGAGTTTTATGAAGCTTTCTGTCACTCTCACATTCCTGATGGAAAGGTGGAGATGAAGAAGAATGAATTTTGTGAGCTGCAACAAGGGAACTCGTCGGTGAGTGAATACCTCAACAAGTTCACTCAACTCTCTCATTATGCCCAAGAGAACGTTGCCACGGATGATGCTCGCTAGAAGCGTTTCAGGCGTGGACTCAACCCTAGCTTGAAGGTTCAAGTCGTCGGCAACGATTATATGGATTTCCAGCATCTGGTAGACAATGTCATGCTTATTGAGGAGTCTCGTCACGAGCTGGAAGAATCTCGCAAGAGAAAGATGATGCAGCACAGTGCCCATCAAAGTCATCAGCAAAGATCCAGGATGAGTGTGCAGCCTTCCATCCGATTCACTCCTCCTGTTGCATTCAGGATTCCTGCACCAGTTCCTCGGCCAGCTGCTCCAGCATTCCGCAACTTCGGCAACAACAACACCAACAACTAGCAGCCAAGAAACATCAACCCTGCCACGGGAATTACCTGTTTCAATTGTCAGCAATTGGGACATTACGCCAACAATTACCCACAGAAGCAAGCTCCAACGCCTGTCAGATTCAATTTGGGAGCTACTCCAACTAGAACCCCTATGCCAGGAGCAGGACGTGGAGCACCACAGACTCCAAATGCAGTCGTCAGGACTCCACAGCCTTTTGGAAGAGGCCGTGTGAACCTTGTCACAGTAGAGGAAGCCGAGACAGCCCGGACATCATGCTGGGTAAGTTCCTAGTTAATTCAGCACCTGCTACTGTTTTGTTTGAAGGAGGCGCACGGGCGTAGAGGCCGGGAAGCTGCAGGTCGGCGACTGGGAGCCAGGCGGGTGTAGTGAAAGAGGCGCACAGGCGTAGAGGTCGGGACGCAGGGCCGGAGGCACAGGGCTAGACCGAGCCGGTGGGAGCCGGGAGTAGCCGGAGGCGCAGGGCTAGACCGAGCCGGTGGGAGCCGGGTAGAGCAGAGGAAGCCGGAGGCGGCGCCATGGGAGAAGGGGAGGGGAAGAATGAATTTGGGGGAGGATTGGAAATGAGGGAGCGCTGGGGGTGTGTCGGCCGAAATGCGGGGGAAGGAGAGAGGGATTAGGGATTAGGATTAGGGATTAAGTGGAATAGGGAATTAGGGGTTAGGTAGGTAGTAAAAATAGGAATTAGGTGAAGAGTATAATTAAATTCCAGTATAGAGTAATAGCAATAGTTTGAGCCATTTAAAATTGAGCTCTATTAGTAAGAGGTATCAATACCGGGTAAATTTTAAGACCAATCAAAGTATAGGTCGCGTGCGGATTAAAGTCAATAGATCGATCAATAGGGAATAAAAGCGAGCGAAGCACGTATAAATTAATCTAAGACTTTAGTAATGAATTAATCGCCGGTAGCACTCGCTAAGTTCGAAAAAAATTAAGTGTCGCATTAGAAAATAATTTAGGTAAGAAAAGTAAATTGAGCAGTACCGGCGTGAAATCGATTAGGCATTTTGGTGCACGCGTAAAATTGAATAAACCTAGTTGTGCGTATAATGTGTACTTTCGCACGATAAAATACAAGTGTAGGCGAACTTTATCATAGAGCCGGTAGACCGTAGAACGATCTTAATTAAGGGAGTGCTAACCTAGTGGGGACCCAAAAAATGTTATTAAATTGAAATATGCTAACAAAATAGAATCCACTAACTTATGTACGCATAATATCACCTAAAATTAACTAAGCATTTGTTAATGTATTATTCGTGCTACCGTATAATTACATAGGACAAACCAGCGCCGACTGGAGTAGCTGATCAGGGATTCGTCAACGCCGATCTTTTCTCCAATTACGAAGGCAAGCTATTCTCTTGAACATAAATATAGTTATATTAAATGTAAAATGTATATTGTTGTATCATATATGTATTGCATCAAAACTATTTCTCAAAAATTAAATAGAATAAATGAGATGAAGATGAAAGAGATAAGAAAGATGAAAGAGATGTGAAGAAAGATAATTACTAGGCTGGTAAAGGGGGCCCGGGCAGGGGAACACGATGACAATGATGATGATGAGGTAAGAGGTGAGACCCTTTTATATATGGTTAATATATAAGGACCAACAAAACTCTTACTCGGATTTGAGGCTGTAAATTCAGTGCCAACTATTTTTTCGTTTCGGCGGGCAGAAAATGCTACCTTGTTATGTAATTATGTTCTCCACAATGGGTTACATTGGAGTATTGGGCACGGAGGAGAGCCGCCCCAAGGTGGAGTGTTGGGCACGGAGGAGAGCCGCCTCAACCAACATTACTAGAACTCGGTAGATGATGAGGTTAGCACTGTGACTAGACCAATACCGACGGAAAGTAATAGGTGGAGACTTAATTACGTAACCTGGAAAACGTTCTGTATTCTGAACTCGAAGTCGCGTCAAAGGAAATGTGGTGGACCCAGTTCAAAGAGAGTTCAGAGTAGCTATGGGTAAAGTGGTATAAGCCTGCAAAGTGCTAAATAAAATCATGAATTCATGTCAGTCTCCTAGAATGGAGTCTACGGGAACCACTGGGGTATATCTTCTCTCCGAGTGACTAGTAGTGTTTTCAGTATTAAAATCTGTCACTTAATATTTTAACGAGTTTTTATTTTCAGAAAAGGGATGATATAGAAAATATGATAACGAACAGAGATAAGTCATTCAATGTATTTTTTGCTATTAATGCTTGCTGAGTACATTTGTACTCAACCTTGCTAGTATTCTCCTTTGTAGATTCTAGTCCAGCCGGGAACTATCCCGAGTGGGACGAAGGACACGCAGGTACCAATGAGACCGCAGGAGACGAGGGCGCTTACCACGAGGGGCAGGGCAAGGTGGGCACCATACTTGGCGTGGGGGATGAATAGAAGACCGATGGAGCAAGGAAGGCAAGCGAAGGGACTTAGTCCTATTTTGCAGTTGTAAATTACTATTTGTAACCTGTAAGAACCATAGCCGTGCATGGCTAACTGGAATAAAAAGTACAGTTTCTATCTTATTGTTCTGTTGCGTTGACTCTGGTAGAACTTACTATTCATCGAAATGATGTCTCCACGGACGAGACGAATAAGACTCCGTATGCTTAACCCCCCCCACACACACACACAAACTTGATTGCAGACAGAGATTGAATTGGAGTTGATGTCATGAGAACGTTTCACTTTCGGTTATCAACAACCAATCCCTTGGTATCCACATGAAGTTATATGTACCTGCCTGGCTACCTGCCTACTGAGATCGGCCACTGGCCTACCCTACACAGGCTTAGCCTCCCCAACAATCATCTCCAAACACTGAGCCATCAGGTTGCATCTCCAGAAATGAGGGTTTCTGCACATCATTGTCAGAAAAGGAGGTTGCAAAATTCAGGGGCAAAAAATGCACATCACAGATGACAAGTCATGCCAAAAGGCAATAACTTGAGATTCCCCTGGAATCCTGTACAATAATTGTCCAGCTACGGTTTGCACTACAAACTTTTTCTTCCAGCATCCATCAACCCTATATCTTGGAAGGGTTCTAAACTGATGAACCAAAATCACGGTGCTACAGTGCTTTGTAGTGGTACCCACTCGCAATCACCATATATTTATTGCTGTAGTATCAGCACTACAATACTTTGAAGTGCTTTGTAGTGGTACCCAATCGCGATCACCATATATTTATTGCTGTAGTATCAGCGCTACAATACTTTGACATCACTACAGTATCATGCTATAGTGATTGATACAGTGCTACTGCTTACTAGTTGCATTAGAAAGGTATTACACTGTACTTTTTACTCCAATGACCGCAGGTACTGCACGGCACCATAGCACCGTGAAGTTTGTTCAATATTGGGAAGTACCCACTTCCTTCTTTCAAAGAAAAATGTAAAGTACCCAGTTGCTCCGTTTTGAAACCCGGTTTTGCGTCACGACATCCTACAAAATGTAACAAGCTGGCAGAGTGGCAGTACACGTCCAAGAGGTAGTTCACGAGACGCTGCGATCTAGTTGCGTCTATCAAACTATGATCGTTCGTTCTCAGTGTGGTGGTGTATTTGCACGTTGGGTCAAAAAGTGACAGGTTTTCAGCCACCTTTGGTGGTTCATGCATCATGCACTCACATTTCCCAATGGAAAAAACTGTGTAGCTGGCGTACGTTTCTGCCTTTGGTGGGTGCCCAAGAATATTTGATGCCTCTTGATAGAGCCTATTATCCTACAAAATATCTCCGGTCATGCTTTCCACTAAGTATTCCTTATTTGTTGTTGATCAAGGGGCTATTTGATGCATGCCACTTGTGATAGAATTAAATCTTGAATGTGAATAGGTAAAACATTCCCCCATTTGATTCATGCATGTGTGTCTTATGAAGTTTCTGGAGTTGCTAATTTCGGCTGAGAAAGGAAGGCTAGAGCAGGTTCTGAAATATATTTTAGCCGTATGCTTTGTCTTCTCCATCTTCCCCTTCTACTCTTCTGGAGTATACATTTTTTGCATAGCTCCAAACGTGCTTAGTCCCTGACTCGCTATGTTACGTCAAAACTTACTTCTTCAAGGTTTTGAAGGTGCTAAAACATTGTTGTGATGCGACATTGTCAAGAGGAAAGGAGTTATAGCATAAATAAGCCGATAAATAGTAAATTAATCTTGAATTTGATTGTACTAATGCCTTATGCCTACATATAGGTAAAAACAAAGGAGCTTTAATCTTTTTGTAAGACATGGAGGCTGGAAATATCAAAGTACTACCAAAGTTTTAAGTAAGATAGCACTTATTCTCAACTCATTAGCAAGACCAAATAGATGAATGTATATGTAGTTCAAGCGCAATCCTCTTGGGTTGGAAAAGAACAGGGCTGTGAGAGGGGAGGGGGGGGGGGGCGGCATGGCATCACTGTAAGCTGTCATGGCTTTCATCTGACTAACAGCCTTTTAAAAAGGCAGCTCACAGGGGAGAATCTTTCCCCAAGGGGATGGAAACAGGAGAAACAATGTCAACCCTGCAGCCAATATCCAGAGAATGTGGACCATCCTTTTTCTTTTCGTAGGCCATGTGCAATGATCTTAAATCATTACGGGGTAAACACCGCTAAGAAGAAGGCCGGACGGTGTCGGCTTGGTAGGATGAGAGATTAGACTATAGATTGGGATGATAGAACCTTAGAAGGAAGACTAAATTAATTCATCTTTCTTGCTTCCTTAATAATGGATACATGCTATCTCTTTTATAGGGATGACCCGACTTAATCTCTAAGAAACAATTTATATTTTTAAGGAAACTTATCTGTATTAGATGGAATACATCTTTAAGGAAGTAAACCCAACTAATAAGGAAAATAACTATTCTATCTCTATTTCCTAACCACTAATGCACCCGTGGGGCCCAGCATGAATAGTACGTGGTGCTACAGTAACCGCGTGTACTGTTTGCGGGTGAACAGTAGCCCGGCCCATGACAACTACCCCTCCTTTCGCGACAGCTCGTCCTCGAGCTGTGGTGGCGGCCATGGCTGAAGCCCTAAGAAACCCCATGTTGACGAGAGATGCGATGGCTACATGAGTTCTTGGAGATCGTTGCCTCCACGCGCGGTTGCGGCAAACTCACCAGTTTCTGCGGCAAGCATGGTAGCAACCCTGGCAGCGTCGTGGTGGCCACGGCGTATTTCGATAGGGCCACGACAGGCTCTGGCAACTTCGCGACAAGATGTGGCAGCACCGTTAAAGGTTTTGGCTCGGCCACGGCGGGCTTCGGCGACACCACGGCAGGCCTCGGTAGAGCTGTGGCTACCACAGCAGGATGCGACAACACTGCGACAGGTTCCGACAGCGTCGCTGTGACTGCTGGAAACAACATTGCCGCCGCCTCTTGTTGCGCCTTCTTCTCCTTCTGATCTGCAATCATCTTCTCTAAAGTAGCATGCATGTTGAGGAAGATGGCCGTCATCTTCTTGTCGTCGCCGTTGGTACTCATGACCATCTTGTTGGCGTTAGCTTTTATCATAGCCAATGACTCAGCGGCAGGTCTGATAGTTTGATCTGTCGCCATAACCATAGTAGCAGAAGTCGTGAGAAGGGATCGACTGCTCTGATACCAAATGTAATGATCTTAGATCATTACGGGGTAAACACTGCCAGGAGGGATGAGAGATTAGACTATAGACTGGGATGATAGAACCTTGGGAGAAAGGCTAAATTAATTCATCTTTCTTGCTTCCTTGATAATGGATACATGCTATCCCTTTTATAAGGACGACCCGACTTGATCTCTAAAAAACAATCTCTATTTTTAAGGAAACTTATCTGTACTAGATGGAATACATCTTTAAGGAAGTAAACCCAACTAATAAGGAAAATAACTATTCTATCTCTATTTCCTAACTACTGATGCACCCGTGGGGGCCGGCATAAATAGTACGTGGTGCTACAGTAACCATGTGTACTGCTCGGTAGTGAACAGTAGCCCGGCCCATGACACCATGCTGGAGGGGAAATTTGGAGTCACCTAGTAACAGTGCTACTACTACATCATCATCATCAGGGATCAACTGGGGAAGAGAGAACTGCTAGGAACCAATTAATAACTGCTGGTGATTTTCCTGGTGAGGTATGAATTTTGTCTAATTAGATCGGAAATCCTGTATAGTTGAACTGATTTACGCTTCATTGGGGGCTAATTCGTGCCGATTTTGAAGTGTTCTTTAGATAAAACAAGTAATTCTGTCACACAATTTGAGAAGTGAACATATAAGTATAAAGCCTGATGTTTTGGGCATTTTTTTTGTCCATAACTTGGCATACAAGTGGTAAAGGACCCATTTCAAAGCGAATTTCACCATGCCATGATTTATGAATAAACATGGTCTTACTAGGCTACTAGCATACAAGTGGTGACTCTGGTCAGCTGATGGATTGGTGAACCCTTCTTACAAGCAAATTAGCAGACATGAGCTGAATCTGACTGGCAAGTGACACTTGCACAAATGCACAGTGAGCTTTTAGTGCATAAAGCCATAGCACAACGAAAAGAGTGGAAGATACCAGCCGCCCAAGTATGGAGGTATCAATACCGTCCTTGTCAGAATCCTAGTGTCAATACCTTCCTATTTGGAATATTGAGATACTTGCAAAGTTTATTTCATTCACAGTGAAGAATCGACAGCCATTTTGACTGTCATTGGCCAAGATTGAGATTTGGAATAGATGATGCGAATTTCTTAACCACATTACAGTGCTGGCATTGGTGCATCGATCTAGTCCATTTGGTTCCTCCTTCCAGTGCGTTTTGTCGTCGTCGTCATCTTTATCACTGCGACATGTGCTTTAAGATTTGTGTGAAGGCGATCGATGACTGGTCAAGTACCAAACCCAATTTCCATCAGAAAAGGATATGCGAGGAACAATCGCTCACTTTCCGCTTCCTTCAGTCTGTGGCTCTGTGCTGTCGTATCGACACGGGCTGCAGGTTGATATATTTGAGCGGTATTCAATTTGTTTGGTTTAGATAGCCGATAGGTGACTTGACACTTGCAAAACCATTCACTGATTTATGTAGTGGCTTTGGAACCATTTTGTACTATTGCTGATTTTTCTTACACAAGTTTTGCACTCTTATTCAGTTATTAAAAATATAATTAAATTGGTTATGCAGTTTCTTTTCTTGATCCAAGTATCTATAATTGATCCTCTGAATCTGTTTATAGTTTAGACTAACAGTGTATGCATTCCATGTAAAAATAATAAAGGAATACTTCCGACAGTTTTTTGATGAAAAACTATCACTTTTTTGTTCGTTAGGTGTGCTATAAGATTCGTGTTGTTGATGTGTGGTTTATTCATCTTAATATTTTACAGTACATATATGCACGTATAGATTGATAGATGGATGGATCCAAAACATCGAGCTGTCGACCAACGAGTACAAAATGCAAAGGCATTTTTGTAGCTCGTACGCCTGTACGTACCTGAGAGATGACGCCGAGAGAGACCTTGGCCGCATCTAGGTCCAGATGGTCGGTGTCGAGCTCTCTCACCACGGAACATAACGGGTTCACCGCATTGCCGTATTTTGCTATATATATAATTTTATTTTTGTCTTTGTTTTTGCTCAACCTCTCAAAGTACATGTGAAGAACATAACGGGTTCACCATATTGCAGTATTTTGTTGATATATAATTTTATTTTTTTGTCTTTGGTTTTACTCAACCTTTCAAAGTACATGTGAAGAACATAATGGGTTCACCACATTGCAGTATTTTGTTGGTATATATATATATATATATATATATATATATATATATATATATATATATATATATATATATATATATATATATATAGTCTTTGTTTCTACTCAACCTCTCAAAGTACATGTGAGATTTTGAATCATATGATGGAAATATGAGTTATTAAGACTTTCAAGAATAATTACAGTGACTAAGAACCAAAATTACATAAATAATTTATTGTAATTTATATATAATGGAGTTGTAAATAAACTTTCGAGAATGTGGCAGTTTTTTACAGAGAAAACATGCGAATTCTATGTAGACAGACCCAAATAATAATCTTTTATTTCCTAACAATGCTTATAGATCACGCAAGAAATGTGTATATGTACACTGAATTAAAAGGGCAAATTAATTAAGCATATATCGGTATAGAGAAAAGGCTGGTTGATCAGAAAATATTTAGCCATTGTATCATTGTATGCAACCTGTAGTTTGTATTCTATAGACAAATCTATAGTTGCCCTTGCTAAATTTTGGTGCAAAGGAAAATTCAGCAGTGAGTCAGAACTCAGAAACCAAAACTTGGTCTTTAGATTGATGAAGTTATCCAATTTTTTTCCGATAAACCGGAATGGAAACTACTGACGTGTCGCCACGTGATCTCCATGGTTCCTTTGATGCATCCATCGTGTGGCACAGCTCCACTGCTACAGCATCATCTGACGACGACTTCGATGACGACAACAACATTGGATGCCATTTGCCTCTACCCTTTATAAATTGGCATGAGCAACACCAATGCAGAAACCAGAACACTGAGCAGCTAGCTAGCTTCTTCCATGGAGGCGACCAATTGCTCCATTAGTGTGGAAGCTGGCCATGCTGCACCCACAAGTATACCTGTTCTGCTGCTCTTATCTTCATTAGCTCTGCTCAGTGCATTTATGATATACTTCTATGCACCATTCTGGAGTGTGAGGAGGGTCCCAGGGCCTCCAACCAGGTTCCCTTTAGGCCACCTTCATCTTCTTGCCAAGAACGGACCGGACGTCTTTCGCGCAATAGCGAAGGAGTACGGTCCGATCTTCAGGTAAATAATCCTAACAAGCAAAGATGTACCTCACGTGTCACTGAAATGTGATGTATATATGAAATTTCAGAACTTTTCAGGATAGGACTAGTGAGTAGTTAGTTACTAATGGAGAAGAACTAAACCATGCATAATGCAGGTTTCACATGGGAAGGCAGCCGCTGGTGATTGTGGCCAATGCCGAGCTGTGCAAGGAGGTCGGCATCAAGAAATTCAAGGACATCCGCAACCGGAGCACCCCGCCGCCGAACGTCGGCTCACTGCACCAGGACGCCCTCTTCCTCACCAGGGACTCCACGTGGTCGTCGATCAGGAACACGGTGATCCCGCTCTACCAGCCGGCGCGGCTCGCCGGTCTCGTGCCGACGATGCAGTCGTACGTCGACTCGCTCGTGGACAACATCGCCGCCTGCCCGGACCAGGACTGCATCCCATTCTGCCAGCTCTCGCTGCGGATGGCCATTGACATCATCGGCAAGACGGCTTTTGGCATCGAGTTCGGCCTGTGCAAGAAGGTCGCGGACGGCGGCAGCGGCGAGGGCGACGACGACGTCAGGGAGTTTTTGAAGGAGTACAAGAAGTCCATGGAGTTCATCAAGATGGACCTGTCGAGCTCGCTGTCCACCATCCTCGGGCTCTTCCTGCCGTGCATCCAGACGCCGTGCAAGCGGCTGCTGCGCCGGGTGCCCGGCACAGCGGACTACAAGATGGACGAGAACGAGCGCCGGCTGTGCCGCCGCATCGACGCCATCATCGCCGGCCGGCGAAGGGACAGGGACCGGAGCGCACGCGACGGCGACGGCTCCTCATTCGCCGCCGAGCTGGACTTCATTGCGGCGCTGCTGGACGCAAGGGAGCGCGGCGGCGGGCGCGGTGCCAAGGAGTTCGTGCTGGAGGACAGGCACGTCCGGGCGCTGGCGTACGAGCACCTGATCGCCGGGACGAAGACGACGGCGTTCACGGTGTCGTCGGTGGTGTACCTGGTGTCGTGCCACCCGCGCGTGGAGGAGAAGCTGCTCCGGGAGGTGGATGGGTTCAGCCCGCGCGGCGGTCGCGCGCCGGACGCTGACGAGCTCCAGAGCAGGTTCCCTTACCTCGACCAGGTGATCAAGGAGGCCATGAGGTTTCACTTCGTCTCGCCGCTCATCGCCAGGGAGACCTCCGAGCAAGTGGAGATCGGTGGCTACCTCCTCCCAAAGGTACATCACAACTTAAACCCATACATACTAAACATTTCTGGTGCACATGATTCAATCTATAACTATATGCACAAACTCGCTCGCGTCCATCCGATCCGAAATTGGTGGCTGAAATCGCACGTAGGAGCTCTCCTATTCCGCTTATGCCCTTTTGCGATTTGCCTCTGCGGACTCGATATGTTTCCCTCCTTAACGAATAATTTTTTTAAAAAAACACGCAAAAGCCTTGCGCGTCATTCCATTAAACAGAGATAAAAAAAAACAACTACAAGAACCAAACAAGCATGACAGAGGAAGAAGAGGGGGAAGAAAAGAAACAGCAAGACAAAAAAACAAAAGGAGGAAGAAAAGAAAAAAAAACAGCAAGCCAAAAACTAAAGGACTACTTGAGGGGGGGGCACACTCCGTAGTGGCAGCGCCTCCAAGCAACGAGCTCCCGCCAAGCGCCAGCTGACGAACTCCTCAGTAATACGGTGAAGCAAAGTTTGAATTGTTGTGTGCTCCTGATTGAAAATCCTGGAATTCCATTCTTTCTAAATCATCCAAACCACTAAAATGATGCAAGAATCATGGCACTTCCTCTGGTTACTACGTAGATTGCTACGCTTGTCTAACTAGAAGTCAGAGATGCGTTCCTGACCAATTGGGACGAAACCACTTAGACCCAACCGCGAGAAAAAATGGCTTCGAATCTGTGCTGTAACTGCGCAACCAACAATTAGATGATCAATTGTCTCCTTAACGAACTATTATGAAAGTGGAAACAAGAGAGGTAAAATATGTAACATATAATTAAGCTGAAACTATATATATGCACAAGAAACTACCATCGAGACTTCCTCGAACTATGTGTTAATTTGTATGGACGCTAGCGACACACACAGCACAACAACATCAAACTGACCCTTAATCTCACCGCACCGCTTTGCTAGACTCTCCGATTATCACTATTATTTGGCATGAATATACTAGAGAGAGCGATTTTTGTCATGGCACATTTTTAGCTCTCGACACAAAGCAAAGTTTCATGTCCAAAGGCCAAGACGAGTTTATTTATAACGCATGGATGCGCCGTGTACCGTACGTAGCAGGGCACGTACGTGTGGCTGGCGCCGGGGGTCCTGGCCCGCGACGCGCAGCAGTTCCCGGAGCCGGAGGAGTTCCGGCCGGAGCGGTTCGCGGCGGAGGGGGAGGAGGAGCGCGCGCGGCACCCGTACGCGCACATCCCCTTCGGCATCGGGCCGAGGGCGTGCGTCGGGCACAGGTTCGCGCTGCAACAGGTGAAGCTCGCCGTCGTCCACCTCTACCGCCGCTACGTCTTCCGCCACTCGCCGGCGATGGAGTCGCCCATCCAGTTCGACTTCGACCTCGTCCTCGGGTTCCGCCACGGCGTCAAGCTCAGGGCCATCAGGAGGAACGCCTGAGCGAGGATCAAGAGTTGTCGTCGTCGACGTTTGTGAGTCGTCTTTGCCATTCTGGGAGTGTGAACTCGAAGCTGCATGCATGACGGTGTGTGCTGTGTGTATGAGTTGAATTTATACCATATTTAGCCAGCTAGAGGAAATTGCAATGTAAGCTACTGGTATTTCGACGTTCCACTTAATTTCAAATTCGAAAGTTGGAAAGGTGCTGCAAATACAGTTCTCTTGCAGGAAAATAAGCTACCAATTCACGGGGAACAAACTTGAATGCAAGGTATCAAGCACACGCAAACATGATTTTGCTTTACCTGGGGATTTGATTATTGGGAAAATTAGCTCAGTGACATCGTATTAAAGAGTAATCGGAGGAATGACACTCCGTTCGTGACGCACTAGAAAATAACATCCCGAATACCGAAAAATTATACGAATGACATCGCCGTCAGTTACTTTCGTTTCCAGAATTTTTTAAATATAGAAACTGAGCTCAAAAAAATATCAATTTTTTTGTGGAGCCTCCCGACACAATTTAATTGCATGTGTATTTTTTTCAAAACTTTATACGTTCTGATTTTGTCTCTAAATTTTATTTAATTATATTGTTTGTAGGAATTTTCTAATATAGAAAATGAGGTCCAAACATTATGAAATTATTTTTTCAAGCTCCTTATCTATTGTAATTGATTGTATAATTTTTTATAATTTTATAAAATTAAGTAATACAATTTCATAATATCCAATGTATGAGGAGTCTAATATTTTATAATGCAAGGATATTATGAAATTACATTAATTAATTTTGTAAAAATTCTAGAAAAATTACACAATCATATACACTATGTAAGGAGATTGAAAAAATCATAATATTTGGACCTCATTTTCAATATTAGAAAATTCCTACAAACATTATACTTAAATGAATTTTTGAGACAAAATCGAATATATAAAGTTTTAAAAAAAATACGACAATTAAACTGTGTCGGAGGCTCCACACAAAAATTGATATTTTTTAACTCAGTTTCTATATGACGACAATGTCGTACATCTAGTTTTTCGGTGTTCGCGATGTTATTTTTCAATGTCACGAACGGAGTATCATTCCTCTGATTACACTCTAACGCGATTGCGATGTCACTGAGCTAATTTCCTCTTGATTATGTTTGCTAGAGCAAAATATGTGAATTTGACCCTAACAGCCGGCAAATAGTTTTCTACCAGTATTGTTTATCAATCAGATCAGCATCAGGTGCTGATTAATTCTGCCCTTCATTTCGATTGCACCTGCCATCAAATGCAAAGCAGGGTCTTTTTCTGGCATAATAGACAGCGGATTTGTCGGCATCAAGATGTCACACATGCAAGATGAGAAAAGAATCGTTCTCAATGTAGAGAACTGCAGTCTTCACAGATAGGGTTAAGGAATGCCAATACAAGCCCTACAGGTGCACTTTTCCTGGTTTCCGTAGTTTACAAGTGTGTGATCCTGGAAGAAAAGGCTACTTTTGCATTTTTTTTAAAATATATATGAAAGAACAAATACTACGTCACCGTACATATGAAGAAAATTAATTCAAGAAAGGTTAAGGTTACAAAAGAACGCCCTGCTTCTAAAACAGGTGCATGAAAATACACACTCGTGTTATACATGGAATCACCTGCCAAAAAAGGAAATCATCCGATCAAAAATACTCAAGACTTAGTTAAATGAATAGGAACAACAAGGTAGTTCAAGTGGTATACCATGAAACGTGCTTGCAGCCAGTAGATGAAACCCACAGATCATGGAAGTTATCTATTCACAGCAGTCTAAGAGAGTGTTTTAAAGGTGATTCCTGAATACTTCGTTCTGCTAAACATGCAAACTCATGGATTAGTGAAAGGTAGCAATTAAATAAAGCACATGAAGTACAATCTTGTGCCGCACATACCTTTAAGGAACTACCGGAGCTCATCATGAAACCCGTAATCATCTTCTGTGAATAAAGCACTGTAAAATACATAGGGGTTCTCAATCATCTCTATCAAACTCAGCTGTCCATCTTTGTTTGTGTCAGCCTACATTGGACAGAAGGGCCGTCAGATAACAAATCACCAGGTCTTTCTTGACAAACGTACTGCAAAGTTACTCAATCAACTTGATTGAAGTTCAAAGAATGTTTAGCAAAAAAGTGCAAGCTGCTGCACAAACACTGATGACAATTCATGAATCCGGAATCTAGATGCAATTCTAACAGCATTAGACAGAAAGGTCCGTCAATATTTCCTGAAAATAAAAATAAGATGCAGTCTGCTAGTATTACCTGTGATATCACATAGTCAGCTTGTTGCTTGGCATAGAAGTGTTCTGCTGGATGGAGATTTCCAATTATAGGTTTTATCTCATCTGCTGACAAAAGCCTACAGAATGGTGAGAGCCTCTAAACTCAGTCTCACAAGTTCGCTCTTAAGTGAATATGACCAATAGAAAACACTACGAACTGTAATTTTTACCCATCATTATCCAGATCAAGCTGTGAAAATGATTTTCTAGCCGGTGCATCAGAGCCATTGGAGTCATCTGTTGAAGCTTCATCATCATAATGTCGAATTGAGTAAAACAATCCATTATAAAACTCTGGAAAATTGAGCTTCCCATCATTGTCTTTATCTCTTTCCCTAAATAGTAAACAAAATTAATCTCAAAATGTTGATCTTGTTAAATGTCCATCTGACTGCCCTAAACAAGCTCACATAGATGTGATTGCGGCAGGGTTCCTAAAATAATTTGAGTCTGGATAACCAGCTTGGTACCGGCTGACACACTATGCAAAGAATCTGGACAATCCACAACCCAGGAATGAATCAACTGGTTTTAATTGGTTTTCAGTGTAACTGGGTAGAGTTCATGATTATTCATTGAAATCCACCATTTTTAAGAAACATTATACTTATTATGTTAACATGCACAAATGATGTAAAACTCAACAAGAATTAGCATAAATCAGCCATAAAGAAACCAAATTCAGTGTGTATCTTCCATTAAAACCCTAGAGTTTAGTTCCTAAACCAGCTTGTTTTGACTATTGAGAAATTCCATACAATGATTCATGAATCATGACATTAAGCGTGCAGCTGTTTGACATAGTTAACTGATCAAGTATCATGATTTTAAGAATATTAACTGGCACCATCACAAATATGTAGTCAGAATCTGCTCCAGTTGCAACCATTGTGTGATACCGTGATGCACAAGCCAGTATGTAGTATCAAGTATCAACAGCATAATTTGAGAAATGAGAAAAAATAAAATAGTTAATGAAAAATTAAAAAAAATGTTGATTCCTTTATTATATGCGCCTCACAGAGTATGGAGGTTTTCATAAACCTAGAATAGCATTGGAAGTGATTTGTCACTAATAGCAGTCAGAAGGAACTTAAGAGTATGATCCGAAGTTTCATAAACATTCTTCTTTTATTTATATCTATTTTTCTACTTCTCTAATTGTAACATCCCAAAATTCACTTTCAGCTCAGTTGTTTAAAAATGTGGGATTTTAAAAAAAAATTTATTACGCTTCGTCAACGTTTGAATTTTTGAGCCATTAATTGAAACCTCAACCCGAAAAACAGCAAATCGAATTTGAACCTTAGTTTAAAAATAAAAGAAAAAAAATAAATCGAGATCTCAAAAGTGCGGTCTGAACCGAAAGCCACCCGGCCCAGCCCGACTTCTTTTGCTCGTTCTCGTTCCCCCTCCCTTCCCTTCCTTTTCTTTTCTTTTCTTTTTCTCCTTCCTCTGCTCCTTCTCCCGACCGCGCCTACACCCAGCCACCAACTCCTGCCGGCGCCTGCCGTGCCACCTACTTCCATCGCCCTCGCCACCTGCTCGCCTCCCATCGCCGCTTTTGTAGCCATGCCTCGCCCGTCGCTCAAGCCTCACTTCACGTGGTCTCCACGCTACTGCCACCACGTTGTCATTGCGTCATTGCCGTCTAGCCCGTCCCTGTCGCCATCCTACCAGCGCCGAGCCGTGCCTCATCTTGACCTATAAATCCCGTGAGCCGCACCCTCATCCTCCCTCTGCTTCCCTCCAGCCATTCCCCATCTTCCTCATCCCTTCCAAGCTCCAGAGAGCAAGAGCAACCGTGTAGCTCGCAAGCTCTGCCTCGCACCGCTAGCATGATTATCGAGCTCGTCCCGCCGCCCTGGGCCATTGCTTCGAGTCCGCAATGGCCTCCTCTATCCGATGCTCACTCCCATTCCTCTCATTCTTCCCAGGAGCGCCGACGTCACTTCTTCTTCCTCCCCGACGTCGTGCCCGCGCCAATCGCCACATGCACCCCGCCGTTTTGGACGCACTGACGAGCTACTTCCCCAAACCACCGCGTCACATCACGTTCCACATCATCACGAACAAGACCCCTCAATCAATTTTGGGATACCACCACAAGAGCTCGTGCCGCGGTCATCTTCCTCGGTTTCGGCCGAAACCGCCACCGCGACCGCCATTTCCACTGCAGTGAGTCCCAGCCTAATTCCTCTCTACCAGAGTATCACCTCACCTCCCTCTACCTTCCCCCACCTCTCACTCGTGCTATCCCCCACCCGAGCGCCACCCCACGCGTCGGTCGCAGCTACTCAGTCGCGGTGACTGACCCGCCTCGGCCACTCTCGCCACCATTGGCGGCCGGAGAACCCTCGCCTCCTCGAGCCCATGCTCGCCCCCATTTCTCCCCTATACCCCTCCGGTGCCGCCGCCCTGTTCCTCCTCCGATTCTAGCCGCCGCTCGGCCGCCACCAACCACCACAAGTCACGCCGCCACCGCCCCCGAGATTGCTTCCTCTCCATGGTTTCATTTTGCCCCTCACTTGCCGCCACCGTAGCCCCCCCTCGCCGCCGGCGAAGTGCGCCCGCAATGCCCCTGCGCCTCTTTTGTTCTGTCTCTGCTCCCTTCTCTACTCTCAGCTCCCTCTCTGTGCATCCTCTGTGTGAGTGTATGACAATGCGCCCGTAGTGGATGATTCGAGTACATACAAACCATTAGCGAATAAAACTAAAGCAATCAACCCAAGCAATTAGAACCTAAGATGATATAGTCATGTTTAGGCATATGTATACACATATGATCCAATGACCGGTAGGCCATAGGCCATTGACATACAATGATAAATGGTAATAACGACAATACATCCATGGCATGTACACCCACTAGTAGAGTAGTAATAAAGTAATACATTATAGAAACATTACCAGTAGGCCATTACTAAGTTGTCGATTAGGTAAAATGATTACTTTAGTTGAAACCTAACTTGGGTCATGACACGTCACCAATACCTAGACCTATACATTAATAAGTAATAATAGTGCTATTAGATGGTCGTGAAGGTTAGTAGTATCTACGACCTAGCTACATGCTAGTAATAGTAATCAAAGTGATAGGGTTGATCGCCAAACAAGGCTAGTAGGTAAGAGCCCTAGGTCTTGTACTATAGTTATCTATTTAACTAGAAGTAGTCAGTAGCATGTGCTATAGCTAAAGATCAACCTAGTATGGTAAGTTTACTTTAGTGTATGCCACGCCACGTTGGTAATAAAACTAAGTGTATATCACATCAAAGAAGAAACCCAAAACCGTAGACACCACTGAGGAGGCAACATAGGTGTCTTGCCAATGCTCAGAAGTTCCAGCTAAGGCTTATGGAACTTCCTGGATAAATATCAAATCATAAGAGAAATCATTAAGTAAACTATACCCCATGTGTCAATGAGACTTATGTCTATCCTATACGAACCCTGAACCTACACATAGGTCTCACCTGACTTTCATGGAATTTCCTCGATAAATAGGAAGTAATAACTAAAGGAATCATTAGTTCAGCTAGGCATCGGGTATGGATAGCGGTGATAGGTCTCCAAGTGGATGATAGTAGTTCAACCACCAATCAACCTCGTATAGACTCCAGCTATCGCCCATCGCTAACCGCCCACGGTAGAAGTACAAATCATGATCCAAAAGTGGATCAGAGAGCTCTACCTAACAAGATGATCTCTCCCATCCAAGTAACCAATGTGAAATGTCCCTGGGGATATTCTCTCTCCCCTGTTGGAGTTGTAACTCCTTACACCAGCGGACCTTTCGAGAGTCCGATCCCTCTCACCCTCGCTCCGGATCAAATGGTACCTGACCCTAAGTATAACTAGCAACTCCAAACCTCCACCCCTAAGCCCAATGAGTAGGGCTTGGGTGTGTCTACTTGTTCTAAAGTATTTCCTTCGTTCTAAATATCCCTGGAGGTACTTCATTCCATCTGAAGTATTTCCTTCATCAACTTCCTTGAATATACTTCGTCTGAAGTATTTTCTTCATCAACTCCACTAAATAGCTTTAGTTTCATTAGGAATGCTTCCTTCTTTCAAGATGTTATTAGATATTTTTACTTTCATTGAAGTGTTTCCTTTGGTTTTAATGTCTTTGGATTTATTGGATTTCATTTGGATGCTTTCAGACGTTCTTGGGTTCAATCGTATTCTGCGTAGTTAGAATCTAAAGCTATGATGAAGCAGCAGTCGGAGACAAAACAGGAACAAGACCAAGATTATCAGAACATTGAGTAAAGCAAGTCAACACTTTGGTCATGTTGCACCTACTTTTGAAATGCAATTATATTGTTTTAAATTATGAAATTGCATTGATATGATTTATACAACTATGTTAGCCTAGCTCATAGTTAATATCTTAATGATAATTGAGTATAACCTTCTCATCCTTGAACTTGGACACTATCTTTTGTCACCCTAGAACTAATGTTATATGTACTAGTTAATAAGTTTGTATCTAAGTGTCATGCTAAGCCTTGTTTAGATACATTGACATGTGGTCAATGGTTTGCCCCGACAACTTTCAAAACTCAAAATTGGATTTGGGCGATCGAGACTGGAGCCTGGCTGGTATGTTGAAGAAAGAAAGAGATTTCAAAAGAGAAAACCTGAAAACTGTTTTTAGACATGGACGGGTGGAAAGAGTGGTGGATGCGTAAGAGAGTACGCCAGAATGGCTATGGGGAAGAACCGCTAAGTCGATTAAGGACCAGTTCCTGTGATGACCTCTCGTGTACTAACAGTGCAACCACAAATCTACCATATGTAGGACCTGGCTCACTAATTTGCTTCGTCCCGGCATTGCTTCATCATCCCGCGAACGTGGCATGGATAAGTCCACTACGGCGCAAGGAGGGAGCCTTCGGGGGGCGTGGCCCATGGTGGTGAAACCTTGCGGGTGGGTTGCGTTGGGGCGGAGCATTGTAAAGGCTTTGTGATGATCTTCTTAGTCTCACGCCTATGGCAACGTGTTGACATTAAAAGATGATTGTTTGTGTGGGTAAAGTTGTGCGATCTCTGCAAAGTGTAAAACTGTCCGAATAGCCGTGCCTATGGTTATGGCCGATGCTGAGAACTTGCTTGATTAGATTTTAATTTTTACAAAACGATTTGTGGATAGGATGAAAAGTTGGGTTGGAGCCCAAGGATTTGAGTTGTCCTGGTTGAAGCCAGTGGAAAGTATAGAGTGCATGTAGCCGCGGAATTCGCAAGGTGGATGTGGTTCGGGATTCGCGGACGAGTACAGCCTGGAAATAGGCGGGGGGGGGGATGCGCCCTGGGGTTCGAGGGTGATGAAGCCGCGGGATTCGAGGGTTTGACCACCTAGGATTCGAGGGTGGTCCAACCTGCGAGAGTCAGGGGGATTGCGACCTAAGTTTCGCCAAGGGTGCAGCCTAAGTTTCGCCGGGTGGTACAGCCAGAGAGTCGCCATGGGTGCAGCCTAAGTTTCGTCGGGTGGTGCAGCCGGAGAGTCGTCAGAGGCATTTAGCCCGAAATTTCAGGGGTAGTCCGGCCGGAGTTGTTGGGTGGTTGCAGCCTTGGGATCGTCGGGTGCTTGTATCTCTGGAAAATGATATAGTACAAGGTGAATGGAACTGATATATATGTGTGAATGGATGGAACCTTTGGGTACTATTCTCCACTAGAGGTGGATGGAACATTTGCTACTATTATACAAAAACACTAGATTTCATCTAAACCTGTGATAGTTAAAATGCTAGGTCTCAGGATTTGCTACTACATAATCTATTTCAATAAGTGGTTTTATGCAAACAAAAGAACCACAAGCCATTCCTTTGATCAGGCTTGCATATTATATAACTGCATTCTATGTATTGACTCGCGAGTATGGTTGTGTACTCATGCTCGCTCAATATTATTATTTAGTAAGTATAAAAGAAGACTATATGGACACTTATGAGCATTCGTCAAGACTGGAGATCAATAAGGTCAAGAACTAAACCATGGGCCCCAGTCGATTGCCTATAGGTATATCGTGAGGGTTCCACATAGTGTACTTTTATTCTGCTTCTGATGCTGTTCTTTGAAAGGTATTTGGCATATCCGGCCATTCCACAAGTTAAAAACCGTAAGTTATATTTATGCTTTGTTTATTATTATGCAATAGCTTTATATATTCGTGATATGTGATTGATATTCAATTATGTAATTGTGGGCACTAGCTACTAATCCAGGGGCTAGTGCTGTGAACACAGAAGATTCCAAATTTCAAATTTAGAGTCTGACACTAATTCCTGTAAGAAAAGATATCTTTCATCTTCATTATTCTTGTGCAGAACTGAAATACTAATAAGACCATGCAAAAGGATGTTATTGAAACCTGAATGACAAATGTGTAAGGGAAATGATGTTTGGAAGGGAAAAATTGCACCTTACTTCTTCTTTGCACAACCAATGTATTAGCTTTGGGTTGGTAGTATCAGCTGGATGTAAGAAGCTGCACATAGTAAATCAAAGTACATACTGGGTAAAACAAGAAACTTCAGAAATAAAAAAAAGGTGGTCAAAGAGAAAGTTATACTCGTTAAACTCTGTCAAATTTAGAAAGCCGTCACCATCAATATCTGCAGCATTGAAGTGATCCTCCTTCCACCATCCCACCCCATCATTGGTTGAGTTATGATCTGGACATAGATGAGACTTAGTGGTCACATCGTTAAGGCACACAGGTAATCATTTAGTAGCGGCAGATCATGGTTTATCAAAGGATGCTAAACGTATTTGTTATGAATTTGGTAGGCACACCTGAACTTTATTTTTCCATGTTAGTGTATACAGTTTGGTCAGCCCACATGAGAACTATTCAGTATTCAGGCTTGATCTACATGCGAATCTTTGTAGAATAGGTATGGAAAATGAAAGTTTTAAGCTTACTGGTTGACCCAGAAAACATGCCGAAAATGCACAAATATAGTCTTTTCAAAATGGATATGAACAAATGTTTGGTATGATCATAAACATTAGAAAATGGTTCAAACAACTTTGGACAATATCTACTAGAATTTCCTCTTCCCACTTATGCTATGCGCCTATGCCCACTACATTGGCACGGATCAAGAATAACCTTGAAATGATTATCAATTCCCAAACGATGAATTGGCATTGAGCTATATTCCATCACAGGAAAATATAAAACTTCGACATGAACAGGTAACTCTGAAGATCAGGTAAATACTCAGGCATGGAGACTATATTCCATCAAAGGAATATAGAGAAGTGAAACTAAGAATTCAATAAAAAGCACTACATGTAAGCTCGCCTCAGGAGATTTGGGTGGAAAGACATCCAAAATGCCTTCATAAAACAGCACTTCTAGCAAAACAAAATGGGGAATTTTTTTTCTTTCGAAAGCTAAATGTGAGAAAAAAAATTGAAACTTCTACTGCTTCAACACGGCTGAACCCTACACAGCAAATGGATTAGTAAAGAAAGATTCTCCGACTACATTGTGACGTAAAATCATTTACATTCTGTAAATGTAAATGACTTGACATCACAAATTGTAGTCAAAGAATCTGCTATGGGTCCCTCCACTTTTTTTTTTGGACGGGATATGGATCCCCCCAATCCAACAACTACAACACGAGATCAAACGTCTCTCCGCACCAAGATCTTGAGCTTACCCAGCTAGTCAGCTACCATCGCAATAGTACAAGTATGTTCCCAAGAAACGAACTTTCTAAGTAGGCAAATGCCGCATAACCAAAGTTAGTACAAAGGTCTCGTATCTTACATACGTACCGTCGAACCGCCAGGCCCAGCTGGGCCGCTCGTACTCGGAGAAGGCGACGCGGCCATCGTGGTCGCGGTCGTTCAGTTCGAGCTCCCGAGCGGTGCGGTGCAGCACCTCCCGCCGCGCGGACGCGAGGTTCCACGCGGCTAGCTCGGCGACCGTCACGGCGCCGTCGGCGGGGTCCACGTCGATCTTGGGGAATAGCGCCTCCACGCGCCGCGTGACGTTGAACCGCGCAGCATCGTTGATGTAGTCCTCGTCGGCGTCGGCGTCGGCGTCCGCGAGGTCCTCGGGGACGGGGGCCGCCTCCATGCCCGGCGCGTGCAGCCCCGCGGCGGCGAGGCGCTCCCACTCGCGGTCGTCGCGGCGGCGCTCGAGGTCCGCGATGACGGGATCGAACGGGATCTGGCGCGGGGCGGCGCCTCCATGCCCGGCGCGTGCCCCGTGGAGGCGGAGGCGGCGGTGCGGGTGCGGGTGCGGGGATGGCGAGGAGGGGGAGAGGTGGACCAGGAGGAAGAGGAGGCCCGCGGAGGCGAGTGCCAAGACCAGTGTCAGGACGACGGTGGGCGCCGCCGAGGGCTTCCTCGCCGCCGGCGACTGCGCCATGGCCGACGAGTCGCGAGTCGGGCGCTTCCCTCTCTTTCTTTTTCTGTGTTTTCTTTTCGCTTTTTTGTTTGTTCGTTTGTTTTGGGTGGTGCAGGTCAGTGGTGTCTACGTGGGCCGTGCCGTGCGGCACCGCGATTGTTGGTCGCTCTGGCACGGGTCGGTACTGATTGAACGTGTTGTAGGAATTAAGCTTGTTTTTCTCTAATGTGTTGAACCAATTTCTATTAATAATTGGGACTCACGTTATATTAAAAAATCATAAAATAATAATATAATCTCTCAACCGTACTCTCTTCTATGTAGTTATTTAATGCTCATACGAGTTGTTTAATGCTTTGAATCGACTCCTAACTAGAGTTCGATTCCATGTATTTTTTGTTGGAATTGACCCCTCTAATGTATTGAATCAATTCAATATCTTCTCTCTCCTCATTTGAACCGGCTAAAACACAACATTAGAGATGGTCTAAGGGGATAGATCATATATTATGTATCTCGTTGTGTCCTTTATATTTTGTTATTTTTAGGTTATTAAATAGATTTTCTCTTTTTATGCTTTTTCAAATGCAGGTGAAATGACTTATTTCACCCTTGCCCCCTTTGGTTTGTTTGCTTGCATCTCTTTCTTAGGCTAGCCCGTGCCGATGAATTTTTTATTAATTAATCTTTTTTAATTTTATTTTAAAGTTAATCTTCGAAATCTCTTTGATCATGTCATCACCTATGGCGTAACAAAACAACACTGTCACGCCAGCTCGTATCTAGGTAACCTCCTGTCACGCCACCACCCGTGACGTGACAATGTGGTTTCGTCACACCACGATCAGTGGCATGACAAAAAGTGTTATTTAACGGACTTATCATATGATGTGACAATATTATTTTGTCACACCACAGGTTGTGATGTAATCAAAGGGGTCAGAATTAAAAATAAAATTCGCTGGAAGTTAACTTTAAAATAAAATTTAAAAAAGATTAATTAATAAAAAAAATGGTTGCATGTTGGGTGTTGGAGTGCGACGGATTGGTGGGTTGGTGTTGGCCCCAGGCCCTCCTCCGTCTTGCACACCCATCCACCTGCGGCGTCTCGCCTGCTGCGTCCTCCACCGCACGACATCAGTTCCACCTCCGCCCGCGCCGATCGCGTTCCCCTCCTCCGACGCCCGAGGCCACCTCCTCCTCCGCTTCTCCACCTCCTCACCCACCCCTCCACACTTCATGGTTGACTACCTCGTCTCCACTGCGCTGGCCACGCCTCCAAGGCCACCCATGATTCGCGCCACAGACTCTTAGGCGGGCAAGCAGCAGTGCTCGCCTTCCTCCGATCGCAGGGCCTCGGCGACGTGGATGCCACCCTCTCCCCAAGTCCCAATAAGACCACGTGCTGGGGCTCCACCGCACCGAGGCCACGCGCCTCTTCCCCCATGCCACTTGCGCTTCGGCCACGGTGTCCACGCCAACCTCCTCACGCCTCCTCTTACGCTCAACCTTCTTGGGTCCACCAAATTCTTGATGAAATAGCTCAACAAGGCGTGGGCGCTCAAGTACAACGTCGACTGCTCTGCAGAACCTCTCCACGCTCCGCGCCATGGCGTCTGGGCGATTCGCCACCGCCCGCGGTGTGGTTGCAACCAACGCTCATTATGCAGCGTCGGCCAAGTTCCACAGCGACTCGACCGCCGGTAGCGGGATCCGCCCAGCTCAGGATGTCCATTTGGAGCTTCTTCACACAAGACAACGTCGCCAAGACGAGCCTTCAGGGCCTAGAAGGCGACCGTGATGCTCATGGGCCAGGTTCGCGGAAGTGGAGTTCACCGCCATGTTCCGCCGTGCGCCGTGCTGCATGTTCATGTCCGCAGAGCTGTTGTAACATCTCGGTTTTTCCGAGTCTTTTTGAATTTTCAAAATAAAAAGAACCATTTGGTTTTGATGAGAGTTCAAAGCTTAACTTGAGATTTTAAAAAGAGCCTTAAATGACTAAATCAAACTTCAACTAAATAAAAGTTCGGTTTCTTTTGAGTTTGTTGGAGTTCTCTCCTTTCTCGGTTCGCTCCGTGTTGCTCTCGACCCAGTTCTTTCTTCTCCAGACCTCCCTTCGTTCGGATCTGAGGGTCCAGACCTCCCTTACGTTTGGACCTCTTCCTCCGTCCAGACCTCCCTCTCGTTGGACCAGATCCGAGAGAAGCAAAAAGAAGATGAAGACATCCAATAAATCAAGAAGAACATGAGAAGAGGCAAAGCCCTAGGTTTTTCCGAAGATGAGCAAGGCACAATGTGGTTCAGTAGTCGCATCTGTGTGCCGGATCACCTAGAGATAAAGTAGTTGGTTTTGAAGGAAGCACATGAATCGCCTTACTCCATTCATCCAGGCAGTACCAAGATGTACCAGGACCTCAAGAAAAAGTATTAGTGGGTCAGTATGAAGCGAGAGATTGCCGAGTTCGTCGCACAATGTGATGTTTGTCAAAGAGTCAAGGCCGAACACCAAAGACCAACTGGTCTGTTACAACCCTTACCCATTCCCAAGTGGAAGTGGGAACAAGTAGGCAAGGACTTTATCACTGGATTGCTTAGGACCCGATCGGGCTATGACTCCATCTGGGTTGTGATCAACCGTTTGACTAAAGTGGCACACTTCATACCAGTCAAGACCACCTACAGAAGAAGTCAGTTGGCAGAATTGTATATGGCCAGGATTGTTTGTCTACATGGAGTACCCAAGAGGATAGTATCCAACAGAGGTTCTCAGTTCACCTCTAGATTTTTGGAATAGCTTCCATGAAGCCTTGGGGACCAGACTCAATTTTAGTACAGCATATCACCCCCAAACCGATGGACAAACAGAAAGAGTAAATCAGGTTCTTGAAGACATGCTTCGAGCTTGTGCCCTAGACTTTGGGAAGAGTTGGGATCAGCACCTCCCCTATGCAGAGTTCTCTTACAACAACAGCTTTCAAGCCAGCTTACAAATGTCTCCCTTTGAAGCTCTGTACGGTAGACCTCGAAGGACCCCTCTCCTTTGGGATCAAGTTGGAGAGCATCAGTTCTTTGGACCCGATTTGATCAAGGATGCCGAAAGTAAAGTGAGGCTGATAAGAGAACAATTGAGAGTGGCTCAATCTCGGCAGAAGAGCTATGCGAACAACCGTCGTAGAGACTTGTCCTTTGAGATAGGAGATTTTGTCTATCTCAGACTAACTCCACTCAGAGAAGTGAGAAGATTCCAGATCAGAGGGAAGCTCGCACTAAGGTTTATTGGACCATACAAAACTGTGGAAAGAAAAGGCGAAGTTGCCTATCAGCTAGAGCTCCCAGCGTCCTTGTCTGCAGTGACGACGTCTTCCACGTGTCAAAGCTGAAGAGGTGTCTTCGAGTCTCAACAGAGCGGACATCGCTGGAGAGCATCGACCTTCAAGAAGACCTCACCTATGTGGAGCAGTCGATCAAGATCCTGGATGTCGTAGAGCGTGTTACCAGGAGCAGAGTCATCCGTTCGTGCAAGATCTAGTGGAGCAACCACTCAGAAGAAGAAGCAACATGTGAGCGAGAAGAAGATCTCAAAGCAGAGTATCCCAACCTCTTTGCTAGCCAAGTCTGAATCTCGGGGTCGAGATTCTTTTAAAGGGGGTAGGTTTGTAACATCCTGGTTTTTTCGAGTCTTTTTGAATTTTCAAAATAAAAAGAACCATTTGGTTTTTATGAGAGTTCAAAGCTTAACTTGAGATTTTAAAAAGAGCCTTAAATGACTAAATCAAACTTCAACTAAATAAAAGTTCGGTTTCTTTCGAGTTTGTTGGAGTTCTCTCCTTTCTCGGTTCGCTCCGTGTTGCCCTCGACCCAGTTCTTTCTTCTCCAGACCTCCCTTCATTTGGATCTGAGGGTCCAGATCTCCCTTCGTTTGGATCTAAGGGTCCAAACCTCTCTTGTGTTTGGACCTCTCCCTCCGTCCAGACCTCCCTCTCGTTGGACCACCCTCTTGGTCTTTTGCAAAGACCACCCTCTTGGGCCGCGACCTCCCTTGGGTCACGACCTCCCCTTTTGTCCTCTAGTCGCAACCTCCCCTTAGAGTCACGACCTCTTCTTTTGTCCTTTAGCCGCGACCTCCCTTTGGGTCACGACCTCCCCTTTTGTCCTTTAGCCGCGACCTCCCCTTGAGTCACGACCTCCCCTTTTGTCCTTTAGCCACGACCTCCCCTTGGAGTCACGACCTCCCTTGAGTCACGACCTCCTCTTTTGTTGTTTAGTCGCGACCTCCTCTTTTGTCGTTTAGTCGCGACCTCTCCTTGGTCATGTGACACCCTTGTGGTCACGACCTCCCCTATGGTCACGACCTCCCCTTGGTCACGTGACATCCTTGTGGTCACGACCTCCCCTTGGTCACGTGCACCCCCCTTGGGCACGTGCGCCCTTTAGGTCACGACCTCCTCTTTAGTCGCGACCTCCCCTTTGTTTTGACCATCTATTTTGAGTGTTGCCCGACCCCATCTATCAGTCTTGCTCACCTTGTCCTTCCTCTTGTCATGTCATTGTTGACACATTTGTCCTTGCGCATTTAATGATGTTGTGTCGCATTAAATGTTGTCGCTTCAGCGGTACCCTGTTTCCCTTCTTGTCTTCTCTGGTACCTACCCCCATCATCTCCTTCACCTGCTCGGCTGTGCTTTGTCCTGTCACACGTGCCCTTGATCATGTGCACCTCTGAGTCCTCCAGTGACTCTCCCCTGGCTATAAAAGCCTAAACAGCCCTCTTTCATCACCTTTTGCCAATTCTCTTGCTCTCGCCAGTTCTTCCGTGCTTCAAGCTTTGTCACCAAGGAGACCACCGGAGCCTGTGTCGTCTTCAACCGCCTCATCACCAAGGATTCGCCAGAGCGTTGCGCCGTCTTTGATCGTCGCCGTCGCCGTCACCGTCCTCCTCCAATCTTCTCCGGCCTATTTTCCTCTCTCTCTCTCTCTCTCTCTCTCTCTCTCCCCGTCTCGGTGAGTTCCTCGGTGTCCTGTTCTTTCCCTTGTTCCTACGACTACGTTGCGTCGTCGTATTTCTTCTTACGACTACGTTGCATAGTCGTATCCTTTTGTATTCCTCATACAACCACGGTGAGTAGTCGTACCCTCCTTAGGACCTCCTCGGGACCTCCTCCTCAGGACATCATGTATCCTTTTTGTCGTTTCCTCAAGACCTCCCTCAACCTCCTTCTCAGCTGGACCTCCTCCTGAGGGCTCATTTTTATTTCAGTTTCTTGCTGTTGGTTTGTTTTGGAGTTCATTTGGATTTTATTTGGTCTTTATTTGATTTGCTTCGTTTTCTCGTGTAGATTTCGACGACTCAGGAGAGCCCGAGTACTTTGAAGAAGAAGACCCTCAAGCTTTCGAATAAGGCAAGTTACACCCTTGATCATATTGGACCTAATATTTCAAATTAATTAAGTTTTGTTTCAAATTATTATTGCATGCTTATTTGAATTCAAGTAATTTAAATCCCTTTTTTAACCTCATAGTTATTCATAGTTCCTTTGTACACCGGAACTTGGTTATTGATTCGACCACGCCCTTGTCACCTTAGTAAAGCGCTAGTTGGTACAATAGTATGAACTGGCATGTTTCAAAACTCTATGCTTAGTCAAGCTTAGACCAAAAATCTTGATTTGGGAGTTTTACTGCTAAAAGACCAATATTGTCAAATGTTTTAACTATGACCTTGAGTGGTCGTGGAAGTTTACAAATGTTTTTAAAAAGCAAAGCAAAAGTAAAATTGGTTTGGACTTGGGCGAATTGGTTGTTTGGAGGGTGCATGTTGATGCATGGGCTCAACCTTGTTAGGGTTGAGGGCCAGGGGTTGTTGGAAGTCGCCCAAGTCAGTTAAGGACCGGTCTTCGAGCCACATCTTGCTAGCCCTATCGTGCAACCACATGTCCAGGGTGGGGTGGACCTGGCCGACTAATTTGCAATGTTCCACCGTGGTTGTTCCATCCGGCTATGTGGGTGTCTTAACGACCTACTTTTATTCATTCCCACCTGGCACAAGAGGGGGCTTAAATCCTGCGGGTTGCAGCCCAAAGGAAGCGAAACCTTAGCGAGGGGGAGACTGCGGTGGAATGGCATATTGTAAAGGCCTTGTAATAATTACTTAGTCGCACACCTTCAAAAGTGTGTGAGCGGACAGTATAAATTGATTATCTCTTGTGGGTAAAGCTGTACACCTCTGCAGAGTGTAAAACTATTCGAATAGCCGTATCCACGGTCATGGACATGCTAGCAAAGCCACTCCAAGTTAAATTTTGGTTTTATTTTCAAAATACTTTATGAACTGGTTTTGGATGTCTATCCAAATGGGTTTTGGACTGGGAGCCTTGTGATAGGAGGGTATCCTTCACCACTTGTTGATGAATATTATCCAACTATAAAATTGATTTAGAAAAATGAAATTTAGTTATTTTATAACTGCTTTGGAACTTAGTACATGTATTTGGAAAGAAACATGGCTTTATGCAAAGACAACCCTATAAGACCTCCTTGTGATATCCTTGTATGCATGCATTCAATCTGTTACTTGACGGGTGTGACTTGTGAACACGGTTGTTGTGCTCACTCTTGCTTGACATGTTTGAGCAGGAGAGGACGTCTTCGAGGAGCCCAAAGACCAGGACGTCTAGGCTGCACCCTTCAGACGACTGCATGTGGCTAGTCATGTGGTCTACTACTTTGGTCTTCCGCTGCATTTCTTTCTTGTTGGCCGTATGGGCCCTTTTGTAATCAACTCTGTTGTTATTTTAATAAAGTTGCGTTGATGGATGTTACCACTCTTGTTAACTGTGTGAGCTAGCAGTTGGTCCTTGGGACTAGCTCGGCTATGCACAGAGGGTTCGGGACCTCCCGGGTCCGACCGTGTGGTCATGCCTTTGGGAGATCCCGGGTCCGGTTGTGACTTTGAGACCTCCTAGAGGTCCGGGCCGTCACAGGACCTCCCTTCGGGGTGCTCCTAGGACTACCCGCGACCTCCCTGAGGTCCAGGTCGTGACAAGAAGTGGTATCAGAGCCATCTCGACTGCAGGTCGTAACTTAGTAGAATGGCAATTTCAAAACCTATTTTATATATAACAAGAAGGATAATTTGTTCTCTTCTCATCTTGGTCATCTTTCTACCCTTACCTCCCTCTAGTATTCTTCCTTACCTTATTCTCTCTTCACCATTGCACAGTGTCAAATGGATCCCCTTTCCCTTGAAATCCCTCTAGGTGGTCTCTTGAGTAGCCCCTGGTGTTCAGGCCCTCCCCCTAAGACCTCTCGTGTCGAGTAGAACGTGTATAGTTATTAAAGTATTTTGAAAAGCTCTTTGTGCTGGTGGTTTTGCTTAGGTGGGTTGTTTCGCCCTGTCCCCCTTAGGTTCTCCTCTTCTTTTCTAAATCTGTGGAGTTCCGGCAATTGGTGACAACTCGCGGCAGTGGCAGCGCCGGCAGTCAAAACAGAGAGGCAGTGCAAGAGAACCCGATTCTTCTGCCACCACCTCCTCCAGCTGAAGGCCCCGACTGGAACCAGCTGATGCCCAATCAAGCTCAGTTGATCAATCTGCTCGCGCAGTCCATCGACAACACCCAGACCTTACAAGCAGCAGCGGCGGCGGCTCAACCTCAAGTTGTTGCTCCACCTCCTCCAAGGGCCAACATAGCGGAGTTCATGAGGTTGTGCCCTCCAACCTTCTCCAGTAGCACTGAGCCAATGGAGGATAATGATTGGCTTAGAGCAGTTGGCAGGAAACTGGACATGATCCAGTGTTCTGATCGTGAGAGGGTGCTCTTCGCCTCTCACCAGTTGAATGGACTAGCGTTCGAATGGTGGGATAACTTCACCCAGTCCCACGTGGATGCTCAGATCATCACTTGGGATGAGTTCGTGTAGGCTTTCCGTCGTGCACATATTCCACCGGGCATGATGTCCTTGAAGAAGAAAGAGTTTCGCAACCTGTGCTAGGGTAGCCGCACCATCAATGAGTACTTGCATAAGTTTAACCAGTTGGCTCACTATGCACCAAAGAACATCGCCACCGATGAAGCCAAGCAAGAGCGTTTCTTGGAAGGGCTAAATGACGACCTTGCCGTCCTCCTCATTGCCCAAGATTACTCAGACTTCTAGCAGCTGATCAGCAAGGCTATTCGCCAAGAGGACAAGCACATAGAGATGGAGACCCGCAAGAGGAAGAAGGCAGCCCAGAAGTTCAACCCTGGGGGTTTTCCCAAACCCAGGACCTCTCAGCCGTAGACCTCTCAGTGCAGGACCTCCCAGTTCTCGCCATCCAAGGCTCCGGCACCAGTCCAGCGCCAAGTTAGCACGGGCTTCCACAAGACCTCTTCGGGAGGTCAGTTTCAGAAGAGGACGCCCGCGACCTCCTCTGTGGGAGTCACTTGTTTCCACTGCCATGAAGTGGGGTACTACGCCAATAAGTGCCCGAAGAAGCAAGCTGCAGCCCCAACCCAACCACCTCAGCGGCAAAGCCTGGCAAGATTAACTTCAACTCCCGGCGGTGAGGAGAGGAGCCGAGGAGGCGGGCAGCGGCGCCAGCTCTTGGCATTGGCTGCATGTTGAGGGTGGGGCAGGCGAGGCTGCGGTGTCTTGATCTGTCGATTGCTACGCTAAGGCTGACCTTTGAGGTCTAAGGAGAGGACCTTGCCGGATTGGAGGAGGAGGGCAACGCCTTGGGAGGAGAAATTTGAGAGGAGGCGAAGCGGTCGGGACGGCTGGCGGTGGAGCCGTGGAGAGGAGGCGGTGGCCATCAGCTAGTGGGTCTGTGTCCTTGAGCTCATGGTGGAAGCAGAGCGCTAAGCGGCGCCAGCAGCCAAGAGGAGCCGGCGGCTCATGACGGCCGTGGAGAGGAGGGATGCGGAGCGTTGGAAGGCGGCTAGGGCTACGTGAGGTGAGGACTCGAGCCGAGCACCGAGATATGAGGATGAGCCCCTAAGCGTCGGGCTAAGGCTGAGGCGGTGGACCGCTTCAGTGGGCCACCTTCACCGCTTGGGAACTGGGCTAGCCGGCTGGGAATGTGACTCGGGCCTGGCACTATGTACTGATTTTTTTGTATTCCTACTAAAAATTCCTACTACTATTTTCTTTGGGCCTTGGGCCATTGCCCAGCCGGCCCGAGGCCCATCTCCGCCCTTGGGTGCACATCGAAGTACCTCGTCAAGAACCCCATGTTATTGACGCTCTGCCTCGACAAGCGGATGATTTTGCGATGCCGCGTCATCGAGACCTTGCGGTGTGGTATGTCCCAACCAGGGTTTTCGCTACCAGAAAAAAAATTACAGGTGGCTGAAAGCCGAAAAATTTCTGCCAAAATTTTAAAAATGAAAATTTTGGATTTTAAATTGTAAAAATAAAATTCAAGCAAAATTCAAACCATTTTGATTTTTTGGACAAAATTCATCCAAATAGCTAATTTCAAGACTGGTTTGTATTTCTCTGAGCCTCCAGGTAAATCAGGTTTCCAGATTTTAAATAGAAAACCTATTTGGTAAAAATCCTTGGTCCCAACCACATAGCCAGTTGGTCGAATAGGCAACGGGCAAATTGGTCATTTCGCTTGCATCGAAAAAGTAAAAGAAAAGGAAATCCATTTAATATCCCTGAAATGGCAAAATATAAAGGACGCAATGAGAGATGTGATATATGATCTATATAACCTTGTACTGTCTGGTATTTTGTAAAATGTCAACCAAAGGTGTCGCAAATAGTCAAATTTCCCTTCTTTTTATGTGTTTTTGTTTTTCTTTTGTTCTTTGTTTGTTTTGGTTGGTGCTAGTGGTGTCCAGATGCGTCATGCCGCTCGAGCCGGTGGGAAGCACGGGACTATTGGCCCGGCGCGAGCACAACATGGACCGGGCCAACCAAGTGTGTTGTGCTTGGGTCGGCACCCCGGTCTGACATGCACACGCACGGCACGGCCCAATGGCACAGAGGTGGCGACGCTAGAGCCGACGAGGAAGGATGCCGAGGCAGAGATGGCGCCATGGTCGACCGAGGCGGAGACGGTGATCGGTGAGGAAGGAGGCGTCGACGGCATGGACGATGAAGGCAGAGGTGACGAGGAAGGAGGTGGCGGCACAGATGGCGGAGGCGGATGCAGCGAGAAAGGAGGCGGCTGACGCGGAGGCAGTAGGGCACCCCAGCCTACGGGCCATCACGACACAGCTCGATTAGTTAGCTGGGTTGGCCGTGCCGGACCTAATTGAGCCCGTGTCATGCATGGCGGTCCATTTGGACACCACTAGGTGGTGCTGCTTTGCTTTGATAAGTGGGAAGACGGAAGAGTTGAGCTATGGTAGTTTGGGCACTAGTCTACTGGATTGTTCCTGGTTAAAGAATGACATGTCAGTTGACAACGGCAGTGGGCCAGATGTTAGTTTGAAGGTTCATGTGAGTAGAGCTTACGTGGGAGTACGATGGAAATGGATCGAATACGAATCGGTTAGTGCCCTTACTATTCATGTTTTTTCTAATACGAATTTGAATATTCTCGAATACGAAAATGAATCAAATATGTAGGCCCTATTTGTTTAGGCTTTTTCTTTGGCTTAAAAGCAAAAAAGGCTAAGCCTAAATAAAGGGGTGGTTTTTTCATCTAGCTTATAACAAGCTTAAGCCATTTTAAGCTTAAAAGCCATAAGCCATGGGAGATGTGCTTTTTTTGCTTTTGTGGGATGGAATAATTGTTTACTATTGAAGTTCGCTGAAATTACCAAAAAAAATGCCATCATATATAAGTGCAAATCCTTTCGTTTTTTTCTTCTGTTCCATCCTCCTCTCCCCTGATTCCCTTTCCCTTCGGTCTTCATACCCCAACGTCGCTGCCTCAAATCCCCTCCCCACGCCGCCACCTCCCCTCCCCTCCCCCCACGCTACCACTCCCCTCCCCTCCCTCAACGCCGTCGCCCCCGGCGTCGTCGCCCCCCCCCCCTAACGCCACCGCCGCCTCCCTTCGGATGGCGACCTTGCCTCCCCGGCTCGCCGTCTCCTCTCAACGACCCCGACGTAGGCCCTTCCTCGTCCGACACCATCATCTAATAGTGAGATGGTTTACGGTTCCGAGAAAGATGAAAGGGATGCACAAGTCTTTATTTCAGTTGTTAGCGAGGAAGATGAAAGGGATGCACAAGTCTTTCTTTCAGCTGTTAGTAAGGATGATACACAATTAAAAGAAATTTTAATGTCCTACTTCAAGGAGAAATTTGAAAATTTATCAGAGGTGTATATTCAGATTTACTTGATCAGAATATCCTTTTGATTTAGTTGTACAAAATCAAGAACATAACTGATAATCGAGTGTCTGTACTGCAAATTGCAGAAGTTTAATGGGATAGAAGAACAACTTCTTCAAGAGTTTTCCCTGGATGATTCATTTCCTCTTGGTGCTCCACTATTCATGGAGACACCACACTCTTGTTCAATGTACGCAGAAAAGGATGACCACTGTTTTGATGAGGTCCATACTGGTCCTTTACAAATAATTGATTTTGTGTTATTATGACTAGTGTTGTTTGTTAGAGATAAATATTGTGACTAGTGTTGTTTGTTAGAGATAAATATTGTGTATATGTATTGAAAAGGTCTAATGGATAATATATATAGTGTGTACGAGGGGTGTATGCTATATATAGATAAGACAATACAAAAGACAGATAAAGAAATAAAAAATGATTCCTATCTCTATCTCTAACACCCCCCCCCAAAATGCAAGACGTATACAATAACATTGCATTTGAAAATGGTTGACACTAAAATATGGATAATCCAAAATCTGAATCTTGATAATGTCGTCGTAATATGCAGCTCTTGGAAAATATGTCGAGTATCAAAAGATCTTCTCCCATCCGGGGTTGTGAGATAGCCCATAATGCACAAGGTGCAGGGGCTGAGAAAGTAGTGACAAGTGGGAGCAAAGTCAACCACGACAACACGACGAAGATTATGATGAAATCGACATGAATAGAGAAAATGATCAAATCAAACTAAATAGGAATAGATAGAAGCATAACAGCGCAGATCGAAGCCCAAGACGACGGTGACGCGAAAGAAGCGCGGTGGCCTTAGAAACTTGGGGTGGCGGCTAAGAAAGAAGCGACGACATCATAATAACTTCTACGATCTGCACGCGGCTCAGAAAGAAGAGCGCGAGCGACGGCTGCTACCGTGCATAAGGCAATTTATATGCTTCTACGACTAACAATAAATTTGTGGACTTGTATGGCTTAGACGAATTTAAAAATAGAGTGGTACGAACTTGAATGGACGCAACGAAAGAAACGACAAAAAAAAAGACCGAAATATAATTTGCAACAAATACTAAGCACAAGTGCATCTCCTCATCCAACTTGAAGCAACACCAAACGACATTGCCCAGCCCATAAAGTGCACTGCGCTACACTACGCCATCCGCCCCTCTCCACCGACAGCAGCAGCAACAAATCCTCTCCTCCTCTCTCCTCCTTGTCTTCTTGTTTCTTTGTTCGGTTCCTTCCCCCAAACCGCAACACTTGTTTTCTTTCCAAAAACAGAGACAAGAACCAAGAAACCATCCCTCTTGCAACACATTCACACGCAAACATGGCAGCGGCGTGCAGAGGAGGCGGTAGCGGCGTAAGGACGTGGATTGGATCAAGGGGACGTGGAGCCCCAAGGAGGACAACGCGGGTGGGGCTCAGGCGGCACGTGCGACACTCGGAGCAGAGGTGGGGCGACGTTGGGCTCACTGGCTCGAGTAGAGGAGCGATGAGCAACATGCTCCGCCCTAGAGGCAGCACGGATCCGGAGGTGGCGGCTCGGGAGGCTCGGCGGCGGCAGTGGATCCGGTCGATCCGGGGTGGCGGTTGCACCGGGCGCGCACGGCGAGGAGGCCCAGCACGGCGGCAGAGATCTCGAGCGATGGCAGTGAAGAAGAAGCGCAGGAGGAGCGGACCGACTCGGGCGTGCAGGATCCAGCGTAGGCAGCGCGTCGGGTGACGGGCCGGCGTCGGGCGCGCGGAGGCAACAGCGTCGAGCGACGGGCCGGCATTGGGCGGCGTGTCCCCCAACGTTGAGGTCAAGGTCGACCGTGGCAGCCTCGAGCGCAGCCGCCCGGTATCCTCCAGATCCACGCCGACGAGCCCTTCGTCTGCATCTTCCAGAAGGTGTGGGAGGTGCTCCCGATCCGGCGAAGAGGAGGGTTGAAGCTGCTGCTGCTGCATGTTATTCTACGAGGAAAGACTATGACTAATCTGGCCGCCCCCGGAGCGAAGATCGCTCCTTCCGGGGGCAACAGAGGCGAGTAGAGGCGTCGGCGTCGGCTGCAGTAATCCTAACCCTACTATGTCCTAACTTTTTAGTTGCTTGTCTTCTGCCTTCAGGAAGTAATTCCTTCTGAGATGGATCATGACGATGATATCGTTTTTGAACATAGTGGATCTCAGTCCGACAGGAAAACATCAGAATCTATGGCTTCATCGAATGTTCTAAACATGAAACAGCTAATAGAATCTGTACGTGCCATCTCTACTTACACAATGGCACCTGAAAATTGCTTTGTTCATTTTCGACAATATGCAGCCTCCTCATCTGTTTGTAATTGAACTACTTGCTTGCAGGTTCATGAGACAGCAAGGCAGGTTGCTAACACTCCAGTTTCTGCCAACATGTACATCTTATCAGAAAAATCTATCCATCATCGTGCAGATCTTAACCTTAAACTCTCCTAAGTCCTGACATGTCACAATTTGCAGTCATCTGCTCGATCCGAGGCCGAGTTGCAGTCGACAAGGAAGGAGTGCATGCGCCGCAGTGATTCAGCATCTAGCAAATCCGACCAGTCGTTCAGGCTGCCACCTGCAAGCCCATATGACAAGCTCTTGAAAGCGGCTGGATGGTAGAGTGGTGCTGCAATGGCGTCAAACCTAACAAACTAGTTTTCAAGTCTGTATATGCAAGTGTTTACAAATTACATGTCTTCAAGCTATTTCTTACTACCGTTTCGTTCTCCCTTTTTTCCAGGCTTATATTCTTTTTTTTCCGCCTTCCTTTTTGAGAGATGTAATCTTAACGAAGATTATGATCCAAACGATACACAAACTGAATCATTTAGAGGACACGGTATCAATGGATGACCAATCGATGATGGAGACATGAGTGTCTTTTGTGACAATATTGCTACTTCTTTAATAGCCGCAAGAGGATAAATAGATTACATTAATATGATATGATCGAATATTATTTTGTTTGGTTGGCTAATATATACATTTCTATATTAATTTTTTTCATTACGCAATGTCTAAAATTAATATATGCATGCACGGACGAGCGAAATCTATTTTGTTTCATATATATACACTTGTATGTATTATCATATTTACAAATCTCATATAAAAATAAGTTTAAATACATGTTTAAAAAGATACTTTAAATCCGGCAATTCTGACTTTTTATTCTTCACACACAACTCAATAAGCCAACATCTTATAAAAAGTTAGATTACCAAACACCAAAGCTGGGCTTAAAAGCTAAAAGGCTTATAAACTAAGCTATAAGCCAAAAAGGCTAAGCTTAAACAAACAAGACCGTAGTCAATTTGGTTGGATCCGGATATTCTCGTGATTATATTATATAAAGATATTAATGATATTTTATCCTCGTATAGTCACACTTGATCATTCTAATTTCTTTACTTTACCTAAAGTAATATGAATTCACATTGAATCTAAACGGTATGTGTATCTTATATTGAATGATACGGATAATTCGTATCCATTCCCCACCCCTGCTGGTATCATGCTTTGACTGCTTGAGCAGCGGAGAGCCATTTCGACCGCAACGAGCTATCGGCGTTAGCCAAGAGATGACGCGCGGTACAGATGAGGCTGCGAGGGACTTGGACATTTCGAAACGCATATGCTGGATGCGGTTGCGCGTTTGGCTGTGGGCCTCCGTAGTTGTAGACTAGTAAACCGGTAAGCTGGTCTATCTTTTTTCTTGATGTGCTGACTTGATCGACTCCCAGAGCAGTAATGTTGTGATTGTTTTTAATATTAGCTGAGTGCTTGTGCGTTATTATGGATTAAAAAAATTATATTACCTTAGCAGTTTGATTCATAATCTTAGCTTGACCGTGGCGCCAGGCCAAGCTCTGCCTCATCCTATGTTGTATCTCCGCCGTTGTTCTCAGTCTACATGTGCCCCCAGCTCCTCCTCCACGGTACAGTCCATGTCTTCGTCATCATACTTGGCCTACCCTTGGCTTTGTGCCCATGCCCCAGTCGGGCTCGCTGCGTACCACGCCCTGTGTCATTACTGTAACATCCCGTTTTCTTTTAAGTCCTTGCCAAGTTTTCAAAATAAAAGTAACCATTTGGCTTTATCGAGAATCCAAAGCTTAACCTGAGATTTTGAAATCTGGAGAGTTCAATTGGAATTAATCAAACCTTAACTAAGTCGTTGTTGGTGTTCCTTGCTGGTTGTGGCTCTCTGTGGTGTCTTTGCTGCCCTCGGGTTGTGGTTCTCCGAAGCCTCTCTGTGTGCCCCTGGTTCGCCTCTTCTCTCTCTCTTACCTTCCTTTGTTGGTTTGAATCTCTTTGAGATCCAGACCTCTCTCTCATCTCCCCTCTGTTCAAACCTCTCCCTTGCTTAGGGTTTTCCTGTCAAGGACCCAGCTCGGGTTTGTGTTTCAGAAACCTCTTCGGTTTCCCCCCCCCAAGCCACGCTTGGCTTTGCTTCTTTTGGACCTCCAATGGACCTCTCCACGCTCTCTGGGAACCCCTGAGTTCTCTTGGGCGCTCTAGAGTTTCTCTGGACCTCCCAGTGCTCTTTTGGGACCTTCCTAGACCACCTCGTGGCTATTTGGACCTCTCGGTGTTCAAATAGACCTCCTCTGTCCTGCGGACTTTTACGTGTCCTTGGACCTCCTCAGCGTCCTTACAGACCTCCTTGTTGAGATCTAGCCGCTCAGACCTCCCTTGTTGAGATCTGGCGCTCAGACCTCCTTGTTGAGATCTGGCGCTCAGATCTCCCTTGTTGAGATCGACCGCTCAGACCTCCTTGTTGAGATCTAGCCGCTCGGACCTCCCTTGCTGGGATCTGGCGAATGGACCTCCTCTTGGGGATCTAGCCGTCGAGTCCTCCTTTAGTGGGATCTAAGGGTCTAGACCTCCTTAGGCCCAAGACCTCCTTAGCGCTTGGACCCATCTTTGATGCTTGTGGTCATGATCGCTTAAGACTTTACCTTCGTTACCTTAGGACCGTCAGATGTGGTTTGGATGGCCCGATCCTAGGGAAACACGTAGCTTGGTCCAAACGTTCCTTTCCTTTTTGGGCCTTGGATTCAATCGAGCGGCTTTGCTTTTCAAGCGCTTTTGCTTTTGTTTCCAGGACCTCCTCTGGTTGTTTTGTAAAGACCACCTCCCGGTCCTTGCTGGTCTTTTATAAAACCACCCTCCTAACTTTGAATTTTTACATTGGTGGGACCTCCTTCACTTTGATTGATCTGGACCGTTGAGGTCCTCCCTTGAGATCTTGGACCGTTAGATCTCCCTTTTGGAGATCTACTCGTCGAGACCTCCTGCACCCTTTGATCTGGACCGTTGAGGTCCTCCGCTGAGATCTTGGCCGTTAGATCTCCTTTTGGAGATCTACTTGTCGGGACCTCCTCTTGAGTCCTTGGACCTCTGTCCGGACCTCCCTCTAAGTGTCTTGGACCTCTTGCCCGGAGACCTCACACAGTGGTCTTTGGCGGGAATGACCCTTGCGGTGGGGCCACCTCTTTGACTTGTGGTGCACCCTTTTGGTAGCCCCACTTGCCGGCCCTCTTCACCTTGTAATTATTGCCCTTGCCTCAGAACTGCATGCGCATTTAATAGGTGTCGGGTCACATTAAATCTGATACATCCGAGGTACTATTCAATTCTTTTTGGGCAAGCCACGCCCTAGTTATCCCGATTGCCTACACGTCATTGAACCTTTTTTCTTGGTGCACTCCACCAACTCCGGCTATATATAGCCTGGGAGGGCAGGCCTTTGTAATCTTTTGCTCATTTCTTCCTTCCCTGCCTCATCTGCTCGGTTCTTCCTTGCGCAAAGACCTCCCCCAGGAGCTCTTTGAGGCTGTGTTAAGCCTCTTGGTTTCCTTTTGGCTGAGTTGGTTTGAGTTCCTTTTTGGTTCTTTTGATGTTCTCTGGCTTAGTGTGGTTTTGCTTATTTGGTTCTCTTGCGAACGTGTAGATCACGAGTTGAAGAGATCTTGGACCCGACTCTTCTTTGCGAAGGCTCTCCTTTGCTTGACCAAGGCAAGCCACAGACCTCCTTTTGATCATCTTGAACCAAGTTTTGCAAATGTATTTCGGTTTTACTTTATCATGCATGGCTATGTTTATAAGAAAATGGTTTGGGCTATAGTTACTTGCCTACTTGCTGTTATGCCTCCTTTATACCTTGTCTCCATCATGTTGTCATGTTTACCTTGTGAGCCTTAGGGTGGATAATTTAGTTGGTGTTCTTTGTTATTTGCCAACATGGGGGCCGAGGTCTTATATAGCCTTGCTTAGAAAGCGTGGTTTGAGCGTATCATGCTTCATCTCTAATAATCTTGACTAATAAGTTATGAAATGTGTGGTTGGTGCCATTGTTGAGCTGACTATGGCGGGATGCCTAAAATTGTGTTGGTGTGGTGTGAGACCACTTGGTTAAAATTTGTGTGCCAGGTGGGTGGTCTTTCGGCATGGGCTAATACAAATTGTTTTGCTAAGGCAAGAAGGCGGGAGTGAGTAGTGGGTCTTGTGCACACTTGGTTGTGGAAGTCTTGCCTTAGCACAAATAAGGACTTCACTTTGTGCTGTTGAACTGGGCCAATTAGTGCAACCACAAGATCATTTTATGGGAATGGTGCAGGCTGAATAATTAGCAATAAGATGGCTTGGGGTGTTGTGGTTGGCGTGTGATTAGATTGGCGCAAGAGGGGCACCCCATAACCCTATGGATTTCTAGACCCTTTGGAGGGATTGCGAAACCTTAGCAGGCACCCTAGTCAGTTCAAAGCTTTGTAAAGGCCTTGCAAGACTCTCTAGACCTGCTCACCTTAGGAAGTGAGCAAGGGTGACCGAACCCATCCCGCTAGAGATCGTGGATTGTGGGTAAAGTTGTACACCTCTGCGAGTAAAAGATCTATTGAATAGCCAAGTCCTTGGTCATGGACATGCTCAGTGAAATGGTGCAAGGGTAGATGTTTCAAAAGCTTGTGCCATTGGACACTTCCGCGAGATGCTTTGGCTTTGCCTCGAAGAGACCTTGGCCGGCTCCAGAGGGATCAAGGTTGGCTCGGGTAGTGGTCCAGGGGTTGGTTTGGACCTCTGGAATGGGTGTTCTAGGGTGGGCTTTGGGTGAGGACACAGCCTTTGGTGTGACCAGACCTCCCCCATTTTTGGGTTGTGGCCTTGAGTTGGTGCTCACTCCACCTTTTAAACATCAAAAGTATTATGTATTATGGTTTTACCTTGTTGCCTTACAATCTATTATTGCTATTATTGTCAAACTTGGCTTTATAAACTAACCATCTGACTCTCCATTGGTAAGTCCTTGCATGAATATTATTGCATCTTTGCTCCTGTAACTTCTCGAGTACATTCCAAGTACTCATGGCTTAAGCCCTGTGTCAAAGCAGATTATGAAGATGACCAAGTGCGAGGCGGTCAGACCTCTTCGAGGAGGAGTTCTTGACGACTAAGATGCCTAGGGCGTCCTCCACCCGGCGACTGTGGTGCTTGTTGGATGGCTTTGCGTGTTTTGGTGTTTGAGCCCTAGAGCTCCTTGTTGCAGTTGTAAGTCCTCGTTGGTTTTGTAAGCCCTCGATGGCGAGACCTCTTGTTAACAAGCTTGACCATAAGGTCCTATTATATAAAGTTCAATTTATGCCTTCATCTTTGTTTGACCTCGTGGTTGTGGTATTGGCTTGTGTTCTTGTGCGAGCTAGCTCTGTTGTCCCGGGACTAGCTCAGATGCAGGCGGGACCACCAGGGAGGTCCCTGGGACTTAGCTGGGAGGTCTGCGGACCTCTCTTAGTGATGTGCTGGAGGTGCTACTGGCGGTGGCGGACCAAGACCTCCGGGAGGTCGCAAGACCTCTGGGAGGTCCCGCACCTCCTCGGAAGTTCCATGCGGTGCAACCACATCTTTCGTGGTGACTTGAGCGCAAAAAAAAGGTCCTCCGGACCTCTTGCGGTACATCACGGGGTGGGTCGTCACAGTTGGTTTCAGAGCCTAGGTTGTAGGGCGTGGCCCAGAGGTAGAAAGGTCGATTTAGTTTTTATTCAAAAAGTTATTTTCTAAAGCAAGTCAACTTAAAATTTGTTTGGTAGTTCTTTCCTTGTGCTGGTTCTATGCTGCCCTTATCTTACTTAAAATCTTTTCTCATCCTGTTCTAGTCTCATCTTAACTCCTCCTTAGTTCCATTATCTTATCTCTCTTTGGAACCTTGATTTTGAATCTAATTTGACCTCCTCGCCTTTATAACTTCAATAGGGCCGATTGTAGAAAGGTTAGGATTAGTGGTCCTATTACGAGTCTCGCTCAGTTTGGGTCTTGAAGACCTCTGTTTTGAAGCTTTTGTTGCCTCTTTTGGCCTCCTGGCCTTTTTGGTTCTCTCTTGGGTTAACCAAGTCACCCCTAATAGATGCTCTATCTTTCTCTCTGATCCCTCTTATCCTCTATGCTTTCTGTCTTACCTATTAAACCTTTAGGGTTTTGTCGAGATGGTGCAGAACTCGGCGATCCACAAGTCGAGGTGAGCCCCTGCGCTTGCCTCCACCTCCACCTCCACCGATGGCGACAGAACCCGGGTTTTAGGCGGTTTATGGCGGCCAAGCTCGGATGATGAGCTCTATGATGCGAATATGAACAGATTATGGCTCAACAAAGCCGGACTACCAATGCTTTACTTGCCATGATGAGTCGAGAATAGTCAGCAGCAGGCTCACCACCTCCACCCCGGCTCACCATCAATCAAGGCCGTCGAGTTCATGAAGACACGCCCGATTACCTTCGAGCTCTCCGAGCCCTTAGATGCGATGATTGGTGAGATCAACAGAGAAGAATTTGGATATTGCTCACTGTGAAGACAGGGAGAAGGTTTTGTTTGCCTCACATCAAGCTGGAAGGACCCTTGGTGAGTAGTGGGACACATTTTGTGCCTCACATCTTGACCCCAGGAGGATCACTTAAGGCGAGTCGCACTTGCTTTTCGTCATTCGCATGTCCCGATGGGAAGGTAGAAATGAAAAGGAAGAGTTTAGAGAGCTCAGCGAGGCAAACATGTCGAAGAAGTGAGTATCTCACTAAGTTCACACTATTGTCGCGTTATGCTCGTGAAGATGTGGCTACGGATGATGCAGCGAAGCGCTTCAAGCGAGGCCTCCATCCCAGTTTAAAAGTTCAAGTTGTGGGCAACGATTATCCTGATTTCCGGCATATGGTGAACAAGGCAATGCTCATTGAGGAATCCCAAGAGAACTCTCTGAGTCCTTCAAGAGAAAGGTGCCACCCTCCGATGCTTTCAAGAAAGACCTCCCAGCGTGTCAAGACGTTTGTGCAATTACCAATCCAAGCGCCAAGGACCTCCTGGACCTCCCAGACCTCTGTCAAGACCTCCGCCTAACCGCCCAACCAGCAACGCATCACTGGCAGCACCAAGTCAACCCTAGCGACCTCCACAGCAGTGGGGATCACTGTTTCAAGTGTCACCAAGTGGGGCATTTAGCCAATCAATGCCCTCGAAGATGGAGCAAGCGCAAAGACCTCTACTTGGGACCTCCTCGGCCAAGACCTCTCGGTAGCAGGACCTCCTCAAGCCGAACCTCCCGGACATTTGGAAGGGCCGTGTGAACCATGTGGCGGTGGAAGAAGCACATACCTCCTCGGGCGTGGTACTAGGTATGTTCCTAGTAAATTCAAAGTCTTACCGTTGCAGTTTTGTTTGACTCTGGAGCTTCCCATTCGTTTATTTCTCGGAGTTTTCTTTGCAAAGCACCGATTCGAGTTGTTGCTCTTAAGTCTACCTTGTTGGTTCAATCCCGACTCGAGAACTAAGTCTGAACGGGGTTGTCCACAAGTGAAAATGGTCATAGAAGGAGTAGAATTTCTAGCCAACCTTATCCTTTTGGACACGGGTCCCTAGATGTGATCTTGGGCATGGGTGGCTAGCTAACCACCATGCCATGTTGGATTGTAGTGGCAAAAGTATCTCTTTGACCAGCCCTAGTGGTGCCACTGTGAAGTTTTCGGCCACCTCGGAGAAGCTCCAAGGAGCCATATCTTGCAGCGCTCAAGTTCAAGTTTTGAAGGATGTCCCTGTTGTTAAAGAATTTGTGGATGTGTTCCCTGATGAGCTCCCATGAATGCTCCCAGACAGAGACCTTGAGTTTGTCATTAACCTTGTCCCAGGGACCTCCCCCATCTCCAGACTCGACAGTGCCGAAACAGGCAGCCTCAAGCTTTTGAGTGAAGTCCAGAAGCCTAGCATTGTCATCAAACTTTGCCATGTCATTGAGGCCAAGGCGCAATACCCACGTCATGTGCCAGAACGCGTCTCCTTGGATGCGAACCACCTCCCCCTTGGACGAGGGGAGAGATGGGGGAGTGGAAACAAGGCAGGACGCCTTGGGCGCGGCTCATGCCGGAGGTGCTGCGCGCGCGCAGCGACGAGGAGACGCTCGGTCAACGGCGGAGCAACGCCGAGACGGTGGCAACCGGCAGCGGCCGTCTCGTTGTGCGCGTTGTCGAGGTGGGTCTGGATGCTGGCGGCGGCGGCACAGGGAGAGAGAAGGCGCCGTAAGGAAGTGGGAGCAACCAGGGCAGCACTGGCCGGAGGAGGCGGCCGAGCCGGGCGCAGCGAAGGCGAGAGGAGCCGCGAGGAGGCGCTGCAACCGAGCCGACGACAAGACGCAGAAAGCCGGTGTGGTAACAATGGCGGCTGGAGAGGAGGAACCGGGCTTGGAGCCTTGAGCGACGGCGCCAGGAGTGGAGAATGGGGAAGAGGCGGGGGCGCGAGTCTTTGGAGGATCTTGGCCGTCTCACTGGAGGAGGCGGCGTGAAAAAAAAAAAGAAAATAAGAATTGGGGGTGGAGGCGCATGGGGGGAGAGGAGGGCTGACTAGGGTTTAGGGGGTGAGGGCTCCCCTCTCTCTAGGCCGGCCCAACAAGGCCCAAGTTGACGAAGACTTGCGGAAAACCCCTTACTTGATTTAGTAATCTCTGTTGGGTATTTTTCTTTGTTAGAGAAAATCCCTCTCTAACCTATATTGCACTCGATAAAGAATAAAATTCTCTTTCGAATAATATATACTTTCCATTTGATATCCGGGGTATTACATCCAATGTACGTCTTCAGAATTATAAATTGAATTGAAGTGAATAGGACATAATTGTGCCTTTAATAAAATTAGAAACCAGGCTCTCACCTATCTTTAGTAATATGACTCCGAAAAGGATACTAAGTCTCTAAAGACGCATCACAATTGATGTAATGATATCTATAGCCTCAAGTTACACATGACGATATTGTTGTACAACATGCAGACATGGGTACATATTCAGTTGAACACAACAAACTTCAGTACACCATCCTAAATACGACTAACATATTAGATCCATCATATTCTTATACGATATGAAACAAGCCCCACACCAACCAAATTTCTCAAATGAATGACTCACCAAGCCCCACTTCATCCTCTAGGCAAAATTGATGCTAAGGAAGCAACCCTAGTATGTGCTTGACTGGTCAAATCATAACATGCTGACTGGAACAAAGAAAGCAATAGGAGCGAGCTTACTGGAACAATAGCTAGAAGATTGTCAACATATGCAAGTGAAGAAGCTATTCATGTACTCTGACGCTGATAGGTTGGAAGCACATGAACAGTCATGACAAACAGAGATCTCCCTTAGTTGACTCGAAATTATGTGCATAGACACTCTTGACTTACTACCTCCAAGGTTCAGTAGTCAACCAGAAAATCGAGTAACACAATAATAGTGAAGAGGAATGTCTCCAGCTAATAAATCGATGAAGGACTGGACCAACATGATGCCATTTGGGATCTAGTTGGATTGTTTTTGAGACAAACATCTACAATTGTCGAATTTTGTTGGTTTAGGACGTACTTTAGATGGACGGAAGGTTCAGAGCACACGACACAAGGATGAAGAAATTAAACCCCAAATTGATGGAGAATGAGAGACGAAGAGAGGGTTTTTACGGAAGAGACACCGTGAAGGGTCCAGATAATGAGGAACAATTTTAATACTGGTTGCACATAGAACACCAACTTTGCATAGCTTATGATCTTTCATCTTATGAATAATCACATCCTAAAATATATAGAAAATAAGATAAGGAATCTAGCAATACATAGCGTAAAAATGAGATCGCTCAGGTGATTGTGGAATAGTGCACAAAAGGAAACACATTAAAATCTCATCATCCTAACAATCTGAATTCTTAAAGTAAAGCTTCGTCTCATAATAATCTCTAAATATAGAATTGCTTGAAAGATGAAGATAGAAAACCCCTGAAAGGAAAACATAATGCTTTATTTTTTATACTGAAAACAAGAAGACATTCCAAAATAATAGCACCAAAATTGCTTCAGTTATCACCATATCTTGCATAACATTATCATTTATATCTGAACGCAAAGAAAGAATAAACCAAAATGAATATACCGGCAAGGTGCCAACTCCATGCAATCAATACCATTTATATCACACTATGATGGCACACATTGCAAAGTAATCTAGGGGATGCTCAGCATAGATGAGAAAATGTTGTTGCGATCAATATTCTAGTTGTATTTCTTTATACCACATTAGGATGGCACACATTGCAAGATAAAATGTTCAGGCAGAAGGGAATTTATTTAGAGAAAATATTAATGTATATCATGATTTGGCTTAGTTGATAAGCATTGTTACACATACATAGCTAAAAACTACTAAGTGAACACCACCGAAGCATACCTGAAAACTTTCATGATGCTTTATATCAGAACGTTTGCCATCAATCGAAGACAAAGAAATACCAACTCTAGAGTTCATGACTGCCTGGAAAAAAGAAGTCAGATGAATAACTTTCAACATTTTTAAGAAGCAAAAGGAATCAATTAATTAGCCTAGAATGACCAATTAGCTAATTAGCATCCAACAAACTATTAGATCATTTAATTACCATCTGGCACAAATCTTGTACATCATTGTTGACACCTTAATCCCTAAAACTTTGTTATGACACTATGTGTACCTACTTAGATATTTTACGAAATATGAGCGCAATAAAGAAATAAGACAAAAATCTAGTATGTAACTTGTAGTACATAATGTTAGCACATACAATTCTGTCCTTTTCACTTCAGTTCAATTTATAATTTAACTTCACCTTAATCCCTAAAAGAAAAGATGAACATTGATGTTGATCTATGGCAGTACAATAGTTAACATATACTAATTGCAGTATTCACATACATACATTATAGAGCTTCTGGAAAATTCAATTGCAGTAAGATGCTGGAATACAGAACAATTGGCAAATTGCCTTTCAATTAATTTCAATAATGCACTTGGAAAAACTAATCTGTTATATTGAAATTCATTAGCTTCATACATGTAAATAGCTCATTGAGAAAGCACATGTAGGACAAAAACATGGTGGAGCAAACTCACGCTGTAGGCATGCCAATAATAAACTCCCCTCACTATGCTGCGTGAATTCCCTTTAGAAAGCTGAGCGGGCCTCTGCGAAGGATTCAAGAATGAAGCTCATTCGCATGTTTATGTTTGCGAAGATAGTAGCACCCCTCAAGCAGCATGTTTGATGCCGGAAGGAAACACAGCAGTAATCACAATTTCACAAACAACCAAAAACCTCTGATGTCTACCTACAATTTTTCTGACTGGAAGTGTTGAACCATCTAGAGGAAGGGTAATCTAAAATTCCAGCCTGAAGTTCCTGTAGAACATGCTCCTATCCTAAAAACAGAGAACAACGAATCCTATGATATAAATCAAAAGAAAACTAGGAGCTCTTCATATCAAACAAATAATGCAATCATACTTGTTGGCTTTGCATGCCTCTAAAGCTAGTACTCCTCCCTGAGGCTCTACCTAGATGGCTTGCAATGGTAGCAGCAAAAAGCAATTAGTATCTTTAAAAACCTAACATCCAGAAGAGAGAACGATTATAATATAGTCCGTAATGACAAAGAACATATAGAAGAACCTAACTAAAAGAAACAAAGAATGGGATAGCACACATATAGAGAACTAACCTTGACCGTAGGAGGAAAGAAGTGGAATCAGCGACATAAGGGCCGGCAAAAAAATATATCTAAGCCACAAATCGATTTGCTTTGTGGCTGCCTTCCTATCCTAAATCAAAAATGGCCAAGAATGATAGAAAAATAGGAGAGTGAGAGAGAAAACTCACTTGTGGGGACATGAAAGTTTAGTGGTAGTCGTCGCCCTCGTGCTATCCACCTCCCCGCTATTGCCAGTGTGGTCCACCTCCTGCCCTTCTACATTTAGCCATGGTGACATCAATTTTGAGAATGCTTGTTGTGTAAGATTGACATAACCAATACGACAACAGAACCAAGCAGACAAGAATCAAAACAAATTCCTTATTTGTTGGTCTACCGGCAGAGAACAAACAATATATTCTATTTAGATTCAAAGTTCATGCACACTTTCGGTTTTGCAGGCAACCTTCGAACCTTTTAAACTAATTGGAAGGTAATTTGCCAGCTCAACACACAAAAACTTGGCGGAGCAAATTAATTTCTTATATTTATAAAGATGGCTTCATTGTTGTAGCCTCGTTATATATTAAAGGGGGGGGGAGGGAATGAGTGGCTATTATTTGATACAATTCCAAATGTGATATGTTTGTCAATTTTTTTTTATGTGGATATCATTTGAGATATCCTGATGCCAAATCTCGCTAAAGATGTGTGACCTATTTCATAGTATCTGAGTAATGGACGTTATATTATTGGCATGGATATGAATTGAGAACTGTCGGGTGATAGGGAATTCTAGGAATTTCATAGTATTGCCGTTCGGTTGGGAGAGAGCTGCCCACTGCCTGAGAATTGGAGCGTTGATGCCTCACAGGCATGACTACCTCGCCATATCCCATCCCATGAAATTTTACAGGTACCCCATGAAGTTTTACAGGCACAAGTTTATAATTTGCAAAGTTTTGGAATAGTTCCATTAGAAAACTCAACCGATTCTGTCCTAGTGCTTATAACTCAACTAGTTCCATTAGAAAACTCAAATGAGTCAGTCATACCAATCTATACCAAAAAAGAAACTTTTCTGCGCCAAACAGACTTTTTTGTACAATTCAGATAATCGTCTACACTGCAACAACGCTGTAATCTACGGTGATGCTAAAAGGAACAAAACAAAGAAAATGAAACTATACTGCTATATTCATCTGGGCACTACAGTATTTGTAGCGAACAATTGTATAATGCTGGGCTATGGAAAGTAATATGATACAGATGAACTGCGTCAAAGACAACTCCAGAAAAGAACCTATGTCATCAACAGATATACATCCAAGGCTTCGAACATAGAGTTTGTGCCGGTGGATGAAAGCAACCGATAAAATTTAACCAAATTTCAACAAGATCTAAGACACCATATTACACCCGTCCGACGACTAATAGCTTACCCAATCCACCCAAAACCAAGCCCCCAAAAAAGAATCCCCAAACTCACCCCAATAGTATCGAGACCGGCGTAGCCCCACTGAAATGGCACAGATCTAGGCAGGGGAACCACGACAAAAAAAAAAAAACCGCTCCCAAACCGGACGGTGGCCGTCCGAAACCTGTTTCCTCAATCAAAGAAACTGATAGGGCAAGTGTGAGAGCGAGAGTGAGGGGATGAAGCGGCGACCTCTGCAAGGGGATCGGTAGAGGAGGAGAACACGACGAAGGGGAGGGGTTGGCGAGGGCGGTGCGGGCGAAGAGGAGAAGGGGGTAGCACGGTCGAAGGGGAGGGGGCGAGGCAAGGACAGTGTGTGGGGGTGGAAGCGGAAAGGGCGATGGTGAGAGCGAGGGCGAGGGGAGGAGCGTCTGTGCGGGGAAGGGCTAGGGTTTGGGGTCGGCTGTCGAAAACGTGTGATCGGATGACGCCGCACCCACTCGAGCGGAGCGAATGGCGGGTTCAGTACCGACCGCACGATGATGGTCCTAGGGCGAGCCCGCCGAAACGGGACCTCAAGGCAATATCAAAAATGCAAGGGGTTTTTCGCAAAGATGAGACGTGAATCACGTGATGGTCTCAAGGCTCGCGGCTTCCTTCGCCCATTAGAGAGAGAATATATGGGCAACCCGAGGTGTTTGCGCGTTGGACTCAACCTGGCCGCCGCCTACATCCATCCCCTTACCCTGTAGGCCTGTACCCTTCAATCTCTCTCTCTCTCCACCCGCACCCGAAGCAGCTCCTAGGGTTTGCTTGCTCCACCCCAAACCCTACCGTCCGATTGCTCCGATTCCGAGGTAATCTGCCTGCCCCTCGCGCCCTCTCCCCGGCCGCGACCTAGGGTTTCGCCGCTTCTTGTGGTTGCTCAGAATCCGGTGTTTGCTGCAGGCGGCTGCAAGCTGGTGGCATGGCGGGGTACCCGGAGGACAACCAGCACGCCATGAACGGGTACGAGGAGGAGGAGGAGGTGGAGGAAGTGGAGGAGGTCGACGAGGAGGAGGGCCACCCGGGGAGGCGGGGAGGCCGAGATGGGGGCGATGGCGTCGGCTATGGTGACGCCGGCGGGGAGGATGGGCGGGCCGCGGCGGCCGGTGACTCGTCGGGGTAAGCGATTTGGGCTCTAGGGTTTTGTGTTTGCTTTTGGATTGGATGAAGGCTGGGGGCTTATACCTGTGGTTTTTGCAGGAAGATTTTCGTTGGAGGCGTTGCTTGGGAGACGACTGAAGGTGAAAGATGATTATTGCTTTGTTTTCTACTGATAATTTCCGTTGTCTAGTGATACTGTTACATTAGTTCAAACGTCAAACTAAATGTTGCGGTTGTTGTGAGATGGGATGCAGCTTGTTGTTAGAAAGTGTTAAAAAAGGGAAATTAGTGGAAACATGCCATAGCAATATAGCATTAACATAGCAGTAGCTAGGATCTAATATAGCATTTTACATTGTGAAAAGTAATGTTTTGGTGAATGCACTGTTGTAACAATTTATATGACCTGTTCAACAGTGAGTAAATGTTAAGGCATCCAAGAGCGAGCAAGTCTTATTTTGTTGTTTCATGATTTTGGGTAAGATGGATTGATCATATTCATGTGTTTTGTGATTGTTTCTGCCTGTAAGTGCGGTAATTTTGTAGGTTGCGTGAATTACTGCCTGTGCAATTGTGCATCCATGTTTTTTTTGTCAATCTTGTGTAATTTTTAACTTCCGCCAAAACTAAAACTGTTTTATGTTTTGCACTGTTTAGTGCATTTTGTGTATGATTTGGTTAGGGTATTTCGTCTCAAATATCTCATCCAAGCAGAAAAATCTGTTATTCAAGGTTTTTTTTTGCCCTACATATCAACTTGATTACTTTTGCTTGAGGGGCTTATTAAACATAGCAATTACCAATCACAATTCTTTTTAATAACAAATTACTGAATCATGCAGTGGCTATTTTCATAAAATTTTAAATTTAGAATTCAAGATAAAATTTTGGGGTAATTAAACAGAACTACAACAAATATGCATATCAGTGTACTTGTATAATTGTATCTTTCTGCATCCGTCATTGAGTTCTTTTTGCACATTTTACTGCACTTTCTATTTTTATTTGGATAAAAGGTACACGAGCAAGAAAGAAGCTGTTTCATCTTTTCCATGCCTTGTAGTTCTTAATTTTTTTAAAGGAATTTTCAGTCTGGTGGATTGTCAAATGATAATTTCTCTGTTGTGGAATACAGTGCCCAAATTCACTTATTTAATATCAAAGTAATAACAAGGATATTAGTAAATTACCAATGCATAAGTTGCACACGATGATGCGCTCCTTTGAATGCTGGAATACTTACACAGTATTTGGTTCATGCGACAAGATTCAAAGGATTTCTGCTTAAATGAAATTATGAAAGTAGGCATGAGAGCATGAGTTTTGGGGAGTGGATTACTTGTAGTATTGCATTTGTGTGTCTATTGATGTTCTTGGTTTCTGAATGGAGGTTGCTATTCTGGCCGCTCTTGTGTGAAATATTTCCATCCTAACTTATTACCAACTCACTGCGGTATTTCTTAAATACTCTGTGGCTTGCCAGTTCTATCTCTTTTGCAATCCAATTAATCCTTATTTTCCCAATTGACAAATCTGTATGGTTTATTTGTTTGTATGTAGAAACATTCTCCAAGCATTTTGAGAAGTATGGGGCAATAACTGATTCTGTAATTATGAAGGACAAGCATACTAAGATGCCTCGTGGATTTGGATTTGTTACATTTTCTGATCCATCTGTCATAGACAAGGTTTTGGAGGATGATCATGTTATAGATGGAAGAACGGTAGGATATCTAAATTTAGATTGGCCATCGTGTGGGACCTCATTATACAGTTTACTCCCTTTTGTAAAGTTGCACAATTGAATTAAAGTTTAGCTTCTCTCCATCTCTCTCAACTTATGATCTATTCAGGTTGAAGTCAAAAGGACAGTCCCGAGGGAAGAAATGTCATCGAAAGACGGCCCCAAGACAAGAAAGATCTTCGTTGGTGGGCTACCGGCAGCACTAACTGAAGGTTACTATTAGTTACAAATAAGTAATGTTGAACTATTTCATTTATGATGAAAACTGAGGAGGTATGAAATTTCAGATGAGTTGAAGGATCACTTTTCCTCGTATGGTAAGGTGGTTGAACATCAGATAATGCTTGATCATAGCACTGGGCGTTCAAGAGGATTTGGTTTTGTCACTTTCGAAAGTGAGGATTCTGTCGAAAGGGTCGTATCAGAGGGAAGAATGCGTGATCTTGGTGGGAAGCAGGTCAGAACCTTCTTTTATTGTTTGCAAACTTTCTGTAGCAGTTATGGACTTTGATTAACATGCCATCAATCGTCATTTACGGACTTAGAAACAAACATAAAAGGAACATATTATTAAACTGAGATGCTCATATGCTACATAGAAAAGAAAACTACTGAAATTCTAAAGCAAATGAGGAGCTGAGGGCCTGATCTGCACCCAATTTTTGTAGTTACAACAGTTGCTTCCAAATTGTGATTGGAGCTTGGGAACCCTTCTAATAAAAGCAGTTGCTGCTTTTGTGGATTTTTTGTGTGATTGCAGTCACTATGTCGCATATGTTCAAATGTTTAGAGATTTTATGCATTAATTGCATTTTCTTGCCAAGTCAAATAGATTTGAAACTAATCTCAGATGTTTCTTCCCATCAACAGAAGATTGTTTATTGTATTCTCGAGTTGAAGTAATAGCTTGATATGGACTTTTGGAGTAATTTTTTTCAGGTTGAAATAAAGAAGGCCGAGCCAAAGAAACATGGGGGTGATCACAGTAGTAATGGGAGATCTAGTCACGGGGGTGGTGGTTACCGCAGTTCTCATCGTAGTGGTGGCAGCAGCGGTGGTAGCAGCAGCGGTGGTGGTGGTGGTGGCTATGGGCATGGTGCTGGTTATCGATCTGCTCCGGGAGGTTATTATGATAGTACAGCATATGGTTATGGTAGAGGGTATGGCTATGGAGGCAATGCTGGATTTGGGTCTGGTTTTGGTGGTGGCTATGGTGGCTCCATGTACGGAGGGGCTTATGGTGCATACGGGGCATATGGTGGTGGTGCCTACGGAGGGGGTGCCTACGGAGGTGGTGCATATGGAGGTGGTGCCTATGGTGGCGCCCCGGGTGGCTATGGTGCCGGAGGATATGGTAGTTATGGGGGAGCAGGAGGTGCTGGTGGTGGGGGTGCAGGTGGTCGGGGTTCTAGCAGGTACCATCCATACGGAAAATGAGCACAAACTCACATGAGTTTTTTCTAGGATACAATAAGCACACATATCCCTCTCATCTCCTAGAAGTTTGGCATTTATCTTGGGTTACGTAATCAGCGGCATCAAAACATTTTCGATTTTGTTGAATTAAGTCATAGCCGAGGACAACTGTGTAATTTTAGTCGCTGAGCCTGCCTGTATTTTGCTGTAGGGACTACACATTAAAGCTTTGTTGTATTCTTTAGTTTTCATATGCAGAGCGTTTGAACCCTCAAAACAATCCTTTGGTGGTAGGAACAGTATTGGTGTGATAGACTATATTTGTGCTGTAACACTGTCTTTGCAAGCAGCTAACTGTTGCCATCTGTGCTTATATGTAGGGGAGCCTTTAAAGGATTTGGTTTAAGCTTCTGCTTGTTGACTATTTTGATTCCCTTGCTGCATTTTGACATGATAATTGACCTATACAATCATCGCTGTGCACATGGAATTCTGGAATGCCAACCACAAATATAACTATCTGTAAACATAATATAATGCCTTCTTGTGACACTGAAGTGTCTGCTACCCATAATTGCAAGATTTTGTCCGTGGTCACTCTTATTCTGATGAAAAGAGTGCCATTTTCCTTTATCATATTAATCCGAATGCTCATCTGATGGTACTTTTGCCCCCTGTTATGTTGAGGGCCTACATGCCAGTGGCTCGGTCTTTTGTTCTACTCACTTTCCACTCGTGCTTCCGCTCCTTAAAACAGCTGCAAATGTGGCAACGGCGGAGCAGATGGAGCATGGGCAGGTGCTGCAGGTGAAGGCAAGCAAATTCTGGACTGATCGAGGAGGCAAGTGCCCCACCGCCATCCAAAGGAAGGCAATCTTTCTTCGGTTCGTTCCTACATGCGATTTTCCTGCTCTGCCTGCCTCTGATAAGAACCTGAAATTGCAGTACATCAAAACGGGATGGGTTGGATTGCCTGGATAAACTTGAAAGTTATCGCGGAAATAACTAATCGGACTATTGCGAGCCTGTACTCTGACTATCCTGTTCGTTCGTGCACGCAGGACCAGTTTATGTGGCATAACATGTATAGATTAGTTGAAAAGAATACGACTATACAAGCTTTCTTTCTTAGATGATCTATGCAAGTTTTAGGACATCTAATTCCATTAACTCGCCAACTTCTCAGACCAGTGTGCATGTTTGTAGGCACAAAACACTAATTAGAGGTGATGGTAGGTACTACACAAAGTAGGAGTAGGCGCTCGGTGATTGGTTGCCTCCATCAGGCCAGTTTTGTCCATTTCATGTACAATCTCTGTCGACAGATGATGCTTGGTTGTTTGAGAATTGAGAGGGCCAAGTGGAGGGATGGGGCAAACAAAAAAATAAAATGAGAGGATACTTCACTTTTCAGGTTTCAGCAAGTTCCAAGGAGTTTCAAGTTCCAGGTTTCAGTAGGTTTTAGTAAGTTTTACGAAGTTTCCAAGTTCAAGATCCAAGTTTTAATAAATTTCAAGTTTCAAAATACTATGTTTTAGCAAGTTTCAACTAATTTCAAGTTTAAAAAATGTCCTGTTTCAGCAAGTTTTAACAAGTTTTAAGTTTCAAAATCCAAGGTTTCAATAAGTTTCATGTGTGTTTCATATTTCGAATCTCAACACAGTATCATAGTACGATACTTTGTACCTTATCGCTACATAGTTTTGTTCAAGTTGTTGTCTATGGATACGATTGAAAAGGTGAACGTGTTAGAGGAACACAAATGGGAATACCGTGCCCCTCTTTAATCAGTGGTGGCATCTTCAACTTAAAATAAAATATGAAAAAGACACTTGTTGAGTTGCGCTAGCAAATTTCATTAGTAATTATTAGGACTACCAATTTCATCTCGACTAATAGACTAAAAGAACTAATAGGCTACTAGCACTTAGTCTTGCAGGTTCATCATATTTTTAAAAGCATGTATATTTTGTATAAAAAACGAATTATGTTTTCAAACAAGCAAGCCTATAGTACAATCTTGAATTTAATTTTGTAAATTTGGGTACAATTGTTCATGTTACATTCAATTAAGGTTGTTTTTAACCTTATTTGATTATTTTTAAAATAAACTAATCATTTAAAACTCTAATATGTTAATGAAAATATCTTTTACCTTATAACAACACTTAAACAACACAAACAAAGCAAAATAAACTATTACAGCTTATATTAGCAATAGGTGATCTCAAATTTTATATGCTGATATAGTTTGTTGTCAAGATCATGATTTATTCTACTCGATCCTAACGATCCTACCCGATTCTATGTGATCCTACCTTCCGGATCACGATTCTACAAAATTCCAACACACATACCGATCTGTGTCATTTCGGCTCCGTAGGATCGTGGCATCGCTGTATCACGATTCTGACAACCTTGGTGTTAAGAATAGGGAAAGGGAGAGGCAAGCAAGCAGAGGAGGTAGGGATAGCAATCGGGCGTGGGCACGGGTAGTGCTTGCCCATACCCATGCTCGCAACCCCGATTCCCCCCGGGCATGCCCGTGAAGGACGACGGGCGAAGAACCTCACCCATGCCCATCACCCGTGGGCATGACCATATACCCGCGAACATTTAATATTCCTATGGCTACTAAAAGATTGTCTCCTAAAAATGTTGCTGAGAGACTACACAGTTTACTTGTAAAAATCAACAAATAAACTGCCTTGCCTAGTAGTGCCTAGTACAGATAAATTGCAAACCGTGAAGTGAGTGAACTATTAAGCAACCAGCAATTGGAGTACTGCATTAAGCAATTAAGCTACCAAAATGTAATGTTGACTCCGTAAAAAATGTAATGAGGATGAGGCACCACATTAACACATCAAGATTAAACAACAATGCATCACATTCACACATCAACAGTGCATCACACATTCAACAACTAAAAATCGCATCAGCACAAGAAATTCTCTGGCTTCCTGAAATTTTTGATGAAAAAGGAAGGGGCGTTGGTAAATATGGCAACTATGATAGAAGCTATGCACATGTTCACCATGAACTTCACCGAGGAAATCCAAAGAAAATTGAATCTGTACAAGCAGTAGGGAGGGATTCAAGAGGAAGGATTGTATTTGTATCGATGGCTACCTTGGTTCAGTAGAGAAGGATGGCTCCCGGGAGCCAGGTGACCGAAAGGTGTTGAGGAGGAGGTGACCGGGCTTGAGGAGGAGGCAGCTGAGCTTTGAGGTCAGCTGGGCACCCGAGCGGGAGGAGGGAGTCGGGCTGACGTTGAGGAGGAGGCCGGGCGGGAGGAGGTGACTGGGCATGAGGAGGTGCAGAGGACGAGGACGAATCTGGATCTGGAGGTGGAGTGCTTGGTTGCAGATGGCTTCATCTGGGACCAGGAGTGGTGGCGGCAGTGTGAGGGGGACTGACTAGGCGTGAGGAGGAGCGGAGATAGGTGGGGGGCAACAGTTGGCCAGGAGGAGGACGTGGGAGGCAGCATGCTAGGGGGAGGATGCGAGACCCCGATTTATTAGGCTCATAATACTTAGTTATCCAATTGACCCTAGTATTATCAACTAAATAAACCGTGCCTCGAGATATATGTACTTCCCAAGAATGCAGTACACACAACCCATTACAAAAGATTGCATCAATTCCATTCAAACACATAGAACAGAACAAGCAACAAACCAGAAGTTAATATACATAAAGGATAGTTATTACAAAAGAGAGGCCGACCGGTCAAATAACAACAAGTCTACTAAGATACACAGCGGACGCAAAAGTGCCATAGAGATGGCCCAAAACAAGAGCCAACCAGTGTGCCTTAGCCCACAAGGCAACTGACCGGACCGCCAAGCTAGTCGCTTTCCCAACCATCAAGACTCACAAAAGTAAAGCCCTTTGGGCTCTACCTCCTCTGCAACAAAGTTATTAAGCAAAGCAAATGAGTACAAAAATGTACTCGCAAGACTGACGTGTAGTATAACAGAACTATAGTTTAACTACATGCAAGCTTTATTTAAGTGGATGAGGCTTTGGACTCATTTTAAGCATAAAGCAAGTTTTCATTTGCAATAATGTAATAGATTGAAAGTAATTTGGCAAAGCATTTTTAATTGTTGAAGTAACAACGAGATAATAACATAATAACACATATGAACAACTTTCGAAGTGACTAACCCAATAGCCACCACAACAATAGCATGAATTACCCATTCATACCACCCATGTCAAGTTTTAATTAAAGGTTGTAGTCTAGTTCTCACGGGCGATCCGAGCGTGTCCATAACCTAGGACGAGGCTATTGAATAGTTTTAACCTCGCAGGGTGTACCAATGTACCCACACGCCGATCGCCTTTTCGCCACATGATTTAGCACACTTCCTTTGGTATCTTAAAGCACGGCTAAGTCCTACGAGACATTTCCAATGGATATGCTAATTACGAGCAGAACCCACGGGGACAAAGACACATTAGACAGCCTAACCGGTCTGCCAATGCTCCTTCCCAACACCACACACACACATTTTATTTAAACATACCCACCAACCAGCTCATAATTAACACCTCCCAAAGTACTTAGTCAAGAGAGGTCCCATATCCCCCTCATGTGGTTAGCACGCAAAATTGCTCAGAACGGTGGCGCAAGTAACTCGGTCCTTATTGACTTAGGCATACTACCATGTTCGAAAAACCACACCATCCATCCAATACGCCCAAGTCTAAATCAAACTTTTATTTTCAGATTTTGACTTTACAAAATAACAAAGCACAAGTGCTGGATATAAAGGAGTAATAATTAGATTTGTGTGATCAAGACCATCGACTAAATCGATGATCGCCCATTACTACCGATAACTAAGCATGTCTAAGCAGTTTAAATCGAAAACTACTAAGTGATAAGAGCTCATCCAACGAGCTCAAACCACAGCAAATAACCTAGGCTCATGGTAGTAGAGGATAAACAATTCCTACAGATTATGCAACTATAGGCTTGCTAGTGATACTTTAACACAAAGTAGCATGCATACATACAAGTAAAACAATATATTAACCTTTAAAGTAATGGGACGATAGAGGGGATATGATCAAACTGCTTGCCTTGCTGTTGCTGGTCAGTTTGTTGCTGAGGATCGCTCACGGGATCAACACACTCGTCAACACCTAATCGAAAAGACGAAAAGAAACGATAAGAACGACGAAAACGACAAAGACAACACAGCAAACAAACTCCAAATACTCTGAAATTTCTACAGAAGCAAGAGGATGATTTTTAGGGAATTTAGCAATAAGAACCAATTGATTTGGATTCTCAATGCAAAAGTTATGAGCAAAACAAATCTGCTCAGCCCTAAAAATACCAAACTGCCACTATTCACTAATTTAATTATTAGGCAACATTTTCTAGAAGGGTGGTGATACTGAGATTTTTACAGTAGAACAAGCACCTCATGAGATGAATAACACAATTGAGTTCACCTCATTTGGAGCTATTATGCATTTTCTATAATTTTTCAAAAACAAGAACTTGAACAAAATTATAATGCACAAGAACTCTTTTGACAACAGCAACAAGCTCAAAACTAATTTTCACAGTAAGTTCATTAATAGAGGAACCCAACAAAGTTGGATTCACTCAAAAATAATCTACAGAGCATTAGTTATGCATTTTACAAGTTAAACACTATTTTGAGTGTACATTTAAAGTTAGTTTTAAAATCTATTTGCAAAACCATGTTCTGGAGCTGAACTGGGCTCTTAACCATTTTTAGATTGGAGCCCAGGTCAAACCAGAGCTAACAAAATTTGAATCACCCTATTTGGATTTAAATTGACTTAGTTATGCAATTTTAAAGTTCATACCTTTTTCAGTTTATAATTAAGACCTCACGGGAGGTCCTAAGGACTAGAACGGATTGGGAGGACATGAGCCATAGATTTTGAATCTAACGGCTCAAGACCTCCCAGGCGATAGTGCGCACACGTGCTCGCGAGATCTAGAGGACATGGGCCGTAGATCTTGGATCCCACGGTCCTTGTCCTCCCAATGAACGCAAGACAGCGTCTGCTACGAGATAGAGGTCGTGGCCGTTGATCTTGGATCCAACGGCTATGACCTCAAGATCTCTGGCCAAGGCTTGGACCTCATGCGCATAATCGAGAGAGGAGGTCGTGGCCGTTGATCTTGCGAGATGGACGCCCACGACCACGCACTCACTCACGCACGCTGCGTATGGCGAAGTTAATGCGCCGCGGACACAAGGAGGTCCGCGCGACACACGGAGGTCCAGCGCTAAGGCGCGATAAATGCTCCATCATTGGGAGCATTTATCGCCCAAATCTTTGTCTTAACGGCCCGCACGGGATGATTTTTCCGACAAAACGACACGGCAAAGACGTAATGCCGCGGCGATGCAGACCTCGCCGGCGACCACTAATGACACCAATGTGTGCGCAATAGTGTTGCGCACACACCGATCACTCGGCAGTGGCGGCGGTCTTGAACGCCATGAGCCGAGGGGACAATTGTGACCAAAGACGGCCAAACGACAATTTGAAAAAGTGAAGCTCGCAACATCCATTCAAGCGGTGCCCAAGAAAAGCTCCGCAACAACATACATCGCTGGTGCCAAGATTCACGGGACTACCGGGGGTTACCGGAGGTCGCGGAGGTGCCGAGGATGTTGGGGATGAGGAGGAGGGCACAAGTGAAGACAATGGGTGCTCCACGACCGACAAGCTCCAAGCTCCAACTAGCCCTCACCGAAAAGGTCAACCCCAAGTGAAGTTAGGGTTAAACTTCCGTGAAGTTAGAGGAGCAAAATGGAGCAGAGGTTGAGCGAGAGAGCCATGGAGCTTTGTCAGCCGAGGGCTCCAAGCTTTTCAACAATGGCGGCCAAAAGGGAGGTCGGTGGAGGAGAAAGCTTAGAAGACACAGTGCAAGCTAGAGCTTGAAAGTGTGCCAAAGAAGCTAAGGAGGAACCCAATGGGGGTTTTATAACTTGGATAAGCAGGCACATGAGTGGGGTTAAGCTCATGGTGAGCTTAGCCCATGGCTCGTCCGAGGCTTGGACAAGACGTGGAGTCGACATGGGGACAGCTGTGCATCGGAGAGGCGGAAGGTCGACCAAAGATTTAATGCCTTGGTCAAGAAAGAGTCGCTGTAAGGTACACAAGGTGACAGTACACCTTTTTCTCTCTCGCTTCGTGAGCACGCATGCGTGACCGAGGAAGGAGAAGAACAGGGAGATCATTTTGACCGTTGGATAAGACCACGGGAGGTCCTAACCTTTGGATGTTAACTTTTGAACCGTTATGTTTTAAGTGGATCGGGAGGAGGTCCCACCACACGATCTCGAGCGGGAGGTCGTGGCCCCACGATTTCCTTAACGCGGATGCGCACGAGGGAAAAGAACAGAGGTCCAAGGCGTTGGATCTAAATCCAGCGCGCGGACCTCTGGAGGACTTCACGCTTATGACCGAGAGACCATGTGGTCGTGTCTCCATGAAAGTGATGAGTAATTGACAAAGGTTTTAGGTCGGTCGAGTTTGGTTTGTGTGGTCGGACCTTGTCGTTCTTGCTGTTCACGATTTTCGTGAAGTCATTCTCGAGCCGTCAGAAAATCGAACGACCGGTGTTATGGGCGGATGACGACCATAGGCGGTTGTACCGATTGGTAAATGGCGGTTGAAGAATTCCAGAGAAGTTGTTTTTCGAGTTCGGTCTTCATTGAAAATCGGAACGACCGCAGTATTGGAGCCAGACGACCGGAGCGCGGTTGATCCGCCGGTAACATGGCGGTTGTACCGATTGTATTGTGAGTTTCGCCATTTTGGTGATTTGAGTTTTGGGATAGGTCATATCCAGTGTGTTCATGCATATGTGTTGCATATTGCATGTTTGAGCTAACGTTAGGTCAAGTTGTGAAGAACTTGTTCCTGCTTCGTGTTTCTTGTCTCGTGTGGGCTGCAGGACGCCGAGCGGAGTCGTGGCGAGACACGATGGATCGGACTAGGCGCAGTGGCGCCGAGGTCGAACGGTCGATGTGTCAAGACGACGTGGACTCGAGGTGGTTGCGGCGGCGGCGAGACAAGGAGCGCTGAAGCTTCCGGAAGGTGCTGAAGGGCGAATCGGAAATTCGCAAGGCCGCACAAGCGGGCGGCTCCGTTGGACTTAAGCGGGCGCGAACGGGAGGAGACCCGTTAGCCAAGGCTATATAAAGGATTGGAGGGCTGCATGCCCTCTTGAGCACTTGGGTGGAATTAGGGTTTTAGAGTCAAAAGAGGCTTTGTGAGGTTGTTTCTCTTTTGCTCTTTAGTTGTTGAGAGTGGAGGTGTAGGCGAGTAGTGCTCCCGCTTGTCCCTTCTTGGTTTCGTGTTCATCTCCCTCATGAATAGATGAGTGTTGGTTCTTGAGTTGTGAGAGTGAGGAGATGGATTGAGCTTACATGTAATCATCCCTCCGGTTCTAATGTCCATGCGTATGGGGATGTATCTATGTGTTTTTCGCTTTTGATTCAATGAATGAAATCAAGTTTGTCTCTCGAACTCTTGTTTTGTTCTTCGTGACTCCCATTTGATGATTTCTTGATTTTGTGAGTCTCTTGTTTGTTTCTTGTTGGGAAGCCTCAAAACGAGTTGTTACGTGATGGGTTAGTGCCACAAGATCTTTTGATCGATTTCAAGAGCAAACTTGGTTTAATTCTAAGATTTCAGCTTTTGGGTTGTCTCTGTTCTTCGTTCTTCCGTTTTGGTTGATTCCTGAGATTTTGTGGATGGATCTACTCAATCGTTTCTTTGAATAGGTTCCTAACATCCTTAGGAAGGTATGTTCCAAATTTGGTCAAGTTTGGCCGCCAGAGATCAAAAGTTACGTTGATTTTCGTTTTGAAACCCGGCGGATTTTGCTGTTCCAGACAATCGGATGAACTGCTTAACATCTGGGTTGTCTGGATCTGCGGTACAACCGCCGCTTACTCGCGGTTGTCTTAATCGCAGTACAACCGCCATTTACTCGCGGTTGTACCGATTGTCCTGCTTTTGTTCGGCTCTTCCTCGTTTTTGTTTGTTGAGCTTTGGGGGTGAGGAGTGGATTCAACATAAGACTTCCTCGTGGCTTAATCATTGATCTTCATAGCTCTCATAGCTATTGGAGTGATTTATAAGTTGAATCCATTCTTTGCGAAAAAGTTTGGTGCTCCTATTCACCCCCTCTAGTCGCCTTTCCGGTCCTTCAATTGGTATCGAGCGGTTAGCTCTTTTCAATAGATCTTAACCGTCTCAAGAGCCGTGGCGATGGACAAGTACTCGACCTGCCGCTTCGTTTTGATGGCATCGACACCCTTCCGAAGAGCCGAATGGAGACATACATCCAGCCTGTGGGTATGCCATCTGGCGAAAGGTCAAGGTTCGATTCATTGTTCTGCCGATGAGAACATCAATGCCGGAACATGGTTGATGTTGAGGCGAATGCAAAGGCAAGGAACATCATCATCCGTGGTTTGAGTCGAGTGAGTTTGATCAAGATATCTCACTGTCGTCCGCCTACGATATCTGGGTGACCTCGACGATACCATGAGGGCACCACCCGGATCAAGACGGTTCGACAGACCAGTTCAAACGAGAATACAACAAATTTGAGATGCTTGTCGGTGAGTCCCTAGATGAGTGCTTCAGACGTTTTCACAAGATCTTGAGCAACCTCCGAGCGGTCGGTCTCACATACCCGACTCGGACAATGCTCGTCGATGCTCACGACACTCGTCTGCGTGTTTGGGAGATGAAAGTGACCACCATCAAAGACACGACAGACCTCTCGACTCGACTCTTGATGCGGCAGTACTCGCGCCTCAAGACTCACGAGATTGACGTTGTCTCTCGTCGGTCGAAGTCACGATCGATGGCCTTAGTCACCAATCCATTTTTCTTAAGGCTTTCTTCTGATTCTTCTTGCGGTTTCTCCCTTGCTGCTCTCTGTGACATAACTGATGATCAGTTAGAGCAACTTGCGGATGAGCAGCTTGCCCTCCTTGCTCGAAGATTCTCCCACGCTTACAAAGGGAGGAGGGACAGAAAGAGAGGAGGACCCGTGATTTGCTTCGAGTGTGGTGGCCCCAACCACATCCGAGCAAACTGCCCCAAGCTGGAGAAGGGCAAGAACGACTACGGCGGTTCGGGCAAGAACGACTACACCGACAAGAACCGCAACAAGAAGCCTCCAGCTCAGACGCCCAGCAAGAAGAAGTTCCGCAACTTCGGCAAAGCCAAGAAGCTCTTCCACCGCGTCCTCACCGCCTTCGACGACCTCGACCTCAGCGAGGTGGAGGGATGGAGCGACGATGACGGGACGGGTGACCAAGAGCCCAAGAATGGCGGCGACGACTTCTCCCGGCATGTGCTTCATGGCCCTCGAGGGCGAACTTCAATGACAATGGTGTACTCCGACTCGGACGAGGTAGATCCCACCTCACGAACAGCTCAATCATGCTTTTCTTAAGCTAGGAGGTTTTCATGCTAAAGCTAAGGCTAGGTGTCTTTGAGTTAGAGAAGGAAATAGATAGTGTCACTAGAGATTATTGCTCTTACATCCGCTCCTTCTAGTGATGATTGTGATACATGCTCGCTTTTGTTGGTTGATATGGAGAAGTTAAGGACCTCACATGATAGTATGTCCTCCGAACTTGATAGTGTTAAGGTGGAGAATGTTAGTCCGCTTGTCGAGTTAGAATTGAGTAGGATGGTCATTACCCTACTTATTCTTGATGAGACTACTTCGCCACCTCATGTGAGGGTAAGGACATTGTCGCTAGAGGATCTTATGCCATGCTCCTTGATCTGCCTGAGTCTTGTGAAAATTGCAATAACTTGAAGATGAACTTAAACAGGCAGATCATAAAATTGTGAACTACAAGCTTCTTTACTTGAGCCGATTGTTTCATGCTTGAACTGTCCTAAGTTAATCTTGAACTTGAGGTCGTCTCCAAACAGTTTCAAGATATGATTGATCATGAAAGGAAGTTGGCTCGGTTTGCTTCTAAGGACCTGTTAGCTCACCATGCATTAAGTGTAACAAACTAAAATCGACTTGATTGCTTTGGATGAGAAATGTGTGAAGCTAACTAAGGATCTTCTAGAGAAGTCACATTGTGCTTGCAATATGATTGTGGAGAAGGAGAGAAGCCCTGTGGTAAGGATGAGACGCTTAGCAACGTGAACCAACCGGCTAGCAAGATGGGATCTGTCCCTTGAGTCGGTTGTGCGTGCACAAGCCATTCTTCCCTCTCTTCTTTGGTTCTTCTTTTGCTCCCTTACCTTCATTGTCTCTTCTTCCCCTGCTCTTCTTGCACCTCTCTCTTTCGGGAGTGTCAAGACCTTATGAACACTCTCGAGAGATTTGTAGGAGGCAAGAAGAAGCTCAATCTTATTCTAGACCAATCTAAGATTTGCAGATTTAATCGTGGTCTAGGATATGACTTCTTTGAGGACATGAGGAAGCATCCACCGCCGTGCTCGCACCCATAGCACCGTGTGTGATCGAGACCGAGCCTGTGACCGAGAAAGTCCATTTCAAGTCGGCGGGCTATGTCGAGGATTTCGACAAGAAGGTAATCTCACATCTTCGCTTCTACCTCTCGTAAGGTGAAGTATCACCGCACCTTCATCGGAAGGATGGACACACAATGATCGATGCTTCAGTAGCGCCAAGATCGCGTAGAGACCATGTTGAGTCTCTTAGGCGATTCGTGGTCGGCCCCTGACCGTGAGTGCACCTAAGACCAACACGAGGTCTAGGCTTGTTTCTTCGATGGGTTTGTGCAAAGATCGAGGACTTGGTTTTTCCGAAGTTTTCGGTTTTCGTCCTCATCTTCGCTTTCGATCGTGACTTCCGCCGTCCGAGGGTAGATCTCGTTTTCCCATCGAGATAGCTACCATGGCGTGTTCGACAAGATGTTGCAGTGTTCACTTCGCTCCTTCAGAAAGGATCGGACCCAAAGAATGACTTCGGTCTACTCTTAGACCTTACGCTTTGAGTTACTGAGAGCGAGGGTAGATAGAGGTCATCGTGCTTGACTACTTCATCGCCGACGTGTTATTCAAGATTGGGTGCCAAAATCATTGTTGATTTATCCCAAGATCGAGACTTTCTCTGCTTGACTTCGGGTTCGCCGGGTAGGGAAGGAGAAGGTTTGGCTTGTAGACTCGGTTGTTCTCGCTATATGATAGGAGACTCCGTTGGTTCTCCTCCCTAGCCGCGCTCCGGTGATGAGACGATCACCTTCGGAGACGCTTCGTTCGACGCGTCATCGCCAAAGGTCTGTCGCGTATTAATGCTTCTTTTATTCTTAAGGATGTTGCCTTGGTTAGTAAGTTGCAAAGACAATTTGCTTTCGGTTTCTCGACTTCTTGATGACGGTTTCAAGTGAGTTTTAAGAAAACAATTGCAAAATTCTTGACTCTTGGTGTAGTCCGGTTTATGGATTTCTCGTTATGGGAGGATCTTTCGTCTGAGTTCTCGAGTTTTCTGGCGATCCTCTCGTGTGTTTAGTTGCTTCGAGTCCCGCGATCTCTTTTTTCGCATAGGAGACTTGGTCATATTGATTTGACCATTTGACCCGAAAGTTAGCGACCATGATCTCATTCGTGGTCCGCGAAACTCAAGATGGTCAAAGATCTTGTTTGCACTCCATCTTAAGACGCACGGCAAGATGGTTGCCGCTTCTCATACTCGGTCCACATTACTATGACCGATGCACCGACAATTGCTCCACATGGACACAGTTGGACCGGCTCGAGTCTTGATCAGGAGGGAAGTGGTATGTTCTTGTTGTGGTCGATGACTTCTCGAGGTATTCTTGGGTGTTTTCTTAGCATCAAAGGATGAGACGCGTTTTCACTTTTCCGAGGTCTTTTAGTAGGCTTTCGTTGAGCTTCCCGGTGCCCTACGAGCGATCCGCGATGACAATGGCACGGAGTTCAAGAATTCCTACTTTGAGAGTTTCTGCGGTGAGGCAGTGTAGAGCACCGCTTCTCTTCTCCATACGCCCCTCAAAGAAATGGCGTTAGGAGAGGAAGAACCGCACCTTGGTTGAGATGGCGGACGATGCTTGATGAGTACTCTACACCGAGGAAGTTTTGGGTGAAGCCATTGCAATCTGCGTGCCATGTTTGAATCGAGTTTTCTTCTGCACTCTTGCATCGCACTTCTTATGAGTCGAGATCTAAAAGCCGAAAGCCAGCGTCTCTCATTTTCGTGTGTTTGGTTGCAAGTGCTTTATTTTGAAGTCCGGGAACCTAGATAAGTTCGAGTCACGCCTGTGGCGGTATCTTTCTAGGCTACTCGACTTCTTGGCGGGCTTGAGTGCAGGCTGCGAGTCTAGCAAAATGGTAGAGACTCGCGAGGTGACTTTTGACGAGGCCACCAGGGACTAGGCCAGATATCTCGTGTTCTTTAGAGCAGTCCGAGACCATCTTTGAGGATGATGAGGACGATGGAGATGACGTTGTTCACTACGATCCTCGTCCCTCATCCACTCCTTGAGGTGCCGTCTTCCACCGCACCTCGAGGTGATCACCCTGCCTTCGCTTCCTCTGGAGCTAGTGGCTCTGCTCCTACCTCGTCACTCATGAGGTAGAGGCCACTTCTTCATCTCTCCCGGGACCTCCTAGACACTTCGAAAGTTCATCCTTCAGAGCAGATCATTGGAGATCTTTTCGAGCGTGTTACCCGCTCAAAATCGCTTATCTCAATTCTGCTCCATTCTCGCCTTCATTGCCTCTTTTGAGCCCAAAGATGTTTCTCATGCTTTATCGATGAGTCATGGGTCAATGCCATGCATGAGGAGCTAGAAAATTTCGAGAGGAACAAGGTCTGTCGCTTGTTGAGCCCCCACGAGGCCACAATATCATTGGAACCAAGTGGGTGTTCAAGAACAAGCAGAGTGAGGATGGGGTAATCATCCCAAACAAGGCGAGATTGGTAGCTCGGGGTTTTCCTGTGTTGAGGGTCTAGACTTTGAGGAGACCTTTGCCCTCAGAGCTCGACTTGAAGCCATTAGAATCGCTTGCCTTTGCAGCTTCTAAGGGTTTCAAGCTTTACCAGATGGACGTGAAGAGTGCCTTCCTCAATGGCCTTATTGAGGAGGAAGTCTCGTCCAAGCGACCTCGTGTTTCGAGAACCCCAAATACCCTAACCATGTCTTCAAGCTTTCAAAAGCCAGATGGACTTAAGCAGCTCCCGAGCTTGGTATGAGAGGCTTAAGTCCTACTTGATAAGTCATGGTTTTGAGATGGGTAAAGTTGACAAGACCTTGTTCATCCGCCATGGGCATGGCATCGACCTTCTGCTCGTCGGATCTATGTCGATGACATTATCTTTGGCGGCTCTTCCCATACTCTGGTTTCCCAGTTCTCGGATGTCATGAGCACCGAGTTTGAGATGAGTATGATGGGTGAGTTGACCTTCTTCCTTGGCTTCCAAATCAAGCGCACTCGGGAGGTACATTTCTTCATCAAGGAAAGTACACTCGTGACCTCTCAAGCGCTTCGACATGAGTGATGGTAAGCGTGTGTCGACTCCCATGGCTTCTACAAATTTATCTTGACCCAGATGAGGATGGCGAGCAGTTGATCAAAAGGAGTTTGCAAAGATGATTGGCTCCCTCTTGTACCTCAACGCCTCGAGACCGGACATACATTTTTACGTGTGTTTGTGCGCTCGCTGAGCTTCTCCTCGCGTTTTCACCGCCAAAGTGAAGCGCATCTTCGATACTGCGGCGACCATTGACTATGGTATCGGTACTCTTCCTCATCTGTCTTTCCTTGAGAGCCTTTTCGGATGCACGAACTTATTGGGTCAGAGGATAGATAGGAAGAGCACTTCTGGCACCTGCCAATTTCTTGGCACTTCTCTTGTTTCCTGGTCTTCAAGGAAGCAGTCTGGTGTTGCACAGTCCACCGCAGAGGCCGAGTATGTTGCTGCAGCCAGTTGCTGTAGTCAAGTGCTCTGGATGGCTTCGACCCTGCGGGACTTTGGGTTAGTTATCGACAGTGTTCCACTCTTTTGTGATAACACTTCTGCGATTAACATTGCCAAGAACCCAGTGCAGCATTCCCGGACCAAGCACATCGATATTCGCTTCCACTTCCTTAGAGACCATGTAGAGAAGGGCGATATAGTGCTCCAGTTTGTGGAGAGTGACCACCAGTTGGCTGACATTTTCACCAAGCCATTGGATTGTTCGAGGTTTTCAGCTCTGCGGGGAGAGCTTGGGGTGGTTTGTCCTTATGGACTGTAGTGAGGGGGAGCTTTGGGTTTTACTGCTTTACTATTTTATTTATGCTCTTGCTCCTTACTATTGCATTGCATTTTGGGTGCATTTGGGATTAGTCCTCCTAGCATAGATTAGAGTGCTTCTTTTGTCTAGTTGTTTAGATTTCTGCTCTTATCTTGTGATTCTAGGATGCTGCTTATTAGCTGTCTCTTCTCACTAGGTTGAGCTTACTCACTTCTTATAGGTTCTAGCAAGGGTTGGGCCACCCTTGGGTAGACAGGGAACGTGTTTGCTCCTTAGTGTGTTAGCCGGGCAGTTGATAGTCCTAGAGTCATATGGGGTAGATGAGAGTCAGTCTGAGCCATAGTATTCTCTATATCTTATCTATGCTTTAAGGATCATTGTTTTATGTTTTCTTTGCCACTTCTCGATTTATTGTTTTGGTTCAAGGGAGTTCATTTGGGAGTTTCGAGCTTAATATTGACTTAACTCAACTTGAACTAAAAGTTGGATCTATTGTTGAGGAGCTGGATCTTACGCATTTCTAGCATTCTCGCATTGTAATATAACTACATTGAGCCTTGATTATTATCCTGCTATGACATGTTTACAATGCTTTACACCTTGCCATGACTTGTGCTTATTTGCTAGATTTATCATGACTTCATATGTGTAGCCTAGCTTTTGCCATGATAAGTTAATTAAAATTGCTCAACTTAAACTAAAACTTGTCATGTTAGCACTCGAGATTAGTCTTTCTTGAGATATCTTTTTATGATTCATGCCATGTCAAATATTTGGGTAGAGTGATGAATCTATATTGAGCCTTAGAAAGATTTGTTTTAGTCTCTTGATGATGCATGAGTTAGTACAACTTCTTAAAAGGCAAAAGGCAAAAGATCTCTTTTGTGCGAAAAACCGATCTCACCAATTTTCTCCTATGAGACGGCTTGCCATTGCACTTGGCATGAACTTAGGGGAGTTTTGGGTGACCTAGACTATCTTCTTAAGCTTCTCGCTTGGAGTAGTCGCATAAGGCTTGAGGTCTAGCACATGATAAAACAAAAATCTGGTTGTCAACAACCTTGAATTTCAAAGATAATATATCATTTGTGCCCAAATTTGCTTAAAGCTATCAAAAGAATCAAGTACTTAACCAATGTTTCAATCTTGAGCTTATAGCACTCTTTTTGGTCTCAATTTAAGCTTCTTAGTTCCGCTTAGCTTATTGACATGGCTGCATCATCCTTGGATATCTCTAGCGAGACTTTGCTCATTGATGACTTGACTTGCTCACATAATGTACCTCATTTTCAGATTGTCATCTATGTGTTCTAGCTAGCTTATACATATCTTGTCATGATCTAGATAGCCTTTTATTAAGTTATGGCTTGGTGTATTACATGTTGGTCATTATGGATAATTCTCATGGCTCAAAATGCTTAAATAAACAAACTTGACCATTTTCATCCATTAACATGTCATATTCTCTCTATTGCATCTTGATCGTTTATTGCCAAAAGGGGAGAATAGAGAAGAAAAAGTCTGTGGGGGAGCAGTTTAGAGCTTTGGAGATCAATTTGCTCTTTCGGTTGTTGCTCTTGCGTTCATACATCGACATGGTCATTAGCTTCATTTCATTTCTTGGACCATGTTGGTTTCTTCAAACTCAAACTCTTCTTAAAAGCTTTTTCTGGGTTTGTCAATATTCTCATCAAGGGGGAGATTGAGAGACCATGTGGTCGTGTCTCCATGAAAGTGATGAGTAATTGACAAAGGTTTTAGGTCAGTCGAGTTTGGTTTGTGTGGTCGGACCTTGTCGTTGCGCGGTTCACGCATTTTCGTGAAGTCATTCTGAGCTGTCAGGAAAATCGGAACGACCGGCGTGTTATGGGCGGTACGACCGCAGGGCGGTTGTACCGATTGGTAAATGGCGGTTGAAGAATTCCAGAGAAGTTGTTTTTTCGAGTTCTGGTCTTCATTGAAAATCGGAACGACCGCAGTATTGGAGCGACGGCCGAGTCGCGGTTGATCCGTGGTAACATGGCGGTTGTACCGATTGTATTGTGAGTTTCGGCCATTTTGGTGATTTGAGTTTTGGGATAGGTCATATCCAGTGTGTTCATGCATATGTGTTGCATATTGCATGTTTGAGCTAACGTTAGGTCAAGTTGTGAAGAACTTGTTCCGGTTTCGTGTTCTTATGCGTGTGGTGCAGGGCGTCGGCGGAGTCGTGGCGAGACACGGTGGATGGACTAAGCGCAGTGGCGCCGAGGTCGAACAGTCGGGATGTGTCAAGACGAGCGTGGACTCGAGGTGGTTGCGGCGTCTTGCGAGACAAGGAGCGGAAGCTTCCGGAAGGTCTGAAGGGCGAATCGGAAATTGCAAGGTTGCACAAGCGGGCGGCTCCGTTGGACTTAGCGGGCGTAACGGGGAGGAGACCCGTTAGCCAAGGCTATATAAAGGATTGGAGGGGCTGCATGCCCTCTTGAGCACTTGGGTGGAATTAGGGTTTTAGAGTCAAAAGAGGCTTTGTGAGGTTGTTTCTCTTTTGCTCTTTAGTTGTTGAGAGTGGAGGTGTAGGCGAGTAGTGCTCCTGCTTGTCCCTTCTTGGTTTCGTGTTCATCTCCCTCATGAATAGATGAGTGTTGGTTCTTGAGTTGTGAGAGTGAGGAGATGGATTGAGCTTACATGTAATCATCCCTCTGGTTCTAATGTCCATGCGTATGGGGATGTATCTATGTGTTTTTCGCTTTTGATTCAATGAATGAAATCTGAAGTTTGTCTCTCGAACTCTTGTTTTGTTCTTCGTGACTCCCATTTGATGATTTCTTGATTTTGTGAGTCTCTTGTTTGTTTCTTGTTGGGAAGCCTCAAAACGAGTTGTTCTGTGATGGGTTAGTGCCACAAGATCTTTTGATCGATTTCCCGAAGAGCAAACTTGGTTTAATTCTAAGATTTCAGTTTTGGGTTGTCTCTGTTCTTCGTTCTTCCGTTTTTGGTTGATTCCTGAGATTTTGTGGATGGATCTACTCAATCGTTTCTTGGAATAGGTTCCTAACATCCTTAGGAAGGTATGTTCCAAATTTGGTCAAGTTTGGCCGCGTAGATCAAAAGTTACGTTGATTTTCGTTTTGAAACCCGAGCGGATTTTGCTGTTCGGGACAATCGGATGAGCAAGGCTTAACATCTGCGGTTTGTGACGGATCTGCGGTACAACCGCCGCTTGTTCGCGGTTGTCTTGAAGCTAGCAGTACAACCGCCATTTACTGCGGTTGTACCGATTGTCCTGTTTTGTTCGGCTCTTCCTCGTTTTTGTTTGCTGAGCTTTGGGGGTGAGGAGTGGATTCAACATAAGACTTCCTCTGTGCTTAATCATTGATCTTCATAGCTCTCATAGCTATTGGAGTGATTTATAAGTTGAATCCATTCTTTGCGAAAAAGTTTCGGTGCTCCTATTCACCCCCCCTCTAGTCGCCTTTCAGGTTCTTCACGCACGCCTTCTGACCCAAGATGTGGAGGTCATGGCCTTTGGATTTAAATCCAAGGGCACATAATGATAGGGAGGTCTGAGCTTGCATACGCACAAGGGAGGTCATGGCCTTTAGATTTAGATCTAAGGGCTACGACCTCATGTGCATTGGGAGGTCTGATGCGCACAAGGCGAGGAGGAGGTCGTGACCGTGGATCTTAATCCAGCGGTGCACAACATGAGATGGGGAGGTTTTGTCTTGTTGGATATCATTTGGGAGGTTGTGGGCTGTTGGATTTGATCCAACGGCGCACAACAATTGAAGCGGGGAGGTCCTGGGCTGCGATGATTTGCAGCGGAGGTCGTGGCCTTTGGATTTGAATCCAACGGCTACGACCTCAACAAGGTAGAGAGGAGGTCGGAGTAGTTTGATAGCGAAGGGAGGACCTCACTGTGAATGTTTGAGGAGGAGGTCGCGGCTGTTGGATTGGATCCAACGGCTACGACCTCAACAAGGTGGGATGCCTTAGTGGTTTAACAGCTCGGGGAGGTCATGAGCTGTTGGATCTTAATCCAAGGGCTATGACCTCACCAAGGTGGAAGGTGGACTTTGAGGTTTGATAACAAGGGGAGGTCATGACCATCGGATTTTGATCCAAGGGCAATGACCAGATGAGGTGGGGAGAGGACCTTGCGGTGTTGACCGCGGAGGAGATCGTGGCGGTTGGATGTAAATCCAACGGCTGCGACCTCATCAAGGCGGGAAGGGAGGTCTGATGAGCCCGGGAGTGGGTTGGGTTGGACCAACTTTGCAAAGCGGCTAGCCCAAGGAACAGTGCACCATTTTAAATTTAGTTTTTAACAGCTGAGACTTTGCAGAATTATTTGAGATAGCAAATGAACTCCAAAATTTATGAAATTTTAACTGGAGCTTGCTGACATCATGATTAACCTTACATAAAATTCCCAGAGGTTATTATGCTATGCATTTTTCTCAGGAATGTCATGAAGGCTGTTCAAGAAATTGTTTTACCTCCAAAAATTATCAAACAAGTTTTATAACTCATGATATTTTTCAGAGGGGTCCCACAACATTTCTAGGACTAAGGAAAAATATCTCCAAGGGTTTGGCACAAGATTTGTGACAATTGGGAAATGAGTTTGACTTTTGGTCAACTAGAGCTTATGTTTTTGGATTACACAATCTCTTGGAGAAGAATTACATGGGAGTTTAGGGGTTTTCAAGATGTGAGAAAAAGTTTTAATTTCTACACATTTAATTATATTTGAACAAACACCTGTTTAGGTATTTGGGATGTTACAAAATCTCCCCCCTTACAGAAATCTCGTCCCGAGATTTGGCTCACTCGGTAAAGAAAGATGGATAGTCCGCACGCAGACGATCTTCCCTTTCCCAAGTAGCCTCATCCTCAGAATGGTTCGGCCACTGAACTTTAAGGAACTTAATGGAGCGATTCCTAGTTCTTCGTTCAGACTCATCGAGTACGCGAACAGGGTGCTCGCGATAGGTCAAATCTGGTTGGACATTGAGAGTTTCCAACGGAGCTTCCTCGGTTGGAACACAGAGGCACTTCTTTAGCTGGGACACATGGAACACATCATGTACCCCCTCAAGTGCAGCTGGCAACTCCAACTTATAGCAATGACTCCTTCTTCTCGATAACGCGGTAGGGACCGACATATCGAAGAGCTAACTTGCCCTTGACGCCAAAGCGTTGATGGCCATTCAAAGGAGAGACTTTGAGATAAACAAAGTCATTAGGCTCAAAACGCAACTCACGACGACGGCGATCCGCATAGCTCTTTTGCCTGGATTGAGCTGTGCGAAGACGCTCACGAATGAGCTGGACTTGGCGCTCAGCCTCGTTGATTGAGTCCGGGCCAAAGAGAGGTCTCTCACGGTCTCGACCAGTTCAGCGAGTTCTACACTTTCTCCGTATAAGGCCTCGAAAGGTGCCATCGAGACCGGCCTTTGAAAGTCTGTTGTTATAAGAAAACTCGGTGAATGGCAAGCATTTCTCCCAATGCTTCCCATAGGAAAGGACACAAGCACGAAGCATGTCTTCCAAAACTTGGTTGACCCACTCAGTCTGACCATCAGTTTGGAGATGATATGCGGTGCTAAAGGTAAGACGGGTTCCCATGGCCTCTTGCAAACTATGCCAAAAGCGAGAGGTGAAAAGAGAACCACGATCCGAGACAATCGTCTTGGGCACACCATGCAAGCACACGATGCGGGAAACATAGAGGTCTGCCTATTGACCAACAGAAATCTTAGCCCGCACTGGCAAGAAATGTGCTACTTTAGTCAACCGATCAATGACAACCCAAATGGAATCCTTCCCCTTTTGTGTTCGGGGCAGATCGGTGATAAAGTCCATGCCGACGGAATCCCACTTCCATTCCAGCACAGGCAAAGGCTGAAGCAGTCCTGCTGGACGCTGATGCTCGGCCTTGACACGATGACACACGTCACACTCGGCAACGAACTTTGCAATCTCTCTCTTCATTCGGGTCCACCAAAATCTCTGGCGGAGATCTTGATACATCTTTGTGGCCCCGGGATGAATGGATAAAGGCGAATCATGGGCTTCGCGGAGGATCAAATTCCGTAACTCCATGTCCTTTGGAACCACAAGGCGTTGCCCGAACCTCACAACACAATGCTCATCCTCAGAGAAGCACTTGGTTGTTCCGTTCTTGACATTTTCCTTGATGTGGCTCACTCCAACATTCGACTGCTGGGCTGACTTGATTCGATCCACCAAGGTTGGTTGCACAACCAAGGCAGCGAGAGAACCATGCTCAACTAAACTCAAGTTGAGACGCTGAAATTCTTCCAGAAGAGTGGGCTGAAGCTCCTTGAGCAACAAGGCATTGCAATGCGCTTTGCGACTAAGCGCATCGACAGCGACATTAGCCTTGCCGGATGGTAGTGAATACCCATATCATAATCCTTGATCAACTCCAACCATCTCCTTTGCCTGAGGTTCAGGTCAGGTTGGGTGAACAAATACTTAAGGCTTTTGTGATCCGAATACACTTCACAACGATTACCAATTAGGTAATGTCGCCAAATCTTAAGTGCATGAATCACAGCAGCCAACTCCAAATCATGGGTAGGGTAGTTGAGTTCATGAGGTCTCAATTGCCTTGATGCATAGGCCACTACCTTGCCTTCTTGCATAAGGACACAACCGAGGCCTCGGCGAGAAGCATCATAATAGATATCGAAGCTTCGATGGATATCGGGAAGAACGAGAACGGAGCCGTGGTCAACCGCTTCTTGAGTACTTGAAAACTTTCCTCACAAGCATCGGACCACAAGAACTTCTTGTCATCTCGAGCAACTCTGTCATCGGCCGCGATCTTGGAGAAGTTCTCGATAAAGCGACGATAGTATCCCGCTAAACCAAGAAAACTCCGCGCCGGTGGTGAAGTGGGCCGACTCCATGAAAGAACATCGTGACCTTGCTAGGATCAGCAGCTCGCCTCTGCTTTGAAAGAACATGGCCTAAGAAAGCCACTTCCTTCAACCGAATGCACACTTGTTGAACTTCACAGACGGTGGTGCTCACGTGACTTGCCTAACACCGACGGATGCTCGGCATGTTCCTCATCGTTCTTGGAGTAGATAAGAATATCATCGATGAATACCATGACAAACTTATCCAAATACTCTATGAATACCGAATTCATGAGGTTCATGAACAAGGCAGGAGCATTGGTTAAGCCGAAAGTCATGACGGTATACTCGTACAAGCCGTAGCGGGTAGAGAACGCCGTCTTTGGAATATCCTCAGGTCGAATCCGAACCTGATGATATCCCACTCCCAAATCAATCTTGGAGAAAACTCGAGCTCCAGTTAATTGATCGAAGAGATCGTCAATGCGGGCAATGGATACTTGTTCTTCTGAGTCACTTCATTAAGTGGGCGGTAATCAACGACATGCGTAAAGTATCGTCCGTCTTCTTTACGAAGATTCTTTGGACAACCCCAAGGAGATGAGCTAGGCGGATGAAACCCTTCTCTTGCAGCTCACTTAACTACTTCTTCAACTCTACCAACTCGTTCGGTGGCATCCGATAAGGCCTCTTTGAGATAGGGCGTGCACAGGAGCCAACTCAATGACAAACTCTGTGTCTCGAGCGGGTGGCATCCCGGAAGATCTGCGGGAAAGACATCAACGAAGTCACAAACTGTTGGGACTTCGCTAATATCTAAGCGGGCTTCGCTTCAAGCCGCGAAGAGATGCGGACCTAGCGACTTTTCCAAAAAGCTTAACCTTTCATGGGAGGGACTAGATAGAGATGAGCTTCTGGCGCAATCGATTTGTCCCATGTTTGAGACAACCAATCCATGCCAAGAATCACATCTAGACTCATTGAATGGAGAAGGATAAGGTTTGCTAAGAATCCTACTCCTTCGATCTCGATAGGAACATCCCTACACTCAGATTCAGCTCTCAACTCCGAACCAGGAGAGCGAATGAGTAGCGGGACCGACAATGGAGAGAAAAGAAGCTCGCCAACAGCGGCAAAAGACTCAGAAACAAAGGAATGAGATGCTCCTGAATCAAACAAGACAGTAGCAGGATGAAAGTTAACAGAAAGCGTACCTAGCACGACGTCGGGTGCCTCCTGAGCCTCCTCTGCGGTGATGGCGTTGACGCGACCACTACCCACGCCTTGGGTAGCGGGATGATCTTCGGTCCCGAGATGCACCACCTCCTTGCCGCGTCCTCCATTAGGGCGAGGGGTCGCTTGTCTTCTTAGGGCATTGGTTCGCATAATGCCCCTTCCGTTGAGGAGAAGCAAGTGACCCGGCGGCCGGGTTGCGGGGCCGCTCGGTGACTTCGCAGTGCACGGATCGGGCACGACTGCGATGAACGAGGGACAAAGGTGACCTCGGGCGCCAAAATCGAGCCCGGTACCTCTGAGGCGCGGCGGGACGGAAAGAATCGCCTGGATGACTTGTGGGCCTCCACTTGCGCTTGTGGGAATCCATAAGCTCTCGCAAACATGCTTTCGTGACGATGGCCTTGTCGACCAAGGTCCGGAAATCGTGAAGTCGACAATGGATAGCTTGTCCTTAAGCTCCTCGGACAAGCCACGCTGAACTTGGCTGCTTGGCCATATCGGTGGCCACATCCTCGGGAGCATAACAAGCCGGATGGTTGAACTTCGTAGACATACTCCATGGTGAGCTCGCCTTGCTTGGCGAAGAAACTCCTCCTTCTTGATCTCCATCAAGCCGGCAGGATATGAGATCGACGAAAGGCGGCGAAACTCCTCCTGTGTGTGATGTGATCTGCGGGCTGCATGGCGAGAAAGCTCTCCCACCATGACAAAGCTGCACCCTCAAGGCTGGTGCGATGCAAGCAGCGCCTTCTCGTGCTCTGCGGCAAGAATGCGCAATCTGGCTTCGCTCCACCAAACGGCCAATCGTCTACATCCAATGGGTCCTCGACGGGAAAAGGTAGGGAGCCGAGTACGAAGAAACTCCGCGAGTCCTCCACGCGGTGATGGGCATTCCTTGCCCGCATCCTGAAGCTCGGTAAGAAGGCGGTGGTGTTGCAGCGATGACATCGATAGAGAACTCTCTGTCATCCGCTTGCGGTTGCGCTCTATCTGAAGAAGAACCTCGGCCATGGTCGGAGGAGGAGGAAGCTCCTCGTCCGGACTAGCTTCCTGGCCTTGGCCGCTACGAGTGCGTCCAGCCATCCTGTTACAATGAAATTTGGTTAGCAACTAAACCCGAAAAACAAAGCCTTAAAGAAAGCAAAAGCTAACGGCTAGGGGAATGGAATATCGCCCAAATCGAAAGCCAAAAACAACGAGTAATTAAACTTTAAAAAGCTTCTAAAAGACTCTAAAAACAGCAAATGATCACCAAAAACAAGGCTCAACTTCTCAACACAACTAACCCGTATTGAATGAACGAGTAATTGATCGAGAAGACAAAAATCAGATTGTAAGGTGAGATCTAATGGTACTAAAGAGCAATGCTAAATCAGCGAGATAAGTGTTAGATACTTAGCTAACTAATATCACATCTTACCCTTTTATTCCCACAAGTTTTAGTTGAATTAACCTCTCATTTCCTACCTTAATCACTAGCTTGAGCTTGCTGCCCTAAAATGCTTGCTTGCTGCCCTAAATTTCCAGATTTGAATTCCATCTCCAAATACTTCCATTCTTCACCAAAAGACAGCCAAGACTTCAATTTTAGGACTCTCATAAGTTCCCCAAAAACCCAATTTAATCGATAACAACTAATTTTGAGGGAAGGAGAGGTAAACAATTTTTAAAACTCAAATTAGAGTAAGATGAGAGAAGAAAGCTAAGATAGGTAAGGAATAAAATCTGAGAATTGCTTAAGCTTTCATAAACTCTTTGATACTTCGAAAATAAGTTTTCCAAAATATCCTAAAAGGCGACCAAGCTTGGGTTACTACTGTCGGGATGGCTCGATACCAACTTTTGTGAGACCCGATTTATTAGGCTCATAATACTTAGTCATCCAATTGACCCTAGTATTATCAACTAAATAAACCGTGCCTCGAGATATATGTACTTCCCAAGAATGTAGTACACACAACCCATTACAAAAGATTGCATCAATTCCATTCAAACACATAGAACAGACAAGCAACAAACCAGAAGTTAATATACATAAAGGATAGTTATTACAAAAGAGAGGCCGACCGGCCAAATAACAACAAGTCTACTAAGATACACAGCGGAAGCAAAAGTGCCATAGAGATGGCCCAAAACAAGAGCCAACCAGTGTGCCTTAGCCCACAAGGCAACTGACCGGACCGCCAAGCTAGTCGCTTTCCCAACCATCGCACAGCTCACAAAAGTAAAGCCCTTTGGGCTCTACCTCCTCTGCAACAAAGTTATTAAGCAAAGCAAATGAGTACAAAAATGTACTCGCAAGACTGACGTGTAGTATAACAGAACTATAGTTTAACTACATGCAAGCTTTATTTAAGTGAATGAGGCTTTGGACTCATTTTAAGTATAAAGCAAGTTTTCATTTGCAATAATGTAGTAGATTGAAAGCAATTTGGCAAAGCATTTTTCTCAGGAATGTCATGAAGGCTGTTCAAGAAATTGTTTTACCTCCAAAAATTATCAAACAAGTTTTATAACTCATGATATTTTTCAGAGGGGTCCCACAACATTTCTAGGACCAAGGAAAAATATCTCCAAGGGTTTGGCACAAGATTTGTGACAATTGGGAAATGAGTTTGACTTTTGGTCAACAAGAGCTTATGTTTTTGGATTACACAATCTCTTGGACAAGAATTACATGAGAGTTTAGGGGTTTTCAAGATGTGAGAAAAAGTTTTAATTTCTACACATTTAATTATATTTGAACAAACGCCTGTTTAGGTATTTGGGATGTTTCAGAGGATGAGGCGGATCTGGATTTGGGGCTTCGGGGCTTCGCGTGTTGGTGGCTGGCGGCTGGGAATCGGGACTCGGGGAGAGTGACTGAGTGAGTGACTAACCTTACTAGGGTTTTAGTGGTAGTGTTGACTGTTGGTCCACTTGTTAGTGTATGTCGCGGGTAAACGGGCGAGACGGGTACGAGTGGAGCTCACCCATGCCCGTGCCTGTTTACCCGATGGGAAGAGAGTTTCCCCCCATTTTTATGCCTGTGGACAAAGAAAATAACCCATGCCTGGCTCCATTAGGGCATTTACATGCGGGTCACAATTGTTATCCCTAAGAGGAGGGGCCATTGTGAAGGTTTGATTCAGATTTTTTTATTGTTGAAAAGCATGTGGACTAGGAAGAAATACGAGAGGCATATGCATTGATAGATCGTATCGAATGGATATGACCTATCCAATTCGATTCTTGTTGGATGTATACCGTTTCCTAGTATTTCTTTTTCGGTTTTATACATCTACATGCATCACTACTTATCCAAAGTTCCAAACAACTAAACCAACATCTATGTTCTCTCTCAAGAAAAAAAAACCAACAACATCTCAGTTCAAGCGGCAACGACCCAGTGATCGACCAAGTTGAACAACACTAGGTACTCACAGCACGAGCCCCAAAAGAAAAACCAGGTGTACATGAAGTTCCATGTACATGTGGTGCCGTTGGATATGCTCCAAGATCCGTGCTCCTATTTTGCAAAAATTCCCTCTCTTTTCCTTTTGTTCCCACCTCCTCACCCTTCCTCTCTCTCTCTCTCTCTCTCTCTCTCTCTCTCTCTTCCCTTCCCAACTCCTACCCTCTTGACTCCGGCCGCCACCCACGCCGTGCCGCGCAGCACGCCGTCGCTGGAAACCCCGCGCCCCATCAAAAACCTCGCCTAGCCGGAAACCTCACCAAACCCCGCCACCAATCACTAGAAACCCTACCAAACCCCACGTTGCCGTTGTAGGATCAAGGATAACCGACTAGAGGGGGGGTGAATAAGCATTTTTTAAAACCTTTGGCTAAAAATATATTTTTAGTAAGTAATGAAATGTAATTCGATTTCACAATTCAAGGTCCAAATAATCTAAGTATTTATAAGTGCATTAATCACTCTAGACTAAGCTAAACAACCTAATCAGGAGACAAATGGTTGCTATATAAGTAAATGCACTAAGGGAAGAGTAAAAGAGATAAACTACAATATGAAGACAAATGATGTTTTTTCGTGGTCTCGGAGACTTGCCGGTCTCCCCTAATCCACATTGAGGAAGCTTGAACGAACCAAGATGGGTCCACACGAGCACACCCCTTGATCACTGGTGGTAGCACTTCTCCACTCCGGAAAGGCGAGCTCCAACCTTCACAATCAACCGTGTCTTCTCACATGCTTCTTGAGAAGATCATCGATTCACCTTCTCCAAGCCGTCTAGGAGGTGGAAACCTCCAAGAGTATTAAACCAACAAAGCTTCGCTTGAAGATGCTCAAGTGTCACAAAGATCAAACTCAACTCAATGCACTTGGAAAACCTCTACAACCTTTGCAAGATGTAAATTTTGCTCTCAAGGAGTAGAAGAGGCAAGGGCTCAAGAGTGCTCAATAGAGGTTCTAAAGTCACCCTTGCTGCAGGAGAAGAAGTATTTATAGCCTCAATCCCCTCCACTAGCCATTGGCACACGAGATCATGCAAAATCGCACACAGTGGTCAAACCGCAGCATAGGGCGGTCGATCGACTCAAGATAACGATAAACTTTGCAGTAATCATTACTACAGAATATATCCGTTACGCCAGGTCTGGTCAGTCCACCCACTCATGGTCCGGTCAGACCAGGTTCAAAAGTTTCCCAAAACAGAAAAGAATCACTACTGGAAAAAGCTGACCTCACCGATCAATCTGGGGTTTCGGTCTGACCGGTGAAAGCACCGCGGTTAGTTCGGTGTGAAGAAATCAGTAACAAGTCGCAAAACATCCCTCTCTGGAAAAAGCTGACCGCATCAAGGAATCGGAGGTCTGGACAATTCGGCCCTCCAACTGCGGTCATTCCGGATAACAAAATAGAGAAGGGATGAAGCAAAAAAGAGTTTCTTTGGAAATAGTTGACCGCCCGACTCAGATCGGGGGTCCGGTTAGTCTGGGTTTTCCCTTGCGGCCAGTCCGGCCAACAAAATAGGGAAAAGAGAGCTCTTTGGAAAAAGCTGATCGATTCGGCGATCCGGATGTCCGGTCAGTCCAGACGTCCTACTGTGGTGAGTCTGGCCAAGAAATAAGGGACATAAATTTTGTGGCCGTGAGATCACTAAGAACTCGAAGATGCAACCAAGTGAGTTTGAGCATTGTGGCACACTTTGCTATCAAGATACTAGTTGTTGATCCCTCTTCATAGTACGACTACCTACACTAGCAATCCGGTCTTTTAACCTTCAAACTCCTAGACCGGTAAAACGATGAAAAGATCCTATACAACTAGATACCTTTGCCTTGAGCTAGATGATCTTGATATATAATATTTGAGTGCCTTTTGTGCTCTTTATCTTTATCCGGAACTAACCCTTTCAATCACTTGAACAAACATGTTAGTCCACAAATGACGTTTGTCGTTAATTACGAAAACATAAAATGAGGGCTAGATTTGTCAATCTCTCCCTTTTTGGTAATTGATGACAACCTCAAACAAGGAGATAGAATGAAATGATTTGAATATACAACAAGTCCCAGACAAGTTGCATATTCTAGGATATGTTTAGATAGCATTTGTCCTGAATAGGATAAAGAAAGTGAATATGACCAAATGCTAACTAAACCACAAAATATAGGAGAAACTCCCCCTGAAGATGTGCACAAAATCAATAGGTGAAATTCATGCACATATGAGGACTAAAAAAATCGACAGAGTTTCATCTATATTTTGGATTCGAGAAACAACAACAATATGATCATCAAAATATATCAATTCAAGCAATCTCATAGTCACAATCACAAGATAGAGAATATAGAAAACATTTCAATAGTCCAAAAGCATATAGACGATAAAAGTAATGAGGTTCAATAAGCTTACACATATAAAGCAAAAGGTAATAAGCTTATCCTCTATCATATTACAAATCACAAAGTCCAACATAATAAAAGTAGTAGATTGTAGTAAATAAGCGTTCTTCTCCCCCCTTGGCATCAGGTACCAAAAGCCAAAAGTGAAGCCTAAGAGGAAGAAGGAGGAGCGCCCACCGAAGAAGAAGGATTTGAAGGAGAAGGATCGATGCGGCAGAGACGAGAATAAGTGAAAGTATGCTCAACCGAAGACACCATGTTGTTCACATCTGAAATGTTGGTCAAAATTTGTCCTTGAACTGACTGCATCTCAGAAACCCATCCATAAAGCTGATCAAAACATTGATTCACTTCAATGTTGTTTTGATCAAGGGCATCAAAGCGAGTATCCATGGCCTCAAAATGACGATCTATGGCATCCATGCGATGATCTATCACCTCAGGTCGCCGATCCACGTTGTCAATGCGAGAATCAATGGTGGTGATCCGAGAATGCAAAGCGTCCAAGAAAAGGGGATCAACTCCACCATGCTGTTGTGGAGCGTGCTGTGGCCCTTGAGTGAAATACAATCACTTTCCCAAATCCCCTTTGCATGACACAAGCTCGGTCAATATCAGATGCATCACATCAAACTTCTTGCCTTTCATGACAAAGTCAATCACATTCCAAGCATATCCTCGAATTGCATCATTATTGCCACTCCTCGGCAAAATGGTGGCTCTTAAGATCCTATTGATAACACTTGGAAGAGGGAGAAGCCTGGCTACCTTCCGAGTGAAAAAACCATCATAAGCTGGATCATAGTACTGAACTTGCTTCGGAGTCTGAAGAGTGGGCTCAAGATGAATCTTGACATAGTCACGTTAGGGCAAGTTGAGAGCCTCCTCAAAATGACGCTTGGTGGCCAAATAGTGCACTGAACCGGTCATCCAAGAAACAGTGGAAAGGTTGGATGCAATATGGATGGTTGCATAGAACTGTCTGATGATGTCTTCATGAAAGTTGCACTTCAAACTGACAATACCATCCAAACCAGCTGCACAAAACCGGGGATACAGTCCTTCATATCGAGTTTGCTGATTGAGATAGTTCCAATTGACATACTTGTGAATAGCAAATTGCTTGTGCACAAACACCTGATGATAGGCATCCTCTTGGAACAAGGTGTGGAACCGCTAATTAGTAGCATTCCTAGGCATCTCATGCTGATTCTTATGCCTAAGAATCATGAAGTCCTCGTTTTTTATGGATCTGAGGTCAACTCGAGGTACTTCCTCAAAAGACTGAGCCGGGTCATCGTCCTCATAATCATCATCAATGTCATGATCATCGCGGTCACTAACGACAGGAGACAAGGATGATTGATGAAGCTCCTCGGCACTGTCGGAGTTGCTGTGATCTATAGGAGGACGGTGAGTGGCTTGCTGGGGCGGACGAGAACGGGAAGAAGAAGCCCCGAGATGGCTGGCGGTCTTTGTCCTAGGTTGGTATTTTGGAAAAACTTGTGAATACGAAAAAGATTTAGAATAGCCAACTTTAGGATTTTCCTTTTGGAGCCAATATCAAATTCCTTTTGGAATAGATTTTGCCCAAAAATCTAGTTTTGGTCAAGAATTAGATACTAGAAGTTCATTTTGGGCCAAAAACCGAATTTTCTTTTGAAGTTAGATATTTTTGAGTTCTAACCAACCAAAAACCTTTAAAATACATATTTAAGTAGATATAACTAGTTTTTCACGATGTTTGGCTTTTAAAACACAAATTTTTACTTTTGACCAAAATGGGCTTATATTGAAAGATATTCTAGCATGCATTTCATTATGTTGACAAAATAGAGATGTGGTATACATGAAGATTGCATAACACCCCCCCTAAATGTGTTTCCCATTTGCAACTATCCAAACAACAAAACCACAAGAGAATCAAAATGACTTGCAAATAAGAAGCAAGCAAGGTGTATGAGATCAAACAACATTTGAAAGATCTATGACATTTAATTCATTCCTCAATTTGCAAAAGCGGCTCTCATCTAGTGGCTTGGTGAAGATATCTGCTAATTGATCATCAGTTCTTATGTGGCTAATCACAATATCACCTTGGCTTACATGATCTCTAAGAAAGTGATGACGAATATCTATGTGTTTAATTCTATAGTGTTGAACCGGATTATTTGCTATCTTCACGGTATCATTGTCACACAAAAGATGCATTTTAGAGAAATCAATTCAATAATGCATCAAAGTTTGCCTCATCCAAAGCAATTGAGCACAATAACTTCCTATGGAGACATACTTCGCTTTGGCGGTGGATAGATCTACAAATTTTTGTTTCTTTGAGGACCAAGAGACTAAGGATCTTCCTAGAAATTGACAACTTCTAGAGGTGCTTTTTCTATCCACTTTGCAACCCACATAATCAGAATCGGAATATCCAGTCACATCAAATTTAGCACCTTTAGGATACCATAAGCCAATGCAAGAGGAGTGCTTTAAATATCTAAGAATCCGTTTTACAACCATAAGATGACACTCTTTTGGAGAAGCTTGAAAGCGTACACACATACATACACTAAACATTATATCAGGCCTAGATGCAGTAAGATAAAGCAATCTACCAATCATGGATTTATAAAGTTTTAAATATACCGGTTTACCTCCCTCGTTAAGGTCGAGATGACCGTTTGTAGCCATGGGAGTCTTGATAAGCTTTGCATCCTCCATGCCAAATCTTTTGAGTAAGTCCTTCACATACTTGGTTTGGCTCACGAATGTCCCATCATTGCTTGATTTGAAGTCCAATGAAGAAGCTAAGCTCTCCAATCATAAACATCTCGAATTCCCTAGACATCATGTCACCAAATTCCTTGCAAAACTCTTGATTAGTAGACCCAAATATAATATCATCAACATAAATTTGACAAATAAAGAAATCACCATCAATGATTTTTGTGAAAAGAGTGGTGTCAACCTTCCCAATTTTGAAGCCTTAAAATAAGAAAATCTCTAAGTCGCTCATACCATACTCTAGGAGCTTGTTTGATACCATAGAGCGCTTTAGAGAGTTTGTAAACATGGTTAGGATTTTTAGGATCCTCAAAACCGGGAGGTTGCTCAACAAAGTCAAGTTCGGAAATTTTGTTATTTAGACAAGCACTCTTCACATCAATTAAAAAAAGTTTTATTTCAAAGCATGATGCAAATACAAGCAAAATACGAATAGCTTCTAATCTAGCTACGGAAGCAAAAGTTTCACCAAAATCCAAGCCCTCAACTTGGGTGTAGCCTTGATCCACCAATCTTGCTTTGTTTCTCACCACAATGCCATTATCATCTTATTTGTTTCTAAATATCTATTTTTGTGTCAATGGCATTGTGATCCTTGGACCTCTCAACTAGTGTCCAAATGTCGTTGTAGACGAAGTTATTCAATTCTTCATGCATATCATTTGCCCAATCCGGATCATCTAGAGATTCATCTACATATTTTGGCTCAATAGAAGAAACAAACGAGTAATGTTCATAATAAGAAGCAACATGAGATCGAGTTAGAACAGCCTTACTGATATCACCCAAAATTTCATCAATGTGGTGATATTTGACAATAACATTATGAATCTTTGGACGAATAACCCGAGCATGTCCATCTCCACATTATCAACTTGAACTTGATTTGGCGTAGCGGAAGTAGAAGGTTCAACTTAGATGGAAGAAGAAGATAGATCATCGTTGTCTTCCTTTGACTTGATGTCACCAAGTGTCATATTTTTCGTAGCTTGTCTCTAGCCTTCATCATCTACATCATCCAATTTTTTTTGCTCTTCTTGAGGGCCATTAGTTTCATCAAATTGATCATCACACGTCCCCTCAACTAAACTGGTGGCTTGGTTGAAGACACGGTAAGCTTTACTATTTGAAGAATATCCAAGAAGAAATCCAACATTGCAACAACTTTGGAATTTTGAAAGACGAACACCCTTTTTTAAAATAAAACATTTGCGACAAAAAAGGCAAAAATAAGAGATGTTCAGTTTTTTTCCAATAAGAAGCTCATAAGAAGTATTTTTTAAAAGGAGATGCAAATAAAGATGATTTATGGCATGACAAGCGGTGTTAATGGCTTCCGCCCAAAGATCATCAGAAGTATTATACTCATCAAGCATTGTCCTAGCCATTTCAATCTATATTCGAATTTTCCTTTCCACAACTCCATTTTGCTCCGGAGTGTAAGTAGTGAAAAGTTCATGCTTTATTCCAAGATCATCAAAAAGTCTTCAATTCTAGTGTTTTTGAACTCGGAACCATTCTCACTTTGGATTTTCTTCAATTTAAACTCAAATTCATTTTGAGCTCTTTTTGCAAAGCTTTTGAAAATACCAGAGGTTTCGGTTTTATTATGTAGAAAGACAATAACTATTTCCTCGTATGCTCTTGTAGGTTGTTGGCCAAAACAAATTCATATGCAAGAGCTCCAATGGTCTAGAAGTGGACATGATACTCTTGGATGGATGCAAACTTGCTACTTACTTGCCGGCTTGACAAGCACTACGTAGCTTATCTTTATCAAACTCCACATCTTTCAGGCCCATAACTAAATCATGTTTGAAAAGTTTTTTGAGTTGAATCATCCCCACATGAGCAAGCCTTATATGCCAAAGCCAACCAAAGAGGTTTTTTTTTGCAATCACACAAGTTTTTAGGCAAGAATCATTTGTGGAAAAATCCACCAAATAAAGATTGCCAAAACGAAAACATTTGAAAACCAAAGAGTTATCTTTCTCATTTAAAATAGAAACACCTTCTTGAGAGAAATTGCAACTAAGAGCAAGAACACAAATTTGAGCAACCGAGAGCAAGTTGAAATTAAGAGATTCAATTAGAGATACATTAAAAATTGAAAGATCATTGGAAATAACAATTTTACCCAATCCAATTACCTTCCCTTTGCTATTATCACCAAATGTAATCTTGTCATTGTTTCCTTCTGTTTTCAAATGTGGTGCATTATTTCTAGTCTCCGGTCATGCGTTGGGTGCAACCGCTATCAAGCATTTAATGTCTTCCACCGGTTTTGTAGTTCACCTACAAAATAAAATTATAATATTTTAGATACCCAAATTTGTTTGGGTCCTTGGAGGTTAGTTACCAAGGTTTGGGCACCCAAATGACATTCTTTTTACCACCAAGTATAGGAGTGGCAATAAACTTAGCTACAATTTTACCATCCTTAGATTTCTTAAGCATATAGCAATAATCAAATACAAAGGACTTAGAAGAAACTACCAATTGGACAATCTTTTGGCAAATGCCCTACATCATGACATTTGTAACAAAAGTTACCATTTTTCTTCACAAACCTTGGAGGATCGCAGATTGGTCTTTTTTCCCTTTCTCAGGAATAAAACCAAGATCTTCTTTGTTGTATGAGCACCTTTGCTCACTCAATATTTTGTCAACGGTGGCCTTTCCCTTAAAACACTTATCCAAGCTCTTACTTAGCTTGATTACTTGTTCCTTGAGTTCATTGTTTTCAACAACAAGAAGGGGATCACTAGGTAAATTCATGCAAGCAATATCATCAATTTTAGAGCTACATGGCATGACAATCAAGTCATCACATGATGTAGATATGCTAGTTTTAGATGAAATACAAGATGCAACATTCAAGCTAGATATTTTATCAATAATATCACAAGTAATGCCTACATCCACCTTGGACTTTGATTGATCCTTGACAAGGAGAGTCTCATGAGCTTCCTTTAGCTCTTCATAAGAGTATTTGAGAGAAAGAAATTCTTTCTTCAAAGCCTTAAATTTTGACTTCTCCTTGCTAAGATATGTATTCAAGTCATCTAACATATCCATAAGCTCATTATAAGTAGGCTCATCATAATTATCATTAGTTACCTTTTGTTCCCCTTTTGCCATAAGACAATGGGGTGTAGAGAATAGTGATGGAGCCTCGTTGATAGCAACTCCGGCAAGTTCCCTCTTCCTTGAGGACCTATCATCTTCGGAGTCGGAGTCGGAATATTCCTCATCGGAATTCCATTCTCCAATGTGAGCTTCACCTTTGCCATCCTTGTGAAGCTTCTTGAAAAACTTCTTCTTACCATTGTAGTCCTTTTTCTTGAATGATTTGGACTTCTCATCGTTCTTGTTAGGGCAATGAGAAGCAATGTGACCCTTCTCATCACACTCATAACACCTAATGTTGGTTTAACGTTTTTTTGCTTGAGGATTGATCTTTGTTGCCTTTGTCAAAGTTGACACTTCGATTTGAGCGCCTCTTCATGAATCTATTCATTCTCCTCACAAGGAGAGTCATCTCTTCATCGAAGTCATCTTCATTTTAAATAATTTCATCACTTGACCCCGTATTTCCCTTGAAAGCAATGCTCTTCTTCTTAGAGGTGACTTGCTCCAAGAGATCTTCCTTGTCCTTTTTGTATAGCTCATTAGTAATAAGATTACCCAAGAGGCCGATAGGAATCGTTCTTGGCAAGTCAGAGGAGTTTAGGAACAATGTCTCATACTTGTCCGGTAGAGCCCTAATCATCTTTCGAACAATATCAAGATCGATTAGTGTTGAACCAAGGAGTTTGAGTTCATTCACCAAGTTATTCAACCTTGAGTACATCTCATTGATGTTCTCATAGGGCAACATGATGAATTACTCATAATTGATCTTAAGCATATGCAATTTGACCTCCTTGACCATGGATGTTCCCTCATAGATTTCGGAGAGAGCTTTCCAAATATCATGAGCCGTCTCAAGAGAATTCACTCTATTGAATTCATCTGTGTTCAAGGTTCCATAAAGAGCATTCATTGCTTGAGCATTGATGAGAGCATTCCATTCATCTAAATCATTAAGATGATTGGGATCAATGGGCATAACAAAACCCTCTCTAACAATTCTTCATATGCTTGAGCTCATGACCTTAAGATAAACGGTCATACGGACCTTCCAATATGCATAATTTGTGCCAGCAAATCGTGGTGCCTTACCAATGGAAAATCTCTCACTAGCTACCATTTTCTCTCTAGGTGGAAAAGCTTAAAAGATGAGAGACCAAGCTTTGATACCACTTATAGGATCAAGGATAACCGACTAAAAGGGGGTGAATATGCGGTTTTTAAAACTTTCGGCTAAAAATAGATTTTTAGCAAGTAATGAAATGTAATTCGATTTCACAATTCAAGGCCTAATTAATCTAAGTCTTTCTAAGTGCACTAATCACTCTAGACTAAGCTAAACAACCTAAGCAAGAGACAAATGATTCCTATAGAAGTAAATGCACTAAGAGAAGAGTAAAAGAGATAAACCACAATATGAAGACAAACGATGTTTTCTCATGGTCTCGGAGACTTGCCCATCTCCCCTAATCCATGTTGAGGAAGCTTGAATGAATCAAGTCGGGTCCACACAAGCACACCCCTCAATCACTAGTGATAGCTCTTCTCCACTCCGGAAAGGCGAGCTCCGACCTTCACAATAACCGGGTCTTCTCACAAGCTTCTTGAGAAGATCACAATTCACCTTCTTCAAGCCGTCTAGGAGGCGGCAACCTTCAAGAGTAAAAAACCAACAAAGCTTCGCTTGAAGATGCTCAAGTGTCACAAAGATCAAACTCAACCCAATGCACTTGGAAAACCTCTACAACCTTTGTAAGATGGAAATTTTGCTCTCAAGGAGTAGAAGAAGAGCCAAGGGCTCAAGAGGGTTCAATAGAGGTTCTAAAGTCAGCCTTGCTGCAGGAGGAGAAGTATTTGTAGCCTCAATCCTCTTCACTAGCAGTTGGCACACAAGACTGTGCAAAATCGGCATGGCCGGTCAGACCGCAAGCATAGGGCCTGTCATACTGCACTACAACATAACGGTAAACTCTACAGTAATCATTACTACAAAATATATCCATTATGCAAGGTCTGGTCAGTTCGCCCACTCATGGTCCGGTCAGACCGGGTTCAAAAGGTTTCCCAAAACAGAAAATAATTACTACTGGAAAAAGCTGACCGCGTTGGTCATTCTGGGGTTCCGGTCTGACCAGTGAAAGCACCACGGTTAGTCTGACATGAAGAAATCACTAGCAAGTCGCAAAACATCCTTCGTTGGAAAAAGCTGACGACATCAAGGAACCGGAGGTCCGGGCAGTCCGGCCCTGTATCTACAGTCAGTCCAGAGAACAAAATAGAGAAGGGATGAAGCCAAAAAGAGTCTCTCTAGAAATAGTTGACCACCCGACTCAGATCGGGGGTCCGGTCAGTCCGAGTTTTCCCTTGCGATCAGTCCGGCCTGCAAAATAGAGAAAATGGAGCTCTCTGGAAAAAGCTGACCGCTTCGACGTTCCAAATGTCCAGTTAGTCCGGACATCCTACTGCAGTCAGTTTGGTGAAGAAATAAGGGATAGAAATTTTGTGGCTGTGAAATCACTAAGAACTCGAAGATGCAACCAAGTGAGTTTGAGCATTGTGTCACACTTTGCTTTCAAGATACTAGTTGTTGATCTCTCTTTATAGTACGACTACCTACACTAGCAATCCGATTTTTTAACCTTCAAACTCCTAGACTGGTAAAACTATGAAAAGATCCTATACAACTAGATACATTTGCCTTGAGCCAGATGATCTTGATATCCAATCTTTGAGTGCCTTTTGTGCTCTTTATCTTTATTTAGAGCTAATCCTTTCAATCACCAGAACAAACATGTTAGTCCACACATGACGGTTGTCGTTAATTACCAAAACACTAAAATGGGGCCTAGATTCTTCAGCAGCCAGAAACTCCATGAAACCCCGAGGTTTCTAGCAGTGGCCAGGGTTTAGTGAGACTTCCTGTGGTGGCATGGAGTTTGGTGAGGTTTTCTGGCGGGGCGTGGGGTTTACAGTGATGGCGGTGACGTAGGGTTTGGAGAGGCTTGCGGCGACAGCGTGGGGTTTGGTGAGGTTTCCGATAGGGCGCTGGGTTTCCAGTGGCGACGTGGCGTGGGGGCGGTGCGGTGTGGCTTGCTAGTCAGACATAGGGGAGAGAGAGGGGGGGGGGAGGAGAGGGGTAGAAAGAGAAATTGGTAGTTTTTTTTTTTGCAAAACAGATGAGTTAGTTGGTAAGGTTGGGACACGAATCTTGGAACAATCCAATCGTACACAATGTGCATGGAGCTCCATACACATGTGGAAAAGCCCTATTAAGCCAAAGCTCGAGTTTTAGGCCAGGCTAGCCATTCGTAGGCAACCAGGTCCTGACCAAAGTGAGGGGTTAAGAGTAACCATCAAATTGGTAGTACTAACTTGCAAAATAGAGTAGTGTGCCACCATTGTTTCCTCCTCAGTAAAGTGTTGTACTCCCATTTGTAAAGTAGCTCTGCTCTTCTCCTCTGTCCCTCATTATCCACAGTTCCACACGACGACATCTCTAGTGTCTTTGGCTAAATTGGCATGTTCTTGATTTATAATAGCAAAAGTAGCCTCCGCTTGTACAAAATTGCAGAAATAGCACCACGGTAGACACCTATCGCGCTCCCAGTCTGGGGAAGCCACATGTTGCACTCCTAGTGCACAAAAGCCACCTGCCGTGCTCTCAATCCGCACAGGAATGTGCATGCCCGCGGTAGGCACGTGCACATGCCATCCTACCACAGACTGGGAGCGCGGCAGGTGGCCTACCGTGGACTGGGAGCACAAAAAGTGGCTTCCGCGTACTGGGAGCGCAGTAGGAGACACGTGTCGTCTGACTAGCCTACCGTGGTGCCAATTGTCATTTTGGGCAGGTCTATGTTTGCTATTTCATTTCAAAAAGATACTAAGTGAGAAAAAAACTCGACACCTCCCCATTCACATTGGTGGCACCGCTCGCGAGTTGGGACCCCACCACTAGTCTAACAGACAAACACAACGCCTTTTTCGAGATAGATGCATTTTATTATTTATTTCTCGATGTCTCACTGACTGGGACTTACCCCTCGATGTAGTGAGACATCTTAGGTAAATCCTCGAATGCACAGAAATCATCAGTAATTCCTTCTTCACCTAGCCGGTCTCACTCCGATCCCCCATATCGGCTTCACCATTTCCAATTCCACCATAGAACCCCAAACACGCCGACACCAAAACCCTCAGTCCAAACTGGATCAAATGCCAGCCTGGGCAAAAGATCACCAGAAAATCCATGACAAGTTAAAAGATGTTGGCAGCGGCGGTGCCCGCGCTGTGGAGCGTCATACGTATTGGGAATTTTCCTTTTGTCCTAGATCTGTTCACTGCTTCGACCAGAGAAAATCGCTCAGCTTCGTCCAGAGACAGAGCACAATGTTCGGCTTTCCTCTGTGCCACACGATGTCTTGTCCTCTGTTCTTGCGATGTGACTCGCGACGTGGAGCAGTCGATATGCACGAAGCAGCATATTTGACTTGAAGCCGCTTGATGTTGTGTCTGGATCCGTTCTTGCTTTCTCCACGTGAGGCTGCACCTCGTCTTGAAAAATCAGTAGCACCTCTGCTTCTTGCATTGCCTTCACGTGATAGCAACCCCCTGGCCTTCAGCAAAAGCTACACCACCCCCTTGCCTTTTCTTCCTGCTGATGCTTCCTCCTGAACACAAAGCAGCGCCTCTCTGCTCTGTAGAGAAACGAAACGCAAGACAAAGCAAAACGCAGAATGACGAACACAATCAATTTATTTTGGGAGCAGTGCTCCTCTTTTTGTCTTTTCTATTTCTTCTCAACTCCATTGATTACATGACTTTGCTTGGCCTTATAAAGGCTGCAAACTTTAACTTAGAAACCAACTCGGTTTTACCTCGTATGCAACTCAGACTCAACATCCAAACCGGATATGGCAACTAAAAACAAAAAACAAAGAGGAAACTAACATGATTTACTAAAAAAAAGATTAATTCCATCAATCACCCCCTTAATCTTGTTTCTACACCTTAATCATGCCAATCTATTTCCAAAACCTTGATACACCCTTTATCTACAATTGCATCAATGCCTTCTGTGATCGAAGTCATACTATATTCTCGAAGAACATTTGGAATCTGAATTACTTCATCAACTTTTTTGTATGCTGCATCAACTGGACCTGTTCCAACTGAGCATGCTATCTTCTCCTCTCCATCCAGAGGTATCAATTTGACAACTGCGGTAGATAAACCAAGCGTTCCACATGTTGCATATACATCAACAAGGGACCAAATAACCTTAGGCTGAAATATCTCATTAGTCAATAATGCTTTGATGTCTTCATCAGTGACACGCTTTTTCTTCTCTAACTTTTCTTCCTTTGTGCCCAGACCATGTGGACTCCACCCATGGGAGCCAATGCCAAAACCTCCAGGCGATTCCCCATACTGCTGATAGGACTTGTTGCTTTGACCTTCCCAGCCATCTGCGCCAGCTGTTCCAACGAAGGACCCTCCACGTCCTGCATGCACGTGAGAGAGCCGAACTTGGAGGGACCTACCGCCTTGACCTCTCGTACTGCTACCTTTTGCGTTAGGTCCTCCTGAGCTGTTGCCTCCAGCAGTAACCACATGCGCGTGGACGTGGTGGCTGCTGCCTGCTACACATGCATGTTGCCCCCTACAACGCCCAGCGTGCCTTGCTGCACACCGTCTGGACCTCCTGAGGCTCCGCATGCTGCGCCTCCTGTGCCAACTGCGTGCCGCCCTTGGGTCCTGCCATGTCCTTGGCCGGTGAGATCAACAACGCCCGAGGCCTCCTGTCCGGTGGTAGAAATAGGTTCGTCAAGAGAACCAGCTGCTCTGCACCTTCACTTAAAACTGAAAAAATAATCGCACTTTGCTTGTCTTGTTCCATACATGCTTCGATACCCTAGTTCCACTCTGCTCCTCTAGGCCGCCCTTCAGACAAACCGGCTTACAAGTTTTCAGGGAAACTTTGTACAACTGGTTCGGGGATTTTTTTCACCTTCATCAATAGATCTTTATTTTTGTCATAGACACGCAAAACCTCATCCTGTAGCACCACCCTGCACCCTTCTTCCGCCAACTGCCCGAGACTGAGTATGTTTTTGCACAAACTCAGTATAAAATAAATTTCAGGCAACATCTTCTGATCGCCGTTCTTGCATTGCAGCAGTATTGTACATTTGCCTCTTATCTGCACCATAGAGCCGTCGCCAAACTTGACTTTGCCCGAAACCTTATCGTCAAGCTCGTGGAACATGGAGCAATCTCCCGTCATGTGATTGCTTGCTCTATTGTCCAAATACCACAGATCAGTGTGATCATGGTTGCTTCCCTCTATGCGTAGTTTAGGAACTACGTTCTCCTCGTTCAACATCACCATAACCGGCACCTCTTTGACACATAAGGAGAGAGGCAGGGTCGGCTCGTCGTCTTCACTAGCTCACCTCCTCGTTCTTCTTCTTGCTTCGGTAATCCGAAGCGTAGTGCCTGTACTTGTTGTAGTTGAATCACTTTATGTGGCTACGACACTCCGACGCGTAGTGACTGTATTTTTCACATTCAAAACACTTGACATATGACTTATCACGGGATCTGTCACCACCGCCTTGCCCAACCTTGTCTCCACGTCCACCTCTACCTCCTCGCCCACGCCCGCGCCCACGCTCACATGATGAGCCATGACTGTCCTTCGACGATGGTTCCCTGTAAAACTGCATGCCATCGCTTCTTGCATCTCCCTTTAACAGCAACACCTGCTCGTTACGGGACTGATATCTCTTCAGAAGCTCCTCATGCACCTTGAGGGAACCGGTGATCTCCTCGATCTTATTTTCCTCTAGATCGGAGGAGTACATGAGCGTGGTGACGATAGGTATGAACTTTTCTGGTAGCACGCGCAGGTACTTCTTCACTGCCACAGATTCCTCCATCTTATCATCGAGAGAGACAATCTGATTATACAGTGAAGTCAGCTTGCTGGCAAACTCATCCACCGACTGGGTTTTTCCCATCCGGAGATTCTCGAACTCGTTGCACCAATTCTAGAGACGCCCTCGTGCATCTTCTGAAGCGTCACCTATGCTTCACGTGCCGTCTCTTTCCCGATGAGTTGATGCATCATCGAGTCTGGCACCGCCTGGTAGATGATGGCCAAAGCCATCTGGTCCACCTTGTCATCCACCTCCTTGTCCTTTCCCTTCAGATCGACTGCACCCCAGACTCCCTGGGTGCGTATGTTCACCTTCATCTTCATTGCCCACACCGGATAATTGTCGGTCGTCAGGAGAGGGTATAGAAGGGAGATTGGCCCATCCCGAGTCTTCTCCTTCTCTCCCATGATCTTCAGGTGCACCCAACTAGATCAATAGGCTCTGATACCAATTGTTGGAAATTTTCCTTTTGTCCTAGCTTTGTTCACTACTCTGATCGGAGAAAATCGCTCGGCTTCATCTAGAGACAGAGAACAGTGTTCGGCTTTCCTCTGTGCCACCCGATGTCCTATCCTCTGTCCTCGCAATGCGACTCGCGATGTGGAGCAGTCGATATGCACGAAGCAACGTATGTAACTTGAAGTCGCTTGATGTTTTGCCTGGATCCATTCTTGCTTTCTCTACGTGAGGCTGCACCTCGTCTTAAAAAATCAACAACACCTTTGCTTCTTACACTGCCTTCACATGATAGCAACTCCCGGGCCTTCAACAAAAGTTGTGCCTCCCCCTTGCCTTTTCTTCCTGTTGATGCTTCCTCCTGGACACAAAGCAGCACCTCTCTGCTCTGTAGAGAAATGAAACGCAAGACAAAGCAAAACGTAGAATGACGAACACAATTGATTTCTTTCGGGAGCAGTGCTCCTCTCTGTTTCTTCTCAACTCCATCGATTACATGACTTTGCTTGGCCTTATAAAGGCTATAGACTTTGACTTAGAAACCAACTCGTATGCAACTCGGACTCAACATCGAAACTGGATACTGCAACTAAAAACAGAAAACAAAAAGGAAACTAATAGGATTTACTAAAAACAAGATCAATTGCATCAGTACGTGGGTGGCTCAGCACCCTCACGGTGCTCTTCATGCTCCTCAACCTCGTCATCACCACCATCGCTGTGGCGTCTAGGTCGTCTTCGGTGCGCGGTGGCGACGAGCGCCGGGGGTGCTTTGCGCGCGCCGTCCCTCGCCCTCAACCGCCTCTGCTCCTTTAGCTTCTCCCACCTCCCTACGGCCCACGACGACCCCACGCCGGCGCTGCTACCGTTCGACGGGGCCACAGAGCCATTCCTCTTGTGGGACCTCAGGCTCAAGTAGGCGCACATTGAGAGGAGCTGGTCGAAGGCGGTGGCCGGTGGGAGGCCCCCCGTGTTGTGGCTACCGGCATGGATGCGGAAGTCGGCGAGCCAGAGCTCGACATTCGTGCATTTCGCACCGGCTTCAAAGGAGGAGGTGGCGGAGGCACGGCGGCTGGCGACGGTTAGGGAGACAAGTGGTGGTAGGGCCAACCACATCGCTGGCGTGAATGACTCTGACGAAGAGGAGGAGCCACAGCCGCTGGTGGAGGTGGACATGCGCAGACAACTTCATCAGGCGGTTTAGGGAGCAGCTACGGCTACAGCGCCTCGGGTCCTTCCTGTGCTACAGGGACATGCTCCACCGCGGCCACCATGCCGGCAGCAGCGGCTAGGTGCGTCCGTGAATACCCGCAGCCGGAGGGGGCTACATGGGAAATGTGTGTGTAGAGCTGTAGAGGGAATTTTTTTTGTAGTAATCTATTTTTTTTATTTAGCATTACAGAAATAATACTACCTTAATTTTTTTTGTTAGAAATAATCATCAGTCGCCATACCGTTGGGCGACTTATACCTAGTTGCCCAACCATTGGGCGACTGTCCATAGACGCCCAACGACAGAGCGACAAGTGTTGGAGTCACCCGGTAGTTGAGCGACTTCACTAAGCCGCCCAATGGTTGAGCGACTTAGATCAAGTCGCCCAACCAATGGACGATTTTAAGTAGTAGCTATACTATTTAATAAATCCGATTGGAATAATTGTGTGGGAATACATGTTACATTTTGTAGGGAATACATTTAGCAAATCCTGTTGTAGGATGTTATTTTTTTTGGAAATAAAAGGGTGGTGATAATTTTGGTTGGTCCGTTTGTTATTTTCGTAGAATCTCAAGGGTACGAAATTTTTTAGACTCGCAATAACATTTTGTGATTGTCGTATGTTGTTGTAGTATGAAGGCAAGTGATATTGCGATGCGCCAAGAAATTCATACACGGTGGAGAACTTTGGAGAAATGAGGCAACGATAACAGTACGACAGTTGACCCAACAAGGGGTTACATGGCAAGCAGGCTAATGAACCAAGGACGGTACACACATGCCTTTAGGGAATTAGAAATACATGGGACATATGGACGAAGAGGGTTGGACTATTGCGTGGACTGGGGCCATTTGCCCTTCCTTGCGAGCTCGGTGTTGTACTCCTTGCCGTCCGCCTTGGCCTCGACTACCATTTTCCTCTTTTTCTCGCGCTCCCTACACCTGCACACCTCGAGATGGGCCTACGTCTCCCACCGGATATGCTGGTTGTGCTCTTCGGTGCGGCGCTCCTCCTCCCTCCTCTCGCGGTCCCTGTTGGCATCTCACTCCTCGCAGTCGAGAGTCCACTGGTCGTGTGGGTGGATCTCTAGGTTGATCCACTTGCGATAGCCACGTAGCAGATCCGGGGACCACGGGTAGGCAGAAGAGGTTGTTAGTGCAGACTTTGAAAGAGAAATGGTAGGGGAATATACTGCTACCTGTCCTTACCGGCTGTCGATAGCTGCTCGTGTTCCAACGGTGGTCGGGATAGTCGTTGGAGTAGTTCGCGCAACCCCAATAACGCATGCCTAGGCTTAGTCGGTGCTTGGACTTGAAGAACTTGTATATGTCCCTGCACCAATAGAGGGGCGACGTCTCCCCCTCGGTTGGGATGTTGTTGTAGGGGTTGCTGCTATGGGGGACGACGTCATTGTGGGGAGGTGGCCTCCTGGCACGCTCCCTTTGTTCCTCCTGGGCCGCATACTCCCTTTGCATTTCGCGGATCTCCTCCCAGTGCTTGTTCATTTGAGTGAGATTGTGTTGAAGTCTGGATGCAGGAGAACCCAGCATGGAAGGGGTAGTACTTATATACCAAGCCAGCGCTGCGTACGTGACTGAATTGCAATTCAATTGAAGGAAATTCGAGTCCGAGAGGCAGCGGCCCTGAGGAGACTCGTTGGGTCACATCACTGTGTAAAGCTGACTCATCGGGTCACGTCGCTGCGCAAAGCTGACTCGTTGGGTAATGAGGCACGGGAAGCAGACTCGAGGAGAAATCATGTGGCAGCGCCGCATCACGTCTCTGCAGGAAGCAGACTCATTGGGTCACGCCGTCCTGAAAAGCTGACTCATCGGGTCACATTGTCCTGAAAAGCTGACTCGTCGGGTCGCGTCCTGCTTTGCAGAGAGTGGTCACGTCCTACTTTGCAAAGAGTGGTCACGTCCTCCTTTGCAGAGAGTGGTCACATCCTACTTTGCAGAGAGTGGTCATGTGGTACGCTGCCGAGCGAGGTCACGTCGTGCATTTCAATTAAGACGAGAGATTGACACTTCAAATAAAGTTAAAATTTTCAATTACGATACAATTAGTTTCACAGTACTTACAACAAGCAAAGTACTGAGTGAAGTACAAGTTACAACATGCTAGTAGTTCTAATTTTAGTACCACTACGCGCCCAACAAGAAGTGGTGCTGCACTTCACGCCAGTGTTCCTACGTGTCGGTAAGCGCTTTGCAAGTTCTCGCAGTGTGGCCTTCCTGGCGGTAGCGGCCGCAACATCTACCCGCCTGTCGGACCCGGATTTTTTAATCTCGAATCCTCTGTGAAAGACACTGTGCTATTCCCTGGATCAATAGGTAGCACTCACAGACACATTGCTAAATCATTTCATACATGGTGTAAAACTGTACATTCATTAATTAACATATCAGAGTTTACATAGACCGCATCGGGTCAAGTTTTAGAATAAGGGCCGAACATGCCAAACTAATTACATTACAAAAGTAGCAGAAGCGACAACAGAAGCAAAAGGGGTAGAGCACATCTCTCCATAGGTAAGCGACTAGGGAAACCCGTGTGCATCCGATATTAACCGAAAACTCAGATAATATAGGATGCACGCAAGCACCAACAGAGTCAACTAGACTGGGGCGAGACTAGAGCGGCTAAAGACTAAACTACGCTTTATCATCTCCTGGGCCTCAAACTTCTGGATCCTCGTAGTAGTCGCAATCTCCAGGATTTCCTTCTTCTGAGGGTTTTTGGGGGGAGAGCGAGAGTGAGCACAGCTTCCGTGCTCGCAAGCCAATACACACAATGCAATAATATACATGCAAGGCTTAAGAAGGATGGCTCGGGTTCTTTTATTTGCTAAAGCAATGTTTTCAATTATCATAATTACAAATTCCTATCACTTAGCATTTTAACCAAATTGTATTTTATTAAAGAGAGTAATTGTGCAATATTTAATAACAGTAGAGGTTCCCTTCGTCGGAAACTCTATCTTATGCTTCATTTGATTGGAGCTACCTCCACTCATTAACACCACTAAGTGTGAAACTTGGGAAAAATCCAATCTCGGGGCTAGGTGAGCCCACCACATTTTCATACCACCCACAAAGGTTTTTAAAATAGAACTAACTCTAGTAAGGCTCCTATGTTCGCCTTTGACCGTAAGCACGGCTGTTCGAACAGTTTATTACTCTATAGAGACTGTACACTTTACCCACAAGAGATAATCATCTTGATATGTACACACGCTTCCTTAGACATGTGAATCAAGGGGAGATCACCACAAGGCCTTTACAATGCCTCCCTCAGTATTAGTTACACCCGCTAAGGTTTCGCTTGATAAGGGTTACGTTCTTGTAGACCTGTTAACCCTTACCCAAACCCCCTCTTGCGCCATCGTAATGACTTACATCGTGCACCCCGACCCCCTTTGCTATGAAGGCTCATGGCATCGCGTGTCATCTACCTGGTGCAACTCGCACTGGTGGATACAAATTATTCAGCCAGGTTGTACTTTACAGACTTGTGGTTGCACTGTTTTACATTGGGAGGTCATCACAGGATTAAGTCCTTAGGGTTATCTGGGTGGTTCATTCCACATACCATCCACCTTAGGCTGCATTAGCACCCATCATACCATCCTCCCAAATAGTAACAACAAGTTATTAGGGTTTTTGAGGAGTAAAATATATCAACTCAACTATCTCAGTCATTTACCCATAATGACTGTCCAAAACCACGCTCATATTTAAAAGATAATGATTGGGACATTTAATGTCCTGGTACTTAAGCAAGACTAGCATGTCGCTTAAGTACAACCTATAACTAGTAATTACCATATAGTTACTAGGGTGACAAGGATTCATGGATTCAATTATCAAAGGATGGTATAATAATTAATTAATTATCAAATGGGTATTTAACTACCTAAAGCTTTAACATACATTTGATTAAAGAATTAAGGCATGCAATTTTGGTAATTTAAATAAATATAATTGACATAAAATGTAGGTTCAAAATTATCGAAGTATCGACTCGCCTTAGTTATAGGTAATAGAGTCTTGACAATCTTGTGCTTAATCAAGTTGGAGATCCTCTGCGTCTTCGAATCCTATTCGGACGAACGTACCGGAAAAAGGCACAAACAAGCAAAGAGAGCAAATAAATACAAAAGGAATAAAAAAATGAACTCCAAATTAAACAAGACCTATGCCATTAGGAAGATCTTGAATTTACAAAATTTTAGAAACAAATTTCATAATTTTTGGAGCTACGACGAGGGAGAACGGGACTTCCGAAGTTTGAATTGGAATTAAATTGAGAAATTGAAAAGGAGGAGAGAGAAATCGATGCACCGCACAGTGCATGGACCAAGTCTATGCACCCTGGTCCAGGGGGGTTTACTGTGGCTAGGCCCACCTGGAAGAGAGAGGGGCTTAATGCCATTGACAGCTGGGGGCCACTTCAAAGCAAACCAACTCATCCCCAGTTGATTTCAGTCGGCCACAGAGGGAGGGAGGCAAAGGGCGGTGCGAGCGTCTGGGAGGGCGCCGGCGGTGCCGGCGGGTGGAGGCGTGGGGCGGTGGGCACACCGGTGAAATGGGTTCCGGTGAGGGTGGGGACCCTATGGGCGGAGGCGGCAGCACCGAAGAGGGACAGGCGTGGCGGTGGGGACTCCAATGGTGGCAACGACGTCGTGGGCGCATGCAGCGCCGGCAAAGCGGTGATGCAAGGAGGGGGCGGCATGCGCACCGGCTAAGCCTGAGGGAGAGGAAGCCGGTGGTGGAGTCAGGGAAGCTTGAGGCGACCCGAGGCGGTCCGGCGGTGGCGGCCTGGGGCGGAGGAGGAGGGGCGACGGTGGAGGCCCCACAAGTGGGAGGAGAATGGTGGTGGGGGAATGCTTCCTCGCGTCGCGGGCCACCTCATGACAGGGGCGTGGTGGTGGTGGTGGCGGCGCCGGAGTGATGGTGTGGTGGCGAGGCGGCATGGCCGGAATGGGAGCTCCGGCTCCAGCTTTGCTCGGCGAAGAAGGAGAACAAAGTGGCGGGGGGGGGAGGGAGGTGGTCGGGTCTCCTCTTATAGTCAGAGGGAGAGGGAGGGGAGGAGCCGTTGGGCTTGATGGCCGAGTGGCGCTCGGTCCCGAGGCGGTGGCAGAGCGACGAGGACGGGGTAGGTGTGCTCTGGCACAGCGAAGACTTGCACAGGCGGGCAGGCGTGCGCTGGTGTCATGGCGTGTCAGGGATGGCAGGAGCACGCACGGGAGGACACGGGCAGCCTGGCCGGCGATGCGACGTTGCAAGGAGCAGGTGCAATGGCAGAGGGCCAGAGGGCGGTGTGCGCGAGGGTAGGAGCTGACCAGGTGGTGGCATCACGGGAGCTCGTGGCGCAGGCGGCGTGGGAGGGCAGAGGCGCATGGGAGGGCACAGAGTGCTGGTGGCCTGTGGTTGGCTCCAGGAAGAAGGGAGCAAGGGGAAAGTGGCCGGGCCAGGGAGGCCAAAAGGAGAAAATGGGCCAAGGGGGTCAGGAGGAAGGAGTGGGCCAGGTGGAGCTGCTTGGCCGGATGGGCCAGAAGGGAGGAAAGGGGCGGCCCAAGAAGAACAGGGCTGAGCCCAAGAAATAGAGGAGAGGCCAAAAATAATAGGGGCCCAAATCCGAAAAAGGAGAATTCAAATTCAAATTTGAATTCGGGAATTTGTAAAAGGGTTTGAAACACAAACCCAAGCTTAGAGGAAGCTAGAGAAATTTTGAGAACATACAATAATTTGACATAGTTTTGAAAACTGAAAACTGAATAGTAATTACTATTTACGTCCGAAAACGGGACGTTACGCTGCTGCTCCAGCTTCCCCTTCGTCCATATCATTCCTAATGCGACGACTCTGCCGACGGCCCTTCCCCCCTTCAATAGGTCAAGATTCGGAATCCAAATCCTTCGTGCAATATCCAACGTGGCGAAGTTATCCACAACCCTGAAGCATCTTAGCTCGGTCTTGGCGAAGGTGCAAGTGACCCTTCTCGGTCTTGGCCTGCATGCACACTGTAATCTTCAAGCAATATGGTGTATGTGGGTTGGCTGCATGAAGTGCTGTATTTGCATGCATTTTCCAGAAATATCTGATTGTACCGCGAAGAACGCCTTCCACGATGGCGACGAGGGACTAAGAACGGAGGCTCCTAATAACCTAGTTGTACACCTCGACAAGGTTAGTGGTCATTATACCGTACCTGGGACCGTCCGTGTCGTGCAGCAAGGACCACTTCCCCAATGGCTTAGTCTCAATCTAATGGGAGAAGCACCCGATGTCCCTCGATGTTCTCCGTGTCAAATGGGGAGGGTCGAGCTCTCGTAGTGGTGTGAGGCGTTCGGGTTGCTCCGCCCTCGGAATGAGCGAACGCTTGTTCCTCTCGATCACACGCTTCCTAGTGTGCTCCTCCAACATCTCCCACAATGCATCAAATTTACGCTACTGGTTCTGCATAGCAAGCCTCTTGAACAGCTTCATCAATAGTTGCTGCCTGAATTATTTGAAGAAGTTGGCCCCTAGATGGCGAATGCACCATTTGTTCCTCATGTCTGGCCAAGGGAACGACTCATCGGGGTCTTGCTGAAGTTTTCGGATGGTCTTCATCATCCCAGGGTGGCGATCATGGATTATGCAAACATCAGGATGTTCCCCAACTACTCCCTCCTTCAGATGTCGAAGGAACCACAACCAGTTGTCGAAATTCTCACTTTCGACAAAAGCAATGGCTAAGTGCAGAATCTAATTGTTGCCATCAATGCCAATTGCTGTTAGGATCATACCCTTGTATTTTCCAGTTAGAAACGTCCCATCCACTGAGATCATGGACAACATGTGTTTGAATACATTGATGTAGAGACCGAATGCTAAGAAGGCCCTCTGCAATACCATAAAATCTAGCGGCGGTCTTTTGGATGGCTTGTCCTTCATAGCAATGTACGTGCCCGGGTTCCTGTAGACCCGACGGACAAACTGCAGTTGCTCATCGCGCATCACCTTCGCACCTTGGGCGACCTTGTCCAGGATCGACTAGGAGTCCCTGGCCATCCCGACGTTGATGTCTGTCTGCAAGGAGTACATGAAAGCGTGAAACTTGTAATTGAGGTAACCGTACTTAGACATTTTAAAACATGATAGTACGTACTGCAAGGTGCACGTTCCACACGAAGTGTACAGGGTATGTGTCGGTCGGTGCTGGTACGCGAGCGGGGGGAGGGTCGATGACATGCACTAGCCTAGTGCGTACTGCTGGGCGACAAGATAGGTACTCATCAGACGTGGCTGGGTCGACGGGCGCCCTCCTCGCATGCGATCCTCGAGGGCATTCACCCACTGCACCACCCACAGCTCCATCTTGGCCAACCACTACGTCCCGGTTCCACCCCTCCTACTATGCATGCGAAACGTACCAAGCTGTCGTAACAAAACTGGCAAAAAAAATATATGGACATGTGTTGTGTGTGTGTAACTCAAGCGTGGGTCGAGTCAGGCACCCTCATCCCGACAGGAACTGGAACAACCTGGCGGAGGCCGAACTGGCGCATCACCTTGTGCACCGCGTAGTCCTCGATGAACATGTCGAAGACGAGCTTCTTCGGCGTTCACTAGTATGCCTGGTCGCGCTAGCACAGTGAGGACAGCCCTCCGGGAGCACGGTCCTCCGTCTCCTGATCAGAGTACGACTCCCAGCACAAGTCATCAGCGGTGAGGCGGTCCAGCTACTCCACGAAGTGCTTGTACACACGTGTGACCTGCACATGTGCATACTGTGCCTGCGAGCCAGAACAGTGGTTATAAAGGATGACTCGTAATACAACTAAAGTACAGATAGAGGGAAGTACGTACCCGTCTACAGCACCAAAGGGACCCTACGGTCGGCTGGTCTACCGCGTCCCCATGGCACATGTCCGCGCCGTACAGACTAGAGTCTACCAGCATGGGCCGTCCGAGAGAGAAGCGCTCAAACGACCGCAGCTGCAACAGGAGGGGGCAGCCTGTGAGGATAGATGCCGACTTCGTCCTACCGCACGCATCGCACATGCCACAGTACATCGCGGCAAGTATGGCTAATCCCCAGCTGATGTGCAGCTCCTCGCCGTCGGCGATGGCCCTCGCATACCCCACGAGGTAGGCGTCGACGGAGTCACCGTGGCTGCTGGTAAACAGTACCCAGCCGAAGAGCAACAACAGGTACGCCTCAAGGTGCCGCGACACCTGGTTGTCGGTGGGGTCCAGGACCATTCGCTCGACCTACACACAAACGAATAATTAGTAAGCCCATCATATGACTAGGATAGTGCATCGCTAAACATGAAAAATAGGTAGCATACGTACCCGGAACTGCAAAAGGCACCGCAGGGGCAGGCCATACCACTGTCGCTCCTAGAAGTCATAGTACGGTGGCGCGGCCTCCGCCGCAAGAACCCCCTGAAACCTGCCCAGCAGGGCGTGGCGCCAATCGACAGGCGAGTCTGGCGGGAAGGCAGGGGCTCCCACGATAGGTAGGCTAAGCAGCAGCGTGACATCCTACAGAGTGGGGGCCATCTCCCCGAATGGGAGGTGGAAGGTGTGTGTCTCGGGCCGCCACTGGTCCACCAGGGCTGTCAGGAGCGACTGGTCGAGCGGGAATCGTCGTGATCGCTCTGGACTGGCCTGGACCTCCCCATCGTCATCGACCGGAGCGTTCTCCTCTTCGGTGGCCTCTACCATCCGCGTGAGAGGTAGAAGACCGGCATGGCTTAGCCTGCAAAGCACGAAGAAGTAACTACATAGCGGACACATGACACAAAGAAGTGGCACAGCTTGCAGACAAACCTGTCTACCCAGCGTGGGTCCAGTCTCCAAGCCTGTCAGGGTGTCCGCGTACGAACCACCCCCAAGTCAGTCGCGTCGTACACGTGAACCAGATGAGGGACACGATGGCTCGCGTGGTGCTGCGCATCGACCAGCCGGTCCAGCAGGCTGAAATGCCAGTCTAAACCACGTGGGTCATGAGCTATACCTGCAAATCAATTTCCAGTTAGCAATTACGACACAATTAGTGGGTTTAATTACTTATAGCATAGCTCTGGTCGTGATTTTTTGTTCATAACCTACCATGATTTCGAAAGTAACCTACCATAATTTTATATGCAAACCTACGACTACACTATTTACAACTATTAACAATATGCATAGACTCTGTCCAGATGGGTTGTCCGGTATGCACGAGCACCACCATTTTCTAATAAAATATTATGTAATGACTACGAAGTTTTTAATAATATGTTCACACATATTTAAAACTTATTTACCGATCAACACTCCATAAAATTAAGTTGTTTTCACAACTAAATATGTGAAGTAGTCGCCCGATTAGGAAAAAGCGCAACTAATTATATATAAACATTAAGTGTCATCTGAATACACTATTTACAATGCCTTGTTTACCTGACCCTAACATTCGTTCAGCCGATAATTGCTTAATAGCCTAATATTTACCATCACTGCTACACCCTCCACACATATTTCTTGCTTTGTCACTGATAATATGACACTACACAGTACACATCTAAAGATTTTTCTAATTAACCTACCGTTATTTCATTTGCTAATAATATGTCAATACCCAGTTACTCCATCGTATGGTGACTTGAAGGCGAAAGGTCCAGTCGCTCCACGGTTAAGCGATTTTGGACATTTGTCGCTCACCCGTTGGGCGACTAGCCCAAGTCGCCCAACCATAGAGCGACACGTGATTATTTCTGACAAAAAAATAAAATAGTATTATTTCTGTAATTCTAAATAAAAATAGATTATTAAAAAAATTCTCCGTAAAGAAGGGGGTAGCGGTAAAACCCCAAGCGTGTGCAATGCAAGTTTACGTAGTACTAGTTACTGCCTTGGTAATTGGCATTATCGGCGTGTCGCAGCTAGCTTGGACGTACGTACGATTCGCATGGGCCGCAGGTAGCCTAGCGATAATCTAACCGCTATTTTGCGCAATTTGTCAGTAATAATAGAGCTGTGTTGAGACATTTCATCCAATAGAACTTTTCAGGTCTTGAAAACTCCACAGCAATCTCATCGTTGCTTGCAATGAAAGCAGGGAATAATGGAGTCCTTTTGAATTAAAAGAAGACTCGTCATCGACGAGACTTAACTCTGGCCTCATTTGATTGCCACTAGCGTAACTGCTCAATTGGTCGCGTCATTAACTAGCAATGACGATCGACTTCCCGTTTGATGCTCAATGTTAACATCCATCCTAGTCAGCACGGCGCTGATCGATGATGCGGTCGGTCATAGATTAAGATTAGGTCTTACTCAATCACTCCCTCCCTCCCTCCCTCCTGTTCGTAATTATTTATAGACCATACATTAGTGCCAAAGCCAATCGGCGATGGTAGCTATAGCCTCGATCGGTGGTTTCGAAGCTGTCAGTAGCGCGAACAAGAAGAGGACGGAGCGGATCCTCTGCAGAGGCGCACAGTATAGGTAAATCAGGCGTCGTTCGGACCGTGTGATGATACCGCAGAGGTGCAGAGTAGACGTGCATTAGGCCTCATTCGAACTGGTCAATCGCTCGAGAACGGCTTAGTTCAACAGTGTGCAACATCGCACTACAACACTAAACAGTAAAATCGTAAATACTATGCACACTAAAATCGGCACAGTTTTCATGGCGGCATATCTCATACACATACACCATTCTATGCACATATGCACATGAGAGATCTTGTCCATCCATCCAGTGATCGACGGACGGCGTTGCACCCACTTCCCACTCGCTGGCCATTTTGTGAAATTCCCCCCGCCGAAACAATCGCTTCTCATTTCTCCGGTTCTCCCCGCCGAATCGTCCTCCTTGCGCTGCTAGGGTTCCAAGCCGTCCCTATGTCGCCCGTCGCCTCCGCCCCCGCGCCTCCGCACCTACGCCTCCGCCCCCCACGCCTCCGCACCTACACCTCTGCTCCTCTGCGCCGAGCCGATGATGCCGCCTCCTGCGCCTCCGCCCCCGCACCGAGCCGACGGGCCGCCCCTCTGCGTCGAGTCGACGCCACCGCCTCCTGCGCCTCCACCCCCGCCTCCTCGAGCCTCCGCCCAAGACCGAGTCGACGCCTCCTACATCAAGTGCGCCTCCCCCTCAACCTTCGTCCCCGTACCAAGCCGACGCGCTGCCTCCTACATCAAGTGCGCCTCGCCTTGTGCCTCTTGCATCAAGTGCGCCTCTCCCTGTGCCTCCTGCATCAAGTTCCCCCACTGAGGCCCGTTCGAACTAAACTCGTGTATGATTTCAATTCTTGTATGAGTGAATGAGCTGCCAGATTTCAATTCTTGTATGATTTCAATTCTTGAAATGTTTAAAATTGAAATCATGGCAGTGTGTGTGCTAGATTTCGTTGGAGGCAATGGAAGCAATATTGTGATTTCAGCTTCCTTGTTCAAGCTTTGTAGTTTGAAGACAAGCCGGAGCTGAGGAATGAACAAGGGTTGAGTGGGTCGTCTCATCATCAGCATCATGAACGCATAGCACAATAGAGCTGAGGAGGTGAAGATACAAGAATGGGAGAGTAGCCAGAAATCCAAATTTGAAGCCAAAATGATGCATTTTTCTGTGAATTGGTGAACTTTGTTGTAAGCCATTGAAAAAATTGGTGAACTTTGTTGTAAGGATGTTGCTATTTTACATGCTGTAATCTCTCAATGTATGGATCTTGCAAAGAAGTTATAGATCTTGTTCAATTGTCCGCCACAGTTCAATCCAATTAAGTTGAATTTTAGTTGAAGAATGTTTGAATTTAGCTGTGTTCTCAATGAATGTGTGCATTGCTGTGCTCTGAAATTTCTCCTGCCGCTTGCAAAGTTGCAATGCTCTGTAGTATTATGCAGTTGTTGTCTTATTGATGCAATATTGCAGGTCAAACACAAAACATTACCTTCTATATGGATGCCACCATAAGCATCCTATGGACTCACTCAGACTTGTATTCCCTCCTGCTGCAACATCAATTTTGTGTGCGCCAGTATAGCCCTGAATCTGTTATACATGAACTAGAAGTGCTAATGTTGAGCATACAATTATGTTTGATGAAAATGCAGCTTATATGGCCATTTGCAGATTGCATCCAGAAAAGATGAACCATTTAAATCTAAGTGGTTAGTTGTTTCTTTTTTTCAGTTCTGGAATCTGGTCGCGTTCTTTGGAACTTTTTTTATTTAACTTTTTTTTAAAATTTTTTATTTTAAAGTTAACCTCCCGCGCACTTTATTTTCAATTCTGACCCCTTTGATCACGCCACCACCCGTGGCGTGACAAAACAATACTGTAACGCGCCAGGATAAGTCTCCAAAATAGCACTTTTTGTCACGCCACTGGTTGCGGTATGATCAAACAACACTGTCACGCCACGGGTGGTGGCATTATAAGAGATTGCCCAGATACGGGCTGGCGTGGCACTATTGTTTGGTCACGTCATAGGTGGTGACGTGACCAAAAGGGTCAGAATTGGAAATAAAGTGCGCGAGAGGTTAACTTTAAAATAAAATTTAAAAAAGAGTTAAATAATAAAAAATTCCGTTCTTTGCAACTCCATCTACCACTCCTGCACTATTTGGCAGTGGACTATTGGGATATGTGATCACTATGTGCCGACAAAAGAACCTCAAGACAGCACCATGGGAACTCCAACTCCTTGCACTGTGCATTCAGAACGATGAGCTTGCCTAAAGCTTTTAAGAAATTAAGAAGCCTTTGTTCATCTAGATGAATAAGGGCATGTACAATAGTATAGATAACTGCTGTTTATAATAACTATTCATATCACTTGTAGACAACACTAAAGACAGCTCATACAATGGTATAGACGGCTACTGTCTTTTTAGTTGTCTTTATAGAACACACAATCTTTTAATGCTTTTCTTGTTTCTTGTGCTATAGTCGGCTACAAGATTGTAGACATCATCTTTCTCTCTCTCTTTATTTTTTTTTCATCCACATCAGCAAAAATCCTACGTGGCAATGGTTATAGACGGCTGACATAAGCCCATTGTACATGCTCTAAGAAGATGCTGACAAAGAGAGGAAAATTGCTCCTCCATCAACAAATCTTCAACTACTTGCCATGCATCTTTGGAATTCTCCTCATACATCAAATAAACGAATTGATCTACAAAATATTCTGTATCAATTTGCAGTATTTCACCCTCTTTGATAGAATCAGTAAGCTCTTCAGAAGACCAGAAGTCTGGGACATACTCCAGGAAATTTTCAAGTCCACAAAAATAATGAGGCTTAGTAGCAACAACAGTAGGAGACTGCCCATGCTTGCCTTTCCACTCAAGCTCTTCCCAGCAAACATCACGATTCACAAATGCAAACTAAGAAAGTGCCTTGATTGTTGTCTCATTGAAATCTGAATTGAAATACGAAAGCCTGTTCAAGATACCGCGTTAAGAATATGGAAGCCTGTTCAAATATTGTGAACTAGCTAAAATTTAACAGTTTTCCCATCTGGAATTGCATAAGTAACCCAAACATGCAAAATCTGATTACCCAAAATTGGGATCATGGCCACCATCACCAGCATATAAGCTTCACCAAAGGCTTAATTCCAATCATCCAACTCAGTGGCCACTTACAGAAGGGGGGAGTTCTAGTTATAAGATATAAACATTCAAGAATCAAAATGGAAATCATAGTAGCGTGCACAACCATGTAATGATATCTGCATCATCACACATCAAAGTTGCTAATGATATCTGCCATTTCTTAGGGTCATACACACATACATCATCTAAAACTCATTGCAACCATCAATGAGAAAAATTCTGGGTCAATGAGAGAACATCACGCTTCCATTCGCAGTGCATTGAATTCTCAAATTTGATACAAACAAGTTAACAATTTTGCAAACAAATTCAGGACCATGCTTCCATTTGTACAACCTGAAGAATTTTACAAACTATTTGACAAACACAACCACATGCAATTCACAAAATCATTGCCCCTTGCAGTCATTACTACATCCATAGATTTTCCTTTGTCAATCTTGTAAAATCTTGCTGATAGAGAGGCCGAGGACGAGGAAGGAGGCAGATCAACACTGGGGACAAGCTCAAAGAAGGAGCAAAGAAGAGAGGGTTGGGCAAAGACCACGGCGGTGATGGTGACAAGTGCTCAGTGATCGGCTCGGCGCCTCGTCGTTAAGACCGCTATTGGATGTGCCACGGCACGACCCAGTTCTTCTTGTTGTCCCACGCGTGCTCGACGGGAGGACGACAGTGGAGCTACGGCGGTGGCCACCCCCTAACCCTAGTGGCACTCTCCCAAGCGAGGAAGGAGCGAAGTGAACGGAGGCGGAGAGGAGGGGAGCCCTGGTGGGAGCGAGGCGGAGGCGCACGGACCACAAGGGGAGGCGGGGAGGCTAGAGGTGCGGCGCCGTCGAGAGGAATGTCGGCGGACTGAGGGAATGGGGGTGCGGGGGAGAAACTTCAGTGCGCTTGGGCGAGTGGGGAAGCAAAATTGGAGAGCTGCTGTGCTCCGCGCGCGATCTGGTGTCCTGGCCGTTGATCGCGCGATGGAGGGCCAGGATCGGCTATGTCCATATGTCCATGCTTTGGCCCATGTCCACCTGATATGTTGCTGATTTTCATTGCATTTATCTACATTGCGTCGCAAAGTAATGCAGCAGCATACTCATTGTTGTTGCTACAGTACGTCTCTGCAGTATTTGGAGGCCCTTTGTCTGAAGAGGGCAGCACTGCGAACAGTGCGAACTGGCATATCTATCTCATGTTCACAGAAGCTAACAAAATGGTTTAATTTGTACTCCACCATCGGCTTGTTTCTCTTTGAAACAAAGAAGGCAATACAAAGATATGTCGACACATGTACCGCAAATTACCGCCACCGAGTCGAATTTTTGGCGCATACAGCAAGTTTTCAATTCGTATTTGCATAAATGATCATTGAATTTACGTACCGTTGGCGCACGGTGATGCCGCTGGCCACCGAGTCGAATTTTTGGTGCATACAACAAGTTTTCAAGTCGCATTTGCATAAATGATCATTGAATTTACGTACCGTTGGCGCACGGTCACCGTGCGCCAACGCCTTTCCCGCTGCCACGTGGCCTTCCCAGCCGACCCTCGCTGCCACCTCAGCTGTTGGCGCATGGTGACCTTGCTCATCCCTTGGCCCGCCATGTGTCCTAGGTGGTTAGTGTTAGGGTTAGTTAGGATTAGTGTTAATTAGCGTTAGGGTTTGGTAATAATTTTAAAATATAGTAAATAAGTTCAAAAAATTATGAAATTTTTTTTGGAGCCTCCTGACACAGTGTACTTACTTGTGTAAATTTGTCATTATTTTATTCATTCAGAATTTGTATCACTATTTTGTATAAGTGTCCTGTTTGTATGAATTTGTAAATATAGAAAATAAGCTCCAAAAATTATGAATTTTCTTTTGAAGGCCCCTCATGTGGTGGACTTGATTGTGTAATGTTTCGGCGATTTTATGTGTGTTTTGGTATTGTCTCAAAAATTTAGGATTTAGCACTACAACAGGACTAGGTTATTCCAACACACACTTTGCAACACATATAGCTTGTGTTGCAAGAAAACTGAACTGCAACACATATTGTCATGTTGCTACGACCCAAGTGTAGAAAGCTCCAAACATACTCAGCCCTAGTATATTACAACACTTTATAATGTACGTTACAACACTTAATAGATGTGTTGCTAGGACAACCTACAAATTCTATGACCAATTTACCACCTAATATTATACTACTAATAAAAATAAATTGGTAATTACAGTAGTAGGAAAGATATGATACTTTGTTGTTATAATTCTAATAGTCTGCTTATTTATTTTTATTAGAAAGGAACATGCATGCTATCAGAATGTGGTTGCCGATAATCTCTCTACGACACTTACATCCAATGTAGAGTGCCTATAAGTTATTACATTGGAAGATCTATTTATTTTTTCTAATATTATAGGGAGACTAGTTCAAGATGAACATACGTCATCTCACAAATAGGAGTTCAATATCGAATAAACATGTTGTTTGGCTTATATACCGCCCTTTCCTTTCTATCTTGTGATTTTCGATTTATCTTTTTATTATTAATAATAAATCATTAATTGTTTGTTAAAATTATAAAATGAAATACAAGATGTACAAAAATTCAATATCGAATAAACATAGGCCCTGGAGGGGCTTAAAACCATCGCTCTGTCGTTCTCTCGTCCCCCAACTCCCTTCCGCCCTGGGCCACGGCCTCACGACCCCGCCGACCGCCTCCTCCTCCGCCTCGCCCGCCGCCTATCTCCTCCGCCCACCGCCCGATAGCCTTCACCTCCCCCTTCACCCGCCGCTTGGTCGCCTCCACCTCTCCCCACCGCCAGCTCTACCTGCCTCTTCCGACGATGTCGCCGTCGCCCATCACCCAATCGCCCTCTCGCCGGCTGCTCCCCTCCGCCCCCTCCGCCATCCAGGATGCCTCCATCCAATGCCACCAACCACATCTCCTCTCCTCCCTTCCTACATGCCAATTGCCTCCAAGCTCCTCTACTTCCAGCGACGCCCCTCGCTGACACCGCCAGAGCGGGAGCTACCCGACCTCATTGCCGCCTCTCGCTGACGCTTCTACCACCACCGCAGCCTCCCTCTCCCATCAGAAGTTGGTGAAGTCGCAAGGCGCAAGCTGCTACCATTTTCTTATTCTTTAATTTCCTGTTGTTTCTTGGATCAAGTTGCATTTCTTTTACCATTTTTAACTGAAGAAATGGAGACCACAAGAGTACTAACTCCCCGTGCTCACTTCCTCCATTCTGTTCTGGTGGATCTGGATCTGGGCAGACCCTCGTCCAATCCTCAACGCTGGTAACTGCTGCTAGCCATGATATGGCGTGGCGCTCGACACCACTACAACTTCGATCGACCACCTAGCCTTCTAGGTTTGGCCTTCTTCTATCTCTAGCTCTAAACCCTAACCGGCCGATTTGTGGGTGATGCATGGGTGAATGGGGAATATCTAAATTAATGCTTGAATACTGGATGCTTGATGCCTAAAAACCTAGACGGATGACATGCACATACATTTGCATCACATTTTGCAGGATTTGGTTTAACAGCCCCTACTAGCATGATGATGTCTTGACTTTCATATGATAAGACATGATTAAATTGAGAAATCAGCAACGTTGGTGACGTTAACTGGCTTGGCAATGATGTATAAAAATATTAAACTGAGCTTTGCTATATATATTTGATACACATTCTAGCATGTCATTGTTCTAAGCATAAGAGAGAAGGATGGTGTACTATTGCAAGAACTGAAAGTAGAGAGCCTAGTTATTCTCAGATGACAGATTCTGGATTCTTGCTAGAACACATGGGCAAAATTGGTTATTTGGTACCTATATGTGTATGTTTTCATGCCTACCCAGAGTGGAATAATTGCCAAAAAATTTACTATAAAGCTAAATTATTTATATTCAACCTTGCAATATTACATTTAAGATCCTATCATTTGGCAGTGACATTGTCGAAGATCTTGAAACACAAAGGGAAAAAAAACCACATTCGCCCTTTTAGGTAGTTCAGAATGAATGCTAGAATTCACAACATTTCAATTCTGATACTCAACAAGTAACAATTCGGTCCTTCTCTGTTGGAAAAGAGATGATATGATCATTAACACTCTGTTTGCCCATATGGATTTGATAAACTTAGTAGGTCAAAATTGGTATTTGTGTACTCGATGTTCTCTCTTATTGTGAGTTTAAATATTAAATATAGTATATTCTTAATCCCAGAGCGTACTATCCTTTCTGTTGGACTAGTGACTTTCATGTTGTTAGTCTTTTAACAGTTTTCAGGCAAAGGACTAATGGTTCTCTTTTGGTCAAGTGGAAGGGCTAAATTGTTTCAAATATAGGGATAAGGGTGGTTATATAAAGACATCAATATAAAGATCGAATTGGTACCTAATTGGCATGTCTGGCCTAGCCCGAGTTGGCTTATATGCCCTTTTAAGCTTGGAAGCCCTGTAAGCCGCCCTCCACTAGTTACTGGCTTTTAGCATCTCTTTGGTGGTGTGGCTTAAGCTTAACATCACAATTCCAAGAATAAGATGGACCAAACAAGGCCTTACATGGTTACTTGCAAGAGTTAATAGCAAGTGGCCTAAGAACATCTCTTCGGTTTTCTGAGATAAAAGTACTAGATTGGCCCATGGCCCAGGACATCAGTATGGTTTTCTGAGAGAAGAGATTTAAATTGGCAATCTGAGCTTTCTCTTAAGGTCTATTTTTACAATTCTACTTTTGAGGAGCGATGTAATGCTACTTTTCAGTGTCAACTTCAAATTAATACTTATGCTAATTTGCTTGGATGAAAAAGCTGAGTTGCAGTGTGAGAGCCGCTGGGCGATTTAGCTCGTAATGCTTACCATCCACTTGACCCTAGCATCACAAACCAAATATCCCGTGCCTCTGAGTAGCATGTACCTCCCAGGAGCGGTACACATACTCCTTCACAAAATATAGCATCCATTCCATACACAAGTCATTACAACACCGAATCCACAAGTTTACATCATAAAGGACATACAAGTTCATATTACAAAAGTAGGGCTGACCGGCCAAATATCAAGAGTAAGAACTAAGGTAGCAGTGGAAACAAAAGCCATAAGATGGTGATAAATAAAAGCCAACCGGTTTGCCCTTATCCACAAGGCAACCGACCGGGCCGCCAAGCTAGTCGTCCTACACGAAGTCGGTCTCACAATAGTTAACCCCTTGGGGGTCAACCTCCTCTGCAACAATTAAGCAATGCAGTTGAGTACAAAAATGTACTCATAAGACTGATACATAACAAACCTATACATAGCTATATGCAAGCTGATTCAAAGGAGAAGTCATAGGGTTTGTTTAACGCGCAAAGCAATATTTCATTTGCAATAGATAATAGATTGAAGGCAGTTTGACAAATCTGTTTTTATTTGATTAAATAACAACAAGACAACATTTATAAGCATAATTATTATCCTAGAGGCGACTTACCAACATAGCACGAATTACCCATTCGTACCACCCGAATTCAAGTTTTAATGAAAAAGTTATAGTCTAGTTCTTGCACGACCTAACCAAGTATGTCCATAACCTAGGACGAGGCTATTCAAATAGTTTATACCCTGCAGGGGTGTACAACTGTACCCACATGTCAGACCGCCCTTTTGCCAAGCTATTTAGCACACTTCCTTAGGTATGCCGGCAAGGTTAAGTCCTACGAGACGTTTTTCAATGGAATGAATTAATCAAGAGTCGCACGTATGGGGGTTAATCCTTCTGCGAACCGGCCATTCTGGGCTCCCACGAAGGACCCACATGTTGTGTCAGACACATTGGCCCAACCTCAGCAACTGCCGATGCTCCTCGGACGAGGGAACCTAAATCCGGAACCCACCCCGCACATGCCCAATAACAATAGAACATTTTTCTCCTAACATCTACCACCAGCGACTCATCAATTAACTCCTCCCATAGTACTAAGTCAAGAGGGGTTCCCAATACCCTCATGTGGAATGCACGTGATAATGCTTGGATCAGTGACACAAGTAACTCGGTCCTTGTTGACTCGGGCACCAAGCACACACCCAAAAGCACACCATTCAACCAATGTGCCCAAGTCTGAAACATTTTATTTTTAGTTTTAGTTTCTCAAATACAATACATACATGGGTACCCTGACACAAGGAATTAAAGAGATGATATAATAACCATCACCGAAGCGATGATCCCCAGACTACAGTGTCATTCTCAAAACCTATTCTACAATAAAGCACAGTAACATAGGAAACCAAAAGCCTTGAGTTTTCTCAATTTGGAGCTACAGAGAAATACTTATACATTTTTCAAGTTAGATGAATTTTTAGTGCAAAAATAATGCTAAATCGAAAGTAATTCTACTAACAACATTTTCTGGAACAGCAACATGATTCAAAAACCATATCAAAATAAAGTACACTAAAAATGTAACCCAAGAAAATTTGAATCATCCAGAAAGGAGTTAAAATGAATTACTTATGCTATTTTGAAGTTTAAAACAATTAACAGTTCACAAATAATTGATATACAGATTTTCCTAAAAACCCTGAGCTGAAAACGTTTTGGACCATTGAGATCTAATCAGACGGTCCACACAAACGGCTATGACGGGCAGTTTGAACGGCCCAAATGATCTAGGCGGTTGATTTGAAACTGGGCGGTCCAAACGAAGAGATGTTCGGACAGTCTGAACGACCCCAACTAATTTAGACCATTGAATCAAAATTGGACGGTCCAAATGAAGGAGATGTTCGGATGGTCTGAACGGCCCGACTGATCTAGACCATTGAATCCAAATCCGACGGTCCAAACGAAAAACAAGTTCGGACTCTTAACTTCAAGCGAACTGACAGGTGGGTCCTACTTGTCAGAGACTCAAGCTTTAAACAACGCTTAAACCTAACGTTTTCTATACGTGCGTCCCACATGCCATGGACACAAAACCATGTTAAGACAGCCGTTACTGAAATCTAAGCAATCATTAGCTATTTAATGACTGCCATTAGCCCTAATGATTTGCTGCAGTGTTGCCGGGCGTTTGGACAACGAAGCTCTGGCTTCACCGGAGCATCGCCGGCGATTTAGGCCACGACGAAGCTGGCCAAGGGCATGAATGGGATGCTAATAGTAATGCGCACCTAATGGTGGCATTCATGGTGGCTGAGCCGGCCTGTAGCGGTGGCGCGACAATGGAGTGCGACAGCGCATAAACGGCAAAAATGGCCAAGTCCACCCGATAGTGCATTGAGCCAAATCAAGCGTGCTCTAGCTAAGGTGGGGGTGCATTGAAGCTTACCAAGGTGACAAGGAGACCAAAGAAGCTTAGAGAGAAGCGATCGACGGTAATGGCCGCGGCGGAGGGCTTCACGAGGAGGGGGGTCCCCTAAACAAAAGAAATGACAACCAAAGGTTGAGGAAGCTTGGGGGTGGCCTAAAGATGGTGATAACACAAGCAATCGAGGACTGGCTCAATAAGACATCAATTGGACGATGAATAGTGGCTTTGGCCGAAACTTGGGCAAAACTCGAATTCACAAGTTCCTGTGAATACATCGTCGGAATTAGATGAGGGGAAATGAGGCTTATACCCCATGTCCCAAGATGACACACAATAAAGAGTAAGGGGCTCACCAGAGATGAAAACGGCTAAGAGGTGCCGCTCAGTGCGAGCTCCGGAGCACCAAGAGCGTCGAGTTTGGACTAGGGACTACAAGTGAAAGCATTGGCTCAAATTAGCTGGAATGGAAACGGCATGCAAAGAGAAAGCTAGAGGATGCCATGGCTTTGAGCTTACCCGTGAAAAGAGCATGCACAAGCTTCTCCTCCCTCAGCCAGTGAGAGGGAGAATGGCGAATTGAAAGGGGTGTGAAGGGTATTAAGCTTGGGATTGAGACGGAGATGAACACGACGTTAAGTGAGGATGCCCTAGGATAGGTTGGTTTGGGCGGTGCGGTCACGGTGTTGACGGAGGCAGCGTAGAGCATGGCAGCCCCGTGGCACTCAGCGCCTGAGCGCGAGCCAGCGAGAGGAGGGAGATGGGTCTGGCAGTCCGGGCCCGCCTCATCAGCGACACAAGAGAAAAGGGGCTGAAACAGTTTAAACAAACAAGACAGGTGCTAACTGTTAGATCAAGATCGGACGGTCCATAAGACAGGGAGGTTCGGACGGTCCAAACGTCCCATTCAATCCAGACCATTGATTCTCAATCGGACGATTCACAAGATGAGGACGATCAAGTGGTCCGAGCGGCCCACTCAATCCTGGTCGTCGATTTTCAAATCAGACGGTTCACAAAGCGCATGGATGGTTGGGTTGAGTTGGGTGTGCCGGTGGAGTTAGGTGGTTCGACCAAAACAAGTGGCTCGAGCCGGGGTTGGGTCTAAGCCCGAGGAACAGTGAAAACTGATTTTTGGAAAGATAAGGTTGAGATGGTTAGCGAATTTTTAGAGAGAGTTTCAAAGCTCCAAAAATTTTGAAATTTTTATGGAAGGTTACTGGATCTAAGAGCAACCTTGTGTAATTTTTCTAGAACTTTTTATGCACTGTATTTCTTTCTAGAAAATCACAAGCTTAAGTCCTAGGGTTTTGACGAGGAGTCAAACTGGTTTGACCGACTTCTTAGAAATAGTAAATAATTTCTAAAAATTATGAAATTTTTTAGAGGAGTTACTGCGATGATCTAGGAGCTAGGAAAAATATTTCTAGAGGATGATCACAAGATTTGCTTAAGGAGTTTTCAAGGACTACGCTTCCATCAACTGAAGCATTGGTCTTCGAAATTAGGAAACCCTTGGGGAAATTTTCCAAAACTTTCAAATGACATCATGAGGAAATCAAAAAGTTTTAATTTCTCCTCATTTTTATACATTTGAAACACAAACCATTGTTTGGGATGTTACATGCAGACCTTCTAGGCTTTGCATCCAAGAGCACAATCTATAACAAGGCTTTTTGCCCAATCGAATTGCTAGAATTCCTTAAACTTGGTATCAAAGTTCAGGGGATGGTACTTACCCCTTTCTTATGTTTATACCATTTGAATGAAAGTTTTAATAGCCTGATTGTTTCTCAACAAGGCACTTCAAGATGGGATGCAATTTGCGACTTTCAAGATATATGTTTTTGGAATCAGTGCTTATGCGAGCGTCTAGATAATCTTCAGCCTACTCATGAGTGTTCCTTGCTGCCATGGTTTGACCAATGCTTGCTACCGCTGGTCTGTTGTATGCCTTGCTAAGTGGATGCATCAGGTTTTGTCCTTTTTGGCACATTTTGACTTCCTAAAAGCTATGTGATGCAATATCTTTTGCGAAGTATATTTGACATTTGGTTTCTATTGAAGGAGCACAAATATGTTGGAAGAGACATGCATGAAAGGCCTCTCGACTATATCAAGTAATCCTATTGAACAATGAAGCATCGTGCTGTGATTCTCCTCACGTGTTGGAAGCACACCATTTCTAACTTTTTTTATTGTGCGACATCTGTGACTTTCTCGGCTTGCAATTCTTGCCGCAAAATTTTCATTCACCTATTTTCTCCAGGAAAGTTTTAGTTTACCTGTTTTCCCACTTATCAGTATCAATTTGTATTTTAAAGTGGCCTTTCTTATGCAGATCAAACCTCTTGTCAATCCAACAAGAAAGATAATCAATTTCAGAGGCTTAGAGTATGCCTGGCATGACTGTCTCCAAGAGTATATATTCTTTCCTCACACTTATGCCTGTTGTATGTAATTTTTTTTTATTGAAGTGGGATCGTAGGCTGTGCTTTTAATTTTCATGTTGGTTCTTGCAATGTTTGCAGATAACCATAATGCTCTTACAATCCTTTCTTTATGGGCTCCTTTCATGTCAGTAAGTAACCTTTTTTTATACATATAGATATAATATATTTTGTCATGTGACTCATGTCCCCCACTCTTTGAACTGTTTGTAATATGGTATATTGCATTGAAATAAGGGACACCACATACTAATTTTGGAGAAATGGCCTACCTAAGAAGCAGCACTAAACAAGAATAATCTCTAAATGACAATGTAGTAAGGTCCTTCTTCTGAAAGAATTATTTGATTATCTGTTCAGTGTTTAATTTTGATGGCTTATTGGAGCAGCACAAGTTGCTAGAGGACAACTCCAGGCGTGCTGAACTTGAAAGAATGACACGTGTGTTTGGGATCAAATCAAATATGCCAATCTGGATTATGTTCCAGAGAATGGTTCAAATCCACTAATAGAGAGATAAAACATATCTTATTCTTATCCTAGATCTAGGCCATGAACAATTAAACAGAAGCTCAATAGTTTGGTAGAAATACATGGATAAACTCTGTCATTAACATCCAGCAAGAGAAAAATACTTATATTACTTACAAAGCTTCTAATGGAAGACAAATAAGTAAATATGCAATTACTAGCAGATGCCCATAAGGTATTTCCTAGGCATTGGAGACTGTGAATTCACAATGTCAATAGGTGAATTGCCTCGTATTCAAAACCTGGATGGAATATAGCTCATACCAGCCATATTGCTAAAATTAAGCTGACAAAAATGACCAATTTTGAAAAGTGCGTGTTAATTATCCAATTGAAGAACATGAGGTGCTCGTAAGGCCATAGGAGAACTACAAGACAATTGGTCAAACCAAAGAAAAAGCAATTGCCTGATCTTCAATTTGTGTATGTTAATTTTAGCTAGATTCAATTTACGTCAGATTCACTTGTCCTACATCATATTTACATCCTTGCAATTTATTGTTATCCTTGCAGGTTGAAAAGATCAACAGTTGAATTACTATATTTGGATGTTTATCTCTTTGATCGATGGATTAAGAAGCAAGGAACTTCATAAAGAAAAGAAAGTAGTAGTTAGAATTTATATTTTAGGACTCAAATTTTACTCTCATTCAAAGCCCTTGTGTTGATAACAAATTAGTTGTTTTTATAATATGGAATGATGTTAACAATACCTATATTTATTTTCTTAATGCAATGCAATCTACTTTTTGAACATTGATCATGTTGAGTTGTGTTATACATTCTGCAATATGACATGCTTAATTAGCAAATAATTTTTTGTCGCAATTATAATTTCTACATACGTAGCACACAAATGAATCGTATTTTTCCTGTATACTAATTTGTGTTGCAATATATCAATTATATGTTGCTAACAGGTGTTAGCTATGTTTTGAAAACATGTGTTGTTACAAATAAAAAATCGTGTTGCAACTTTGCAACACCTTTTCTTTTGTATAACAACACCTAATTTGTGTTGTGGTACACCTACCTTATAGCAACACGACCAACAACATCACTTATCACATGTGTTGCTATCTATCCTAGCAACACATATTTGTAGATATAGCAACATATACGCATGTTGCTATAACCAAGTTCTGTTGTAGTGTAGGTCGTGAAAATTTCGATTTTAGGTTTTGGAAATTAGGGTTTCATGATTTCATGTGACTTGGAATGTATGGAGAAAAACGCTGCATTACAGCTCCATTCGAGATATCGATATACAATATGGCGCAGGTGTACACACATAACAACTAAAATACGCGTACAAATATAGCAAAAAAAATATGAATACAAATATACCCAAACATAATCGCATAACATGTGATATACCAAAGTCTAGATAAGCTTGTGCATGAACCAGGATGAAGGAGGAGGGGTATTATCACATGTAACCCGATCAAATAGGATACTCTTTGTTTATTTATCAGTTTAATGTGGATGATGTTCTTTAATATTATATTGTACGACAGGCTAGATAAGGTTGTGCACGAACCAACTGAGGGAAATACGTGGCATACGGATCATATAACGATGTACCGTAACCTCCGACTCGTGTGCGTTTCGAAGGCTACGGTATATCGTTATATGATCTGCACACCACGCATTTCCCTCAGTTGGTTCATGCGCAATGTTATCTAGCCAGTGGTACAATATAGTATTAAAGAATATCATCCATAGAAAACTAATAAATTAAAAAAAGAGCGTCCTATAGCAACTAGTCTCTGTAGCGCCATAGCAAATGATGGGCTCTCGATCACATGATTTAATAATGTGGAGAGTCTCGCGACAAGGGAAAGGGAAAGGAGATGGCTGCTTTGACCGAGATCGGCCGACGCCGTAGCGTATTAGGACGACCGAGCACACTCCGTATCGAAGACGTGAGTTATATACAATTTGCATCCTTGTTACGTTGCTTACTGTACAATCCATTTACATCATGGAATCGCAGGACATGGACGACTTCGACACTCGTCGCCACCATGGGTAGCCTCGAGACAAGGGGCACACGCTATGGTGCCGCAGAGACTAGTTGTACACATCATTAAATAGGACACTCTTTGTCAAATTATCAGTTTGCCCTGGATGATCTGTATTGTACCATAGGCTACATAAGAATGTGCATGAACCAACTGAGGGAAATACGTGGCGTGCAGATCATATAATGATATACCGTAGCCTTCGAAACGCACATGAGTCGGTGGTTACGGTACATCGTTATATGATCCGTATGCCACGTATTTCCCTCAGTTGGTTCATGCACAACCTTATCTAGCCTGTCGTACAATACAATATTAATGTAGGACCAGAAAGGCGACTAGAGGGGGGGTGAATAGGAGCACAAACACTTTTTCTCCTAACTTGGATTCAACACGAATTTCACTCCAATAGCTATGAAAGTTATAAAGATCAATATGCAAGCACGATGGAAGACTTGTGTTGAATCCAATTAACACCCCAAAGAAAAACCATCAAAACCTCACTGCATATAGAGTTGAGCAGTCAGATCAAGGTACAGGCAAGTCTCGACCAAGTGGCTTGACCGAGTCGGCCAGGTAGATCAAGCGATCGATCACTGGAGTCCGTAACAAAAAAACAACCCGACGCCAAGAACACAATTTAGTCTAACTTTTGATCTATGGTTCTAAACTTGACCAAACTTGAGACACACCTTCCTAAGGATATCAGAAACCTATTCCAAGCAACGATCGTTAAGATCTTTGTTAAAGTTGTGACCTTTTTTCGTTTGAGTGAAGGTGGCTCCAAAACCGGGCAAAAATGAAAACTTGATCCAAACACTTGCTCGTGGGTGATTGATTATCAAGATGATCCTAGATATATTCCCACATGTCACAGCAAGCTAGATAGGGGCAAGAAACCAATAGAAAATCAAAGGATCAAAGAAAGCCCCAAAATCACAAAATAGATAGCAAGAACACAAAGAGACTCAACTTTGAAGAATCTTGCATAGATTGAAATGAGATTGTTGAGGGTTTACAACCACTCCATCCAGGAAGACAAGAGCTCAATCCATGAGCACAAAAGCAATCCAAAACTCTCTAGAACCTCTAAGGCCCTAAAACCAAAACTAGGGTTTAGAATGAACCAAAAGGATTTTTTAGGGGGTGTAGCCACCTCCCTCCTCTATTTATAGTGGGGCTAATCCTTCTAGAAGAGTTTCTCTATTGGGCACCTGTTAAGCCCACACACAAACGGGTTTAACTCACGCACGTATTTTAAAGCGTCGTCTTCATCTTCAGTTGACCTAAACCGATTCTCTTTGCGTTGTCTTGAGCCGCGGTTTAGTCAAAGGTCATCAAGGCGGTATTTAGGTGAAATTACCAAAATACCCCTTCTCGATCCTTCTCTGAAGACCGAGTCCAAACTTGGTGAAGCAATCGCCTGCTTCACCATGTGTAGATTGATCAATGGTTCTCATCATGTTGGCAAGTCTCTCCCGTTCGGCTCCCACCGAAACCTCCATGGCACTTGCACCGTTCCTCGCTACCGCTTGATCCAACCCGTCAGATCGAATCGCCTGTTCGGTCATCCTTGTCCATTCTGCGCCATGCTTGAGTCCATTGACCTCACCCGGCATCCTCGATCGTTCGGAACCTCAGCTCTCCAAGCTTAGTCCCGATCATCCTCGTCGTTGACCGTAGTTGACCTCCAAGCAACCTGCACAACAATAGACCAAGAAATCATTTCCGGGAACACGTTCTTTACAACTTGACCCACGTTAGTGAAACATGCATCATGCAACACATATGCACTGAAGTCCATGATCTTGACCTAACGAACAAACATCACCGCCATGAAGGACGACGATCCAGAACACAATCGGTCAAACCGCCTCTTCAAGGCCGGTCTGACCGCCACCTGAAAGCCGGTCTGACCGCCCCTGAGACTTAGCCAAAATTTCACCCTAGAAAACTAAGAGTCCTCTGAAAATTTCAAACGAATAGAACTTTTGCCTGGAAGCTCCAAAAAATATGAGACCAAGTGCAGTAGAATCTCCTCTCTTGCCTACACCATCTATTTTTGGCCCAGCTCCAAACTCCTAAATCTTTTTATAGCCGGTCTGACCGATTTCGAAAGGCCGGTCTGACCGTCACTCATGGCCGGTCAGACCGTCACCTTGGCCGGTCAGACCGCCACTAGCCTGACAACAGTTTGAGTTTCACCGAAAACACGTGATTTGACAAACCTTCAATGTCATTGCTAATTGTATCATCATCCTAAGATCGTGAGCATATCCCCATGATATCCACAATTAAAGAACATCATCCACATTAAACCGATAAATAAACAAAGAGTATCCTATTTGATCAGGTTACATGTGATAATACCCCTCCTCCTTCATCCTGGTTTGTGCACAAGCTTATCTAGACTTTGGTATATCCTGTGTTATGCAATTATGTTTGGATATATTTGTATTCATATTTTGTTTTGCTATATTCATACGCGTATTTTGGTTATTATGTGTGTACTCCTGTGCCATATTATATATCGACATCTCGAATGGAGCTGCAATGCAGCGTTTTTTTCGATACATTCTAATCACATGAAATCATGAAACCCTAATTTTCGAAACCTAAAATCGAAATTTTCGCGACCTAAATCCTAAATTTTTGAGACAATACCAGAACACACATAAAATTGCCGAAACATTACACAATCAAGTCCACTGCGTGAGGAGCCTTCAAAATAAAATTCAAAATTTTTGGAGGTCATTTTCTATATTTACAAATTTGTACAAACATGACACTTATTCGAAATAGTGATACAAATTCTAAACGAATAAAATAATGGCAAATTTACACAAGCAAGTACACGGTGTCGGGAGGCTCCAAAAAAAATTTCATAATTTTTGAGCTCATTTATTATATTTTAAAATTCTTACCAAATCCTAACCCTAATTAACCCTAATCCTAACTAACCCTAACACTAATCACCTAGAACACGTAGCGGGCTGAGGGCTGTTGGTGCATGGTCACCATGTACCAACGGTTGGTGCACAGTCACCATGTACCAACGGTTGGTGCACGGCGTGGAAGCCATTGGCACACGATGACCGTGCGCCAACGATACCATTTGTAAAAATACGTGAATTCGGTTACCATTTCTGCAAATATAACTTGAAAACCTGCTGTGTGTGCCAAAAATTCCAAGCGAGCCAGGCTGGCTACTGTGACAAGATACTACTGCTACGTACTACTCGACGCATGCATGCAATTAGTTCAACAGTGTACAACATCGGCTACAACACTAATCAGTAAAATCGTAAATACTATGCACAGTAAAATCGGCACGGTTTTCACCGCGTTTATCTACATTGCATCGCAAAGTAATGCAGCAGCATACTCATCGTTGTTGCTACAGTACGTCTCAGTATTTGGAGGCCCTTTGTCCGAAGAGGACAGCACTGCGAACAGTGCGAACTGGCAGATCTATCTCGCGTTCGCAGAAGCTGACAAAATGATTTAATTTGTACTCCACCACTGGCTTGTTTCCTGCTGAAACGAAGAAGGCAGTCACAGCATATGTCGACCACATGCAACTGCAGCCGCTGGCCACCGAGTTAGGCTGGTTACTGTGACAAGATACTACTGCTACGTACTACGCGACGCATGCATGCAATTCTTGTAAGCATCGGAATTAATAGGCGAAATCTTTGTTAAGCCTGCCGGCTAGTAAAGATTAAGCTAGCTGACCTTGACACGCGTCTGAAAATCCTATATGCATTGAGGCATTGTTTAAAAAGACTACAAGATGGACCGAGAATTTAGGTTTTTCAAACAAACCCTGACCTAACTCGGAAGAGAGACGCTACCAGGTCCTTCTTAATTTGTGCATTACTCCGTACCAAGTACAGCTCAAAGAACTACCCATTCTCGTTGTTCACACGTGCTTAGTTTCTTACAGGGATCATGGAATCGACCTTAACCTTTCAGAGCTGACAGCAAGCAAGCTAGACTGTTTCACTGATTATTAATTGATCGATGCATCCAAATCATAATGTATACACTCTAAAATATAATCACAACCGTTTTAAACACGAGGGAAACCATTTTTTCTTGAAGTAAAAAAAATGTTGGTGCGCCCCGCTTTAGAGGCAAATGCGAGACGTGGGCTAAACACACAAGAAAAATGTGCCAAGCTGGGAGCCTCCCGTGGGTCCATGGAGTTTTTTTTTCTTTCTTTCTAATATAGCATTTTTTACGTGCGCAATAGCAAGTCTAGCTCATTCTTCATGTCAAATACAAAAATAGCACCGCATCCGTGCGTCAGAGGGCCGGAGCCACCGGCGGAACAACATGTCACCACGTCTGTACGACCCGGGCACCGAGTTGCTGAGTCTGTGTGCCAGGAGCACTAATGAGGATTAAAATCTCTATATATTACTTTAATATATAATTAAAGACTATATGTCTTTATAGTCGTAACCCCTAAGGCTAACGACCCAGTGATCGTAAAGATTCCAGAAGTTACATTATGGATACCTTGGTCAGCGTGGTCCTGCGCCTCAACCCCGACCAGGTGACTGCTCAAAGAAGCAATGAACTGACATTCGGATCTAACTCCAAGTATATTCTTTATCGTGTGATGAGTGGAACACATGTCATATTTGCTCCATACCACGCGATGTTCCATGGTCCTAAAACGCTGACAATAACCACTATACAGTTTAGTGTCCCAAAAACATTAACCGACGATTAGTTACCGTTTCAGTGACTATAACTAACCCCCGACCAGACGTGACGATTACAAGAGACGTCTTCTCCAGGGATAACTATCACCCCTTCGACAGTTATTTAAAAATAGAGCACGGAGGAACAAAGGCATCAGATTGAAGCATCACAATTGGCATTAGATTCATGTTTCAAGTCTGATTCAACACAAGACAATAGCGTAGCAAACAACACGCTCAGTGTAATTAGAATTAGTCTACTGTCTTGTCAAGGGTACCCCTGTAAAGGATCTAGTTCATAGCAATAAAGAGCAATCTCATTCTCTCCCAAGAACACTTTGTCATTTTTCTCTATTTTATTTCGTAAGATCAGCGACTCAATCATCGACAGGCACGGTCATGAGGCGTGGCGCAAAGACGTAGCACGACGCAGATGCAAGTCCGTGCCCCTAGCGCACGGACGCAACGTGTTCATGCCCATAGCGCACAAACTCAGCAGCTCCGTGCCCAGGGCACGCGGACGAGGAGCTCCATGCCCGGGGCACACAGACGTGGTGACGTGTCGTTCCGTCGACGGCTCCATCTCTCTAGCGCACGTACATGATGTTATTTTTGTATTTGATGTAAAAAAGGAGTTATATTTGCTGTTACGCAAGTAAAAAATACTATATTGGCCGTAAACTCGGGTCCGGCCTTGGCCCAGGTGGGGTGCTAAATACTCCGTTGAAGTTGCTCGTACATCTCTTATCTATGGGTAGAGTTGTATATCTTTAGGAAGCTCGCCATGTTCACACCAACAACAGGTTTTGCCGAACACATGGCGTGCCACACGAGCTTTTTCCGCCTTTTACTACTTATATGATAGTTAGCCGCTTGGTTTCATTTCTACTAGAAACGCGCGGTCGCCTTGGTGCGCAGGGGCAAGTGACGTCGGCTATTAGATAGTGTAAATATGGAAGTTTAGAGAAAGGCTGTTTGTTTTGCAGTCTACAGTGTGTTGAACTATATGTAGTGTGTTACGGGTATAGATTATTGGTAAAATCTTCACCATACTGAAAACTAAAACACTAAATTTTGGTGACGGACCTATACTGCATGAGGTATGAAATGATGTCCAGCGTACAGAAGAAACAATGTATTGCATCACATCTTTAGAAGTACTTTAATTTTTTAGAAACGAAAAAAAAAACATACAGAATAGTAGACACACTACGGGAGAACGCAGATTTGCCGAAAGCCGCTTGACTTTGCCGAGTGCCAAAAATCGGGCACTCGGCGAAGCCACTCTTTGCCGAGTGCCGGGCCGGGTGGCACTCGGCAAAGTCTAGCACTCGGCAAAGAGTGGCTTTGCCGAGTGCCTCAGAGTGCCCGGCACTCGGCAAAGGGCGGCACTCGGCAAAAGCCCTCTTTGCCGAGTGCAACACTCGGCAAAGAGTGCACTCGGCAAAAAAAATGACCCTTGACGGCCGAGTCCATACCCACGCCAAATTTTTTAAAAAATTCTTTGCCGAAAGTGCCAATTCCTCAGACGGTAAAGATCCCTTCTTCCGAGTGCCACGCCCGGCACTCTCGGCAAATTTTTTTTTTGGTTTTTGACCCATTTTTTGTGAGGCCTTCCCATTATTTAAAACTCCATGTTCAAATTTGGGACAATTTTGACTTTTTTGCTATATTTCGTTAGTTTTTTGTTTAGTTGAATTTTATGGAATATTTCAAATTTGAGCTGCGGTGCATGAAATAATCGAATTTGGTCGTTCAAAAATGATATTCATGATATTTGGTGTATGTTGAGGCCGTATCCAGGAACTCACATGAAATTTCGAGCATCTTGTTGGCGTAACATGATGAGTACTGCGAGAAAAGTGTATTTAAATTATATAAAATCTGAGCGAAGTCAGAAAATGGCCAGAAACTTGTCGAGGCGTCGTGTTATCGCATGTAGAGTCTATGGTAAAAAATTGAGAAGGTTTGAGCAAGTTGCGGCGTCGGATGCCTAAAACCCGGACATCTCACATGTGATCACATGTGAAGATGTGCAGGTTTCAAAACATGTTACGACTGATTAAAAATGAAAGCCTCAACATGCACCAAAAAAAATAATGGGAAAAAAAAAAAAAAAAAACATTTAAATAATATAAACAGGAAATCTGGAAACAAACAAAAACATTTGGCCACTGGCACTCGGCAAGAGGTCCCGAGTGCCGAAGTGGCACTCGGCAAAGAATTTTTTAAAAAACAAAGCCCGTGCACCCACTACTACTGTAAGCAGGACCTTTGGTGAGGCGCCAAATGGGCAATAGTCTCGGAGAAAATTGCGTCCGGGATCAAAAGATCTTTAGTCGGTTGGTAACACCAACCGGGACTAAAATCCCCCAACGGCTCTGGTGGCGAGGCTTTGCGGGAGGACATTTAGTCGGTGAGGTGTTACCAACAAGGGACTAAATGTCAACCTTAGTCGGTTGGTACTACAATCCGGGACTAAATCTTTAGTCGGATTGTAGTACCAACCTGGACTAAGGTTGGCATTAGTCGGTTGGTAACACCAACGGGACTAAATGTCCTTCTATTTAAACTCTGTTTGGCGTTAAATCACAGAGGCGGGCGCCGTCGCCGCCAGGACACTTGCCGCCGTGCATCACCACCATGCCGAGCCGTTCATTCACTCAAGCAGTATTCACTTGGCGTGTTCATGTAAGCTCCTAATGCTAACCTGTAGTCCATTATGAAAAATATGAAATGTGAAATTTGAATAATTTTTATATGTTATAAAATTGCCAATTAATTCATAAATGGAACTTTCATGATTTTTGTGAGCCACAATAAATTTCCAAAAATCATGAAATTTGTTTTTCCACTAAGTTACACTGTGAACAGTCCATATAAAAATTTTAAGACTATTTGGACAAAGTTGAATTTATACCTATTTTATGCTTATTTATTTAATTATTATTCCATGAATTTTGTAGGCTAAATTAATGATCCAAAAATTCTGAAAATTGTTTTGCCATCTAATTAGGCTATGAACTATCTGTACAAAAATTTTGGGATCAATCTGAAGACTTTTATGTTTCACCTTATTTAATAATTATTTAAATAAATGAAAAATGACTTTTACATGTGTTAGTTAGGTCAAGCTTTGAGGGTGTTTGATGAGATAAGTCTTATCTTATCAGATCCAACCTCTTGGGTAAAAATAATAAATATTAATTTTGTTTTAATAAATAAGTTTAATATTTAATTATTAAGTAATTAGTTAATCTCTTAATTAGCTTAATCACTTAGTTATTGTTTGCCTTTTGGATTGATTGTTGACCTAGGGTCATTCACCCTTAATGACTTTGGGCAATTTAGTTAATTATTAATTATCATTTAACTTGATGTCCCTTCTCCTTAAGCTTACTGTTTAGCGTTAAATCACAAAAGAGGGAACGCGTCGTCATGCATGGGACACTCCGTACTTAGGGCAAGGCGAAGCTCCTAGTCTGCATTTGTCAAATAGTGCTGATTCTTTGAAAATTCAAAATAAATTCATCTTAATTTCAAAAATTCTAAAAATTTTGGGTAGCCTCTCTATCATGTGTACTATCTGGGAAAAATTTGAAACTTGAAATTTAATTATGTGATATGTCATATAATGCGACGATGACACGCCATTGGATGTACAATGCCGATCGCCGCTCAAAGAGTTCATTGATGGCGTGCATTATTTCTTAAGAGTGGCCGAGGCAAACAAGCGGGATGGTTTCATGTCTTTGTCCATGTGCCCTGTGTAAGAATTTAAAGGAATATTACGCTCAAGGAGTCTTCACTCACACTTGTTGAAGTCGGGTTTCATGCCAAACTATATTTGTTGGACCAAGCACGGAGAAACGGGGTTATAATGGAAGAAGGTGAAGAAGAACAATTGGACCCTAACGACATTATTGCTCAATACGGTGACCGATGATCTTGCAATGGGCGAAAGTGAAGAAGAAGAGGGCGAAGAAACACTCACTGAAGATGATGCTCTTGGTGATGTCATTCGTGATGCACAAAGAGATTGCGAAAGTGGAAGAAGAAGTCCATATTTTGGGAGCTACCCTATTGGCAAGTCCTAGAGGTCCATAACGCGATCGGCGTGATGCACGACAAAGAATCTTTGTGTGAACACGCTAGGATTCATGGATGTGTATGGAAAGTCTAAGGATTCACTCGAAGCACGACAGGACTTGCGGCGCATGAAAGAACGAGACAACTTTGCATCCGAGAGAGGCAGACGATGGGCGCCATTACTTAAGACACGCTAGCTTCACTCTTAGCAAAGAAGAGAAGGAAAGCATGTTTGAATGCCTAAATGACATCAAGGTCCCATCTGGATTCTCCTCCAATATAAAGCGTATAATAAATGTGCGGAGAAGAAATTCCTACACTTAAAGTCCCATGATCGCCTTGCGTGCTTATAGCGCAATTGCTTAGGTTGCTTTAAGAGAATTCTACCTCCACATGTGCGTCCCGCCAAGTGAAGCTATGTGCATTCCTCAATGCAATTTCTCGAAGGCAATCAATCCAATGGAACTAGCTACTCTCTGAGAATGATGTGGTTCAATGTTTTGTCGACTTTGAGTTGGTGTTCCTCCATCCTTCTTTAATATCATGACAGACCCAAATGGAAAGAGGCAAACATATTATGGCGCATAGAGGAGATTTGGGAACAAGACTACGCACCTAATTTTAAAGTCCCTTTGTTCCGGTGCCAATGGGTGAAGATGATGGGAGGCGGGGTAACATCGACAAGGAGTATGGAATGACAACGGTGGACCTCAACAATATTGGGTACAAAGGCGAACCATTAGTCGCTTCTGGCGATGTGAATCGGTGTTCTATGTGAAAGACATGTAGAAACCCAAGAGAGGGAAAAACGACGACAAATCAACCAATGAGCCAAAAGCGCCACATAGTTCTTTCGGGGAAAAGAAACATCGTGGGAATTGAGGACAAGTCGGACAAGTCGAGAAGATTATGAAAGGGATGACCGAATCCAGCGCCTTGGTGTGACCAAAGACCCAAGCATCTGCTAAATGCCGAGGACACTCCATGGTTCGGCATGATCATAACCAAGGGTCATCGTCAAGAAGAAGTTCACCATCGTGCCCGCTTGATATATAGTGATGTTTAATAAATAGTGTGTATTAGAGATTTTATGTAATAATTGTAACCAGATGTTTCTATCATATTTTTCTTGTTTTTATCGTTTCAAATGAAATTCCTATTCGATAAAAGGACACATGTACCTCTGTGAAGCATGTCTTCTCCACGGTGTAAAAATGACTTGAAATTTTTTAGCAAGTATTTATGCCTTCAAATGAAATTCGACTTGTGGTTTGAGCCCTTCATTTTGTTTATAGTTGGCTCTTCACTTCCTAGCTTGTGGTCACTATAAAAGTCGTTTGAAATGTCAATAAGATAAAAGGAAATGCAACTATTATTTTTAAAAAATTTATGCCTAGTATTTAATTTACTATGCATTTAACAAGAATTAGCATATTTATACAAATAAACTTAATACAAAACCCAAGCTGAAAAGCTGTGGCGGGAGGCTGAATAGTGGGGACCTTTAGTCCCGGTCAGACTGCTTGGGACTAAAGGTCACACAACCGAGACTAAAGGTTCTCTGGAAAATATGTCCCAGCATAAAACCTTTAGTCTCGGGCCGTGGCACCACGGGACTAAGGTCCGACCTTTAGTCGGTCCGTATTACGCTTGGGACTAAAGGTCACACAACCGAGGACTAAAGGTTCTCTGGAAAATATGTCCCAGCAAAAACCTTTAGTCGGGCAGTGGCACCACCGGGACTAAGGTCCACCTTTAGTCGGTCCAGATATTACCGGGACTAAAGGTCTTTAGTCCGGTTAGTATACCGCTTGGGACTAAAGGTCCCTCGATATAAGCAACAATGGCTTCTTCCTTCTTCCACCCCTTAGTCTCCTCATTGTCTCTCTCGCGCTTAATTCGTCGGCTCGGCCGTCGCGCCCGGCCTCCTCCTTCCTCCGTGGCGCCCCCTCCCGCCACCACCTCCACTGGCTCCTCCCGCCGCTCCAGCTCGCCCGCTCCTCCTCCGCCGCTCAGCTCGCCCGGCTCCTCCCTCCTTGGCCGGATCCGGCCACTCCTTGGCAGCGGCTTCGCCACCAGTGCCCGAGCACTCCTCCGCCGGTGAGCTCCTCTGTCCTCGCTTCGCAAGCCTCGCTCCGCTCCCCTCGGTCCTCGCTCGCGCCCAGCTCGCTCTGCCCCCCTCCCCTCGGTCCTCGGCTCCTCGCTTGACCCTTGGCGCCGATCCGCCCCCAACGCCTCAGACTCCTCAATCCTCCCGGAGGTAATTTTTATCCACTATGTTTTCTTTGTTTGTTTTGGGCAACTTGGTGCAGTTAGATGAGTTAATTTATTGTGAAGGAAAGAAGAAAATGATGGTCATCTCTCCATCTTCCTAATCATTGATCAAAGTTCATGTTCCTTCAGTTAAAGAATCCTTGCAAGTTGCTTCATTATGACTTGTCTTTTGAAGCAATGAGCAACCAAAGTTTTTTACTCTTGATGAATGCAAAATGCTAATGATAAGAAGCATAAAGCGAAGGTGATATGGGATCTTGTGGCAAGATGTTTTTGTGGTCGATTAAGTAGATGAAAAAAATAAGCGATGGTCCTTGTCAAAGTAGTTTGGCATGATAACTCCCTTGAAAAACATTCATAGCTATCAAAGGAAAAAAGTTGTTTGGTTGGAGTTTTGTCAAATGTAATGATGTTGACAATGTAGATAGAGGTCTGTTTCTACCTTTCATCACATAGTTTGAACATACTTGATAAAGGAGAAGATAACAATTGTGACCTCTGTGGTGCCTTGAGATGTTCTATTCAAATGTTTCATAAAAACTACCAGGATTAGAAGGGCTTGTGCTTTGTTCCGTGGACTGGGTTCTAAACGGGACAAATTATGTTGTGTTTTGTACTATATACACCCACTATTAAATTTCATCCTAAACTATCTTTGCTCTAGGTAAAATTATGATTTAATCGTCTTGCCAACTAATACAACATTGTTATATTTTGGTTATTCCGTTAGGATTTATAGGTCTAAATATTCATATGAATGCGAAAGGATTTATATGAAGTGAGCGAGATAAGATTGCGGTGGGTTATTTGATGATTTTTTATGGCGAATGGCAATTATTTTATGGTTAAAAGTTTCAATTGCATGAAAATTGAATGTTGCTGCATATCTAGCTTGGTAGTACATATCTAGTCTGCGGGACCCTTAGTTTGCCTTAAATGCATATCTAGCTTGGGCAAGAATCGATGGTTATATTACCGTTATGTGTATATGCTAGAGGATGGATAACCGTGAGTGGATGTACAGGGACGCCTAACTCGAGGCTCAAATCACCCGTGAATGGATGGATAAGACCGAGAAATTCTTGGACCATGCATTTAAAGGCTGACTAAGGGAAGCGAGAGACACGTTCTGTCCCTGCAGCCAATGTGAAAACAAGAAAAGAAAAACAAGGGAAGTCATGGTGCAGCATCTTTGCAAGTATGGATTTATGCCAAACTATACCCGGTGGGTGTCCCATGGTGAAGCCTATCGTCCTAGAGAGGAGGCCGTGAGACGACGCTTGGAGGCATTTGACGGTGACGGCGGGTACCAGGATGGTTAGGTGACTATGAGGATGCGACGTTGGGTGAGCGGCCTCGGAGGACGAAAGCAGGAGGATGAGGAGGAGGAGCGAGCCAAGCGCTAAGGCGTTCTTGGCCATGTTGGATTCGACGACGAAGGTCCTACATGAGAAGACAACGGTTTCTCAACTGGATGCCATTGCGCCCTCTTTGGGGTTGAAGTCCCGGCACAACATGACTCGAGCCCGCCGATGCTATGATGGCAATTATTGAAACGCTCGGGAGGTCATCATCGCCACGTCCCTCATTACGGTGGCGAGGATGCAGGAGTCGTCCGCAGATGTACGACGACGCCGTTCGCACGCAGCGTCGAGGAGGAGGGTTCCGCACACGCCCAGGAGGGGGAGGGTTCGACTTCCTCAATCGCCTCGAAACCCTACTTGCGAGGTCGGCCCGCCTCGAAGCAACCGATTGCACCCGAACGCCGCCCACTGATTGCACCCGAGGGGGATAAGTAAGTAACTTCATATGTTCTTCATTTGATATGTTGGAAAATCATAATAAGAGCTAATGTCAATGGGATCACTTGTGCAGGAACTGGATGCTTGTGGAGGAGGGGGTCCCGGCTCGCAATGTCAATGGGATCCTGGGACTTCTGTGCAGGGAACACTTCCCTGGCCTGGTGTGGACGTCAGAGGATGAGGACCCAGAGGTACCCTCGTTCGACCACTACGCCCTCGTCGCCACCGATGCTCCGCACAGAAACTTGGCGGATCGGGTGATTTCGGAGTTGTGGGTAAGCCTCAATTCATTGCATTCATTGGACATTCTTCAAATAAAATAATGGATACCTCGTGTCTTTATGCAGACTTCTTGAGATGCCAGTAGGGCAGGAGGCAAGGCGTGTCGGTGGCTTACGCTTCTGTAAAAGGCGTGTCTCGGACTTGTATTACGAGGCCTCGGCCCAGCGACGTTGACTACAACGCCACCTACCGTAATAGAAGAATCAACAAAACACAGGCGAGGAGACAGACAGAGATTCTGACAAGGGAGCAGTACCTACAGGTAAATAGAAAACATCTCCTGTTGATTTATTTTGAGATTAACTATGCCTAATTTGATCTTGATGGCTTGTAGGCGATTCAAGTGGTGCGCCACCCACCCCGATTCTTTGGTGCTATAGTGGAGAAATGGTGGACGCGGATGGCGAAGGGGCACCAGGAGAAAAGCGACCAGCGATGCCGATGCAGTGCCCCTCACCATCGGCAGCGCCCGGACCTCGGCAAGTATGCAAAGACATATGTAAGTCGCACCATTTGTCTAATCTAGCAGCGCTCAGTCGCATGATTTCTAACCACATGTTGTTGTCTTTCTCGCGATCGGCGGCGGTGGTGTGACCAATTGGCCAACTCACGGCGTTGCTCGCCCACATGGGCGGCAAGGTCAACATCGACTACAACCCGGATCACGGGCCCAGAGGCGTACACCAACTCCAGCGTCACACCCGCCTCACTTACACGGAGGCGGCAAGGTCGATCACGGGCGGCCTACGATCCGAGGACCGAGGCGCCTTGATCTGAGATCGTGATGCGGGTGGGGAAGGCAAAAGCATGGGCGGTTACGGCTTGGCGGCGGCGTCCTCAACACGGCTCTACTCCTCCTCTGAACCGCCTCCGGCGGCGAGCACGAGCTCTAAGCGTGCCCATAAGCCAACGGCCGACAACAGTGGCGGCACTCGTAAGTATTCGGTTTCATTAAATCGTTCTTTGACTTTTACGTTCCTTAGCTCTGCAATATTGAAACATTGGGGTCAAATGTTGCAGGCCGAGCTGCAGCAACTTCGGGCCCAGCAGGAGGCCCAGGAAGCTGAGCGGGCGGTTGAGCGGGCCGAGCGGGAGGCCGAGCGTCAGAGGCTACAAGCTGTTGAGGCCCAGCAAGAAGGTTTGCTCAGGTTCGTGCAACAACTTGGGGAGCAACAAGGTTGGCAGATCCCACTACACTGCTTGCACCACCACCACCACCAGTCTACTCCGGTGAGTATGTTTTACTTTGTGCTCATGCTTAGTGTCAAACCTAGAGATGGCCTTCGTGCCGGATTTGTTGATGTGTGGGCCTTCGTGCCGGGTTAGTTGATGTGACGGCCTTCGTGCCGGAAATGTGGTTGTCGGCCTTCGTGCCGACGTTTTTCTTCTTGAGGTTTTGAAGCGTCCCGTGCGTGGGAGGTCCGCCAAATTTTCAACTTTTCTTTAAACTCCTTACATTTTATCTTGTCACTCCGTGCAATATCTTCTTTTGTGCTGCGGACATCGGGCGGCGTCGAACTGTGTCTGAGGGTCGCCGCAACATCGCAAGTCAGACCATCCGCACCCGGACCGTCGCCGGGATCGCCTGTTGAAGCCTTGATCGCCGTGAGCCGCTTATGGAGTAGTTTCTATGTATCGAACTTGTGAACTTGTGGTTTGTAATAAATTGTGGATTTCGGACAAATTTGGTCGTTTGTAATATATAAATGTGGTTTGTAATTTATTCTTTGTTGAATTGTGGTTTCTATATATATATATATGCATTGTTGTTTAAATGGAAAAGCAAAAACCAAAAAAAAGGAATTTTAGAGGTGGCTTTGCGAGTGCAATGACCATTGCACTCAAAAAAAATTAAAAAAAAATAAAAACACGCTTTGCGAGTGCAATGCCCATTACACTCGGCAAAGAAAATTTTTAAAAATAAAAACACGCTTTCGAAAGTGCAATGCCCATTGCACTCGGCAAAGAAAATTTTTAAAAAATAAAACACGCTTTCTCGAGTCTTGGTCTTTGTGGCACTCGGCAAAGAGGTTTAAAAATAGACGGCTACGACGGCGTCAAATCTTTGTCGAGTGCCAAGACGGCACTCGCAAAAAGCTTCTGCCGAGTGCGAAATTTGGCACTTTCGGCAAAGCACCTTTGGGAAGGGATTCGACGGAGGCTCTTTCTTCGAGTGTTGCACTCGACAAAGGCTTTGCTTAGAGTAAAGCTGCCTTTGCCGAGTGCACAGCACTCGACAAAGAGCCCGCCTCGATAGTGACAACATCGTTCATATGTTCTATCAGACACGTTCAATTCTTATTTTATACAGATTTTGCCGATACTATCTAATTTACTAAGCTAGCATGTAGAATCGACAAAGCTGTTAAAACAACTCATATTTCGCACATCCACGTACAGGAAAAAACTGAACTTGTAACTATATAATTTCCCCGGTGGCCCGATGGGGTGACGCACGAACCTCGCCGATGTTGCCGACGAGATAAGGCAGCTGCTTGTTGAGCTTGATCCTCTCCTGGTTCTCCTTGATCTTGTCCTTGAAGGACACCAGCTCCATGTTCGTCAGTCGCAGCTCGTCGTGCGCACCCCATAAGAAAAACCCCAAATCATAACAGCCCTAAACTGCAACGGTAGACGGAGATCGCAAAGCGGTAGAAGGGGGCGTGGACCTAGCTACGGTTTGGTGGAGGACACACACCTTGAAGACGCAGATCTCGATGTTGAGGAGGCAAGAGGTCCGGGCGATGTCATCTGTGGACATGGAGGAGAGCTGGTCGTTGTCCGCCTCGTTAACGACCATCGTGGTGCCAGTGCGGGCAGACCGCCGTCAAGCTCTCGCCTTTTGGGCTCCTCCTCGCGCAACTCAATTCTATGCTTCCTAGGCCTTGCCCTTTTCACCCACCCCTTCTTCCCTACGACCAAAGGCACAACAAAAGAAGGAGAGAGCAAGTAGCAGCCAAATTCAAAGCTTCAGACAAGAGATGACATCGAGATTGGGCGGCTAGGGTTTCGTACCTCCATGAGCAGCAGTGGCAATGACACATTTGTCTTCCACGTTGGCCCGCGAATTGGAGGGCATTCCGGCCATACCTCCGGGTCGGTGTAGAGGGGCACCACAGAAGAAGTATGGAACCGATGATGGCTGCAGGCAAGAAAGAAGGGGAAGCCGAGAAAGGCAAGGCAGAGGAAAAGAAAGGGAAGGGAATAATCAAAGAACATCAGAACAATGAAAAACAAGGAAATCGCGCAGGCAAGAACCCAGTTGGAGTCAAATCCACACAGATCCGTGGAGGACGAGCCCTCAGTCGCACAAAAGAAACAATGCACGAGACAAGCAAAGCTCGCTGTAGAATCATCCCCAAAAATATGCGCAAACGACGAGGGAAAACAGTAGGAAAGGAGAAGGCGAACGACGAGCGAGTGACGAAGCGAAGAGGAAGAAAAAGAAAAGCTAAACCAACATCAGATCAGGTGACGTGGCAAACAAACAACAAAGAAGGTAAACTCCAAACCACAGAGAAGCATTCCAAAGAAGAAGCGCGACTGAGGAGCACAAACGGGGAAAGGGCAGCGAGAACAGGACCAGATCCGGGAAAACCCAAAGGCAGGGAAATCCATGAGATTCTCGGCCGCAAAAAAGAAATAAGAAAGAAAAAGAACCCCAAAGAATGGAGAAACCGGCGAGAAGAAAAGAAGACAAGAGGTGAAGAACAGTACTCGAGCCGAAACGGCAATCGAGACACCGGGAGAAACGAGAAGAGACTAGCGAGAACAGGGAAAACCCGAAAAACCCAAAGACGACCAAATCTATCAGATCCTCGGCCGCAATAGTGAAGCTACAAAGAAAACAAACCACAACGAACAGAGAAACCGGCGAGAAGAAAAGAAGACAGGAATTCAAGAAGAGTGACCGAGACCGAACGGAAATACTGGCGACGAGAGCGAAGAGCACCAGGCACTGGTGACAGAAGCGAGTGAACGGGAGAAATAGAGAATGGTGGGAAATAGAGGCGCTCAAAACGCACAGAAACTGAAGGAGCAAGAAGGCATAGGGCATGGCGAAGCACAATGCGAATTAAAGAGCACCGAACAGAACCTGAGGTGGGCTAAAAACACGGTGACTGGTGAACGAGTTCACCAGCGCAACAACTGATGCGATCAACAGCGGGCGACCCGAGCGTAGGATCGAACGGCTCAAACGTACGGAACCAAGCGTGCTAGCACAACGCAGAGGATGCGATCCGTTCCATGTGTTTCTTTCCACTTCAATATATAGTTTTGCTCGCGTTTCCAACACAAAAATTCCGTATGAAAATAGTATTGTTTATTCCCACGGAAATCCTACGACATTCCTGCATACATAAAGCAACCTCACACTTGAAATTTCCTATTCCATGCACAGCAGACACACGGGTCCTACTCATAGTCATGTATGCTAACCTTTCCTGCCACTAAGAGTTTTTTTTTTGTTTGTTGAAGGTTCAACAGTAGGCTAAAAGCCCACCTGAACATTAGCACCGCTTAAAAAGTGATACAAGATAAAGTCACCTAGGAGTGACCTGCCTTTGCCGTAGGCTATATGGACTTGCCATCCTAACAGAAGAGGTTACAACCACGCTCACACAGGGAAAACACACATAATAATAGGAAAAGTGTAAGACTCTGAATGCGAAGCTCCCTATTCAATTTTTGAAATTTTAATGTATTTTTTTAGATAATAGAAGAGGATACCTCTCCTGACCTCTACATCAAGGATACATACACATCCCATTTTATTAAAGAGTTTAAAGCATCAAGGTAACTAAAACTGTTAAAAGTAGCTTGAAACCTTACAAGCAAACGACGATTGAAATTTAAACTCGATCATTACATATCCTGTGACTAAACCGCCACCTATGAATGCTTAAAATTTACTTCGCCACTACCTCCAGCCTGTCGTTTCCAGCTAACATATACTCCTTCTAGGTTGGTTTCTGCAAATGTGCCCAAGCCCCTCAGCCAGTGCCCACTCGAAAAGATAACCTGCAAGGGATTAGTCACAATCTTTTTGTCAAAAACAACTTCATTTCGATATAGCCAAATAGACCAACATAAGGCACTAGCTCCCACTAGGAGTTGTGACCTTAAAAATTTTAGAATACTAGATAACAAATTCCCAAACATATTTGTTATACTCATAGCAGGAGATAAATTAAATGCACATTGAACAGTCCATCATGCAAAACGTGCAAATGGGCATTCAATAAAAAGATGATGAATTGTTTCCTCGTTAATACAAAAAAAACACTATTTGCTTCCCTTCCAATTTCTTTTGAACAGATTATCTTTAGTTAAAACTACCCCTCTTTTGAGATACCATAGGAATATTTTCACTTCTAATGAAAATTTAAGTGTCCAAAAAAAATTCCTAATGGAGACTTGTGAACTTCCAATTAGTGCCGCATAGAAAGACTGTACTGAAAAAAAATCAGATTTATTCAAAGTCCACCTGAAAACATCTTTTTGAAAGATCAAATTTAAATTAGCAATTCTCAATATTAACTCATTCCATGCATATAACTTAGGCCCAATAATAGGTCTTCGAAAAGAGATATTTAAAGGCACCGTTCTCAGAATATTCACCATTGTATCATCCTTTCTCCATACCACATTATAAAGGATCGGATATTGACTTTTCAGTGGAGCGTCTCCTAACCAATTATCTTCCTAAAATCTAGTTTGCATTTCATTTTTAATCTGAAATGAACCAAAATGAAGAAACTGATCTTTGATTTCTATTAAACCTGTCCAAAAGTAGAAAGTTCCAGACTTATTTACCATCTGCGAAACACCTTCTTCGTTGAGTAACCTAAACAACCATTTTATGTCGACGCCAAGCCTGTGACTAGCTCAGGCCTCCTGCCAAGAGACTTAGCTTGTCGACTGCTGGTGCCAGATTTTGACAGGCAAAATATTCAGCTATATTAATATGGAATCAGGCGTGATCAAAAGATTCGGGACAAGGTTAGCTTTGGAGAGCCAAGATCGACGTGCTAGAAGCGTCTAGAAAAGCCGACTAAGGGAAGTTTGATGCGAAGAAGGGAAACGACAACAGGAGATTGAAGACTTGGAGACGAACATGGATTCTATCTAATAGAAGGTTCGACTGACACGACGAAGGAGACTTGAAGCGCAATCCAAAATTTGAGTAGGCTGTTTTCGACTATAAATACCATGTATAGGTGGCGGTGTTCCAAAAATCGGGTCACGCCTAGACGCTCGGCGGTGGCCCTCCGCCGCGATTTTGGCCTAATCGGCTGTCTAGGCGGTCAAAGTCGGCCCTAGGAGGTGATTAGGCGGCTCAACGGAGCTTAGAGAGGCGGCCTGGGCAGGCGAGGCGCAAAGGCGGGCTGGGCACTCAAGGTGAGACAAAGAGACTACATGGAAGAGAGGATAGGGAGGGGGAAGAGCGGTGGTGTCCACCATGAATCTACTGGAGGTGAGGAGGTCGGTAGAGTGACTAGGAAGATGAAGTGTGGGTTTGAGGGAGGTATCGAGTCTTGGTTAGATGGGCCTTGGTCTGGCTTGTTGAATGGCAACACCACACAACCTACTGGAGTTATCAGCCCACCTATTAAGTGTATAACACCAAGCCCCTAAGGCCTCATAGTGGCGACTTGTGCTGGCGGCGGCGATTTCGTGCAGGCCTTTGGGCGCTGCGTGAGGGGGCTCACAGTGAAGGCACGACTCGAGTGCGACACACGTCGACCTGTAGTAACAGCAGAAAATGAATAAGGAAGAGGTGGAGGAAGAAGTACAATAAGTTGCAGACCACTAGAGGTTGCGAGCGGCGGCAATGCTGCTTCACCTCAAGGTTGCCTCTCCCTCCCTCCTCTTCTGATGTTGTGTTATAGATCCAAGCATGTCCCCTTCTCCTCTATTGTGTTTTTCTTCTTCACTTCTTCCTCTGATCTATGCTCTGCTTTGCATTTCTTGCTCCCATGTTTGTGTGTTTTGCATTGCCTATGAATCGACCGCCTTGGCGGTGCCTAGGCGCCACCCTACCGCCCGACTAGCACGTAGTGCCTCTTAGAACAATGATCGGGTGCAAAACCAACCTGGTCCTTGAAACCTCCTGTCAGAGTTTCATCTGCTTCATCCAAGACAAACATTCTAATGTGATCAGGACAGAGTGCTCTCCTTCGCAGCATGTCAAGAACGCGACCAGGAGTACCAACAATGACCTGAAATCTGCTCGACAGAATTTGCTGGTCCTCACGGACACTAGTTCCTCCAAAACAAGCATGAGTTTTGACACCTAGGAAGTTACCAAGTGCTCCAATAACTTTCTCGGTCTCCTGTGCTAAGTCACGTGTTGGTACAAGAACCAAAGCCTGGCATTCTGTAGATCCATAATCGAGTCTCTGCAGAACTCCACAGCTCAGTGTCACAGTTGTTCCAGACAGCGACTGCTGGATAACATCCATGCCCTTGCACAATGGGACAATTCCTCTTTGATGGACTATGGAAGGCTTCTCCAGACCTTTAAACAACATTGCATGAGAAAAGGGGATAGGCATAAAGAGGGGTTCCGGAAAATGCTTTGAGTCAAGAAATAATTGCTAGATACAGGTACATAGGTATCTCAACAAAACAACAGATAAAATAGGAATTACCATATGCATATATTCCCTTCAGTAGGTTTTCTTCAAGACCCATTTCGCTGAAACTCTCATATATTTCATTGTATGTTCTGAATTTCTTGGAATTTTGAGTTAGCCTATATCATGCCATGTTGGAAGTAATCAAATTTCATATATGATAACAAATGTAAATATGAATGTAACGAGTAGACCATAATGCTGAAATAGTGAGACGGGAAGAAAAACAAATAGACCAAAAGAAAATGTCGGATCACATACCACGCATCCATTTTAGAAACATGTTGCCTTGCATCGAACTGAGCTCCTTCTGTTCCCATTCCAGTCATATCAGCACCTTCAGAGACAGTGTTAACAAAATTATGTAATAACAAAATATTTCCTAACCCAAAACTTTGAAAAAGGGAATGGTTTACCATGTTTCATCAGAAACATTGAAATTTTGACAGCAAAAAGATTGGAACAAAACCCCTATTTACTTGTCTCAAAACCAACCATATGAAAATCGGCGACTCGGCGTTCTGAAAAAGCATCGTTGTGATAGATTAAAAACCAATCGACGGATATACAAAATGGTTTAATACAGAGTACAACAAAGTACAGCTTCCGCAGGCACTTGAGGATGCAGCCTGAAGTTACTACACAAGCCACAACAGTGTGCTAGGGTAAACTAACATTGATGATACTAGGTGAGACCAACGTCTACTAAAGCATGTCTAAACATAAAACGATACCCAAGTTAGCAATATCAATAAGAGACCAACTAACAGTACACATCCTAAGGTGTCCAAGGAAAACATATCAACATGTCTAGCACAAATATTCAAGATGGCATAAACTCAAGTAGAGAAGTAACTATGCCCAAAACCAGTTTTACACAACTAGCAATGCTAGTTATATTAAAACGAAATACTTTTACAGAAATAGGTTTAAGATGATCAAAGGTCCCACGACTTGCCTTTGGTGACGAGCTGCTGGTCTTCTAAGAAGGTTGTTGGATCCTCGAGCTCCTCAGCGAAACCGAGATCTACACGTTCGCAAAGAAACCAAATCAATAAAGCAACTTCAAGATAAAACCGAAAAGAACTTAATAAAACCAAAAGGAGAAGAGGTTCACTGGAAGGGAGGTCCAACAAGGGGGAGGTCCAACCAGAGGAGCCAAGAGAGCTCTCCAGAACAGAGAGAGAGAGATATGAAGAGGAAGTTAGAATGAAGAACAAGGAGAAAAAGGTTGCTCTGGGTGCCCTATTTAAAGGAAGAGGAGAATAGGAGCACCATCGAAAGGAAGTGTCCAGATTGGTGCTCTATTTAAAGGAAGAGGAGAATAGGAGCACCATCAAAAGGAAGTGTCCAGATTCAAGGTGTTGGGGCAAATATACACTGCCAGATGGTACGAAAAAGGACTAGAGCAGGTAAAGGGGGAGACAAGAGAAGGAAAAAGTCAAGGTGGAGGTGACATCATTTAATACGTACAAACTTTTGCATTAGAAATGATGTGACAAGAGGTAGAAAAGGTACTGATAGGACTAACAAGTGGGGTCAGTCAAAACCCCCAAGGAGGAGGTCCTGCGGGAGTCAAATGAGGTCCTGGAGAGGTCAAGGGAGGAGGTCGAAGGGGAGGTCGTGACCCACGAGGGAGGTCACGGCCGCAAGGGTGGTGTTTGCAAAAAGACCGGAGGTCATGATATCAAGGGAGGTCTGACCGCAAAGGTGATCTTTGCAAAAAGACTACGGGTCTTGACCCCAAGGAGGTCTCAACCCGCAAAGGTGGTCTTTGCAAAAAAGACCACGGGTCTTGACCCCAAGGAGGTCTCAACCCGCAAAGGTGGTCGACCACGGGGAGGTCCAAGGAGTAGGAACTCATAGGAGGTTTTTGACGGTCAAGATGAACTCAAGGAGAGGTCATGACGATCAAGATCTAACGAGGGGAGGTCCTGGCGGTCAAGATCTAACAAGGGGAGGTCCTGACGGTTAAGATCTAACAAGGGGAGGTCCTGACGGTCAAGATCTAACAAGGGGAGGTTCTGACGGTCAGATCTAACAAGGGGAGGTTCTGACGGTCATGATCTAACATGGGGAGGTCCTGACGGTCAGATCAAAACCAAGGGAGCGGAGCGATAGCAAGGAAAACACTGGGAAGGCTGGGGCCGTCAGATCTCGATCGGACAGGGCAAAGCGATTGGGCCGTCCAACACATATCGAATGGTACAAAAGCGATCAAGGTTTGGATCAAGCGGAAGGCTCGAATGGACGCGAGGGAGGTCCCAACGGTTAAGATGAAAACAAGGGAGGTCCAAGGGAGCACGGGGAGGTCCAAATGAACACGAGGAGATTCAAATGAACACGAGGAGGTCCAAAAGAAAGGGGAATTCAACCCGAATTTAGAATTTCAAAGTTTAAGGACATTTGAAACATAAACCCGAGCTTGGAACACATCAGGGTGGTCGTGACCGAAAGGGGAGGTCAAAACTATGGGAATATTCAAACGGAGAAGGAGATCTAGACCACAAGGAGGTCTAAACAGAGAAGGTGGTTTAGATCGAAAAGAGGTCTAAACTTTGAAAAGATATTCAAACCAACAAAGTGGTCTGAAGAGATTCAAACCAACAAAGAGGTCTGAAGAAATCCAAACAAACAAAGAGGTCTGAAGGAGATCTGGACTAAAGGAAAGTCCAAGCAAATGGCACAAGGGGAGGTCCAGAGAGATTAAGAGGAGGTCTGAACTAGGAGAAGGTCCAAGCACTAGGGAGGTCTTCCCAAGAAGAAAGATAGAGTTGGGCCGAGGGAAAGCACAGAGCAAACAGAGAAAAGGAAAAACTCCAACAAACTCCAAAAGAAACCGAACCGATTTAGTTGAAGTTTGGTTTAATCATTTAAAGTTCTTTTAAAATCTCAAGTTAAGCTTTGAATTCTCATCAAAACCAAATGGTTCTTTTTAATTTTGAAAATTTTCAAAAACTTAGGACAACTGGGACGTTACATATTCGTTCCCGACAAAAAAAAATCATATTTGTTTCCAATCTGAGAACTACCCAAGAAAAATTCGAGCTGACACAATCTGTATTCGTTTTTGTCCGGATCGGTCGAAAACTATCCGATCCGTTTTCACCTCTAGTGCGGCCGAGGAAGCTCTCGATGAGCCTGGAGAGCGGCCCCGCGTAGGGTGTGGGGGCAGAATGGGGGCGCAGGGTGGAGGAGTGGAAGCCGACACAGGTGGTGGTGGTGGTGGTGTGGGCGAGGAGGGTGCGGCGCAGGGCGTGGTGGCTGAACATGCTAGAGCTAAGCTGGAGCAAGCGGAACTCCATCTCTCGCCCGTGCCCTATGGGATCCCAAAGCCACCGCCATGATTATGCAGTAGTCACCGCCACGCTTATGCAGTAGTCACCGCCACTTATCCCCCCCCCCACTCTAAAGCTCATGGTGCTTGTGCTAGTGCTATCACCCTGGCTCCATCGCCGCGTTGCGATGAAGGAGGCCTCACCGAGCCCAGAGGCGTCTACACCTTCGCCGTTGTGCTCGACGTTAGCGTGAGCCGCGGCCCTGCTGTGGCACGATAGAGAGGCGGATGGACGGGGCAGAGCGGGGGCGCAAGGCGCAAGAGTGGAAGTCAATGCGGTCGCCACTGCCACATCGGGTGTCGGCGGCGGCGGTGCGGGCAGGTGCGGCACAAGGCATGGCAGGGCGATGCCCAAGGTGGCGCAGAACGGGGGAATGGGAGAGAATGGCTCAAGGCAAACATAAATGTGGAGTGCACCAACGGGCAAGGGTATTTTGGTCCTATTTTAACGCCATCAGCCCTAAGTTAACCGAAGTGGTATGGATGGGAGATTTGTGCGCCCCTGTGCTATTGATTGGAACTGGGCTTCATTTGTGGTATTAATTGGTACTAAACTCAAACTTGTGTTATAGATGAAATTTTCTCTAGTTGTAATTGACAGCACCGTGGTGACGCGAGCAATATGCTTTGTTTATTTTGTAATGTCCACTTTGTTGTAGAAATCAATTTCAGTGTAGCATTGCATGAAAATTTTCCATTGCCTGTACATAGTTAAGCAAAGTTGCACGATCATTTATTCCATATCATGTCATCAAAGTTAGAAATATCCCCTCTTTTGCTAATTTTTAGCCGGTTTCTCTCTAAAGCTAGTTGATTAGGCATGCTCAGCTTGATGGTGCTTGGGAATTGGGTTGATGACAATCCTAGTTGCTGAAGGTAAACCGTTCAGAGAGAAACCGAGAATAGTGTTTGCTCACTACAATAGCTGTCCGGCCTTGACAACTCTATGTAACCAAGAATGTGGCATGAATTTGTGTAATATCTCATGTCTCCTGTTTACAATGAAATCATCCCGTCTGGGGCTTTACTCTTAAAAAGAGAGAAAACGAGATCATCCATCATGACTACTAGTGCCCATATGTTTACCTTCTCAGTTGAATACATGAATGTTTGGTCGGAAAATAGATAATGCAAAGCTACACCTAGAGGGAGAAAATGGCAGTTACAACACTTTTTGCTCGAGTATTTGCGGACACCGCTTGGCGCACGGTCACCGTGCGCCAACGCACGAAATCGCGCCACGTGGCATTAGCGTATGGTCACCGTGCGCCAACGCCACTCCGCCGCCGCGTGTCCGAGCCGTCGACCCCGCCCGACCCACTAGTTGAGCCGCCACCAACCGTTGGCGCAGGTTGGCCATGCGCCAGCCGTTGGCGCATGGTCACCATACGCCAGCCCTTCTCCCTTCACCACGTGGCGTTAATTAGGGTTAATTGGTTAGTTAGTTAAGTTAGTTAGGGTTAGAGTTATAGTTGGGCTGAAATTTGCAGAAATTTTAAAATATAGCAAACATTCATTTGGTATATTTTAAAATTCCTCCAAATTTCAGACCCTAACTAACCTAACTACTAATCACCTACCTATAACCCTAACCCTAACTAACCTAACTACTAATCACCTACCTAATTGGTTGGCGCAAGGTGGCCATGCGCCAATGGGCTCAACAGATGGCATGGCAGGCGCCATGGTCGGACGTAAGGCGCCGCAAAGGGACACACGGCGGCCAGGGCGGCGTGGGCGCACGGTGTGCATGCACCGGTGCCACGTGGTGACCTCTCCCGCGTTGGTGCACGGCCACCGTGCGTTGCACGGTTGTCATTTTTGCTAATACACACGCACCGTGGTTATATCTGTAAGTACGATATCAAAACGCGCTAGATTAGCAAAAAAATTCAAGATGATCGACTAGGATCTCATCGTGCTTACTAGTGCATTTCTACGCATACAAAATTCTTTTTAAAGTTTACTTTTTACTAAATCAGTAACGGATTTTTGAAAAATTACGAGATGATTTTCGAGAAAAAAAATTGGGGTGTTTGTCCCACAGTTAAAAGCACGTATTGAAATTCATAAACAGAATGGGATCACAATTTAGGGTCTATTTGGTATAGCTCTAACTCCTAGCTTCGTAGTTAGAGTAGGTAGAGTTGTGCCAAACGAGGCTGCTTCACAAAATTGTTGGAGTTGGAGCAACCGGGAGCGAAGCAACCCGTAGTGTAATTTTTGGGAGCAGGTGGAATCTTGCTCCAAGTAGGAAGCTGCGGGCTAAGAAAGCAAAATACCACTAGGAGTTAAGGTAAATTACCCGCAATATGCCACTGGAGTACACCTGTGCGACCCAGCCCCAGACCCCCCACTCGTTCGCACGCGGTCGTCCCGAGCCCCACAGCCCGTCGTAGAGAAACCCTAGAGAGGAGAGGAGAGGTGACGGCAACCCCCTCCCCAGCGGCGACACCCTTGCCCCCATTCCCCTCATCGTCAGATCCCTCGCCCCCAGATACCCTCACCGCCAGAACCCCTCATCGCCCCCCGGATCCCCTCTCGTTGCCAGCCTCCCTTGCCCCCATATCCCCCTCATCGCCGGCCTCCATTGCTAGACACCAAAAACCCAAGAACCTCGTGGTGGGCAGGACAAGGAACTGACGAATCGATCAGATCTAGGAGAGAGGAGAAGACAAGGGAGAGAGGCCGTAAGGACAAGAGGGGATGGGCTCTGGCGAGATGATGGCGATAGAGGTGGCGACGCTGCTAGATGTGAAACCACACCCGGAGGGCGGCTACTACACCGAGACCTTCCACGACGCCTCCATCTCCCTCACCACCTCCCAGCTCCTGTCACAGTGTATATGCTATGCCCAATTTCTCAGTAGCGTTTAATTCTCTTTTCCCTTTTCATTTTTGTTTACTTTCTCGTCGAATCGGGACTGCTTGTTTGGGTAGGGTGGTGTGCGACCGACTGAATTGAATCAAGGTTTCTTGTGTCTTCAACTTTGCACATGCAGGCCTTAGATTGTTGTAACATCCCAATTTTCTGAGCTTTAAAAATCCTTTGAATAGTTAGTAGGATAAAATTCACCATTTTCTTTTATTTGACTTTAATTCAAAAGCTTAATATGGACTTTGTACATCAAAAATAATTTAATGTGATTAATATCAACATCAACTATTATCAAAATTATTTTATTCGAATTTTATGAGCTTGGATATATTTTCTAGAATTTTCTAGATTTTTTCTGAGTTCATGTGCTATTTTCCAAGTTTTATTTGGAGTTCTTGCTAATTTTTAAAAAGAAAAGCTATTAAATCTCAGATAAACTGTGCTTGGGCCAAATTCCTTAACTCCGGCCCAATCCTATTCCCGTCGGCTGTTCTCTCGTGCCCGCTCATTCATTCTCTCTCGACTGATTCGCTCCTGTTTTTCATGCGCATGCATGGGCGGACCCCACCGATCGCTTGCCGGGCGTTGACGCTGAACGCTCCCAAGTCGCGCTCGCTGTCCTGTGGGTCCCGTCTTGCCACCTCATCATCATCCCCACGACAGACTCTTCTTCTACGACTTCTTCGCAGCCGCGCCGCCGCCGTTTCCTTCACGAACTCCTCGCTCCCGAGGCTATTTAAGGCCTCAAGGACCTGCGTTCCTTGCATCCCGAGCCGCCGCCTTTTTGCCCTAGCGCCAGCGCTCAAGTTGCCGCCGAGCCCTAGCGCCGCTGCATCTTCGTCTTGCCACGGCAGAAGGTCTCGTCGACCTCGCCGCCAAAGGTGCCCTCGACGCCGTTTGACGCCACCGGGCTCGCCTCCTCATCCGCATCCCGAACCGCCCTCGCCGCCGTCGGGAGCCCTCCTAACACCGCCGCCGTCAAGCCCAAGGCTCAAGCTCGCCTAATTGTCACCGCCGCCGCCACGATCGCCCACAAGCACCCGTGAGCCCACCATTGTGATTCCCATCTCGCCTCTACCTCCTCATGCCACTCGTCGCCGCCGTGGCCGCTGTCACGGGACTGTCGGGATCCGAAGGCCAGCTCGCCTGCTAGCGCCGCGTCACTGCCAGCTCGATCGCCACCTCACCATGTGCCTCATTGTCACTGTGGAGCCGGTCCACGCCACGTGGTAGTCCAGATCCAATCTCAACATCCGGCTCAGTGAACTCAGTCCACCGTGAGCCATCACACTGACCCGTGGGTCCCACCTGTCAGGTTGCTTTTCTTTTATTCTTTTCGGCTGATTTCCAGGGCTGACGTCATAATTCGGGTTTTCCGACATCATAAATCCGATTTTCTGTTAAAGAATAATTCGGATAATCCAGTTTTAGGATTTCTTTTAGATTCAAACTTTCCAAGCTCATATCTTTTGCATCCGAACTCCGATTGAGCCCATTCAAATTTCTAAATTCATCTAAATTCGAGATCTATTTATCTAAGATTTTTATTTAATTTTTAGAGTTTGTTTTGACTTTGTTATTTATTTATTTTATTTATTTGCTTTTGTTTGCGAGTAGACGTCGATACTTCGGGAAGGTTTGAAGAAGAAGGAGCACCTCAAGAGCAAGATCAGTACTTAGACCTATTCCAAGGCAAGTTATACCTTTGATCATATTGAACCTAGTTTTCAAAAGTTATATTGATTCAAAGTATTGCATTTACTTTAATTATTTATTTTAATGTTTTTGGGATTAGTTAATATCCAATTTGTTATGATCTCCTTGTCTAATTGTATGCCATAGTCTTTTGTCACCCTAGATTGGTTCATATTTAGTTGGTGCTATTGTATTACCAACGTGGGATGGTTAGATGCGATTAGATTGCTTAGCCATGCTACGAGTCATCATCTCATGTAAGTTGCAAATATAAACTTGACTAAGTGACTATGAAACTATGTGATAAAAACTGTGTGCACTATGTGCTATTACTCGTTGATGGCATATGTTGCACTTAACCAACAGGGTGGGAAAAGGTTTTGGACGGGGGCAAGTGGTCATGTGTGCTTTTATGGTGAATCTGTGTTGACGGGAATGATAGGTTAGAATCTGGAAGTCTTACCTTGGTCAAATTAAGGACTTAACTTTGTGCGCCATTGAACTGAGCCTTTCGTACAACCACATGCCTGGTATGGGACGGGCCTAACTTAGTAAGTTATGGAGTCTTGACATTGATTACTCAGGTTGTAAGTTAGCTGTGTCGGATTGGGTGGAGGTGTGTACTACCAAGTAGTCGCATCACAGGGCGGTTCGCCGTGTCCCTGTCCAACAGTGTGCGTCTGTGGCGGTTAAGCATACCGGGAGTGTCAATGTCGAGATGAAGTTTCTGAACTGTTTTGTTACGGCTAGTGCTAGCTACACTAGTTGTATCGTGTGGGTAAAGTGTACAACCTCTGCAGAGTGTTAATCAAATCTATTCGAATAGCCGCGTCCGCGGTCATGGACAATGTTCGGGGATTTTACACGAGGGGTAGATTTTCATGAAAACTTTGGGAAGGGAGCTGTGTGACTTAAGTCATATGCCTATGTGAATAACTTGTTTAGGCTATGTGTCTTTGTGAAATAAAACTGTCAAATTATTATTGTCTATTTGTTTTGAATTATGCTTTCAATTTATTACTTGTATTTAAACTGCAAAATGTTGCATTTCTGCAAAATAACCACAGAAGCCATTCCTTTGGAATAAGTCATCATGTATAATTGTATTTCTGTGGTATGACTTGCGAGTACGGTGTGTACTCATGCTTGTTGTAAAATATGCAACAGAAGAGGAGGAGTCTTCGCCTGCTTTCGAGGAGGAGTTCATCGAAGGTGCTTGATCGTAGGGTCTTGATCCCTCAGTTGCCTGTGGTGAATTGATGGGATTCCGCTGAAGTTTCTTCGTTCCGCTGCTATTTTATTTCTTTGCTAGCCCTGCGTGGCTTAATAATTGTAAACTCAATCATAAGGTCAAAATAACTATTTGTTATCAAATTACTCGTTTATGTTATTAATCGCTTGTGTGGATCGATATTCACCTGTGTTGACACTGTGTGCACTAGTGTGATCCTGGACTAGTGCATTATACACAGAGGGTCCAAAATTGCATATTTTGGGTCCTGACAATTGTAGTGTAGTCCATGGCTGCTGTTTGACTAATTTGTGTGCTTCAATAGCATATATGTTCTAGAAACCGGGCATTCCATATATATATAAGAGCTTCATATCCTAAATTTGCATATGATGTCGCAACTGCACAAGTGAGTTCATAAGCCTCATGTTCTCTCTGTATCATGAAGTGCTCAAAACGAGGATGCTGGGAGCCTGGGACCTAGGGGTGATAATGATACGATATTCGTATGCTTGCTTATCTTTGGTCCGTTGACAACTATGGTTAACTAGGTTCTGGAAACTTCTCTCAGTAATTTCTCAACTTGTTTGGTCTGTCTATAACTAATTGTTAACTAAGGTCGGTAGTGAGTGGATCTGATATAGAGAGGCAGAATACTAGCACATCATATGACTCCTACAATCTACCGGGCATTGGCATCCATTTTAGTTTTTAGTATTGTGTCTGACATTAAGTGGATGATAAAACTGGTCTAGGTTTGAATATACTATCAAGCTGAATAGCATATTTATGATACTGCAAACAAGGTTGACGTGTCGTGAGCACTGCTATCTACTTCTCGCTTCTGCAGGAGTGTTTCATGCCTCCATCGTATTCCTGCTATTTGAAACACAGCACTTCTACAAGGGAGAGCCTCTCACGGTTAGTAATAGTTCTTTGACCTTGTTGACCTATTTGCTTTATTTTCTGTGACTAATGAAATTGACATTCTGTATCTAATCCTGCTACACTCTGTTTGCTTTAGGTGTTTGAGCTACACGATGATGACCACATTGATCTCAATGTAATTGGTCCACATCTGGAGGTTCGTCTCCTATGTGCCCAGCCTCTTGATCTGCGATCTGTTTTATGCAATGTTGGCCTTGGGTGGTTTGCTAGACACCTCGCTTGAGAGCTTATTTTGCTTGGATCTTGGTGTAGTCACAAGACTTGATTTTGTTCATCTATACATGTGTAGGTTGTAGTGCTGACTATTGCATGGTGTTTATGATCTTGGCATGCTGTGGGAGTTCTATACGAATGTGCCCAAAGAGTATTAGGATGATATGGATTGATCCACTGTGAAGAGGATAGGTCTGGAGTTCGATTCGTCGAAAGAGCACTAACATGTCAAGGTTTGCACTTCTAATTGTAATTTGAGAATTATCCTTGTTTTTTTGGTTCAGATGAGTGAATTATTTTGGGGCTTGTACATGCATGATAGGTGTTTGACAAGCATCAAAGTGATTCTACATTATCATGCATGGGAAGTTTGCAATCCATAAGCTAACTCTACTTTCTGATGGGGGAGGAAAATTTGTGGAAAGAAGAGGACGGAGGCTCCTTATTGTTTGCCAAATGCTGAACTTCTTGTTCTGAATGTTTTTGTAATAGTTGTAGAAGCTGAATGGATGAGCTGCCCTTGGATATATTTTTTTTTATTTCATTGTTCTCATTTGATTTAGTGTTTTCGGACTTGGAACAAAGCTGATGTAGTGGTTTTCGGACTTGGAACAAAGCTGATGTAGTGGTTTTCGGACTTGGAACAGTAGCTTTGATTAATAAAGATGAGGGGAATTGTGAACGACATCTCCTGCCTCCTTGCCTCTTATGAACTTTTGTTATGATACTCATTGATTTTTTTAGAGAAGACACTCATTGAATTAGAACTTTGGTTATGAACTTTGTATGTTCATATATGTTGTATTTATATTTTTTAAGTAAAAATTTCTAATGTAGGCGAAAAAGATGGCACAATAGTGCATAGCATGGCAAAAAAAAACAAAAAATAAAATAAAAGCATAACATGACTGAAATCAACTTATTAAAATGTTATAAGTTAAGCAATACAAAAAATATTACAAGTCACAAAACAAGAGTAGTGCAGTCTTTTTACAATGATCCTTCTTATTTTTTGGAGCTGGAGCCAATTTTCCAACCAAACACCTCCTCAGACTGCTCTAATTTCTCATAGGAGTGGATCCAACACTGAAGTTGGAGTTGGAGTTGCAAAAACTTGGAGCATAGCCATACCAAATAGGCCCTTAATGTGACAAACTAACAATACGTACGTGAAGCAGAGTGAGCACGTGTGCACAGTGCACTTGAGGTGGAAACATGTTTTATTTTTTGAAACGGGAAAAGATCCCAACTTTTATAAAGCATATAACAGTTCTTTACAAAAAGAAGAAACTGAACAACTGGGATAGCCAGTTTTCGCTACAAGCATAGACAAACCAGGGACAACCAAACTGAAAAATTACAAGTTTACACAATCAGATTTGGTCAAACTACAAAAGCACTGGGACCAGTCTTCGACAGCCTTCATGAAGTCATCCAACTTACTGTGATCAGCCCCATTGATGAGAGCTTGCCAATACTGCAAACAAGATATAAATTTAAATATCACATCCATAGGTTGCCGAGGATAAATCCCCTCAAATGCCACTCTAATTCTAACTTTCCAGAGAATTCAAACTGAAGCTGCAAAACTAAACAATATAACATTATAATCAGTAGCTCCTCTCCTATCTAACCAATTCGATTGGAACTCTTTCACAGAAACTGAAGTGTGTTTCCAGTTAAAAGTTTCTTTGATAGAAAGGCAAAAGAAGGTGGAAACATGTTTTGAAGTAGATCCGAGACGATAGCGAATTTACTATTGGGCTAGGCCGACCCGTCTACTCGGTTTAGGCCGACCCGAACAGATAGGCACTTGCTGGCGCTACAAAGGCTTAGAGGCAAAAGGACCTAAGCAAAATAACCTGCCCGGGCCATACAACCCGATAGCCTTGGTGGGTCAGGCCTAGACAACGAAAAAGGTCAAAACCCGGTAAAACGATTGGCCCAGCCCAAAAAAATATTACGTCTGAGGCTCATGTTCTTGGGTCACTGTACTAAGGCTGCATCTAGTGCTTCATTTTGGCTGGTATCTTAAGCCTATTATGTAGGTAAAATAATGATGTGGCATCATAGTTAATGAAGAGAGATGATACTCTAGTATCTAATCTGGATACCGGTTCGGTCTCGAAATTCAACGCATAAAATTTATTGTGATTGTTGTTTCCTCTCATGTATGTAATTAAATGAAACAGCCTAAGATACTACACCATAAGAAATCATACATTGGAAAGATAGTATCCTAACACTTCTCCTGCACTAAGATACTGTCAATTAGAAACGGCCTAAAAATCAATTCTTTTTCTTTTTTACGACACACACGTGCGAGTAAGCCCCTTTAACACACGGCGGCCAGAAACACGGTGGCTCCCTGCCTTAAGCGCACGATCTAAAAAGCTGTCTAATTGCTCATCTCGGGGGAGAGCCATAGGAATAAACAAAGTGATGTGGATTTATTGTCATACGAATTGGTTTTTAGACTGTGTGACCTGAGAGAGAGACAGAGGAGCCAGTGAGAGCTTTGATTTTCATCTTTTATATAGTTTTTAATTTACTTATGTAGAATAATAAAATATTTATGTTTTGCACTTCCCGATATCTAACTATATATGGCTCCTGGATAAAAATTTTCTCGTTCCATCGTATGTGTGACAGCTATATAGGATAAATGCTATATTCATGTACAACCCGATCAAGACAAAATTTCCATTTCCTGACGGGACGGCCCTGGTTGATGGCTCCGTGCGCGAGTGGTTGGGTTGTGACTTTTGCAAGTCCACGGCGTGACGAACAGTGTCGTCGCGAAGGAAAGCGACGGAGACAGCAGCTTTGCACGTGTAAACGCGTGCGTTGCTGAAATGTGGGCAAAGAGCCAAAGACGAAGAGTAACCAAAGTAATTGGTGCGGTATAAACGCATGCATTAGCTAGGTTACATACACGTGATGTCGTAATGTGATCATTTATACACCAAAAGAAAAATGGAAGGAAATAGTATGTAGAGATCCCATGTTGACCGCAATTTGACCCCGGAAAACGACTGCGAAGTAAGCCTCTCGATCAGCTGCTCCGCCGATCCGGTCTCGCATGGCATATGTATATGCGACTACTCATTGCATGTATAGTTGTCTCGTTCCAAATCATTTAAGGACGAGACTAAAGACAACTCTGATAATAGGTTGTCTATAAATAGCAGAGAAGGCTTTCTCCCTCTTTAATTCTCGTATGAACCTAAAAAAATATTATGATCAACATTAAATATCTTCTTTGTAGACTGTTTGTGTTGCACGGAGTTCTCATGTGTTTTACCGGTGCTAAACTCGTACAAATGAAAAGATCTCAACATTCACATGCAAGTAGTAAACTTTCGCTGTAAATTATATTCACGTTCACGTGCAAGCAGTAAAATTTCGCTCTAAATTATATGCAAGCCCCTATTTGTATGTGGTTAATTATATGGTTGTATTAGCTATAAATTAGAGGTAATTATATGCACAAGCACCGGTTTCCAAATATCATGAACGGTTTCCAAACTCTAGCGCTGGCATGAGCGCTCCCATGCTCCGTCGATCCCGGCGGTGGTGGCGAAACAATACACTTTCTCCCGAGAGGCATCCTCGATTCCACCTAGGTGACGGTCGGCGAGACGCAACCAGCAACAGCAGGAGAGGGTCCGGAGGGGGAGGACAGGGATGGATTTGAGGGGGTGAGCGAATGGATTGGGGATTTTGGGGCTGCACACGAGGTTTCACCGTGGTGCACCGCAGAGAGAAAGAAAAAAGGAGCAAAACTTTCACCGTTTCGTGTGCACGACGAGGAAAGAAGAAAGTTTCGCACGCTGTATCAATGAAGAGGGGGAGGGGCACACGGGATCGAGAAGGCCCACAGTTTTGCGTCTAAGTAGACAGCTCTGTCGACAACTTTAATACAACGACAACATGAGTCTTCGATAGCTTCTTGTTTCTCGTTACAGAATCTACTGCTGCATGGTAGACGACCTCTTTCTCTCTCTTCTCTTTCATCCACATCAGCTAAAATGTTATGTGATATGGCCTCATCCACCTTTTTACCGCTAAATTAAGCGGGGATATAGAGTGAAAAAATTGCAATAACTACATTTTTGATTTCTCAATGGACTTATATTATAGGGGTGACGTTTTTCAAGAAAATAGACGTATATTATGAGACGATGTTTTCCAAAAAAAATAGACTTATATTACTTGACGGAGCGAGTATATGCTCTAAATAGGCTCGCCAGATGGGCTAGCAATTGTTTTCTACTGAAATTGGGGAACTTCTAAATAGAAAAGAGAATCACACCTGTCCTTCAAACAAAAAAAAAGCTAGGGAGAAAAGAATCCCACCAAACTTCTCAAAAATAGAGGTTTACAGGGTTAAACTTTTCCGAAGCTAACTGCCTAGCCGAAAATTCTTTTAATAAAGAAATGTAGCATTCAAGAGCTAGCATTGAATCATAGGCAAATCAAAAGATTTGGAATCAAGTAAACTCCACTTGTGAGCAACTCGAGTGGATCCCAGTCAACCAATCAACTACTACCTGTTTAATTGCAAAGGGAAATTTTTTTAAAATATTAACAACTAGTACTTTTCCTACAGACATGTCGTCAACTACTCGCAGCTTTTTCACACAGGACCACTACTTTTCTTCACCAAATTAGATACTGTCAAGCGTCAAGATTCGTATGGGCATGCATGTAAGTTCAGATATTAGGGGTGGACTTGGAGGTTCTGCAGTTTGGCAGGATCTTAAACATTGAAGAATAATATTCAGTGGTCCCTTTTAGAGACACTAACATATTTAGTCAGCTTTGAAGTATTCTTTGCCTAATTAATTCATGGGATATTATGGGATGAATAGATAGAAAGAAGACTAAAATTTGACTTCACCTCTGAACCCTCCCAAGTTAATTGAGGGTGGTGAAGACTTGGGAGGCCAATTATTATTTTTTTCCTACCCAGTTTTAGTCACTGGGGGTATTCTCCCTTTGATTTTTAGGATGAAATTATCCTCCAGAATGCTTGTGATGTGCCTTAATTGTGATATATACTAGATGATACCCCACGACATTTGCCTAGAATTAGTTGTTTTGCAGAGATGTGCGAACTAAAGGAAAAGAATGAAAGAAATGGCGTTCTCGAATCAATGATATTTGGCAGACATTGGTGCTTATATCTTAAAAATTTACGTAACCGTTGCAGCGTAGGCTTCAAGAAATTACCACTAACATCTATATGCTCAATTCAAGCGTGTGAATCTAACAAACATTAATTGTAGTATCTTGTTCATTCAGCTATTACAATACAATGTGACTTACCATACAGAATATGTGGACAATAAAATGGATTTGATAATAGGTTGTCAGGTCTCCTTTCCAGAGCAAAGATATTACATTTATATAATAAATATGGATGAGTGAGAAGTAGGAAGCAAAATATTGTATAATATTGCAATACGTACTTCATTGTGAAGATGGAATCCACGGATGCTCTTACATGGATCTGAAGATTTCGGGTACAGATCTTTAGCAACTGAAAGCCATATGACATCCATATATTTTATAGCTATGCTGCCCTGTCCTGCCCTGGAACTTTTTTTATTAATTAATCTTTTTTTAAAATTTTATTTTAAAGTTGACTCTCGATGTACTTTATTTCCATTTCTAACCCGTTTGGTCACGCCATAACAAAATAATACTGTCACACCAGCCCGTATTTGGGCAAACTCTTATCACGCCACGGGTGGTGGCGTGACAGTGTTGTTTGGTCACACCACCACTAGTGGTGTGACAAAAAATACTATTTTAGCGGACTTATCCTATGGCGTGACAGCATTATCTTGCCACGACACCACCCGTGGCGTGACCAAAGAGGTCAGAATTGAAAATAAAATACATCCGGGGTTAACTTTAAAATAAAATTTAAAAAGGTTAATTAATATAAAAAATCCCTGCCCTGCCATCGAGTCTTGAAGCAAAAGGACAGAGTAAATGTAAAACGAATTAGAACATACTAGTTATCAACCTGTGCGGATGGATGGATCACATATTTCAAATAATGATTTTATTTTTAATAATTATAAATTTAATGTCGATTTTAGTTTCATATTTTTAGAATTTTATTTTCTGAAATGGTATGTGAACTCTAGAATCCAATTTACGCATGCATGCTATCATGAGAGTCCATATCCATGCATGTCTTAGAATCCGATACTCCATCTAATATGTATGTGTTGAAGTACAAATCAAACATGTGGAGTTCATATTTGTTAGGAAGGAGAGCTAAGTCCAAGTTTACCGCAAAAAGAAACTTTGTTTATTGTGAAACACCGACAGCGATGTGTAAGTGAATCTAAGCCATCATTGTACTTGGATATACCAATTGGACGGATTGGATGTTTTTGTTTATTTAATTAATGAGAGAATTTCTAGCAACTTTTTTTTAGATTAATGTGGGAGTTTCTAGGTTTTTACCTTTTAGGATTAAGGCGGGGGCTTCTCGGAGATACTCCAATTAGTATAGATATATTAAAATTTTAATTTCTGAAATGACATGTGAACTCTAGAATCCAATTTACGCATGCATGCATCGTGAGAGTCCATATCCATGCATGTCTCAGAATTCGATACTCCATCTAATTTGTATGAGTTGAAGTACAAATCAAACACGTGGAGCCCATGTTTGTTACGAAGTTGAACTAAGTCCAAGTTTACAACGAAAAAAACTTTGTTTATTGTAAAACACCAACAACGACGTGTAAGTGAATCTAAGCCATCATTGTACTTGGATATACCAATTGGACGGATTGGATGTTTTTTGTTTATTTAATTAATGAGAGAATTTCTAGCAAATTTTTTACATTAATGTGGGAGTTTCTATGTTTTTACCTTTTAGGATTAAGGCGGGGCTTCTCGGAGAGACTCCAATTAATATCGATATATTAAACTTTTAATTTCTGAAATGACATGTGAACTCTATAATCCAATTTACCCATGCATGCATCGTGAGAGTCCATATCCATGTAGGTGTCAGAATCAGATACTCCATCTATTTTTGCATGTATTGAAGTACAAATCAAACTTGTGGAGTCCATACTCATTACGAAGGAGAACTGGGTCCAAGTTAACAACGAAAAGAAGATTCGTTTGTTGTAAAACACCGGCTGCGATGTGTATGTGTGAATCTAAGCCATCATTGTACTTGGATATACCAATCGGGCGGATTCGATGTTTTTTTTTGTCTATCTGGTTAATAAGAGAATATCTAGCCATTTTTCCTTTTTTAGATTAATGTGGGATTTTATGGAGTTTTATCTTTTAGGATTAACGCGAGGGTTTTTAGAAAAACCTCCAATTAGTATAGATATAGATAGTCATATAGATATGAAGAAAAAGGAATATAATTCTGAATGAACAAAAAAAATAGAGGAGAAATTTCAGATATATCTGCACGCATTACAATAGCTTAGGGAGGCAGACGGTTACATCTCCTCAGCCTAGAATACGTGAAATACCAAAGTAGGGAAAATACCAAATAATCTGCACATAATCACACGGGAAAAACTGAATCAACCTAATAAAATGGATGTAGGAATCCATTGTTCACCTGGACGGGGGAAGGGGTGAAGACATAGCAGACCTGGTCCATTATTGCGAGGAAGCACGGACAACCAACATCAACTACCGACAAACAACGCAGAACGGTTGGGGATTCATGCCCAAAATTTCAATAGCATGAATTATACCAGGCAATTAGCTCGGACAGGCAGTTGTTTTTTGTAAAAAAAAAAAGATATGCATTCGAAGAGTCGAGTTTCTTTATTTCGTATTTTTTCACTGAGGGTGCATTCGAAGAATCGTGTCTCTTCATTTTGTATCCTTTCGAACTCTATATAAAGAGAAGTCTTTCAGCTTTTGAGATATACAAAAAAGCATTCGCAATCCTACTTTCTTGCACTACTACAAAAAATGTCTTTATAAACGGTTCAAAAACGTCATCACAGACGATTTCGTGAGCCGTCTGAGTTTATGGGTCAGTAATGATATAAGATCATCACAGACGGTTATTAACTCAGAACCGTCTATGATAGCGGATGTATCACAGACGATTTGTAGATTAAACCGTCTGTGAGAGCAGATGTATCACAAACGGTTTGTCCTAAGGAACCGTCTGTGATATTCTTTTGTATTGCTAAATCTATTTATGCCTATTGGCCAGCCTCAGGAAATGCTAGTCGTGCCCTCTGAAACAAGCTGAAACACAACAAGTACATGTATACATCCAATTCACATTCATTTAAAAAACAAGCGCATCCATTTCACAAATCAATTAACTAAAATTAATCATTCATGTACATTTACACACATATACCATTAGGTTCAATCTTACCCCAATCAAGTTCAATCTACATTGTAGAACTTTCCATCTGGATTTATGACCTCACGGTTCAAGAATGACGCAAACTGTCCTCAAATTTTTATGAGCCGACCCTGTTCCAATGCAGTTGTAACGATATTCACAACCTATCGCTAGGAAGATTAAATTCGTGCTTATGTAAATTGGTAAGTATGAAATAATTATTGTAAGATTGACAAACCTGAGCATCATTGGTCATCGCGGAACCGACGAGTAGTTCCATGTTGTGGCAAACATAGTATTCACAGATGTTTCCCGGCGGCTGCTGGTGGCACTGCAAAAATAGAATTTGTTAGTTTGAGAAGCATTACTACGAAGTGTTATATATGATTAATGTGTACTAGCAAATACTGAGAAATTTAGATCATCTCGCAGGATCCTTCCCTTGGATTTTCCTCCTTTAGCAAAGTACACGGTGAACGGCCTATGTGATTCCAAGAAGTTAGCCTTAGCCATTGCAAAGGAAGGAAAGACTACAATAAAGTTATCTATAGAGGAAATATGTTTACCTGTCAATTAATTGTCGGACAACTGTGAAGTCGTATTTGGCCCTCTTTAGGGAATCTAGGTATATTACCATGTTCCGTTTTGGTATAATTACAATTAGAATCTAGTAGAACCTACACAGTTATGTCGTCATGATCACTAAACCTAAGTTTGTATTGCTTATAAAGTACAAATCAACAAGTATAGCCACTAGTGCAGCACTTACTCCTGGTTGTAGGGCAAAAGTATGAATTCCTTATCACGGTGAGCCAGCAATGACTCGGTCATGTAATCCTCGATAAATTTAGCATTCTCCTTAATGTTTTGCATGAAGAAGTGTGGGTCGAGGAAACCAACCGATGATTTCCTTAATTAGGCTTCAAAAATAATGTGTGTGTGTGTGTATATACAAAAGCAAGGAGTTATATATAGCATTTATCGGTATTACACGAACGTTGACCGTGATTGTGCACACTTATAGTGTCTAGCATCGCACGAGTGAGGCGTCGAGGGGGCCGAGGTTGAAGAGAAAGTACAAGTCCTCGAAGGTCACTGTGAAGACACAGTCTTGAACCACATGGTTAAGATGATCCTTCTTGAACTTGACGTTGACACCCGAGCGCCATTGTCCATCCGTCTTGTTGGCATGTTCCATGTGCCATAGATGCAACCTCATGCCAGCCATTCCTAGGGTAGGGTGGCGCTCTACCGTCTCGACCAACGGCTTTCCTAGCATAAATTTTCAGGCCAACGACAAGAAGAGGATATCATAACAGGAGTCGACCTTCTTCGATTTGCCCTTGCTGCCTCGCTTTTTAGAGGTCGACTTCACGAGAGTCGACCGGACACGAGGTGTAGATGCATCTGCTGCACCGGGCCCTTGCCGCATCAATGCAAGTAACTCTGATGTAGGTACATCCGGTGAAGTTGACACCGATGCAGGTAGCTCTAGTGTAGATACTTCCCGTGAAGTTGACACCGGCACATGTAGCCTCAGGCAAATGTCACTCTTGGGCCACTGGATGAATGATTCAATGGTTTGCCCTAAAGTCACGACCTCATCGTTCGGGGGCATCTCCAGCTGGACGACCTTGAAATTGGCATAAACACCGTCCACATTTACTTTTGCGAAACCTGGCGCTATATTTAAACTGTGCAGCAAGGCTCCGACACCAGATGAATACATCTGGCCCTAAGCCGCATCCAGGGCAACGGAGGAACATCTCACTTGGAGCTTGCACTTCGCAGCCACTTACATAACGATACAAAATTACCTACTCCAACAGGCCTATCAATGGATCGAGCATTCCAGAGATAATAATTATTACTAGGATGTCATCAACAGGAAATATATCGTCGCTTTCTAAGTTATGGTTGGACGTGCAGCTACTCGGATGTTTGGGAGGCTGGCTAGCACAGTAGCGTCGGGGGTTTCCAACTGATTTGCTCTAAGCCTTTCCTTTGTGAGGGATGCATGAATCTCCTCTTGTGCGACATCTCGCATCTCCTCTCTAAGGGATGGAGATTATAGCAGTGCTTCGCGCTCGGCTTTGGCTCTCTTCATACTCCGGTACGCCCCGAAGTCCTATGGGAATCCATGTTTTCATGGAACATAAATACCAAGGCCTCTCATGCGACCTGGATGCTCCTTATTTCCTAGGGCCGCGGAGAGTATATCTATCTCCCTAACTGCTTGGAATGAGCCTTGAAAAGATTGTGCAGTACTCAGTGCTTCCTGCAAGAGCCTGCATGTTATTCAATTCCTATGAAGTTATCGAGTAATTACAAACTAGGTAGTTCGATATCTTACCAGGCGTTGGGACACTTCCTCATCTGTGGGGTTTGGAAAGGAGATAGCCCCCGAAGACACGATAGATGACCTCGCTCTTAGCTAGTTTTGGGTGCGCTCATCAGGGATCCCGACAAATGGCGGGCAGGTGTTCCAACAGTTTGCCTATCTGTGGGGGTGCGTGTTTTTTGCCTGGAGGGCCCTGTGCGCCGCACTTTCACTCCTAAAATCATCTGTCGTTTTCTTCGCCACAAAGTCTTGCCAGTACTCTGCCACGAACAGATACTTCTGGAAGGATGTCAGATTCTTCTACACGTATTGCTTGATAAGCGTGCTCTTGAAGTTCTTCCACGCTTTGCATGCCTATAGCAACGCGTGTCGTCACACAGAGGCCTGGTGTTGTTTCGGTATATCGAACGATCGAAAAATATCCATCAGCAGCTCACCTTTCTGATCTTTGGTCAACTCCTTCCATGAATCGTAGGTGATCTTGACCTGTTCCTGTGCAACTATTTCGGCCATTCTCCGGAATGTGAATGCTGCTTGGGGAGGATTGAGAGGGGTCTCAGACGCATCGACCTTCGTGATGGTAAATCGGCCCTCAAGCCTTTTCGGTATTCCTCTTCTTCTATCGCGCTTGGATATTCCAGAGGATGGCGCATCAGACGTATGAGGCGACGATGACGAAGAATGAGCGAAAGACATATTCACAAGAAATAGAAGTTCTAACACATATGAACATATTATCATAAGATTCTCTATGTATATGGGTAATATGCTCAACACAAACATCATGTGAACAAATAAAATTAGTATAAAGCTAAAATTTAATATTTTGATATTGCTCTCAGATGTAGAGTTGCACAAGATTTAATCTTGGCCTTCTCACTACTTTAGTCTATACTCTTTATTAATTCAATTTGACAATATTAATTCAAACTTTGAGCTCTAAAATAGTGCTTTACTTATCTGCCGACATGATCTTTAAACAAAAAACAATAGATAATTATACTTTTAGTCTGGAGGTTCAACTAATTAACCAACCGAATGTAACAGACTATCTGCTAAAGATCAATCAATAGTAGTAAGCATTCCAATTAGAGCTCAAGTTCAAACTTGATTATTAAAACAATTTCAGCACAAGACTATTATCATCACAGAGCATTCATCTCAAGCCCACCATACCCCACATTGCAATATATTCTAGTAGCAGTATCAAGCCCACCACATTGCATCGGTTACCTTTGGGCGTCGAGGAGAAGGACGAGCAGGGAGCACCAGAGCAAAGCAGGATTTGGCCAAGGGGAGGCGACCGGCTTGGGGGAGGGGAGGTGACGCATGCTCGGGGCAGGGGAGGAGGTGGGCTTGGGGAGGAGCTGTGCCGGGCTCAGGGAAGGAGGGGCGCCAGGTTAGGGGAGGAGGCGAGCTCGGGGAGGAGACGTGCTGGGCTTGGGGGAGGAGGGGCACTGGGTTCGGGGAGACGGTGGCTCGTGCTCGGGGAGGAGGCAGCGGGCTCGGGGGAGGAAGCACGCCGAGCTTGAGGAGGAGGCAGCGTCGAAGATGGCGGCGATGGGCTCGGGGGAGGAGAGAGAGTTAGAGAAACTTAATCGTTTGAGTGGGGGCGCGTGGGCAAACCCCAGAGTCCGAATATAAATAGGGATGTACTTCACAGACGGTTCTAAAGTAGAACCGTCTGTGATAAATACACTTCACAAACGGTTCCAACAAATAACCATCTGTGATAGCTATGTATCACAGACGGTTTCTCCGAAGGAACTGTATGTGATATTCTTTTGTATTGCTAAATCTATTTCTGTTTAGTAGCTAGCCTCAGGAAATTCTAGCCATACCCTTTGAAATAACCAGAAACACAACAATACATGTATACATCCAATTCACATTCATTTCAGAAACAAGCACATCCATTTCACAAATCAATTAACTCAAATGAATTAAAATTAACCATTCAGATCTAACATATGACACATAAACATTTCATTCATCATTCCACTTGCTTATTTCCTTTAAAAATTAGCCCTTCATGATGATCAATGCGTATGTAGCTTGTTTTATCATGTTGTTCTTCCTCGACTCTTATGCCATTTTCGAAAGGAGACAACTCGTCAAATTGATTATATTCTTCCTCGTCTACTACATTCTCAACTTCGACAATCCTCCTTTTTTCATGAAGAACCATGTGGCGCTTCTTTATATCTTGAGCCTGCATATAGAATGTGTACTCATTTATGTCGTATCCTTACCATGTCACAACTATAAATATTGGCCCTTTTGCCAACCATCTCAACATATCACTTGACGTGCTCCTAACGAGTTCCTCCTTCAACCATTGGTTGAACTGACTGTTGTGCTGTCTCGTGATCCAAACATCCGACTACTCCAAATTCTGTTGTCGAAGCACGTCCTTGTGCTAGGTGATATACGGAGACACTTCAGTCATGTGTTGCAAGACTGTAAAATGGGCTTGAGTATACACTCTCATATCTGAAGTGATTGCTTTCCTTTCGATGGTCCCGATACCCTTGAGCCTCCCCTCATGGCGGGATCGAGGCACACCTATCAGTTCGACCTGAGTCATGTAATCGACGCTGAACTCAATGACCTCTTTGGTTGTATAACCTTCGACGAAGCTGCCCTCCGGCCAAGATCGATTTCGTATATAGGACTTGAGAATTCCCATAAACCTCTCAAACGGGTACATGCTACATAGGAACACGGGCCCGCAAATCTTTATCTCCCTTGCAATGTGAACAACGAGATGGACCATGATATCGAAAAACGACAGACGAAAATACATCTCAAGATGACATAGAGTCATCACCACCTCGTCCTGCAGAGCATCTAGTCTTTCGGGATCGATCACCTTCTAAGCAATTGTGTTAAACAAATAACATAGCCTCATGATTGTCTCTCAGACCTTGATCAGCAAAATACTTTTAATTACAACAGGGAGCATCTGTGTCATCAACACATGACAATCACGAGACTTCATGCCAATTAATTTCAAATCTTCCATCGAAACAAGTTTCTTCATGTTGACGGAGTAACCGGACGAAACTTTCACACTATGCAAGTACTGGCACAGTTTAGTTCTCTTGATCTTGGACAGAGTGTAACAAGTAGGGAGAAGGTACGTTCGTCTTTTATTGGTCTTTGTCAGTGCTAACTCAGGTCTGATGTCCATATCAACCAAGTTAAGCTGTGCGTTGATACCTTCCTTTGTTTTGTCACGAATGTTCAGTAAAAGACCAATCAAGCTGTCACATACATTCTTCCCTACGTGCATGACGTCGATGCAGTGGTGAACTTTTAGGTGCTCCCAATAAGGTAAGTTCCAAAATATTGATATCTTCTTCCAGATGTTCTTCTCATGAGTCCTCGATTTATGTCTCTTTTTTAGCACAATATCTAAATCCTTAATCATATCATAGACCTCTTTTCTGCTAAAATGTCTTGGAGCTGACATGTCCTCCTTCTTTCCATCGAATTATTTTTTCATCCTGCGGTATGGGTGAGCCCTCCGAAGGAACCTACAGTGACACATGTACACAGTTTTGTGCGAGTGCTTCAGCCACACACTCGGTATCATCTAAGCAGTGAGTACATGCTTTGGCCCCTTTTGTACTCTAGCCCGGCAGGTTAGTAAGGGTAGGATAATCATTTATGGTGCATAACAACAATGAGCTTAAAGTGAAGTTCTCTCATTTGTACGCATCCCATACTTGTACCCCTTCGATCCATAGTATTTTTAAATCTTCCATCAATGATGCTAGGTACACATCAATATCATTCCCAGGTTGTTTCAGCCCTTGGATAAGTATCGACAGCAAAATATACTTTTGCTTTATACACAACCAAGGAGGAAGGTTGTAGATACAGAGAGTCACGGGCCAAGTGCTATATATGTCTGCTGCTCATATTACTGAAAGGATTCATTCCATATGTACTCAATCCAAACCTTATATTACTCGGTTCTACACCGAAGTCTGCAAACTTCCTATCGATGTTTCTCTACTAGGTGAAATCAGGAGAGTGTCTTAGCTTTCTATCTTGCTTACGCTCTTTTGAGTGCCAACACAGTAGTTTTGCCTCCTTTGGGTTCGCAAAAAACTGCTTCAAATGGGGAATTACAGGAAGATATCACTCCACCTTAGCAGGGGGTCCTTTCTTCACCTTGATTCCCCTGCTGTCATTTGATTGATTCCTACGCTTGTATCGGGATGCGTTGCACACCGGACATACATGCATGTTTATGTACTCTTTACGGTAGAGGATATAGTCGTTCGGACATGTATGTATTCTTTCTACTTTCATTCTCAATGTACAAAAAGTATTCTTGGCTCTGTAGGTGGTTTTGAGCAACTCGTTTCCATCCGGAAGTATGTCCGCTAAGAGACCTAACAGCTTCGTGAAACTCTTGTCGTACCAACCATTACTTACCTTCAATTTCAGCAGTTCAAGCACGGATGACAACCTTGTGTATTCCGGCTTATAGCCCAGGAACAAAGGCTTCTCTGAGTCCTCCATCAAGCCCTCGAATTTACCAAACTCTCTCTCACGATAGTTCACTTATACATCGTGAAGCATCTGATCTAGATTATCATCGTGTAGCCTATCCGAATTGGAACCACAATCGACATCATCTGCCGGCATATCGTTGACTTCGTCGGCGATGTCGTTATTACTACCTTCCTGTATAATCTACTCTTCACCGTGACTGGTCCAACGTGTATACCCCTTTTTGAAACCCCTTCGAATCAGGTGTGCTTCAATCTGCGCTCGGTTCTGAAACATCTTCAGATTCTCGCAGTCAATGCATGGACAATACATATATTTCGCCCCCTTATTCAACATATCCCCCTCGACAGCTCTTGTAAAAGCAGACATGCTATTAATGTACTCTTCACTCACACGGTTCTCTACGTACATCCAGCTTCGGTCCAACTACGCTACGCATATAGCAAAATTTAGTGTTAAATATTGAATTAATTAATTAGTATACTATAGATGCAACTTTTGATATGTCATTTGAAGTATGTATTTCTAATTAACTGGAAAAACAACAAGGCATTACAATAGGAGTGTAGTAATATGTGTGTAATCAATGGCAACAACACCAATAAAATCCAAACTTCGGCCATTCACCCTAGGGTTAGGTTGTTCATCACAAACACATTATAGACAACCCACCCAACTTCTACTAATTAATTTGCAAAAGTAACTGAAATCTCAAGTACTTATAGTCAACTTCAGATGGCAATAAGTTAGATCTAAACCATCTTCAATTCTCTATTTACCAAACTAGATCTAGAATATAATGCAATTAGGAATAAATTACTAACCATCGATAGTCAAGAACAAATAGATATACAATTACTTTTCCTAAATCCGCAGTCTCCTTTCACCAAATCGTCTCAAAGCCTACCTCCTCAAAGCAGCAGCAGCGAGAACAGAGCTGGAATTTAAGACAGATCTTCGAGGGTCGTGTCTACAATAAGTGAGATTATCACAAACGATTTTTAATACAAACCATCTGTGATGAGGACGAAAAGTCATAGACGGTTCATGTTGAAAACCGTCTGTGAAATATCACAGATGGATATTAAGAAATATCATAGACGGTTCTTTTTCAGAACCGTTTGTGATACTTCACTAACGGTTTCAAAATGAACCGTTTGTGATATTACATCTTCACAGACGGTTTTTAGCGCAGCCAGTAACACAGACGATCACTAAACTAAAACCGTCTGTGATTGTATTTAATACAGACGGTTTTGGTCAACCGCCTGTGATGAGGCGTCTAGTATTAGCCTTTTTGTAGTAGTGTTGTTCTGTTCACGATGAGTTTTCACTTTGGTTTAGTGCAAACTTTGCCCAGGCTTGTCTTATCATACTAGCTTATTTGCAGTAGACCCTCGAAGCATTTAGATATGGTGCAAATAATCACTTTAGGAAAACGCTTCTCACGTGATTCAAGTCTCCTTCTCTACAAAATTCCAAACAGATGAGAGGATCTGCTCAATCCTAAAGGATGCTCACCCGCGAAGCCTTCCGTGCACGCGACGGTTTCGGTAGAGGAATGGTCGGTCGCCGCATTTTCCTAACCGATTAGTGCACTGAAGAGAGGCGAAGGTGGATAGGTGGGGTAAGGAGTGGGATGCAGTTAGACCTGTTTAAATACCAGGCCGGGTCGGGCTTGAAAAGCCTGGTCTAAAATCGGCAGGCATGAGCCCGGTCCGGCCCAAAATTTTTAATTTTCTATTAAAATGCATTTTTTAATCTTTTTTGGAATAAAAAATATTATTTAATTTATTTTTGGGATTAAAATAATATATTTCCATTTTTAATTGTTTTTTTGGGATTTCGGGCTGGGCCGGGCTTCTTTCGGGCCGAACTCCAAGTCCCAAGTCCGGCCCGGACATGATCGGGCCGGGGGCCGGGCTGGACCGCCCATGAACAGGTCTAGATGCATTCGATCTGTGGCGCTAAAATTAAATCCTACGGCAACCAAAGGAGGTGATTAGCCTGGAATGGTTTGATGACGGCAACCAAAGGAGGTGATTAGCCTGGAATGGTTTGATGCAAAGTGCAAACCAAAGACCACCGGATTAAATCTGACGGACAGCAGAAATGCAGGTGACGTAGCTGCACCAGGGAAGAGGGAATTAGCACTGATTGCAGTTAGCGGGGATCGTTTGTATGGAGATAGCCAGATAGCTAGATGCGCGGTCCTGCCAGTGACTTATTCAAGAAAAAAAATTATGAGACAACCTCTTACCTTAATGCTTTGCTTTTTTCCCTTATGTAACTTTTTTCTGTCTTTTGAATTAGCTGTCAATGTTTTCAACATTTCATACGCACGATATATAAGAGTTGAAAATAATTAACCAACAGTTGCATTCAAGTTTGTACAACTCGTCAACATGTATATCAATATGTGCCCAAAAATACATGTGCCCAAAATCCGATCCGAAGCACAACTGGCTATTTAATTAACATAGCCACTTGCAACCAGATTGCATCTGAGATTAGTATGAGTATCAGAGAGAGAGATTGGTACGTAGCACTAGCCACTAGATGAACTGACCGGGAAATTACACGGTAATTCATGTGACGTATGTGCTTTCATGAGCATGGCGTTAAGTTAATCAGACAAACAAAACATATTGAACTGGCTGGGAAATTACACGGTAATTCATGTGACGTATGTGCTTTCATGAGCATGGCGTTAAGTTAATCAGACAAACAAAACATTGTCCAAGAGTACAAAACGTCTGCTAGCTATATGTAGTTGTAACCCTGTAACCATGAACGCTACTAATAAGTCATTTGGTAAGTCAATATGTCTGTCCAGACAGTGGTGGACGCACTATGGGGCACGAGGAGCTGGAGCACCGGCTCTGCTCGCCGCACCTTTAGTACTTTATTAGTACCTTTGTTATTATTTGCATTATTACTTTAGTTAATTTTGTTCTTAGAATTGCTACGTGGGTATATTTCTGGGTTTTCGAAATGTACTACCATTATTAAGGTGCTACTTTAATTTATTTCTTATTTTAATTTTGTTCCTCATAATTTATGTATCAGTTTGGATTATACACGATATTTAAATGTGTATTTGCTAGCTTATCTCATAGCAACTTTGTCCCACTAGTACTTCTTTCATTTTCATCCAGCATGCGCCACTGTATTGAGATCAGGTATACTGTGGTATATACGGTGAATTCAACGAGCTGGTCTGCTAGCTAGTAGCATATAAAATTAATCACATACACTTCCGATAACCACGTGATATGTATTTCGTTGTGCTGTTCATTAACCAAGCATTATTAGTTAGTGCATTCCTTGACTAGTAGAATTGTTACTACTAGTCTTCTTGAGTAGGAAAGATTCCGTGCATGGTCCATTGCACACGCCTGTGCACCGGGAGTTGCGGCCTTGACCTGGCCTGGAGAAAAAAGGTACACAGGGGTAGACCGAATCCCATTTCAGCAGCGTAAAGCAGTGGACCAGGTGCACGGCACTGTCCATGGACCCCAGTGGGTGTGAACTGTCCATGGACCCAGTGGGTGTGAATGTGTGATTAAGCAGGTTCCTTTCTTTACCAAACCAACTTACCAAAGGAGGAGAATCATGGACACAGGTTTTTAACCTGAAGGTGGTTAAACCACCCTTTGTCCCTTCCGTCACTCGACATCTGTATCAAGTGATTTTGACTGAATGTTAGCTGCTCCAGCTTTCTAAGGAGGAGCAGGGTGATCTTTATTGGGTATCCCGTTCACTGAGTGTAATTTAAAGAGATTAATCTTCACTGATATTGCATAATTATTTGCTTATTGAACTCTTGCAACTCTCTCTAATTAGAAAAATATTCACTAAAGGCCCAAGTACCATTTTTCATGATGGCAACCGTTACAGGATGCGTGTTCATGGGCAGCTTGGCCGTCATGAAAGAGGCGAGTACTCTGTAAAGATGCACGTCATGGTCATGTCGTGACAGCAAACTAGCCAGCCAGTCGCCGAATTATACAACTTCCAAGGCTACACAGGTAATGAGTAATGACGCAAGTGTACTCCAAATACTTGAGCATTCTCATATTTTTTTCCCCCTTTTAAAAGCATCCAGGTTTGATTTATTCTGCTATTATGTATGAGCCTGCAAGCTGGGACATATATAAACCATAGTTTATCCGGAGTACACTAGAAAGACGACTCACTAATTGAGTTACAAATGATAATGTAAACATGTAAAAGGAAAACCCAAACCTAGCTTGATTTTACAAAGTTAAATATTTTAGGCCACGTGTGAACGCTAATGAGCACGAAGGGGCGAATGCTCCGTACAACATAAAGATCTCCGCCCAGTTATATAAACACTACTACGAATGTACATGTTGTCACTGACATATGACTCCATGTCACACCCGCCAGCCTCACTTGGCAACTATACCAGCCACGGGGGCGAATCCAGATCTCGGGCTGGATGGGCTATAGCCCGAGGCCTAGAAATCTTATCAGTGTGGAAGCCCATAAAAATCCCTTAAAAAATCACCAAACATTCTAGCTTGACCTAAGAACAGATGGCCCAGCTCGAGGCTCGAACCGTGGCCGGCTCCGCCCCTGACCAGCCATGCATGCATGGACACTAGAGGGAAACATGCATCCTTGCCACCTACCTAGTTGAGGAGTTTTGAGAGGCCAAGGCTGAATGAAGATGAGATCATCCAGCCCCATAGCTAGATTGCCATGCCATGCCCACCTTGTTTGACCCTTTTTCAAGCCCATCACCAGCAGCAGACCTTTGGACGACTTTCCATGTATTAGCTAGCATCTTCTTATACTTTTCAACCCCTCCTTTGCCATGCATGTCTCCATCCATTCTCCCCCAGCCAACCGCACTATTCTATACCACTACTGGCTGGTACTAACTGCTTTTCCCTCCACTCATCACCCTGCGCGCGCAGGCGCAGCATATATATATACCGATCGATCGACGACGGCAGAGACAACAAACAAGTAGCCATCATCGATCAAGAAGCCATGGATGCCATCCCTCGTCGTCTCCGGGGATGATGGACACCACCCTCTTCGTGATCGGTCAGGAGTCCCGGCTGCGCATCCTCGAGCAGGCGGCGGCGCGCGTCCCCGGCTGCGCATACCTCTGCGTCTGGGCGCCCATCCCCGGCGGCCAGCCTCCCCCTCCTTCTTCCTTTTCAGCCGCTGCCGCCAGGTACGCTTGTACGTACGTTCATGCTAGCTGCCACTGCCATCACCTCGATCTCATGCCTGGATGGTCGACGACGTTCGTCTCTTACGTGCAATGCCCTCCGGTCCATGAGCAGCGCCCATCTTCTGTGCCTGGACGCCTGGCTCTGCGACGGCGGCCGCGGTGACGACCGCGTGCGCGCGCTCTTCGACGCGTACCGGGGCTCGCTCTGCGCGGTCGTGAGCGGGTGTGTGCCGGGGTGGGCTTACAAGGACGGCCGCGCGTACATGGAGCTGCCGGAGAACGACCTGGCGGCCTCGGCGTCGCTGCCGGAGCAGCAGCAGTTCTACCAGGTCAGTCAGTACGTACGCATGCAATCCATACAGCAAGTATAAGGTGGTGTCCGTTAATAAGTTGCAAAATGCTGAAATTTGCATGTTGTTCTTGTGTCCCAGGAAGCTGGCATTAAGGTTTGATTTTCTCATCTCTCACATGAATATATGTGATCGTATGATTATTAACTATAATTCGAACTAGATGGACAAATCTTGGCAGATGGCGGCGTTCATGGGATGCGGAAGCGGCGAGATCGAGGTCGGCATGTCGGCGGCAGCGGCGGCAAACGGCGCGCGTATGAACTTGCAGGCGAGCGTCGAGCAGGTCTTCTCCGAGGACTTCTTCCAGCAGTCGCTGCTCGAGGAGCTCCTCCAGCTTCCGCCGACGCGGCCGTCGTCGTCGTCGTCCGTGGAAAGCACGGCAGACTGCCCGACGTCCCTCCTCCGCACGATGGCCATGTCGTCCGCCACGCCTTCTCCCCGAGAACTAACAGTGTCGCCGCTGCTCCACCCGCGCCCGCCGCACCCAGTGCCCTTCAGCCGGCACGGCCACGGCCACATCCACTTCCCCAGCGCCGAGGCCGACGACGCCGCGATGGCGCAGGCCATGCTCGCCGTCATCTCGGCCTCGTCCTCGTCGGCGCTGCCGACTCCGTCCACCCCTCCCCCGGGCAACCGCCGCTCGCAGAGGTCGCCGCGCCGGGGGTCGACGACGGCGTTCCGGGCGTACAACGCGGCGCTAGCGCCGAGGGCCCCGCAGCGTCCGCCAGGCGCGCACGGCCAGCGGATGATCAAGATGGGCATCTCCATCTTGAGGAGGATGCGCACCGCCAGCTCCGCGGCGCAGCGGGGTCAGGAGGAGGAGGAGGAAGCCGCGACGGCACCGCCGGCGCCGACGAGTAGCCAGTTGCACCATATGATATCGGAGCGGAGGCGGCGGGAGAGGCTCAACGAGAGCTTCGAGGCGCTGAGGGGATTGCTTCCTCCGGGATCAAAGGTACATGAGATGAGTTACTATGTTGATTAGCACTTACTTCTTCATTGTATACCTTAACTTGCAACAAACTAAATCCATGTTTGTTTGGAGAAAAACTTGCATATATTCAGCATGAAATATTACACATTATGTACTTCTTTTTGGTTGGTACATTGTGCATTGTGCCATTTTGATCTGTTAATTTACCTTTTTTTACCAGCCATTGGCCCTTGAGAGTTGAGAGATGCATGAATTGTAATGTCACAAACATGTCGCATTTATATTTGGGTTTTTACTCGTACATTTCTCATTGTAGAAAGACAAGGCCACAGTTCTTGGCAAGACACTGGACTACATGAACTTGCTGATAGCTCAAATCTCCGACCTCGAAACGAAGAACAGGAGCCTCGAATCCCAAATTCACCAACGCATCAATGGAAGCTCAACCAGCAGGACAGCAAACGAAGTGCAATGGCTAATAAGTGGCTCGCCGGAGAGAGTACAAGTTCAGGTGAGCAGTGGCGCCGGCGCATCGACGTCGTCGTCGGAGTCCCGCCGTGAGGTGACCATAAGGGTGGTGGCACGGGCGGAGTGCGACCTGTCGGAGCTAGTAGTCCGTGTGATCGCGCTGCTCAAGGAGATGGGCCGTTTCACGGTGGTCTCCGTCGATGCCAGGCAACCAAGCAGCAACAATGGCACTGCTCAGGCCAGCCTAACACTGCGAGCAACGGTATGAATACACTGTCACAATGTCCGTTTCTTGCGTATTTCTACGGCTATATATGCTGGGTATATAGCTCAAGCCAGGGAAAACAATTTAGCCAAAATTTCACCGAAATTTCGGTAATTTAGTTACCCTCCGAAATAAATATCATTCGTTCAAAAAAAATCGGAAATATTTGAATTTGGACAAATTACGTACTACATTCGGCAACATTTGAATTTGGACAAACTTCGTCCAAATTCCAAGCGCCTGTTTGAAAACTCACCGAAATTATAACCGAAATTCCGAATTTTCGGTAATTTCGTTACCCACTAAAATAAATTTCAAAGCAAAATTGTTTTCCCTAGCTCAAGCTTCCTACTTCAGCCCTATTTGACACACACGCGAGATAAGTTTCCCGAAAAATCTCCGTAAAATTGTACCGTCTCGTGCTAAATTCCTGGAGAATTCCTGCGTTCCTGACATGCCCTTACCAACATGCCTTTACCCTTGAAGTGCATGCATGCCTTCCCGACAAGAGATAGGACATGAGGGGCACGAAAATCCAAATTGAGACCGAGAAAACACCAAGCTAAAATCCTTCTTTGTTTCTTGTTTTATCTCCCTCATAGACGACGCGAGATTTGGAGGCTCCAAGCTAGGTCAAAGTCCAGCGGATAAGCTTCACCCCCTTTCGCCTACAGCTCCGCTGTGGGCCCAACAGGAGAAAACTCTACCGGGAAACTTGACTGCCCTCGGCTGACGTCACGGCCGGCTTACAAGTCCAACTCAGCTAGCCCCGGCCGGTTTTTCCATCGAAATTCAAGGGATGGGTTTAGCTGTCTGCACTCTGCAGTGCACAACCACTCTTTTCGTGTTCCTTTCAGGAAAGCTCCACCTGACAACTAGGCAACTAGGTGTCTTGCTCGTCTAAATTTCTTCTCCTCCACAAGAACAAAACGAGAACAAAATGGTAAATCGATTGAATTTACCCTTGTTTTTTTTGTTCCGTAAGCATTTACCAATTAGTATATCTTTACTATTTAAAAATTAGAGTTAGTGGCCGTCCGTTCTCCCTACCCTTTCTAGCGTTAGTTGGATCGACGAGCGAGACACCGACAGCTCAGATCACGTTATTGAGTACGGTTGGTGACCCAACGTGATAGAACTAGGATTTTTTTTTTACCTGTAGTATAACCTGCTGAAGGTTACGATAAAGAAACCGTTTGCGCATTCCCCGTCTCTCGGTGACTGTTTGTAACGATTTCGTGCCCGGGCCGTTACGTTTGAGCTTACGGGTGAATCTTGCCAGCTGATGGGTTTTCAATCTTGTAGGCGGGCGGATTGGATGAGGCGTCGCTGGAGGAAGCTGTGACGAAGGCTGTCGAGGGTTTGGTGACACCGCCGCCGCCGCCGGACGAGCCGTAGCACGTCGGCTTTGACCCGCCCTCGCTCGGTCGGCGATCGGGCCCCGTCTCGTTACTCGCCCGTGCGTACGTACGGCCAATCGATGGATGATGCTTCTTTGAGGGGGGGTAGGTGCATACTTGTAGTTGGAACCAGGCTGACGCTGAAAAGTAGTACAAATTAGGAGTCGCGAGAGCACAAGCGCCATGGATTTTTCCCTCTATGTATTGCTCTGTATTCCTTGAGGATTTTAGGTACTTAATTGTACTTTTGATCTCAGGATGGTCTGGGAGGAGAGAGATAATAATTGTGGAGACAAGGATTAGTACCCTATTGTATGTACTCATGTAGTTGACACGTACTGGGCCGGCCTGGGCCCAGTGACATCGACAGACAGCGTTACAGCCCAGTTGAACTACATCGCTGGGAGGGAGAGATGAAATTTTGTTTGTAAACTGCGCGAGAGATCCATAAATTCTGAACTCGTCACTTTTTTTGTCTATGAATTTGCTACACGCCATCCGGATTTTTTTTTTTGAGAGATCAGTCAAATTTCTTATCATCTAAATTGCTATGTGATGTGCACCAGCAAGCATCTTCCCAGCTCCGGTGACAAATTTATCCCTCTATTTCCCTCTGTAGATACAGATTTCTCAATTTTGTCATCGCCTGCGCGAGAGGGCGAATCTCTTTATCATTGGCACACAAGGTGATGACAAGGTAGGAGGGTACTCGGCCGCGGCACGAGGAGAGGAGGAGGCAGTAGAGGGCCAACTGCTAGGGTTAGGGTTAAAGAGGAGGCATGTGATTATATATTTTCTTTCTAATAGGCGAAGGAAGCCGCGAGCTTCGGGACCATCCACGTCTCCTCTTTTGTGAATTGTTTGATATTGCCTTGAAGTACCGTTTCAGCGGACATCACCCGTAGGATCGTCATCGTGCGGTCGGGACCGAACCCACCGTTCACTCCGCCCAAGTGGGTGCGGCGCCGTTCGATCGCACATTTTCGACGGACAGCCCCAAATCCTAGCCCTTCCCTGCACCGACGCTCCTTCCCTTGCCCTCTCTTTTGCCATCGCCCTCTCCGTCCCCACCCCACGGGCCGCCCTCGCCTCGCCTCCTCTCAGACCGCCACTGCCGCCTCTGCTCTCTTCTTCATCTCTCTTTGCGCGCCGCCTCCTCGCCCCTCCGTTCGCCTTGCCGCCCGGTCATGTTGAACCTGAACCCTCCCTCCCTTCCTTCGCCAAGATCGCCTTGCCACCCTCCTTCCCTAGCCGTGTCCTCCTCCTCTACCGACCCCCTTACAGAGGTCGCCTTCATCCTCGCCTCGCCTCGCCTCGCCTCAGGCCGCTTCATGCGGTTTCTTTGAATGAGGAAATAGGTTTTGAACGGCCGCCGTCCGATTTGGGGATGGTTTTTTGGTGTTGCCGTGGTTACCCTGCCCAAATCTGTGCCATTCCGGTGGGGCTACGCCGGTCTCGACGCTATTGGGGTGAGTTTGGGGATTGGGCAAGCTATTGGTCGCCGGACGGATGTGATATGGTGTCTTGGATCTTGTAGAAATTTGATTAATTTGTATCGGTTGCTTTCATCCATCGGCACAAACTCTATGTTTGAAGCCTTGGATGTACATCTGTTGATGACATAGGTTCTTTTTCTGGTGTTGTCTTAGATGCAATTCATCTGTAATTGTTTGTTCTCTACTGATAGACCAACAAATAAGGAATTTGTTTTTATTCTTGTCTGCTTGGTTCTGCTACCGTATTGGTTATGGCAATCTTACACGACAAGCATTCTCAAAATTGATGTCACCATGGCTAAATGTAGAAGGGCAGGAGGCGAGCCGCACTAGCAACGGTGGGGAGGTGGGTAGCACGAGGGCGACGACTACCACTAAACCTTCCTGTCCTCACAAGTGAGTTTTCTCTCACACTCTCCTTTGTTTCTGTCATTCTTGGCCAATTTGTTTTTTTTGTATGCAGGGAATCGATTTGTGGCTTAGATTTTTTTTTGTCGGCCCTTATGTCGTTGATTCCGCTTCTTCATCCTGCGGTCAAGGTTAGTTCTCTATATGTGTGCTTTCCCATTCTTTGTTTCTTTTAGTTTGGTTCTTCTATACGTTGTTTGTCATTACGGACTATATTATAATTGTTTCCTCTTCTGGATGTCAGGTTTTTAGAGATACTAATTGGTTTTTGCTGCTACCATCGCAAGCCATCTAAGTAGAGCCTGAGGGAGGAGTATTAGCTTTAGAGGCATGCAAAGCCAACAAGTATGATTGCATTATTTGTTTGATATGAAGAGCTCCTGATTTCCTTTGGATTTATATCCTAGGATTCGTTGTTCTCTGTTTTTAGGATAGGAGCATGTTCTGCAGGAACTTCATGCTGGACTTTTAGATGACCCTTCCTCTAGATGGTTCAACACTTCCAATCGGAAAAATTGTAGGTAGACATAAGAGGTTTTGGGTTGTTTGTGAAATTGTGATTACTGCTGTGTTTCCTGCCGGTATCAAACATGTTGCTTCAGGGGTGCTACTATCTTCGCAAACATAAACATGCGAATGAGCTTCATTCTTGAATCCTTTGCAGAGGCCCGCTAAGCTATTTCTAAAGGCAACTCATGTAGCATAGAGAGGGGAGTTTATTATTAGCATGCCTACAACGTGAGTTTGCTCCACCATGTTTTTGTCCTACATGTGCTTTCTCAATGAGTTATTTACATGCATGAAGCTAATGAATTTCAATATAACAGATTACCAGTTTTTTTCAAGTGCACTGTTGAAATTAATTGGAAGGTAATTTCCCAGTTGTTCTGTATTACAGCATCTTATTGCAATTGAATTTTCCAGAAGCTCTATAATGTATGTATGTGAATACTGCAAGTAGTATATGCTAACATACTGTGCTACCATAGATCAGCAGCAATGTTCATCTTTTGTTTTGGGGATTAAGGTGAAGTGAAATTATAAATTGAACTGAAGTGAAAAGGACATAATAGTATATGCTAGCATACTGTACTACAAGTTACATACTAGATTTTTGTCTTATTTTGCTTTATTGCACTCATATTTTGGAAAATATCAAAGAAGGTGCACATAGTATCAAAATAAAGTTTTAGGGATAAAGGTGTCAACAATGATGTACAAGATTTGTGTCATATGGTAATTAAATTATCTAATAGTTTGTTAGATGCTAATTAGCTAATAGGTCATTCTAGACTAATTAATTGATTCCTTTTGCTTCTTAAAAATGTTGAAAGTTATTCATCTGACCTCTTTTTTCTAGGCAGTCAGGAACTCTGTAGTTGGTATTTCTTTGTCTTCGATTGATGGCAAACGGTCTGATATAAAGCATCGTGAAAGTTTTCAAGTATGCTTCAGTGGTGTTTGTTTAGTAGTTTTTAGCTATGTATGTGTTACAATGCTTATGAACTAAGCCAAATCGTGATATAAGCTTTACTTTAATGATTCAGATTATTAGGATGTTGAAATTTTAATGCGTTTCCTTTTGTGTGCTATTCCACAATCACCTGAGCGATCTCATTTTTACACTATGTATTGCTAGATTCCTTATCTTATTTTTGATAAATTTTAGGATGTGATTATTTGTAAGATGGAAGATCAAAAGCTGTGCAAAGTTGGTGTTCTGTGTGCAACCAATATTAAAATTGTTCCTCATTTGTCTGGACCCACCACGGTGACTCTTCCATAAAACCCTCTCTTCGTCTCTCATTTTCCATCAATTTGGGGTTTAATTTCTTCATCCTTGCGTCGTGTGCTCTGGACCTTGCGTCCATCTGAAGTACGTCCTAAACCAACAAAATTCGACAATTGTAGATGTTTGTCTCAGAATCAATCCAACTAGATCCCAAATGACATGATGTTGATCCGGTCCTTCATCGATTTATCAGCTGGAGACATGTCTCTTCACTATTATTGTGTTACTTGATTTTCTGGTTGGCTACTGAACCTTGGAGTTAGTGAGTTAAGAGTGTGTATGCACATAATTTCGAGTCAACTAAAGGATATCTATGTTTGTCATGACTGTTCATGTGCTTCCAACCTATCAGTGTCAGAGTACATGAATAGCTTCTTCATTTGCATATGTTGACAATCTTCTAGCTACTGTTCCAGTAAGCCTGCTCCTATTTCTTTCTTTGTTCCAGTCAGCATGTTATGATGTGACCAGTCAAGCACATACTAGGGTTGCTTCCTTAGTTTCAGTTTTGCCCGGAGGATGAAGTGGGGTTTGGTGAGTCATTCATTTGAGAAATTTGGTTGGTGCGGGGACTGTTTTATATCCTACAAGAATATGATGGATCTAATATGTTGGTCGTATTTAGGATGGTGTACTGAAGTTTGCTGTGTGCAACTGAATATGTACCCATGTCTGCATGTTGTACAACAATACCGTCATGTGTAACTTGAGGTTATAGATATCATTACATCAATTGTGCTGCGTCTTTAGAGACTTAGTCTGCATTTCGGAGTCATATTACTACAGATAGATCAGAGCCTGGTTTCTAATTTTATTAAAGGCACAATTATGTCCTTTTCACTTCAGTTCACTTTATAACTATGAAGGTGCACATTGGAAATTTTGTAGATGCCACATTACATTTAGCCATGTTCTATTTTGTAGGTTTGATGATCATAGGCAGTATCTGTTGATATTTCAGCCACACAAATTTGCTTGAGTTTAATGCACTCAAATTGATTAGTTCCTTCGTCGTATTTTTTAGCTGAATATGTTCACGACGAAGTCTCTTTCATAGATTGCTTCATGAATTCCTTCAAGGTATTGTAGCCCTATTGTCAGAAGTAAAGATAACCTTTCGTCACAAAGGATTGCACGGGCGTGGCGTAGCTCGCCTTACCCATCTAGTAGCATTGATAAGGAGAGAGCTGGTCCCAAATTTGGCAGATTTGTTAAAAGAAGTCAGTCTACTGTTGCATAGACATGGACAGTCACTTTTGTCTATCAGTTTAAAATTTACCCATTCGGATCCTTCATGAGTGATTCTATGGGGGAAGAAGAGCAAAAAAAATTCATGAATGTGGAAGCTAATGTATAAATTACAACTGAATGTGAGACTGACAAGTGGAGCCGGATGCCAGGTGTTTGTGATATATGGATGATATTTTTCCAGTGGGGTTATCTTTGTGATGGTACTCGTGCATGTCATGAATGGCAAATAGCATTTCATTGGGAACTCTGAAATTCCGAAAAGATAGGAATTGCCCAACGGGTGGCTACTATCTAGCTAGTGTGGCATCCAAGGTTGTCAAAATCTTGATTCTAGTCATACAATCCTGCGCTTCTATGACCCAGATTGACTAAACCGATCTGATCATATGGTAGAATCTTAATATTATTACGATTCTAATAAAAAAAATTGTATGATCGTAATCAAAATTTTCATACGATCCTACCCAATTCTAGTGATCTATTATAAATAATTATTTACACATGTCCCTTTCATTGTAAACTTTTACTTTTTATTTCTTCATGTCCATTATAATTTGCATAAATAAGAAACGATCTTTACTTTGCATTACATTTTAGTAAATAAAAATTCTAAAAGTATATTTTTAAAAATATAGAAGTGTTAAAATACAAAGTAGATTTTTAGAAGGAAAAAAGTCTATTTTCCAACCTCGAACTTTTCTAAAGTCTAGAAAACAACCTTGAAGTCAAAACCCAGACGACACAGGACCTCCACGTTTGCAAACCAGACAAATTACCCCCCGTGCCGATTCACCGTAGTTTTGTGCTGACGTGGAGGTCCACTTGGCATCCTAACACGTGGTTGTGTATAAGACACGGGCGGCCCAACCTTTCCCCTTCGCGCAAGGTGTTTGTGGAAGAGGAAATCCCCTTTGTCCCGAGAAACCCTAGGTAGACAAATTGCGTCGGTGCGGTGCATGGCAACCTCCGGACCTCAAGCACGTCGTGTCAATCAATTGATTCCTCAGTGGTCGGCGTCGGCGATGGGAAGTTTTCCTCCCCGGTAAGGTATAGGCAGGGTCCGCTTGATTATGAGTCAGTCGTCCGTTGCAATTGCGGGCAAAAGTTAGTTAGTTGGGTCTCTTGGAGTGACGCGAACCCTAGGAGGAGGTACTTTACCTGCGCGAAGGCTCGGGTGAGTGTTCTTGTGGTCGGCGTAGTGTGTTCTTTTGGTCGTCCTGTTCTGTGGTCGGTGTTCTTGTGTTCTTATGCAGGTTGTTTGATTTCTTCTCAATTTTGGGCATATGCTTATGTTTGTGTAGGTTGGTGGTTGTAATTTTTGGAGATTGTATGATTCAGAAGCCAGTGATTTTGTTAACCAGAACTTGTTGGATTTGTGCAACTGTGTAAGGTATTTGAGGAAGGAAAACAAGGAATTGAAGGCCTCGGCTAGCGATGAATAGGCCAAGGAAGAGGCGTGTGATGAACTGAGGAGATTGCTGGTTGCAAAATCAGAGGAGTGTGCTGAGTTAAGGAGAATTGTGGTCCAAAATGAGGCTGCAATTGTTCATCTTAATGATAGGGTCAAAATGGTAGAAAATGATAGAATGCTGATTGTAACGACCCAACTCTAGGGCACCCGAGAGGTCCTCCAAGACCTACTGGAAAGTCCATCAGGACCTCCCAGGAGGTCCACAAAGGATCTCTCGGCCAGTCCACCCAGAGCCTCCCAGGAGATCTAGCAGGACCTCTTGGAGGTCCAGGAGAACATGACCCGAGAGAGAGTCTTGGAGCCAGGGAGCACCCACGGCCTGTCACGACCACAGTCTGGGAAAAACAAGGAGGTCTGAGGACATCCCAAGACCACCCACGACCCTCCAGAGGAGGTCGTGGAGGTCCGAGACCCCCTCAGAGCCTCACACGTTCATCCCATTGTGAGGACATGAAGGTCCGTGCTTGCTCCAGGGTTCCCTGTGAATCCCGAGCTAGTCCCAAGAATCATGGCTAGCTCTTCACAGAAATAATACAATGGTGGTAACATCCAGAACATACTTTTATTTAATCAAAATATTTACAGAGTTGTTACACAGTGGCCTTGGGCCCAACACATATACAAAAGAGCAAAAGAACAAAAGATCACAAGGTCCATCAGCACGCCACAGGTAGCTGACTGGAAGGCACAACCTATTCGCTTTGATCTTCTTCACTGCCAAGGTCTTCTCCTAGCAAAGATTGTAATGAGCAAGAGTGAGCACAACAACCGTGTTTCGCAAGTTACACCCGTGGATTAGCGTAATGACATGCATATATGGATAATCAAAAGATGGCATATTATGGTTAATTTGCACAAAGCCAATTTTCTTTCAACTACCATTACTAAGTTCCAAAGGTGTCTTTAAATAGATAAAATTCATTTTATCAAAGCAATTTTTCAGATGGATAACATTCATCAACAAATTGGTGAAGGATACCCCTCGACAAAGGGCTCCGCCCAAACCCATGGGATAGCAATCCCAAAACAGATTTGAAAACATTTCGAAATCCCAAAATCAACATCTAACTCGAGTAGCCTTTGCCAAGATGTCCATGACCGTGGACACGGCTATTCAATAGATTTAACTCGCAGAGGTTGTACACTTTACCCACATGACATGATTTCTCTAGTTTATCCCAAGATCCGTCAATGCCACCTCTCACTACCAAAGGTAAGAGGTCTAGAACTCATGACAAGGCCTTTACAAGGCATTGCTCCACCACAGCCTTTCCTTGCTAAGGTTTCACCCCCCTTATGGACAACAATCCAGCGGGAAGCCCCCTCTTGCACCAGTGGGAATATTAGGTCATAAAGGACCATCAGTCTTACAAGACCTCCCACACCTCCAATGGAGCAGCATATGGTGAAGTTTTACAAATTACTCAGCCAGGTCCCACGCCCCATTCTGGAGACATGTGGTTGCACGATTGTGGCATAGCCCATTATAGGCTTGGCATTGGTCGCTCAAAGACCGGTCCTCACATGACTAGGGCGACTTTCACAAACCCCTGGACCTCCACCTTTACCAGGATAGAGTCCGTACACAAATATTGCACCAGCCAATCTAACCAATTCGCCCCAGTCCCAATCCATTTTCAATTTTCCTTGCTTCCCCAGCAACATTTTCATCCTTCCATGACAACCCAATGTCATGGTAAAAATATTTTAAGCAATATTTGGTTATGTTGGTAAAGATTTCCCCAAATCAATACTTTTGGGTCTAAGCTTAACTAAGCACGAGTTTTTCAATGATCTTGGCTCACACTACTGCATGATCCAAGTTTGATCTAAAGGTGACAATGAGTTTAGTCCAAAGTCAACAGTGGCCATACAAAGGAAGTAGACATAACTATGGATTTAAAACAGGTAGTGAACTAACTTGGTAGAAATAGGCATGCATTAAACTTTGAAACTGAACATAAATAAATTGAGTTATTGGGTGCAATATGATCAAGAGTGCAACTTGCCTTGCTCACTGTCCTGAGAATCTTCCTCTTCTGTGCACTCGAGACTCCTTGGAGTCTTCGCGATCTACACGTATGAAAGAGCAAATTCAAAGAAGGTTCAAATAAAAATCCAACTGAGATTAACAAGAACATCAAAAGAATCTCAGAGGAAGTCCAAAACTTAACCAACAGGGGAGGCCTTAAATTTTAAAATAGGTTCTTATAGAAGAGGTCTAAGCTTACCAGAGGAGGGTGGTATTTAGCAAAAGACCCCAAGGGTGTGACCTAAGCAAAGAGGCAAAGAGGTCTGAGCAATGGTTCTTGCAAGAAGGTCCAGAGAGGAGGTCCTCACACAAGGTCCATAGAAATCCAAAAGAAGTCCACAAAAGGAGGTCTGTGAAGGATACGACCATTTCAAAGGCAAATGATGAACACAAAAGTGGAGCAGACCACCAAAGGAACTTACGTGTACAAGGAGTAATGGAGGAAGGAAGGTCGGAGAGCCAAGTCTTCCCCGAAAGCCACCGAACGAGAGCCAAGATAACAGAGTGTGGAGAAAGGTGATGTGGTAGAATTTCTTGGTCTAATTGTAATCACAATGGTGAAGAAAACTAGAAATATACGTGTCAAGGATAAGTATAGAAATGGGTCAAAGGTAGGTAGTGGCAGGGCAGGTGTCACTACCATTCTGGGCAAAAGGTACGAGGAAGGACAATGTACGTTGCTATGGGAAGGAACAAAGAAAAATGTCAGGGTACGGTTAAGTGACCCAATTCAGTAAAACACCACGATATGGATGCATTTAATGTGACAAGACACGCATTAAATGCTCAATATAATAACGTATGAGGAAATGAGAATGATTAAGACCGGCAGGTGGGGTCAGCCAATTTAGAAACAGTCGGGTCAAAAGGGGAGGTCTTGCCCCCGCAGGAGAGGTCCTCGAGGAGGTCTGGGGCTAAGAGGTCCTGATATACATAAAGGAGGTCCGAACATGAGGAGGTCCAAATACACATGGAGAAGGTCCACGTGACTAAGGTTCGGACAATCAGGACTTCATCAAAGGAGGTCCTGCGGCTCAAGGAGGTCTGAAGGTTGAGGAGGTCCAGACATACAAGGGAGGTCTGGACATAGGGAGGTCCTGACGGTCAGGATCAACAAAGGAGATCCTGACGGTTAGGATCTCATCAAGGGAGGTCTGGCGAGAAAGTCCAGGCCAAGTTAAAAGGCCACGGAGAGGTCTTGGACATGAGGTCCAGAGAACTACAAAGAGATCCCGTGGTTGGGATTAAAGGGAGTTGAGGTCAGGCGGTTGGATCTCCGAGAGGAGGTCCAACAGCCCAAGATCAAACGCAGGGAGGTCTGGGCCTTTGGATCGGAAGTGAGGAGAGGTCCAAACAGTTAGATTCAAAACAAAGGGGAGGTCCACAGAGGGACATAACGCACGGGAGGTCGGACCTTGGATTGGAGATAGGAAGAGGTCTCGACCACCGGATCAAATGAAAGAGAGGTCCAAGGAAGATATCCACAATGGTGGTCCAACAGAGTTCGCAAGGATCAAGGCAACCCTAGGGAGGTCCTTTCGCCAAGAAGAAACGCCAAGGGTTCAAATGAACTCGAGAGTCAAGGCACACATAAGAGGTCCTTTGGAATGCATGGAGGTCCGAATGAAAAGAGGTCAGGCATTGGGAAGTGCCCAGCAACTGTGGTCCCGACTTAAGAGAAGTCTCGAAGTAAAAGAGGTCTAAACCCAAAGAGATTCAAACCAACAAAGAGGTCTAAAGTGACCAAACTCAAAGGAAAGGCACGGACGTAAGAATACGCCCAGTGAGAAAAGGTTCAAGCCTCAGGGAGGTCTAACCTTAAGAACCCCCGGGAAGGTCTAGGCCATAGAGAGGGTCTAAACCTACATAGCCCGAAAAAGATAAATCAAGGGAGGATCTCGCCAAGCATACCAGAAGAGATACCAACAACTCAAACCTCTCCAATGTAACCAAACTTGAATTCTCATTAAAGTAAATAGTTTTAATTTATTTTACACATTTTAAAAAGGATTTAGAAAATCGAATGTTACAAACCTACCCCCTTAAAAGAATCTCGACCACGAGATTCAATCGTAATCAAGAGGTAGGGATAGTTAGTCTTGAGGTCTTCTTCTTTTTCCCATGTAGCTTCACTTTTCGGATGATGACTCCAATTGCACCTTGTATGACTTGATAATTTCGCTCACGTAACTCGCTCTGCAACATCCAGATTTTAATTGGTCGCTCCACATATGTAAGGTCTTCCTGTAAGTCTATGTCCTCCACTAATGTGTGGTCTTCAGGAAACCGCAGGCACTTCCTTAATTGTGATACATGAAAAATGTTGTGCACTGCCGACAAGGATTCTGGAAGTTCCAGTTTATAAGCTACTTCACCTTGTCTTGCTAAAATCTTGTATGGTTCTACATATCTTGGTGCTAATTTTCCTCTTATCCGAAATCTTCTAACTCCCCGGATGGGTGTTACTCTGAGGTAGACAAAGTCTCCAACCTCAAAAGATAGATCTCACGCTTTGGTGTCAAGATAGCTCTTTTGTCGGATCGAGCCACTCTCACCGCTCCTTTATTAATTTCACCTTGTTCTCTGATCTTTGATCGTGTCCGCCCATAAAGTTGATGCTCTCCAACTTCATCCCAGAGGAGAGGTGTTCTACAAGGCCTACCATACAAAGCCTCAAATGGGGACATTTGTAAGCTAGTTTGATAGCTATTATTGTAAGAGAATTCGGCATAGGGTAAGTTCTTGTCCCAGCTTCTCCCAAAATCCAGGGCACATGCCCTGAGCATATCTTCCAAGATTTGGTTCACTCTTTCCGTTTGCCCATCCGTTTGAGGATGATAAGCCGTACTAAAGTTGAGTTTAGTACCTAAGGCTTCATGCAAACTTTGCCAAAACCTTGAGGTGAATTGAGATCCTCTATCTGACACTATTCTTTTGGGCACTCCATGTAAACAAACAATTCTGGCCATGTACAAATCTGCCAAGATATTACTAGTATAGGTGCTCTTAACTGGTATGAAATGTGCTACTTTGGTTAACCTATCAACCACCACCCATATGGAGTCATACCCAGATTGGGTCCTGGGCAATCCAGTAATAAAGTCCATGCCCACTTGCTCCCATTTCCATTCGGGTATTGGCAAGGGTTGTAGCAAACCGGCTGGTTTTTGGTGTAGGGCCTTAACTCTCATACACACATCACATTGGGCTGCATACTTAGCCACATCTTACTTCATGCTGGTCCACCAGTATCTCTCCTTAAGGTCTTGATACATTTTGATGCTGCCTGGGTGGATAGAATATGGTGATCCGTGTGCTTCCACCAAAATGAGCTGCTTAATCTCTTGGTTGTTTGGCACACAAACTCGGCTACCAAACCATACCACTCCCTGTTCATCCTCAAAGAAATCTGGGGCTTTACCCCTTCTCATGTTTTTCTTGATTTCTTGGATGTCTTCATCTCTTTCTTGTTGTTCCTTAATGTGATCCAGGACAGTTGGATGTACCTCCAAGGTGTTCACATATCCTTGCTCCACTATCTCCAAGTTGAGGTACTTCAATTCTTCATAAAGTGTTGGTTGTTGTTCTTGAACCAGTAAGGTATTGCAATAGCCTCTTCGGCTTAAAGCATCTGTCACTATGTTGGCTTTGCCTGGGTGATAGTGTATCCTAAGGTCATAGTCTTTAATTAGTTCTAACCACCTCCTTTGTCTCAAGTTAAGCTCTGGTTGTGTGAAGATGTATTTCAGGCTTTTGTGGTCTGTGTATATCTCACAACGGTTGCCAATAAGGTAATGTCGCCAGATTTTCAAAGCATGCACAATGGCTGCTAGTTCCAAATCATGTGTTGGGTAGTTCTCTTCATGAGGTCTCAAATTGCCTAGATGCATATGCCACTACTCTACTATCTTGCATTAGCACACATCCTGACCTTGATGGGAGGCATCACAAAATACCTCAAAATCTTTTTGGATGTCCAGGAGGATCAATACAGGAGCTGTGATAAGTTTTTCCTTCAATCTCTGAAAGCTTTGTTCACAGGTTTCAGTCCATTCAAACCTCTTTTCCTTTTTCAAAAGTTGAGTAAGAGATCTAGCAATCTTGGAAAAGCCTTCAATAAATCTTCTATAATAGCCAGCTAGACCAAGAAAGCTTCTTACCTCAGTCACTGTCTTAGGATGTCTCCATTCTAGGACAGCTTCCACCTTTGAGGGGTCTACAGCTACTCCTTTGGCTAAAATGATATGACCAAGGAAGGCTACTTGACTTAGCCAAAACTCACATTTACTAAACTTGGCATAGAGCTGCTGCTCTCTAAGTCTTCCCAACACAATTCTAAGGTGGTCTTCATGTTCTGCTTCACTTTTAGAATAGATGAGAATATCATCAATAAACACCACCACAAACTTGTCAAGGAAGTCCATGAATACTTTATTCATCATGCTCATGAAGTAAGTCAGCATTTGTCATCCAAATGACATCACCGTGAACTCATATAGTCCATACCTTGTGGTAAAAGCAGTTTTGGGAATGTCCTCCGCCCGATTTTAAGTTGATGATAACCAGACCTTAGGTCAATTTTGGAGAACACACTTGCCCCCTTTAGTTGGTCAAAGAGGTCATCTACCCTTGGCAATGGATATTTGTTCTTAATGGTGACCTCATTAAGTGATCTATAGTCTACACACAACCTCAAAGCATCTTGTCTTTCTTTTTGACAAATAGCATGTGTGCTCCCCATGGTGAAGAGCTTGGTCTAATAAATCCTTTATCCTTTAGTTCTTGGATCTGCTTCTTTAACTCCACCAATTCGCTTCTGAGCATCCTCAGAAGGTCTCTTTGATATAGGTGCAGTCCTAGGGACCAAATCAATTAGAAATGACACGTCCCTATCAGGTGGCATACCAGGGAGTTCCTCAGGGAACACGTCTAAGTAATCCTTGACCACTGGGAGGTTTTCCAGTTTCACCCCTTCCTTTACATGGGTGAGACAAGGTCCTGTCTTAAGGGAGGTCTTCGGCTTGAACTCCACTCGTTTTCCTTGTTCATTGGTAAGTGTTATAGACTTAGTAGCACAATCGATCTGCCCTTTATTCTTAGCCAACCAGTTCATTCCAAGGATCACATCCAACCCTTGAGTTGGCAAAACTATCAGGTCTACATGAAATAGAACTCCAGAGATTTCTAAGGTGAGATTTGGGCAGAGGGTATTAGTCCTCATATCTATGCCCGGAACATGTATTAGCATAGGGTTAACCAAAGGGATTATAGCTAACCCACACTTCCCCAAAAATTTGCTTGAAACAAAAGAATGGGAAGCCCCCGAGTCAAATAAAACTGAAGCTGGTACAGAATTCACAAGAAACGTACCGAGGACAACATCGGGTGCATCATGCGCCTCTTTAGCCGTGACATGTGTGACACGGCCCTTAATAACTTTAGCTGCTGGCTTCACACTTGAGGCACTACCTTGGGCCGACACCCCTTGTTCTGCTCGGCCTGGGGCAGAGACTTGTTGCTTCTTTGGGCACCTACTGGCATAGTGCCCAATCTCATTGCAAAGAAACAAGTCACTCCAAATGAGGAGGTCATGGAGGGTTTTTTGAAATTGACCCCGAAGAGGTCCTGTGGTAGCTCGATTTGCTTGCACGTTGCTCGACCAGATGCCCTTGAGGAGGAGGTCCGTGAGGACTTGTGGAGGTCTGGGTGCGGGCGGTCCTAGCCTTAGGAAATCCTCCCGGTTAAACCTCTCAGACTTTTCTCCTCTTCGCCCTCCATCTTTTGGAGCTTATCCTCTTGTCGGATGGCTTTGCTCACAAGTTTTGGAAGTCAAGATGTTCTCGGGAAACAAGGTGAACTGAAATGTCATCATTCAACCCTTCCAAAAGTGTTCTTGCTTGCTTTCATCAAGAGCAACATCCTGGAGCATATCTTGCTAGTTGGTTGAACTTATGCATATATTCATTGACAAGGCTGTCGCCTTGCTTCAAGGTGTGAAATTGTCCTCTTTAATGACATCATACCCAGGCGGGAGATGAGCACGATGAAAGGCTCGCTTGAACTCATCCCATGTGATGGCTCGAGGATCAAGATGAGATTGACTAAATTGTCCCACCACTCGGTAAGTCGCCCACCGAAATGGGTGAGAAGCAAAGAGCACTCGTTCATGATTTGTACACTGCACCATGTCTAATTTTCTGCCCACTGCCCTTAACCAATAAATCGGCTTCCATTGGCTCAAGATCGCTTGAGAATGTTGGAGGGCGAGCCTCATGAATTCTGCAATGCTAGACCTCGGAGGAGGTGGAACTTGGGCTTGAGGTTGGGCAGCTGCTGTGGCCTGCAGAGACTGGGTGTTGGCCATGGACTGTGAAAGCAGGTTTATTAAGTGAGCTTGATTGGCCATTATTTGAGTCCAAGTAGGACCTTCAACTGGAGGTGGGGGTGGTTGGGGTGTTGGCTGCCCTTGCTCACCCTCAACTCCTCTATTCTGATTGGTCCACATAGCAGGGTTCTCAGCCTCTTCCTCAGCTTGCCGTCCATGATGACTCGAACTGCCACTGTCGTTTCTAGAGGTGGCCATAATGTCCAAGCACCAGGGCTGAGAGAAAAGAAGAGAAAGGCTAAGGAAAAGCTAACAGAATCCAATCACTCAAAGATAAGAGATCCAAAGCAAAGAAAAAAAGAAGGAGAACCTTTTCAAGGTTATAATAACCAAGCATCATGCTACACGTGTCTTACCTTTTTGAGGGAGATCCTAAGCTCCAGACCTAACTCAAAAGACCTCTAATAGAAGTTGCACAGACAAGGAGGTCCATTTAACACTTTAAATGGGTGTGTAGAGAGAAACAAGATAAGATGAGGTTAAGGTAAGGAAGAGAACCAGAAGATAGATAAGAGTGAAAAGATGACCTGTAAGAAAGAACACTTTATTCTTCTTTTATTATAAAAATAAATTTTGAAATTCTACAACCATTCTACTAGGTCATGACTTACGGTCAGATGCTCGATACCACTCTTGTAACGACCCAACTCTAGGGCACCCGAGAGGTCCTCCAAGACCCTTGGAAAGTCCATCAGACCTCCCAGAGGTCCACAAAGGACCTCGGCCGGCCCACCCAGAGCCTCCCAGAGATCTAGCAGACCTCCTGGAGGTCTAGGAGAACATGACCCGAGAGAGTCTCGAGCTGGAGCACCCACGGCTGTCACGACCACAGCTGGGAAAACGAGGAGGTCTGAGGACATCCCAAGACCACCCACGACCCTCCAGAGGAGGTCGTGGAGGTCCGAGACCCCCTCAGAGCCTCACACGTTCATCCCATTGTGAGGACATGAAGGTCCGTGCTTGCTCCAGGGTTCCCTGTGAATCCCGAGCTAGTCCCAAGGATCATGGCTAGCTCTTCACAGAAATAATACAATGGTGGTAACATCCAGAACATACTTTTATTTAAGCAAAATATTTACAGAGTTGTTACACAGTGGCCTTGGGCCCAACACATATACAAAAGAGCAAAAGAACAAAAGATCACAGGGTCCATCAGACGCCACAGGCAAATGACCGAAGGCACAACCTATTCGCTTTGATCTTCTTCACCGCCAAGGTCTTCTCCCGCAAAGATTGTAATGAGCAAGAGTGAGCACAACAACCGTGTTTCGCAAGTTACACCCGTGGATTAGCAGAATGACATGCATATATGGATAATCAAAAGATGGCATATTATGGTTAATTTGCACAAAGCCAATTTTCTTTCAACTACCATTACTAAGTTCCAAAGCAGGTCTTTAAATAGATAAAATTCATTTTATCAAAGCAATTTTTCAGATGGATAACATTCATCAACAAATTGGTGAAGGATACCCTCCTGACAACAGGCTCCCTGCCCAAACCCATGGGATAGCAATCCCAAAACAGATTTGAAAACATTTCTAGAAATCCCAAAATCAACATCTAACTCTGAGTAGCCTTTGCCAGCACGTCCATGACCGTGGACACGGCTATTCGAATAGATTTAACTCTGCAGAGGTTGTACACTTTATCCACATGACATGATTTCTCTAGTTTATCCGACATCCGTCAATGCCACCTCTCACTACCAAAGGTAAGAGGTCTAGAGCTCATGACAAGGCCTTTACAAGGCATTGCTCCACCACAGCCTTTCCTTGCTAAGGTTTCACCCCCTATGGACAAAGAATCCAAATGAAGCCCCTCTTGCACCAAAGGGGAACAGTAGGTCATAAAGGACCATCAGTCTTACAAGACCTCCCACACCTCCAATGGAGCAGCATATGGTGAAGTTTTGCAAATTACTCAGCCAGGTCCCACGCCCCATTCTGGAGACATGTGGTTGCACGATTGTGGCATAGCCCATTATAGGCTTGGCATTGGTCGCTCAAAGACCGGTCCTCACATGACTAGGGCGACTTTCACAAACCCTGGACCTCCACCTTTACCAGATAGAGTCCGGTGCACAAACATTGCACCAAACCAATCTAACCAATTTGCCCCTCCCAATCCATTTTCAATTTTCCTTGCTTCCCAAAGAATATTTTCATCCTTCCATGACAACCCAATGTCATGGTAAAAATATTTTAAGCAATATTTGGTTATGTTGGTAAAGATTTCCCCAAATCAATACTTTTGGGTCTAAGCTTAACTAAGCACGAGTTTTTCAATGATCTTGGCTCACACTACTGCATGATCCAAGTTTGATCTAAAGGTGACAATGAGTTTAGTCCAAAGTCAACAGTAGCCATACAAAGGAAGTAGGCATAACTATGGATTTAAAACAGGTAGTGAACTAACTTGGTAGAAATAGGCATGCATTAAACTTTGAAACTGAACATAAATAAATTGAGTTATTGGGTGCAATATGATCAAGAGTGCAACTTGCCTTGCTCACTGTCCTGAGAATCTTCCTCTTCTGTGCACTCAGACTCCTTGGAGTCTTCGCGATCTACACGTATGAAAGAGCAAATTCAAAGAAGGTTCAAATAAAAATCCAACTGAGATTAACAAGAACATCAAAAGAATCTCAGAGGAAGTCCAAAACTTAACCAACAGGGGAGGCCTTAAATTTTAAAATAGGTTCTTATAGAAGAGGTCTAAGCTTACCAGAGGAGGGTGGTATTTAGCAAAAGACCCCAAGGGTGTGACCTAAGCAGTAGGCAAAGAGGTCCTGAGCAATGGTTCTTGCGCAAGGTCCAGAGAGGAGGTCCTCACACAAGGTCCACAGAATCCAAAAGAAGTCCACAAAAGGAGGTCTGTGAAGGATACGACCACCAAAGTCTTGATGATGAACACAAAAGTGGAGCAGACCACCAAAGGAACTTACTGTACAAGGAGTAATGGAGGAAGGGAAGGTCGGAGAGCCAAGTCTTCCCTGGAAAGCCACTGAACGAGAGCCAAGATAACAGAGTGTGGAGAAAGGTGATGTGGTAGAATTTCTTGGTCTAATTGTAATCACAATGGTGAAGAAAACTAGAAATATACGTGTCAAGGATAAGTATAGAAATGGGTCAAAGGTAGGTAGTGGCAGGGTAGGGCGGTGTCACTACCATTTTGGGCAAAAGGTACGAGGAAGGACAATGTACGTTGCTATGGGAAGGAACAAAGAAAATGTCGTGGTACGGTTAAGTGACCCAATTCAGTAAAACACCACGATATGGATGCATTTAATGTGACAAGACACGCATTAAATGCTCAATATAATAACGTGGCGGAGGAAATGAGAATGATTAAGACTGGCAGGTGGGGCCAGTCAATTTAGAAACAGTCGGGTCAAAAGGGGAGGTCTTGCCCCCGCAGGAGAGGTCCTCGAGGAGGTCTGGGGCTAAGAGGTCCTGATATACATAAAGGAGGTCCGAACATGAGGAGGTCCAAATACACATGGAGAAGGTCCACGTGACTAAGGTTCGGACAACCAGGACTTCATCAAAGGAGGTCCTGCGGCTCAAGGAGGTCTGAAGGTTGAGGAGGTCCAGACATACAGGGGAGGTCTGGACATGGGGAGGTCCTGACGGTCAGAATCAACAAAGGAGATCCTGACGGTTAGGATCTCATCAAGGGAGGTCTGGCGAGAAAGTCCAGGGCCAAGTTAAAAGGCCACGGAGAGGTCTTGGACATGAGGTCCAGAGAACTACAAAGAGATCCCGTGGTTGGGATTAAAGGCAGGTTGAGGTCCGGGCAGTTGGATCTCCGAGAGGAAAGTCCAACAGCCAAGATCAAACGTGCAGGGGAGGTCTGGGCCTTTGGATCGGAAGTGAGGAGAGGTCCAAACCGTTAGATTCAAAACAAAAGGGGAGGTCCACAGAGGGACATAACGCACGGGGAGGTCTGGACCTTTGGATTGGAGATAGGAAGAGGACTGGACCACCAGATCAAATGAAAGAGAGGTCCAAGGGAAGATATCCACAACAGGTGGTCCAACAGGAGTTCGCAAGGATCAAGGCAACCCTAGGGAGGTCCTTTCAGCCAAGAAGAAACGCCAAGGGTTCAAATGAACTCGAGAGTCAAGGCACACATAAGAGGTCCTTTGGAATGTATGGAGGTCCGAATGAAAAGAGGTCAGGCATTGGGAAGTGCCCAGCAACTGTGGTCCCGACTTAAGAGAAGTCTCGAATGTAAAAGAGGTCTAAACTCAAAGAGATTCAAACCAACAAAGAGGTCTAAAGTGACCAAACTCAAAGGAAAGGCAGGACGTAAGAATACGCCCAGGTGAGAAAAGGTTCAAGCCTCAAGGGAGGTCTAACCTTAAGAACCCCTGGGAAGGTCTAGGCCACAGAGAGGGTCTAAACCTACATAGCCCGAAAAAGATAAACTGAAGGGAGGATCTGCCAAGCATACCAGGAAGAGATACCAACAACTCAAACCTCTCCAACAGAACCAAACTTGAATTCTCATTAAAGTAAATAGTTTTAATTTATTTTACACATTTTAAAAAGGATTTAGAAAATCAGAATGTTACACTGATCATCTCAGTGTTTGCATGTACTCTCTTTGTTGTAGTTGGCATCATGTTCTGATAGTAATGTTGTTAGTTTGTTGATGTAAGTTGTGAAACTGAATACTCACTGGAATGGAAATATCATTTTGGATTGCTTGTCAGCATCATCTTTCACAGATCACTTGAATGGGAAACATTTCAAGTAACATACTGCAAACACATTCCTATGATTGCCAGTACACACACATTGCCATTACCAGTACAGACAAGTAACAGACAAGTTCACTAATGCAAGTACAGACAACTAACAGATAAGTTCACTACCATTGCCAGTACAAACAAGTTCACATACTGCATAAGCATAAGTTCACAGCCGGTTACAGACAAGTTGAAAATGCATAAGTTCACATCAAATACACACACATTGTCAGTACGGACTTTCACTGCTTGTTGTCGTTCACATCACTGGTGGACATCAGGAGCTTCGGCAGAGTTGTGGACCTCTTTTTTGGAGGTTTCTTCCTTGGTGGCTCTTTAGTACTGACATTAGCTGAAGCATGACCAGAGGAGAGTTGAATTGTGGCACATGAACTAGCCTGAGAAGTAGGGACAGTAGCCTCTAGCCTTATAGATGTAGAACCACCTTTTGATGTTGGCATACTAGCCTTAGCAGATGAATTGATGATCATTTCATTTGGCACACCAGACTACAACAAGACATGAATAATGCTAAGTCTTAGAATTGAGTAGGGTCAAATATATATAGTAAACTTGAAGATGCTTACATGTTGGATTGTAGTTGCAGAATTTTGTGAGTACAGAACCCCAGTGCACTTCGTCTTGCCCTTTGAGTTGGCAGGTAGGCTTGCCTTTTTTTTACCAACACTTGCAGAGCTCTGTTGTGATCCTTGCATCATTACCTGAGGACAGTATACAATATTAGTAGAAGATATGTTCTGGTGCATTAGTGAAGCAAGAGTGACACATTACCATGGTAGATGGTGCTGCAGGAGGGACATCTTCTGGTACAACTCTTGCACTTGTATTAGATGCACCCAATGTTTCTTTCCTCTTTGAGCAAGAAGATATGTTGTGGCTTGTCCTTTTGCAAAATCTGCACCTAATGATAGTTCCCACTTTTGAGACTCTTGTGGCCTTGGGCTTCTCATGAGGCTCTCTTTTCCTTTCCTTCTTTGGACTGCCTAGCATCCTAACATATTTTGGTGCTTGTGGTTGTGGCCTCTCAGATGTGGGCCAACTATGCATACCCTCCATAGGCTCTAGGCAGTGCTCATATATCTTCTTGGACTCATCAACTGAGTAACAGGAGGCTATGTAATCATCTAGCTTGTTGGTGTTGTAGTATATGCATGATATGGCATGACAACACGACAATCCTGATAATTGCCAGTATATATAAGAGCATGTTTTGTTTTGAAGGTTTACTGTAAATCTGTGATCACGATGCTTGACTTCAAATGAATCCTTTCCATTGAATATTGCATGGCAATACCCTGATTCATTTATATATGCATTGAGTTTCTTCAAAATGTTGGGGGCATATGATGCCCTGCCACTTGTCTACCTTTGTTATATTCAATTGGATTCTAACCATGACCTTACACCTAATGGCCTCTAGCATACTAATTATTGGCAGAAACCTTGCCTTAACTATCCATTTGTTGAAAGATTCACACATGTTGTTATCCACAGAATCATAGTTAGAACCTAACCTGAACCAAGCCTTGCTCTAATGGTGTGGGTAAGTGTTCATCAACGCCTGAGCCCCTTAACGCATGCTTTGGGCCAATTTTGCCCTGGCCAGGTTGAAAAGGCTTATGCAGGGTGCCTTGGCACATCTCCAGAACTTTTTCTGCCACTCCCTATCCTTGAATTTCTTCCTCCAATTGGCATATATATGTCTAGCACAATTCCTGTTCTCAGCATTAGGGGCCCATGTTTCAACAACATTCAAAAGTCCCTACATTTTGCCTATAGTTAGTTAGCAACACATTATGTAGTACATAAGTAATGAACATGCAATTAGTTTGACAATTTCACTAACCTTTTGCTGATCAGAGATGATCACCCATCCCTCACCATCCATAATCCTTAGATCTTTGAAAAGCAGATAACAAAACCAGTCCCAACTATCATTTGTCTTCTTCTCCACAACTGCACAGGCTATGGGATACATTTGGTTGTTTGCATCCCTTCCCAGAGCACAAAGGAGTTCACCATTGGTAGCTCCTTTGAAGAAGCAACCATATAGCCCAATGACCTTCCTACACCCAGCTATAAAGCCCTTCTTGCATGCTTCAAGATAGATGTACATTCTTTGAAAGGTGGGATCTCAACATCATTGCCAAGCTTCACCACTACTATGCTGCCTGGGTTGTTCCTCAATAGTTCTAGCTGATAGTTAAACACTCTAGAGTATTCATCTTTGGTTGCATCCAGGATCCTTTGTATCACTGTGCATGGCTCTCTCGCATTTTGGGATGCTGATATCTATAAACATTTCCTCCTGTACTGTGGCTTTCATGCTCTGCACACTCCATGTAGGGTTTGCTCTAATCAAATTCTCATATTTGTCAGCAATCCTTCCTGCAGTTACAAGCTTGTTGTCTCTTCTTAGAGGACATTTGTGCACATCATTGAAGCTAGTGATTTGACAGCTAGTACTTCTGGTGTTAGTTGCCAACAGACAAAACCAGGGACATTGTTCCCAGTCACACTTTGCCCTTACTCTATCACCCTCATCCTTTACAAACTTAATTAACTTTTTGTGGGCCAAACCATATTTGATGATTGCTTCCTTGAACAACCGCTTGTCTCCAAATTTCATTACTAGGGAGAATGTTGGCACATGCCTCTTTGTGTCAAACCTAGGGTACTTAGACTCCTTCCTCACCAACTCTCCTCCACTGTGTACCTCATCAAAGGAGTCATCATCTTGACTGCTATCAGCATAAGGAGTTTCATTACCCTCTTCTTCTACTTGTCCCTCATCTGCACATCTTGACTGTATAAGAGGACCTTCGAAGGGCATATCATCAAGATTAGCTATTTCACCAGCCTTCATCTTCTTCTTGAACTCTTTGAATTGCTTCATGATATCTAATGCTTCCTCATCTTCCTCTGATGTACAATAGTCGCCAGGAATGTAGTCATTATCGGAGCTCTCACCATCCTGTTGCCTCTACGTCCTCTCCAATACTTCTAATTCCATCATTTTCTGCTCTGGTGTTCTAGTCAAAATGCTTACTTCCTTGGAGCCAGCAATGGTGCAACCATCGTCATCCTCTGCTCCTAGAGACATTGCCTCAATCTCTTCCTCGTAGTCACTATCTTCCTTCTCAACTTCATCTTCAGAATCCTCTACAGCTATTGGTGCTTCCACATATATTTCGGCAACACTTCCTTCCACAATACAATCAGACATTGTCTGGCATGCCTTGTCGCCCACCAAAACCCTCAACCCATTGCCCAAATCTTCGCTGGGAACAACCAATTCAATAACATCCCTTCAACAGCATCGCAGTGCTCCTTGAGGTGTCTATTGATCTTTGGTAATGACATCTTATCACGTTCTATGTAAGACATTCCCTCCGACCCACCGCAGTAATACAAGTCCTTACCAGCATGCATAAACTCGCCATTGAAGTGAAATCTAAACGGAAGAGTGTCCACAACATCCATCCCTACATGCATGCAACTAGGAAATTACCACAAGATAAACTCTATTTGTTCTTGTAAGCAGAAATACATGTCGGAACTAATTAGTAAGATTCATTCGAACCCCACGAACCCTAAAATCCCTAAATCCCCAGAACCCTAAAATCCCTAAATCCTGAAATGCATCAACACTGACCTTCACGATTTTGTTGTAGATCTGCGATGGCCTTGCGCTATTGAATCATCAACTCCCTCCAATCGACCATCGCCGCCATCAGTGCAACTCTAGTCACCGCCTCCTGAACCGTGCCGCCACCGGAGCCTAGTTCAAACGAGAGTGAGTGCGAGAGTGCGGGACTTGTGCACGAAGCAGACGAAGGGGGTAGGCTGGGCCGCCCGCATGTTATATAGAGCCTCATCGGCATAAGGGTCCAGGTGAACCTCCACGTCAACACAAAACCAGGGTAGAATCGGCGTGAGGGATATTTTGTCTGGTTTGCAAACATGGAGGTCCTGTGCCGTCTGGTTTTTGACTTCAAGGTTGTTTTCCGGACTTTCAGAAAAGTTCGAGGTTGGAAAATAGATTTTTTTTTCCTTTTAAAAATGATTCTTTGATAGAATCAGATATCATCTTAAATTCTACATCGATTCTACAATTCGCAATCCTGCTGAAGAATCTTTGATCCAATTCAGGATCGCGATTCCGACAACCTTGGTAGCATCCGGGTTATCTAACCAGCTCCGATAACCCCTATTTGCACTACCTACGTACATGCTTGGTGTGTTACTGTGTACTTTCTTGAAGACTTGTAGACATAGAATTTTCCTGGGAAACTACCAAGGAGATGAGAATGAAGGAACTAAAGCAGGGACCAGACAAAAGGTAGGGCCGTGGGATGTGTAATATTCCGGCCAATTAACAGAAAATGAGAGGCCAAAAAGATCTACAGAAGCTTCCCAATCCGAAATGAAACTTTGGAAAAGTACAGAAAGAAGGAAAGAGTTGTAGTAGGGCACGTGAGAGAGGCACTCCCGCTCAATTCAATTGAAGAAAAGTGAGATTGCGACCACCAGTTGCACCGATCTGCTCCCTGCTTAGCAGCATGTCTGCCGCTATGTTGGACTAGTGACCTTGCTTGAAACAGGGAAAATTCAAAGGCAAACAACAAAAGATTTGGACTAAAATGAGAGAATTTGCCACTTGAGAAGTACTGAAGAATAACTTAATAACTTTCAGTAGATCTTTGCTTACACTCAGAGCCATCAACCTTGACATCCACATACAAAAGAGGTGTAAATCCTCGCTACGTGCAAGAAACGATTTCTTTTTTTTTCTTTTTTCTTTTTTTGACAAAAGGATTACCCTGCTTATATTGAAAGCAACATAAGGTTCATACAAACGACCCGAAGTTTAAAAGAAACGATTTCCATGGGAGCTGGAAGAAGTTGGAACGTGGAAGTGTGATATTTCAAGCTGGAACTTGGAAGTGTGATATTTCATAAGAAACTTCAGCTGTGTAGACAGTTCTAGGTCCATGGAGTTTACAGATGAAAATGACACACCGGCTGCTATGAGTTTTCATGAGAAATTACCTGGATATACACTGCACTGCCGATGCAGAATATGTTGATGAGTAGAGCTGGAGGGTTGACCTCAGGTTGAGCAGCTGGACTCCAATGGGTCAGCTACCGAACACTGGAGAGTTATACATCACAAATGATCGGTGTTCAGAATTTTGGCTGAAAATAGGAAATTTCGGCCATACGGGGCCGGTAGGAATACAAACCGGTCAAAAAAAAACGTTTTGGATGAATTTTGTCCAAAAAATCGAATTTACTCTAATTTGTTTTTTTTAATTGAAAATCCAGAAGAAAAAAACAAATTTCGGCCGAAATTTTCCGATTTTCGGCCTTACCCCAGCGTTAAAAAAATGTTTCCAGTATCCAAAACCCTGCAAATGATACCCAGATATCACAGCCGAAAAGAACTGCATGACAGTGTGTATAGTGAAAAGTCAACAACAGCCCAATAGGTACAAATGTGTACCTTTCTTCCAAGGTCAAGTGCCAGTGACGTGAGGACACAGCTGCACAACAAAGACCGGAGTCAGGCAGTTACTCTTGGCCACAATTCATCAGGGCTTTTCTCCAGGAATGGCTTCGTGGTAAACGGGTCCACTGGAAATAAGAAGCAAACTGCAGATGCAAACATCAAAGATTAACTGCGATTCACACATGATAATGCCAAGTAGCATGAGGTTTCACATGTGAAGGAAGAACTTTCCTTGTGTCAACCTTGAAGATTATCAGGATCGCCGAAACAAAAACGACAGTTATGAACATCAACTGACTGACAATGGTTCACACTCGATAATATCAAGTAAAGCTTTCACATGTAAAGAATTTTCCCTCTATCAAACTTTTAGCAAGACTTCATGTTGAATATATGTGCATCAGTGCATTTACATACAATCACCACGAAGGTTCTGATATATAGGTCAGTATTAATCCATTAGGCATGCACTTAAAGCATACATACTTATTATCGCAATCACTCAATGTCTACACGGCAGGTACCTGGTACCTAAATCTATCAAGTCTTTCTTCAAGAGGTTGATTATTGAATCTGCTATAACTCGAGCGCTTGACTTCATATAGCCTCCTGAAGGGATAGAGATTCAGAAAGACAGAGATTCAGAAAGATGACAAAATGTGTCATTAGTGGCTGCTGGTGAACGTAACCCAAGGCAGATGAACTCAAAGAATAAAGAAAAATTCTCCACCTGAGGTCAGCATGACGAGAGGAACATTCTGATATTTTGCAAATCTAAAAACTTTTTCATCTCTAATAGCCACGCCCTCTGGACTAACCTGGAAGTGGGGAAACATAATAGTGAGCATTGAACAGAATAGAACCAGCCAATGCATCATTAAGAAGCATTGTAAGAACTACGGCCTACAGGCCATTGCAAAGAAGTTTTTTTTTCCTCAGTAAACTCCTTGTGCCGGCAAGTGACCAGCACAGTGAGAGCTGAATCATTAGAGAAAAATGAAGTTCCCAACCCTGCTTGGAGTTCTAACTTCTAAAGTCCTAAAGTCTGCGGAAAATGTATAGTTCAAGAGAAAGTGCATACCTTCAGTCTGCCCAAAGGATCACCATCTAAGATGTCCGTTCCAGCATTATACACTATCAATTGGGGCTGAAATCTACTTTCTGTTACCTGCAAACGACCTTTTTCTAAGGGAACTGCAAGGAATGACTTTGAAAAAATATGAACAATGACTCCAGATGCATTTAGTGCGTAAATAAGTATGAAATTTACTAGCACAAGAGACATCATTTATGAGGTATGCTTCGGTACACCTCTTCAAGAAAAGTTTACGACTCTTAAAGCAAAGTAGTTAATATTAGGTGAGCTCAAATCTATATTAACCTAAAAAATAAAACAAATCAAATATTTGCCCCCACTAATATTCAAATCTATATTGATATCTAATCTTCAATTTGATTTATTTTTTGTGCTGATACAGATTTGCCCCTACCTAATATTTGTTATAAGCTGTATAGGGTGTTCTTTGCATATTTTCATATACATGTATCTTGTATATGTTGGCCTTTAGGCCTATTGTAATAGGCAAGGGTTCATTGTCCTGGTGCTCTTGCTCATAACGGTGTCTTTAGCTCATACTCAAAACGGTGTCTCTGAGCGTAAATATCGGAACTTGCTTGAGACAGCTCGCGCTCAAAAGCTTTCTACTTCTGTTCCGCTTCCGTCTCCACCTTCTCCGCTTCCCTCTCCTCCGGTTCCACCTGTTACCTCTCCTCCGGAGTTTCCTTCCAGCTCTTTTTGTTGATATTCCACTCTTTCCTCTGCACTACTCTCGCTGTCTTCGGCCTACTCCTCCAGTTGAACCTTCGTCTTTACTGGGCCCTGTTCCCATCTCTTCTTCTCCGTGAATCTGCAGATGAATCGGTGCTTCAGTAATCAGCACATTTTCCATGATGCAGCAGCTAAGTTAAAAGCTCTTATAGCAAGGAAAGGACCATAGTCATCAAATAATGTTATACTGAATTTACCAGTACCTCTACTATGCGCGCAACCTTCTCACTGCTCTTAAGGGTGTTCAAGTAATCAAGTATGACTCTGAATGCACCTGATTGGGCAAGCCATTACAGCAAACTTAGACTGCGTTATACAAAATTAAACTCTGCGAGACAAGCGAATAAGAGCTTCTCACGCACCACAAGCAGATCATCCTCCGAAGCTTCCATCGGCTCGACAACCCAGTCATTCTGGAGAAATCCCGCGTCCACCAGAAAGCTGCACACATGGCCCCATTTCGAAGAATCGAACGGGTGCCTGCACGAAGCATTGTACGGGCACAGTGACAAGGGCGGTTACAACTGACAGCGTTGCGAACTTGCGATCTCGTGAAAACGAGATGCATAAAAATTCGTGATGTGAAGCAGATAGCTCTGCTTCTCGATTCCGTTGAACGCGATGTCGTACGCCGGCGAGTAGACCACTGGAGCCTGCGCGGACGGCACGGTTACAATTCACGACCTTGGAGTTAGGGACGTCGAGGTAGAGCCGGCTGGAGAGGACGCGGTCGCGGCAGAGCGTCTCCGCCGGAGCCCGCGCCGCCGCCGCCTCCATCCACCGCGGCGAGGAGAAGGCTCTGCCGCCGCTTTGTGGTGGGATTCGCAAGAGCTTGCTGTTGGTAGTGTTACTACACTACTACCACTTCTTGCCGTCGCGGAGAGTCCGATAAGAATAGAAGTAGGACCGAGGCCCGCAACCAGATGATGGGCTTCTATTGACAGCCCACTTCGGCCCACCAACGACGGCCCGCTTAATCCTTTCGTGGCGACCCAACTATTTGGACCATGTTTGCTTAGGCTTTTTTTTTTTGTAAAGCTGCTTTTGGCTTTCTCGACTGAAAAGCAGCTGATAGTTGTAGTTTTTTCTGAGAGACATACCGTTTGGTAGTTTGGCTTTTTATTGAATTGATTTACTGTTTCAGCTATGGAAGAAGAATAAAATGTCTGAAATACCCTCAAGGGTTCTGAAGGTATGTTTGTGGGTTGATTTAGCATAAATATTATTATATTTTATTATTTTTGCAAAAATAATGATGAAATGTACCTCTAACGTAAGCTACTACTTGTTTGTTTGCAAAAAATACCAAAATGTCACTGATTTTCTACTTTCTTTCATGCGTAATTTCACTTGAAAATTAATAGTACTGTACTTTTATCTTTACAGAACTATCATTTATGTGTTTGTATGTATGTTTGTCATTTATGTGTTTGCATATATGACAAACATATTACTTTCTCAATATTTTTGCAACGATTACAATTGAAAATTATTAAAGAATTAACATTGGGGAATGTAACTCTAAATGCACCACATTGCAATTCTTGCTTCCAAAAAAAACTTTATTTTTTCTCCATATTCATAGGTACAATTGAAATATTATAGTACCAGGAGTAGGGAAAATAGTACAAATTCCAGTATAAAAGAGATAAATTTTAACTACTACATTTGTTCGTAGAAATATGTACATCTCCTTCCATTTAAAGAAATTGCACATTGATACTTTCAACCTACACTCACAGAAGATAATAGAGCAATGAGAAAAGCAAACAAATTGTTTCCCACACAGAGAAATTTCAGTAGTTACACTTTGAAACCTCTAATTAACATGTCTGCAAGTTGAGCAATGCGAGTACTACAAAAAAAAGATATCTCAAAACAGAGAAGGCAGTGACGCAAATGTGATGCAGGGCATCAATATGATGCAAATCTCACCCCTGTTTAACCTAACCTAAGCTACTATCAATACTCAGCATTAACATGGATAAAAATTTTGTTGATGCATCATGTGACACTCAATACTCTTATCATGTGACAGACAATACTCAATACTCTGCATCATGTGACACTACAGCGAAAGCAAAATTCCAGACCTCCATGTGATGCATCCGGTTGAGATACACTTGCCCAGATTTCTTCCAACATGAGTAGCAGAGAATAACAAAACCAAAGAAAATGCAAAGAGAAAAACTCCACATGACAGTTCTCACTATCCGCAAACAGTTTAAGAACTTTTAGCAAACAGGAGTACATAATGCAGCATTCACTAACCAATGTTTGCCAAAGCATCATTGCGTTTCTGGTTAATATTGCACATGGAGCAACCGCTGTGCGCACACTTGTACTTCAATATCATCAAGAGAAAGCAAAGTGCAAATTTGTTTAGCTACCCTGCCAATTCCCACACAAGGTGACTCTCAAGCATACAAGCACATCTTCCAGCATTCCTTTTTGTTTTTTTTCCTTCTTACTTAAAGCCCAATACTGCCAGGAGAAAAGGCATGAACATTTTTTTGGAACAAAGAAATTTTCCACGCATATGAATATTTTTTATTTGTTTTGACAAGAATCTAAAGAGCAAATTCGTTGCCTCTTAACACAAAAAATAAAAAATGAAGGTAAGTACTTGCATATGCCTTGTGAATTATGATTCTTTTTGTCTGAACTAGCAAAACTTGTGTTTGTCCTTTAACCACATTAAGAAGGCTGCCTACATGACATGAAATGGGCAAGCACCATATCCCAAATTCTACAAAGACACTATGTATCGATTCCAGAAAACCAGCTGATCAAGGATTCACAATCGGGAAGTCTACAACATAGTTGTGAAGACCAAGTGCAAGAATCCTAGTTAACTAGCTCGCTGAACCGTGTAAGACAGCAAATCCCAGCAAGATTCACATAAACCAACCCCAAAACAAAGATTCAGACCCTTGCTCAAAAGGGGCGCACTGACACCCACCGCTATAAGGTAAATCCTTGAGTACACATACCAGTCTACAACAGATTAAAACCATAAAACTCAGGGGAGGGGGGGGGCACGACAATTAGACTAAACTAAAACAATAGTAATCTGTATTTAGCGGTAATTGAAATTCATCAAATTAGGAACAAAATGTAATCTCAAAGTTGATATTATATGCAAAATCAATACAACTAATGATGTGAATTATTATAACAACTTTCCAACATCATTATAACTTAGAGTCATACACAAAAAGAAATACATTACAACCTTAAATGGAACATTAACACAAACTCAAGATTTATTACATAAATTCAATACATCAAGGAACATGCAAATATTACAACCTTGGTCGCGTTACAAATAAATATTATAAAATCTAATTAACTACAAGCTAAAAGTCTTGCATGCATATCTCCACAGCCCTTCCTTGTTTGTTTGTCGCCAGCTAGCAGACCTTTCCTCAACCCTCAATCCACCGTTTGTCAAAAGCGTAGAAAATGATTAGTAAAACCAAAAGCAATATATATTTGAGTTAGAATAAAAATAGGTTGTCGTTAGTTTCCCCGAAGCTCAACCAGAATTCCCATACCAACCTAAGTCAACCAACACCTTGATCATCAAGATACCTAGGCTAACCTAGGTCAATCGGCACCGTTCACTTCCGTAGGTTTCATCACCCGGCGTTTATTAAAACCCAGCACCTACGTTGTATACAGTAACTGAAGCACCCTTTTGACCAAAGGTCCATGGCCTAATAGCAGTATGTGAGGGCTTAATGGATAAGGGCAAAGGAAAAGCCCGCCTCCTCAAATTAATGCATCCCCAGTAAACCATCTTCCCATCTCACAACCAACACAAGCCACTCACAAGGCATTCCACAAGCACACAAGCCAACCGCAAGAACATCAAGTGCATAAGACCAATGCAACCGTAGAAACTTTAGAGGCCGCAGCATGCCTAAAACCTATTCTACAATTAAGCACACTAACAGAGGAAACTAACAAACTTGATTTCACTCAAAAAGGAGCTACAGAGAATTACTTATGCATTTTTCAAGTTCAATGAATTTTTAAAGCAACAATAAAGCCTAAACCGAAATTAAATCTAATAACAACTTTTTCTGGAACCAAACTAAGCCTCCAACCATTTTTAGATTAAAGCTTAGTTAAAACCAGAGCTAACAAAACTTGAATCAACTAAAACGGAGTTAAAACGAATTAGTTAAGTAATTTTGAAGTTTAACACAATTTACAGTTTACAAATAAAAGCTTTCGGGCTTTTCTTTTTTACTAACTCAAAGCGGAAAAACTTGGGCCGTTGAGATCAAATCGAACGGCCCAAGTGCACTGGACGAACACGCGCGCGAATAGCCCATGCGAATCACAGCGGTTGGATCCAGATCTGACGGTCCATAATGAAGGGGACGTTCGGACGGTTCGAACGGCCCAATCAATCCGGAGCGTTGATCTAAAGATAGATGGCTCAGAGCGAAGTGACGTTCGGACAGTCCGAACATTCCAACGAATCTGAGCCATAGATCTAGAAATGGACGGCTAAGGTTCGGTGGTCCGAATGTTCATAGCGATCTGGATCGTTGGATCTAAATCGGACGGTGGAGGTTCAGTGGTCCAAACGGCCCAACCAATCTGGATCGCTAGTTCTAGATCGGACAGTCCAAAATTGATCTCAGCGCTGCGCACGCAAACGCGGGGGTTTAAGTGCGTAGGCCCACAAGTCAGCGGCAGTTAAGTCATTTTAGGACAGCCATTAAGTTGTTAAACAGTGATTAGCAATTAATGACACAATCTTTGTCCTAATGAATTAGCTACAGCCTGTGCCGCGTCCGACAACGCACCCGAGCGCAAAGAGAGGCTCACCACCGGTGACTCCGGTCACGGCGGTGCAAACCAAAGGCACGAACGGGTCCGCAATAGCGATGCGCACCCACAGAGAGCATTCTCAACGGCTGCGCCGGCCTAGAACGACGGCGAGCCGGAGAGGGGCGGCGATGCACAGCACGGCCAAAAGACAACAGCAAAGGGAGCTCCGCATCGGTTCAAAGAAGCAGGTGCCCAAGCATCCTTGGGACTAACTGAGGCTACCTGAGAGGAGCTCCGGCGACGAAGAGCCGCACCGACGCTGAGGAAGACGACGCGGACAAAGCGGTCTGAGCAAAAAGAACAAGACCGCGTGATAAGGTTATCTTCATAAAGGCTCAGAGATGGTCCCAGAGCAATTAATTGAGATATGAAGCAACTTATCGGAGTTGAGGAAGAAAATGGGCGAAACTCAGCCAAAGGGGAACAAAACCCAATTCAAGCGATTCCTGTGAAGGCAAGCCAAAATTGAGTTAGGGGATTTGATCAAGGTGTTGAAAGGCACAAGGTGACGCGAAAAGAAGTGAAGAAGCACCACTAGAGCGCCGGCGACGAAGAGCTTGCTTCACAGCCGATAATGGCAATTTGGGGGCTCTCTATGGTTTTGAGCTCAACCAACAGAGAGGGAGCAAGGTGAAGCTACAGGGGTGCTGAAAGAGAGATGAGGAGGAGCTCAAGGGCTATTTATAGCCGGGTAGCAAGGGATTGAGCAATGGCAAAGCTCCACGGTGAGCTAGGCTCACAGCGCTGCCATGGGCGAGCTGAGGCGATGGGAGCAGGTAAGAACACGACTTTGAGGGCGAACGCTGACACGCATTAAACCCTAAGAGCCGTTGAAGGACGCTAAGGAGTGGACAAGGCACTGCCCTCTCCCACGCCCTGCCATGGCACTCGTGCGCACAGGCGCGTCCTGAGGAAGAGGAAGAACAGGCCAGCGGGACCCACCGGTCAGCGAAAGAACAAAGTGGCTTGAGTCGGAAGTGAACGAGTGGGTTGAGCCAAACCCAAAAGACATGATCCAAACACTCCAATGGTTGGATCAGAAAAGAACGACCACGATTGAAAGACACATTCAGACAGTCCGAACGGCACACGTGACGTGGACGGTCCGATGGGGATCAGACGGCTCACAAGCAATGTGCGTTTTGAACGGGCTGACCCGAGCGCAAAGAGGGTTGGGTTGAACCGAGAGAGAGGTTTTGGCTCGAGTCCGACTCAGACCCAAACATCAAAGTTGACTTAGGGTTAGAAATTGAAGCTGAAACTTGGAAGAATTTTTAGAAGTAGCAAACTAACTCCAAAAATTCTGAAATTTTGATTGGAGGTTTCTAGCTCCAGGATCAACCTTGGATAAAATTTCTAGAGGTTTTTATGCACAACATTTTTCTCCAGAAATTCCTCAAGGTTTGTTCTAGGGTTTGACTAGCCTCTAAAAATTATCAAATAATTTCTAGAAATTATGAAATTTTTTAGAGGAGTCACACGGCAGCCCTAGAACCAAGGAAAAATATTTTCAGAGGTTGAACACAAGATTCTCAATAAGGATTGAAAGAGGGGTCATGACTTTAGTCAATAGGAGATTAGAGTTTTTGAATTCCACAATTCCTTTACAAGAATTACAGAAAAATTAAAAAACAACAAGATGCAAGAAAAGTTTTAATTCCTTATCATTTTCTTACATTTGAAACACATACCCAGATTTGGGATGTTACAAAACCTCCCCCCCCTACAAGAATCTCGTCCCGAGATTCGGCTCACTCGAAAAAGAAAGATGGGTAGTCCGCACGCAGACGATCTTCCCGTTCCCAAGTTGCTTCTTCCTCGGAATGATTTGACCATTGAACTTTAAGGAATTTGAGGGCACGATTCCTTGTTCTTCGTTCAGCTTCTTTAAGGATGCGAACAGGGTGCTCGCGGTAGGTTAAATCTTCTTGAACAACGAGATTTTCCAACAAAGCTTCCTCGGTTGGAACATGAATGCACTTCTTCAACTAGGACACATGGAACACATAATGTACTCCCTCAAGTGCAGCAGACAAATCCAACTTATAGGCAACAGCTCCTTTCTTCTCGATGATGCGGTAAGGACCAACATATCGAGGAGCTAACTTGCCCTTGACGCCGAAACGTTGATGGCCCTTCAGAGGAGAGATTTTGAGATAAACAAAGTCATTGGGCTCAAAGCTCAACTCACGACGATGACGATCCACATAGCTCTTTTGCCTTGACTGAGCCGTGCGCAAACGATCACGAATAAGCTGAACTTGACTTTCGGCCTTATTGATCGAGTCCGGACCAAAGAAAGGTCTTTCACCGGTCTCAAACCAATTCAACGGGGGTTCTACACTTTCTTCCGTATAAGGTCTCAAAAGGTGCCATGCCGAGACTGGCTTGAAAGCTGTTGTTGTACGAGAACTCGGCGAATGGCAAGCATTTCTCCCAATGCTTCCCATAGGAAAGAACACAAGCATGAAGCATGTCTTCCAAAACTTGATTAACTCTTTTAGTCTGGCCATCAGTCTAGAGATGATATGCTGTGCTGAAAGAAAGACGAGTTCCCATAGCCTCTTGCAAACTATGCCAAAACCGAGATGTGAACAAAGAACCATGATCTGAAACAATCGTCTTCGGTATCCCATGCAAACTCACAATTCGGGAAACATAGAGTTCGGCTAAGAGACCCACATGAAGCTGAGTATTGACAGGGAGGAAATGTGCCACCTTAGTCAACCGATCGATGACGACCCAAATGGCATCATTTTTCTTCGGGGTCCTGGGTAGACCGGTGATAAAATCCATCCCGATCGAATCCCACTTCCACTCAGGCACTGGTAAAGGCTGAAGCAGACCCTCTGGATGCTGATGTTTGGCCTTTACACGACGGCACACATCGCACTCGACAATGAACCTCATGATCTCCCGCTTCATTCGGGTCCACCAAAATCTCTGCCGGAGATCTTGATACATCTTCGTGGCCCTGGGATGAATGGACAAAGGAGAATCATGGGCTTCGCAGAGGATCAAATTCTGCAATTCCATGTCCTTTGGAACCACAAGACGTTGTTCGAATCTCACAACACCAAGATCATCTTTTGAGAAACACTTAGCTGTTCCGTTCTTAACATTCTGCTTGATTCGGTTCACCCCAACGTCCGATTGCTGAGCGGCCTTGATTTGATCTACCAAGGTTGGTTGCACAACTAAGGTAGCGAGGAATCCATGCTCAACCACTTCCAAGTTGAGACGCTGAAATTCTTCAAGAAGGGTGGACTGCTGCTCCTTGAGCAACAAGGTATTGCAATACACCTTTCGACTAAGTGCATCGGCAACCACATTAGCGTTGCCCGGATGATAGTGAATACCCATGTCATAGTCTTTGATCAATTCCAACCACCTTCTTTGCCCAAGGTTCAGATCGGGTTGGGTGAACAAATACTTCAAGCTTTTGTGATCAGAATACACTTCACAACGATTACCAATTAGGTAATGTCGCCAAATCTTTAGTGCATGAACCACTGTAGCTAGTTCCAAGTCATGGGTTGGATAGTTGAGTTTATGAGGTCTCAACTGTCTTGATGCATAGGCCACTACCTTGCCTTCTTGCATAAGAATACACCCGAGTCCTCGACGAGAAGCATCGCAAAAGATATCGATGCTTTGATGGACATTGGGAAGAACGAGAACGGGAGCTGTGATCAAACGCTTCTTGAGTTCTTGAAAACTCTATTCGCAATCAGAGGACCACACAAACTTCTTGTCCTTCTTGAGCAACTCAGTCATCGGCTTCGTGATCTTGGAGAAATTCTCGATAAAGCGACGATAGTATCCCGCTAAACCAAGAAAACTCCTCACCTCAGTTACCGAACTGGGCTGATCCCAAGAGAGCACATCACTGACTTTGCTAGGATCCATGGCTATGCCTCCCGCTGAAAGAACATGGCCCAAGAATGCCACTTTCTTCAACCAGAACTCGCACTTGCTGAACTTCGCATACAGCTGGTGCTCACGCAGCTTTCACAACACAAGCTTCAGGTGCTCAGCGTGTTCTTCATCATTCTTGGAGTAGATAAGAATATCATCGATGAAGACCACCACAAAATTATCCAAATACTCCATAAACACCGAATTCATAAGATTCATGAATAGGGCAGGGGCATTTGTGAAGCCGAAAGACATGACGGTGTACTTGTACAAACCGTAACAAGTAGAGAAAGCCATCTTTGGAATATCTTCAGGCATGAACCTAACTTGATGATATCCCACTCTCAAGTCAATCTTGGAGAAAACTCGAGCTCCGGTCAACTGATCGAAGAGGTCGTCGATGCGGGGCAACGGATTCTTGTTCTTTACCGTTACTTCGTTAAGCGGACAGTAATCAACGCACATGCGCAAAGTATTGTCCTTCTTCTTCACAAAGATTGCTAGACAGCCCCAAGTATTTGAGCTAGGGCAGATGAAACCCTTCTCTTGAAGCTCACCAAGTTGCTTCTTCAACTCCACCAACTCATTCGGAGGCATCCGATAAGGCCTCTTTGAAATCGGGGCAGTACCGGGCGCTAACTCGATGACAAACTCGAGGTCTCGAACTGGAGGCATCCCAGGTAGATCTCCGGGGAAGACATCGACGAAGTCACACACCACTGGGACTTCACGAATCCCCAAAGCCGGCTTCACTTCAAGCACGAAGAGATGCGGTCCTTGCAGCTTCGGCGAAAAACAAACTTGCTCGTCGGAGGGACTTGTCAGAGAGACAAACTTCTTAGCGCAATCGATTTGCCCCAAATGCTGGGACAACCAATCCATGCCAAGAATCACATCCAAGCTCGCTGAATTGAGGAGGATAAGATTTGCCAAAAATCCCACTCCCTCGATCTCAACAGGAACATCCCGACACTATGTTTCAGCTCTCAACTCTGAATCGGGAGAGCGAATCAGCAACGGGACCAGTAGAGGAGCAAAAAGAAGATCACCAACAGCAGCAAAAGACTTAGATACAAAGGAATGAGAGGCTCCTGAATCGAACAAAATAGTAGCAGGATGAGAGTTGACAAGAAGCGTACCCAACACGACGTCAGGTGCCTCCTGTGCTTCCTCAGCTGAGATGTGGTTGACGCGGCCGCTTCCCACGCTCTGGGTCACTGGGACAACCTTCTAATCCAGAGGATGTCCACTTCCTTGCCCGCATCCTCCATTAGGACGAGGGGTCGCTCCAATCTTCTTAGGACAATTATTTGTATAATGGCCCTTGAGGTTGCAGAAGAAACAAGTGATCTCGGCCGCTGGATTGCAGAGGCCACCTTGCTGACCCGCTGGTGCACGTGGTCGAAACACGGCCTGTGGAGGACGAGGTGCAGGTGTTGACGGCCTCGGTGGTGCTGAAGCCTGAGGACGGGGCACCTGGGCTTGCCCAAAGCGAGGACGGGAAGAGTTGGCCCTGGCTGACTTATAGGACTCCCACTTGCGCTTGCGGGACTCTCCCAACGCTCTCCCCTTGTGCTCGGCGACAATGGCTTTGTCGACCAAAGTCTGAAAGTCGGGGAAGTCAACAATAGATAGCTTGTCCTGCAGCTCCTTGGACAAACCATCCATGAACTTCTCCTGCTTGGCCTCATCAGTGGCCACCTCTTCTGGAGCATAACGAGCCAAGTGGTTAAACTCGTACAAATACTCCGCCATCGATCTATGCCCTTGCTTGAGTGCAAGAAACTCCTTCTTCTTGAGCTTCATCAAGCCGGCGGGGATGTGAGCTCGATAGAAAGCAGTGCAGAACTCCTCCCAAGTGATGACTTGGCCCGCGGGCTGCATGGCAAGGAAGCTTTCCCACCACAAAAGCGCTGCACCTTCCAGCTGATGGGAGGCAAAGAGTGCCTTCTCATGATCTTGACACTAAGCAACGTTGAGCTTCCGCTCAACCAGACGCAACCAGTCGTCTGCATCCAGTGGGTCCTCAGACCGGGAGAAAGTGGGTGGCTGAGTGCGAAAGAACTCCGAGAGTCCCCCTCACGGCTGATGTCCACCTCCTCCCCCTGCTTCGGAGGCACCAGAAAGAGTGGAGGTATTGCGCGCGATAACCTCCAAGATCCTCGTCTGATCCATTCGGTTGCGCTCGATCTGAGCGAGAACCTCGGCCATGGTCGGAGGAGGCGAGAGCTCCTCATCCGGACCGGCTGATTGACCTTGACTGCTTCGAGTCCTTCCAGCCATCCTGTTCCTAAGAGATGGGTTAGCAATAAAACCCGAAAACTAGAAGCGAAAGAAAGCAAAAAGCCAACGACTAGGGAAATGAAACATAACCATAACCAAAAGCCAACAAGACAGCAAAGAAATGAACTCTACCAGCTTACAACAGGCACAAGAAACAACAAGAAACCACAAGACTTAAGATCAACTTCCCGACACGACTAACCCGTATTGAAAGAACAAGCAATCGGTTGAGAAGATAAAATTCAGAACACAACTCTAGATATAACACAGCTAAAGAGCAAGGTAAAATCATCTAAGGGGGTGTTAGATACTTAGCCAACTAGTATCACATCTTACCCTTTTATTCCCACAAATTTTAGTTGAATTATCCTCTCATTATTAGCCCTATTTACTAATTAAGAGCTTGTTGTCCAGAAACTCGTGCTTGCTGTCCAGATTTGAATCCAAGCTCCAAGCGCTTCTACTCTTCACCAAAGGGCAGCCAACACTTCAAATTTACAAATCTCATTGGTTCCCCAAAACTGAATTAACCGATAACAACTATCTTTTGAAAGAAAGAGAGGAGAACAACCTTTTGAAACTCAATCAAGAGCAAGGTGAGATGAGCAATCTAAGATAGGTAAGGAGTAAAATCTGAAAACTTACTTAAGCTTTCATAAACCATTTGATATTTTGCAACTAAGTTTTTCAAAACATCCTAAAGACAACCAAGCTAGGGTTTGTACGGTCAGTACGGCTCTGATACCAAACTTTGTGAGACCTGTAACATCCCGATTTTCAGAGCCTTTTTGAAAAAATTTCAAAATAAAAAGAACCATTTTGTTTTGATGAGAATTCAAAGCTTAACTTGAGATTTTCAGAATTTGGGTGTTTAAAATGATTAAACCGAACTTCAACTAACCCTAAAGTTTGGTTCTTTTGGTGTTACTTAGGCTCTCTGGAGCGATCTCTTCCTTTCTCTGTTAGTCCTACCCTCCTCCTAGCTCAGCCTTTTCTTTCCAGACCTCCTCTCTAGTTTCTCTTCGGTTTTGACCTCTCCTCCGGGTCACACTTACCCCTGAGATGTCCTAAGCTCAGTTTGTGTTTCAAATATCTTTGATCTCTAAATCTAAATTTTGGGATTGAACTCCCTTCGGACCTCTCTCTCCGGTTTGGGCATTCCATTATGCCCAGATCCTCCCGTGTCGAGAACCCTCTTGTGAGTCCGCACTCTTGTGTGTCTAGACTACCCTTGTATTTGGACCACCTGTTTGTTGGTTTGAATCTCTTCAAGGTTTAGACCTTCTTGCTGCCTGTGTATTTCTTTTATGTCTAGACCCCTCCCTTGCTTGGGCACTTTTTTATGCCCAGACCTCTCTCGTGTTCATATGGACCTCCCTGTGCCCACTTGAACTTCCCTCTTGTTCACATAGACCTCATGTGTCCACCTAAACTTTTCGTGTGTTCCTAAGGACCTCCTTGGTCCTTCATCCTGGCAGTCAGGACCTCCCCGGGTTCATCCTGACCGCCAAGATCTCCTTTGGACCACTTTCCGTAGACCTCCTCTGTTGGATCCCTCTCCCTTAGAAACCCCTCCGTCCAGACCTCCTTAGGTCTAAACCTCCCCAAATGATTGTTCCTTCCCTGGTCTACACCTTCTTCCGTGGTTCCTCCCCAAGTTTAGACCTCTCCAAGACTACACCTTTCTCCAATCCATTTAAACTCACTCTTTGTATCTTTTGAACCCCCACTGAGTCCGTTTGGACTTACCTCCTTTGCTTTAACCCTTGTAATCCTCTCTAGTAGTGTCCCTCACTGCCCATTCGGTATTACCGTCCCAACTTATGGTATTACCATTTTCTAGGACCTCCTCTTTCCTTCATTGGACCTTCCTTGATCAAATCTGACCGCTAAAGACCTCCCCTTTAATCTCCTCCGTTGGATTCCCTTCGGGCTTGGACCTCCTCTGTCTTTTGCACGGTCCAATCCAGCTCCTCGTGTCCTCCAGGACCTCCCCATGTCCTCTAGGACCTCCTCCTTGTCTATTTGGACATCCCCGTGTCCTTCAGGACCTCCCCATGTCCTCTAGGATCTCCCTCCTTGTAGATCTGTCCGTTAAGACTGTAGGGATACGGGTAGGCTACGATAGCAACAATTTAAAAAATTCTACCGCATAAACCAGGAAGCCAAGCAAATAGATGATCACAGATCGTTACCACTAGACGCCAAGAAGCGGCTCGATGTCATGGTCGAGGCGATCGCCCTCTTCCTCGTAGTCGATCGTCTCCTCCAAAGAACCTCCAATGTTCCTTGTGAAGTTTGCGGATCGCCCTCAAGCGCAATAAAGAACCAGCAGCAGCGCCTCTATGGTATCCACACGCCCAAGGAAGGAACAACCGAACGCCGTGTGCTAGCACCAAGTCGCAAGGCAGGCTCTCAGAAGATGGCGGCTAGGGTTTGGTGAGAGAAACTTACGCCAACCCTCCGCCCGCGATAGCCTCATGCATCTCCTTATATAGTGTCCGTGACGGATCCTATCCGAACACGCCATTTAATCGTATTCGTATTGGTTTGTTCCATCCGTTAAATGTGTGACCCGTTAGGTTCATGCGTAGTTTGGTTGTGACTGAAACCCTTTCCCACCACGAGTCGAAGCGGTTCCTAGCGTAACATAACGATTCCCAAATACACATGAATTATATCGGATTTAACCTTAATGCAATATGATCTACGACTTGGTCCTCATCACTTACGACTTGGTCCTATCCCCATACGCATCAGCTTTGTATTCGGTCACGACGATTCAGAACTCCTCACGACTAGTTTCGACCACTCTGTGAATACGCTCGACCGATCACGACTTTGATCGATCACGACTTGCTCGAACTTAACGACCTACTCGTGTATTCTCCCTTTGCCTCACAATATCTGGTTGAACTCCATGTAAGATATTATGTCATCCATGGACTGTTCAATACTTTCTCGATCGAGTATCGGATAACCTTATGTGGTCAAACTCTTCGACCACGAGTGGCATGGCCATGCACTTTCTTTATCCGACCACTTCGAGGGGCCCAGAGATATCTCTCATGTTATGTTAGGAGGGGCAAATCTCATATCCGACCAGTCACATTCCTCCGCATGTTTCATAGCATACCCGAAAGCTACCTTTATAACTACCCGATTCATTTAGTAGCGTTTGGCAACCCCTAAGAGTGCTATTACACATGTAGGAAACCATGCTGATCTCAGGTCTAAGGATTATGCATCATCATTGCTTGAGACCAACTAATGACACATAGAATCATAACAATCTCAATAGTGTCTCAAGGTGGGTCTATCCAACCCCATGTTCTCTAACATGTGTTCACATTATTGATTCGATGTCCTTATATCCATGACCAAAGGAAACATGGTCATCAATCAATATATGTGTCTGAAATGAGAGTCACCGTGTTCCACCAAAGGATATTCGACGCTGATACTTTTTAGAATGACATTATATAAGTTAAAGAGTTTCACCAACAAGTCACATACTCGTTGATCTATATAACTAATGATTCATTCAAGAAACAGAATAACATTTATTCATTAACTCATAAACATAGACGTGATACAATCATCATTATGATTGCCTCTAGGGCATATCACCAACAAAGACCTCCCCTTGGAGATCTTAACCGCCGCACCTCCTCCTTTGTAGATCCGCGTTAAGACCTCTCCTTGGAGATCTTAACCGTCTGCATTCTCCTCCTTGAAGATCGGCCGTTAAGACCTCCCCCTTGGAGATCTTAACCGTCCAGACCTCCCTCCTTGAAGATCTGGCCGTTAAGACCTCCCCCTTGGAGATCTTAACCATCCAGACCTCCCTCCTTGTAGATTTGGCCGTTAAGACCTCCCCCTTGGAGATCTTAACCGCTCAAACTTCCCTCCTTTGTAGATCTGACCGTTATGACCTCTCCTTTGGAGATCCTAGCCATCAGACCTCCCCTTACTATTGATGTTGACCGTTGGACCTCCCTTCCAGAGATCTAACCGTCAGGACCTCCCCTTTTCGCTTGATCTTGACCGTTGGACCTCCCTTCCGGAGATCTAACCGTCAAGGCCTCCCCTTTTCACTTGATCTTGACCATTGGACCTCCCTTCCAGAGATCTAACCGTCAGACCTCCCTTTCGCTTGATCTTGACCGTTGACCTCCTTCCGAGATCTAACCGTCAAGATTCTCCTTTTCGCTTGATCTTGACCGTTGGACCTCCCTTCCAGAGATCTAACCGCCAGGACCTCCCCTTGCCTTCGAGCCTGACTTTTGGACCTCCCATGAGCAGGTATTTTGGACCTCCCGTCCATAGGACCTCCCCCATTGTTGAGTCTTGTGGATCTCCTTGATCACAGGACCTCCTCCCTGTCCTTCTTACAAGGACCTCCCTTGCGGGTTGAGGCCACTTGGTGGCCAGTACCTCCAGTCCTTTGTGCGTGGGAGTCTCCCCACATGTCATGTCTGTTGTGTTGCATTAAATACTACCGTCCTTTTTACAGTAACTATGCTATCTTTGTGTCACTTCTTGTACTAGCTCCCACCTTTTCCTCACCTGCTCCCATCTCTTCCCACACCTGCTCTTGACCTCATGTCCCTTGGACCTCCCAGCAGCTCTGGCAATATAAGCTTGAGCAGCTCTTCCTCCTTCACCTTTTCCTCATTCTCCACCCTCTGGTTCACCCGACCAGCTCTTGGACCTTTTTCCAAGTTCTCTGGACCTCTTCTCCAATTCATCAGACCTCCTTCGGCCAACACCTTAGACCTCCTCCAAATCGCCAAACCCTTCTGTGGTTCTTATTTAATGTTTATTTGAAGTTTGGTTAAATCTCCTTTTGGTTTTTATTTGATTTTGAGTTTCTTTAAACGTGTAGACCTCGACGTTCTTGGAGAACCCGAGGGCTGTGAGGAAGAGAACCCGTGAAGCCTTTCAAGCAGGAGGCAAGTTACACTCTTGATCATGTTGCACCCATTACTTCAAGATACTTATGTTGTTTTTAAAGATGTATGCATGCTTACTTTTACTAAGTTATTTCAATGCCTATCGTTCGGTTCATAGCTATACCCGATCCCTTTGTATGGCCACTGTCTATGTTGAATCAACCACCTTGTCACCTTAGATAAAATCTGGTTTTTGCAATAGTAAGGACCAGAGGCTTTTTGGAAAATGAATGCTTAGTCTTGCTTAGACCGGAATCTTGATTTGGGAAATGTTTCTTCCAGCAGACCAAAAGATCAAATGTTTTCAAGCCATGACATTGGGTTGTCATGGAGGTTGTGATAAATGGATTTGAAAAACAGAAATGGAAAATGGATTTGGACTTGGGCAAAATGGTTGCTTGATTGGTGCAGTGTTCTTGCACGGACCCAATCCGGGTATGGTCGTGGTCCAGGGGTTTGTGGTGGTCGCCCAGGTCAGTTAAGGACCGGTCTTTGAGCCACCTCTTGCTATGCCTATAATAGGCTATGCCTCATCGTGCAACCACATGTCCTATGTGGGCGGGACCTGGCCAAATAATTTGCAAAGTTCCATCGCAGTCGTTCCATTTAGATGTGTGGGTTGTCATGTTACGACTATGTTGTCCCACTGGCGCAAAAGGGGGCCCCTAAGCCCAGCGGACTTGTGTCCAAAGGGGGAGGCGAAACCTTAGCGAGGGGGGAGGGGGCTGTGGTGGAACAATGCATTGTAAAGGCCTTGTCACGTGCTCTAGACCTCTTACCTTCGGCAGTGAGGGGTGACAACGACGGTTGTCAAACAAACTAGAGAAGTCGTGTCATGTGGGTAAAGTGTACAACCTCTGCTGAGTGTAAAACTATTTGAATAGCCGTGTCCGCGGTCATGGACATGCTGGCAATGTCACTCAAAGTTAGATCTTGGTTTTTGGGTTTAAAATGACTTGTAAAAAATGGTTTTGGATTGCTATCCAAATTGGGGATTGGGCGGGAAGCCATGTGTCAGGAGGGTATCCTTCACCATCTTGATGATGAACGTTATCCAACTGAAAACTGTGATTTTGAAAACGAATTTTAACTATTGTAATCTGCTTTGGAACTAGTATATGTATTTGAAACAAACTTGACTTTACGCAAATTAACCATATTATGCCATCCCTTTGATATCCATTATGCATGTCATTTTGTTATTCCACGGGTGTAACTTGCGAGCACGGTAGTTGTGCTCACTCTTGCTTGAAAATATCTTTTGAGCAGGAAGCATCTTGTGAAGACCTTGTCAGGACCAAGAGGTCCTGGACCAACTAGGATTGCCCTCCGGTAGATTGCCTGTGGTGTATCGGGTGGCCTATTGTTTATCTTTCCACAGTTTTGGTTGGTCACCAGAAGCCTCCCCTTGTAATCAACTTTATTGTTATTAATAAAGCTTTTGTTGAAGTTATGTTACCACTTGTATGCTATGAAGAGCTAGCGGTTGATCCTGGGACTAGCTCTGGCTCACATAGAGCGGCAGGGTGATCCCAGCCTCCACGACCACTGCGGGTCGGGTCGTGGGAGGTCCGGGTAGCTCGACCTCCACGACCACCCTCGGGTCAGGTCGTGGGAGGTCTTGAGGAGACCTCAGCCCTCCACGACCTCCCCTGGTCTGGCCGTAGGAGGTCTTCGAGCTTGCTCCTTGGCTCCACGACCTCCTCAGGGACTCTCCCAAGACCTCCAGGCGGTCCTACCGGACCTCCTGGGCGGTCCTGGAGGACTTCCGAGAGGTCCTGCTAGACCTCCTAGGAGGTCCTGATGGATTTTCCGGGAGGACTTGGAGGACCTCTTAGGCGAGCCTCTGGTCAAGTCGCTGCCCAGACTTGGGGACCTCCTGGTTTAGTCGTGACAGGACCTCCTGGGTCCTGTTGCAGCTAGGCCTGGAGATTCTCCCAGGTCGGGGTGTTACAAGACCCCGGGGTATTTAGCTTGTAATGCTTAGTCTTTCACTTGACTCTAGCATCACAAACAAAATATCACGCGCCTCGGGACAATATGTACCTCCCAGAATTGCTGTACACACACCCTTTACAAAATCATGCATCATTTCCATACAAGCACAGAACCGAAGCAAGAACTAAATAAGACAAAAGACATACATAATAGAGTTCTTACAAAAGGGGCTGACCGGACAAATGACAAGCTAAAGAACTAAATAAACAGCGAAAGCAAAAGCCATAAGATGGCGATAACAAAAGCCACGGTTTGCCATTACCCACAAGGCAACCGACCGGGCCGCTAAGCTAGCCATCCAAAGCGAAGTCCGTCTCACAAAAGTCGATCTCTTGGGGATCAACCTCCTCTGCAACATTTAAGCAATGCAAATGAGTACAAAAATGTACTCGCAAGACTTATGAGTAACAAGCCTATACATATCTACATGCAAGCTTAATCAAAGGAGAAGGTCGGGGTTCATTTTCAGCATAAAGCAAGTTTCATTTGCAATAATGTAATAGATTTAAAGCAGTTTACAATATGTTTTTATTTGAAAAAACAACGAGACAACAAGTAACAACAATGTAAATACATCCTGGAAGTGGCTAACCCAATAGCTACCACAACATAGCACGAATTACCCATTCGTACCACCCACATCAAGTTTTAAGGTAAAGGTTATAGTCTAACTCTTGAAAGACCTCCCCAAGTGTGTCCATAACCTAGGACGAGGCTATTCGAATAGATTTAACCCTGCAGGTGCGTACCAATGTACCCACACGTCAGACCGCCTTTTCACGAAGCTATTTAGCACACTTCCTTTGGTATGCCGGCATAGCTAAGTCCTACAAGACGCTTTCCAATGGAATGTGATAATTAAGAGTCGCACGTATGGGGGTTAACTCTTAGTGAACCGCCGTTACAGGCTCCCACTAAGGACCCACACATTGAGTCGAACGCACCGGCCCAGCCAAAGCAACTGCGGGTGCTCCTGGGTATGGAGAATCTAGAAAGGAACCCATCCCTCTCATCCTATAACGAATATTTTTCTCCTATAACTACCACCAGCGACTCATCAATTAACACCTCCCAAAGTACTAAGTCAAGAAGGGGTTCCCAATACCCTCGTGTGGTTAGCACGCAAAAATACTTGGTTTAGTGTAACAAGATGTTCGGTCCTTGTTGACTTAGGCACCATTCCAGTCACACCAAAAGATCACACCATCATCCATTGTGCCCAAGTCGATAACATTTTGTTTTCAGTTTTGACTTTACAAATTAACAAAGCACAAAGTGCTGGACATAATGTAATAATAGGATTTGTGTGATCAAGGGTCATCGACTAAGTTGATAACCACCCAATTCTACCAGTAGCTAAGTATTTCTAAGCATGACACCGAAAAGACAATAAAAGAGCATAATTCAACCACCGGGCTCTAATTCACTAACGAGATTAATAACTTAAGGTTAGTGGTAGGGGATGAACAATTTAAGGAAACCATGCATTAGGATTAGCCACCTCCAATCGGAAAAATTAACTTTGACACAAAAGCATGCATACATACAGTTTGTAAACAAGATATTAGACTTTAAAAATAATGGGATCAATATGATCAAATGGAAACAACTGCTTGCCTTGCTGGTAGCTTTCTTGCTGCAGAGGATCGCTTTCATAATCAACAAACTTGTCGGAACCTAACGAAAGAAACGAAAAGAACCGATAAGAACGAAGAACACCGAAAAGACTCAAAAACCAATTTCAACCAAAAGCCCTGAAATTTACACAGTAGGAAGAGCATGATTTTTAAGGAATTTAGCAACAAGAACCAATTGATTTGGATGCTCAATGCTAAAGTTATGGCCAAAACAAAATCAGCCGGTTGGAAAAAGGCTAAAAAATTCATTTTGGTTACTATTCATCCGAAATTAAATTTTTGGCACAAATTTCCAGAGAGGTGGTGCACCTGAAATTTTTATGGTAAACATAGCACCACATGAGATGAACAACACAACTTGATTCACCTCATTTGGAGCTAGGATGCATTTTCAATGATTTTTCAAAGACATGAAAAAGTGCATAAGACCAATGCAACCGCAGAAACTTTAGAGGCCGCAGCATGCCTAAAACCTATTCTACAATTAAGCACACTAACAGAGGAAACCAACAAACTTAACTTCACTCAAAAAGGAGCTACAGAGAATTACTTATGCATTTTTCAAGTTCAATGAATTTTTAAAGCAACAATAAAGCCTAAACCGAAATTAAATCTAATAACAACTTTTTCTGGAACCAAACTAAGCCTCCAACTATTTTTAGATTAAAGCTTAGTTAAAACCAAAGCTAACAAAACTTGAATCAACTAAAACGGAGTTAAAACGAATTAGTTAAGCAATTTTGAAGTTTAACACAATTTACAGTTTACAAATAAAAGCTTTCGGGCTTTTCTTTTTTACTAACTTAAAGCGGAAAAACTTGGGCCGTAGAGATCAAATCGAACGGCCCAAGTGCATCGATTTAACGCGTGAAGCGCCCATGCGAATCACAATGTTGATCCAGACCGACGGTCCACAATGAAGGGGACGTTTGGACGGTCCGAACGGCCCAATCAATCCGGAGCGTTGATCTAAAGATGGATGGCTCATAGCGAAGTGACGTTCGGACAGTTCGAACGTCCCAACGAATCTGAGCCACAGATCTAGAAATGGACGGCTGAGGTTCGGTGGTCCGAACGTTCATAGTGATCTAGATCGTTGGATCTAAATCGGACAGTGGAGGTTCAGTGGTCCGAACGACCCAATCAATCTGGATCGCTGGTTCTAGATCGGACGGTCCAAAATTGATCTCAGTGTTGCGCATGCAAACACGGGGGTTTAAGTGCGCAGGCCCACAAGTCAGCGGCAGCTAAGTCATTTTAGGACAGCCATTAAGTTGTTAAACAGTGATTAGCAATTAATGACACAATCTTTGTCCTAATGAATTAGCTACAGCCTGTGCCGCGTCCGACAACGCACCCAAGCGCAAAGAGAGGCTCATCACCGGCAACTCCGGTCAAGGCGGCACAAACCAAAGGCACGAACGGGTCCGCAATAGCGATGCACACCCACAGAGAGCATTCTCAACGGCTGCGCCGGCCTAGAACGACGGCGAGTCGGAGAAGGGCGGCGATGCACAGCAGGACCAAAAGACAACAGCAAAGGGAGCTCTACAGCGGTTCAAAGAAGCAGGTGCCTAAGCATCCTAGGGACTAACTGAGGCTACCTGAGCACTGGAGAGGTTCAGAGGTGGACAGAGGAGCTCCGGCGACGAAGAGCCGCACCAGCGCTGAGGAAGACGACGCGGACAAAGCGGCCTGAGTAAAAAGAACAAGACCGCATGGTAAGGTTAGCTTCATAAAGGCTCAGAGATGGTCCCAGAGCAATTAATTGAGAAATGAAGCAGCTTACCAGAGTTGAGGAAGAAAAGGGGTGAAACTCGGCCAAAGGGGAACAAAACCCAATTCAAGTGATTCCTGTAAAGGCAAGCCAAAATTGAGTTAGGGGATTTGATCAAGGTGATGAAAGGCACAAGGCGACACGAAAAGAAGTGAAGAAGAACCACTGGAGCGCCGGCGACGAAGAGCTTGCTTCACGGTCGACAATGGCGATTTGGGGGCTCTCTGTGGTTTTGAGCTCAACCAACAGAGAGGGAGCGAGGTGAAGCTAGAGGGGTGCTGAAAGAGAGATGAGGAGGAGCTCAAGGACTATTTATAGCCGGGGAGCAAGGGATTGAGCAACGGCAAAGCTCAACGGTGAGCTAGGCTCACAGCACTGCCATGGGCGAGCTGAGGCGATAGGAGCAAGTAAGAACACGACTTTGAGGGCGAACACTAACACACATTAAACCCTAAGAGCCATTGAAGGACACCAAGGAGTGGACAAGGCACTGCCCTCTCCCACGCCCTACCATGGCGCTCGTGCGCACAGGCGCGTCCTGAGGAAGGGGAAGAACCGGCCAGTGGGACCCACCGGTCAGTGAAAGAACAAAGTGGCTCGAGTCGGAAGTGAACGAGTGGGTTGAGCCAAACCCAAAAGACACGGTCCAAACACTCCAACGGTTGGATCGGAAAAGAACGACCACGATTGAAAGACACGTTCGGACGGTCCGAACAGCACACGCGACGTGGACGGTCCGATGGGGATCGGACGGCTCACAAGCAACACGCGTTTTGAACGTGCTGACCTAAGCGCAAAGAGGGTTGGGTTGAACCGAGTGGTTTGGGCTCGAGTCTAACTTAGACCCAAACATCAAAGTTGACTTAGGGTTAGAAATTGAAGCTGAAACTTGGAAGAATTTTTAGAGGTAGCAAACTAACTCCAAAAATTCTAAAATTTTAACTGGAGGTTCCTAGCTCCAGGATCAACTTTGGATAAAATTTCTAGAGGTTTTTATATACAACATTTTTCTCCAGAAATTCCTCAAGGTTTGTTCTAGGGTTTGACCAAGAGTCAAACTGGTTTGACTGGCCTCTAAAAATTATCAAATAATTTCTAGAAATTATGAAATTTTTCAGAGGAGTCACACAGCAGCCCTAGAACCAAGGAAAAAATATTTCCAGAGGTTGAAAACAATATTCTCAACAAGGATTGAAAGAGGGGTCATGACTTTAGTCAATAGGAGATTGGAGTTTTTGAATTCCACAATTCCTTTACAAGAATTACAGGAAAGTTCAAAAACAACAAGATGCAAGAAAAGTTTTAATTCCTTCTCATTTTCTTACATTTGAAACACATACCTAGATTTGGGATGTTACAAGTTTCACCTAAGGCCTTTGCTGATACTTGGCCACCGATTGGCTACTCCTCGGGTGGAGAATATAGGTCATACTCCTGTGTCTCTTCATGAGCTTCTTAGAGATCCACATCTCATGGACTACGACCAACAGTCGAGCTCATATAGGTGTGTTCTTATCTGAATACCTCAGAGGGACGGTCTTCTTTTGTCATAAGCCTCAAAACACATTAAGACAAAGTCATCATGCCTTACAAGAATTAGAGTATCGTGATCTCCAATGGAGTGAGATATAAAGTAAGAATGTACTCTACTGTTACCCAAATAGTTTGTTTTCCCAAGGCCTATTTCACGGGATTTCTGATCACATAGGTTTGGGTTACCACTATGTGTAACTCGCGTGGATCTCATTCCCATCTCTTTCGATGTAATTTCAATCACATTTCGTGATAGTCCCTTTGTAAAGGGATCTACCAGATTTTTAGCTGCTTGGATATAATCCACAGCTATCACTCTGGAGTTTCTCAATTTTCTGACAGACTTCAACCGCCTTTTCACATGTCTTGAGGATTTCATATTATCCTTTGCGCTTGTCACATTTATGATAAATGTTTGGTTGTCACAGTACGTAAGGATAGCTGGAATTGGTTTTTCAACCACCGGTAAATCCATCAAGAGTTCTCGTTGTGAGTTCTGCCTCCATGGTTGACCTTGTCATAATGGTTTGTTTACAAGACCTCCATGAGACAGCAGCACCGCCTAGAGTGAATACATATCCCCTTGTAGCCTTTATCTCATCAGCATCAGAAATCCAATTGGAATCACTATATCCCTCAAGTATACCGGGATATCTAGTATAGTGAATTCTGTAACTCATTGTATCTTTCAAAGAGCGCATAACCCGCTCAAGTGCGTGCCAATAATCATCTCCCGGATTAGCGGTAAACTGCTCAATTTTCTTAGAGCAAAAGAGATGTCAGGACAAGTAGCACTAGCCAAGTACACGAGTGAACCAATAATCTAAGAGTACCTCAATTGATCTTTTCCTAGTCTTCGATTCTTTTGAAGTATTAGACTAGGATCATAGGGTGTTAGAGAGGGCTTGCTTTCCATATAGCCAAAACGGCTCAAGACCTTTTCCATATAATGGGATTGCAACAGGGTAATCCCATTCTCATCCTTGATCAACTTGATGTTTAAAATAACATCAGCCTCTCCCAGATCTTTCATGTCAAAACTTTAGGATAGAAATAGTTTAACCTCATTAATCACATCAATGTTGGTCCCAAAGATAAGTATGTCATCAACATAGAAACATAATATTACTCCTTTACCCCCACCATGGCGGTAGTATACATATTTATTGGCTTCATTTATCACAAACCCAGCAGATGTCAAAGTTCTATCAACTTCTCATGCCATTGCTTAGGTGCCTGTTTGAGACCATATAAATATTTCAATAACTTACAGACCTTGCCCTCTTGTCCATATACTACAAATCCATCAGGCTGATCCATGTAGATTTCCACATCTAACTCTCTATTGAGAAAAGTTGTCTTTACGTCCATTTGATGTACAATAAGACCATGTGAGGCAGCCAAAGATAGTAGTACTCGAATAGTGGTTAATCTGACAATAGGTGAGTATGTATCAAAGAAATCCTCACCTTGTTTTTGAGTATAACCTTTTGCTACAAGCCAAGCCTTGTACTTTTCGATTGTACCGTCAGGCCTAAGCTTCTTCTTGAACACCTACTTGCATCCAACTGGCTTACAACCAAATGGACAATCGGTGACTTCCCAAGTTCCATTAGCGACAATGGAATCCATTTCACTACAAACCGCATCCTTCTAGTACTCTACATCAGGAGATGCATATGCCTTTGAAATAGATTTAGAAACATCATCCACAATGTACACAATGAAGTCATCACCAAAAGATTTTACAATCTTTTGTCTCTTGCTCCTTTGAGGAGCTACATCACTGTCATCCTCCTCATGTACATGTTCATGTGTGTGTTCAATATACTCAATTGGAGTGGTAGGTTTAGGAGTTAAACCATTTGCTTGAATAGAAGAGCTATGTGAATTCTTCATAGGAAATATATTTTCAAAGAAAATAACATCTCGGAATCCCATTATCATATTGATCGGCATGTCAGATATCCCGGATTGAACTACTAGAAACCTATAGCCTGTACTACGATGAGTATATCCTAGACAAACACAATCCACTATTTTAGGTCCAAGTTTACGCTATTTAGTTATTGGAACATTGACTTTCGCCAAGCACCCCCAAGTGCGCAAATATGAGAGTGATGGTTTTCTCCCTTTCCAACCTTCGTACAGAGTTACCTCACTATGTTTAGTGGGGACTCTATTCAGGACATGACACTTAGTCAACATAGCCTCCCCCCACCACGCCTTAGACATACCCGTAGTATCTAACATGGCATTCACCAAGTCAGTCAAGGTGCGTGACAAGGATATAATAATCCTCATTTAATTATTTATCTGTAATTCATATTATGGATAGTAATGACGTCATATGGTCCTTGAGTATACCCCTTGATATTCATAAGGGAGAAGCTAGAGGTCGTAAGTTCTTCTACGACCACCCCGTAGTCGTAAGTCCTCATACGACTACCCCATAGTCGTAAGTCCTTCTACGATTATCCCGTGATCGTAAGTTCTACTACTATCAGTCTGTGGTCATAAGATCTTCTATGACCACCACCTGGTCGTAAGTCCTTCTACGACCAGTCACTAGTCGATATGGCTTACAGACATGTGGGCCTAGTCGACCAGGGAATCTTCCGCACCATATTTAAAGATATGGGCAGTAAACTACGCTGTTATTCTCTAGAATAATGGCACAATTTAAACTCCCTGTTATGGTGATAACTGCTTAGCAATGTGGGAACGTTACTACTCCCACAATAACCTTCAGTAACGGCTCCACGATCTAGAACATTAAGGTGGCTTTTAGACTGGAGATACAACGGCACTCTTTGAGGACTGTATAAAAGGCGGAATCATCAGGACAATAGGGAGAGGACCAGAGGGCAATCAGAAACACCATCAGGAGCACAAGACACAATACTTTAGTCTTTCTCTTGATCTTGTAATCCAGCATAGTCAATACATACACACAAGATTAGGGTTGTTATTCTCCCAGGAGAAGGCTTGAACCTGTATAAAAATCCCCATGTCTCCCTCTCTGCGTGATTTCGAGCCTAGGGGAACTCCCGAATCAAACAATCTTTACATAAGTTCGGTTCTAAAACACCGACAGTTGGTGCTGACCATGGAGAACTTCTAGTCATCAGCTTTCCTTCGTTTGTTCAACTCTCATGCTCTTATGGCAGGAGAGTGGAACGAGGAGAACTGGTTCGACTTGGCCGATTACGCAGATATCGACCTGGATGCCGATTTCGACTACGAGCTGAGTACTGCATCATCTGATGGCGATGTCGCCTCCGGAGATCATTCTCTAGGAGACCATTCCACCAATGGAGTTGAGGAGGGATCCTTATCCCCCACAACGATACGTCTAGATGAGGAACCAGCTTCCTCATAGAGCAAGGGTCCATCCGACCGCAACAAGGGTTGTCCCAAGGCAGGCTCAGAGTATGACGAGGGTTCTCCCTCCAAATGCTCAAGTCCATCTGAGGCAGTCCGACCTGGCACGACAAGTTTTGGAAGTCATAATTCTAGACCTCCACCAGCATATGGTGATCATCTCTCTCTGGTTAGCCCAGCCAAGGATGCGATCGAACATGCTTCTCTTGCGAGTTCGACCATCTCAACACAGGGCTCACCTACGGACGGAGACGGCTATAACCCGGAATTCCCCTTCTTGGAGGGGTTTACTCTAAGTCGCTAGATGGTGTCATTCAACCACTCCTTAAGCGAGGAGGCCTCAAGCACAAGTGGAGATCATCAACGGGAGGTCTTCATCCTTCCCTCAGGTAGCAATAACTCTCCTAGAGACAGGACTGAGGACGCTCCCCGACGATCATACCCTACGACCGCTCGTGGCCATGGCAAGGATACCTCCGGCGATGAACATAGTCAATACTCTGATGAGCGTGCGGGAAATCCTCGAGATCATCATACTTCACTAAGGCAAGCTCTAGGATCAGGTATGGATGATTCTGAAACAATTTGACGGAAACAAGTCGCGGCTCAGAGAAATTGGCCTGGGCGCACTCAATACCAGTCAGAAGAAGTTCAAGAACTCCAACATATCAATGATCTGCTCGAGAACCCATCTCGAGAACTTGCCCGAGCACTTGGCTACGACCTCTTTGCCGAAGAGATCCCACAAAGGCTACGAAGCACGATGAGCAAGCTTGAACGTTCTCGTTGACATCATTCTGGAAGTCGTAGCAGTACGACTCCATCAGCTTCCAGTCGTTCGAATAATTCACCGCATGGAGAACGACCCAAGTTGCATCGTCCCCCAAACCGGAGAAGAGTTCCTCGAATGCTTGATGATCGAAAAGCTCCCAGGAGAGGTGATCATTCACTACTCCGACCTAGAGGTCTGTAACAGCAGATAAAATACGAGGAGTATTACCCTCGTAGGATCGAGACTTATCATAAGTCAGATTCACCCATTGCCGGGTATCGTCATGTACGATTGACTGGCAACATCAACCCCTCTTTCTTGCAAATAAGGCGTTATGATGTGATTAATGGATGTCCGCATTCTCGCCGACTTTGAAAGCGCTTCATCGCCGCCACGGTTTCGACCAGGGAACATGGAGAAGTTTGATGGGTCTCAAAATCCCATCGGGTTTCTTCAAATCTACATGACTGTTGTCCGAGCAGCAGGAGGAGGAGAGCGCGTCTTGGTGAATTACCTTCTGACTGTGCTTGAAGGGTCCGCTCGATCGTGATTGTTAAACCAACCACTCGAGTCGATCTATTCGTGGCAACACCTATGCGACCTTCCACTGGCCACTTTCCAGGGCACTTACCATCACCCCGGAAAGGAGGATGACCTGCATAAGATAAGACAAAATCACCACGAGATATTACGCCAATTCATTAGGCGTTTCAGTCAGGTTCACAATTCAATTCCTGAGGTTTCTGACTCATCTGTTATCAGAGCCTTCAAGTATGGAGTCCGCAGTAGAAGAATCACAGAAGACATCGCTTTGAATCCTCTAGCTATTGTCGCCGAACTCTTCGAGATGGCTGATCGAGACGTTAATCGTCGCCAAGCAAATGAGTGGACCAAAATCATCGATCGAGATGACAAGCATGCTCAAGAGGCCGATGGAAGTAGCAAGAAGAAGCACAAAAAGGCCAAGAAATCTAAGAACAAGGCAAAGGGCCAAAAGTCTCAAGCAATGGTTCTAAGGAGATCCTGACCGTAAGCGATAAGGAGCCACGAAGTGCCAAACAATACTCCGATCGAGGCAAAGATAAGCGCCACGAACGAAAGAATGATAAGCCTAGGTGGTGCCCTTTCCTTAAAAAGGAAGGTCTTGACCTTCGCAACTGCCGAGTTTTCCAACGAAAACTCGAGGACTACTACAACGACAAAGGGCCACTTCCTACCCTCGAAGAGGTAGGGCAAGCTAGTGGTCGTACGCAGTCGGACGACAATGAGGAGATGCTGTTTCAAGATCCTGAGCACACCATCGAGCACATCTTTGGGGGATCATCGACATACGAGTCAAAGCGACAGCTTAAGGCAGTCGAACGCGAGGTAAACTCAATTGACCCTCCTCTTGTCAATAAATTGCCAAAGTGGTCGGAAGTCACCATCTCTTTCGAGAAGGTTGACTGCTCGATCCCTTCCACTCGACCAGGTCGCTTTCTGATCGTGGTCGAGCCCACTATCAACAATTGTCGAGTAAATCGAGTATTGATTGATGGTGGTAGCTCGTTAAACATTCTGTTTACGAGTACCCTAGACGAGATAGTACCCAGGACCAAGGTAAGACCGGTACGATACTCTTTTCATGGTATTGTACCGGGGTCATCGGCCAAATCCATTGGCCAAGTTTCTCTTCTGTAACATCCCAAATTTTCCTTTTTGGCAAATTTAAAATTTAAATCAATTGTCTTCGATTTTCTGGACTTTTTTAAAAAAAGAGCTTTTCTTAACTAATTCAAATCCAAAACAAATTTATTTGCAAAAAATATTACCAAGTTTAAATTGGAATTATTTTTATTTAAGTCCAAAATGTCTTTGAGAATTTCTGTGAATTTTCTCCTAATTTTTGGATTTTATTTGCTATTTTCTAAAGCCTATTTGAATTTCTAGAATTTAATCGATTGCTAAATTAATTAGAAACTCTCAAACAATCCTTGGGCCAAATCTTCCCCAGCCCACTCCTATTCTCCATGCGCACACGGCCCAGTTGGCCCGCTCGCCCACGCGTTCCATCTCCAAACCATTTCAACCGTTGGATTTAAGTTGAACGGCTCGATCAAATGGCACTTCCGGACGGTCCGAACGTTCCAAGCAACATGGACCGTCTGCTCTAAATTTAACGGTCAGATTTGGATGGCACCTTCGGATGGTCCGAACAGCCCACTCATTATACACCGTCCGATCTAAATCCAATGGCCATAACTCCATCCGTCACTTTACTATTCCCTTTCTCTCGCTTACCAGTGGGACCACCGCTATAGTGCCTTCATCTCCACCCTTTCTCCTACCTCGCGACGCCGCCATTACCGCCCACGACCAAGCTCCTTAACTCGCCTCTTTACTTACTCTGATCGTGCGCACTTGATGCCATTATGCTCCACCACCTCTACCGCACTCACGGCGCCCGTTATCTTCTCCTTAAACCCTCTTAACTCCAATTTATCTCGCCGCCGCGCAAGCAGTGAACCGCCGCGCATGTCCTCACCGCTTCAGTGCCTTCGAGCCCTATAAAGGGGGGGGGGAACATCTTCGCGTCTACCCCTTTAGCATTTTCCCTCAACTCCCAACCCTTATACCCCTCTCTAGCCACCGGAATTGAAGCTCGAAGCCACCGGATCCCTAGGCGCTTCGCCGCCAAATTCATCGCCGTCGTTGATGCTCCGCCACCCCCGACCACACCATCGTGATCGCCATCGCGTGGGCCACCCGGTGCGCGCATCCAATCGCCTCAAAGACCTCCGGAGCAACCTCGCCGCCGTGAACCGAACTTCGCCGCCGCTTTTCACCTCGCCGCCGTCAACTCCTTCACGTCGCATCGTCGAAACTCTACGCATCAGGTTCACCATCGCATCCTCTTGCCCCTCGTACCACTCATTCGCGTCGCCGTCGCGCAGAGCGCCGGCGACCATAGGGACCCGTGCGCTGCCGCCGTTGGTCCTACGTGGCTCAGCCACGTCATCTCAACATCAGCGCCATGTGTGCACTTGTTGCTGAGTCAACGTCAACGTGGCGCCACGTCATCTCATGCGCAGCGCACATCACCCCCCTGTGCACTCTTTCGTAGGGCGGGTTCACCATGGACCTTTGACCGGTCATGGACTCAATCCATTGACCGTGGGCCCACATGTCATAGACTGTTGTGCGGCTACTGTGCAATGCGGACGCAATAATTAGAATATCCTTTAGAAAAATAATTCGGGAAATTCATTTAATTGCAGAATTAGGTTTAAAACTTCTAAAATTCATATCTTTTACATCCAAACTCCAAATTGGGTGATTCAAATTCCTAAAATTATCTAAAATCATAATCTAGCTATCTAAACTAAAATTATTTAAATTGGAGTTAATTTGAAGTTCATTTTGAATTTTAGTTGAATTTAGCTTATTTTCACGTTTAGATTTCGACGAGTCCGAAGAACCAGAATTAATCAACGACCAGACTTTTGAGCAAGGCAAGTTACATTCTTGACCATATTTGCACCCATTATTTTAAATTATTTAAATTCTGTTTCAAATTATTATTACATGCTTATTTATATTTAGTAATTTAAATTCCTGTTTTAAATTTATAGATATGCCTAAATCCTTTGTATGGCCAAATTTGATAATTGAATCAAACATATTTTCACCCTAGACAAAACCTGGTTGATACGATAGTATGAACTAGGATCATTTGGAAAACTTATGCTTTGCGATGCTTAGACCTAAAACTGTTTGATTTGGGGGATTTCAGCCAAAAATCAAATATTGTTTAAATTGTATCCATAACATTGGTGTGTTATGGAAGTTTATAAATGACTTTGCAAAATAAAATAAAATGATGGTTTGTACTTGGGTGAAATGGTTGTCCTGGATGGTGCATGTTTATGGGGAGTAGGACTCGCTAATTAATTTGCAACGCTCCATCGTGGTCGCTCCTTTAGATGCAAGCTGGTAGTCATGTTACGACCTATGTTAGTCCCACTGGCGCAAGAGGGGCCCAACCCCATGTTTTCATTCCAAAGGGGGTGGCAAAACCTTAGCGAGGGGTAACTGCGGTGGAATAGCACATTGTAAAAGCCTTGGCACGTGCTCTAGACTGCTTACCTAAGGTTGTGAGCAGTGGTATAGATATATGCCGAACAAACTAGAGAATTCATGTCATGTGGGTAAAGCTGTACTACCTCTACAGAGTGTAAACCTATTCGAATAGCCGTGGCCACGATCAAGGACATGCTAGCAAAGCCACTCAATGTTAGATCTTTGGTTTTTGGTTTTCAAAAGACTTCATCAAGTGGTTTATCCAAATGGGAATTGGGCAGGAAGCCATGTGATAGGAGGGTATCCTTCACCATTCATGTGTGAATGTTATCTGACTATAAATTTGAGAATTCATAAAATGAATTTTAGTTATGGAATAACTGCTTTGGAACTTAGTACAACTATTTAAAGAAAATGGTGCTTTATGCAAATTCAACCTATAAGCCTTCCTTTGAAATATCCTTTATGCATGCATTGAATCAGAATTTGATTGGGTGTAACTTTGTAGTACCAGTAGTAGTGCTCATCCTTGCTTATTGCAAATAAATTTCGTAAGAGAAGGACTTCACCATCGGTGTGGATCTCGATGATTAGGTCGCTACCCCACCGATTGCTCGTGGCGCATCACCGACTCCACTACTTCTTCGCCTTCCGCCGGTTCTTTAATGTTGGCTTGTAAGTCTCTTTTGTAATAAACTCTGTTGATTATTAATAAAGTTGTGCGTTTTATGGATGTTACCATATCTGTTTACTGTGTAAACTAGCTACTGATCATGGGACTAGTTCAGAAATATACAGAGGATTTTGGGTGTTAATCCCAGGTCCGACAAAGATGGTATCAGAGCCATATCGACTGTAGGTCGTGACCTAGTTAGAAGGGCCGTTAGTTGAAAAAACTTCAAAACTTATTTTATTACAAGAAAAAGAATAATTTGTTCTTTCCTCATCTTGGTCATCTATCTATCTTTAGCTTTCTTATAGCAATTCTTCTTACCCCATTCTTCTTTCACTATTTTATAATGTTAAATGGATCCTCTTTTCCTTGGAAAACTTCTATAGATGGTCAACACGATTATTAACCTTTACATTCAAGACTACAAGACATGAAGCCATCAAGGAAAGTATAATCATATCCACCATCCAAGGACAATGGACAAGACTTACCGAAGATCGTTTTATCAGCCCAACCATATAGCCTAAGTTTGCCAAGACTCATTCTGTGTATTGAGTCGTTTCACCAATTTACGATTTTCAATCGATAGAACGATGCATAAAGCTATTAAATTTGTTCAGGAAAGCTTTTGAGTTGGTTCTTTCATTTAGGAGTGTTGTTTCGCTCTATCCCCTTAGTTCTTCTTATTTGTCTCTTCCCTATCCTTGTTCTACTTTCCTAAATCTTTGGAATAACCGTCAGATAGTGAACAACTGTTGCTCTGGAAGTGGAACCAACCATGACAACAATGATGTCCCTGGGAATGTTAGTGCCGAAGGCAACCAACAACTGACAGCAATAACACTTCAGAATTTAAATCAGTTTTTCATCACCTAGACTCAACTAATGCAGCAGATAATGCAACAGATGAACAACAACAACAATATCTCCACGTACCACAGCCCTACAAAGACATGAACAATGTTCTCCTGTCGGGACCCAAAATTACACTCGACCTTCGTGTTTCATGCACTAGTCCAGATCACACTAGTACACACAAGATCAACAAAGATGAGTATCGATCCACACAAGCTTAATAGTAGCATAAACGATTAGTTTGATTAATAATAATGGTTTGACCTTATGGTCGAAGTTTACAATTATTAAGCCACGCAGGCTAACAGAGAATTAAAGCGTGGAAACAAAACGGTATGTGTCCCATCGATTCACCACAGCAACCGATCGATCTAGACCTCACGATCGTGCACCTTCAATAAACTCCTCCTAATGCCGGTGAAGACTCCTCCTCTTCGCTTGATTTATTTTAAAGCAAGCGTGAGTACATTAATCGTACTGCAAGTCACACCACGTAAAAGCAATTATACATGCAAGCTTATTACAAGGGAATGGCATTTTGTGGTTATTTTGCGTAAATGCAACATTTGCACTTGAATACAATAATAGATTGAAAGGTGTAAAACAAATAGACAATAAAAATAATTTTAATAGCTTGATTTCACGAAGACACACGCAATTTCTAACAGATTATTCACATAGCCATATGATTTAGATCACACACACCCTTCGCACACGCTTTTAAAGATCTACCCTCGTGTGAAATCCCCGAGCATTGTCCATAACCGAGGACGCGGCTATTCAATAGATTGTTTACACTCGCAGAGTTTGTACACTTTACCCACAAGATACAACCAAGGTTGCAAGCACTAATCGTAATAAAGCATTTCGTAAACTTCATCCTAACACGATGCTCCCGATGTGCTTATGTCATACTAAACCATACACAAGTATGATACAACACACACCGCTGGACAGGAAGCGGCGAACCGCCCATGACATGCGACTACATGGTAGCACACACCTCCACCCTATTCACATAGCCTAACCTACCACCGAGCAATCCATGCTAAGAATTCAGATCTTACTATGCTAGGCCCGGCCCCATAACAAGCATGTGGTCGCACAGAGGGCTCACTCAATGGCGCACAAAGTTCAATCCTTAAATGACCGAGGCAAGACTTCCATTGTTCTAACTAAGGCACACAGATAATTATGACACATGATTCACAAGCCCATATCACATAGCCACCATGTCACATAGTTCCTTCCACTTGCCTCGCCTAAACCTTTTTCCCACCTAGTTGAATTAAGTGCAACACATGCCACAAAGACACATAGTGCACACAGATTATTACAAAGTTACATAGTCACTTAGTCAAGTTAATAATTGCACTTTACATGAATAGGTGATTCGGGCATGGCTAAGCAATCAAATCGCATTAACCAACCCACGTTGGTGCTATAATATTTACCAACTAAATATCAACTAGGGTGACAAAGGATCAAGGCATAACAAGTTACACAAGGAAGGCATAACAGATTGACTTAATAGCTAATCCCAAAAGCATTTAAATAATTACTTGAAATAAAATGCAATACTTTGAATTAAAATAATATTTGGAAAATCGATTCAACATGGTCAAAGCATGACTTGCCTTGGAACAGGTCTAGGAATTGATCTTGGTCTTGATGTGTTCCTTCTTCTTCAAATCTTCCCGAAGCGTCGAAGTCTACTCGCAAACGAAGCAAACAAAAAAAAAATAAATAATAGAGGCAAAACAACTCCAAAAAAATAAATAAAAATCTCCATTAAGTAGCTCTTGATTTTAGACGAATTTAGAAATTTGAATGGGCAGATTTGGAGTTAGGATACAAAAGTTATGAGGTTTGGAAGTTGGAATTTAAAGAAAAACCCTAGAAATTGAATTTACTGAAATTCCGAATTATTCTTCAAAGGAAAAACCCGGATTATTGCGCAATGTCAAGGCCAAATAAGGGATTTCTGGAAAAGATAAATAAAATGAAAATCCCGACGTGTGGGACCCACATCGCCGCTGATGACGCTCACGGACCAAGTCCACCGAGCCTTTGATCCGGTCGATTCGAGGTGGCGAATCGCTACATGCTGGCGCCGACGCGACGCCACGAGTCGACATGTACGCACACGGCCGAGGTGGCTAAGTGACTCAAGATCCACGCTGCTGGAACGACAATGCGGGCGGCGACAAGATCGACTCCAATGGTCGCCATGAACGGCGGCTTGTCGCCGAATGGGTGGTACAGCGCAGAAGCTAAGGTTATTGCTAACCGATGAGGTAGCTCCGTGGTCGGGTGACGGTGGTCTTGCGGCGAGGTTCAAGCGGCGAGAGCTTTGATTTTATTTCCAAGGCCCGTGAGGTATTGGCGCCGAGGAAGGGTCCGGAGGTAGAGGAGGCGACGGCGACCCGGGTGCACTTGACGATGACGGCGGTGACGACGGTGGTGCATTCGACAATGATTTACACACGGCCGAAAAACCTTCGATGGGAAATTGCGCGCAAGGGCTCTGGAGGGCAATTGGTTTGGGGTTTTGGAAAGGGGTCATGATCCTGGGACCTACTTATAGGCGTGGGGCAGCCCCGAGGTGTCATGCCTACGGTGGAGATCAAACCGCCTCAAATGAGCGCGCGAGAAATGGGGATAGAAACGAATTCAAGTTTGAGTTTGAACGAGGCGCGCGAAGAGATAAAGATGAAGTTTAAGTGAGAAATCCGGGATTTTAGTTAGCGTAAACTGACGCGGCTGAGCTTCTAGAAGCGATAATGGCGACACTTGGCCATGAGTCACATGAGAAGGAGACCGTGGTTTGAGACGACGACATCAGAGCGGTCCCACCAACACGAGACGGGCAATGGGCGAGGCGAGGGCGCTGCGGGCGAAGATCTCAAGGCCCACCCAAATCTGATGGTCACAAGGAGTGGGCCGAGTGAACAGGAATGGGCTGAGTAGATTCGGCCCAAGCACTATTTGGAGATTTTAAATAGTTTTTCCATTTTAGAAAATACTGAGAATTTAAATAAGTAATAGAATTTAGCAAATGAACTTGGAAAAATTCTAGAAAATTCTAGAAAATATATCCAAGCACATAGAATCCAAATAAAATAGTTTTGACTATGGTTCATGTTGACTATAGTCATATTAAATGGTTTTGTTACTCAAAGTCCAATATTAAGCTTTTAAATTAAATTCAAATAAATCCAAATGGTGAATTTTCTCTCTACCAACTATTCAAAGGATTTTTAAAGCTTAGAAAAATTGGGATGTTACATCCTGCGATGAGTTACCAAGGATCAAACCACCAGAAGTATCACATAATGATGACGTGAGCCATTTTCTTCCTGAAAGTCACGATCCATGGAAGCATGTTATTTGTTACAGATGTGGGGAAACAGGACATTTCGGCTACAGATGCCCTCAAAAGGAAAAGCCAAGATAAGATGTCCATTGTGTTAGCTGCAATAACACTGGACACTATTTCATCAAGTGTTCCAAGAGGAAGGAAATCCAGTATAAAATCTGCAACTATTGTGGCAAGGAAGGGCACTTTGTCCAACAATGCCCCTTACAAGCATTCTTGGCACCACAAGTAACCTCAGCATTGGAGTACGGATCAAAAGAATTTCAGACGACACATCAAGTAGCAAGGATATCTCAGCCCGTCATAAGAAGCCAAGTGAACCAAGTCAGTACAGAAGAAGCTCAAGAATCAGATAAGCAGAATTCCGGCCAAGTCAAACACAAGACGGACAATCTTCACAAAAGGAAGATGGTAGATCAAGAGAAGAATGTTGCAAGAAACTCCAAGGCTTGTGTGATTCAAACCCAACCCAACCAAGCACCAACGACGACCGCACTCAAGACTCCAGGATCAGCACCACGTCCACCAATGCAAATGTTCCGCAACATCAAGAATGGCCAACCTCAACAGAACAAAACTTCATGGGCTGGAATACAATGCTTCACTTGTCAGGATATGGGACATTATGCCAATCAATGCCCAAAAAGACGCTTAGCAATCACCTCAGACAGCATTCCAGAAGGTACTCTGATTGCAACAATAACACCAGAAGCAGGAGGTAAAAACAACAGAAGATACATGTCCCAGTTGCAGAAATACATAAGTTTAGACTTGCCAATGCCTCAGGAAACCACCATGAACCAGCCGGCAACTTCAACTGAAACACCTGCAATGAACAACCCGGACAATTTGGAGTCTTCCAAAACATCTGAAGATGGCCAGCCACCAAAGGATTCATCCTACGTTGCAAGCATCACGTGTTTTCACTGCCGTGAGATAGGACATTATGCCAATACATGTATAAAGAAGCAGCAGACAGCGAATCTAGCCAGCTCTGAAGTTCTAAAAGTCAACACCATGCAAACAAATAGGAAGCCACATAATTCTGGAAGAGGATGTCTATACAACATCACACCAAAGTTCCCTGGCCCAATGAGGAGCGTAATGCGATTTATTTACAACTCCTCTTGAAAACCTTGTATCCCCAGCTTTCTTTCTAGCCTCTCCGAATCTCGGGGTCGAGATTCCCTTTAAGGGGGGTAGGTTTGTAACATCCCAAATTTTTCTTTTTGGAAAATTTAAAATTTAAATCAATTGTCTTGGATTTTCTGGACTTTTTTTATAAAAAAAAGCTTTTCTTAACTAATTCAAAGCCAAAACAAATTTATTTGCAAAAACTATTACCAAGTTTAAAATGGAATTATTTTATCTAAGTCCAGAATGTCTTTGAGAATTTTTGTGAATTTTCTCATAATTTTTGGATTTTATTTGCTATTTTCTAAAGCCTATTTGAATTTCTGGAATTTAATCAATTGTTAAATCAATTAGAAACTCTCAAATAGTCCTTGGGCCAAATCTTCCCTAGCCCACTCCTATTCTCCACGCACACGCGACCCAGTTGGCCCGCTCGCCCACGCGTTCCATCTCCAAACCATTTCAACCGTTGGATTTAAGTTGAACGGCTCGATCAAATGGCACTTCCGGACAGTCCGAACGTTCCAAGCAACATGGACCGTCCGCTCCAAATTTAACGGGCAGATTTGGATGGCACCTTCGGATGGTCCGAACAGCCCACTCATTATACACCGTCCGATCTAAATCCAATGGCCATAACTCCATCCGTCACTTTACTATTCCCTTCTCTCGCCTACTGGTGGGACCGCCACTATAGTGCCTTCGTCTCCGCCCTTTCTCCTACCTCACGATGCCGCCATAACCGCCCACGACCAAGCTCCTTAACTTGCCTCTTTACTCACTCTGATCGTGCGCACTTGATGCCATTATGCTCCACTACCTCTACCTCACCACACTACCGCTTCTTCTCCTTAAACCCTCTTAACTCCAATTTATTCGCCGTCAAGGCTGCAAGAAGGAACCGCCAAGACGCCCTAGCCGCTTCAAGGTTTTCGAGCCCTATAAAGGGGGGGAACATCTTCGCGTCTACGGAAGCCGCAAAGAGGGGGCCCGAACCCGGCGTTTTTCATTCCAAAGGGGGTGGTGAAACCTTAGCGAGGGGTAACTGTGGTGGAATAGCGCATTGTAAAAGCCTTGGCACGTACTCTAGACTGCTTACCTAAGATAGTGAGCGGTGGCATAGATATATGCCGAACAAACTAGAGAATTCATGTCATGTGGGTAAAGCTGTACAACCTCTACAGAGTATAAACCTATTCGAATAGCCGTGGTCACGATCATGGACATGCTAGCAAAGCCACTCAAAGTTAGATCTTTGGTTTTGGGTTTTCAAAAGACTTCATCAAATGGTTTATCCAAATGGGAATTGGGCAGGAAGCCATGTGATAGGAGGGTATCCTTCACCATTCATGTGTGAATGTTATCTGAATATAAAATTGAGAATTCATAAAATGAATTTTAGTTATGGAATAACTGCTTTGGAACTTAGTACAACTATTTAAAGAAAATGGTGCTTTATGCAAATTCAACCTATAAGCGTTCCTTTGAAATATCCTTTATGCATGCATTGAATCTGTAACTTGACGGGTGTAACTTGCGAGCACGGTAGTAGTGCTCATCCTTGCTTATTGCAAATAAATTTTAGAAGAGAAGGACTTCACCATCGGTGTGGATCTCGATGATTAGGCCGCTACCCTAGTCGATTGCCTGTGGCAGATCAGCTGGACTCCACTACTTCTTCGTCTTCCGCTGTGTTTTTTAATGTTGGCTTGTAAGCCTCTTTTGTAATAAACTTTGTTGATTATTAATAAAGTTGTGCGTTTTATGGATGTTACCATATCTGTTTACTATGTGAACTAGCTACTGATCATGGGACTAGTTCAGAAATAAACTGAGGATTTGGGGTGTTAATCCCGGGTCCGACATCTTCCTTTAACATTTGGTTCACCAAGTAATTTCAGGACAGAGAAGATCTTCTTTGATGTGGTCGATTTCAATACGGCATATAACGCCATACTTGGACGACCAGCTTTGGCAAGATTCTTAATGGCAACTCACTATGGATATCAATGTCTTAAGATGTCAGGTCCCAAAGGAGTTATCACATTTCACTATGATAAGAAGATGGCGCATACGTGTAACCGTCGATCCCTCGAGATGGTTGGTCAGATGCCATCTCAGGAAGAAAAAGGGCAGTCTTCGACCATGTAGTAGAAGTCTAAAGTTGCACCTAAGCCGAACGACCAAGTCAAAGAGGTTCCCTTAGATCCGGAGGAGCCCTCGAAGACTGTTCACATGGGGGATACTTCCGACCCCAAATAGGAAGACACCCTCATTGCTTTCCTCCGGGCAAACGCAGATGTCTTCACGTGGAAAGCATCCGACATGCCCGGAGTCCCTAGGGAAGTAATCGAGCACAGGCTAGCTCTACGGCCTGACAAAGTACCCGTAAAACAAAAACTACGGAGATTTGCACCTGATCGACGAGATGCTATAAGGTCAGAATTGGACAAGCTACTTAAAGTAGGCTTTATAAGAGAAGTCGACCACTTAGAGTGGTTGGCCAACCCTGTAATAGTTAGGAAGTCTAACGGCAAGTGACGAATGTGTGTAGACTTCACTGATCTTAATGAAGATTGTCCAAAAGATGATTTCCCGTTACCTCATATTGATCAGTTGGTTGACTCTACTACTTGTTGCGAAACATTAAGTTTTCTATATGCATATTCTCTCTATCATCAGATTAATATGTGTCTAGAAGATGAAGAAAATACCGCGTTTATTACTCCATTTGGTACATTTTGTTATGTCAAAATGCCATTTGGTCTAAAAAATGCCTGCGTTTCTTTTCAATGCTTGATACAATCGACTTTTTCACCTCAGCTAGGCCGAAATTTGGAAGCCTATGTTGACGATCTAGTTGTAAAAAGCATCAAATGGCTTGATCATATTTCAGACTTGCAGGAGATGTTCAACAACCTCAGAAAACACCGCCTGAAACTCGATCCGGAGAAGTGTGTGTTTGGAGTCTCTTCGGGAAAATTGCTTGATTCCTCGGTCTCGACGAGGACCTGCTTAACTCAAACGATAAAGGCCATTGTGCAAATGCACTCTCCAACCACGAAGAAAGAAGTACAAAAACTCACAGGGTGTATGGCGGCTGATTTTATCGCACGACTGGGAGAAAAAGGACTACCTTTCTTCAAACTTCTAAGGAAGCACAAGCGTTTCGAGTGGTCGAAAGAGGCAAATGTCAGATTTGAGGATGTCAAGAGATATCTTATGAGTGTTTCGCTTTGGTTTCTTCAAACCGTAACAGACGCCTAATTTATCTAGCTACCACGCCACAGTGCAAGGAGCGATAGATTAGTCGAGAACGTGAAAACGTCCAACGACTCGCAGTACTACGAAGTGAAGTTTTACGCCTAAGCAAGATACCTTTCAGTCCAAAACTTCTATGCCCTCCTCATGTCTTCGAGGAAACTGTGGCATTATATTTATGCGCACAAGATAATTGTGCTATCTGAGTTTCCCTTAAGAGTGATCCTCCATAATAGGGAAGCAGCGGGACGCATGTCTAAATGGTCACTAGAACTTGGGGAGTTCAATCTCCATTTTGTGTCCCGAACGGCCATTAAATCCCAGATCTTGGCAGACTTTGTCGCTGAATGGACAAATCCTCAACTCGCTCAGATCCCCAAGACGATACCCACTCAAAGGATCTATGTACTTTGACGTCACTTACTTTAAGTGGCTCGAGGGTCGGGTGGTCCGAATCTCCTAACGGAGAGATCTTAAAGTATGCCATACAATTAAACTTTCAGGCCACTAACAATATTGCATAGTACGAAGGTTTGCTAGCTGGCATACGAGCTGCGAAAGCACTCGCGATTCGACAACTACTGTGAGAGAGACTCTCAACTAGTCATGAATCAAGTTAGAAAAGAGTACCAAGGTTTAATCGACCATGTCTCTTGCTTATCTGAAGTTCAAAGCTTGAAAAGTATTTTTTCGCTTTTGAGGTACAATTCATCCTCGAAGGATAATTTCTTGCGCATCACCTTTTGCTCGGATAGCTTCTTCCCGATCACAAGTACCAAAAGGAGTCTTCTTGGAGCAACTCCAAAAACCGTCTCTGGTGGAGACACCAGAGAAATCTCCTATTGAGACAGCCTCTCTAGAATACGAGGATATTTGGATGAATCCCATCTATGAATATCTTTAGATGGGTTCTATACCCGACGATGATCTCGAGGCAAATCATTTATCCCGAAAGGCCAAAATGTATACTTTGGTCGAAGGAGTCATCTATAAACGAGGCACTCAAGGGGTACTCATGTGATGCATACCGCAGAGAGAAGGACTAAACCTCCTTCACAACATACACGAGGGCATTTGTGGAACTCATGCTTCCTACAGAACGTTGGTCGAAAAAGTCTTTCGACTAGGATTATCCGAGCAAGCTGGTCCGCGAGGAAATTATCCTTTCGAGGGATGAATTGTACTCTAAACCTAAAAATGCTTTTCAAGCTTTCAAACCGCCGATAAGTACCGAGACATGGCTCAAGTTAGAGCACCGTACTTTTTCCTACCGATTCACAACTAGTTAAGAGTCCTCTCATGAGTAGTTTCGGCGAATCGCGAGTGCTTTCGCAGCTCAGATGCCGGATAGTAAATTCAGATTCGCCACGCTGTTAGTGGTCCGAAAGTTTAATCAGATGGCATACTTTAAGGTCTCCGTTAGAGATTCCGTGACCACCTCATTTCCAAGCCACTTAAAGTAAGTGGCCTATCAGTACATCGCCCATCGGGTCGTGGGTATCAGATCGGGATCATGAACAGTTCATGATTTCTATTCGTGACAAAGTCCGCCAAGATCTCGATTTAATGGCCGTCGACATGAAATGGAGGTCGATCTCCCCAAGTTCCCATCGACCATTTAAACATGCGCCCCGCTGTTTCCCTATTCTCGAGGATCACTCCCAAGGAAAACTCAGACAAGACAATTATCTTGTGCGCTTGAAAATAATGCCGCAGCTTCTCAAGACATGAGGAGGGCACGAGAAGCTTTTGGGCCCGAGGGTAACGCCCTTAGGTCTCAGGCAAAACTTCACTTACGTAGTAATAATCGGTCGCTGAATGTTTTCACGCTCTATGACTAGTATCGCGCCATCGCCTGCGGGCGTGATGCTTAGATAAATTAAGAGCGCTCTTCCGTTTCAGTGGAAACCGTAATAGAGCACTCGAAGATATATCTTGACATCCTCAAGGCGTTGTTTTTTCTTCCCACCACTCAAACCCTCGTGCTTCCTTAGAAGTTTGTGTCTTTGCAATAAAAAATGCACAAAAAATGCTTCAATCAAAAGAAGTATGCTTCAAGCATGCCACCGAAAAGAAGTATGCTACAAGCATGCCACATGCAAATGAAAATTGAAAGTAAAGCAAGAGGATGTTTCATGAGACCGTAGCTCATCCAGATTTAAAGTTTGTCTCACTGCTTTTGCTTTCACTTTTGGTGACTTCTCTTGTGGTCTTATAATCTTTTAGTCATTGTGTGATATGCTTGTCATGAATCTAAATTGATTTATCATTTCAAATACTTGTCTAGATATTGCTCGCGGGTATATGCATTTATATGATCTTGATTAGCTCTACTCACCAAATTGGCTTGGTCAATCCATTAAATAGATTTTCATAAAGCTTCGGACTTTTACTCTTCCCCGCCTCCTTCTTTTCTCGCTTCTTGATGATCACATTGCCAAAGGAGAAAATCGAGAGAAAATCGCAAAATTCTCGCACAAATTTGATTTTCTAGTGTTAAAGGAAGTCTTTCAAATTGTAGTTCACTTTTGCTTGGCGCTTTTGACTCTTTGTCACTTCTTTTCACTCACTCATCTTTGTTTATTGAAAGTATTGTCAATGTAGTCATCAAGGGGAGATTGTAAGATCAAGAGGTTTTTGGTCATGTTATTTGATGATGAACACATTGACAATAAGTTAGACTTAGTCTCAAGATTTAATGTTGAATACCTTGTCCTAAAGACTTGTCTGGGTGACTTGGATCGAGCTCATAAGTTCTCGCGAAAATCGCTTTTTGTCGATTATCTGTAGTACCGCTTTGTTTGTGCGGAATCTACGCGGTGCGGTATGACCGTAGGGTGCAGCGTAGTACCGCAAGTCATTTTCTCTGCGCGCTTTTGTTTCGGTTCATTAGATCTTGATCTAACGGCCGATATTGAGTTGTAACGCTCGCATCGCTTAATCGCCAAAGACTTTGAGCCGCTGGATTGAAATCTAACGATGACATCAAGTGGGTCGCTCGGACTTTCTACAAAGCTTTTAAACTAATCTACCGAGACCCATGGTCCGACGCCCATGGATCCGAGCGCCCACGTGTCAAAGGACGCTGTTCGAGGTCTTTGCGGATGTTTGTGGAGCGGTAGTACCGCGGGTTTGCTAAATGTAGTACCAAGACTTGGTTTTTCGTAAAGAGAACTTCCGACAGTACTTAAGAGTCAAATTCGTTGTTCCGAGTCGAGGAACGGAACGCATCAGCAGACAAGAATATCAAGAAGTTGGTTGGCGTAGTATCAAGAAGATTTATAATACCGCAAGGGGCGCAGATGGTTTTTCCGTGGTTTATGTTTTTGGAAGTTTTGAAGTTCTTGAGAATCAGTAGTACCGGTAGTTTTGAGCGGTACTACCGCTGCAGCGGTAGTACCGACGATAATGGCGATAGTACCGATTGTACTCGAAGTTGTCATTCGGGAATTGATCATGATTTGTTGAATTCGTAAGCTATATCTTGTTGCATGATGCATGATAGTGTTTATGGGTGTGAGTAAGCTAATGGATGGTCAAGTTGGAAAACTTGTGCCAAGAATTGGTTTCTTTTGATCTTTGCATGTGCAAAGTTGAGGCGTGAGGATCTAATCACTGCCTGTGACTCGGATTGACTCTGACTAGGATGGGGAATCGAGGTATTGAAAGTCGTGGATGTCAAGAAGTGTTTTGGATCACGCCGAGCACGGGAGATCATGGGGAGCAAGCCGAAGCTACGGATGGAGTCCCGGAGGCTTATGGCATGGAGTTTTAGAAAGACAGCTTGGAAGGAGTTCCAAAACTGGTTGTTTTGAGATAGAGTCCGTATTGGTGTCATGTTGGACATGAATAGGACTCTAGCCTATAAGAAGAGGCAGAGGGTGCACTTTGTGGGAGTGCAGATTTTAGGGTTTTTTGACGATAGCTTGTTTTGCTGTTTTGCTATGGTTTAGAGGTCCTTTGTTTTGGGGCTTTGAGGGGTGATTGCTGAAAGCCTTGTAGACACAAATCAAGAGTGATATATATAAAGTTCAGATTCGTTCAACTTTGGTTCTCGATTTGTTGATCTTGTTGTGCGCCTGAGGTGTTACTTGCTGTGAAGTTTGTTCAAGTCATCCAAAGAGTTTGCTGGAGTTCTTGATAACAAAAAGAAGTTGGAATTAGGGGGTCTATTCGCTGCAATCATTCAACCCCCCTTCTGATTGCCATTACGATCCTACATACCGCCGTCCGAGTATGGCGTTATATGTCAGATCGAATCGATCTCACAAAGGAGATCTTCCCGTCTCCGAAATTACTTGGTGAACCAAATGTTAAAGGAAGAGAAACTTGACCAATGGGTTTAGTCAAGACCCCTAGATAATACCGCGTGAAATGAATGTCTTACCGGTCTTACCTTGGTCCTAGGGACTTGCATTTCGGCCGTGGTGTTCAGAAACAAAATGTTCAACGAACTACCACCATCAATCAACACTCGATTTACTCGACAGTTATTGATGGTGGGTTCGACCACGATCAAAAATAGACCTGGTCGAGTCGAAAGGATCGGACAGTCAACTTTCTCGAAGGAGATGGTGACTTTCAACCACTTTGGCAACTTATTGACAAGAGGAGGGTCAATGGAGTTTAGCTCGCGTTCGACTGCCTTAAGCTGTCATTTTGACTCGTATGCCGATGATCCTCCAAAGATGTGCTCGATGGTGTGCTCGGGATCTTGAAACGGTATGTCCTCATTGTCGTCCGACTGTGTACGACCACTAACTTGCCCTACCTCCTCGAGAGTAGAAAGTGGTCCTTTGCCGTTGTCGTAGTCCTCGAGCCTTCGTTAGAAAACTCAGCAATTGCGAAGGTCATGTCCTTCCTTTTTATGGAAAGTACACCACCTAGGCTTATCGGTCTTTCATTCGGGGCGCTTACCTTTGCCTCGATTGGGGTTTTGTTTGGCAGTTCGTGGCTCTTTATCGCTTACGGCCAGGACCTCCTTAGAAGCATTGGCTTGAGGCTTTTGGCCCTTTGCCTCATTCTTGGATTTCTTAGCTTTCTTATCCTTCTTCTTGCCACCTTCGCCAGTCTCCTGAGGGTGCTGGTCATCTCGATCGATGATTTTGGTTCACTCGATCGCTTCATCGCCAAAGAACGCATCGATCACCATCTCAAAGAGTTCTACGACAAGAGCAGGAGGGTTCAAAGCGATGTCCTCCGTGATCCTTCCGCCGCGACTCGCTTGAAGGCTCGATAATGATGAGTCGAAACCTCAGAATCGAATTGCTAACTCGATCAAACGCTCGATGAATTGGCGAGTATTTCATGGTCGCCAAGATCTCGTAGGTCGCCCTCCTTTCCTGTATGGCGGTAGGTGCCCCGAAATTGGCCAACAATAGATCACAGAGATGTTGCCACGAGTAGATCAACTCGCTAGTTGGTTTAACAACCACAATCGAAAGCGTAATTCTTCGAGCACACCGGAAGGTAATTCACCATGACGCGCCTTCCTCCTCCCGCCGCCGGACAATGGTCAGATAGATTCAAGGAATTGGGGATTTTGAGACCCATCAAATTTCTCCATATTCCTAGTCTAAACCGTATGCTGCTGAATCGTCAAGGTCAAAGAGAATGCCTAACATCCGTAATTATGTCGTAACGCCTTTGTAGAAAAGAGGGTTGACGCCGCCAGTGATCGTGATTTCGACGATACCCAAAGAACAGTGAATCGACTTATGGTAAGTCTCGATCCCACGAGGTTAATACTCCTCGTACTCTATTCGCTGTTGCAGACCTCTCGGTCGGAGCGGTCAATGATCACCCTCCTAGGAGCTTTATGATCGCCAGCGCTCGAGGAACTCTTTTCCGGCTTTGGAGAACGATGCAACTTGCGCCGATCCCCATGCGTGAGTTATTCAACGATCGAAGTTGATGGAGTCAGATCGCCACGACTTCCAAAGATGATGATGGCGGGTTGTTCGAGCTTGCTCATCGTGTTCGCAGCCTTCGCGGCGATCTCTTCAAGGAAGAGGTCGAGCTGTGTGTTTCGCAAGTTCTCGAGAGGGGTTCTCGAGCAGATCATTGATATGCTGAAGTTCCTGAGCTTCTTCCGACTGGTATTGGGTGCGCCCAGGCAATTTTCTCTGAACCGCAACTTGTTTCTGTCGGATTGTTTCAGAATCATCCATACCTGATCCTTGATATTGCCTTAGTGAAGTGCGATGATCTCGAGAATTTCTCGCACACTCATCAGAGTATTGATTCTGTTCATTGCCGAAGGTGTCTTTGTCATCGCTATGAGCAATCGTAGGGTGTGATCTTCGGGGAGCGTCCTCAGCCCTGTCTCTAGGAGAGTTATTGCTACCCGAGGGCAGGACGAAGACCTCCCGTTGATGATCTCCTTTTGTGCTAGAGGCCTCCTCGCTTGAGGAGTCGTCGAATGACACCATCTGGCGACTTGGAGCAAACCCCTCTAGGAAGGGGAATTCGGGTTATAACCGCCTCCGCTTGTGAAGTGAGTCTCTGCTGGGATGGTCGAACTCGCAGGAGGAGCATGTTCGATCGCATCCTTAGCTAGGCTAACCAGAGAGAGAGAATCACCAGATGCTGATGAAGATCTGGAATTATGACTTCCAAGAGTTGTCACGCCTGTGCCTGACCGTTTTAGGCGGACTTGGACATTTGGAGAGGGAACCCCGCCATGTTCCGAGCTCGCTTTGGGACAGCCCTCATTATGCTCTTGATTGACCTTGCCCTCCGAGGAAGCCGGTTCCCCATCTAGACATATCGCTAGGGGGATAAGGATCCTCCTCAACTCGCTTGCGGTAAAGTCCGCCGAGAAAGTTCTTCGGGTGACATCACCATCGGATGATGCATCACTCTACCATAGTCAAAACCGCATCCATGTCGATATCCACAGACCGCCAAGTCGAACCAGCTTCCTCGCTCCACTCTCCTTCCATGAGAGCATGAGAATTGAAAGACAAAGGAAAGCCGATGACTCAAGATCCCCACTGGCTTCTGCGCTTAATCTGCGGTGTTTTAGGACCGCACTTACGTAAAGATTGTTTGATTCGGGGTTCCTCTGGCTCAAAATCACACGTAGATGGAGACACAGAGATTTTTATATGTGTTCGGCCTTTCCTGAGAATAACAACCCTACTCCCTGTGTGTATGTATTGAGTATGCTGGATTACAAGATGGAGCAAAAGACTAGAGAATTATACTTCTAATGATCTCTGGATCACCCCGATTATCCTGATGATTCTCGCTTTTATACAATCCTCAAGGTGTACTGCTGCGCCAAAGGTAAAGACCGCTTTAATGTCCCGTGATTATTGAGCCAGCATCGGAGGTTATTATGGAGTAGTAATGTTCCCATGTCACAGCGCTTATCACCATAACAAAGGAGTTAAAATTGTGCCATTATTCCAGAGAATAATCGCGTAATTTACTGCCCATATTTTGAATATGGTGCGGAAGATTCCCTGATCGACTAGGCCCACATGTCTGTAAGCCCTGTCGATTAGGGATTGGCCATAGAAGAGCTTACAACCAGGTGGTGGTCGTAGAAGATCTTATGACCACAAACTGATCGTAGAAGAATTTACGATCATGGGATAGTCGTAGAAGAACTTACGACTATAGGGTAGTTGTAAGAGGACTTATGATTACTAGGTGGTTGTAGAAGAACTTACGACCTCCAGCTTCTCCCTAATGGCTATTAAGGGGTATACTCAAGAGTTATATGACGTCATTATTATCCATAATATGAATTATACATATATAATAAAATGAGGATTGTTATATCCTCATCAAGGTTCTTTCTATCTTTATTGTTTTACTTTGAGTAGTGCTTTGACAATTTTTTCAACCATACCCTGGTCGAAGGTCCGCCTACGATCAGTTCCTAGTCGTAAGATTTTCTACGACAATACACTGGTCGTAAGATATTCTACGACCAGTAATCAGTTCATCTTTACACTCGTCAAAAGGATGGAAACATCACATAGTCTAAACATTTTCTCCGCACGTGGTCCCGCCTTACTAGAAGGAACTTCCTAGTGTTGACTCGCTCTCCTTTTTGCCGCCAACACAAAGAGCTTGGGTTTAAAACATGGTAGAAATAATGTCAAGTCGATTTTAGTACCTTAGTTTATTTATTCATTAATTTTGAAAAATAAATTGCCGAGTACACTTTTCAAATTTGCTCGACTACTTTTGGTAAACTCACTTCGCTCTAACCGGCCTGGAGGAAGTTGCAACACCTAGTCGAAGACTTTCTCTCTCAGACGTGGTCCCGCCCAAGAGAAGGAACTTCCTAGCGTTGTCCTCGCTTTCTAACTCTTGCTACCAGAGCTTAACCCATCGAGTGCACTAGAATAAGTTGAGTTTAATCTTTAGGAACTCCAGACGCTTATCTAACCTGTTGACCGTTTGATTTGATTAACTGATATGAGATGGTAACATCACCTAGTCGAAGTTTTTTCTCTCTCAAGACGTGGTCTTTCCCACTAGAAGGAACTTTCTAGTGTCGACGCGTTCCTACTCTTTCGACCAGTGCATGATAATCGTGATAAAAAAACTACAAGTTAGCTAAACCTCTCTTTTTAATAAAACCCATTTCATACTATTTACTTGGTTTATGTAAATAAACCAAGAAAATAGTCAGGGGCTAGGATAAAGTTATTAACTTGACTTTAATTCTTAATATTGCTCTTTTTCCATTCACTATCTTATGAGTTACTAACTACTCGACAAGATGATTTTCAAGAAAAAAGAAGGATTATATATATCAACAGCAACAAAAACTTGTCTTTACAAGACTCAGGACTCTGGTATAGACTACTCTGACGAAGGAGATCATATTTGCATATCCTCCGTGACTACGTCGATGATCGGCTGCATTTCCGTCATTAACCACTCCGCTTCTGCTTCAGAGCAGTCGAAATTGTCTATGACGGGTTGCAGATTAAGGCTGGGGTCGTGAGCTTTAAATTTTGCTAAAACAAAACTTATTCCCTCTTTGACTGCCTCCTTTATCGAATTGACTTGATTCATCTTCAGAGTAGTCACCAACTCTTGCAAAAGTTCCGACTTGATCGCCAATGGCACTCAAGTGAGCAGATATCGTGTCTTCACGAGGAGTGATTCCCTCAGCATGAAACCCACCAAGTATATTGTTCAAAAGAGAGACGTTGTCTTGAAGATTAATCTTCAAAGACTTCATTTCCTCCTGATTACGAGTCGAAGTCTCGCAGAGTCGTTTTATTTCTACTGTTTGCTCTGAAAAGAATAAGACCAGTCAGATAAAATGACCTCAAAAGGAAAACAAAACCAATCACAGGTAAAGATTTGCTTACCAAGTAGTCAAGAATCTAACTTCTTGACTTCTTTAGCGTGAGAGGCAGTGCTCTTTATATAGCGCACCTCCCGCGTTTGAACCTCTTGATCTTTTTCTGAAAAGGAATAAGAGTTAGAGAATTCAATACTTACCGTTTATTTGTCCCTGCAACCTTTGGATTGCAGAGTTTGCCTCTTGAAGCTTATTCAAGAGGTCTTCATTCTCCTCACTTAGCTTTTTCGTCTCGGCTTTCTCAAAGTCGAGAGAATCAGCTTAGGTCTTCTCGTTGCTCTTGAACCTACAAAGGAAAAGAGTAGACGTCAGCACAAAACATGCGGTCGTAATTTCTTCTATGACCAGAACCTAGTCGTAAGTATTTCTACGACATTGCCATGGTCATAAGTCCTCCTATGACCAATACCTAGTCGTAACTTTTTCTATAACAATACCCTGGTTGTAAGTCCTCCTACGACCAGTACCTAGTCGTAAGATATTCTACAACAATCCCCACAAGTACTGTGTAAATGGTCGAAACATAAAAGACCATGAAAAGCAGTTGCTTACCACCTCTCTATCTGCTCGTAGAGTTCCGCTTTTTCCTGTCACAACTGGACAAGTTGCCTGTTGTATTCAACAACAATAACAATTTGCTCCAATGCTTTCCATATAAAGAAAGACAGTAAGAAGCGGAAAAAGCCATGAATGTAAATACCAAATGACAGGTGCTTACATTCATAGTCATTCGTGCAAACGAAGACACTACCCTCGTGGGATTCCTCAGTTCATCAATCTCTCGGACTAGGTCCCACTACACCTTTTAGAGATGAGCGTCATCAAAAACATCCCCTCCATCGGGAATATTTTTAAGGTGAGAAACATGAGCACGAGATCTGAGAGCAGAATATCCCACAACAGAAGGCGGGCCGAAGAACTCAGAAGAGAAGTTGGCATATTCTTCGTCTTCTGATTCCGTAACGCCAGCTCCTCCTTGAGGACCAGGAGGAACGTCTGCGACGAATTCCTTCCCAGCGCGATGGCTTGACAATCCATCGCCCTGGCCTAATGCCTCCGCAGCATCAGACGTCATCTTCACTTCGGCCTCTACGACCACCTCGCGGGTCGAGGGCGCTCAAAGACCAATGACACCTTCCACCACTGGACAAATGGACGATCCTTCAATTAATCGACATCGCTATTCCTTCGCGTCACGGAGAAACAATAGTGGGTTTCTTGACAGGAACATCCTTGATGGTTAGAGGAGTCGATCTAAGACCATAAAAAAGAAGTCACGTTAGGTGGCAAAAGCAAAAGGTAAATGTTGTTCTTACACTTTTGTGTCTTTTACATACCTCCGAGTACCAGACTTGATATTGAATTTGGAAGAAACCTTCCCTAAGAAAGATTTCTTCGACTTCCTCTCAACCACGTCTAGTCGAGACTCGAGTTGAGGAACGGCCACGACCACGTCTGGTCGTGGGTCTTGAACGAGCACAACCGCTTCCTTTAGACCCTGAAGCCTCCGAGTGGTCGACTGCCTCGACCACCTCAGGCAACATCGCTCGACTACGTGCATCTGGTGCAAAGTAGCTTTTTTTCACAAAAGACATAAAACTCTTCCAGTTCTCCTTTTCTAGTTGCTTAACAAACCCACGGGAGGTAGAAACTGCGAAAGATTTATTGTCGTAGTAGAAGGGTACCTTGGTTTTGGGGGCTTTGTGCTTGAGAGAACATCGATTCGCATAATCTCTGCCGCAAAGAACCGTGATCCGCAAAGAAATTTTTGCGAAAGGCCTAACCGGGTCAAAAAGAACTCGAGCTTGCGCCTCCCTTGTCGGCGACTTACACAAGCTGACGCTTCTAGGCCGGGGGAGAATCAAACTGCACTACCGCTGAACCAATGACCATTAGTTCGACTTCTCCGTCGTCCCGACGGTTCTCCATGCCTACTTTCTACAGAAATCAGAAAGAGAGATGTTACAAAGCAGTCGCAAGTTTTTCTACGACCAACACCTTGTTGTAAGTTTTTCTACGACAACCCCCTGGTCGTAAGTATTTCTACGACCAGTACCTGATCGTAAGCTTTTTCTACGACCAGTATCCAGTCGTAAGTTCTTCTATGACTACAAAATCCTAAAGATGAAATCCATTCTTGATTACCTTTAGGCGCTCCACCTTGTCCTCTGGGGACAGACCGCCAGATTTCGAGGAACCACCACGTCACGGCGGGGCTTTCACAAATAAGCTTGACCCGAAGGCCAACCTCCTCTTGTGAGAGGTCTCAGAGAACAAGTAAAACTTCCAATAAGCCAAAATCAAAATCAACAGAAAGAAGGCTAAAGTTAGAAGTTTACTTACCCTCATCGTAGTCCCTGGTAGACCTCTTCAAATGCCAGGCCGGGTTGGGCTTGAAAGCCCGACCAAAAATCAAGAGTTTGTCTGCACCTACCAAATTAAACCCGATTTTTCCGATTAAAAGTATTATTTTAATCATTTTTCAGAATAAAAAATAATATTTAATTCATTTTTAGCATTAAATAAATAGATTTTCTCTTTTTAAATTGATTTTATCGATTTCAGTCGGCCTGCTTCCGAGCCGGCTTTTCCATTCCAAGCTCGCCCGATGGTGTTGGGCTCTGCCTACAGGTCATGGCCCATGAATGTGTCTAGTCCTCGGCCTGTCTTTTGGCCCCGAGTACCTCCATATCGGATGAGCCCTCTTCTTCAGAGGACTGATGTGACGCGTGATGAAATCCTTCACCACGTACATCCCAGAAGCCCTCTTCCTTCAAGTCTGCAATGGCTTGAATAAAGGGGCGATCCGACCAAGATCCTTGGGAGTCGAATCCCAAGCGGAGATCTTCTACGGCTTCCCAAAGAAAGGAGAGGTCATTCCTCATTAGTAATCCTCCAATAGAACCAATTCTTCTTCCATCCCGCCATGACGACCGGTAAACATCCTAATGTACCTTTGACTTCCCATCGTGGAGTTTTAGACTACAGCCTAATGCAGAACTCCCACCACTGGTCATTCCATAGTAATATCGAACAACCTGTGTCACCAGAATCCCCAAGTAGGCCTCACACAGGTACACAAACACACCCAACATCGTAATGGAGGTGGGAACAAGGTTCACCAGCTCCACGACGAAGTGTTCGAGTACAAGGGTGAGGAAAGGATGAGTAGGCAATCGAAGCCCACACTCATAGAACGCCTGGAAGACAGGGATTCGCCCAATCTCACCCGACGACCAATGCTGCCCAGCAGCCTCAATCCACTTCACGAACTTCTTTTTCGGGATCTTCTCTGTGGTGACAAAAGCCTTGATCTTGGTCTCGTCCATCTCCAATTCGGCCCATTGGGAAGCGGCTCCGGCCATTTCTCTCAAGGGTCGGGGATTTGGACTTGGAAAGATTGGAGGAGAATATTCGATTTGGTCGGCGACAGAGAACTCAAAAGCTTGAACAACAGAGCGATTTGGGGAAAAGTAAAAAACATAAGTCTAACTCGCGGTGAATATTTATAACCGCACGCCTGAAGTTAAAGACGTGGCTACCCAATGGTTGCCAACGCTTTGGGAACCACTCCCGCAAATAGGTCTCTGAGAGTCGATTGAGATTCTTAAATTTGTCTACTCGAGAAAATCAGGTCAGTCTTTACACCTCAAGCAAAATTACCTTCTTGACCAAGTCTTTTTCTGGTCAAATGCAACAGCGATCGGAAAGATTTTCCTTTCGACCTCAGTACTACGACCACTTGGTGATCGTAAGACCTCCTACGACCACCTTATAAGTCGTAAGATTATTCTACAATCTTTTGACCAAGTTAATTTATGGTCAAATGAAACACCAGTCGAAGAGTTTTTCCTTCGACCACTATTGTACGACCACTTACTGGTCGTAAGATCATCTACAAACTCCTTTTTCAGGTAAGTTATTTTCACTTGAAGCTTGGGGGGGCGCTAGATGACGAGAATATAATAATCCTCATTTAATTATTTATCTATAATTCATATTATGGATAATAATGACGTCATATGGTCCTTGAGTATACCCCTTGATATTCATAAGGGAGAAGCTAGAGGTCGTAAGTTCTTCTACGACCACCTTGTAGTCGTAAGTCCTCCTACGACTACCCATAGTCGTAAGTCCTTCTACGACTATCCCGTGATCGTAAGTTCTACTACGATCAGTCTGTGGTCATAAGATCTTCTATGACCATCACCTGGTCGTAAGTCCTTCTATGACCAGTCCCTAATCGATAGGGCTTACAGACATGTGGGCCTAGTCGACTAGGAAATCTTCCGCACCATATTTAAAGATACGGGCAGTAAACTATACGCTGTTATTCTCTGGAATAATGGCACGATTTAAACTCCCTGTTATGGTGATAACTGTCTGGCAACGTGGGAACGTTACTACTCCCATAATAACCTCCAGTAACAGCACCACGATCTGGAACATTAAGATGGCCTTTAGACTGGAGATACAACGGCACTCTTCCAGGACTGTATAAAAGACAAAATCATCAAGACAATAGGGAGAGGACCAGAGGGCAATTAGAAACACCATCAAGAGCACAAGACACAATAATCTAGTCTTTCTCTTGATCTTGTAATCCAGCATACTCAATACATACACACAGGAGTTGGGTTATTATTCTCCCAGGAGAAGGCCCGAACCTGTATAAAAATCCCCATGTCTCCCTCTTTGCGTGATTTCGAGCCCAGGGGAACCCCCGAATCAAACAATCTTTACGTAAGTTCGATTCTAAAACACCGAGAGTGCGGTTCTTTCTTTCAGCAACCCCATTGGATTGAGGCAAATAGGGAGGTGTCCTTTCATAGATAATACCACATTCTACACAAAACTGATTGAACTCATTAGAAAAATACGCTCCACTACGATCGGACCTAATTCTTTTAATCTTTTTGTCAAATTGATTCTCAACCTCAACTTTATAAGTTTTAAAGTAGTCTAATACCTCATCCTTTGTTTTCAACAAATACACAAAGCAGTATCTAGTGGCATCATCAATTAAAATCATGAAATATCTTTTCCCTCCCTTTGTTAATATACCATTCATCTCACACAAGTTTGAATGTATGAGTTCCAATTTTGCCAAATTTCTTTCCACCACAGCCTTATGACGCTTTCGAGGTTGCTTTGCTTGCATACAAATTTCACATTTGGAACTTTTGACTATGGAAAAGCTTGGAATTAAATTTAAACTGTAAAGCCGAGACATACGACCAAAATTTATATGACATAAACGTGAGTGCCATATATTAGCCTCACCGCCATTTATAGAGTCATAAATATGGTTCACAACCTTATTACAAAAATCTGAAAGGGAAAAACGGAACAAGCCTCTGCATTCATAGCCTTTTCCAATAAAGAGTCCAAATTTTAACACTACTTTATTTGACTCAAAAACCAAGTTGAACCCATCTCGACATAGAAGGGAACCGCTAATGATATTCTTGTTTATTGTAGGGGCACTACTACAAAAAGGCTAATACTAGACGCCTCATCATAGACGGTTGACCAAAACCGTCTGTATTACATGCAATCATAGACAGTTTTGGTTTAGAGACCGCTCGTTATTAGTCTGCGCTTAAAAACCCAGATAGAAGAGGAATATCACAGACGGTTTATTTTGAAAACTGTCCGTGAAGTATCACATTTATTCTTGTTAATAACCATTTGTGATAATTCTACATATCACGCGGTTTTCAACAAAGAACCGTTTATGAAACATCACGCATTTGTTCTTAATAATAACCGATTTAGATATTACCACATATCACGTATGGTTTTTGTTATAACCGCTTGTGATAATATCGCCTGTACGTCGTTGCTTTTTGTCGCCATGCGCCTCTTCATCGCCATCCACTTCGGCCCCGACACGCCTTCGTCGCATCGATCCGCTTCGCCCCCGACGCGTCTCTTTGTCTCACGCCTCGAATTTATACCTTGTTTTATAAAAGGATCATCCGCCATCGAAGATGATCATCCCCACATACTTATAAAAACAAAATGGTCGCCTCTTCCTTGTCGCATTGATGGCCTACTGGCAGATCAGTATGAGCACTCTCTCACAGACGTTGAACCGTGCTACGGAAGAAAACAATTTCAACAAGGTCTTCACTCCTATGTCACCGAGAATTTGCTGTGAAAGCGGTGTGACCACCTTCCGCCATCTTGACATCCTCCTCCGCCGCGTCTTCCGGTGATCTCCCACTTTCGGCGAAGTTTATCAAGGTCATTGACGTGGTCCTCCAAAACGACGCTGCACATCTCTAGGAGGTTTGCCGTCACTTGATCAAGATAATCGAGGCAAAGAGATGCATCGAGTCGACTGTGCCGAGACCTCTCAAGAAGGAAGAGAGCCTATGGGCTCAATTCTTCTTGGTTCAACGATTTTGGTCTTCTAAGACACTTGAACGAGCAGCGTCGGTGAGTTGACGATTCGTGCTCGCTCACCGGCGATCGTGAACCGTCCGGCGCCGCAAATGCCGCTTATGAAATATTGAAGACGGAGATAGCAACCTATCTCCGCTACTAGAAAAACTTTGTTTATTTATAGGTTTCTACTTTTTTAATCTTTTTGTGTTTAACGCCATGCTATTTGGCCATATCAAAATTCCAAAATGAAAAAAGTTTGGAGGTGAAGTTACTATATTAATTATATGTTGAATTATTATTATTATTATTATTTTATATATATATATATATATATATATATATATATATATATCGAGACTCGGTTTGTGGAAAAAAATCTAGTTTGGAGGTGAAGTTACAATTAATATTAATTATATCGTAGACGGTTTAGTGGAACAAATTAATTAATTATATATATATTCGATATATATATATATATATATATATATATATATATATATATATATGTACATATAGTTAAAGCAAATTTTCAAAGAAGATTTAAAGGCTCATCATCAAAATCCTCTCCATCATGTTCATCCTCAAAAGTCATTGCATATGCCATCGGGCTTCTTCTCCTGCTCCACAAATGACTCATCCTCAAACTAGGACAATCAAAACAAAAGGATTCGCCACAGATATCACAGAGACTTCCTCCTCCATCGCCATTAGACTTATGATACATTCAAATGTCTTGTTACGACCCACACCATTGGTAAAAGAACCACGACAAGATGCAAGGAAACGCCACAAGTCCTCACACTAGTCGCCATGCTCAAAGATCAATAAAGATCACAAAAGAGCAAACTTGGCTCGATACCAATTGTAGGACCTAAAGGCGACTAGAGGGGTGAATAGACGCTTTCTCTATTTTTCACCTTGATCGAACTCAACACTACTTTCACTTCAATAGCTATAAAAGCTATGAAGATCTGTATACAGGCACAGCGGATAATCCTGTGTTGAATCAGATCAAACCCCGAAACAAAGGACTAAAAACATCTCACAACTGCATGCACAAAAAAAAACAGCAGCCCAAGTAATTAACACCAAAGCCTCGACCCCCTGGTCTATTCTCACGTGAAGCCTTGCTCTGTTTGTGCCGACACACGCACAGCAGTAAAACTAGTCAACAAGTACTACTACTAGCAATAAATAATAAGGGAATTAAAACCGAACTCCTCACCAAGGACACAGCTAGTAGATTGACAAAGCAGCCAACAGGAACCGGCCGAGTTTCACAAACCGATTGACAAGCACAAACAGCAGGAGCTATCCAGCGGCCACTCCAGGCGCACGAAATTTCTCACGGAAGAACAGGCCAGCAATCAAATGAAGACAGCAAATGACCGGATTGATGAAATCAGCCACACAAAAACTACAGCCGCCACGCACAAGATTCAACAGACGCATCAAGAAGGCAAACGGCAAGAAATCAACCGCAACAAAGGATGGCTGCAGGTTCTGCATTTTTCCAGACGCCACTAGCCACCATCCTCGGCTTCAGTTTTTCCTCAGCACCAACAAGGCACCGCCGCACTCGGTTTTTGCAGGCACACAACAGATGCACGCACAGGAGTTCAGATTTAGCAGCCGCTATTTTCTTTCTGCCGACCGCCCAGGGACTGCAAACACAAGAACTTCTACCGGACCAACACAAGTGCCAGAGGCTGCCGCCCAGATCTGCTTTTCTGGCCACAACAGAGCAACAAATCAAAACTCAAAGCTTGCAGCCAAATAAAAAATTCCAAAACAGGGAACCAGCAGCAATAGGCAAATCGGCAATCAACCGACCAAACCACCAGATCTCGGAGGAACAAGCTGCCGCAAATACACAGGAAAGAAAATCATCAAAACTAAATGCAGTGCTTTGGATTTGGAGATCACGCCGCACGCACACACGGGGAGCGGCCGCCGCCACACAAAGCTCCGGGATTTTGTCCCAGGCGACGCCCAAAAAACTGGCCGCCGCCACCACTCTCAATTTTTCCCAAAGGCAGCACAGCCGCCGCCTGCTTGAGTCTACTGACAAGGCTTCAAGCTCAGATTTTTTTGGGGGACAGAACGAACAGGCGTCAATTTAACAAGCAAGCAAAGAACTGATGGAACACGCAACAAGTTGGCAAAAAGCAATACACAAATCAAAAGCAAACTGAACAGGCCTTGATCAACTTGATAGAGAGACAAGGCACTATACTCAAAGCAAACAATCAGTTCACATCCAAACTCCAGCTGCGATTTCTACCAGGCGTGTCATTTGGGGGCGCCGCCATGGGTTTTTCCTGGGGCTCACGGCCGCCTCACCATGAATCAAAAATGCCCCCAATTTTTTTCTTAATAAATTTATTCACCAATGGTCGCCTCTAATCCAAAAAGCAAAGAACCCTAAGAATATTCCATCTCCTCTTTTATAGGCGACTCTTAACCCTAAAACCCTTTTAGAATTAGAGCTAAATCTAATGGGCTTCCGTTAAGGCCCAACATCAACGGAACACATACACACGCATCTCAAAGCGCTATCTTCATCGTCGATTGATCTAAACCGCTTCACCATGCGCCTACCCGCGCAGCGACTTAGTAAAAAGGTCACCAAGATGGTATTTGGTAATATTACCAAAATACCCCTTCTCGATCCTTTCCAAAAGACCGAGTCCAATCCGGTTGAAGCAATCACAGCCGTCCCACGTAGGTTGATCAACGGCTCCATGTCGTCAAGTCTCTCCCGTCCGGATCCCACCGCGCACCATCGAGCACTTGTAACGACTCGCGCCGCTGATCCAACCGTCGCACCGAACCGCCTGATTCGGTCATCTCGCCCATTCTCGCCATGCTTGAGTCACTCGACCACCCGCATCCTTGATCGTTTCGACCTCGGCTTCCAAGCTTAGTCCCGATCCACCTTGCCGCTGACCGTCATTGACACGCAAGCCACCGCACAAAGAATAGACAAGCAAACACGAATCCGGAACAAGTTCTTCACAACTTGACCCACGTTAGCCAAAACATGCAATATGCAAGACATATGCATTATCAACAAGGATATGACCTATCACAAAATCAATCCATAACTAATATCAACATTCAAAGACAAAGCTTGGGTCGGGCACCGACTTGATGAATCAAACTTTGTCGAAAACGCTGAAACTTCAAACCAAAAGCCACATTGCCAATTGTTTCATCATCCTAAGATCATGGGCATATCCCCATGATATCCACACTCTCTTTATTAGTAGGAGCCCGGCCGCTAGGGTTTGCGCTCTCCTAACTCTCGTCACACCCCGAGCGCCGCTAGGTTTGCGCGCTCTAACTCACACTCCCAACAGCATTTACTCTCATTCGCTCCCCCCACCTCGACGCCGCCACTGACTTGCTGTCGTTGCCGTCGCAGCAGTTGTGACACCACTCAGATTGCACAAGACACTCGTGCGATAGTAGTGTCTTCTTGTGCAGATGTGGTCGTGCCACAACTATGGTGACGCCGCCACCCAAGCCACAAGGCTTGGCCCCGCGTGTCGCCTACGCCGCCATGGCTTGGTTCTCCTGCTCGGCCTCCTACACTCGGGCCCTGGCCGGGCTTTGCTTTCCCCATCCTCCCTCTATTCTCCTCTAGATCTGTTAGCTTAATGTCGTTTGTTGAGTTTGATTTTTATGCTTGAGCCTTAAGTTGTGTCCTGATGTTTGTGTGATTTATGCAAGGTGAAGGAGATGGATGAGGGTTGTGCTGGTGGTGGGGTCGCCGTCGTGGTTGCGCTGTACTGAGGTATCACCCTACCTTAATCCCTCTCTGTCTCTACCCCCCTTGCTCTGTGATGAAAATGGCTAGTGCTCTGCGATGGATGCTGAGTGCTACTACTAGTGTGG